>OZ024813.1:140469832-141903076 GCA_964017055.1 Chloromyia formosa
TGCTCAAATAACGAAGTTACAGGCACTTTTATATTTGGCAGTCGAGGGGTCACTTTGCCATGAAATTTTCGGGGTTTTTCGCAGGTTTTCGTCCGGAATGGTGTTTTTGGTTTTTGGGGCAGGGTTCAGGCTGCATTTGAAGCTAAAATTCAAGTCTCTAGCCTCCGTGGTGTTGGAGATGGAGCCTTTTGAAAAAGTGCAAGTTTGACCCCTCTAGCTGCTCAAATAACGAAGTTACAGGCACTTTTATATTTGGCAGTCGAACGGGTCACTTTGCCATGAAATTTTCGGGGTTTTTCGCAGGTTTTCGTCCGGAATGGTGTTTTTGGTTTTTGGGGCAGGGCTCAGGCTGCATTTGAAGCTAAAATTCAAGTCTCTAGCCTCCGTGGTTTTGGAGATGGAGCCTTTTGAAAAAGTGCAAGTTTGACCCCTCTAGCTGCTCAAATAACGAAGTTACAGGTACTTTTATATTTGGCAGTCGAGGGGTCACTTTGCCATGAAATTTTCGGGGTTTTTCGCAGGTTTTCGTCCGGAATGGTGTTTTTGGTTTTTGGGGCAGGGTTCAGGCTGCATTTGAAGCTAAAATTCAAGTCTCTAGCCTCCGTGGTTTTGGAGATGGAGCCTTTTGAAAAAGTGCAAGTTTGACCCCTCTAGCTGCTCAAATAACGAAGTTACAGGTACTTTTATATTTGGCAGTCGAGGGGTCACTTTGCCATGAAATTTTCGGGGTTTTTCGCAGGTTTTCGTCCGGAATGGTGTTTTTGGTTTTTGGGGCAGGGTTCAGGCTGCATTTGAAGCTAAAATTCAAGTCTCTAGCCTCCGTGGTTTCGGAGATGGAGCCTTTTGAAAAAGTGCAAGTTTGACCCCTCTAGCTGCTCAAATAACGAAGTTACAGGCACTTTTATATTTGGCAGTCGAGGGGTCACTTTGCCATGAAATTTTCGGGGTTTTTCGCAGGTTTTCGTCCGGAATGGTGTTTTTGGTTTTTGGGGCAGGGTTCAGGCTGCATTTGAAGCTAAAATTCAAGTCTTTAGACTCCGTGGTTTTGGAGATGGAGCCTTTTGAAAAAGTGCAAGTTTGACCCCTCTAGCTGCTCAAATAACGAAGTTACAGGCACTTTTATATTTGGCAGTCGAGGGGTCACTTTGCCATGAAATTTTCGGGGTTTTTCGCAGGTTTTCGTCCGGAATGGTGTTTTTGGTTTTTGGGGCAGGGTTCAGGCTGCATTTGAAGCTAAAATTCAAGTCTCTAGCCTCCGTGGTTTTGGAGATGGAGCCTTTTGAAAAAGTGCAAGTTTGACCCCTCTAGCTGCTCAAATAACGAAGTTACAGGCACTTTTATATTTGGCAGTCGAGGGGTCACTTTGCCATGAAATTTTCGGGGTTTTTCGCAGGTTTTCGTCCGGAATGGTGTTTTTGGTTTTTGGGGCAGGGTTCAGGCTGCATTTGAAGCTAAAATTCAAGTCTCTAGCCTCCGTGGTTTTGGAGATGGAGCCTTTTGAAAAGTGCAAGTTTGACCCCTCTAGCTGCTCAAATAACGAAGTTACAGGCACTTTTATATTTGGCAGTCGAGGGGTCACTTTGCCATGAAATTTTCGGGGTTTTTCGCAGGTTTTCGTCCGGAATGGTGTTTTTGGTTTTTGGGGCAGGGTTCAGGCTGCATTTGAAGCTAAAATTCAAGTCTCTAGCCTCCGTGGTTTTGGAGATGGAGCCTTTTGAAAAAGTGCAAGTTTGACCCCTCTAGCTGCTCAAATAACGAAGTTACAGGCACTTTTATATTTGGCAGTCGAGGGGTCACTTTGCCATGAAATTTTCGGGGTTTTTCGCAGGTTTTCGTCCGGAATGGTGTTTTTGGTTTTTGGGGCAGGGTTCAGGCTGCATTTGAAGCTAAAATTCAAGTCTCTAGCCTCCGTGGTTTTGGAGATGGAGCCTTTTGAAAAAGTGCAAGTTTGACCCCTCTAGCTGCTCAAATAACGAAGTTACAGGCACTTTTATATTTGGCAGTCGAGGGGTCACTTTGCCATGAAATTTTCGGGGTTTTTCGCAGGTTTTCGTCCGGAATAGTGTTTTTGGTTTTTGGGGCAGGGTTCAGGCTGCATTTGAAGCTAAAATTCAAGTCTCTAGCCTCCGTGGTTTTGGAGATGGAGCCTTTTGAAAAAGTGCAAGTTTGACCCCTCTAGCTGCTCAAATAACGAAGTTACAGGCACTTTTATATTTGGCAGTCGAGGGGTCACTTTGCCATGAAATTTTCGGGGTTTTTCGCAGGTTTTCGTCCGGAATGGTGTTTTTGGTTTTTGGGGCAGGGTTCAGGCTGCATTTGAAGCTAAAATTCAAGTCTCTAGCCTCCGTGGTTTTGGAGATGGAGCCTTTTGAAAAAGTGCAAGTTTGACCCCTCTAGCTGCTCAAATAACGAAGTTACAGGCACTTTTATATTTGGCAGTCGAGGGGTCACTTTGCCATGAAATTTTCGGGGTTTTTCGCAGGTTTTCGTCCGGAATGGTGTTTTTGGTTTTTGGGGCAGGGTTCAGGCTGCATTTGAAGCTAAAATTCAAGTCTTTAGACTCCGTGGTTTTGGAGATGGAGCCTTTTGAAAAAGTGCAAGTTTGACCCCTCTAGCTGCTCAAATAACGAAGTTACAGGCACTTTTATATTTGGCAGTCGAGGGGTCACTTTGCCATGAAATTTTCGGGGTTTTTCGCAGGTTTTCGTCCGGAATGGTGTTTTTGGTTTTTGGGGCAGGGTTCAGGCTGCATTTGAAGCTAAAATTCAAGTCTCTAGCCTCCGTGGTTTTGGAGATGGAGCCTTTTGAAAAAGTGCAAGTTTGACCCCTCTAGCTGCTCAAATAACGAAGTTACAGGCACTTTTATATTTGGCAGTCGAGGGGTCACTTTGCCATGAAATTTTCGGGGTTTTTCGCAGGTTTTCGTCCGGAATGGTGTTTTTGGTTTTTGGGGCAGGGTTCAGGCTGCATTTGAAGCTAAAATTCAAGTCTCTAGCCTCCGTGGTTTTGGAGATGGAGCCTTTTGAAAAAGTGCAAGTTTGACCCCTCTAGCTGCTCAAATAACGAAGTTACAGGCACTTTTATATTTGGCAGTCGAGGGGTCACTTTGCCATGAAATTTTTGGGGTTTTTCGCAGGTTTTCGTCCGGAATGGTGTTTTTGGTTTTTGGGGCAGGGTTCAGGCTGCATTTGAAGCTAAAATTCAAGTCTCTAGCCTCCGTGGTTTTGGAGATGGAGCCTTTTGAAAAAGTGCAAGTTTGACCCCTCTAGCTGCTCAAATAACGAAGTTACAGGCACTTTTATATTTGGCAGTCGAGGGGTCACTTTGCCATGAAATTTTCGGGGTTTTTCGCAGGTTTTCGTCCGGAATGGTGTTTTTGGTTTTTGGGGCAGGGTTCAGGCTGCATTTGAAGCTAAAATTCAAGTCTCTAGCCTCCGTGGTTTTGGAGATGGAGCCTTTTGAAAAAGTGCAAGTTTGACCCCTCTAGCTGCTCAAATAACGAAGTTACAGGCACTTTTATATTTGGCAGTCGAGGGGTCACTTTGCCATGAAATTTTCGGGGTTTTTCGCAGGTTTTCGTCCGGAATGGTGTTTTTGGTTTTTGGGGGCAGGGTTCAGGCTGCATTTGAAGCTAAAATTCAAGTCTCTAGCCTCCGTGGTTTTGGAGATGGAGCCTTTTGAAAAAGTGCAAGTTTGACCCCTCTAGCTGCTCAAATAACGAAGTTACAGGCACTTTTATATTTGGCAGTCGAGGGGTCACTTTGCCATGAAATTTTCGGGGTTTTTCGCAGGTTTTCGTCCGGAATGGTGTTTTTGGTTTTTGGGGCAGGGTTCAGGCTGCATTTGAAGCTAAAATTCAAGTCTCTAGCCTCCGTGGTTTTGGAGATGGAGCCTTTTGAAAAAGTGCAAGTTTGACCCCTCTAGCTGCTCAAATAACGAAGTTACAGGCACTTTTATATTTGGCAGTCGAGGGGTCACTTTGCCATGAAATTTTCGGGGTTTTTCGCAGGTTTTCGTCCGGAATGGTGTTTTTGGTTTTTGGGGCAGGGTTCAGGCTGCATTTGAAGCTAAAATTCAAGTCTTTAGACTCCGTGGTTTTGGAGATGGAGCCTTTTGAAAAAGTGCAAGTTTGACCCCTCTAGCTGCTCAAATAACGAAGTTACAGGCACTTTTATATTTGGCAGTCGAGGGGTCACTTTGCCATGAAATTTTCGGGGTTTTTCGCAGGTTTTCGTCCGGAATGGTGTTTTTGGTTTTTGGGGCAGGGTTCAGGCTGCATTTGAAGCTAAAATTCAAGTCTCTAGCCTCCGTGGTTTTGGAGATGGAGCCTTTTGAAAAAGTGCAAGTTTGACCCCTCTAGCTGCTCAAATAACGAAGTTACAGGCACTTTTATATTTGACAGTCGAGGGGTCACTTTGCCATGAAATTTTTGGGGTTTTTCGCAGGTTTTCGTCCGGAATGGTGTTTTTGGTTTTTGGGGCAGGGTTCAGGCTGCATTTGAAGCTAAAATTCAAGTCTCTAGCCTCCGTGGTTTTGGAGATGGAGCCTTTTGAAAAAGTGCAAGCTTGACCCCTCTAGCTGCTCAAATAACGAAGTTACAGGCACTTTTATATTTGGCAGTCGAGGGGTCACTTTGCCATGAAATTTTCGGGGTTTTTCGCAGGTTTTCGTCCGGAATGGTGTTTTTGGTTTTTGGGGCAGGGTTCAGGCTGCATTTGAAGCTAAAATTCAAGTCTCTAGCCTCCGTGGTTTTGGAGATGGAGCCTTTTGAAAAAGTGCAAGTTTGACCCCTCTAGCTGCTCAAATAACGAAGTTACAGGCACTTTTATATTTGGCAGTCGAGGGGTCACTTTGCCATGAAATTTTCGGGGTTTTTGGCAGGTTTTCGTCCGGAATGGTGTTTTTGGTTTTTGGGGCAGGGTTCAGGCTGCATTTGAAGCTAAAATTCAAGTCTCTAGCCTCCGTGGTTTTGGAGATGGAGCCTTTTGAAAAAGTGCAAGTTTGACCCCTCTAGCTGCTCAAATAACGAAGTTACAGGCACTTTTATATTTGGCAGTCGAGGGGTCACTTTGCCATGAAATTTTCGGGGTTTTTCGCAGGTTTTCGTCCGGAATGGTGTTTTTGGTTTTTGGGGCAGGGTTCAGGCTGCATTTGAAGCTAAAATTCAAGTCTCTAGCCTCCGTGGTGTTGGAGATGGAGCCTTTTGAAAAAGTGCAAGTTTGACCCCTCTAGCTGCTCAAATAACGAAGTTACAGGCACTTTTATGTTTGGCAGTCGAACGGGTCACTTTGCCATGAAATTTTCGGGGTTTTTCGCAGGTTTTCGTCCGGAATGGTGTTTTTGGTTTTTGGGGCAGGGCTCAGGCTGCATTTGAAGCTAAAATTCAAGTCTCTAGCCTCCGTGGTTTTGGAGATGGAGCCTTTTGAAAAAGTGCAAGTTTGACCCCTCTAGCTGCTCAAATAACGAAGTTACAGGTACTTTTATATTTGGCAGTCGAGGGGTCACTTTGCCATGAAATTTTCGGGGTTTTTCGCAGGTTTTCGTCCGGAATGGTGTTTTTGGTTTTTGGGGCAGGGTTCAGGCTGCATTTGAAGCTAAAATTCAAGTCTCTAGCCTCCGTGGTTTTGGAGATGGAGCCTTTTGAAAAAGTGCAAGTTTGACCCCTCTAGCTGCTCAAATAACGAAGTTACAGGTACTTTTATATTTGGCAGTCGAGGGGTCACTTTGCCATGAAATTTTCGGGGTTTTTCGCAGGTTTTCGTCCGGAATGGTGTTTTTGGTTTTTGGGGCAGGGTTCAGGCTGCATTTGAAGCTAAAATTCAAGTCTCTAGCCTCCGTGGTGTTGGAGATGGAGCCTTTTGAAAAAGTGCAAGTTTGACCCCTCTAGCTGCTCAAATAACGAAGTTACAGGCACTTTTATATTTGGCAGTCGAGGGGTCACTTTGCCATGAAATTTTCGGGGTTTTTCGCAGGTTTTCGTCCGGAATGGTGTTTTTGGTTTTTGGGGCAGGGTTCAGGCTGCATTTGAAGCTAAAATTCAAGTCTTTAGACTCCGTGGTTTTGGAGATGGAGCCTTTTGAAAAAGTGCAAGTTTGACCCCTCTAGCTGCTCAAATAACGAAGTTACAGGCACTTTTATATTTGGCAGTCGAGGGGTCACTTTGCCATGAAATTTTCGGGGTTTTTCGCAGGTTTTCGTCCGGAATGGTGTTTTTGGTTTTTGGGGCAGGGTTCAGGCTGCATTTGAAGCTAAAATTCAAGTCTCTAGCCTCCGTGGTTTTGGAGATGGAGCCTTTTGAAAAAGTGCAAGTTTGACCCCTCTAGCTGCTCAAATAACGAAGTTACAGGCACTTTTATATTTGGCAGTCGAGGGGTCACTTTGCCATGAAATTTTCGGGGTTTTTCGCAGGTTTTCGTCCGGAATGGTGTTTTTGGTTTTTGGGGCAGGGTTCAGGCTGCATTTGAAGCTAAAATTCAAGTCTCTAGCCTCCGTGGTTTTGGAGATGGAGCCTTTTGAAAAAGTGCAAGTTTGACCCCTCTAGCTGCTCAAATAACGAAGTTACAGGCACTTTTATATTTGGCAGTCGAGGGGTCACTTTGCCATGAAATTTTTGGGGTTTTTCGCAGGTTTTCGTCCGGAATGGTGTTTTTGGTTTTTGGGGCAGGGTTCAGGCTGCATTTGAAGCTAAAATTCAAGTCTCTAGCCTCCGTGGTTTTGGAGATGGAGCCTTTTGAAAAAGTGCAAGTTTGACCCCTCTAGCTGCTCAAATAACGAAGTTACAGGCACTTTTATATTTGACAGTCGAGGGGTCACTTTGCCATGAAATTTTCGGGGTTTTTCGCAGGTTTTCGTCCGGAATGGTGTTTTTGGTTTTTGGGGCAGGGTTCAGGCTGCATTTGAAGCTAAAATTCAAGTCTCTAGCCTCCGTGGTTTTGGAGATGGAGCCTTTTGGAAAAGTGCAAGTTTGACCCCTCTAGCTGCTCAAATAACGAAGTTACAGGTACTTTTATATTTGGCAGTCGAGGGGTCACTTTGCCATGAAATTTTCGGGGTTTTTCGCAGGTTTTCGTCCGGAATGGTGTTTTTGGTTTTTGGGGCAGGGTTCAGGCTGCATTTGAAGCTAAAATTCAAGTCTCTAGCCTCCGTGGTTTTGGAGATGGAGCCTTTTGAAAAAGTGCAAGTTTGACCCCTCTAGCTGCTCAAATAACGAAGTTACAGGCACTTTTATATTTGGCAGTCGAGGGGTCACTTTGCCATGAAATTTTCGGGGTTTTTCGCAGGTTTTCGTCCGGAATGGTGTTTTTGGTTTTTGGGGCAGGGTTCAGGCTGCATTTGAAGCTAAAATTCAAGTCTCTAGCCTCCGTGGTTTCGGAGATGGAGCCTTTTGAAAAAGTGCAAGTTTGACCCCTCTAGCTGCTCAAATAACGAAGTTACAGGCACTTTTTATATTTGGCAGTCGAGGGGTCACTTTGCCATGAAATTTTCGGGGTTTTTCGCAGGTTTTCGTCCGGAATGGTGTTTTTGGTTTTTGGGGCAGGGTTCAGGCTGCATTTGAAGCTAAAATTCAAGTCTCTAGCCTCCGTGGTTTTGGAGATGGAGCCTTTTGAAAAAGTGCAAGTTTGACCCCTCTAGCTGCTCAAATAACGAAGTTGCTGGCACTTTTATATTTGGCAGTCGAGGGGTCACTTTGCCATGAAATTTTCGGGGTTTTTCGCAGGTTTTCGTCCGGAATGGTGTTTTTGGTTTTTGGGGCAGGGTTCAGGCTGCATTTGAAGCTAAAATTCAAGTCTCTAGCCTCCGTGGTTTTGGAGATGGAGCCTTTTGAAAAAGTGCAAGTTTGACCCCTCTAGCTGCTCAAATAACGAAGTTACAGGCACTTTTATATTTGGCAGTCGAGGGGTCACTTTGCCATGAAATTTTCGGGGTTTTTCGCAGGTTTTCGTCCGGAATGGTGTTTTTGGTTTTTGGGGCAGGGTTCAGGCTGCATTTGAAGCTAAAATTCAAGTCTCTAGCCTCCGTGGTTTTGGAGATGGAGCCTTTTGAAAAAGTGCAAGTTTGACCCCTCTAGCTGCTCAAATAACGAAGTTGCTGGCACTTTTATATTTGGCAGTCGAGGGGTCACTTTGCCATGAAATTTTCGGGGTTTTTCGCAGGTTTTCGTCCGGAATGGTGTTTTTGGTTTTTGGGGCAGGGTTCAGGCTGCATTTGAAGCTAAAATTCAAGTCTCTAGCCTCCGTGGTTTTGGAGATGGAGCCTTTTGAAAAAGTGCAAGTTTGACCCCTCTAGCTGCTCAAATAACGAAGTTACAGGCACTTTTATATTTGGCAGTCGAGGGGTCACTTTGCCATGAAATTTTCGGGGTTTTTCCCAGGTTTTCGTCCGGAATAGTGTTTTTGGTTTTTGGGGCAGGGTTCAGGCTGCATTTGAAGCTAAAATTCAAGTCTCTAGCCTCCGTGGTTTTGGAGATGGAGCCTTTTGAAAAAGTGCAAGTTTGACCCCTCTAGCTGCTCAAATAACGAAGTTACAGGCACTTTTATATTTGGCAGTCGAGGGGTCACTTTGCCATGAAATTTTCGGGGTTTTTCGCAGGTTTTCGTCCGGAATGGTGTTTTTGGTTTTTGGGGCAGGGTTCAGGCTGCATTTGAAGCTAAAATTCAAGTCTCTAGCCTCCGTGGTTTTGGAGATGGAGCCTTTTGAAAAAGTGCAAGTTTTACCCCTCTAGCTGCTCAAATAACGAAGTTGCTGGCACTTTTATATTTGGCAGTCGAGGGGTCACTTTGCCATGAAATTTTCGGGGTTTTTCGCAGGTTTTCGTCCGGAATGGTGTTTTTGGTTTTTGGGGCAGGGTTCAGGCTGCATTTGAAGCTAAAATTCAAGTCTCTAGCCTCCGTGGTTTTGGAGATGGAGCCTTTTGAAAAAGTGCAAGTTTGACCCCTCTAGCTGCTCAAATAACGAAGTTACAGGCACTTTTATATTTGGCAGTCGAGGGGTCACTTTGCCATGAAATTTTCGGGGTTTTTGGCAGGTTTTCGTCCGGAATGGTGTTTTTGGTTTTTGGGGCAGGGTTCAGGCTGCATTTGAAGCTAAAATTCAAGTCTCTAGCCTCCGTGGTTTTGGAGATGGAGCCTTTTGAAAAAGTGCAAGTTTGACCCCTCTAGCTGCTCAAATAACGAAGTTACAGGCACTTTTATATTTGGCAGTCGAGGGGTCACTTTGCCATGGGTTTTTCGCAGGTTTTCGTCCGGAATGGTGTTTTTGGTTTTTGGGGCAGGGTTCAGGCTGCATTTGAAGCTAAAATTCAAGTCTCTAGCCTCCGTGGTTTTGGAGATGGAGCCTTTTGAAAAAGTGCAAGTTTGACCCCTCTAGCTGCTCAAATAACGAAGTTACAGGCACTTTTATATTTGGCAGTCGAGGGGTCACTTTGCCATTAAATTTTCGGGGTTTTTCGCAGGTTTTCGTCCGGAATGGTGTTTTTGGTTTTTGGGGCAGGGTTCAGGCTGCATTTGAAGCTAAAATTCAAGTCTCTAGCCTCCGTGGTTTTGGAGATGGAGCCTTTTGAAAAAGTGCAAGTTTGACCCCTCTAGCTGCTCAAATAACGAAGTTACAGGCACTTTTATATTTGGCAGTCGAGGGGTCACTTTGCCATGAAATTTTCGGGGTTTTTCGCAGGTTTTCGTCCGGAATGGTGTTTTTGGTTTTTGGGGCAGGGTTCAGGCTGCATTTGAAGCTAAAATTCAAGTCTCTAGCCTCCGTGGTTTTGGAGATGGAGCCTTTTGAAAAAGTGCAAGTTTGACCCCTCTAGCTGCTCAAATAACGAAGTTACAGGCACTTTTATATTTGGCAGTCGAGGGGTCACTTTGCCATGAAATTTTCGGGGTTTTTGGCAGGTTTTCGTCCGGAATGGTGTTTTTGGTTTTTGGGGCAGGGTTCAGGCCGCATTTAAAGCTAACATTCAAGTCTCTAGCCTCCGTGGTTTTGGAGATGGAGCCTTTTGAAAAAGTGCAAGTTTGACCCCTCTAGCTGCTCAAATAACGAAGTTACAGGCACTTTTATATTTGGCAGTCGAGGGGTCACTTTGCCATGAAATTTTCGGGGTTTTTCGCAGGTTTTCGTCCGGAATGGTGTTTTTGGTTTTTGGGGCAGGGTTCAGGCTGCATTTGAAGCTAAAATTCAAGTCTCTAGCCTCCGTGGTTTTGGAGATGGAGCCTTTTGAAAAAGTGCAAGTTTGACCCCTCTAGCTGCTCAAATAACGAAGTTACAGGCACTTTTATATTTGGCAGTCGAGGGGTCACTTTGCCATGAAATTTTCGGGGTTTTTCGCAGGTTTTCGTCCGGAATGGTGTTTTTGGTTTTTGGGGCAGGGTTCAGGCTGCATTTGAAGCTAAAATTCAAGTCTCTAGCCTCCGTGGTTTTGGAGATGGAGCCTTTTGAAAAAGTGCAAGTTTGACCCCTCTAGCTGCTCAAATAACGAAGTTACAGGCACTTTTATATTTGGCAGTCGAGGGGTCACTTTGCCATGAAATTTTCGGGGTTTTTCGCAGGTTTTCGTCCGGAATGGTGTTTTTGGTTTTTGGGGCAGGGTTCAGGCTGCATTTGAAGCTAAAATTCAAGTCTCTAGCCTCCGTGGTTTTGGAGATGGAGCCTTTTGAAAAAGTGCAAGTTTGACCCCTCTAGCTGCTCAAATAACGAAGTTACAGGCACTTTTATATTTGGCAGTCGAGGGGTCACTTTGCCATGAAATTTTCGGGGTTTTTCGCAGGTTTTCGTCCGGAATGGTGTTTTTGGTTTTTGGGGCAGGGTTCAGGCTGCATTTGAAGCTAAAATTCAAGTCTCTAGCCTCCGTGGTTTTGGAGATGGAGCCTTTTGAAAAAGTGCAAGTTTGACCCCTCTAGCTGCTCAAATAACGAAGTTACAGGCACTTTTATATTTGGCAGTCGAGGGGTCACTTTGCCATTAAATTTTCGGGGTTTTTCGCAGGTTTTCGTCCGGAATGGTGTTTTTGGTTTTTGGGGCAGGGTTCAGGCTGCATTTGAAGCTAAAATTCAAGTCTCTAGCCTCCGTGGTTTTGGAGATGGAGCCTTTTGAAAAAGTGCAAGTTTGACCCCTCTAGCTGCTCAAATAACGAAGTTACAGGCACTTTTATATTTGGCAGTCGAGGGGTCACTTTGCCATGAAATTTTCGGGGTTTTTCGCAGGTTTTCGTCCGGAATGGTGTTTTTGGTTTTTGGGGCAGGGTTCAGGCTGCATTTGAAGCTAAAATTCAAGTCTCTAGCCTCCGTGGTTTTGGAGATGGAGCCTTTTGAAAAAGTGCAAGTTTGACCCCTCTAGCTGCTCAAATAACGAAGTTACAGGCACTTTTATATTTGGCAGTCGAGGGGTCACTTTGCCATGAAATTTTCGGGGTTTTTGGCAGGTTTTCGTCCGGAATGGTGTTTTTGGTTTTTGGGGCAGGGTTCAGGCCGCATTTAAAGCTAACATTCAAGTCTCTAGCCTCCGTGGTTTTGGAGATGGAGCCTTTTGAAAAAGTGCAAGTTTGACCCCTCTAGCTGCTCAAATAACGAAGTTACAGGCACTTTTATATTTGGCAGTCGAGGGGTCACTTTGCCATGAAATTTTCGGGGTTTTTCGCAGGTTTTCGTCCGGAATGGTGTTTTTGGTTTTTGGGGCAGGGTTCAGGCTGCATTTGAAGCTAAAATTCAAGTCTCTAGCCTCCGTGGTTTTGGAGATGGAGCCTTTTGAAAAAGTGCAAGTTTGACCCCTCTAGCTGCTCAAATAACGAAGTTACAGGCACTTTTATATTTGGCAGTCGAGGGGTCACTTTGCCATGAAATTTTCGGGGTTTTTCGCAGGTTTTCGTCCGGAATGGTGTTTTTGGTTTTTGGGGCAGGGTTCAGGCTGCATTTGAAGCTAAAATTCAAGTCTCTAGCCTCCGTGGTTTTGGAGATGGAGCCTTTTGAAAAAGTGCAAGTTTGACCCCTCTAGCTGCTCAAATAACGAAGTTACAGGCACTTTTATATTTGGCAGTCGAGGGGTCACTTTGCCATGAAATTTTCGGGGTTTTTCGCAGGTTTTCGTCCGGAATGGTGTTTTTGGTTTTTGGGGCAGGGTTCAGGCTGCATTTGAAGCTAAAATTCAAGTCTCTAGCCTCCGTGGTTTTGGAGATGGAGCCTTTTGAAAAAGTGCAAGTTTGACCCCTCTAGCTGCTCAAATAACGAAGTTACAGGCACTTTTATATTTGGCAGTCGAGGGGTCACTTTGCCATGAAATTTTCGGGGTTTTTCGCAGGTTTTCGTCCGGAATGGTGTTTTTGGTTTTTGGGGCAGGGTTCAGGCTGCATTTGAAGCTAAAATTCAAGTCTCTAGCCTCCGTGGTTTTGGAGATGGAGCCTTTTGAAAAAGTGCAAGTTTGACCCCTCTAGCTGCTCAAATAACGAAGTTACAGGCAGTCGAGGGGTCACTTTGCCATGAAATTTTCGGGGTTTTTCGCAGGTTTTCGTCCGGAATGGTGTTTTTGGTTTTTGGGGCAGGGTTCAGGCTGCATTTGAAGCTAAAATTCAAGTCTCTAGCCTCCGTGGTTTTGGAGATGGAGCCTTTTGAAAAAGTGCAAGTTTGACCCCTCTAGCTGCTCAAATAACGAAGTTACAGGCACTTTTATATTTGGCAGTCGAGGGGTCACTTTGCCATGAAATTTTCGGGGTTTTTCGCAGGTTTTCGTCCGGAATGGTGTTTTTGGTTTTTGGGGCAGGGTTCAGGCTGCATTTGAAGCTAAAATTCAAGTCTCTAGCCTCCGTGGTTTTGGAGATGGAGCCTTTTGAAAAAGTGCAAGTTTGACCCCTCTAGCTGCTCAAATAACGAAGTTACAGGCACTTTTATATTTGGCAGTCGAGGGGTCACTTTGCCATGAAATTTTCGGGGTTTTTCGCAGGTTTTCGTCCGGAATGGTGTTTTTGGTTTTTGGGGCAGGGTTCAGGCTGCATTTGAAGCTAAAATTCAAGTCTCTAGCCTCCGTGGTTTTGGAGATGGAGCCTTTTGAAAAAGTGCAAGTTTGACCCCTCTAGCTGCTCAAATAACGAAGTTACAGGCACTTTTATATTTGGCAGTCGAGGGGTCACTTTGCCATGAAATTTTCGGGGTTTTTGGCAGGTTTTCGTCCGGAATGGTGTTTTTGGTTTTTGGGGCAGGGTTCAGGCCGCATTTAAAGCTAACATTCAAGTCTCTAGCCTCCGTGGTTTTGGAGATGGAGCCTTTTGAAAAAGTGCAAGTTTGACCCCTCTAGCTGCTCAAATAACGAAGTTACATTCACTTTTATATTTGGCAGTCGAGGGGTCACTTTGCCATGAAATTTTCGGGGTTTTTCGCAGGTTTTCGTCCGGAATGGTGTTTTTGGTTTTTGGGGCAGGGTTCAGGCTGCATTTGAAGCTAAAATTCAAGTCTCTAGCCTCCGTGGTTTTGGAGATGGAGCCTTTTGAAAAAGTGCAAGTTTGACCCCTCTAGCTGCTCAAATAACGAAGTTACAGGCACTTTTATATTTGGCAGTCGAGGGGTCACTTTGCCATGAAATTTTCGGGGTTTTTCGCAGGTTTTCGTCCGGAATGGTGTTTTTGGTTTTTGGGGCAGGGTTCAGGCTGCATTTGAAGCTAAAATTCAAGTCTCTAGCCTCCGTGGTTTTGGAGATGGAGCCTTTTGAAAAAGTGCAAGTTTGACCCCTCTAGCTGCTCAAATAACGAAGTTACAGGCACTTTTATATTTGGCAGTCGAGGGGTCACTTTGCCATGAAATTTTCGGGGTTTTTCGCAGGTTTTCGTCCGGAATGGTGTTTTTGGTTTTTGGGGCAGGGTTCAGGCTGCATTTGAAGCTAAAATTCAAGTCTCTAGCCTCCGTGGTTTTGGAGATGGAGCCTTTTGAAAAAGTGCAAGTTTGACCCCTCTAGCTGCTCAAATAACGAAGTTACAGGCACTTTTATATTTGGCAGTCGAGGGGTCACTTTGCCATGAAATTTTCGGGGTTTTTCGCAGGTTTTCGTCCGGAATGATGTTTTTGGTTTTTGGGGCAGGGTTCAGGCTGCATTTGAAGCTAAAATTCAAGTCTCTAGCCTCCGTGGTTTTGGAGATGGAGCCTTTTGAAAAAGTGCAAGTTTGACCCCTCTAGCTGCTCAAATAACGAAGTTACAGGCACTTTTATATTTGGCAGTCGAGGGGTCACTTTGCCATGAAATTTTCGGGGTTTTTCGCAGGTTTTCGTCCGGAATGGTGTTTTTGGTTTTTGGGGCAGGGTTCAGGCTGCATTTGAAGCTAAAATTCAAGTCTCTAGCCTCCGTGGTTTTGGAGATGGAGCCTTTTGAAAAAGTGCAAGTTTGACCCCTCTAGCTGCTCAAATAACGAAGTTACAGGCACTTTTATATTTGGCAGTCGAGGGGTCACTTTGCCATGAAATTTTCGGGGTTTTTGGCAGGTTTTCGTCCGGAATGGTGTTTTTGGTTTTTGGGGCAGGGTTCAGGCCGCATTTAAAGCTAACATTCAAGTCTCTAGCCTCCGTGGTTTTGGAGATGGAGCCTTTTGAAAAAGTGCAAGTTTGACCCCTCTAGCTGCTCAAATAACGAAGTTACAGGCACTTTTATATTTGGCAGTCGAGGGGTCACTTTGCCATGAAATTTTCGGGGTTTTTCGCAGGTTTTCGTCCGGAATGGTGTTTTTGGTTTTTGGGGCAGGGTTCAGGCTGCATTTGAAGCTAAAATTCAAGTCTCTAGCCTCCGTGGTTTTGGAGATGGAGCCTTTTGAAAAAGTGCAAGTTTGACCCCTCTAGCTGCTCAAATAACGAAGTTACAGGCACTTTTATATTTGGCAGTCGAGGGGTCACTTTGCCATGAAATTTTCGGGGTTTTTCGCAGGTTTTCGTCCGGAATGGTGTTTTTGGTTTTTGGGGCAGGGTTCAGGCTGCATTTGAAGCTAAAATTCAAGTCTCTAGCCTCCGTGGTTTTGGAGATGGAGCCTTTTGAAAAAGTGCAAGTTTGACCCCTCTAGCTGCTCAAATAACGAAGTTACAGGCACTTTTATATTTGGCAGTCGAGGGGTCACTTTGCCATGAAATTTTCGGGGTTTTTCGCAGGTTTTCGTCCGGAATGGTGTTTTTGGTTTTTGGGGCAGGGTTCAGGCTGCATTTGAAGCTAAAATTCAAGTCTCTAGCCTCCGTGGTTTTGGAGATGGAGCCTTTTGAAAAAGTGCAAGTTTGACCCCTCTAGCTGCTCAAATAACGAAGTTACAGGCACTTTTATATTTGGCAGTCGAGGGGTCACTTTGCCATGAAATTTTCGGGGTTTTTCGCAGGTTTTCGTCCGGAATGGTGTTTTTGGTTTTTGGGGCAGGGTTCAGGCCGCATTTGAAGCTAAAATTCAAGTCTCTAGCCTCCGTGGTTTTGGAGATGGAGCCTTTTGAAAAAGTGCAAGTTTGACCCCTCTAGCTGCTCAAATAACGAAGTTACAGGCACTTTTATATTTGGCAGTCGAGGGGTCACTTTGCCATGAAATTTTTGGGGTTTTTCGCAGGTTTTCGTCCGGAATGGTGTTTTGGTTTTTGGGGCAGGGTTCAGGCTGCATTTGAAGCTAAAATTCAAGTCTCTAGCCTCCGTGGTTTTGGAGATGGAGCCTTTTGAAAAAGTGCAAGTTTGACCCCTCTAGCTGCTCAAATAACGAAGTTACAGGCACTTTTATATTTGGCAGTCGAGGGGTCACTTTGCCATGAAATTTTCGGGGTTTTTCGCAGGTTTTCGTCCGGAATGGTGTTTTTGGTTTTTGGGGCAGGGTTCAGGCTGCATTTGAAGCTAAAATTCAAGTCTCTAGCCTCCGTGGTTTTGGAGATGGAGCCTTTTGAAAAAGTGCAAGTTTGACCCCTCTAGCTGCTCAAATAACGAAGTTACAGGCACTTTTATATTTGGCAGTCGAGGGGTCACTTTGCCATGAAATTTTCGGGGTTTTTCGCAGGTTTTCGTCCGGAATGGTGTTTTTGGTTTTTGGGGCAGGGTTCAGGCTGCATTTGAAGCTAAAATTCAAGTCTCTAGCCTCCGTGGTTTTGGAGATGGAGCCTTTTGAAAAAGTGCAAGTTTGACCCCTCTAGCTGCTCAAATAACGAAGTTACAGGCACTTTTATATTTGGCAGTCGAGGGGTCACTTTGCCATGAAATTTTCGGGGTTTTTCGCAGGTTTTCGTCCGGAATGGTGTTTTTGGTTTTTGGGGCAGGGTTCAGGCTGCATTTGAAGCTAAAATTCAAGTCTCTAGCCTCCGTGGTTTTGGAGATGGAGCCTTTTGAAAAAGTGCAAGTTTGACCCCTCTAGCTGCTCAAATAACGAAGTTACAGGCACTTTTATATTTGGCAGTCGAGGGGTCACTTTGCCATGAAATTTTCGGGGTTTTTCGCAGGTTTTCGTCCGGAATGGTGTTTTTGGTTTTTGGGGCAGGGTTCAGGCTGCATTTGAAGCTAAAATTCAAGTCTCTAGCCTCCGTGGTTTTGGAGATGGAGCCTTTTGAAAAAGTGCAAGTTTGACCCCTCTAGCTGCTCAAATAACGAAGTTACAGGCACTTTTATATTTGGCAGTCGAGGGGTCACTTTGCCATGAAATTTTCGGGGTTTTTCGCAGGTTTTCGTCCGGAATGGTGTTTTTGGTTTTTGGGGCAGGGTTCAGGCTGCATTTGAAGCTAAAATTCAAGTCTCTAGCCTCCGTGGTTTTGGAGATGGAGCCTTTTGAAAAAGTGCAAGTTTGACCCCTCTAGCTGCTCAAATAACGAAGTTACAGGCACTTTTATATTTGGCAGTCGAGGGGTCACTTTGCCATGAAATTTTCGGGGTTTTTCGCAGGTTTTCGTCCGGAATGGTGTTTTTGGTTTTTGGGGCAGGGTTCAGGCTGCATTTGAAGCTAAAATTCAAGTCTCTAGCCTCCGTGGTTTTGGAGATGGAGCCTTTTGAAAAAGTGCAAGTTTGACCCCTCTAGCTGCTCAAATAACGAAGTTACAGGCACTTTTATATTTGGCAGTCGAGGGGTCACTTTGCCATGAAATTTTCGGGGTTTTTCGCAGGTTTTCGTCCGGAATGGTGTTTTTGGTTTTTGGGGCAGGGTTCAGGCTGCATTTGAAGCTAAAATTCAAGTCTCTAGCCTCCGTGGTTTTGGAGATGGAGCCTTTTGAAAAAGTGCAAGTTTGACCCCTCTAGCTGCTCAAATAACGAAGTTACAGGCACTTTTATATTTGGCAGTCGAGGGGTCACTTTGCCATGAAATTTTCGGGGTTTTTCGCAGGTTTTCGTCCGGAATGGTGTTTTTGGTTTTTGGGGCAGGGTTCAGGCTGCATTTGAAGCTAAAATTCAAGTCTCTAGCCTCCGTGGTTTTGGAGATGGAGCCTTTTGAAAAAGTTCAAGTTTGACCCCTCTAGCTGCTCAAATAACGAAGTTACAGGCACTTTTATATTTGGCAGTCGAGGGGTCACTTTGCCATGAAATTTTCGGGGTTTTTCGCAGGTTTTCGTCCGGAATGGTGTTTTTGGTTTTTGGGGCAGGGTTCAGGCTGCATTTGAAGCTAAAATTCAAGTCTCTAGCCTCCGTGGTTTTGGAGATGGAGCCTTTTGAAAAAGTGCAAGTTTGACCCCTCTAGCTGCTCAAATAACGAAGTTACAGGCACTTTTATATTTGGCAGTCGAGGGGTCACTTTGCCATGAAATTTTCGGGGTTTTTCGCAGGTTTTCGTCCGGAATGGTGTTTTTGGTTTTTGGGGCAGGGTTCAGGCTGCATTTGAAGCTAAAATTCAAGTCTCTAGCCTCCGTGGTTTTGGAGATGGAGCCTTTTGAAAAAGTGCAAGTTTGACCCCTCTAGCTGCTCAAATAACGAAGTTACAGGCACTTTTATATTTGGCAGTCGAGGGGTCACTTTGCCATGAAATTTTCGGGGTTTTTGGCAGGTTTTCGTCCGGAATGGTGTTTTTGGTTTTTGGGGCAGGGTTCAGGCCGCATTTAAAGCTAACATTCAAGTCTCTAGCCTCCGTGGTTTTGGAGATGGAGCCTTTTGAAAAAGTGCAAGTTTGACCCCTCTAGCTGCTCAAATAACGAAGTTACAGGCACTTTTATATTTGGCAGTCGAGGGGTCACTTTGCCATGAAATTTTCGGGGTTTTTCGCAGGTTTTCGTCCGGAATGGTGTTTTTGGTTTTTGGGGCAGGGTTCAGGCTGCATTTGAAGCTAAAATTCAAGTCTCTAGCCTCCGTGGTTTTGGAGATGGAGCCTTTTGAAAAAGTGCAAGTTTGACCCCTCTAGCTGCTCAAATAACGAAGTTACAGGCACTTTTATATTTGGCAGTCGAGGGGTCACTTTGCCATGAAATTTTCGGGGTTTTTCGCAGGTTTTCGTCCGGAATGGTGTTTTTGGTTTTTGGGGCAGGGTTCAGGCTGCATTTGAAGCTAAAATTCAAGTCTCTAGCCTCCGTGGTTTTGGAGATGGAGCCTTTTGAAAAAGTGCAAGTTTGACCCCTCTAGCTGCTCAAATAACGAAGTTACAGGCACTTTTATATTTGGCAGTCGAGGGGTCACTTTGCCATGAAATTTTCGGGGTTTTTGGCAGGTTTTCGTCCGGAATGGTGTTTTTGGTTTTTGGGGCAGGGTTCAGGCCGCATTTAAAGCTAACATTCAAGTCTCTAGCCTCCGTGGTTTTGGAGATGGAGCCTTTTGAAAAAGTGCAAGTTTGACCCCTCTAGCTGCTCAAATAACGAAGTTACAGGCACTTTTATATTTGGCAGTCGAGGGGTCACTTTGCCATGAAATTTTCGGGGTTTTTCGCAGGTTTTCGTCCGGAATGGTGTTTTTGGTTTTTGGGGCAGGGTTCAGGCTGCATTTGAAGCTAAAATTCAAGTCTCTAGCCTCCGTGGTTTTGGAGATGGAGCCTTTTGAAAAAGTGCAAGTTTGACCCCTCTAGCTGCTCAAATAACGAAGTTACAGGCACTTTTATATTTGGCAGTCGAGGGGTCACTTTGCCATGAAATTTTCGGGGTTTTTCGCAGGTTTTCGTCCGGAATGGTGTTTTTGGTTTTTGGGGCAGGGTTCAGGCTGCATTTGAAGCTAAAATTCAAGTCTCTAGCCTCCGTGGTTTTGGAGATGGAGCCTTTTGAAAAAGTGCAAGTTTGACCCCTCTAGCTGCTCAAATAACGAAGTTACAGGCACTTTTATATTTGGCAGTCGAGGGGTCACTTTGCCATGAAATTTTCGGGGTTTTTCGCAGGTTTTCGTCCGGAATGGTGTTTTTGGTTTTTGGGGCAGGGTTCAGGCTGCATTTGAAGCTAAAATTCAAGTCTCTAGCCTCCGTGGTTTTAGAGATGGAGCCTTTTGAAAAAGTGCAAGTTTGACCCCTCTAGCTGCTCAAATAACGAAGTTACAGGCACTTTTATATTTGGCAGTCGAGGGGTCACTTTGCCATGAAATTTTCGGGGTTTTTCGCAGGTTTTTGTCCGGAATGGTGTTTTTGGTTTTTGGGGCAGGGTTCAGGCTGCATTTGAAGCTAAAATTCAAGTCTCTAGCCTCCGTGGTTTTAGAGATGGAGCCTTTTGAAAAAGTGCAAGTTTGACCCCTCTAGCTGCTCAAATAACGAAGTTACAGGCACTTTTATATTTGGCAGTCGAGGGGTCACTTTGCCATGAAATTTTCGGGGTTTTTCGCAGGTTTTCGTCCGGAATGGTGTTTTTGGTTTTTGGGGCAGGGTTCAGGCTGCATTTGAAGCTAAAATTCAAGTCTCTAGCCTCCGTGGTTTTAGAGATGGAGCCTTTTGAAAAAGTGCAAGTTTGACCCCTCTAGCTGCTCAAATAACGAAGTTACAGGCACTTTTATATTTGGCAGTCGAGGGGTCACTTTGCCATGAAATTTTCGGGGTTTTTCGCAGGTTTTTGTCCGGAATGGTGTTTTTGGTTTTTGGGGCAGGGTTCAGGCTGCATTTGAAGCTAAAATTCAAGTCTCTAGCCTCCGTGGTTTTAGAGATGGAGCCTTTTGAAAAAGTGCAAGTTTGACCCCTCTAGCTGCTCAAATAACGAAGTTACAGGCACTTTTATATTTGGCAGTCGAGGGGTCACTTTGCCATGAAATTTTCGGGGTTTTTCGCAGGTTTTCGTCCGGAATGGTGTTTTTGGTTTTTGGGGCAGGGTTCAGGCTGCATTTGAAGCTAAAATTCAAGTCTCTAGCCTCCGTGGTTTTGGAGATGGACCCTTTTGAAAAAGTGCAAGTTTGACCCCTCTAGCTGCTCAAATAACGAAGTTACAGGCACTTTTATATTTGGCAGTCGAGGGGTCACTTTGCCATGAAATTTTCGGGGTTTTTCGCAGGTTTTCGTCCGGAATGGTGTTTTTGGTTTTTGGGGCAGGGTTCAGGCTGCATTTGAAGCTAAAATTCAAGTCTCTAGCCTCCGTGGTTTTGGAGATGGAGCCTTTTGAAAAAGTGCAAGTTTGACCCCTCTAGCTGCTCAAATAACGAAGTTACAGGCACTTTTATATTTGGCAGTCGAGGGGTCACTTTGCCATGAAATTTTCGGGGTTTTTCGCAGGTTTTCGTCCGGAATGGTGTTTTTGGTTTTTGGGGCAGGGTTCAGGCTGCATTTGAAGCTAAAATTCAAGTCTCTAGCCTCCGTGGTTTTGGAGATGGAGCCTTTTGAAAAAGTGCAAGTTTGACCCCTCTAGCTGCTCAAATAACGAAGTTACAGGCACTTTTATATTTGGCAGTCGAGGGGTCACTTTGCCATGAAATTTTCGGGGTTTTTCGCAGGTTTTCGTCCGGAATGGTGTTTTTGGTTTTTGGGGCAGGGTTCAGGCTGCATTTGAAGCTAAAATTCAAGTCTCTAGCCTCCGTGGTTTTGGAGATGGAGCCTTTTGAAAAAGTTCAAGTTTGACCCCTCTAGCTGCTCAAATAACGAAGTTACAGGCACTTTTATATTTGGCAGTCGAGGGGTCACTTTGCCATGAAATTTTCGGGGTTTTTCGCAGGTTTTCGTCCGGAATGGTGTTTTTGGTTTTTGGGGCAGGGTTCAGGCTGCATTTGAAGCTAAAATTCAAGTCTCTAGCCTCCGTGGTTTTGGAGATGGAGCCTTTTGAAAAAGTGCAAGTTTGACCCCTCTAGCTGCTCAAATAACGAAGTTACAGGCACTTTTATATTTGGCAGTCGAGGGGTCACTTTGCCATGAAATTTTCGGGGTTTTTCGCAGGTTTTCGTCCGGAATGGTGTTTTTGGTTTTTGGGGCAGGGTTCAGGCTGCATTTGAAGCTAAAATTCAAGTCTCTAGCCTCCGTGGTTTTGGAGATGGAGCCTTTTGAAAAAGTGCAAGTTTGACCCCTCTAGCTGCTCAAATAACGAAGTTACAGGCACTTTTATATTTGGCAGTCGAGGGGTCACTTTGCCATGAAATTTTCGGGGTTTTTGGCAGGTTTTCGTCCGGAATGGTGTTTTTGGTTTTTGGGGCAGGGTTCAGGCCGCATTTAAAGCTAACATTCAAGTCTCTAGCCTCCGTGGTTTTGGAGATGGAGCCTTTTGAAAAAGTGCAAGTTTGACCCCTCTAGCTGCTCAAATAACGAAGTTACAGGCACTTTTATATTTGGCAGTCGAGGGGTCACTTTGCCATGAAATTTTCGGGGTTTTTCGCAGGTTTTCGTCCGGAATGGTGTTTTTGGTTTTTGGGGCAGGGTTCAGGCTGCATTTGAAGCTAAAATTCAAGTCTCTAGCCTCCGTGGTTTTGGAGATGGAGCCTTTTGAAAAAGTGCAAGTTTGACCCCTCTAGCTGCTCAAATAACGAAGTTACAGGCACTTTTATATTTGGCAGTCGAGGGGTCACTTTGCCATGAAATTTTCGGGGTTTTTCGCAGGTTTTCGTCCGGAATGGTGTTTTTGGTTTTTGGGGCAGGGTTCAGGCTGCATTTGAAGCTAAAATTCAAGTCTCTAGCCTCCGTGGTTTTGGAGATGGAGCCTTTTGAAAAAGTGCAAGTTTGACCCCTCTAGCTGCTCAAATAACGAAGTTACAGGCACTTTTATATTTGGCAGTCGAGGGGTCACTTTGCCATGAAATTTTCGGGGTTTTTCGCAGGTTTTCGTCCGGAATGGTGTTTTTGGTTTTTGGGGCAGGGTTCAGGCTGCATTTGAAGCTAAAATTCAAGTCTCTAGCCTCCGTGGTTTTAGAGATGGAGCCTTTTGAAAAAGTGCAAGTTTGACCCCTCTAGCTGCTCAAATAACGAAGTTACAGGCACTTTTATATTTGGCAGTCGAGGGGTCACTTTGCCATGAAATTTTCGGGGTTTTTCGCAGGTTTTTGTCCGGAATGGTGTTTTTGGTTTTTGGGGCAGGGTTCAGGCTGCATTTGAAGCTAAAATTCAAGTCTCTAGCCTCCGTGGTTTTGGAGATGGAGCCTTTTGAAAAAGTGCAAGTTTGACCCCTCTAGCTGCTCAAATAACGAAGTTACAGGCACTTTTATATTTGGCAGTCGAGGGGTCACTTTGCCATGAAATTTTCGGGGTTTTTCGCAGGTTTTCGTCCGGAATGGTGTTTTTGGTTTTTGGGGCAGGGTTCAGGCTGCATTTGAAGCTAAAATTCAAGTCTCTAGCCTCCGTGGTTTTGGAGATGGACCCTTTTGAAAAAGTGCAAGTTTGACCCCTCTAGCTGCTCAAATAACGAAGTTACAGGCACTTTTATATTTGGCAGTCGAGGGGTCACTTTGCCATGAAATTTTCGGGGTTTTTCGCAGGTTTTCGTCCGGAATGGTGTTTTTGGTTTTTGGGGCAGGGTTCAGGCTGCATTTGAAGCTAACATTCAAGTCTCTAGCCTCCGTGGTTTTGGAGATGGAACCTTTTGAAAAAGTGCAAGTTTGACCCCTCTAGCTGCTCAAATAACGAAGTTACAGGCACTTTTATATTTGGCAGTCGAGGGGTCACTTTGCCATGAAATTTTCGGGGTTTTTCGCAGGTTTTCGTCCGGAATGGTGTTTTTGGTTTTTGGGGCAGGGTTCAGGCTGCATTTGAAGCTAAAATTCAAGTCTCTAGCCTCCGTGGTTTTGGAGATGGAGCCTTTTGAAAAAGTGCAAGTTTGACCCCTCTAGCTGCTCAAATAACGAAGTTACAGGCACTTTTATATTTGGCAGTCGAGGGGTCACTTTGCCATGAAATTTTCGGGGTTTTTCGCAGGTTTTCGTCCGGAATGGTGTCTTTGGTTTT
Source organism: Chloromyia formosa (assembly GCA_964017055.1). Classification (NCBI taxonomy): domain Eukaryota; kingdom Metazoa; phylum Arthropoda; class Insecta; order Diptera; family Stratiomyidae; genus Chloromyia; species Chloromyia formosa. The sequence goes on from OZ024813.1 coordinate 140,493,032, forward strand.
TGGGGCAGGGTTCAGGCTGCATTTGAAGCTAAAATTCAAGTCTCTAGCCTCCGTGGTTTTGGAGATGGAGCCTTTTGAAAAAGTGCAAGTTTGACCCCTCTAGCTGCTCAAATAACGAAGTTACAGGCACTTTTATATTTGGCAGTCGAGGGGTCACTTTGCCATGAAATTTTCGGGGTTTTTCGCAGGTTTTCGTCCGGAATGGTGTTTTTGGTTTTTGGGGCAGGGTTCAGGCTGCATTTGAAGCTAAAATTCAAGTCTCTAGCCTCCGTGGTTTTGGAGATGGAGCCTTTTGAAAAAGTGCAAGTTTGACCCCTCTAGCTGCTCAAATAACGAAGTTACAGGCACTTTTATATTTGGCAGTCGAGGGGTCACTTTGCCATGAAATTTTCGGGGTTTTTCGCAGGTTTTCGTCCGGAATGGTGTTTTTGGTTTTTGGGGCAGGGTTCAGGCTGCATTTGAAGCTAAAATTCAAGTCTCTAGCCTCCGTGGTTTTGGAGATGGAGCCTTTAGAAAAAGTGCAAGTTTGACCCCTCTAGCTGCTCAAATAACGAAGTTACAGGCACTTTTATATTTGGCAGTCGAGGGGTCACTTTGCCATGAAATTTTCAGGGTTTTTCGCAGGTTTTCGTCCGGAATGGTGTTTTTGGTTTTTGGGGCAGGGTTCAGGCTGCATTTGAAGCTAAAGTTCAAGTCTCTAGCCTCCGTGGTTTTGGAGATGGAGCCTTTTGAAAAAGTGCAAGTTTGACCCCTCTAGCTGCTCAAATAACGAAGTTACAGGCACTTTTATATTTGGCAGTCGAGGGGTCACTTTGCCATGAAATTTTCGGGGTTTTTCGCAGGTTTTCGTCCGGAATGGTGTTTTTGGTTTTTGGGGCAGGGTTCAGGCTGCATTTGAAGCTAAAATTCAAGTCTCTAGCCTCCGTGGTTTTGGAGATGGAGCCTTTTGAAAAAGTGCAAGTTTGACCCCTCTAGCTGCTCAAATAACGAAGTTACAGGCACTTTTATATTTGGCAGTCGAGGGGTCACTTTGCCATGAAATTTTCGGGGTTTTTCCCAGGTTTTCGTCCGGAATGGTGTTTTTGGTTTTTGGGGCAGGGTTCAGGCCGCATTTGAAGCTAAAATTCAAGTCTCTAGCCTCCGTGGTTTTGGAGATGGAGCCTTTTGAAAAAGTGCAAGTTTGACCCCTCTAGCTGCTCAAATAACGAAGTTACAGGCACTTTTATATTTGGCAGTCGAGGGGTCACTTTGCCATGAAATTTTCGGGGTTTTTCGCAGGTTTTCGTCCGGAATGGTGTTTTTGGTTTTTGGGGCAGGGTTCAGGCCGCATTTAAAGCTAACTTTCAAGTCTCTAGCCTCCGTGGTTTTGGAGATGGAGCCTTTTGAAAAAGTGCAAGTTTGACCCCTCTAGCTGCTCAAATAACGAAGTTACAGGCACTTTTATATTTGGCAGTCGAGGGGTCACTTTGCCATGAAATTTTCGGGGTTTTTCGCAGGTTTTCGTCCGGAATGGTGTTTTTGGTTTTTGGGGCAGGGTTCAGGCTCCATTTGAAGCTAAAATTCAAGTCTCTAGCCTCCGTGGTTTTGGAGATGGAGCCTTTTGAAAAAGTGCAAGTTTGACCCCTCTAGCTGCTCAAATAACGAAGTTACAGGCACTTTTATATTTGGCAGTCGAGGGGTCACTTTGCCATGAAATTTTCGGGGTTTTTCGCAGGTTTTCGTCCGGAATGGTGTTTTTGGTTTTTGGGGCAGGGTTCAGGCCGCATTTAAAGCTAACTTTCAAGTCTCTAGCCTCCGTGGTTTTGGAGATGGAGCCTTTTGAAAAAGTGCAAGTTTGACCCCTCTAGCTGCTCAAATAACGAAGTTACAGGCACTTTTATATTTGGCAGTCGAGGGGTCACTTTGCCATGAAATTTTCGGGGTTTTTCGCAGGTTTTCGTCCGGAATGGTGTTTTTGGTTTTTGGGGCAGGGTTCAGGCTGCATTTGAAGCTAAAATTCAAGTCTCTAGCCTCCGTGGTTTTGGAGATGGAGCCTTTTGAAAAAGTGCAAGTTTGACCCCTCTAGCTGCTCAAATAACGAAGTTACAGGCACTTTTATATTTGGCAGTCGAGGGGTCACTTTGCCATGAAATTTTCGGGGTTTTTCGCAGGTTTTCGTCCGGAATGGTGTTTTTGGTTTTTGGGGCAGGGTTCAGGCCGCATTTGAAGCTAAAATTCAAGTCTCTAGCCTCCGTGGTTTTGGAGATGGAGCCTTTTGAAAAAGTGCAAGTTTGACCCCTCTAGCTGCTCAAATAACGAAGTTACAGGCACTTTTATATTTGGCAGTCGAGGGGTCACTTTGCCATGAAATTTTTGGGGTTTTTCGCAGGTTTTCGTCCGGAATGGTGTTTTGGTTTTTGGGGCAGGGTTCAGGCTGCATTTGAAGCTAAAATTCAAGTCTCTAGCCTCCGTGGTTTTGGAGATGGAGCCTTTTGAAAAAGTGCAAGTTTGACCCCTCTAGCTGCTCAAATAACGAAGTTACAGGCACTTTTATATTTGGCAGTCGAGGGGTCACTTTGCCATGAAATTTTCGGGGTTTTTCGCAGGTTTTCGTCCGGAATGGTGTTTTTGGTTTTTGGGGCAGGGTTCAGGCTGCATTTGAAGCTAAAATTCAAGTCTCTAGCCTCCGTGGTTTTGGAGATGGAGCCTTTTGAAAAAGTGCAAGTTTGACCCCTCTAGCTGCTCAAATAACGAACTTACAGGCACTTTTATATTTGGCAGTCGAGGGGTCACTTTGCCATGAAATTTTCGGGGTTTTTCGCAGGTTTTCGTCCGGAATGGTGTTTTTGGTTTTTGGGGCAGGGTTCAGGCTGCATTTGAAGCTAAAATTCAAGTCTCTAGCCTCCGTGGTTTTGGAGATGGAGCCTTTTGAAAAAGTGCAAGTTTGACCCCTCTAGCTGCTCAAATAACGAAGTTACAGGCACTTTTATATTTGGCAGTCGAGGGGTCACTTTGCCATGAAATTTTCGGGGTTTTTCGCAGGTTTTCGTCCGGAATGGTGTTTTTGGTTTTTGGGGCAGGGTTCAGGCCGCATTTAAAGCTAACATTCAAGTCTCTAGCCTCCGTGGTTTTGGAGATGGAGCTTTTTGAAAAAGTGCAAGTTTGACCCCTCTAGCTGCTCAAATAACGAAGTTACAGGCACTTTTATATTTGGCAGTCGAGGGGTCACTTTGCCATGAAATTTTCGGGGTTTTTCCCAGGTTTTCGTCCGGAATGGTGTTTTTGGTTTTTGGGGCAGGGTTCAGGCTGCATTTGAAGCTAAAATTCAAGTCTCTAGCCTCCGTGGTTTTGGAGATGGAGCCTTTTGAAAAAGTGCAAGTTTGACCCCTCTAGCTGCTCAAATAACGAAGTTACAGGCACTTTTATATTTGGCAGTCGAGGGGTCACTTTGCCATGAAATTTTCGGGGTTTTTCGCAGGTTTTCGTCCGGAATGGTGTTTTTGGTTTTTGGGGCAGGGTTCAGGCTGCATTTGAAGCTAAAATTCAAGTCTCTAGCCTCCGTGGTTTTGGAGATGGAGCCTTTTGAAAAAGTGCAAGTTTGACCCCTCTAGCTGCTCAAATAACGAAGTTACAGGCACTTTTATATTTGGCAGTCGAGGGGTCACTTTGCCATGAAATTTTCGGGGTTTTTCGCAGGTTTTCGTCCGGAATGGTGTTTTTGGTTTTTGGGGCAGGGTTCAGGCTGCATTTGAAGCTAAAATTCAAGTCTCTAGCCTCCATGGTTTTGGAGATGAAGCCTTTTGAAAAAGTGCAAGTTTGACCCCTCTAGCTGCTCAAATAACGAAGTTACAGGCACTTTTATATTTGGCAGTCGAGGGGTCACTTTGCCATGAAATTTTCGGGGTTTGTCGCAGGTTTTCGTCCGGAATGGTGTTTTTGGTTTTTGGGGCAGGGTTCAGGCTGCATTTGAAGCTAAAATTCAAGTCTCTAGCCTCCGTGGTTTTGGAGATGGAGCCTTTTGAAAAAGTGCAAGTTTGACCCCTCTAGCTGCTCAAATAACGAAGTTACAGGCACTTTTATATTTGGCAGTCGAGGGGTCACTTTGCCATGAAATTTTCGGGGTTTGTCGCAGGTTTTCGTCCGGAATGGTGTTTTTGGTTTTTGGGGCAGGGTTCAGGCTGCATTTGAAGCTAAAATTCAAGTCTCTAGCCCCCGTGGTTTTGGCGATTGAGCCTTTTGAAAAAGTGCAAGTTTGACCCCTCTAGCTGCTCAAATAACGAAGTTACAGGCACTTTTATATTTGGCAGTCGAGGGGTCACTTTGCCATGAAATTTTCGGGGTTTTTCGCAGGTTTTCGTCCGGAATGGTGTTTTGGTTTTTGGGGCAGGGTTCAGGCCGCATTTAAAGCTAACATTCAAGTCTCTAGCCTCCGTGGTTTTGGAGATGGAGCCTTTTGAAAAAGTGCAAGTTTGACCTCTCTAGCTGCTCAAATAACGAAGTTACAGGCACTTTTATATTTGGCAGTCGAGGGGTCACTTTGCCATGAAATTTTCGGGGTTTGTCGCAGGTTTTCGTCCGGAATGGTGTTTTTGGTTTTTGGGGCAGGGTTCAGGCTGCATTTGAAGCTAAAATTCAAGTCTCTAGCCCCCGTGGTTTTGGCGATTGAGCCTTTTGAAAAAGTGCAAGTTTGACCCCTCTAGCTGCTCAAATAACGAAGTTACAGGCACTTTTATATTTGGCAGTCGAGGGGTCACTTTGCCATGAAATTTTCGGGGTTTTTCGCAGGTTTTCGTCCGGAATGGTGTTTTGGTTTTTGGGGCAGGGTTCAGGCCGCATTTAAAGCTAACATTCAAGTCTCTAGCCTCCGTGGTTTTGGAGATGGAGCCTTTTGAAAAAGTGCAAGTTTGCTGCTCAAATAACGAAGTTACAGGCACTTTTATATTTGGCAGTCGAGGGGTCACTTTGCCATGAAATTTTCGGGGTTTTTTGCAGGTTTTCGTCCGGAATGGTGTTTTTTGGTTTTTTGTGGGCAGGGTTCAGGCTGCATTTGAAGCTAAAATTCAAGTCTCTAGCCTCCGTGGTTTTGGAGATGGAGCCTTTTGAAAAAGTGCAAGTTTGACCCCTCTAGCCTGCTCAAATAACGAAGTTACAGGCACTTTTATATTTGGCAGTCGAGGGGTCACTTTGCCATGAAATTTTCGGGGTTTTTCGCAGGTTTTCGTCCGGAATGGTGTTTTTGGTTTTTGGGGCAGGGTTCAGGCTGCATTTGAAGCTAAAATTCAAGTCTCTAGCCTCCGTGGTTTTGGAGATGGAGCCTTTTGAAAAAGTGCAAGTTTGACCCCTCTAGCTGCTCAAATAACGAAGTTACAGGCACTTTATATTTGGCAGTCGAGGGGTCACTTTGCCATGAAATTTTCGGGGTTTTTTCGCAGGTTTTTCGTCCGGAATGGTGTTTTTGGTTTTTGGGGCAGGGTTCAGGCTGCATTTGAAGCTAAAATTCAAGTCTCTAGCCTCCGTGGTTTTGGAGATGGAGCCTTTTGAAAAAGTGCAAGTTTGACCCCTCTAGCTGCTCAAATAACGAAGTTACAGGCACTTTTATATTTGGCAGTCGAGGGGTCACTTTGCCATGAAATTTTCGGGGTTTTTCGCAGGTTTTCGTCCGGAATGGTGTTTTTGGTTTTTGGGGCAGGGTTCAGGCTGCATTTGAAGCTAAAATTCAAGTCTCTCGCCTCCGTGGTTTTGGAGATGGAGCCTTTTGAAAAAGTGCAAGTTTGACCCCTCTAGCTGCTCAAATAACGAAGTTACAGGCACTTTTATATTTGGCAGTCGAGGGGTCACTTTGCCATGAAATTTTCGGGGTTTTTCGCAGGTTTTCGTCCGGAATGGTGTTTTTGGTTTTTGGGGCAGGGTTCAGGCTGCATTTGAAGCTAAAATTCAAGTCTCTCGCCTCCGTGGTTTTGGAGATGGAGCCTTTTGAAAAAGTGCAAGTTTGACCCCTCTAGCTGCTCAAATAACGAAGTTACAGGCACTTTTATATTTGGCAGTCGAGGGGTCACTTTGCCATGAAATTTTCGGGGTTTTTCGCAGGTTTTCGTCCGGAATGGTGTTTTTGGTTTTTGGGGCAGGATTCAGGCTGCATTTGAAGCTAAAATTCAAGTCTCTAGCCTCCGTGGTTTTGGAGATGGAGCCTTTTGAAAAAGTGCAAGTTTGACCCCTCTAGCTGCTCAAATAACGAAGTTACAGGCACTTTTATATTTGGCAGTCGAGGGGTCACTTTGCCATGAAATTTTCGGGTTTTTCGCAGGTTTTCGTCCGGAATGGTGTTTTTGGTTTTTGGGGCAGGGTTCAGGCTGCATTTGAAGCTAAAATTCAAGTCTCTAGCCTCCGTGGTTTTGGAGATGGAGCCTTTTGAAAAAGTGCAAGTTTGACCCCTCTAGCTGCTCAAATAACGAAGTTACAGGCACTTTTATATTTGGCAGTCGAGGGGTCACTTTGCCATGAAATTTTCGGGGTTTTTCCCAGGTTTTCGTCCGGAATGGTGTTTTTGGTTTTTGGGGGCAGGGTTCAGGCCGCATTTGAAGCTAAAATTCAAGTCTCTAGCCTCCGTGGTTTTGGAGATGGAGCCTTTTGAAAAAGTGCAAGTTTGACCCCCTCTAGCTGCTCAAATAACGAAGTTACAGGCACTTTTATATTTGGCAGTCGAGGGGGTCACTTTGCCATGAAATTTTCGGGGTTTTTCGCAGGTTTTCGTCCGGAATGGTGTTTTTGGTTTTTGGGGCAGGGTTCAGGCTGCATTTGAAGCTAAAATTCAAGTCTCTAGCCTCCGTGGTTTTGGAGATGGAGCCTTTTGAAAAAGTGCAAGTTTGACCCCTCTAGCTGCTCAAATAACGAAGTTACAGGCACTTTTATATTTGGCAGTCGAGGGGTCACTTTGCCATGAAATTTTCGGGGTTTTTCGCAGGTTTTCGTCCGGAATGGTGTTTTTGGTTTTTGGGGCAGGGCTCAGGCCGCATTTGAAGCTAAAATTCAAGTCTCTAGCCTCCGTGGTTTTGGAGATGGAGCCTTTTGAAAAAGTGCAAGTTTGACCCCTCTAGCTGCTCAAATAACGAAGTTACAGGCACTTTTATATTTGGCAGTCGAGGGGTCACTTTGCCATGAAATTTTCGGGGTTTTTCGCAGGTTTTCGTCCGGAATGGTGTTTTTGGTTTTTGGGGCAGGGTTCAGGCCGCATTTGAAGCTAAAATTCAAGTCTCTAGCCTCCGTGGTGTTTTGGAGATGGAGCCTTTTGAAAAAGTGCAAGTTTGACCCCTCTAGCTGCTCAAATAACGAAGTTACAGGCACTTTTATATTTGGCAGTCGAGGGGTCACTTTGCCATGCAATTTTCGGCGTTTTTCGCAGGTTTTCGTCCGGAATGGTGTTTTTGGTTTTTGGGGCAGGTTTCAGGCTGCATTTGAAGCTAAAATTCAAGTCTCTAGCCTCCGTGGTTTTGGAGATGGAGCCTTTTGAAAAAGTGCAAGTTTGACCCCTCTAGCTGCTCAAATAACGAAGTTACAGGCACTTTTATATTTGGCAGTCGAGGGGTCACTTTGCCATGAAATTTTCGGGGTTTTTCGCAGGTTTTCGTCCGGAATGGTGTTTTTGGTTTTTGGGGCAGGGTTCAGGCTGCATTTGAAGCTAAAATTCAAGTCTCTCGCCTCCGTGGTTTTGGAGATGGAGCCTTTTGAAAAAGTGCAAGTTTGACCCCTCTAGCTGCTCAAATAACGAAGTTACAGGCACTTTTATATTTGGCAGTCGAGGGGTCACTTTGCCATGAAATTTTCGGGTTTTTCGCAGGTTTTCGTCCGGAATGGTGTTTTTGGTTTTTGGGGCAGGATTCAGGCTGCATTTGAAGCTAAAATTCAAGTCTCTAGCCTCCGTGGTTTTGGAGATGGAGCCTTTTGAAAAAGTGCAAGTTTGACCCCTCTAGCTGCTCAAATAACGAAGTTACAGGCACTTTTATATTTGGCAGTCGAGGGGTCACTTTGCCATGAAATTTTCGGGGTTTTTCGCAGGTTTTCGTCCGGAATGGTGTTTTTGGTTTTTGGGGCAGGGTTCAGGCTGCATTTGAAGCTAAAATTCAAGTCTCTAGCCTCCGTGGTTTTGGAGATGGAGCCTTTTGAAAAAGTGCAAGTTTGACCCCTCTAGCTGCTCAAATAACGAAGTTACAGGCACTTTTATATTTGGCAGTCGAGGGGTCACTTTGCCATGAAATTTTCGGGGTTTTTCGCAGGTTTTCGTCCGGAATGGTGTTTTTGGTTTTTGGGGCAGGATTCAGGCTGCATTTGAAGCTAAAATTCAAGTCTCTAGCCTCCGTGGTTTTGGAGATGGAGCCTTTTGAAAAAGTGCAAGTTTGACCCCTCTAGCTGCTCAAATAACGAAGTTACAGGCACTTTTATATTTGGCAGTCGAGGGGTCACTTTGCCATGAAATTTTCGGGGTTTTTCGCAGGTTTTCGTCCGGAATGGTGTTTTTGGTTTTTGGGGCAGGGCTCAGGCCGCATTTGAAGCTAAAATTCAAGTCTCTAGCCTCCGTGGTTTTGGAGATGGAGCCTTTTGAAAAAGTGCAAGTTTGACCCCTCTAGCTGCTCAAATAACGAAGTTACAGGCACTTTTATATTTGGCAGTCGAGGGGTCACTTTGCCATGAAATTTTCGGGGTTTTTCGCAGGTTTTCGTCCGGAATGGTGTTTTTGGTTTTTGGGGCAGGGTTCAGGCCGCATTTGAAGCTAAAATTCAAGTCTCTAGCCTCCGTGGTTTTGGAGATGGAGCCTTTTGAAAAAGTGCAAGTTTGACCCCTCTAGCTGCTCAAATAACGAAGTTACAGGCACTTTTATATTTGGCAGTCGAGGGGTCACTTTGCCATGCAATTTTCGGCGTTTTTCGCAGGTTTTCGTCCGGAATGGTGTTTTTGGTTTTTGGGGCAGGGTTCAGGCTGCATTTGAAGCTAAAATTCAAGTCTCTAGCCTCCGTGGTTTTGGAGATGGAGCCTTTTGAAAAAGTGCAAGTTTGACCCCTCTAGCTGCTCAAATAACGAAGTTACAGGCACTTTTATATTTGGCAGTCGAGGGGTCACTTTGCCATGAAATTTTCGGGGTTTTTCGCAGGTTTTCGTCCGGAATGGTGTTTTTGGTTTTTGGGGCAGGGTTCAGGCCGCATTTGAAGCTAAAATTCAAGTCTCTAGCCTCCGTGGTTTTGGAGATGGAGCCTTTTGAAAAAGTGCAAGTTTGACCCCTCTAGCTGCTCAAATAACGAAGTTACAGGCACTTTTATATTTGGCAGTCGAGGGGTCACTTTGCCATGAAATTTTCGGGGTTTTTCGCAGGTTTTCGTCCGGAATGGTGTTTTTGGTTTTTGGGGCAGGGTTCAGGCTGCATTTGAAGCTAAAATTCAAGTCTCTAGCCTCCGTGGTTTTGGAGATGGAGCCTTTTGAAAAAGTGCAAGTTTGACCCCTCTAGCTGCTCAAATAACGAAGTTACAGGCACTTTTATATTTGGCAGTCGAGGGTCACTTTGCCATGAAATTTTCGGGGTTTTTCGCAGGTTTTCGTCCGGAATGGTGTTTTTGGTTTTTGGGGCAGGGTTCAGGCTGCATTTGAAGCTAAAATTCAAGTCTCTAGCCTCCGTGGTTTTGGAGATGGAGCCTTTGAAAAAGTGCAAGTTTGACCCCTCTAGCTGCTCAAATAACGAAGTTACAGGCACTTTTATATTTGGCAGTCGAGGGGTCACTTTGCCATGAAATTTTCGGGGTTTTTCGCAGGTTTTCGTCCGGAATGGTGTTTTTGGTTTTTGGGGCAGGGTTCAGGCTGCATTTGAAGCTAAAATTCAAGTCTCTAGCCTCCGTGGTTTTGGAGATGGAGCCTTTTGAAAAAGTGCAAGTTTGACCCCTCTAGCTGCTCAAATAACGAAGTTACAGGCACTTTTATATTTGGCAGTCGAGGGGTCACTTTGCCATGAAATTTTCGGGGTTTTTCGCAGGTTTTCGTCCGGAATGGTGTTTTTGGTTTTTGGGGCAGGGTTCAGGCTGCATTTGAAGCTAAAATTCAAGTCTCTAGCCTCCGTGGTTTTGGAGATGGAGCCTTTTGAAAAAGTGCAAGTTTGACCCCTCTAGCTGCTCAAATAACGAAGTTACAGGCACTTTTATATTTGGCAGTCGAGGGGTCACTTTGCCATGAAATTTTCGGGGTTTTTCGCAGGTTTTCGTCCGGAATGGTGTTTTTGGTTTTTGGGGCAGGGTTCAGGCCGCATTTGAAGCTAAAATTCAAGTCTCTAGCCTCCGTGGTTTTGGAGATGGAGCCTTTTGAAAAAGTGCAAGTTTGACCCCTCTAGCTGCTCAAATAACGAAGTTACAGGCACTTTTAAATTTGGCAGTCGAGGGGTCACTTTGCCATGAAATTTTCGGGGTTTTTCGTAGGTTTTCGTCCGGAATGGTGTTTTTGGTTTTTGGGGCAGGGTTCAGGCCGCATTTGAAGCTAAAATTCAAGTCTCTAGCCTCCGTGGTTTTGGAGATGGAGCCTTTTGAAAAAGTGCAAGTTTGACCCCTCTAGCTGCTGAAATAACGAAGTTACAGGCACTTTTATATTTGGCAGTCGAGGGGTCACTTTGCCATGAAATTTTCGGGGTTTTTCGCAGGTTTTCGTCCGGAATGGTGTTTTTGGTTTTTGGGGCAGGGTTCAGGCTGCATTTGAAGCTAAAATTCAAGTCTCTAGCCTCCGTGGTTTTGGAGATGGAGCCTTTTGAAAAAGTGCAAGTTTGACCCCTCTAGCTGCTCAAATAACGAAGTTACAGGCACTTTTATATTTGGCAGTCGAGGGGTCACTTTGCCATGAAATTTTCGGGATTTTTCGCAGCTTTTCGTCCGGAATGGTGTTTTTGGTTTTTGGGGCAGGGTTCAGGCCGCATTTGAAGCTAAAATTCAAGTCTCTAGCCTCCGTGGTTTTGGAGATGGAGCCTTTTGAAAAAGTGCAAGTTTGACCCCTCTAGCTGCTCAAATAACGAAGTTACAGGCACTTTTATATTTGGCAGTCGAGGGGTCACTTTGCCATGAAATTTTCGGGGTTTTTCGCAGGTTTTCGTCCGGAATGGTGTTTTTGGTTTTTGGGGCAGGGTTCAGGCCGCATTTGAAGCTAAAATTCAAGTCTCTAGCCTCCGTGGTTTTGCAGATGGAGCCTTTTGAAAAAGTGCAAGTTTGACCCCTCTAGCTGCTCAAATAACGAAGTTACAGGCACTTTTATATTTGGCAGTCGAGGGGTCACTTTGCCATGAAATTTTCGGGGTTTTTCGCAGGTTTTCGTCCGGAATGGTGTTTTTGGTTTTTGGGGCAGGGTTCAGGCTGCATTTGAAGCTAAAATTCAAGTCTCTAGCCTCCGTGGTTTTGGAGATGGAGCCTTTTGAAAAAGTGCAAGTTTGACCCCTCTAGCTGCTCAAATAACGAAGTTACAGGCACTTTTATATTTGGCAGTCGAGGGGTCACTTTGCCATGAAATTTTCGGGATTTTTCGCAGGTTTTCGTCCGGAATGGTGTTTTTGGTTTTTGGGGCAGGGTTCAGGCCGCATTTGAAGCTAAAATTCAAGTCTCTAGCCTCCGTGGTTTTGGAGATGGAGCCTTTTGAAAAAGTGCAAGTTTGACCCCTCTAGCTGCTCAAATAACGAAGTTACAGGCACTTTTATATTTGGCAGTCGAGGGGTCACTTTGCCCTGAAATTTTCGGGGTTTTTCGTAGGTTTTCGTCCGGAATGGTGTTTTTGGTTTTTGGGGCAGGGTTCAGGCCGCATTTGAAGCTAAAATTCAAGTCTCTAGCCTCCGTGGTTTTGGAGATGGAGCCTTTTGAAAAAGTGCAAGTTTGACCCCTCTAGCTGCTCAAATAACGAAGTTACAGGCACTTTTATATTTGGCAGTCGAGGGGTCACTTTGCCATGAAATTTTCGGGGTTTTTCGCAGGTTTTCGTCCGGAATGGTGTTTTTGGTTTTTGGGGCAGGGTTCAGGCTGCATTTGAAGCTAAAATTCAAGTTTCTAGCCTCCGTGGTTTTGGAGATGGAGCCTTTTGAAAAAGTGCAAGTTTGACCCCTCTAGCTGCTGAAATAACGAAGTTACAGGCACTTTTATATTTGGCAGTCGAGGGGTCACTTTGCCATAAAATTTTCGGGGTTTTTCGCAGGTTTTCGTCCGGAATGGTGTTTTTGGTTTTTGGGGCAGGGTTCAGGCTGCATTTGAAGCTAAAATTCAAGTCTCTAGCCTCCGTGGTTTTGGAGATGGAGCCTTTTGAAAAAGTGCAAGTTTGACCCCTCTAGCTGCTCAAATAACGAAGTTACAGGCACTTTTATATTTGGCAGTCGAGGGGTCACTTTGCCATGAAATTTTCGGGGTTTTTCCCAGGTTTTCGTCCGGAATGGTGTTTTTGGTTTTTGGGGCAGGGTTCAGGCTGCATTTGAAAAAGTGCAAGTTTGACCCCTCTAGCTGCTCAAATAACGAAGTTACAGGCACTTTTATATTTGGCAGTCGAGGGGTCACTTTGCCATGAAATTTTCGGGGTTTTTCGCAGGTTTTCGTCCGGAATGGTGTTTTTGGTTTTTGGGGCAGGGTTCAGGCTGCATTTGAAGCTAAAATTCAAGTCTCTAGCCTCCGTGGTTTTGGAGATGGAGCCTTTTGAAAAAGTGCAAGTTTGACCCCTCTAGCTGCTCAAATAACGAAGTTACAGGCACTTTTATATTTGGCAGTCGAGGGGTCACTTTGCCATGAAATTTTCGGGGTTTTTCGCAGGTTTTCGTCCGGAATGGTGTTTTTGGTTTTTGGGGCAGGGTTCAGGCTGCATTTGAAGCTAAAATTCAAGTCTCTAGCCTCCGTGGTTTTGGAGATGGAGCCTTTTGAAAAAGTGCAAGTTTGACCCCTCTAGCTGCTCAAATAACGAAGTTACAGGCACTTTTATATTTGGCAGTCGAGGGGTCACTTTGCCATGAAATTTTCGGGGTTTTTCGCAGGTTTTCGTCCGGAATGGTGTTTTTGGTTTTTGGGGCAGGGTTCAGGCCGCATTTGAAGCTAAAATTCAAGTCTCTAGCCTCCGTGGTTTTGGAGATGGAGCCTTTTGAAAAAGTGCAAGTTTGACCCCTCTAGCTGCTCAAATAACGAAGTTACAGGCACTTTTATATTTGGCAGTCGAGGGGTCACTTTGCCATAAAATTTTCGGGGTTTTTCGCAGGTTTTCGTCCGGAATGGTGTTTTTGGTTTTTGGGGCAGGGTTCAGGCTGCATTTGAAGCTAAAATTCAAGTCTCTAGCCTCCGTGGTTTTGGAGATGGAGCCTTTTGAAAAATTGGAAGTTTGACCCCTCTAGCTGCTCAAATAACGAAGTTACAGGCACTTTTATATTTGGCAGTCGAGGGGTCACTTTGCCATGAAATTTTCGGGGTTTTTCGCAGGTTTTCGTCCGGAATGGTGTTTTTGGTTTTTGGGGCAGGGTTCAGGCCGCATTTGAAGCTAAAATTCAAGTCTCTAGCCTCCGTGGTTTTGGAGATGGAGCCTTTTGAAAAAGTGCAAGTTTGACCCCTCTAGCTGCCCAAATAACGAAGTTACAGGCACTTTTATATTTGGCAGTCGAGGGGTCACTTTGCCATGAAATTTTCGGGGTTTTTCGCAGGTTTTCGTCCGGAATGGTGTTTTTGGTTTTTGGGGCAGGGTTCAGGCTGCATTTGAAGCTAAAATTCAAGTCTCTAGCCTCCGTGTTTTTGGAGATGGAGCCTTTTGAAAAAGTGCAAGTTTGACCCCTCTAGCTGCTCAAATAACGAAGTTACAGGCACTTTTATATTTGGCAGTCGAGGGGTCACTTTGCCATGAAATTTTCGGGGTTTTTCGCAGGTTTTCGTCCGGAATGGTGTTTTTGGTTTTTGGGGCAGGGTTCAGGCCGCATTTGAAGCTAAAATTCAAGTCTCTAGCCTCCGTGGTTTTGGAGATGGAGCCTTTTGAAAAAGTGCAAGTTTGACCCCTCTAGCTGCTCAAATAACGAAGTTACAGGCACTTTTATATTTGGCAGTCGAGGGGTCACTTTGCCATGAAATTTTCGGGTTTTTTCGCAGGTTTTCGTCCGGAATGGTGTTTTTGGTTTTTGGGGCAGGGTTCAGGCCGCATTTGAAGCTAAAATTCAAGTCTCTAGCCTCCGTGGTTTTGGAGATGGAGCCTTTTGAAAAAGTGCAAGTTTGACCCCTCTAGCTGCTCAAATAACGAAGTTACAGGCACTTTTATATTTGGCAGTCGAGGGGTCACTTTGCCATGAAATTTTCGGGGTTTTTCGCAGGTTTTCGTCCGGAATGGTGTTTCTGGTTTTTGGGGCAGGGTTCAGGCTGCATTTGAAGCTAAAATTCAAGTCTCTAGCCTCCGTGGTTTTGGAGATGGAGCCTTTTGAAAAAGTGCAAGTTTGACCCCTCTAGCTGCTCAAATAACGAAGTTACAGGCACTTTTATATTTGGCAGTCGAGGGGTCACTTTGCCATGAAATTTTCGGGGTTTTTCGCAGGTTTTCGTCCGGAATGGTGTTTTTGGTTTTTGGGGCAGGGTTCAGGCCGCATTTGAAGCTAAAATTCAAGTCTCTAGCCTCCGTGGTTTTGGAGATGGAGCCTTTTGAAAAAGTGCAAGTTTGACCCCTCTAGCTGCTCAAATAACGAAGTTACAGGCACTTTTATATTTGGCAGTCGAGGGGTCACTTTGCCATGAAATTTTCGGGGTTTTTCGCAGGTTTTCGTCCGGAATGGTGTTTTTGGTTTTTGGGGCAGGGTTCAGGCTGCATTTGAAGCTAAAATTCAAGTCTCTAGCCTCCGTGGTTTTGGAGATGGAGCCTTTTGAAAAAGTGCAAGTTTGACCCCTCTAGCTGCTCAAATAACGAAGTTACAGGCACTTTTATATTTGGCAGTCGAGGGGTCACTTTGCCATGAAATTTTCGGGGTTTTTCGCAGGTTTTCGTCCGGAATGGTGTTTTTGGTTTTTGGGGCAGGGTTCAGGCTGCATTTGAAGCTAAAATTCAAGTCTCCAGCCTCCGTGGTTTTGGAGATGGAGCCTTTTGAAAAATTGCAAGTTTGACCCCTCTAGCTGCTCAAATAACGAAGTTACAGGCACTTTTATATTTGGCAGTCGAGGGGTCACTTTGCCATGAAATTTTCGGGGTTTTTCGCAGGTTTTCGTCCGGAATGGTGTTTTTGGTTTTTGGGGCAGGGTTCAGGCTGCATTTGAAGCTAAAATTCAAGTCTCTAGCCTCCGTGGTTTTGGAGATAGAGCCTTTTGAAAAAGTGCAAGTTTGACCCCTCTAGCTGCTCAAATAACGAAGTTACAGGCACTTTTATATTTGGCAGTCGAGGGGTCACTTTGCCATGAAATTTTCGGGGTTTTTCGCAGGTTTTCGTCCGGAATGGTGTTTTTGGTTTTTGGGGCAGGGTTCAGGCTGCATTTGAAGCTAAAATTCAAGTCTCTAGCCTCCGTGGTTTTAGAGATGGAGCCTTTTGAAAAAGTGCAAGTTTGACCCCTCTAGCTGCTCAAATAACGAAGTTACAGGCACTTTTATATTTGGCAGTCGAGGGGTCACTTTGCCATGAAATTTTCGGGGTTTTTCGCAGGTTTTCGTCCGGAATGGTGTTTTTGGTTTTTGGGGCAGGGTTCAGGCTGCATTTGAAGCTAAAATTCAAGTCTCTAGCCTCCGTGGTTTTGGAGATGGAGCCTTTTGAAAAATTGCCCTCTAGCTGCTCAAATAACGAAGTTACAGGCACTTTTATATTTGGCAGTCGAGGGGTCACTTTGCCATGAAATTTTCGGGGTTTTTCGCAGGTTTTCGTCCGGAATGGTGTTTTTGGTTTTTGGGGCAGGGTTCAGGCTGCATTTGAAGCTAAAATTCAAGTCTCTAGCCTCCGTGGTTTTGGAGATGGAGCCTTTTGAAAAAGTGCAAGTTTGACCCCTCTAGCTGCTCAAATAACGAAGTTACAGGCACTCTTATATTTGGCAGTCGAGGGGTCACTTTGCCATGAAATTTTCGGGGTTTTTCGCAGGTTTTCGTCCGGAATGGTGTTTTTGGTTTTTGGGGCAGGGTTCAGGCCGCATTTGAAGCTAAAATTCAAGTCTCTAGCCTCCGTGGTTTTGGAGATGGAGCCTTTTGAAAAAGTGCAAGTTTGACCCCTCTAGCTGCTCAAATAACGAAGTTACAGGCACTTTTATATTTGGCAGTCGAGGGGTCACTTTGCCATGAAATTTTCGGGGTTTTTCGCAGGTTTTCGTCCGGAATGGTGTTTTTGGTTTTTGGGGCAGGGTTCAGGCTGCATTTGAAGCTAAAATTCAAGTCTCTAGCCTCCGTGGTTTTGGAGATGGAGCCTTTTGAAAACTTGCAAGTTTGACCCCTCTAGCTGCTCAAATAACGAAGTTACAGGCACTTTTATATTTGGCAGTCGAGGGGTCACTTTGCCATGAAATTTTCGGGGTTTTTCCCAGGTTTTCGTCCGGAATGGTGTTTTTGGTTTTTGGGGCAGGGTTCAGGCTGCATTTGAAGCTAAAATTCAAGTCTCTAGCCTCCGTGGTTTTGGAGATGGAGCCTTTTGAAAAAGTGCAAGTTTGACCCCTCTAGCTGCTCAAATAACGAAGTTACAGGCACTTTTATATTTGGCAGTCGAGGGGTCACTTTGCCATGAAATTTTCGGGGTTTTTCGCAGGTTTTCGTCCGGAATGGTGTTTTTGGTTTTTGGGGCAGGGTTCAGGCTGCATTTGAAGCTAAAATTCAAGTCTCTAGCCTCCGTGGTTTTGGAGATGGAGCCTTTTGAAAAAGTGCAAGTTTGACCCCTCTAGCTGCTCAAATAACGAAGTTACAGGCACTTTTATATTTGGCAGTCGAGGGGTCACTTTGCCATGAAATTTTCGGGGTTTTTCGCAGGTTTTCGTCCGGAATGGTGTTTTTGGTTTTTGGGGCAGGTTTCAGGCTGCATTTGAAGCTAAAATTCAAGTCTCTAGCCTCCGTGGTTTTGGAGATGGAGCCTTTTGAAAACTTGCAAGTTTGACCCCTCTAGCTGCTCAAATAACGAAGTTACAGGCACTTTTATATTTGGCAGTCGAGGGGTCACTTTGCCATGAAATTTTCGGGGTTTTTCGCAGGTTTTCGTCCGGAATGGTGTTTTTGGTTTTTGGGGCAGGGTTCAGGCTGCATTTGAAGCTAAAATTCAAGTCTCTAGCCTCCGTGGTTTTGGAGATGGAGCCTTTTGAAAAAGTGCAAGTTTGACCCCTCTAGCTGCTCAAATAACGAAGTTACAGGCACTTTTATATTTGGCAGTCGAGGGGTCACTTTGCCATGAAATTTTCGGGGTTTTTCGCAGGTTTTCGTCCGGAATGGTGTTTTTGGGTTTTGGGGCAGGGTTCAGGCTGCATTTGAAGCTAAAATTCAAGTCTCTAGCCTCCGTGGTTTTGGAGATGGAGCCTTTTGAAAAAGTGCAAGTTTGACCCCTCTAGCTGCTCAAATAACGAAGTTACAGGCACTTTTATATTTGGCAGTCGAGGGGTCACTTTGCCATGAAATTTTCGGGGTTTTTCGCAGGTTTTCGTCCGGAATGGTGTTTTTGGTTTTTGGGGCAGGTTTCAGGCTGCATTTGAAGCTAAAATTCAAGTCTCTAGCCTCCGTGGTTTTGGAGATGGAGCCTTTTGAAAACTTGCAAGTTTGACCCCTCTAGCTGCTCAAATAACGAAGTTACAGGCACTTTTATATTTGGCAGTCGAGGGGTCACTTTGCCATGAAATTTTCGGGGTTTTTCGCAGGTTTTCGTCCGGAATGGTGTTTTTGGTTTTTGGGGCAGGGTTCAGGCTGCATTTGAAGCTAAAATTCAAGTCTCTAGCCGCCGTGGTTTTGGAGATGGAGCCTTTTGAAAAAGTGCAAGTTTGACCCCTCTAGCTGCTCAAATAACGAAGTTACAGGCACTTTTATATTTGGCAGTCGAGGGGTCACTTTGCCATGAAATTTTCGGGGTTTTTCGCAGGTTTTCGTCCGGAATGGTGTTTTTGGTTTTTGGGGCAGGGTTCAGGCTGCATTTGAAGCTAAAATTCAAGTCTCTAGCCTCCGTGGTTTTGGAGATGGAGCCTTTTGAAAAAGTGCAAGTTTGACCCCTCTAGCTGCTCAAATAACGAAGTTACAGGCACTTTTATATTTGGCAGTCGAGGGGTCACTTTGCCATGAAATTTTCGGGGTTTTTCGCAGGTTTTCGTCCGGAATGGTGTTTTTGGTTTTTGGGGCAGGGTTCAGGCTGCATTTGAAGCTAAAATTCAAGTCTCTAGCCTCCGTGGTTTTGGAGATGGAGCCTTTTGAAAAATTGCCCTCTAGCTGCTCAAATAACGAAGTTACAGGCACTTTTATATTTGGCAGTCGAGGGGTCACTTTGCCATGAAATTTTCGGGGTTTTTCGCAGGTTTTCGTCCGGAATGGTGTTTTTGGTTTTTGGGGCAGGGTTCAGGCTGCATTTGAAGCTAAAATTCAAGTCTCTAGCCCCCGTGGTTTTGGAGATGGAGCCTTTTGAAAACTTGCAAGTTTGACCCCTCTAGCTGCTCAAATAACGAAGTTACAGGCACTTTTATATTTGGCAGTCGAGGGGTCACTTTGCCATGAAATTTTCGGGGTTTTTCGCAGGTTTTCGTCCGGAATGGTGTTTTTGGTTTTTGGGGCAGGGTTCAGGCCGCATTTGAAGCTAAAATTCAAGTCTCTAGCCTCCGTGGTTTTGGAGATGGAGCCTTTTGAAAAAGTGCAAGTTTGACCCCTCTAGCTGCTCAAATAACGAAGTTACAGGCACTTTTATATTTGGCAGTCGAGGGGTCACTTTGCCATGAAATTTTCGGGGTTTTTCGCAGGTTTTCGTCCGGAATGGTGTTTTTGGTTTTTGGGGCAGGGTTCAGGCTGCATTTGAAGCTAAAATTCAAGTCTCTAGCCTCCGTGGTTTTGGAGATGGAGCCTTTTGAAAAATTGCCCTCTAGCTGCTCAAATAACGAAGTTACAGGCACTTTTATATTTGGCAGTCGAGGGGTCACTTTGCCATGAAATTTTCGGGGTTTTTCGCAGGTTTTCGTCCGGAATAGTGTTTTTGATTTTTGGGGCAGGGTTCAGGCTGCATTTGAAGCTAAAATTCAAGTCTCTAGCCTCCGTGGTTTTGGAGATGGAGCCTTTTGAAAAAGTGCAAGTTTGACCCCTCTAGCTGCTCAAATAACGAAGTTACAGGCACTTTTATATTTGGCAGTCGAGGGGTCACTTTGCCATGAAATTTTCGGGGTTTTTCGCAGGTTTTCGTCCGGAATGGTGTTTTTGGTTTTTGGGGCAGGGTTCAGGCCGCATTTGAAGCTAAAATTCAAGTCTCTAGCCTCCGTGGTTTTGGAGATGGAGCCTTTTGAAAAAGTGCAAGTTTGACCCCTCTAGCTGCTCAAATAACGAAGTTACAGGCACTTTTATATTTGGCAGTCGAGGGGTCACTTTGCCATGAAATTTTCGGGGTTTTTCGCAGGTTTTCGTCCGGAATGGTGTTTTTGGTTTTTGGGGCAGGGTTCAGGCTGCATTTGAAGCTAAAATTCAAGTCTCTAGCCTCCGTGGTTTTGGAGATGGAGCCTTTTGAAAACTTGCAAGTTTTACCCCTCTAGCTGCTCAAATAACGAAGTTACAGGCACTTTTATATTTGGCAGTCGAGGGGTCACTTTGCCATGAAATTTTCGGGGTTTTTCGCAGGTTTTCGTCCGGAGTGGTGTTTTTGGTTTTTGGGGCAGGGTTCAGGCTGCATTTGAAGCTAAAATTCAAGTCTCTAACCTCCGTGGTTTTGGAGATGGAGCCTTTTGAAAAAGTGCAAGTTTGACCCCTCTAGCTGCTCAAATAACGAAGTTACAGGCACTTTTATATTTGGCAGTCGAGGGGTCACTTTGCCATGAAATTTTCGGGGTTTTTCGCAGGTTTTCGTCCGGAATGGTGTTTTTGGTTTTTGGGGCAGGGTTCAGGCTGCATTTGAAGCTAAAATTCAAGTTTCTAGCCTCCGTGGTTTTGGAGATGGAGCCTTTTGAAAAAGTGCAAGTTTGACCCCTCTAGCTGCTCAAATAACGAAGTTACAGGCACTTTTATATTTGGCAGTCGAGGGGTCACTTTGCCATGAAATTTTCGGGGTTTTTCGCAGGTTTTCGTCCGGAATGGTGTTTTTGGTTTTTGGGGCAGGGTTCAGGCTGCATTTGAAGCTAAAATTCAAGTCTCTAGCCTCCGTGGTTTTGGAGATGGAGCCTTTTGAAAAATTGCCCTCTAGCTGCTCAAATAACGAAGTTACAGGCACTTTTATATTTGGCAGTCGAGGGGTCACTTTGCCATGAAATTTTCGGGGTTTTTCGCAGGTTTTCGTCCGGAATGGTGTTTTTGGTTTTTGGGGCAGGGTTCAGGCTGCATTTGAAGCTAAAATTCAAGTCTCTAGCCTCCGTGGTTTTGGAGATGGAGCCTTTTGAAAAAGTGCAAGTTTGACCCCTCTAGCTGCTCAAATAACGAAGTTACAGGCACTTTTATATTTGGCAGTCGAGGGGTCACTTTGCCATGAAATTTTCGGGGTTTTTCGCAGGTTTTCGTCCGGAATGGTGTTTTTGGTTTTTGGGGCAGGGTTCAGGCCGCATTTGAAGCTAAAATTCAAGTCTCTAGCCTCCGTGGTTTTGGAGATGGAGCCTTTTGAAAAAGTGCAAGTTTGACCCCTCTAGCTGCTCAAATAACGAAGTTACAGGCACTTTTATATTTGGCAGTCGAGGGGTCACTTTGCCATGAAATTTTCGGGGTTTTTCGCAGGTTTTCGTCCGGAATGGTGGTTTTGGTTTTTGGGGCAGGGTTCAGGCTGCATTTGAAGCTAAAATTCAAGTCTCTAGCCTCCGTGGTTTTGGAGATGGAGCCTTTTGAAAAATTGCCCTCTAGCTGCTCAAATAACGAAGTTACAGGCACTTTTATATTTGGCAGTCGAGGGGTCACTTTGCCATGAAATTTTCGGGGTTTTTCGCAGGTTTTCGTCCGGAATGGTGTTTTTGGTTTTTGGGGCAGGGTTCAGGCTGCATTTGAAGCTAAAATTCAAGTCTCTAGCCTCCGTGGTTTTGGAGATGGAGCCTTTTGAAAAATTGCAAGTTTGACCCCTCTAGCTGCTCAAATAACGAAGTTACAGGCACTTTTATATTTGGCAGTCGAGGGGTCACTTTGCCATGAAATTTTCGGGGTTTTTCGCAGGTTTTCGTCCGGAATGGTGTTTTTGGTTTTTGGGGCAGGGTTCAGGCCGCATTTGAAGCTAAAATTCAAGTCTCTAGCCTCTGTGGTTTTGGAGATGGAGCCTTTTGAAAAAGTGCAAGTTTGACCCCTCTAGCTGCTCAAATAACGAAGTTACAGGCACTTTTATATTTGGCAGTCGAGGGGTCACTTTGCCATGAAATTTTCGGGGTTTTTCGCAGGTTTTCGTCCGGAATGGTGTTTTTGGTTTTTGGGGCGGGGTTCAGGCTGCATTTGAAGCTAAAATTCAAGTCTCTAGCCTCCGTGGTTTTGGAGATGGAGCCTTTTGAAAACTTGCAAGTTTGACCCCTCTAGCTGCTCAAATAACGAAGTTACAGGCACTTTTATATTTGGCAGTCGAGGGGTCACTTTGCCATGAAATTTTCGGGGTTTTTCGCAGGTTTTCGTCCGGAGTTGTGTTTTTGGTTTTTGGGGCAGGGTTCAGGCTGCATTTGAAGCTAAAATTCAAGTCTCTAACCTCCGTGGTTTTGGAGATGGAGCCTTTTGAAAAAGTGCAAGTTTGACCCCTCTAGCTGCTCAAATAACGAAGTTACAGGCACTTTTATATTTGGCAGTCGAGGGGTCACTTTGCCATGAAATTTTCGGGGTTTTTCGCAGGTTTTCGTCCGGAATGGTGTTTTTGGTTTTTGGGGCAGGGTTCAGGCCGCATTTGAAGCTAAAATTCAAGTCTCTAGCCTCCGTGGTTTTGGAGATGGAGCCTTTTGAAAAAGTGCAAGTTTGACCCCTCTAGCTGCTCAAATAACGAAGTTACAGGCACTTTTATATTTGGCAGTCGAGGGGTCACTTTGCCATGCAATTTTCGGGGTTTTTCGCAGGTTTTCGTCCGGAATGGTGTTTTTGGTTTTTGGGGCAGGGTTCAGGCTGCATTTGAAGCTAAAATTCAAGTCTCTAGCCTCCGTGGTTTTGGAGATGGAGCCTTTTGAAAAAGTGCAAGTTTGACCCCTCTAGCTGCTCAAATAACGAAGTTACAGGCACTTTTATATTTGGCAGTCGAGGGGTCACTTTGCCATGAAATTTTCGGGGTTTTTCGCAGGTTTTCGTCCGGAATGGTGTTTTTGGTTTTTGGGGCAGGGTTCAGGCTGCATTTGAAGCTAAAATTCAAGTCTCTAGCCTCCGTGGTTTTGGAGATGGAGCCTTTTGAAAAATTGCAAGTTTGACCCCTCTAGCTGCTCAAATAACGAAGTTACAGGCACTTTTATATTTGGCAGTCGAGGGGTCACTTTGCCATGAAATTTTCGGGGTTTTTCGCAGGTTTTCGTCCGGAATGGTGTTTTTGGTTTTTGGGGCAGGGTTCAGGCCGCATTTGAAGCTAAAATTCAAGTCTCTAGCCTCCGTGGTTTTGGAGATGGAGCCTTTTGAAAAAGTGCAAGTTTGACTCCTCTAGCTGCTCAAATAACGAAGTTACAGGCACTTTTATATTTGGCAGTCGAGGGGTCACTTTGCCATGAAATTTTCGGGGTTTTTCGCAGGTTTTCGTCCGGAATGGTGTTTTTGGTTTTTGGGGCAGGGTTCAGGCTGCATTTGAAGCTAAAATTCAAGTCTCTAGCCTCCGTGGTTTTGGAGATGGAGCCTTTTGAAAAAGTGCAAGTTTGACCCCTCTAGCTGCTCAAATAACGAAGTTACAGGCACTTTTATATTTGGCAGTCGAGGGGTCACTTTGCCATGAAATTTTCGGGGTTTTTCGCAGGTTTTCGTCCGGAATGGTGTTTTTGGTTTTTGGGGCAGGGTTCAGGCCGCATTTGAAGCTAAAATTCAAGTCTCTAGCCTCCGTGGTTTTGGAGATGGAGCCTTTTGAAAAAGTGCAAGTTTGACCCCTCTAGCTGCTCAAATAACGAAGTTACAGGCACTTTTATATTTGGCAGTCGAGGGGTCACTTTGCCATGCAATTTTCGGGGTTTTTCGCAGGTTTTCGTCCGGAATGGTGTTTTTGGTTTTTGGGGCAGGGTTCAGGCTGCATTTGAAGCTAAAATTCAAGTCTCTAGCCTCCGTGGTTTTGGAGATGGAGCCTTTTGAAAAAGGTGCAAGTTTGACCCCTCTAGCTGCTCAAATAACGAAGTTACAGGCACTTTTATATTTGGCAGTCGAGGGGTCACTTTGCCATGAAATTTTCGGGGTTTTTCGCAGGTTTTCGTCCGGAATGGTGTTTTTGGTTTTTGGGGCAGGGTTCAGGCTGCATTTGAAGCTAAAATTCAAGTCTCTAGCCTCCGTGGTTTTGGAGATGGAGCCTTTTGAAAAAGTGCAAGTTTGACCCCTCTAGCTGCTCAAATAACGAAGTTACAGGCACTTTTATATTTGGCAGTCGAGGGGTCACTTTGCCATGAAATTTTCGGGGTTTTTCGCAGGTTTTCGTCCGGAATGGTGTTTTTGGTTTTTGGGGCAGGGTTCAGGCCGCATTTGAAGCCAAAATTCAAGTCTCTAGCCTCCGTGGTTTTGGAGATGGAGCCTTTTGAAAAAGTGCAAGTTTGACCCCTCTAGCTGCTCAAATAACGAAGTTACAGGCACTTTTATATTTGGCAGTCGAGGGGTCACTTTGCCATGAAATTTTCGGGGTTTTTCGCAGGTTTTCGTCCGGAATGGTGTTTTTGGTTTCTGGGGCAGGGTTCAGGCTGCATTTGAAGCTAAAATTCAAGTCTCTAGCCTTCGTGGTTTTGGAGATGGAGCCTTTTGAAAAAGTGCAAGTTTGACCCCTCTAGCTGCTCAAATAACGAAGTTACAGGCACTTTTATATTTGGCAGTCGAGGGGTCACTTTGCCATGAAATTTTCGGGGTTTTTCGCAGGTTTTCGTCCGGAATGGTGTTTTTGGTTTTTGGGGCAGGGTTCAGGCCGCATTTGAAGCTAAAATTCAAGTCTCTAGCCTCCGTGGTTTTGGAGATGGAGCCTTTTGAAAAAGTGCAAGTTTGACCCCTCTAGCTACTCAAATAACGAAGTTACAGGCACTTTTATATTTGGCAGTCGAGGGGTCACTTTGCCATGAAATTTTCGGGGTTTTTCGCAGGTTTTCGTCCGGAATGGTGTTTTTGGTTTTTGGGGCAGGGTTCAGGCCGCATTTGAAGCTAAAATTCAAGTCTCTAGCCTCCGTGGTTTTGGAGATGGAGCCTTTTGAAAAAGTGCAAGTTTGACCCCTCTAGCTGCTCAAATAACGAAGTTACAGGCACTTTTATATTTGGCAGTCGAGGGGTCACTTTGCCATGAAATTTTCGGGGTTTTTCGCAGGTTTTCGTCCGGAATGGTGTTTTTGGTTTTTGGGGCAGGGTTCAGGCTGCATTTGAAGCTAAAATTCAAGTCTCTAGCCTCCGTGGTTTTGGAGATGGAGCCTTTTGAAAAAGTGCAAGTTTGACCCCTCTAGCTGCTCAAATAACGAACTTACAGGCACTTTTATATTTGGCAGTCGAGGGGTCACTTTGCCATGAAATTTTCGGGGGTTTTCGCAGGTTTTCGTCCGGAATGGTGTTTTTGGTTTTTGGGGCAGGGTTCAGGCCGCATTTGAAGCTAAAATTCAAGTCTCTAGCCTCCGTGGTTTTGGAGATGGAGCCTTTTGAAAAAGTGCAAGTTTGACCCCTCTAGCTGCTCAAATAACGAAGTTACAGGCACTTTTATATTTGGCAGTCGAGGGGTCACTTTGCCATGAAATTTTCGGGGTTTTTCGCAGGTTTTCGTCCGGAATGGTGTTTTTGGTTTTTGGGGCAGGGTTCAGGCTGCATTTGAAGCTAAAATTCAAGTCTCTAGCCTCCGTGGTTTTGGAGATGGAGCCTTTTGAAAAAGTGCAAGTTTGACCCCTCTAGCTGCTCAAATAACGAAGTTACAGGCACTTTTATATTTGGCAGTCGAGGGGTCACTTTGCCATGAAATTTTCGGGTTTTTTCGCAGGTTTTCGTCCGGAATGGTGTTTTTGGTTTTTGGGGCAGGGTTCAGGCTGCATTTGAAGCTAAAATTCAAGTCTCTAGCCTCCGTGGTTTTGGAGATGGAGCCTTTTGAAAAAGTGCAAGTTTGACCCCTCTAGCTGCTCAAATAACGAAGTTACAGGCACTTTTATATTTGGCAGTCGAGGGGTCACTTTGCCATGAAATTTTCGGGGTTTTTCGCAGGTTTTCGTCCGGAATGGTGTTTTTGGTTTTTGGGGCAGGGTTCAGGCTGCATTTGAAGCTAAAATTCAAGTCTCTAGCCTCCGTGGTTTTGGAGATGGAGCCTTTTGAAAAATTGCAAGTTTGACCCCTCTAGCTGCTCAAATAACGAAGTTACAGGCACTTTTATATTTGGCAGTCGAGGGGTCACTTTGCCATGAAATTTTCGGGGTTTTTCGCAGGTTTTCGTCCGGAATGGTGTTTTTGGTTTTTGGGGCAGGGTTCAGGCTGCATTTGAAGCTAAAATTCAAGTCTCTTGCCTCCGTGGTTTTGGAGATGGAGCCTTTTGAAAAAGTGCAAGTTTGACCCCTCTAGCTGCTCAAATAACGAAGTTACAGGCACTTTTATATTTGGCAGTCGAGGGGTCACTTTGCCATGAAATTTTCGGGGGTTTTCGCAGGTTTTCGTCCGGACTGGTGTTTTTGGTTTTTGGGGCAGGGTTCAGGCCGCATTTGAAGCTAAAATTCAAGTCTCTAGCCTCCGTGGTTTTGGAGATGGAGCCTTTTGAAAAAGTGCAAGTTTGACCCCTCTAGCTGCTCAAATAACGAAGTTACAGGCACTTTTATATTTGGCAGTCGAGGAGTCACTTTGCCATAAAATTTTCGGGGTTTTTCGCAGGTTTTCGTCCGGAATGGTGTTTTTGGTTTTTGGGGCAGGGTTCAGGCCGCATTTGAAGCTAACATTCAAGTCTCTAGCCTCCGTGGTTTTGGAGATGGAGCCTTTTGAAAAAGTGCAAGTTTGACCCCTCTAGCTGCTCAAATAACGAAGTTACAGGCACTTTTATATTTGGCAGTCGAGGGGTCACTTTGCCATGAAATTTTCGGGGTTTTTCGCAGGTTTTCGTCTGGAATGATATTTTTGGTTTTTGGGGCAGGGTTCAGGCTGCATTTGAAGCTAAAATTCAAGTCTCTAGCCTTCGTGGTTTTGGAGATGGAGCCTTTTGAAAAAGTGCAAGTTTGACCCCTCTAGCTGCTCAAATAACGAAGTTACAGGCACTTTTATATTTGGCAGTCGAGGGGTCACTTTGCCATGAAATTCTCGGGGTTTTTCGCAGGTTTTCGTCCGGAATGGTGTTTTTGGTTTTTGGGGCAGGGTTCAGGCTGCATTTGAAGCTAAAATTCAAGTCTCTAGCCTCCGTGGTTTTGGAGATGGAGCCTTTTGAAAAAGTGCAAGTTTGACCCCTCTAGCTGCTCAAATAACGAAGTTACAGGCACTTTTATATTTGGCAGTCGAGGGGTCACTTTGCCATGAAATTTTCGGGGTTTTTCGCAGGTTTTCGTCCGGAATGGTGTTTTTGGTTTTTGAGGCAGGGTTCAGGCTGCATTTGAAGCTAAAATTCAAGTCTCTAGCCTCCGTGGTTTTGGAGATGGAGCCTTTTGAAAAAGTGCAAGTTTGACCCCTCTAGCTGCTCAAATAACGAAGTTACAGGCACTTTTATATTTGGCAGTCGAGGGTTCACTTTGCCATGAAATTTTCGGGGTTTTTCGCAGGTTTTCGTCCGGAATGATATTTTTGGTTTTTGAGGCAGGGTTCAGGCTGCATTTGAAGCTAAAATTCAAGTCTCTAGCCTTCGTGGTTTTGGAGATGGAGCCTTTTGAAAAAGTGCAAGTTTGACCCCTCTAGCTGCTCAAATAACGAAGTTACAGGCACTTTTATATTTGGCAGTCGAGGGGTCACTTTGCCATGAAATTTTCGGGGTTTTTCGCAGGTTTTCGTCTGGAATGATATTTTTGGTTTTTGGGGCAGGGTTCAGGCTGCATTTGAAGCTAAAATTCAAGTCTCTAGCCTCCGTGGTTTTGGAGATGGAGCCTTTTGAAAAAGTGCAAGTTTGACCCATCTAGCTGCTCAAATAACGAAGTTACAGGCACTTTAATATTTGGCAGTCGAGGGGTCACTTTGCCATGAAATTTTCGGGGTTTTTCGCAGGTTTTCGTCCGGAATGGTGTTTTTGGTTTTTGGGGCAGGGTTCAGGCTGCATTTGAAGCTAAAATTCAAGTCTCTAGCCTCCGTGGTTTTGGAGATGGAGCCTTTTGAAAAAGTGCAAGTTTGACCCCTCTAGCTGCTCAAATAACGAAGTTACAGGCACTTTTATATTTGGCAGTCGAGGGGTCACTTTGCCATGAAATTTTCGGGGTTTTTCGCAGGTTTTCGTCTGGAATGATATTTTTGGTTTTTGGGGCAGGGTTCAGGCTGCATTTGAAGCTAAAATTCAAGTCTCTAGCCTTCGTGGTTTTGGAGATGGAGCCTTTTGAAAAAGTGCAAGTTTGACCCCTCTAGCTGCTCAAATAACGAAGTTACAGGCACTTTTATATTTGGCAGTCGAGGGGTCACTTTGCCATGAAATTCTCGGGGTTTTTCGCAGGTTTTCGTCCGGAATGGTGTTTTTGGTTTTTGGGGCAGGGTTCAGGCTGCATTTGAAGCTAAAATTCAAGTCTCTAGCCTCCGTGGTTTTGGAGATGGAGCCTTTTGAAAAAGTGCAAGTTTGACCCCTCTAGCTGCTCAAATAACGAAGTTACAGGCACTTTTATATTTGGCAGTCGAGGGGTCACTTTGCCATGAAATTTTCGGGGTTTTTCGCAGGTTTTCGTCCGGAATGGTATTTTTGGTTTTTGGGGCAGGGTTCAGGCTGCATTTGAAGCTAAAATTCAAGTCTCTAGCCTTCGTGGTTTTGGAGATGGAGCCTTTTGAAAAAGTGCAAGTTTGACCCCTCTAGCTGCTCAAATAACGAAGTTACAGGCACTTTTATATTTGGCAGTCGAGGGGTCACTTTGCCATGAAATTCTCGGGGTTTTTCGCAGGTTTTCGTCCGGAATGGTGTTTTTGGTTTTTGGGGCAGGGTTCAGGCTGCATTTGAAGCTAAAATTCAAGTCTCTAGCCTCCGTGGTTTTGGAGATGGAGCCTTTTGAAAAAGTGCAAGTTTGACCCCTCTAGCTGCTCAAATAACGAAGTTACAGGCACTTTTATATTTGGCAGTCGAGGGGTCACTTTGCCATGAAATTTTCGGGGTTTTTCGCAGGTTTTCGTCCGGAATGGTGTTTTTGGTTTTTGGGGCAGGGTGCAGGCCGCATTTGAAGCTAACATTCAAGTCTCTAGCCTCCGTGGTTTTGGAGATGGAGCCTTTTGAAAAAGTGCAAGTTTGACCCATCTAGCTGCTCAAATAACGAAGTTACAGGCACTTTTATATTTGGCAGTCGAGGGGTCACTTTGCCATGAAATTTTCGGGGTTTTTCGCAGGTTTTCGTCCGGAATGGTGTTTTGGTTTTTGGGGCAGGGTTCAGGCTGCATTTGAAGCTGAAATTCAAGTCTCTAGCCTCCGTGGTTTTGGAGATGGAGCCTGCTCAAATAACGAAGTTACAGGCACTTTTATATTTGGCAGTCGAGGGGTCACTTTGCCATGAAATTTTCGGGGTTTTTCGCAGGTTTTCGTCCGGAATGGTATTTTTGGTTTTTGGGGCAGGGTTCAGGCTGCATTTGAAGCTAAAATTCAAGTCTCTAGCCTCCGTGGTTTTGGAGATGGAGCCTTTTGAAAAAGTGCAAGTTTGACCCCTCTAGCTGCTCAAATAACGGAGTTACAGGCACTTTTATATTTAGCAGTCGAGGGGTCACTTTGCCATGAAATTTTCGGGGTTTTTCGCAGGTTTTCGTCCGGAATGGTGTTTTTGGTTTTTGGGGCAGGGTTCAGGCTGCATTTGAAGCTAAAATTCAAGCCTCTAGCCTCCGTGGTTTTGGAGATGGAGCCTTTTGAAAAAGTGCAAGTTTGACCCCTCTAGCTGCTCAAATAACGAAGTTACAGGCACTTTTATATTTGGCAGTCGAGGGGTCACTTTGCCATGACATTTTCGGGGTTTTTCGCAGGTTTTCGTCCGGAATGGTATTTTTGGGTTTTGGGGCAGGGTTCAGGCTGCATTTGAAGCTAAAATTCGAGTCTCTAGCCACCGCGGTTTTGGAGATGGAGCCTTTTGAAAAAGTGCAAGTTTGACCCCTCTAGCTGCCCAAATAACGAAGTTACAGGCACTTTTATATTTGGCAGTCGAGGGGTCACTTTGCCATGAAATTTTCTGGGTTTTTCGCAGGTTTTCGTCCGGAATGGTGTTTTTGGTTTTTGGGGCAGGGTTCAGGCTGCATTTGAAGCTAAAATTCAAGTCTCTAGCCTCCGTGGTTTTGGAGATGGAGCCTTTTGAAAAAGTGCAAGTTTGACCCCTCTAGCTGCTCAAATAACGAAGTTACAGGCACTTTTATATTTGGCAGTCGAGGGGTCACTTTGCCATGAAATTTTCGGGGTTTTTCGCAGGTTTTCGTCCGGAATGGTGTTTTTGGTTTTTGGGGCAGGGTTCAGGCTGCATTTGAAGCTAAAATTCAAGTCTCTAGCCTCCGTGGTTTTGGAGATGGAGCCTTTTGAAAAAGTGCAAGTTTGACCCCTCTAGCTGCTCAAATAACGAAGTTACAGGCACTTTTATATTTGGCAGTCGAGGGGTCACTTTGCCATGAAATTTTCGGGGTTTTTCCCAGGTTTTCGTCCGGAATGGTGTTTTTGGTTTTTGGGGCAGGGTTCAGGCTGCATTTGAAGCTAAAATTCAAGTCTCTAGCCTCCGTGGTTTTGGAGATGGAGCCTTTTGAAAAAGTGCAAGTTTGACCCCTCTAGCTGCTCAAATAACGAAGTTACAGGCACTTTTATATTTGGCAGTCGAGGGGTCACTTTGCCATGAAATTTTCGGGGTTTTTCGCAGGTTTTCGTCCGGAATGGTGTTTTTGGTTTTTGGGGCAGGGTTCAGGCTGCATTTGAAGCTAAAATTCAAGTCTCTAGCCTCCGTGGTTTTGGAGATGGAGCCTTTTGAAAAAGTGCAAGTTTGACCCCTCTAGCTGCTCAAATAACTAAGTTACAGGCACTTTTATATTTGGCAGTCGAGGGGTCACTTTGCCATGAAATTTTCGGGGTTTTCCGCAGGTTTTCGTCCGGAATGGTGTTTTTGGTTTTTGGGGCAGGGTTCAGGCTGCATTTGAAGATAAAATTCAAGTCTCTAGCCTCCGTGGTTTTGGAGATGGAGCCTTTTGAAAAAGTGCAAGTTTGATCCCTCTAGCTGCTCAAATAACGAAGTTACAGGCACTTTTATATTTGGCAGTCGAGGGGTCACTTTGCCATGACATTTTCGGGGTTTTTCGCTGGTTTTCGTCTGGAATGGTATTTTTGGTTTTTGGGGCAGGGTTCAGGCTGCATTTGAAGCTAAAATTCAAGTCTCTAGCCACCGCGGTTTTGGAGATGGAGCCTTTTGAAAAAGTGCAAGTTTGACCCCTCTAGCTGCTCAAATAACGAAGTTACAGGCACTTTTATATTTGGCAGTCGAGGGGTCACTTTGCCATGAAATTTTCGGGGTTTTTCGCAGGTTTTCGTCCGGAATGGTGTTTTTGGTTTTTGGGGCAGGGTTCAGGCTGCATTTGAAGCTAAAATTCAAGCCTCTAGCCTCCGTGGTTTTGGAGATGGAGCCTTTTGAAAAAGTGCAAGTTTGACCCCTCTAGCTGCTCAAATAACGAAGTTACAGGCACTTTTATATTTGGCAGTCGAGGGGTCACTTTGCCATGAAATTTTCGGGGTTTTTCGCAGGTTTTCGTCCGGAATGGTGTTTTTGGTTTTTGAGCAGGGTTCAGGCTGCATTTGAAGCTAAAATTCAAGTCTCTAGCCTCCGTGGTTTTGGAGATGGAGCCTTTTGAAAAAGTGCAAGTTTGACCCCTCTAGCTGCTCAAATAACGAAGTTACAGGCACTTTTATATTTGGCAGTCGAGGGGTCACTTTGCCATGAAATTTTCGGGGTTTTTCGCAGGTTTTCGTCCGGAATGGTGTTTTTGGTTTTTGGGGCAGGGTTCAGGCTGCATTTGAAGCTAAAATTCAAGCCTCTAGCCTCCGTGGTTTTGGAGATGGAGCCTTTTGAAAAAGTGCAAGTTTGACCCCTCTAGCTGCTCAAATAACGAAGTTACAGGCACTTTTATATTTGGCAGTCGAGGGGTCACTTTGCCATGAAATTTTCGGGGTTTTTCGCAGGTTTTCGTCCGGAATGGTGTTTTTGGTTTTTGGGGCAGGGTTCAGGCTGCATTTGAAGATAAAATTCAAGTCTCTAGCCTCCGTGGTTTTGGAGATGGAGCCTTTTGAAAAAGTGCAAGTTTGATCCCTCTAGCTGCTCAAATAACGAAGTTACAGGCACTTTTATATTTGGCAGTCGAGGGGTCACTTTGCCATGACATTTTCGGGGTTTTTCGCTGGTTTTCGTCTGGAATGGTATTTTTGGTTTTTGGGGCAGGGTTCAGGCTGCATTTGAAGCTAAAATTCAAGTCTCTAGCCACCGCGGTTTTGGAGATGGAGCCTTTTGAAAAAGTGCAAGTTTGACCCCTCTAGCTGCTCAAATAACGAAGTTACAGGCACTTTTATATTTGGCAGTCGAGGGGTCACTTTGCCATGACATTTTCGGGGTTTTTCGCAGGTTTTCGTCCGGAATGGTGTTTTTGGTTTTTGGGGCAGGGTTCAAGCTGCATTTGAAGCTAAAATACAAGTCTCTAGCCTCCGTGGTTTTGGAGATGGAGCCTTTTGAAAAAGTGCAAGTTTGACCCCTCTAGCTGCTCAAATAACGAAGTTACAGGCACTTTTATATTTGGCAGTCGAGGGGTCACTTTGCCATGAAATTTTCGGGGTTTTTCGCAGGTTTTCGTCCGGAATGGTGTTTTTGGTTTTTGGGGCAGGGTTCAGGCTGCATTTGAAGCTAAAATTCAAGCCTCTAGCCTCCGTGGTTTTGGAGATGGAGCCTTTTGAAAAAGTGCAAGTTTGACCCCTCTAGCTGCTCAAATAACGAAGTTACAGGCACTTTTATATTTGGCAGTCGAGGGGTCACTTTGCCATGAAATTTTCGGGGTTTTTCGCAGGTTTTCGTCCGGAATGGTGTTTTTGGTTTTTGAGCAGGGTTCAGGCTGCATTTGAAGCTAAAATTCAAGTCTCTAGCCTCCGTGGTTTTGGAGATGGAGCCTTTTGAAAAAGTGCAAGTTTGACCCCTCTAGCTGCTCAAATAACGAAATTACAGGCACTTTTAAATTTGGCAGTCGAGGGGTCACTTTGCCATGACATTTTCGGGGTTTTTCGCAGGTTTTCGTCCGGAATGGTATTTTTGGTTTTTGGGGCAGGGTTCAGGCTGCATTTGAAGCTAAAATTCAAGTCTCTAGCCTCCGTGGTTTTGGAGATGGAGCCTTTTGAAAAAGTGCAAGTTTGACCCCTCTAGCTGCTCAAATAACGAAGTTACAGGCACTTTTATATTTGGCAGTCGAGGGGTCACTTTGCCATGAAATTTTCGGAGTTTTTCGCAGGTTTTCGTCCGGAATGGTGTTTTTGGTTTTTGGGGCAGGGTTCAGGCTGCATTTGAAGCTAAAATTTAAGTCTCTAGCCTCCGTGGTTTTGGAGATGGAGCCTTTTGAAAAGTGCAAGTTTGACCCCTTTAGCTGCTCAAATAACGAAGTTACAGGCACTTTTATATTTGGCAGTCGAGGGGTCAGTTTGCCATGACATTTTCGGGGTTTTTCGTAGGTTTTCGTCCGGAATGGTGTTTTTGGTTTTTGGGGCAGGGTTCAGGCTGCATTTGAAGCTAAAATTCAAGTTTTTAGCTTCCGTGGTCTTGGAGATGGAGCCTTTTGAAAAAGTGCAAGTTTGACCCCTCTAGCTGCTCAAATAACGAAGTTACAGGCACTTTTATATTTGGCAGTCGAGGGGTCACTTTGCCATGAAATTTTCGGGGTTTTTCGCAGGTTTTCATCCGGAATGGAATTTTTGTTTTTTGGGGCATGGTTCAGGCTGCATTTGAAGCTAAAATTCAAGTCTCTAGCCTCCGTGGTTTTGGAGATGGAGCCTTTTGAAAAAGGGCAAGCTTGACCCCTCTAGCTGCTCAAATAACGAAGTTACAGGCACTTTTATATTTGGCAGTCGAGGGGTCACTTTGCCATGAAATTTTCGGGGTTTTTCGCAGGTTTTCGTCCGGAATGGTGTTTTTGGTTTTTGGGGCAGGGTTCAGGCTGCATTTGAAGCTAAAATTCAAGTCCCTAGCCTCCGTGGGTTTGGAGATGGAGCCGTTTGGAAAAAGTGCAAGTTTGACCCCTCTAGCTGCTCAAATAACGAAGTTACAGGCACTTTTATATTTGGCAGTCGAGGGGTCATTTTGCCATGAAATTTTCGGGGTTTTGCGCAGGTTTTCGTCCGGAATGGTGTTTTTGGTTTTTGGGGCAGGGTTCAGGCTGCATTTGAAGCTAAAATTCAAGCCTCTAGCCTCCTGGGTTTTGGAGAAGGAGCCTTTTGAAAAAGTGCAAGTTTGACCCCTCTAGCTGCTCAAATAACGAAGTTACAGGCACTTTTATATTTGGCAGTCGAGGGGTCACTTTGCCATGAAATTTTCGGGGTTTTTCGCAGGTTTTCGTCCGGAATGGTGTTTTTGGTTTTTGGGGCAGGGTTCAGGCTGCATTTGAAGCTAAAATTCAAGTTTTTAGCTTCCGTGGTTTTGGAGATGGAGCCTTTTGAAAAAGTGCAAGTTTGACCCCTCTAGCTGCTCAAATAACGAAGTTACAGGCACTTTTATATTTGGCAGTCGAGGGGTCACTTTGCCATGAAATTTTCGGGGTTTTTCGCAGGTTTTCATCCGGAATGGAATTTTTGTTTTTTGGGGCATGGTTCAGGCTGCATTTGAAGCTAAAATTCAAGTCTCTAGCCTCCGTGGTTTTGGAGATGGAGCCTTTTGAAAAAGGGCAAGTTTGACCCCTCTAGCTGCTCAAATAACGAAGTTACAGGCACTTTTATATTTGGCAGTCGAGGGGTCACTTTGCCATGAAATTTTCGGGGTTTTTCGCAGGTTTTCGTCCGGAATGGTGTTTTTGGTTTTTGGGGCAGGGTTCAGGCTGCATTTGAAGCTAAAATTCAAGTCCCTAGCCTCCGTGGGTTTGGAGATGGAGCCTTTTGAAAAAGTGCAAGTTTGACCCCTCTAGCTGCTCAAATAACGAAGTTACAGGCACTTTTATATTTGGCAGTCGAGGGGTCAGTTTGCCATGACATTTTCGGGGTTTTTCGTAGGTTTTCGTCCGGAATGGTGTTTTTGGTTTTTGGGGCAGGGTTCAGGCTGCATTTGAAGCTAAAATTCAAGTTTTTAGCTTCCGTGGTTTTGGAGATGGAGCCTTTTGAAAAAGTGCAAGTTTGACCCCTCTAGCTGCTCAAATAACGAAGTTACAGGCACTTTTATATTTGGCAGTCGAGGGGTCACTTTGCCATGAAATTTTCGGGGTTTTTCGCAGGTTTTCATCCGGAATGGAATTTTTGTTTTTTGGGGCATGGTTCAGGCTGCATTTGAAGCTAAAATTCAAGTCACTAGCCTCCGTGGTTTTGGAGATGGAGCCTTTTGAAAAAGTGCAAGTTTGACCCCTCTAGCTGCTCAAATAACGAAGTTACAGGCACTTTTATATTTGGCAGTCGAGGGGTCACTTTGCCATGAAATTTTCGGGGTTTTTCGCAGGTTTTCGTCCGGAATGGTGTTTATGGTTTTTGGGCAGGGTTCAGGCTGCATTTGAAGCTAAAATTCAAGTCTCTAGCCTCCGTGGTTTTGGAGATGGAGCCTTTTGAAAAGTGCAAGTTTGACCCCTCTAGCTGCTCAAATAACGAAGTTACAGGCACTTTTATATTTGGCAGTCGAGGGGTCACTTTGCCATGACATTTTCGGGGTTTTTCGCAGGTTTTCGTCCGGAATGGTATTTTTGGTTTTTGGGGCAGGGTTCAGGCTGCATTTGAAGCTAAAATTCAAGTCTCTAGCCTCCGTGGTTTTGGAGATGGAGCCTTTTGAAAAAGTGCAAGTTTGACCCCTCTAGCTGCTCAAATAACGAAGTTACAGGCACTTTTATATTTGGCAGTCGAGGGGTCACTTTGCCATGAAATTTTCGGAGTTTTTCGCAGGTTTTCGTCCGGAATGGTGTTTTTGGTTTTTGGGGCAGGGTTCAGGCTGCATTTGAAGCTAAAATTTAAGTCTCTAGCCTCCGTGGTTTTGGAGATGGAGCCTTTTGAAAAGTGCAAGTTTGACCCCTTTAGCTGCTCAAATAACGAAGTTACAGGCACTTTTATATTTGGCAGTCGAGGGGTCACTTTGCCATGAAATTTTCGGGGTTTTTCGCAGGTTTTCATCCGGAATGGAATTTTTGTTTTTTGGGGCATGGTTCAGGCTGCATTTGAAGCTAAAATTCAAGTCTCTAGCCTCCGTGGTTTTGGAGATGGAGCCTTTTGAAAAAGGGCAAGTTTGACCCCTCTAGCTGCTCAAATAACGAAGTTACAGGCACTTTTATATTTGGCAGTCGAGGGGTCACTTTGCCATGACATTTTCGGGGTTTTTCGCAGGTTTTCGTCCGGAATGGTATTTTTGGTTTTTGGGGCAGGGTTCAGGCTGCATTTGAAGCTAAAATTCAAGTCTCTAGCCTCCGTGGTTTTGGAGATGGAGCCTTTTGAAAAAGTGCAAGTTTGACCCCTCTAGCTGCTCAAATAACGAAGTTACAGGCACTTTTATATTTGGCAGTCGAGGGGTCACTTTGCCATGACATTTTCGGGGTTTTTCGCAGGTTTTCGTCCGGAATGGTGTTTATGGTTTTTGGGCAGGGTTCAGGCTGCATTTGAAGCTAAAATTCAAGTCTCTAGCCTCCGTGGTTTTGGAGATGGAGCCTTTTGAAAAAGTGCAAGTTTGACCCCTCTAGCTGCTCAAATAACGAAGTTACAGGCACTTTTATATTTGGCAGTCGAGGGGTCACTTTGCCATGACATTTTCGGGGTTTTTCGCAGGTTTTCGTCCGGAATGGTATTTTTGGTTTTTGGGGCAGGGTTCAGGCTGCATTTTAAGCTAAAATTCAAGTCTCTAGCCTCCGTGGTTTTGGAGATGGAGCCTTTTGAAAAAGTGCAAGTTTGACCCCTCTAGCTGCTCAAATAACGAAGTTACAGGCACTTTTATATTTGGCAGTCGAGGGGTCACTTTGCCATGAAATTTTCGGAGTTTTTCGCAGGTTTTCGTCCGGAATGGTGTTTTTGGTTTTTGGGGCAGGGTTCAGGCTGCATTTGAAGCTAAAATTTAAGTCTCTAGCCTCCGTGGTTTTGGAGATGGAGCCTTTTGAAAAGTGCAAGTTTGACCCCTTTAGCTGCTCAAATAACGAAGTTACAGGCACTTTTATATTTGGCAGTCGAGGGGTCACTTTGCCATGAAATTTTCGGGGTTTTTCGCAGGTTTTCACCCGGAATGGAATTTTTGTTTTTTGGGGCATGGTTCAGGCTGCATTTGAAGCTAAAATTCAAGTCTCTAGCCTCCGTGGTTTTGGAGATGGAGCCTTTTGAAAAAGGGCAAGTTTGACCCCTCTAGCTGCTCAAATAACGAAGTTACAGGCACTTTTATATTTGGCAGTCGAGGGGTCACTTTGCCATGAAATTTTCGGGGTTTTTCGCAGGTTTTCGTCCGGAATGGTGTTTTTGGTTTTTGGGGCAGGGTTCAGGCTGCATTTGAAGCTAAAATTCAAGTCCCTAGCCTCCGTGGGTTTGGAGATGGAGCCTTTTGAAAAAGTGCAAGTTTGACCCCTCTAGCTGCTCAAATAACGAAGTTACAGGCACTTTTATATTTGGCAGTCGAGGGGTCATTTTGCCATGAAATTTTCGGGGTTTTGCGCAGGTTTTCGTCCGGAATGGTGTTTTTGGTTTTTGGGGCAGGGTTCAGGCTGCATTTGAAGCTAAAATTCAAGCCTCTAGCCTCCTGGGTTTTGGAGAAGGAGCCTTTTGAAAAAGTGCAAGTTTGACCCCTCTAGCTGCTCAAATAACGAAGTTACAGGCACTTTTATATTTGGCAGTCGAGGGGTCACTTTGCCATAAAATTTTCGGGGTTTTTCGCAGGTTTTCGTCCGGAATGGTATTTTTGGTTTTTGGGGCAGGGTTCAGGCTGCATTTGAAGCTAAAATTCAAGTCTCCGTGGTTTTGGAGATGGAGCCTTTTGAAAAAGTGCAAGTTTGACCCCTCTAGCTGCTCAAATAACGAAGTTACAGGCACTTTTATATTTGGCAGTCGAGGGGTCACTTTGCCATGAAATTTTCGGGGTTTTTCGCAGGTTTTCATCCGGAATGGAATTTTTGTTTTTTGGGGCATGGTTCAGGCTGCATTTGAAGCTAAAATTCAAGTCACTAGCCTCCGTGGTTTTGGAGATGGAGCCTTTTGAAAAAGGGCAAGTTTGACCCCTCTAGCTGCTCAAATAACGAAGTTACAGGCACTTTTATATTTGGCAGTCGAGGGGTCACTTTGCCATGAAATTTTCGGGGTTTTTCGCAGGTTTTCGTCCGGAATGGTGTTTTTGGTTTTTGGGCAGGGTTCAGGCTGCATTTGAAGCTAAAATTCAAGTCTCTAGCCTCCGTGGTTTTGGAGATGGAGCCTTTTGAAAAAGTGCAAGTTTGACCCCTCTAGCTGCTCAAATAACGAAGTTACAGGCACTTTTATATTTGGCAGTCGAGGGGTCACTTTGCCATGACATTTTCGGGGTTTTTCGCAGGTTTTCGTCCGGAATGGTATTTTTGGTTTTTGGGGCAGGGTTCAGGCTGCATTTGAAGCTAAAATTCAAGTCTCTAGCCTCCGTGGTTTTGGAGATGGAGCCTTTTGAAAAAGTGCAAGTTTGACCCCTCTAGCTGCTCAAATAACGAAGTTACAGGCACTTTTATATTTGGCAGTCGAGGGGTCACTTTGCCATGAAATTTTCGGAGTTTTTCGCAGGTTTTCGTCCGGAATGGTGTTTTTGGTTTTTGGGGCAGGGTTCAGGCTGCATTTGAAGCTAAAATTTAAGTCTCTAGCCTCCGTGGTTTTGGAGATGGAGCCTTTTGAAAAGTGCAAGTTTGACCCCTTTAGCTGCTCAAATAACGAAGTTACAGGCACTTTTATATTTGGCAGTCGAGGGGTCACTTTGCCATGAAATTTTCGGGGTTTTTCGCAGGTTTTCATCCGGAATGGAATTTTTGTTTTTTGGGGCATGGTTCAGGCTGCATTTGAAGCTAAAATTCAAGTCTCTAGCCTCCGTGGTTTTGGAGATGGAGCCTTTTGAAAAAGGGCAAGTTTGACCCCTCTAGCTGCTCAAATAACGAAGTTACAGGCACTTTTATATTTGGCAGTCGAGGGGTCACTTTGCCATGACATTTTCGGGGTTTTTCGCAGGTTTTCGTCCGGAATGGTATTTTTGGTTTTTGGGGCAGGGTTCAGGCTGCATTTGAAGCTAAAATTCAAGTCTCTAGCCTCCGTGGTTTTGGAGATGGAGCCTTTTGAAAAAGTGCAAGTTTGACCCCTCTAGCTGCTCAAATAACGAAGTTACAGGCACTTTTATATTTGGCAGTCGAGGGGTCACTTTGCCATGAAATTTTCGGAGTTTTTCGCAGGTTTTCGTCCGGAATGGTGTTTTTGGTTTTTGGGGCAGGGTTCAGGCTGCATTTGAAGCTAAAATTTAAGTCTCTAGCCTCCGTGGTTTTGGAGATGGAGCCTTTTGAAAAGTGCAAGTTTGACCCCTTTAGCTGCTCAAATAACGAAGTTACAGGCACTTTTATATTTGGCAGTCGAGGGGTCACTTTGCCATGAAATTTTCGGGGTTTTTCGCAGGTTTTCATCCGGAATGGAATTTTTGTTTTTTGGGGCATGGTTCAGGCTGCATTTGAAGCTAAAATTCAAGTCTCTAGCCTCCGTGGTTTTGGAGATGGAGCCTTTTGAAAAAGGGCAAGTTTGACCCCTCTAGCTGCTCAAATAACGAAGTTACAGGCACTTTTATATTTGGCAGTCGAGGGGTCACTTTGCCATGAAATTTTCGGGGTTTTTCGCAGGTTTTCGTCCGGAATGGTGTTTTTGGTTTTTGGGGCAGGGTTCAGGCTGCATTTGAAGCTAAAATTCAAGTCCCTAGCCTCCGTGGGTTTGGAGATGGAGCCTTTTGAAAAAGTGCAAGTTTGACCCCTCTAGCTGCTCAAATAACGAAGTTACAGGCACTTTTATATTTGGCAGTCGAGGGGTCATTTTGCCATGAAATTTTCGGGGTTTTGCGCAGGTTTTCGTCCGGAATGGTGTTTTTGGTTTTTGGGGCAGGGTTCAGGCTGCATTTGAAGCTAAAATTCAAGCCTCTAGCCTCCTGGGTTTTGGAGAAGGAGCCTTTTGAAAAAGTGCAAGTTTGACCCCTCTAGCTGCTTAAATAACGAAGTTACAGGCACTTTTATATTTGGCAGTCGAGGGGTCACTTTGCCATGAAATTTTCGGGGTTTTTCGCAGGTTTTCGTCCGGAATGGTATTTTTGGTTTTTGGGGCAGGGTTCAGGCTGCATTTGAAGCTAAAATTCAAGTCTCCGTGGTTTTGGAGATGGAGCCTTTTGAAAAAGTGCAAGTTTGACCCCTCTAGCTGCTCAAATAACGAAGTTACAGGCACTTTTATATTTGGCAGTCGAGGGGTCACTTTGCCATGAAATTTTCGGGGTTTTTCGCAGGTTTTCATCCGGAATGGAATTTTTGTTTTTTGGGGCATGGTTCAGGCTGCATTTGAAGCTAAAATTCAAGTCTCTAGCCTCCGTGGTTTTGGAGATGGAGCCTTTTGAAAAAGGGCAAGTTTGACCCCTCTAGCTGCTCAAATAACGAAGTTACAGGCACTTTTATATTTGGCAGTCGAGGGGTCACTTTGCCATGAAATTTTCGGAGTTTTTCGCAGGTTTTCGTCCGGAATGGTGTTTTTGGTTTTTGGGGCAGGGTTCAGGCTGCATTTGAAGCTAAAATTCAAGTCCCTAGCCTCCGTGGGTTTGGAGATGGAGCCTTTTGAAAAAGTGCAAGTTTGACCCCTCTAGCTGCTCAAATAACGAAGTTACAGGCACTTTTATATTTGGCAGTCGAGGGGTCATTTTGCCATGAAATTTTCGGGGTTTTGCGCAGGTTTTCGTCCGGAATGGTGTTTTTGGTTTTTGGGGCAGGGTTCAGGCTGCATTTGAAGCTAAAATTCAAGCCTCTAGCCTCCTGGGTTTTGGAGAAGGAGCCTTTTGAAAAAGTGCAAGTTTGACCCCTCTAGCTGCTCAAATAACGAAGTTACAGGCACTTTTATATTTGGCAGTCGAGGGGTCACTTTGCCATGAAATTTTCGGGGTTTTTCGCAGGTTTTCGTCCGGAATGGTATTTTTGGTTTTTGGGGCAGGGTTCAGGCTGCATTTGAAGCTAAAATTCAAGTCTCCGTGGTTTTGGAGATGGAGCCTTTTGAAAAAGTGCAAGTTTGACCCCTCTAGCTGCTCAAATAACGAAGTTACAGGCACTTTTATATTTGGCAGTCGAGGGGTCAATTTGCCATGAAATTTTCGGGGTTTTTCGCAGGTTTTCGTCCGGAATGGTATTTTTGGTTTTTGGGGCAGGGTTCAGGCTGCATTTGAAGCTAAAATTCAAGTCTCTAGCCTCCGTGGTTTTGGAGATGGAGCCTTTTGAAAAAGTGCAAGTTTGACCCTTCAAGCTGCTCAAATAACGAAGTTACAAGCACTTTTATATTTGGCAGTCGAGGGGTCACTTTGCCATGAAATTTTCGGGGTTTTTCGCAGGTTTTTGTCCGGAATGGTATTTTTGGTTTTTGGGGCAGGGTTCAGGCTGCATTTGAAGCTAAAATTCAAGTCTCTAGCCTCCGTGGTTTTGGAGATGGAGCCTTTTGAAAAAGTGCAAGTTTGACCCCTCTAGCTGCTCAAATAACGAAGTTACAGGCACTTTTATATTTGGCAGTCGAGGGGTCACTTTGCCATGAAATTTTCGGGGTTTTTCGCAGGTTTTCGTCCGGAATAGTGTTTTTGGTTTTTGGGGCAGGGTTCAGGCTGCATTTGAAGCTACAATTCAAGCCTCTAGCCTCCTGGGTTTTGGAGAAGGAGCCTTTTGAAAAAGTGCAAGTTTGACCCCTCTAGCTGCTCAAATAACGAAGTTACAGGCACTTTTATATTTGGCAGTCGAGGGGTCACTTTGCCATGAAATTTTCGGGGTTTTTCGCAGGTTTTCGTCCGGAATGGTGTTTTTGGTTTTTGGGGCAGGGTTCAGGCTGCATTTGAAGCTAAAATTCAAGTCTCTAGCCTCCGTGGTTTTGGAGATGGAGCCTTTTGAAAAAGTGCAAGTTTGACCCCTCTAGCTGCTCAAATAACGAAGTTACAGGCACTTTTATATTTGGCAGTCGAGGGGTCACTTTGCCATGAAATTTTCGGGGTTTGTCGCAGGTTTTCGTCCGGAATGGTATTTTTGGTTTTTGGGGCAGTGTTCAGGCTGCATTTGAAGCTAAAATTCAAGTCTCTAGCCTCCGTGGTTTGTGAAATGGAGCCTTTTGAAAAAGTGCAAGTTTGACCCTTCTAGCTGCTCAAATAACGAAGTTACAGGCACTTTTATATTTGGCAGTCGAGGGGTCACTTTGCCATGAAATTTTCGGGGTTTTTCGCAGGTTTTCGTCCGGAATGGTGTTTTTGGTTTTTGGGGCAGGGTTCAGGCTGCATTTGAAGCT
Organism: Chloromyia formosa; assembly: GCA_964017055.1. NCBI lineage: Eukaryota > Metazoa > Arthropoda > Insecta > Diptera > Stratiomyidae > Chloromyia > Chloromyia formosa. The sequence goes on from OZ024813.1 coordinate 140,534,964, forward strand.
AAAATTCAAGCCTCTAGCCTCCTGGGTTTTGGAGAAGGAGCCTTTTGAAAAAGTGCAAGTTTGACCCCTCTAGCTGCTCAAATAACGAAGTTACAGGCACTTTTATATTTGGCAGTCGAGGGGTCACTTTGCCATGAAATTTTCGGGGTTTTTCGCAGGTTTTCGTCCGGAATGGTGTTTTTGGTTTTTGGGGCAGGGTTCAGGCTGCATTTGAAGCTAAATTTCAAGCCTCTAGCCTCCTGGGTTTTGGAGAAGGAGCCTTTTGAAAAAGTGCAAGTTTGACCCCTCTAGCTCCTCAAATAACGAAGTTACAGGCACTTTTATATTTGGCAGTCGAGGGGTCACTTTGCCATGAAATTTTCGGGTTTTTTCACAGGTTTTTGTCCGGAATGGTATTTTTTGTTCAGGCTGCATTTTAAGCTAAAATTCAAGTCTCTAGCCTCCGTGGTTTGGGAAATGGAGCCTTTTGGAAAAGTGCAAGTTTGACCCCTCTAGCTGCTCAAATAACGAAGTTACAGGCACTTTTATATTTGGCAGTCGAGGGGTCACTTTGCCATGAAATTTTCGGGGTTTTTCGCAGGTTTTCGTCCGGAATGGTATTTTTGGTTTTTGGGGCAGGGTTCAGGCTGCATTTGAAGCTAAAATTCAAGTCTCTAGCCTCCGGGGTTTTGGAGAAGGAGCCTTTTGAAAAAGTGCAAGTTTGACCCCTCTAGCTGCTCAAATAACGAAGTTACAGGCACTTTTATATTTGGCAGCCGAGGTGTCACTTTGCCATGAAATTTTCGGGGTTTTTCGTAGGTTTTCGTCCGGAATGGTATTTTTGGTTTTTGGGGCAGGGTTCAGGCTGCATTTGAAGCTAAAATTCCCCTCTAGCACAGAGCAGGTATACTAAGAGCAGGAACTCAGAGCAGATTTATTTTTAAAGCAGGATGCAAATAATCCCACGCACACCAATAAGCCTCACCACTCTAGAAGCAACGGCTACAATTTAAAGTAAACCGACCTTTAGAGTGATAAGGACAGCAACACATCAAATCAACTGTGTCTGTTGATTAAAACGCCCAAGCTTCCTCAGTTGCTATTGTATGCGTGACATGGTTCCTCAATTGCATATGTGTGAGTTTCCATTTTCGGCCATTGCATTCGTGCCTTTCCATCTTTGGGGGCGTGGCTTGTGTCAAGTGCATGATGAAACGTCTGTGATGAAAAAACGATTTATTTGAAAAATTTTTACAAATTTTAAAAACACGCTAATAGCACCTCCACTACTTTAGAAAAAATCATTCTACATCATAATTCATATGCCATAAATCATATATATTACTAAATCATAGACCACATAGCATGTTTTTTTCTTTCCGGACATCCTAAAATGCGACCATAAAGATTCAGTTTCCGATTTTTCATCACACACTTTTTATTCATTCACTTGCTACAAGCCACACCCACAAAGATTCACCCACCCGCACCCACAAAGATTCTTGATGACCATCCCACAATTTCGCATGGTTCCCCTTACCTGAAGAGCGCACGGTCGCCATCTTTTCACAGTCTATCAGCGTTCATGTACATTTGCCAGAGAGGATCAAACAGCATGCGATCTCATTGATAATGCATCCAATACGAAATGGGTTTGCTATCCGTTGCCATGCGAAGTTCACTCCGATTTTAGAGACCCCGCCAGGCACAATGAACGCGGATATAAGACCCCCATAGACAATGCAATTCATCGTAAGACGACAACGCTATTCATCGTCGGATTAATCTAACGATGGATCGCCACAAAATATTTCGCGGCTAAAATTATATGGAACTGTAGAAACAAAACGACAACGATAGGCGCATACACTCTGCGATCGAACTGACGATCACAATATCGCCAGATAGGCGTCGACTGATCGCAAGGTAGATGGGGGGCTTTAGTTTTCACTTTTTGCACATCCATTGTGTACCGATTAGTGAACACAACACATACGCAAGTGAAATACTATGGGCAACCTTTGCTTAATTTATACTGAGTTCTAACTCTGTTATATTTTTCCTCTATGGCGCAGGTGCGCAGAGCGGTGGATGCTTCCGGAATCAGTCCGGTGATAGAAATGCTGAACGTCGTTTTTTTTCTTCGCCCGGCAGTCGCGCAGTTCACCTTGGAGGTTATGTCCGGTTTGTGTGTCCCTCGCGGCATAGCAGACAGTCTACAAACTAAACTTAATTTCACTAATCTTCGTCATGACTTCTCCCATCCGCAAGTGCAAGACTCCTGGTGAAACGGCCCCCTCCACATTGGAGTTCTGAAGTCTGGACAGCTGAGCCGCCAAATTTTTTCGGCGGTTCATTCACGTTAAATCTAAAATATAAGTGGCCTGAAAATATTAAAAATTAAATGATGGTGTATCATAATAGGTTCGAAACTGGCTAAAGCGGAAATTCATTCTATCTATGTATAATTCTAGCATTTTCCCATACGAGAGTTCCAGATTCGTTCGTTTCAGGCTAAATTTGATGGAAACCCATCATTAAAATTCGGTGCCTCAGATATGCCCCGGAGTTATGATCGATTGGGTTGAATTGTTACAATCAGTTACAAGTATGCCGAAGGTTTTTTAAGTCATCTGGTCAGGACAACAGGACTTTTTTTGAGCATAAAGCGAAACTGAAACCAAACCTGGCAGATACCTAAGTTTTCTGAATCAGGACGGTGAGACTAATGTACTATAGTACTGCTGATGGCATGTTAAGTCATATGACCAGAACAACCGGACCACCTTAAACATGAAGGTTTGAGACCTTTATGAACTTTATTTCCCTCGTTTCCATTATGTACATAAGGAACATGAAGGTCATAGTCCTTCGTATCCATTACGTTCATTGTGTCCTTCGTGTCGATTATGTTCTTCGTTTTCATTATGTCCTTTACATCCGTCATATCTTTCATGTCATTTATATTTTTATGTCCATTTAAGTAAGTACACCAGTGCATTGGTCTTATCACTCTGATATTGTGTATGCATTTGATTGTAGATAATTACCATTATAGCAAACCAAAGTTATCCACCAACACAAATAAACTTCATAAAAGATAAAAGCAGCAACAAGCTACCCAGGTCGCGAAGAATATTGATAAGATATAAATAACTTTTGGCATTACCGGCAAACTTCATCCGGGCCAGCAAGCAGGATATGCATACGACTAAAACCCATCATTCTCACTTCTTCGGCTAAAGCGCCTTGTCGGTTCGTACCAATGTTTGTCCTTACCCTATACTACCAATATAAGTTACCATGCATGCGACATTTTTCGGGACGAAATTTTAGGGTAGAAACGAAAGGCGGTAAGGTCGCATTTAAATTTTATCTTTTGTTAGCACTACAATAAAAACGTATAACAATAAAAGCCACGGAACCTGCACCGGGATAACCGCGAAAATTTGTTTTCCATCGTCGCACAGATAGTGTACTCGTACATGTACACATACGAGTATAGTGCTTCCAGCCAGTATCACTATGGATTATTTAGATGCAGTACCACCCTGTGTCTGTACACCTTATCGTGATGATTCTTTAGTTACTTTCCGCATAAACGGGGTGAGTGTGTGTAGACGAAAACTTGGAAAATGTTACGCTATGACGAGCATTATACCATGGCTTGCATGCTTTTTAATTTTCGCTTAATTTTCTGCTTAGATTAAAAAAAAGGGAAAATTTTGTTGGTTAGATAACCTCAATCTATACAGTTGTGTATTCATGCATTTATGCATGCACGTACGTATGTGCTCAGGACTCAGGTTATATTATTTCCTACCCTCTGACGAGTTTTTTTTAGTCAAATGAAAAATGCAGCCTTAAAAAGTTAAAATTGAGATTGAGATTCATTTGGTTTCAGATATTTCTCTCTGCAAATGGAACTTGTAGAGCTCAGCGTTCCGAAGCAGAGAACTCATCCATTAGCAGAAGACTGCTAGCCTGACAGGGTCTAGTGCTTTCCCATCAGAGAGTGTTCGGTGGAAGCGGGAGGGGGCGCCTAGGCCATTCGGGACGAAAAAGGAAGTCTTTTGTAATGGCTTTACTCCATTGTTTGTCATAAAGGAAGGAATGAAAAAAGAAATAATAGTGAAAAGAAAAAATATAAACACATGAATACAGGCGCAAAGAAAAGCATATGGCTCCACACGTTTGTGAACGAAAGTATTAAAGTTGGATGAAACAAACGGAAGAAAATAATGTGGGAATGGAAAAAGATCTGCATTCCATTTTTTTAGAAACAGAAAACTACCGCTCTTACTAACAACGTCCAGGATTAAATGTTAGCTCCGACGTATTGCACTTACTCGTAGATTATTTGTGGACAAACAAAAATGATGGCTTGTGGCCATATCATCTGGCCACATACAACTCAGAGTAATGTGCCCTTTAACTCAGAAATGAAAGGATCCAGCGAAAATTACTGTTTAGGGTTTTGTAGTAACAACAAAACCTTTATAAAATCGATCAAATGTCTGTCTTGTCGTCTGCCCATAGAATATTTCATGAACGGCAGAAGTAACACACGTGAAATTGAGTGAGAATATGCAGAAATGTTTTATATAAATCGCTAGAGAAAGGAATGTGTCGTAATTCGCCAACTTTAAGGGAGGTGAAATGAAGGCCAAAATGTTTCCATCGTCTGGTATAGGTGAGTGGAGTGTCATCAGAAATGTAACGCTGAGTACGTTCCATTTTTGGTATTTTATTAAATTTGAAGAGAAATGAGCAGAGGAGGAGGGGAGGGGATAGTTTGAGATCATGATTTGTCTCACCCCCATGCATTTCGAGACCCTTGGGCCGATTTCACATGGAACGCACGATACACGAGATTCTAGCAGAAAACACCAGTGGCGAGCGAGCTTTCGTACGAGTGCAATTTAAAATTAATCTTCGTATATACAAAGCTCGCTCGCCACTGGTGTTTTCTGCTAGAATCTCGTGTATCGTGCCTTCCATGTGAAACCGGCCTTACACTTAGAAACTCACCGAAAAATTTACCCCTTAATTTTTTGGGAAGCAGGTCCAAAAGCTTTTACCTTAATGGGTTAACAGGGCTGTACAAAGGGTGGGGGAGGGGGGCTTTAACAAAGGCTCGAGTTCCGTAAAAGTGCCTAATTCAACGAGAGAATCAAAACCCGCAGAATGAAAGAACCATCATCCGATAATTTTTTTTTCAGAGCAATAAACTGGTGAAAAACTACAGAGGCTACTCGTCTGTCCTCTACATCGGGAACCTCAGCATTGGGTTTGCAGACAACTTCAATTAAATGGGAAGCAATCTGTCAATGAGCGCCAGCGAAACAGAAACTGCGAAATGAAACGACGGATTCAGCTAGCACATAAGCCATGGTTCTCGGTTCTTCCAGCAATGGAATCGAAGCATGTGAAAAGAAATAAGAAAGCTCCGCATTATACACAATCTACACTATGGTGCATGGATCCTAGCCAAATCCTCCGATAACTTACTGAATACATTCGTACGGTAGGCGTGGATGGCGTATCCAGTACAACCATGAACCGTACGCACTGTACGACGTGCTGAAAGTTTAGTAAATCGTCAAACAACAACGATTCAATGGACAGGTCATATACAAAGAGTGAACGACAGCCGCATGCCTTAGCGTATATTAGCAAGCTAGCCTTATTATACCTTCAGTGAATTGTGTTGCGGTAGTTTTGAGCCATTCTGCATTTGCCACTTTAAAATTAGCAGTAAAATTTGTTCCGATTCCAAAGTTCCTATGTGAGATATTTGAAATAGTGGGCCGATTTCAACTAAATTTAGGAATGTGGTTCGCCAATAAATAATATGAAATTTGGTAAAGATAGTTTTCTCTCTCTTTCTCTCTGGTTCCTGTTAACCCCGTGTGGGGCATAAGGCTTTAACCAAGCCAACTTTCTACCTCGTTCTGTTCGCCGCCATTGTCAATATACTATATATAATTAAATAATAATAAATACGATTAATAATAATGTATGTACTATTAAATAATATGAAATTTGGTAAAGATAGCTTTCTCTCTTTTTCTCTCTGGTTCCTGTTAACCCGTTGTGGGCCATAGGGCACTAATCACGCTGACTTTCTACCTCGTTCTGTTCGCCGCTATCGCCTTCAACTGTCTTCACCGTTTGCCTATTGAGTTACCCTCGACCTCAACTGATCTTCTCCAGGTGTTTCTAGGTCGCCCAACGCGGCGGCTCGCATTGGTTTCCTGTGGGTTCCAATCGAGGGCCTGTTGAGCAATCTTTTCCGGCCTTTTTTGAAGTGTATGACGTATCCGTTGCCACTTTCGCCTTTTGTCCACTTTTTCCACCGTCTGTCCCGAAGCACAAATTTCGCTCTGTCTTCCTGCATCCAGGCTCAAGTACTTATTTTTAGCAGCATTGATTTTAAGCCCCGCATTGCGACTTTCGGGGTGTAGGGTATCCGTCATTTGAACTAGATGATCCGATTTATTTGAAAGAAGACAAATATTGTCAGCGTAATCCGGGCACTGAAGGTATTCAAACAGCTTCCATCTGGTACCCTTGCTCTAGTGTTCATGAAGCGCGCTGCAATTGTACTGGCAATCAAAAACAATATAGGTGACAAAAAAAGACAACTTTAGAAACAAAAATAGTTTTTCTAACAAAACCAGCCTTTGGGAACGGTCATTCCTATGACAGCTATATGGCGTAGTGGTCCGATTCCGTTGGTTCCGACATATATAAAGCGTACAGTAGAAAGAAGCTCCATAGCTCTAAAACTGAGAGAGTATTTTGCATAGAAAGCGTCGGACAGACAGACAGACGGACAAAGATTAATCAACTCGTCTCGTCGTACTGACCAAGAATATACATATAATAGTTTATAAGGTCGGAGATGCTTCTTGCTGTTAGTTTTAAACTTCATGAAAAAGTTAATATGTTAATATGTAGTCGGGATGGCGCACGTTCGCCTTCTACGCACTGGACCCCGGTTCGATTCTTACTGAATGCGGTAGTTTTCGATAAAAAAAAGGGGATTTACGTTTCGGACTATGAGCCCACTCAGCTGTTAAATGAGTACCCATTTATTGGGTCAATAACTCGGTTGAGCATGTTGCTGATCGCACACCTCTGCACAAGACATACCGTCACGATCTAGAAAATGAGATGATGCTAATTATCTCGAGGCCATGGTTCAAATTGGACTGTTGCGCTAGTTATTTATTTTTACAAATTTAGTATACCCTGTCAAATTCGTGAAAGGTATTCAAATACCGGATGGCGCAACGGTTAGCACGTTCGCCTTCAACGCACTGGGCACCGGTTCGATTCCGGGGATTTACGTGTCGGACTATGAGCCCACTCAGCTGTTAAATGAGTAGCCATTATGGGGTAAATAACTCGGTTGAGTGTGTTGCTGATCACATACCTCTGCACAAAAACCGTTACGATCTAGAAAATGAGATGATGCTAACTCATCTCGAGGCCGTGGTTCAAATTGGACTGTTGCGCCAGTTATTTATTAATTTATTTTTTTTATTCAAATACGCAGACTAGGAGCTCTTTGGGAACACTCAGTAGACTGCTGGGCTTCCGAAATTGGAGGATGTAGTCACTTAAACAGGACAATCGGGAGACAACTTTCCGGGCAGGGTCCGACGTTGGTCTATCGACCCACGGTGATGATTAATAATATGTAGCACAGAAATTGAGGATCCAATTTCACACATGAAATTGTCCAAAGCAGAGGAGTTCAGGCATTTTGAGTCCATTCTACCGAGCATTATGCCTACGGCAAGGTTTCCTGCCAGCTTTCAGCAGCTATCTCAGCAGCAAGACTAAGCTGGGCCTGTTTCGCTTCCTTGAACTGTCTGTGCTTTTGTATGGGACCAGTACCTGGAAAGTTTCCGTAAGAGTTACCAGAAAGCTGCAAGTTTTCGTCAACTCATGTCATCGTCGAATTCTAAGAATTCTAAGACGCTGAGTAAGTCGTTTGGGGAGTTGCGTCCCATTGCCCACAACAGAGTACGATGGCACGCAGGAGTAGTTAACGCTCAATGCATCAATAGGGGTTAAGGCAAAGTAGTACACAACCATTCATTAATGGGTTATAACGGGCGGTTTGAGGTGAGGTGTATCCAGATGGTTTACGGCTTTGAAAAATTGTGTGCCATTTCTTGTCGTTGATTTCATTGCCAATCCAAATTGTTTCCTGAACTGTAGTGATACTAAGTTTGTATTTCTCGACCTATTGCAGGAAGGCCTTCTCGGCCCCCGTTCTGTTGAGGGAGCGTACATTCTAGGATCCGAATGGGTATTCAGTTAAAAGTTTGCATAGTCGTTGATTACGATCCGTCAAACCCGAGGCTTTCCAGGTATCTTGACATGGAGTAGTTTTTACAGGAATGGATTGTAGGCCCATCACTAAACCGTATTCAAGGGTGGCCTCGGTGATAGTTGCTTCAGGTGGTTCTTAACGTGCTACAATGCACACAACTATGTTGCAGGTCTGGCTACGTGACTCAAGCCACCCTAATGACGTAACTCAGCCTGCTCCTCCTCCTCCTTTCACAACCATGGCTTAGGACAGGCTGCGCAGCAATACATCACGAGGGGGTACAAACATCAATCGCAGGACTGGGTCCAAATAGAGTTTTCTCGACACAACCACCTGTCATTTCTCCCGATGAGAGATTACTTTCGAGAGCAGCGAGGACGACACTTGCCCAACTTCGGTCGGGCTGGTGATCGCGTCTTAACTCCTACCTATCTCGCATTGACCGGGATGTCACGAACACATGCCCCACCTGCAATGGTACACCTCACGATGTGGACCACATTTTCAATTGCCCAGCTGCACCCACACACCTGACCCCCAGGTCGCTGTGGGAGAACCCCGTATAGGCAGCTATCTTGCTGTCGCTTAACACCGAGGAAGGCGAAGAACAATAACAACATCTAACGCACTCACACAACAACAGGCTTCGGCGGTTTCGTCACACCGATTTCGAAAATGCAGAAGCAAATTCAGTCATCATATCTAAAATAAATTCTTGTTCAAACATTTTCAATGAGATGTTTGACGTTCTTTCATTTGCTAATGCTTACTTATAGTACTATTGCCAATTTAATGACTGCAAATTTATGGAAAGCGCGACCAAAATATTTATCTGACAGAACTTCAAATAGAGAAGAAGACAATTTGTTGAGGCAACATTCCAACGGGGAATATTGGTCTAATAAAGTAGGAGAAGAATATGATTAGCGTTCTTTAAATCAATTTGAGCCGGATTAGCTTTTGGCGTGCCCTTTAAAAGCTCTTTCTCGCTTTTATACTTAAGAACTTTTGTTTCAAACTATCATAATCCTACACCCAGCCTCCCGTATAACCCCAATAATATTGTCACGAAATGCGAAATGCGAATTTCTTTCAATCCTCAACATTGTTTCCCTGAATCTTTAGCGCTTATAAGAAATAAGCAATACAAAGAAAATCGTCCCTTCGTCTACGGTACAAAAGTGTTCTTTCGTTAGACACCCAACTGTCGTCAGGGATGCTTTTGTACCCAACGCGTTGGACGTTTACCGTGTGAAAACAAACTCCACTCGTTCTTCTGGCACCCGCTCCTACGGGTTCTATGATTTTATGGGTGGCCAATATTTGTCCTGTTTACTTTGTTTGTTTGTTTGAGCTTGCAAACAAGTAAACAACAGGGGTAGCATATATGAACTTTGGGTGATGCCACTTGCCAGCCACTTGAATCTTAAGAAAATGAAAATGTGCAAAAGATACAGCGAGAGGGCAAAAGGACGACCGAGTGCAAGAGGGTAACGGAGAAAATTTACTTAAGGTCAACTACATATTAGAAACGTGCTATATCACGAAATTTTGATATTCGAATGGTGTTTTACGAGACTCAAGTGAAGCGATACAATACGACCGACGCCACTCATCTTTAGTAGCAGGATTCGAAACGTTTACTTGGAGGGATGCTATCTTTCACGAGTGCTCTTGTTTTCGGTGGATACGCACACCGTATCGAAGGACAATATGCTCTTATTTGTGAATTTCAATTTTAAGGTTGAGCACCAACAAGCACAATGGAAAGGTTCAGCCCAATAATGTTAAGAATTTAATAAAGTAGAAGTTGTAATTTTCGGAAAAGAAAAGGGTTTAAACTTTGAATGTAAGGCAAGTGTAGTTGTTTTATACTGTTGTGTCTTTATAGTTGTTTATAATTGGCTATAATTGCCAAAAATTATAAAAATAGGATAAAATTATGTATGTTAACACGATTTGATCATAATAAAATAGAGAATTAATTTTGGAAACAATGCAATCATGCATTCTTTCTGTGCTATCATAAAAACAACCATTTTCCGCCGTCGATTCTTTTATTTTTGTCGTTATAGCGACAGGAACAGAATTATGTCACAAATCCCGGTTCAAGTCATACATTTTTCATTTTGACATATTTGAATGGCTAAGTTCATAACACACAGCGGAATCGCAACATGCTGTAGCAACAGTATCGAAGCAGCATTGCAACACGTTGTTGTGTTCTGAACTGCACTCGCATCTAGTCATCCACCAATTGTCAAATTTCCAGTTCAAAACTGACTACTGTCGAAAAATTGTATGAATATGACAGCGCGAGTGTCATTTCAGGATTGTCATCATATGCTGGTCCTAGCGGAGAAATTTTTGTGGTGGAGAAAATGACATTTTTCACAGCATGTTGCGTCCATCAAAAAACTCAGTGGAGAGAGTTCATAAAACAAATTGGCAACAGTATGCCAACTGTTGTGTGATATGATCTTAACCAATGTTTGCATTTGATGAAATTAGAAAATATTTTTGTACTATCATAGATTATTTTGGGAAATATTTACTCCTATGAGGTAAAAGTTTTTTTTTTTTGTTTTTTTTTTCCTTTTTTTGTAATAGGATAATATTGTGTGTAACTGATAATGAAATGTCATTTCTAATGACATTTATGGCGATGAAAAAACATTTTTTTTTTATATATTTTTGAATGAAACTAGGTCCTCTTCTGAAAATAATGATACCAGCGGTCGGTTTTGCCCACAATGGAAAATGGTCTAAATTAATTTTTGTAAAGAGCAATTACACGTACTTTTTCTGCCATGCTACCGCACAGCACACTTAGACCACATCTGGGTCCGTTGTGATACCGCCAAAGTCACCTAATTTAACCTAGGCAACAAACCAGCCTGTGCTGGCAATATAACGATTGAGCTGTATTACACTCGTATCCGTTAGGCCCTCTAGTTCCCGGAAAAAACAAGAACCCAGAAATTTCCTTCGCCTCTCTGCCAGGGCCAGACAATGACAAAGAATATGGAGAACGCTCTCCTCCACATCCACGTCATCACAGCTCCTGCAAAAGTCATTGTGAGGAACACGAAGCCTCCAGGCAAGCTCTCCTATGGAACATTGCCCCGTAATAACCCCCACAACTCTGCCAATGTGTTTTCTGTTCAGTGAAAGCAGTGTGGCGGAGCGACTAGGGTCAAGTTTTGACCAAATCGACTTCGTTATTTGGCACGTATCGTCGTTTAACTATCTCATGTTCTCCCTGTCAGCCACGGTGGCTTTGATGACAAGTTTGCACGATGAGGCTGGCATTTTGATGTTTACACGGCCACGGTCCCGTCAATAACTCCGATTGTCCCCTCCCGAGTCAGCTCATCCGCCATGCGGTTGCCTGCGAAGCCACAATGGCTCGGTATCCAGCAGAGCGTAATGTTTAAAAAACCACCCATCTCCCTGAGAACTAAACGACTGTTCGCGATAGTTTTCGATGTAGTCAGGACGGATTCAAGTGATCGAATTGCAGTCTGACTGTCCGTATAAATAGTAATGTCCCTCGTGGTCACAACATGACTTCCCAGCCAGGTGAGAGCTTCCAGGATTGCCGAAACCTCATCCGCCTGCAGGACACTACAGAAGTCGGGAAGAAGGAATGCCAAGTTAATCCTTCCGAATAGATACCAGTCCCAACGCCGCCATCGGCCCTAGAGCCATCCGTGTAGATGATCATGGAGTCGGTGGTCATGAGCGTGTTAACACCCCATAGATCCCTCGACAGAATCAAGCTGGTGTGGTTTCGGCCAAAAACGTATTTTTACAACCATTGTGTATTCCTTTTGATAAAGAGCTTTCTCAATATGACAGACTAAAGAGTGCAGAGTCGTGTCCACCGACTTACATTTCCAATAGGCATGTTGCAACGTGGATAAAAGTAGTGGCGGGATAGTATCCCGCAAATGGATGTCAACCAGTCTCTCTAATAGTTTCAGCATAGTTGAAGAGAGAATTGGTCGTAGATCGTTTGGGCGCGCATGTGAACTTCTACCCGTTTTCGGGATAAAAATCACCCGCACTTCCCTCCAAATGCGAGGAACGTAAACTAGCTCCAGGCAGGCCATTAGGATACACTCTATCCACGGATATACGATATCCATACAATGCTGCAAGTCCGCAAGAATGATACCATCGGGTGCAGCCGACTTAAAGCTGGAGATTGCCCACACAATCTTCTCCCGAGATAGAATGGATGCACTATCACATGGCGCTATGTGACAAGTGAAGGGGTCCCCCAGCGGGGCTGCAGCCGAGCTTCCAGGAAAATGTGTGTCAAGTAGACACATGACGGTTTCCTCGCTAGATGACGTCCAAGACCCGTCTTCCTTTTGAAGAAAACTTGGCATAGATGATTTGACGCTAGGATTTTCCGAAATCTTGAGGTCTCGCAGGATACGTTCGCAAAAGCTCCTCCATGCATTGCGTTTGGCTCCTCTTAATTCTTTCTTGAAAGAATTCAGATGTTTTTTATATGAGTGCCAGTCCGACTCTAGCCTTGAATCCTTAGCCTTATTGAAACTTCTTCTACACTCAACCCTAAGTTGGGAGATTCTAGTACTCCACCAGGGTGTTTTTTCCTGTATATGAGGTAACCGGACATGATGAAGACACCGTTTGCTTCATAGCATCTGTGAGAGTATTTACCATATCGTTCAGCTCTCGTTCGTTGCAGGGCTGACTTGGTAGTGAAGGTAGCCCTTCATAAAGAGCATCACGATACTTAGGCCAGTTAGTCCTTTTGCGATTTATAATGGGTTGATTTGCTTTAGAACGCTCGGTGAGGCTGAACTGAAGGTATCGATGATCAGAGAAGGAGTGTTCCGGCGACATTCTCCAGTCTCTGATAAGGAGGATGATGTCATCCGACACCAAAGAGATGTCTAGGACCTCCTGTCAGGAACTCTAGAACTCTTTATTATCCATCGATTTTAAGCATTAGAACTACAATATTTTTGCACTATAAAAAGTTTTGCGTGAAGTTGGCACACCAAATTCTAATTATTATTAAAAAGCTATTAAAAGTCTAGAGCGCCGCACCCCTTCGAGAACTCTAAAACTATTGCTAATAAGCAGGGAACTCTTGAAAAATTCCAACTTCTGTGAATTGGGGTGCTAATTTCTTGGAGTAGCTGTGATTAATTTTTTATTTGACTGTTCTAGTCAGCGTAGTTTTCCAAATATTGCGTTTTTATTAGCGTAAGATAGGAAATTTGGAAAAAAGAAGTGAAATTTTTGTGCTTGGAATTCCATTTTCATGGGAATTACGTGACAGTGGCCGTATGCGGTAGTCACGGGACAATGTGCATATCTCTAGCAAGCTGCATGTACCTGGGAAAGTCAGAGCTTTACGAAGTGTATGTTTTTTTTATATTTTCCTTGCCAGCTCTTTTAAAGGTATCATGAACTTCAGACAAGCATAATTTACTTCAATTTTTATATTTTATTTCTTTATCGTCAATAAAACAAAAATATGTCTCGCGTTTTTAATATAAGTTACTTCTTCGTTAGTATTAATAACTTTAACACTGACTTAAGCCACCATCACAATAGAAGTGAATTGAATTTTGTTTAACTAAAGATCAGTCTAGTGGTTCAATTCATTCAATTTTTAAAAATATTCCGTTGGATTACGGTAATTAATCAAAGTACGATGCAAACAAAAGTATTTAGAAATTTATTTTTGTCTCTTTTGCAATTTCGTTTAAATGATATGTCAAGTTACGCCATGGTCACAATTAACGTGAATCGAATTTGTGTTCAACGACAAAAAAATCGATAATTTAACGGTTTAATTCAAATTTCGGATTATGGCAATATACGAAAATACTAAACCAAATCAGTTATTAACTCATTTTTAGAAAATTGTTGACTTAGGCCACTTTCATAATCAAGGACATATGCATGAAATGTATCATGCTTGTCATACTACCCAGGAATACCTTAATCTCACAGTGTGCCACATAATGTTTTGTCGATTGAATTGCGGTTGAAATTAAATTTTCACAAGGAAGTGTGTGCTATCCAAAAACAGCATGAGTTAAATTGATTGTCAATCTCATATAGTGTATATCCTTCTTACCAACTAATGCGACTCGTTTATTGTTCTCGTTGAGTTATTATCAAGCCTGTCTTTGATGCATTCCTCAAAAAATAGGATGTTTAACTGACGGCTTCTTTACAAACATTCTCCATTTTTTTTGACATATGAAAGAAAAGACAATATTTTTACTGAGCTTTTACATTCACCGTAAAACTGGTGAATTCGAACAAAACATCAACTCTTTCATTGTTTCATATCATGCAGAGTGCTGTAATGAGATTTTCTGCAAATACTGAAAAACATTCAAAAACGCGTGTACGTATATACACATATATATATATATGTACGCTGACTGATGTATCTGTCTTTTCAAGATATATACCCGAATGTGATGCTCCCAACAGGGGATGGATATAATGGCATCCTACGAAACAATAGATTCGGGCGTTGTCGTTAAAACAAACGAAGAATGTTGCGGTAAATCCTTCGACCCACCTCATGAAAATCGCATTTGACGCTGATGGAAAGTGGAGGTTACACTGAATTGCGGTGGTGTGAATTTGTCAATTGTTCCTTCTATCAAAATAACTGTCAGCACTTAGGATTAAAACGCTCCTGCGAACTCGTTTTTCTTATCAATGAATAGGTAACAGTCATAAATGTTTGTGCCTTTACACGTGATACTCGTATCAAATACCTTTCTCTTGTGAAAATCGGGGACAATGATTCAGACGGGCGGAATATCTTGAATAACTATACAACCGCAGAACAAGATATCTGCGAATAGAATGTGATGTTTAACTTTATTATTACTCTACAGATAGCTTAGAGTAGAGGATACGGTGGTTCCAATATCAGTAATGTATTACTGCAGTCGATGGGATGATTTGAGATAATGTTTAGATAATAATATAGGTTATAGGTAGGATTTGGTTTAAATGCCTATGGAAATTTTTCAGTAGAAATTTGTTCGACACTATTTTCGATACTACTTCTACAGTGAGTCACAGTAAAAATGAACTAACTTATGTTAGAGAAAAAATTACTTAAAAAACATGGTATGATACCCTTCACGCTTCGTTGTGTTTTGTGGGATATTTGCCTTTTTGAAATTAGTAGTAAAACTTGTTCCGATTTCACTGTTCCTATAAGAGGTATATGAAATAGTGGGACAATTTCAACCAAATTTAGGGTCGTGGCTTAGCAGTCAATATGATTGAATAATATGCAATTTCGTAAGGATATCGTCAGAAATAAAAAAAGTTTTTCTGACAAAAACTTGCTTTTGGGACGGTCGTTCCTATGACAGCTATATGATCGAGTAGTCCGATTTCAACCAAATTCGGAAATATGATTTCACTAAAGATACTATTGATTATTGTGAATTTTGAAAACAATACCTTTAGAAATAAAAAAGTTTTTTTCACAAAGACGAATTTTTGGACCGGTCGTTCCTATGGCAGCTAAAAGACGTAGTGGTCCGATTTCAACCAAATTCGGGAATGTAATTTAACTAAAAATACTATTGATTAGTTTGAAATCTGAAAAGTATATATTTAGAAATAAAAAAGTTTCTCTCACAAAGACGAATTTTTGGACCGGTCGTTCCTATGGCAGCTATATGACGTAGTAGTCCGATTTCAAATAAATTCGTAATGTGATTAAGCTATAGATACTGTTGATTCCTGTGAAATTTTAAAAAGATATCTTTAGAAATAAAAAAGTTTTTCTCACAAAGACGAATCTTTGGACCGGTGGTTCCCATGGCATGGTATATGACGTAGTGGTCCGATTCCATTGGTTCCGAAATATATACTGCCTGCAATAGAAAGAAGGCTCTGTACAAAATTTCAGCTTGATAGCTTTTAAACTGAGGGACTAGTTTGCATAGAAACAGACAGACAGACGGACAAAGCTTAATCGACTTGTCTCATCATACTGACCAAGAATATATATAATTTATATGGTCAGAGATGCTTCATTCTGTGCGTTGCAAACTTCATGATAATGTTAATATACATAGGTATACCCTGCGAGGAGATCCCAGACGATTGGCGCAGAAACATCATCTGTCCAATCCATAAAAAGGGAGATAAATTGCGGTGTGAGAATTACAGGGGCATCTCACTAGTTTGTCCGTCCTATAAAATTTTGACGAAAATTCTGGAAAATAGAATAAAACCGTACGCAGAACGAGTCATTGGCGAATATCAAAGTGGTTTCAGACCTGGTCGCTCCACAACCGATCAGCTCTTCTCAGTCAAACTGATACTCCAGAGGTGCTGGGAATACAACGTAAACGTATACCAAATCTTTGTCGACTTCAAGCAGGCATACGACAGTATCGATCGTGGAGTACTGTACAACATCATGCTGCAATTTGGTATACCAGCAAAATTAGTGACTGACAAAGATGACGATGACCAACTCCGTCTCACAAGTCAGGATCCAGAATAGACTTACTGATCTATTTGAAACACGCACTGGTTTGAAACAGGGCGATGGACTGGCACCGGCGCTCTTCAACCTAGCACTGGAATACGTTATTCGGGCTATGAATATGGACAACAGCAAGACGCTGCTCATCAAGTCGACATAATTAGCAGCGTACGCCGACGACATCAACGTCATGTCCCGAAGATTGGCTGACGCAGAAGAACTTCTGCATACGCTCGATACCGCTGCAAAGGAAGTTGGATTACGTATTAACGAGGGTAAAACTAAAATAATGATGCAATCGGTGACAATGACACCTGCACAACCGAGCATCAACGTGGGGGACCTCAACATCGAGTTCGTGAACAACTTCATCTACCTGGGTTGCAACCTGTCAAGGGACGCCACCGAAACTGACGAAATCAAGCGACGGATACAGTTAGCTAATAAGACTTTTTTCTCGGTTCTCCCCATAATGAAATCGAAACATGTGCACAGAAACACGAAGCTCCGCATGTACAAAACCATTATACGACCAGTACTATGCTATGGCTGCGAAGCATGGACCCTAACTCAAGCCTCCGAAAACATGCTAGACACTTTCGAACGTAAGGTTCTACGGCGAATTTTCGGGGCTGTTTGCGATCGAGATGGATGGCGCATCCGGTACAACCATGAGTTGTATGAAATGTACGATGAGCTGCAAGTCTCGAAAATCGTCAAACTACAACGACTTCAATGGGCAGGGCATGTACAAAGAATGGACGATGATCGCATGCCTAAGAGAGTAATGAATGCGGAACGAGTCGACGGAGCGAGACTGCGAGGACGACCGAGATCTCGTTGGGAGAGCTCAGTAGGTGTGGACGCCGCGCAGCTGCTGGGCTCCCAAAATTGGAGGACGCGGTCACGTGACCGAGATAATTGGAGGAAAATGATCCAGGCGGCCAAGGCCCGACGTCGGGCTGTCGCGCCACGATGATGATGATACCCTATCACATCCGTGAAGGGTATAATGACTGGAAAACCATTCAGATTAAAATTATTTTTGTGTAATTTTATTGTCTCAACATGAAAGTCTCTTATTTCAGTGTATTTTATCATAATTTTTTCTTCTTAGTACACAAAAAATTATGTAAACTTGAAAATTCTAAAATACACCTCACAGTCAAAATGAACCACTTAAATAAAAGTGAAAAACATATAGAGAGTGCCCCGCTTCAGATGATAAATACTTTAGTGGTAGGTAGTACCGCTCATTTGTGGAAAATTGACACCAAAGTGGACACTCTGTTTTTAGGTAACCGTTACTGAGTTGTAGCAAAAACCCACTGTTTTATTGTTGATGTAAGGGTGAAAAAATAAGATTAAATTTTTTTAAATCCTTATATTGCAGCTGTATCAAGTGTTTACACTAACATTCGCGAATTGCCGATTCAGCTGCGATATCCTTGTGGTGGGCCGCCGATTCTGAAATTATTTAAAAATAAAAGACATAAGTACACTTACAGAATTTATGTGGATGACCATGACCAGCTTAAACATCACTTTCATCTGATTAATTAAAAATGCAGTGAACCAGGTACGGACATTTTCTTACAAATAGGGGGATTCGCCCTCACCATCTCTCACGGAAGTGATACATGCCGCCAAGGGGAGGGTCGCCATCCCACCTGTGGATCCTCATATAAACCACTTCACCCCGGCTGCCTGGGAAGATCGCCATCGCCAGGTGTGTAGACTTCAAACTAGTTCACAACACGATTCTAGCCAATGAAGAATATAACAAAATGTCACTGTAAAACACGAAATCTACCACAATCCATGCATTCCAAACCAAACACAACAACTACGTACGTAGTAAGTAAAACTTATTTAACAAGCACAAAATTAACACCACGGCACTATGAAGATCAGACATAGACTGAATATATCATGGACATTAAGTCTTGCTCTGATAGGCCTATGCCTATTATTAAATAATACATTTACAATAGGATTACTAAAAATATCAATACAACAAAATGAAAAGGAAAAAAAGATAAGAATTTGCTGGGTATCGAACCCGCGACCCATTTGGATAGAGTTGCACTTGTAGCTGTCACTGATAAATAGCTCGCTTGAATGATGTTTCTTAAGTTAGAGCGGTACGTCAAGTTTCTAAACGTCCGCCGTCCCAATAAATAAACGATCCCACAATCAAACTGATATTTCATCCGAATTTGTAATTTATTTTCACCACATATGAGGCGCACCACTCGACGTCAGTGTAGACAACTTGACGATGCGGAATTTAACCTGGATGCTACCCTAGAGCGTTTATTGCGCAACCAGGGCAGGGACCCTGCACGGTTACGCAAAAAACACGCCTATTGTAAAAAAAATAAATCCGCATATTTTTGCCTGGGTCAACCACTTTTCATGAAATACTGAATGTTGCTCCATGCTTAACCCTGTGTTATAAAAAAACATCCAAATTGGCTCGTATATTCTCGAGTAATGGGGCTATAAACATACACTTTGATTTTCCAAGATGGTGGACAAACCACCAGGATTTGGAGGGCGCAAATCCGGTTGTACCATAATTTTTAAATATCCCACGATAGACAGTTGGAATGAATTTTTTGCAAAACTGTCTTGAGTTTTTTTTTTTAATTTACTGTACTAATGAATTTGTGGGCTAGCAAAATTTAGTGGACTATAACGATTCGAACTCTATTCTTCTCGTTATTAATTAAGAAAAGTTCAATCGTTATTGAAAAAAAGTACAATTACGTTGGTTTACCGATAAAATATACCTATATGTACCTATAAAATATTTCACATCAATCTAATTCAAATTCTTTCCATCATTAGCAACAAAATCTCTATCACAAAAAAAAAATGCCTATCAAGGATGAATTTTCGACACTTTAAGCATTTAGAGACTTATTCTGGCTTCGAATCGAATGACGGTTGTAAACAAAACTTTTGAAAGTTTTTTAATAACAATTCCATCAATCCGTTCTTTGCCACTCATAGCGAGACTGACGATATTTCCCGTATCGAATCTTTCTGATGGGTGTTGATTCTTAGTTGAGTTGTATATCTTTTCCCAATATTTGTATTCAAACTTTTCTCTTTCCATTCTTTCTTGCCAAATTCGAAACAATACGACTACATATAGGCATTCGTGCAAATAGCACCAGAACAAACAGACAAAAAATCTGTGAAAGTAAACTTTTTCGATACATTTAAATTAAAAATTAAGTTGTATAGTCATCGTGTCATCTAGTACACACATTCAATATGTTCACCTTTTGCAGTTTTGTTTGAGAAAGAACGCCTACAAAAAAAAAACGATAAACGTAGGGCTTTTTTTTTTGGATTTTCCCCCGTCGCCTTTATCCTTTTCATTTGTTCTAAGGACACACCAGGACCTTTTCGGTACGGGTTGGTATTATCAAAAGTTTCTCATTTGTCATTGTTTGAGTTGCGGGCAAAAGTTAGATGAGTCTCCATTCCGAGTGCTTTTCTTTCCATTAACCCCTCCCCCCGTCCTCGACCGGTTGGCTGTCTCTTTGCACTTCCCGTCAACATTAGAGAGAAATGAGTGGGTTTATTTGACAAATTTTCTCAAGAAAATGATGACGTGCAAAGAAGACGGCAGGTAAGGTGTCAATCAATGGTTTCTCTTCCTTATCTATAAGGCCGTGGAAAATATATAGCGACGGAATTCAATTTGACAGGATACATACTTGGTAAAAGTGATTCTTTCATTTTTATATTTGAATTAAAGTATTGAGATTGGAAGATGAAGAAGTGAAAATATTCTCTTTTGAGATACAGTGCGTACTCGATAGGCCGGACTAATTAAAACATGGGTCGATCCTAACTAGCGAGGAGTCCGGACTAGTGGAAGCCATTTAAAATACAATTGCATAATAAGAAGACGATGTTTTGGTGATAACATAAATAATATATTTTAATTAAACGAAATACAGTTCATGTTGTGAAACGCGTTACCCATTTGTCACGCATTAGCGCATTTTTATATTTTTTTAAGAATAAAAATGGATTGTACCATTGCTAAGCAGTCAACATGACCTCGAAAGTACATAATTATCTTTGCAGGAAATCGGTTATTTTAGTTTGTTTTGCAGTTTTTATATTTTTGCTGATTGAACTTTCTTTCAGTTGTCGAAGAGCCAATATATGTTCGAAAGTTTTGCCGTTTTGTTCTGCCTATTTAATTCCCAGATCAAATGGAGAAATCGCAGCTTCATTCTTTATTTTGATTTGCTCCACTTCTTCAGGCAAATCTGGACAATCATTTTTTTCCTCTTCCATTAAACATTCGGCGTTTTCCTCATTTATCCATATCGAAACATCATTGTTACTACTCAATTGCCCTAACCCCTTGTGGGGCATAGCGCGTCAACTGTTCCATATGGCCGAGTTGACGTTTCGTTGGCATAATCTGGTTTCGGAGAATACAGTTGCCAGCATACGCCTCCTGCACATCCATGGCCACGAACGTCGTCGTGGACGGGATTCGAACCCGAAACGCCGGTAGTCAAACATGAGACTGATGCCTCAACACACTACGCTACCGGTCGCCCCCCAAACATCATTGTTGGCGACATCCATCTCTGGGGCGATAATACTTAGCATTTCCCTAATATCAACTAATAATCCAGTAATTAGGAGGTCAGAAAGGCTTCGGAGAAACAAATTGTGGTGGAGAATTTTTTTCTTTAATTTTTTATGTTTTTGGGTGCTGAACACGAATCCACAGCTTCCTACTAATTTTTTTTTTGCGGAACATGGTCAAAATCTCAAAAAACCTCGGAATGTCGGTCTTTTTTTGGTTTTTCGATAATAACTTGAAAACCGTGGATCCTAGCTATACAAAGATTAAAGATAAATTAAAGAGCATAAAATTTTGCGTGTATAAATTACCTAAACACCAAATTCGGTCCATTGGTGTAGTCACAATCAACAGTCGAAAAACGTCGATTTTTGTCAACTTTGCGAAAAACCCTGTTATGGTCACATTTGAACGTATGTAACTTGAAAACGGCTACTAATACGTAAGAATGCAAGAAATATAAGTTGTAGAGCATGAAACCTTGTTCAGAAAGTACCCAATTTTTTTAATTCGGTCAAAGGAAAATTCAGATGCTCGAAATAGCTAAAATCACTTTTTGAGCGCATACAACGCATTTCGGGCATTTTTTTAATAGGTCACCGTTCAAACCACCAGAAACATTGCGTTTCCAGTTACCGCTTTCACAGTTCCATTCAGAAGTTCCCTGGAACGTTCTCGGTAGCGGTTCCACGCGTAACAACTCGGAAAAAGTTTTGTAAGCGCAATTTGTGGTCAGGTAAAGAGCTTCTACAGTTTTCCCAGGTTTCTATCCATTTATTGTTTTGGTTGGACCCCCTCCCTTCCATCTCCATCCTTCTAACACAGAACCCAGCCATCGGCTCCCTACCTGATGAAGGTTAGATCACCGACAGTTCGGTTCTAAATTCTGGCACGTGAATAAATTTTATTTCTGAGACCCAAGCGAAACAACCTAGGAAAGCTTATGGATTGGTTTCATGAACATCCTCCTTCCCCAGAATCCTCAGACATCACACTAATAAGTACTGGCATTTTCGGAGATGAAAGGATAGACTGCCACTGGGCTAAAGAGGTGCGCGCGCAAGGAATAAACCGCATAGTTGGAGACGATTTTCTATCAGTTAAATTCAAAAGAGCTTATCGAGTGAAGCCTCTTGCGTTGGCCACTTTTATACCGTGGAACTATGTTTCAGTATTAACTAATCCCAGCAAACTCACCACGATGTAAACATATCGGATTAGTTGATTGGACTAGCTATTAGCTCCACTTACAATGCGGTGCTGAACCAAAATTTTTTTATTAGGTTTGTGTTTCCGTTGTTGACGGTGGTTGTTGCAAGCAAGCCAGGGAAGACACAGACACCCTCATAATCACGACAGCTCTCTCCTTGGCCCCAACAAATGAATCCGTCACAGTGGTAGGTAAAGACGTTCATCTTTTGGTCATTCTGATTGGTCTTTGTGCGCAAACAATACAAAACGTTTTATTCCTCAAACCATCAAAAGGAAATGTGCCGCAAACCCTGTACGCTCCTTATCTCGCAATTGAGAAAATAATATCTCAAAACACACTATTTTTACAATTGACTCCACCAGTGCGCTGTTAAAGCAGAGAAAGAAGAAATTTCTTAACGTCCTCCGAAGAAATTTACATTTGCCAGTCGTTATAAAAGTTTTCCAAGATACCCAGGAAGCTCCTTCAAGTATAGCTACGGCAGGAGAGGCGTTCTTGAAGACGCTGTACGGCGACAAAGACGCTACCTCATTGAATCTGCTGAGAAACAAAAGCTATGTGACGTCCTCCTTCAAGGCGCGATTCAAAATCGCCTAACTTCCATCAACTGAGGCTGCAGCTCAGCAGCATTCAATAAGGGTATACCACCAAGTGCAGAAGTGGCTTTGCTTTGACAAAAGGCCCAAAGAATGGGGGTGGAAAATCACCAAAAGTGGACTCCTGGCTGGAACAATCACGAGAAATGCCGCACCAGATGCCCTACTGTACATTATTTCTCGAAAACGCAAGAATGCATGTGTAGGGCACTGTGGCTGCAAAAAGGCAGGTATACATTGCTCCCACTTTGTGCCAACTGTTAGGGCTAGTATTAGAATGTGGACCTCTCTGCAGCAGATGACGACGGGGATCTCGAAGAGATGCTGGAAGAGTCAGTCGACGAATCCCATCCACCGAACCCAGACCATCATTCCCACAAACCGGTCCTTCCAAAAACCAAGGCTGTGAACCTGTAGTGTAATTTTAACCAACTTTATGTAATACTCGTATATAGATGTAAATACAACCTTCAATATTCAAATTGTTGAAGAAATAATAGCAGCACCTTTTAAAAAAAAATACGAAAATATGTTATAAGGGAATACTTGTTCAAAAACGTGATTTTAGTTATTTCGAACTTCTGAATTTTCTTTTGAGAATTTAATGTTCTCCAACTCTCACTTGTAGCATTTTTACGTATTCGGCGACTCGAAACTTTGGTCAAATGTTTGAAGTAGGATTTAATTAGTTGGTATTAAAAATGGGCCAGATCCAACCCAAGGAACCTCTACCTCCCCTACAAATGAAACTTTAAATAAGCGATAGCTATAGTATTGATAAAATGAAGCTAGTGACTTGAAATTTAATTCATTTGTTTTCAGGGGATAGTTCTTCGCAGAGCGGGAAGATTATTCGTGTTTTTTAATTTAGATAAACTGACTGAATCATAAAGTTAGTGTGATATCTATTGGAAAAACGTATTTTCTTAACATAAAGCTTGTTATTA
Source organism: Chloromyia formosa (assembly GCA_964017055.1). Lineage (NCBI taxonomy): Eukaryota > Metazoa > Arthropoda > Insecta > Diptera > Stratiomyidae > Chloromyia > Chloromyia formosa. The sequence continues at coordinate 140,559,206 of OZ024813.1, forward strand.
AAAATGCTTTGGCAATATTAAATGAACATTACTATAATTCCCTTCACTAGTACTAGAAGACGCTCTACCCTGAGAATATTAATATTAAATTTATTTATCGTCGTTTCTTTTAGGTGTGACACTATTTTACTTGTGTCCTTAAATCAGATCCAAATTCAAATGCAAAAACGCCATATTTATCTGAACTTGAATTTATGAAGTCTCTTCACGTTTTTTCTGTGAAAATTAAGTGTTGACTTTTCCAGCGCGAACTCAATATGTTTTCGCACGGGATGCTCCGAATTGCTGTGGAGTTCCTTTAGCTCTCATATTTCATCTGAAATTGTCTGTTTATCCTTTTTCAGTCATCTAAAATAAACATATAAACTTGCCACAATAGGCGAAAGAAGCATTGCTCCTTGAAACCAAACCGAGTAAGGCATTCTTCTTATTCGTAGTTTCATATTTCCATGGTGGAAATGCCATCGTGGTTGAATGTTTGAAAATATCCGGCCAAACGACCTCGGTTTGAATGGGGATGAAATTCGATGTCAATATAAAAATGTACATACATATGTACATAGGTCGTTGAAGAAAAAAAAAGGGGGCGCTTTGTTGCGAATGGGCCGTGCGGGGTTAGAACAAAGAATAGGGTAAAAGTGGACATTTTCGTGGGACTGCTCGTTGCTCGAGTCTAAGACGTTTTGACATCGAGTCGCTTTGAGTGCGGGAGTTAAGGATTTTAACATCTCTCCCTGAATTTCGAGTGAATGAATGGTAGGCGCTTCACGTTATCCGACTTTTTCTCCTCGAGTTTCAGTGGGTCCATCACAATGTCTATTAAGTTCCTCAGGGTGGTGTTTCTGCTTAATCCAACTACCTGTAAATGAAAATTATTTAGAAAGTTTTTAATTTTACTAAGCAAGTTGGAGTTAGGGATACTTATCCGCCTTCGAGGAGAAAAGCGGTATATAGCCCGTTTTCTCAATTTCTGGCTAACCCTCGTCCAGCAGCAGAATTTTACAACGCTAACAGGCGTTTTTGGTGCATTTTGTATGAAAAGTTTCACTGTGTATATAAATTTCAATGATAAACGCATAACATATGGAAATAGTTTAAAACACTTTTTAACTGATTTCTGAAAGAAAATCCAATACCACCCTAGACTTGTACCGACCTAGTGGTGATACCAAAAGTACCGATTGGCAACGACCATATGCATTAAAGGTGAATTTCCTATATGGCCAGTTTATAGGGGAGGTTGGCGATAATTCTGGAGGATCTTGATCATTCTCAAAATCAACTTACTAACCCACACTACAAATATCCGTCGAATTTTTGAAGTCGTTAGCTTCATTCATCGAAAGTTATCGCTTTTTTGAAGTCTCACGTGTAGGAGAGGTAGAGGTTTCCTTTGTCGGATCTTGTGCATTTTCAATAACAACCAACAACAAACATTTGACCAAAATTTCAAGTCACTAGCTTCATTTCGTAGGTAGTTATCGTTTCTTTGAAGTTTCATTTGTAGGGGAAGTAGGGGTTCCTTGGGTCGAATCTGGCCCATTTTCAATGCCAATACTAACTATAGTAGATCTTACTACTCACATTCTACCAAATTTTCAACTCGCTAGTCTCATTCTATCGAAAGTTATGGTAATCAAAGGATATTAAATTTTTGAAATTTGTAGAGGAGGTAGGCGTTCCCTTGATCTGATTATGCCCAACTTACTAAAATTCAAGCAGCTTCTTAGGGTTACACACCAAAAATCGGGTGTCTACGTCAATTGGTTCAAGAGTTATATACAAAAAACATGAAAAGTAGGGTAGTACGGGGCTCTTTGTGTGAAAATTACCGTTAGTTCTTAACTGATCGATTTTATATTTCCAGGGGAGTATAAAATTACCCTCACGAGCAATCCGCCAAATCTAGAGCTTTTCGTGTTTATATAATCGGGAGTTATAGATACATTTAATTATTTTACATGAGTAGGGAAGGTAGGCGTTCCCTTGGCCTGATCATACCCATTTTCAATACCAACTAACTACATCATACTGCCAACATTTGACCAAAATTTCAAAGCTCTAGCTTCATCCTATCGAAAGTTATCGTGCGAACGTGCAGACAGACATGGCTAAATCGAATCAGGAGGTGACCCTGTTCACTTATATACAATATATACATTGCTATACCTCCGGAACCTTCTTTAAGCTCTCGATAAACCTGCACGGTATGCGGTAGCGGTACTCAGCGGTAGCAGCATACCGCCTGCCCATTCAAACCACTGCGTTGCTTTGCCACGGTACACAAAATTGTATCGCTGCAATACCCCATCTTTACCGTGGTATACCGTGTATGCAGTGAGAGCTCGCATATACCGTCATGTAAATTTGTACCTCTGTACCATACCGCTACCGCGTACCGCGCTAGTTTGTGGAGAGCTTTAAGGTGTTACGTTACATATTTTCGTATTTTATTATACTCTAGATGAAATCTGAGAGTATTATAAGTTTGCCACAAAGTTTGTAACGCTAAGAAATAAGGCTCGCAGAAAAAAATGAATGATACAGAAGTTCATATTATCACTCGAATATCTCAAAACCGGATGTCCGTCTGTCCGTCTGTCCGTCTGTCCGTCCGTCCGTCCGTGACCTCTCTAGCTCGAGAACGCGTTGAGCTATGAAGTTCAAATTTTGCACACGTTATTTTTGACAAAAAATAAAGGCTAAGTTCGTGAACGGGCTAAATCGCTCCACCCCTTCTACCCCCTCCCATACAAAATGACACATTTTTGAAAATTTACAATAATCAGATTTTCTCAGAAACTATAAAACATATTGCTTTGAAATTTTTAATATTTCACTTTTATGATAATTGTAACCTATGTTATAAAACTTATTGTAATCCTCACCCTCCTTCTACCCCCTCCCATACAAACTGCACTATTTCATGAAATACGTTAAGCCTATTTACTCAGTACGTATACGATGCATCCGAGATTGCAACCAAAATTATTTATTGGCTTTAACCAGGTTCAAATTCATCTAGAGTATTGCATGATTGGGGTTTACCCCAATCGTAGTTCTTTTATGTTTTTATTTCGTATTTTCGTCGAAAGTAAATCAGTTTTAACGACTTGGATGTGTTTGTTTTTTTGCTGCGGTCATTGGAATTTCTGCGCTGCATTTATTCATTCAAGAATCAGGAGGTTCAAATGCTCTCATGCACGTAGCGAAGAAGGCGGTCGCATGAGCCTTCTGAATCGAATTCCTGACAGATTCACTGGAGATCAGATTACATGATGATGGAGGTTTGCTTCAGCGGAAAATTTCAGCCGTCATCCCGGAGCGCACCGAATGGGAAAATGACACTCGCTGTCCCGACCCTAGATGTATTAAGTGATTCATCGATATGTGAAAACCAGAACAGGGTGTTGGTGCACGTGTCTTGGGACCGAACACCAAGATTTCGATCGAAATGGGAATTTTGCCCAGGGTTTTTTTTAAGCTGAGATCAATTCCACTGAGGTCTGCGTCTGGGCCAGGGTGGAATATCGACTTCACGGCACTTACATTGCTATCTACTCATAGATAGCCAAGGAGTTCCAAAGGTGCTTTCGACGTTTGAAATTTCTTTGAGACGAGCGCTACGAAATCCTCCAACTGTTGGCAACGAAAAACCGAGTTTTCTGGTGCTGGGTGCTACAACACCAGACAAGGATTATCCAATCGCTTTTATGAACCAGACCCTCATTGTGGCTTGGGACTGGCCTCGTCATCAGTTCTGGAATAAATTTCCATGGCTCTGTCAGTCAATGGAACTGATACTGCCCTTAACATATTAGGGTACTAAATTCTCTCATGAGTAGAACTCATCTTGTGGGCTACCTCTCAGGACGTCACCTCCACAGATACCTAAACAAGATGGGTTTGTCCTGCGAAGCAGAGATGAAGCGTAGTGTGGAAACGATCAAACATATCTTGTGCCAATGTCCCGCCATCGCGCGTTATATGATGTCGCTCCTCGGGCAGACTACTATCAGCTCAGCCGATTTCAGGTTGATTCCTGCAAAGGCCATGCTGCTCTTTATTAGAAGGCTGGAAGAGGAAGTCGTTTGGCTGATTTATGGGTTGTGGCACAAAAGACCGCTCTATTTTCGCTGAGTGCTTTGTTAGTAGCCCAACTCTCTTAACTTACCCTGCTTTTTGCTACGTAACAATTCAAATCTTGATGGAATATTTGACACTTCTTGACAGAAATCAATCACCTTTATTCATTTTTCAGAGCTGAACGATATTTGGATTTAATAAGAGCTGAAAAAGTTATTTCACAAAAGTACATATATGGTACTGAATAGCAAAAGAACATTTATTGTCATTTCCGAAATTGCGGGGAATTCTCCCCCTGTGGTGTGGGGCATAAGAATAATGCCACGGCCAGATCCAGAATCCAGAATTCTGTTAACGATTTTTGTTTAAGTTAAAGTCTTAAGACTGAGTCACTGCATAGCTCAGCAAATTCGTTATGGGCTTGATATGTTAATTAATCAAATTGATGTCGATCAAAAATGGTTTTTTAATTCAAGCTAACTTTCTAAAGTTAAATTTCAATGTAAAATATTCGGAAAACTAATATGTAATGTAAAATGTACTAATTTAAAACTCAAATTAGAGTGAACTACGATTTTGTATTGTAACAATGTGTAATGAACCACCTGTAACGAACCATATTATGGTCTGGTAGTGCTGCTCCCACCGGCAGATCGAAGCAGCACATGATGAGTAGTGCTCTGTTGGTGGTACGAAACCAGAGGCCGAGGGTCCCATTACACCCGGACCCAGGTGCGACCGTGTGGGCGTCTGATCCGTCCGCCAACTATTCCATCCCTATCGACTATTTTTTTTATACCCCATTTTTACCTCCCCTGTTTGTGTTGTCTCCCAGGCCTATGAATTTTTGTTAATACGTAAAGGACAGGGGCAACGAGCGGCGAAAACCCCGCCCACATCTCCCGAACTGAGCTACATCAAGCATAGGCCGTTGCTTAGCTCGTTGACGCGGCTTTTTTCTTCGCCAGATGGCACGGCCCGACCTTCACGGTAATATGCTACCTTGAGCTCCGTCCCCACGGGCATCTTCGGATGCCCACCAACCAAGTTCATAACACACAGCGAAATTGCAACAGTATCGAAGCAGCTTTGCGGCAACTTGTTGTGTTCTGAACTGCACTCGCATCTCGTCATCCATCAGTTGTCAAAATTCCAGTTCCAAACTGACTACTGACAAAAAATCGTACGAATACGACCGTGCGAGAGTCTTTTCTGAATTGTCATCATATGCTGGTCCTAACCAGCGGAGAAACTTTTATGGTAGAGAAAATGATATTTTTCGCATGTTGTGTTCATCACAAACTCAGTACAAAGAATTCACAGAAAAATTGGCGGCAGTATGTCAACCGGCAATAAATGTGAATTTAAAATTATGGAGGAATTGCGATAAATGTTTCTTATAATTTGTATACATATTTGGAAATTTTATCGAGACCGTAGTTTGGGAACCCTTGGTCAAAATAATTGTCCTCCAATTATCTCGGTCAAGTGGCCGCCTCCAGCAATTTTGGAAGCCCAGCAATTGGGTGGTGTCAGCATCTCCTGAGTCTTCCCAATGAAATCTCGGTCTTCTTCGCAGCCTTGCTCCGCTGACGCGTTCTTTCTATATTCGTTTCGATTTGTGACTTTGTGCAATCCTACCCTTGTAGTTATTCACCACTATCATGAAACATTTAATAACAATAAATACAAGTTCATTCGTAAATATTCAGTATCAATCTTTTAAACAGATTCCCCAACCTTGTTTCAAAACATCATTGATGATCGTGCTCCCAAATTTACAAAATCTATTTATGAGATTGCAATTTAACCAAGAATGCCTTTACTCCCCTGTATTTTTCATCTGAGACTCCTCCGTTCAGTAATACCGATTCTCGCATTCAGAGGAATATTGTCAGAGATTCAGATAAGGACCGGGAATCATGAGTCGATCCCATCAGAACACACGCCACAGAAGCCTGAACAGCATTATCCCTTACCATATCATCGTTCAGCATTCGTTTTGAAATATTCATGGTACCAGTCATATAGCAATAAAATGACAAACATGCGTGGAAATTTTTATAAGTCATCCAGGACCCGGACACGCTTACCTCCAAGACAGTATCTACGTATATCTGAAATAGAACAGAGCCTTCCGGTTTGGATTTCTTCTTCTTTTCCTAAGCTCGGTACACATACGAACGAGTACATCATGGGGTCGTGATGTTGAACACTTTCCGACCCGAAAAAAATGAGAAGATGTGAATCCTTTTACTTGACTCTTCGGCTTTACAGGTCGTCGTCTTCTTTACCCTTACAGAGCGAACCCTAACTGAATTTCCTTGCTGAGTATTCGGGTGTGGAGGTCGAGTGGTGAAGAATGTGATTTAAATCTGTTATGTCAGGAGGTCGTCGAATCACATGGATTGTCAAGAAAAAAGGGAGACGAACTTTAACCCGTTGTGGAGATTTACTTTGGGAATGAACAGCACTTTTCAGGAATAGGTTTTCAGGAACAGTAGGATCTTTTTTTGCAATTAGACTATATTGGGGTGTCTTGCTGCAATACTAGTCATTATTAAAAGTTCTTAGTTTTAACTATTTTCATACATGTACTTAAAATTGGGTTCTAAGATTAAATTCTAAAAAAAAAACAAAAAAATTACAAATCTACAAACTCATTCCCATAACCGACATTGAATATTTTATTGTACACCCTATCGCATACGGGGTAAAAGCGTCAATGTAATTTCACTCCTTCCGACTTTCTTTTATGTTTATTTGATTTTCTTTTACTTTAAGGACGATATGTCAGTTATAACCCCTATCGCTTTTTATCCCATCGTCTATCTGCAGTTCTAGTGCCCTGCTTAGTCCACGAGTAGTTCGGTAACGAAAGTTTTTCTGTTCCTTTTATTTTATCGGATACAGCCTTCGACCTTTTCGTTTTGCGGGCGTTGTCGCTCTAAGCACAAGTATGTACTAAGCGCCTTATTGTTGGGGGGTAAAATGGTCCGGATGGGGTTGTTGTCTGTATATTGCCAAGGTGGAGGAATATTGTTCAGTCGATTTACATTTTATGCAAATGCCTTCCTGGCGGACTGTTTGCGGCAAGATTTGATGTCATCGGGTATTTTTGGTAGTATTTACTTGAGTACCTTCTGAATAGGATTTGCGTTGTGATATGCCATTTAACCGTCGGCTGAAGTCACTTATTGATATCTAGCCTACTTGTTTCTAAGTCGCTTTTGAATATGTAATGCGGCACATGATATGCTTGTCGCATATATGGGAATTTGAAAAATTCACATTATCATTTGCATTTAATGGACGAATTCGGTTAGAATTGCCAGTTTTAAATGGTTTTTAATAGATGTCTTCAATTTTTTCGTAATGTGAAATAAATGCATTCAGTAATACCTTTTTAAAATCGAAACACTGTCAGAAATTGAAAAAAAAAAAACATGCAACATTCATGGACGGTGGCTCTTGATCCAAAGTTGACTCTATCGATAATACTGTGAACTATCTTCGAGGCGCATGCTAGCAACTGCACTATCCGAAATCTATATGTTATTGAAACGTCAACAAGACATAAATAAAGCAAGAGATGTTGACGCGCTCATGCATCAGGAGGGGTCAAGGTAATTAACATCTTCAATTCGTAATACCTTTAAGGAGCCCATAGACGATCTAGCCGCTTAGTCAAACGGTTGCAGTCCCGTCAATCACGAACGCTTCAATTAACCTTTCTACACCGTCAATAAAATCTTCAATCTTTTGATCAAAACTCATTCTCAGTTGGATATCGGAAAGAGTGTGGGTGAATCGTCATCCATAGCTGCCGGCGAGTGACTGACGCAATGCTTGATAAAAATTGATTTAGCCGATTAAGCACCCTTGCCAACCGCAATCGTCAACGCTTGGCTCAAACGTCAAACCGGTCCAAGGACGCTCAATCACGCTTGATTTAATCGATTGACACTAAATTTTGATCAAGCGGCTTGATTATCTAGGGCTCCTTTAGAACTTGCGCTGCAAACGGATGTGCACATCTGTACCCGAGATATAAACAAAACAGTAATATCTCAAATTTCCATTATTTATCAAAGATTCTGCAAATGCCTGCTAAGTTGATATGCAGAATGGAATAACGTTGTTGTGTGCGAATGGAACGAAGTCAAACATTTTCATCGTGGCGCGACAGCCCGACGTCGGGCCTTGGCCGCCTGGATTGTTGTCCTCCAATTATCTCGGTCACGTGACCGCATCCTCCAGTTTTGGAACACCAGTAGCTGCGCGGCGTCCACACATACTGAGCTCTCCCAACGAGATCTCGGTCGTCCTCGCAGTCCCGCTCCGTCGACTCGTTCTGCATTCATTACTCTCTTTGGCATGCGATCATCATCCATTCTTTGTACATGCCCTCCCCATTGAGGTCGTTGTAAAATAGTTTGACGATTGTCGAAACTTCCAGCTCATCAAACAGTTAATACAAGTCATGGTTGTACCGGATGCGCCATCCATCTCGATCGCAAACAGCTCCGAAAATTCGCCGTAGAACCTTACGTTCAAATGTGTCTAGCATGTTTCGGAGGCTTGAGTTAGGGTCCATGCTTCGCAGCCATAGCATAGCACTGGTCGTATAATGGTTTTGTACACGCGGAGCTTCGTATTTCTGTGCACATGCTTCGATTTCATTATGGGGAGAACCGAGAAAAAAGTCTTATTAGCTAACTGTATCAGTCGCTTGATTTCGTCAGTTTCGTTAGCGTCCCTTGACAAGTTGCAACTCAGGTATATGAAGTTGTTCACGAACTCGATGTTGAGGTCCCCCACATTGATGCTCGGTTGTGCAGGTGTCCTTGTCACCGATTGCATCATTATTTTAGTTTTACCCTCGTTGATACGTAGTCCAACTTCTTTTGCAGCGGAATCGAGCGTATGCAGAAGTTCTTCTGCGTCAGCCAATCTTCGGGACATGATGTTGATGTCGTCGGCATACGCTGCTAATTGTGTCGACTTGATGAGCAGCGTCTTGCTGTTGTCCATATCCATAGCCCGAATAACGTATTCCAGTGTTAGGTTGAAGAGCATCGGTGCCAGTCCATTGCCCTGTTTCAGACAAGTGCGTGTTTCAAATAGATCAGTAAGTCTATTATGTATTCTGACTTGTGAGACGGAGTTAGTCATCGTCATCTTTGTCAGTCGCACAAACTTGGCCGGTATACCAAATTGCAGCATGATGTTGTACAGTACTCCACGATCGATACTGTCGTATGCCTGCTTGAAGTCGACAAAGATTTGGTATACGTTTACGTTGTATTCCCAGCACCTCTAGAGTATCAGTTTGACTGAGAAGAGCTGATCGGTTGTGGAGCGACCAGGTCTGAAACCGCTTTGATATTCGCCAATGATTCGTTCTGCGTACGGTTTTATTTTATTTTCCAGAATTTTCGTCAAAATTTTATAGGACGTACAAACTAGTGACATGCCCCTGTAATTCTCACAAAACCAGTTTATCTCCCTTTTTGTGAATTGGACAGATGATGCTTCTGCGCCAATCGTCTGGGATCACCTCGTCCTCTCTCCTCCCTACTCGCAGTAGTAATTGATGTATGGCATTAGCTAGACCCGTTCCACTGAATTTTAGCAGTTCAGCTGGAATCTCGTCAGCGCCCGGCGCTTTATTTCGTTTTAATGACCGCAACGCGAGATCAACTTACTCTACTGTCGGGGGTTGTATGGGTGGGCCTGGATCAACAATATGGTCGTGAGCTTTTTGTGTTGGGATGTTAGATGGTAGGTTCAGAAGCTCTTCAAAATAAGAGGCCCATCGTTTGTTAATGCCATCGGTGTCACTGATGACGTTTCCATCCTTGTCCTTACAAAGGCTAGTCCTGGGTTGGTAGCCGTTCTTTACTGTATTTACTAGTTTGTACGCTTGTCTGGGGTTCCTATTAGCTTCGCTTATATTTAGCAACTGCTCGTTAAAATATTTACGTTCCTTACGTTTAATTATTCTATTCGATATTCGATGTCAAACAAAAATTATTAATTTCAACCGAAATATAATTGGCAGTTTCACAGTAAAATATTTGATTTCTACTCGTAGTAAGTGTGGTAATTTATTATTATACAACGAGGCCGAAGGTATGATACCCTTCACGCGAAGCACTTACGGTGCATTTGCCACTTTGAAATTAGTAGTAAAACTTGTTCCGATTTCACTGTTCCTATGAGAGGTATATGAAATAGTGGGCCGATTTGAACCAAATTTAGGAACGTGGTTTGGCAGTTACTATGATTGAATAATGTGAATTTTGGAAAAGATATCTTCAGAAATAAAATAGTTTTTCTAGCAAAAACTTGCTTTTGGAACGATCGTTCCTATGACAGCTATATGATAGACTAGTCTAATTTCAACCAAATTCGAGCATGTGATTTGACTGAAGATATTATTGATATGTGTGAAATTTGAAAAAAAAAAACCTTTAGACCTATCACATCGGTGAAGGGTATAATGATGTCGTCATCTCTATTCCACGTATGTACTCGTATGTGTTCAAGTTTTCTTAGTGAGGTACTGCAGAATGCTCTAGCAGGATAGTCGAAGTAATGTGTGGGTTAATCCGGACACAACAGACAGAACTTGTTTTCTTCACAAGAGAGCAGAGTACGCCTCCGGTCGTACTTCCTGTAGTGGAGGAATAAAACTCGACAAGTTGAAATTCCTTTTGTCGCATTCAAGATAAAGACTAAATATTCAAGCATGTGTAAACGAGGTCACTGCGGAATTTTACTATATTAGGGAAGCCATAGGTGGTAACTGCAAGGCATTGTTAGAGAAGTTGATGCGCCCATGCCCCACTGGAGGGGTTAAGGTAATTAGTATAGGTGATAACTGGTACCATCAACAGAGGGTCATTTTTTGGCTCCATACCTCAGCAGCAATATAACGCTGAGAGATAGCACAGACGTAGAATAGAACAAGAATAGAAAACCAGCTGATTTTTCACTGCATTAGCAGGGCTTCGGACTGCATTATCATATTTTGAGCGTTGCATACGCTAAATTTAAATTTAGTTTCCCGGATAGCTAACTGGCAGTTTAATCAATTTTTTTTTTTAATTGCACATATTAGTGAGATTACTTAAAAAATTAAATTATCGAATACACCAATAACAAAAAATCTACCTTTTGACACTCGCCCCAAAGACATGAAGTACATGAACTATTAATCACATTTAACTGAACAATTCCACACCGTTTGTGTACTTAGCAAACTTAGTCCTGAATGCGGAATCCTAAAAGCTGCCAGAACGACACTTATCTTAAAATTCCATTCAAGTGGTCGTCGTTGTCGACTGCGTTCGAGACCCTACCGCTCTCGACCATCTGCATTTTCATTAGACCGACAAATTAAATTAGTTATGAAGTCCACGCTATGAATTGAAAGTCTTGTGTAATTTAATTTAACGACGCGATAATTTAAGTACACGATAAGGAACTCAACGGGAGCATAAAATGCTTTAACAGGTGAAAGATGGTTCTTTCAGTGTCGTTCGGGTCCCTTTTTCGGGTGAATTTCCTGTGGGACTGAAACTACTTTTCAGTGGAGAAATTATATGAATGGGGACACTTTTGTATGCATTGCACTTGAAGGCAGTAAGTTCTTGTACATTGTTATCAGCGACTAATCCAATTAATAAATTCCCTTCACCGTGTCATTATCGTGGTGAATAATGGTGAATATTAGAGTGTCCGCAGATAGGTCGTAAGAGGTCGATGATGGAAATGATGATGGATTTTGGCAAAGACAAAGGTTTGACAAGAAATAAAACACTTTAAAATGATTTTTATGTTGCATATTAGTCATAATTTATACATAAAATGTCCGCGACTTGTGCGATGCAATCGAAGCTCTTAATATCGAGCTGAAAGTTCCGCTAAGTGACATGGACAAGCAATGTATTGTTCTACGGAATATCAATCGTCGCATACGTGATTACTTGGCGGGATTTACATTCACGATAACTCTTCAATTGATACGTCGTTGTATCGCAGTGGAAGGGACCTGGAACCTTAATATAGCAGAAACATTTAGTCAATCTATTCCGAGTCGTCTAAATTTACACGAGGTAGAAGTGAAAGAGCAAAGCTCCAGATTAGAGGTGGAAGCTCTTACCTTGTCTAAGTCAACTTCCATCGTTGGAGAACCATTCCCTAGTAATCAGTTCCCGGTTTGCTGGAACTACAAGGTCGTGGAACAATGCTCACATTGATTATCCTCTGTGTTTTGCGTTGGATGCGGTTTTGCAGGAACAGTTAAACCTAAATGTTCCCGATGTTTTAGTCGTTCGGAAAATGAGAGAGAGAATGTGCGACCTTCGGGAGCTCTCACCTTCACTCTCAACCATTCTGGAGACTTGGCAACGAACGTGGATGCGAAGCTGACCTCTCTCCTCCTTTTGGAGTTCCCTTTTAATGCTATTAAACGGATGCAAGAAAAGGTTTCCTCGATCCTGGAGATATTTTAACGACAGGTATCTCCTGAGGCTGGCATGTACAGCCTCCATCATACCTTCCGACAAAGATTATCCGCCATTTGCCGAGATCAAAGGCTTACTTGGTAGCGGTGCCAGCGTGAGTATCCTGGATAGAGGAGCTGTGTGATAGACGACCCTGGGTTGCATCTACATACAATGCAAGCTGACGTCAGAACCGCTTCAGGTCAGAAGTTTCCTGTCTTGGGATACGTATGTGCATTGGTGCGATTTAAGGACAGGCCGAAATCGCTAAAACTACTGGTCGTCCCAAGTCTCACAAATCCATTGTATTTTGAAATAGATTTCTGGGACTTGTTTAGAATCGTGCCAATGCAGGTAGCCACTGTCGAACAGGCGCATGTCGATGTCTCAAACAATTCCCTTCAATTATCTCCAATTGACCAGCAGCGACTCGACTTCGTCAAACGCCAGCTTCCCTCCTTAGCGAAAATGGCTTAGGTAAGACCACTTTTGTCACCACATTGATACTGGTAACTTAAAACCAATTAAGCAAAGGCATCTCTGAAACCGATGCATGACGAACTTGACCATATTTTTCCTATGGGAGTAATTGACGAGAGCTATAGCGCCTGCAGTTCTACAATGACTCTAGTGAGGAAACCTGAGAAATTGCACTTGTCTCTCGATGCTCGGCGATTAAATGAGGTTACCATCAAAGGTGCGTATCTGTTGGCGCTTATGGAGGGATTATTCGTAAGGATGCAATCCACAAAATTCATCTCAGCTGAATTTGAATGACGCGTTCTGGCAGATTCAGTTGGACGTAGAATCTCGGGAGAAAACTGCATTTACCGTTCCTGACAGGCCCGTATACCATTTCGCGGTAGTGCGTTTTGGTCTCTGCAATGCGCCGCAGAGCATGTGCAGGTTCATGCATAAGGTTATGCCTCATGAGCTACAAGACAAGGTATTTATCTATTATTTGGATGACTTGCTTATCACTAGTTACACCTTTGAGGAACACTCGTTTTATTGCAACCATTTGGAGATGGAGAGGTATATCTTCGAGCCAACGGCGAGATTGTAGCTGGCGCATGACTGGGTGAAGGGGAAATTGACTGAAGCTATGCCCAGGCTTCTCGTATCTACAAACTTCACAGCCGGCCAAAGCCGTTAATCTCCAGTCGGAAAGTCTTCGTCTTCAATTACACTCTTAGCCGAGCCGCAGACCATTTAGCCGCTAAAATTGTCCCAAAGTTTATTGGCGCAACGATTCTCCATAAGATTGGTCGGGTTAGATATGAATTGGAAGACGACGAAGGGAAACTCTTAGGAATCTTGCAAGCTGACGACATTCGCCCCCTGACAATTTTGGTATTACTTCTTTACTTCTCTTGGTCCCTTTCATAACCCGGCGATGTGAAACTCATCTCTTGGGTCGTAGTCGTTCACATGAATATTGCGTACCACTGCAATATTATTCTGATTGTTGATCCGTTTCTCCTCCCCCTTCCCATGTGTAATTTATGTTTTTACCGTAGCTAATCTAGGAGGGTGTTTTGGCTCTAAAAACATGACTTCCGCTGGTCTAGCCAGGACCGGTGCCACCGAGCCAAAATCATCCATTTTTGTTCTAGTGACGGCGGCTTGACAAAGCCGTGATTAGCAACAAATTAGTTCTTTCGAATCATAGACAACCCAACTATCCCTAAAGTGCCGAATAACATCGCTCTTTTTAGGGTTTTGTAGTAAAACAAAAATGAAATCGGTCATGCGTCCGTCTGTCTGTCTGTCTGTCTGTCTGTCTGTCTGTCTGTCTGTCCATGGAATATCTCACGAACCGCTGAGGCTACATGTATGAAATTTAGTGAAAATATGTAGAAGTACTATAATTCTCTGGAGGAAGTGATGCATCGTAATAGGTCAACTTTGAGGGGAGGTCCCCATAGAGGGGAAATGAAGCACGAAATTTTTTTTTCATTTGGTATAGGCAAGTGGGGTATCGTAAGAAAGGTACCGTCGAGTACATTCCATTTCTGGAATTTTTTTCAAATTTGAAGAAAGGGGAAAAGAGGGAGAGGGGAAAATATGTGATCCGAGTTTGTCCCCCCCCCCTTGCATTTCCAAACCGTTATACTTAGAGATATGAAAATTTACAGAAAAGCGGCATTTTACTAACATAGAAAACTATAAATAATAGAATTCCAAAATCTCATCAAAAAAGGTTAATAATAGTACATTTCTATTTTTTCAGTTAGCACACCCCTGCACCCCTTAAGCACACCCGAGGTCAAAAATATTGATGGCCAATGATAACCAACACCATAGGTAATAATGCCTCTACGGTTCATTACAACCATGTAATATAACAATAGTACATTCACTTAAAGTTAGGCATTTTTACACTATTCATACAAAAAATACACCTACCGGCTTCAAAGGTGCGAGTACTACTTGCATGTTGTTTTGCGTAGTGCGAATCGCAGTTATTGTTACATATTATGGTTAATCACATTTATGAAAGGGTAAAGATTGGTAGGGGGCGATGTGTGGTAATTGGCCAACTGTAAAGGGCGGGGGAGGGGAGGGTGAGGGGCAAAATTAAGGTCAAATTTTGTTTATCGACTGGTATAGGCAAGTGGGGTGTTGTGAGAAAGGTAATGTTGAGTTTACTTTACTTATATTTGAAAAAAAGGGGAACAATGAGGGAGGATAAATTATTAGATCGTAATTTGCCCCCCCCCCCCCCCCTGCATTTCCAGACCGTTACACTTAGAAAAATGAAAACTTCCAGGCGGGTGGGTTTCGAACAGTATATAAAACGGGAAATATTGGAATTTGTATATCTCCTCAAAATAGGTTAATAATAGTTTGTTTCCATAGTTACAGTTAACGCATCCCTGCATCCCTTAAACACGTCCGAGATCAAAAGTACCGATGGCCAAGGATAACCAACACCATAGGCAATAATATGTTCTAAGTTTCATTACAATCACGTAATATGATTGGGCATATAAGATACTATATTATGGGTCAGACATTTTTTTTTCTATCCATCTAAGTGGTACCAAGAAGAGTAAGGAGCCGATACTTACATACCAAAATAAGTACTTGCTACAAAACCCTCGGATTGCGGGCGTAGCCCTCTATATTCCGGTTTCATTTTGTCATTAATATACAAAAACCGCTCCGACTACTACCAAATCGTTTTTCTATAACGGCAGAATTAAATGGTTGCGGGATGGAAAAATAACTTTTAACTACGTTTTTCTTAATAATCTAAACTCTTTTTTTTAGATCAAACCCAAATATTTTCAATCGGTCGTTAACTTATTATTCACCCAAAAATTGAAATTATTTAGCACCACTTAGCTTGCTTCGAAAATATTCAAATTCTACAAAAGTCTCACTGTCCTTCTCCGGTCCGTAAGCATCTGCAGTCATATACGTACCTAGCCATTTGAAATTATATGTCGAACTCAGTTAAATATCATTCACTATATTTAATCTGCACTTCAACCACATATTTATGGGACGCTTTCCACGGCTATGTATTCTTCGGGTCGCAAATAAACTGGCAGCCAAAGTGGAGTAAGGACTGGTCCAAACAAATCATTCCCGACCCAGGATCCGCAATTCATAAATTAAAAATGCTATTCGAATGTCACAGTAAAATTGTGAAAATGGAGTCCACACGGTCTCGGCAAATATTTGAATGAGAACCCTTTGCTGCGATACCGCGAAATTCTTCACTATAATTTTGTTCGTGCACCTCACGAAGGATTAAAGTAAATCCATCTGTCGGGTTACCATTGTATTGTGTCACTTAACGGATATTTAAAGGAACGTTGTAAGTACTACAGATTTAATAATACCTATTGTGTGAAAGCGATATTTTAAAGCGACTCCCAGGACTGCACGCCGTGTGTGCCTTTTGATGAAACTATCATTCTAGAACAAACAATTTCTTTATATCGACTTTCAGCTATATCAGCAACACAGTATAACCTACTTGTAAAAAGGATAATAGCTAGAATATTTGCTTTAACGATTGGAATATGCTGGTCTAAAAGACAGTAGAACAAATAGTGTAGTACTGCAGCCAGATATTCGACAGTCACAAACTCAATCAACAGCACTATGCTGCTGACCCACAAGCAAAACAAAATTTGAATTGTAATTCCAAGCATCCTAGAACTCGTTTGAAAGAGTTATGGCTTTAAATCCATTTCGTCACTTTAATTTTCCCTCAAAACCGATATATTCTCCCTATCCTCGCCTCCCACGGAATTTCGCGAAACTGTAATCATTCGCCCAGGACACGGATGGCACCCAAATGAAACCAAACGTCTGACAGGCTCAGGCCCTTGGCCTTCGAGGAGGATGGGAGCAATTGTCGTTTGGAGTATCTTTGCGGTTGAAGGCTTAAATGTACTCACATATTCGAACAAACCGTCGACTGATATATTTTGTGGTGACCTTTTCGAGGTACCTAGTCACTCCCTAGACTTTATTTGTTTTTATTGCTCTGCATCGCAGGATAAAACAGCGGTAAGCCATTTCTGGGTACTACTGTCGCTTCATTGTCCGTTTATTTTTCGCAGAGCTTTGCTCCTTTTTTCTGGGTAGCCCAGCCCGGAATGTTGGCATTGTTTATATGAGTTATTGGAAAAAATCGAAATGGAGTTCCGTTCTAGAATTAATAAAGGTCAGTTATTTTTTTTGTTCAGAGAGAATCAAAGTAGCTAGGCCGATTGTGGGCTTTTAGTAGTGATTTAACAACCATTTGTTCCAATTGTTTTATTGGAAATTCTTGCGGCTACTCTGTGGAAGTTTTTACGTTAATCACTGCAATGTGCATGCATTTTTGATGGGTGTTAGTTCTTTTTTTGGTGACAACAATTATGTTTGGGGCGACCGGTAGCGCAGTGTGTTGCAGTCTCATGTTTGACTACCGGCGTTTCGGGTTCGAATCTCGTCCACGACGACGTTCGTCGCCATGGATGTGCAGGAGGTGCATGCTGGCAACTGCATTCTCCGAAACCAATTTATGCCAACGAAACGTCAACTGGGCCACATGTACCAGTTGACGCGCTATGCCCCACAAGGGGTTAGAGCAATTGAGAGAGAGAGAAAGAGAGGCAATTATGTTTAAAGTTACATTAGTGCTGGGCGGTCAGCACTATAAATGATGGTTGAAAGGGACTCAGGTATAATAGCGTACATTGTAATGGCTGCCAATTACCACCTGCCGATAATACGGATAAATTACCTTCTTGTGGCAGTTAGTTTTACGCACCAGATCGACCCGTTTTACAACGGTCAAGAGCTGCCAAAACCACTTTAATGCAAGAAGGAACATGTGCCAGTGTGTTTCATGCTTCTATCGTTTTTTATGTTTATTGGGAGCAACACATCTCGTCGCAACTGCTCTCGATACTAGTTCCCCGCCCTGGCATTGAAAATAACCCTGGTTTATGAAACTGTTGCGTATGCAACAGAGAGCTGCACCCCAATGCGACATCAGTGAGACGCAACTGCTGCGACGAGTGATGTCACCCGAGGAACTGCTCTGGATTAATTCCTCACAATTCCTTCTTTAAATTATGCCTGCAACTTTTGCGCTGCCAGCTTAAATGAGCTGAGAAAGCCGCTCCCGGGCCGTACTTAGGTGACCTTTGAGGTGACCGACTTGAGGAAATATTTCTAACTGGAGTTGCTTACAAACAACCAGAAATGATTTTATAATTTTTTTTTCGTTGATACTTTAGGGACATTAATCTGAATTGGGAAACTAAATTTCGCCATTCAGCAGTATATGACGTCTGCGACGCTGTTTTAGGCGCCATATACACGCAAAGAAAAAAAAATTGAGCTTTAATCTTTCTTTTTTTTTGGGGTAGATTCTTTGCCAGTTCGCTCATTCACTCACATTTATCGAAGGATAATTGAAGTCGACGAGTGGACGATTAAGTACGATTATGTTAGCAGAAAAGCAATAGACAACATTGCTCTACGAGCTGAAGTATCACTGTCGATGATTTTCTGTTATTGGAATCCACATATGGTCTTTGTAACCAAATGGCTATCAGACAAAGGTCAAGTGATGAGTTTGAGTTTAAAACAATTACCCACAGTACGCTAGTTTTACACTTACAGATTTTGCCTGAATAGGCAATACGGCCGTAAATTGTTGAAATAAAATATTGGCTAACGAAAACATAACATTTTCAGCTGCTTAAGGTGGTTCATAACGTACCAGAGTTCACATAACTATGTTACATTTCTAACTACGTAATTCATGACTGACGTGAGACTCTTAAGTGAGACGTAGCCATTCAGGTTACAGCTATCCTTCCGTTTTCCTTCACAACCATGACTTAGGTCGGGCTTCTGCAGAGTTAAAAAAAATATCACCTTAAGAAAGATTATATTTTTTTGTGTGTTTATAATATCATTTCCCCACCCGAAGGTAGGATGGGGTGATGTGAAACACAATACCAGAAGCGAGAAAATTCAAAATTCATCTAAAAGTGGAAAAAAAACAAACTCCGTACGGAAGGAGTTTACAAAATACCGAAAAAATGGGCATAGTAGCATACCGATTCGGTATATTTTCCCTAGGTAATTTTTAATGTGTGATTTTTTAGATTCCATAGAATAGTTTAACGACCATCTTGCGCTGAAGGCAGCTGAGATAACCAGTCACCCGACTAGTAACCTAAATAGGTACTGCGGCGCCATACAAAACACGTACGTAGTTAGCGCTGATACCATCCTTGGCCCGAACCCAGCCTGCCAGACCAAGCCTTGGATGTCCGACGCTACATGGCAGCGGATGGTCGAACGAACGGAATTGAGGGTTCGTCTTGCAACTACGACAGACGGCAATCGTAACAACACCGAGGTCCTGTACCGCATGAAGTCTCGAGAAGTCCGGCGTAGTGTGCGTCGTGACAAAAGAGAGTATGCAAATTCTCTCTTTGCCACGGCAAGAAATAATGATCTAAACAGCATATACAGTGTCATTAGTGTCATCAAGGAGTGTAAAGGTGGTCGTAGCTCGTATCAACATCCGGTGAAAGATAGTGATGGAAAGCTACTTATCTAAGAAGAAGATCAGATGAAAGAACATTTCGCTACAGCTTTGAACCGTGTGACATCTGGCGAAGGTCCTCATCATGTAAATAACTTAGCTTAACATCAAAATGCACGTATACGGTCAACTGCTGCGACTAAAGAGGAAGTAGCCAATGCCATTATTGCACTAAAGCGAGGAAAGACTGCTGGACTCGACGGCATTCCAGCCGAACTTTACCAAGCAGCACCAAGCATCACATCACATCGGGTTCGAGTCCCGTCCACGACGACGTTCGTGGCCATGGATGCGCAGGAGGTGCATGCTGGAAGCTGAATTCTCCGAAACCTTTTTATCCCAACGAAACGTCAACTGGGCCACATGGAACAGTTGACGCGCTATGCCCCACAAGGGGTTAGGGAAATTGAGTAAGCATCACAGTTGAGTTACTGCATCCACTTATTGGTAAAGCGTGGGACGTAGGAACTTTATTACTGAGTGGAAAGAAGGTTTGATAATGAAACTTCCGAAGAAGGGCAGCCTTACATAATGCAATAATTGGCGGGGTATTTGTGTGCTACCCTCGGTTGCCAAAATATCATAATAGCTAGAATAATCTTGAATAGGCTAGAGTTCCATTTAGAAAGCACAATTGATAAAGAGCTGGCAGGGTTTCGATCCGGTTTGTCCTGAGTCGACCACATAAACACCCTGCGGATTGTAATCGAACAATGCGTCGAGCACAGATCTCCACTGCATTTGCTCTTCATTGATTTCGAGAAGGCTTTCGATAGTGTAAACCGAGATTGTATCTGGGCTGCCTTGCGCAGGAGAGGTATCCCTGAGAAGCTTGTGGCTATTATTAAGGCGACCTTCGTCGGTGCGAGATGTCGCGTACTCAATAAGGGTAAGGTGTCGGGGGACTTTGAAGATCCAAGCGGAGTTCGGCAGGGTTGAATCCTCTTACCGATCCTATTTCTCTTAGTGATTAGAGTGATTAATGATATGTTGCATGCAGATGTACCCGTGGGATGCCGTGGAGTTCAATGGACCTTGATGCAAGCGAGATCGACACTAACAAGACCAAAGTTCTAAGCCTGGCTGGAAATCCAGCTCACCCCAATTATATTAATGGCCAGCCTGTGGAACAGGTGGACGGATTTGTCTACCTAGGCAGCATTGTTGCCGATGATGGTGGCACTGAGCAGGATATCGCTCGTCGCATCAACCAGGCTAAATGCGCTTTCGGCATGTTGTCGAAAATCTGGCAAAGCAGTTATCTCAGTGTTAGGACCACTCCCTGGTTCCCTCTGTGCTGCTGTATGGGAGCAGTACATGGAATATAACCGCAACAGTTACCGAAAAATTGAAAGCTTTCGTCAATTCCTGTCTTCGTCGAATCTTAAGAATTTTCTGGCCTGGGTGAGATATAAAGCACGGCATCGCGTGCGAGCTCAGCTTTGTAGGAGTTTAAGGTAAAATAGTAAGAATCTGAAAATACTCGTAACTTAAAATATTTTTCTGTATTAAAAAGAAGATTGCATTGCTTTTTGTTTCATCTAATGCTTATTTTCTGTACACAATGTTACTACCTTCAGTCGACAATGCATTGAACTTTAATTACCCATTTGTGCTGCACTTGAAAACCAAACGATAAATCTTTATTTGCCTAGCGTTAAGCTGAGCATCCGCCCTATATGGAAGCATGAAATTGCTTCAGGGACTCTTCCGTTTTCCAGTTTAAATTGTATGATGGCTAAGTGAGTTTTCTATTATCGCATCCGCTTTCTCGTTTATTTGCAAACCATCACAACTGTGAACATCTCCGATATACTCTTCTTTTATACATTTCTTACTCTCCGGCTTGGTATCTTATGATACGTCACGATTTCTGTAATGGCAATCATGGGGATAAGATAGAGGATTACCAATATCCCTATATCCTTTTTTATAGACTATTCACTCCCCCGAAAAAAGGAAAGAAAAAATAAAGAAACTTTCAGGGAGCTTCTATTTCTATTTGTTGAGGCATTGAGCCATTGCTGTATGTGACTCGAGACTTTGAATGGTCGCATATCATGGAATTTCATTTCATTATTGTGCTTGGGATTCAGGATTTCGCAGATATAAAATTTTTTCTTCGCATGTCCTTTACGTTGGGCTTGCGGAATCGTGACTCGTCACATTTACCCTTAAGGCGCCTTACATTCAGTTGATAAAGGTGGTAGCGACCGTCGTATTGATAGTTGAGTGTCGTTACAAGAAGTCACAAAATGATGGTTGTGTCTTTCTGTTTTCGTTTTTTTTTTATTCGTTCAAAAAGGCTTCCCAGCTGTGATGTTTTTTTTTTCTTAAAAAAGAAAAATGTTTCAATGATTTTCCTCAAATTCAACTGCACGAAACATTTTCAATGAAAAACACTTCACAGTCTTATACATTTTCTAGGAGCAAATCAAAGTTTTTCACAAACTTTTCTTTCGTGACAAGAGTCCTTGCTACATTCATCCCCTACAATAAAGTTGACAACACTCGCCCCAAATTTTCCTCACCGCCATACAAACACTTAAACTCTGTTACGGCTACAGAGGTGACAAAAGTGGAAGAAAACAACTCGAGTAGTAGTTTCGATAAGAATCTGGGAGCCAATAGTTGGATTAGAGTTGATCCCTGTTTCGATTTCGTTATACGAACAATTGAATTTCTTGTCACATATTTTATAGGTTAAGTGAAATAATACAATTTTTATGAGCTTTCACGAGTAGGGCAACGGGTGAATATGTTCGAGGGTAAAGTCCGGAAACTCTTCAGAATTGAGGTTTCATGACTTCTTAACGACAGAACACCCACTAAGTGGAGAGCAATTTCGTTTGAAATGATGGTAATGTATATGCGGATGACTCAAGTGCGAGATTAAATGAATAAATGCAGTGCATTTCATCCGATTGTTGGGGGGTCTTAGCCGTTAGAAAACTATTTTTTCTGATTCTATCTGGGCCGCAAAATAATATATATCTGTGGAACGACGCCACACATGTTTTCAGCTTCAATTATTTTTATTTGAAATGTTTTCTATACAGGAGATGAAAAGCTTCCTTCACATAGTTAGGAAATTGACCACAATCATTATTAGATTTGAGGGGAAGTAATGGAGCCTCTTGTAGTCCGGATGGCGCAACGGTTAGCACGTTCGCCTTCAACGCACTGGGCCCCGGTTCGATTCCGGGGATTTACGTGTCGGACTATGAGCTCCGTCACTCAGCTGTTAAATGAGTACCCATTATGGGGTAAATAACTCGGTTGAGTGTATTGCTGATCACATACCTCTGCACAAAAAACCGTCACGATCTAGAAAATGAGATGATGCTAACTCATCTCGAGGCCGTGGTTCAAATTGGACTGTTGTTGTTATTTATTTATTTAATGGAGCCTCTTCGGGAACAGAGTCTCTTTCCGTACAGTCTTTTCTTTTTTGGAAACCGAGTTTCTTTTTCAACTGTGTTACGCTTTTGACTTTTCTTTCTTTTTTGAGCTCCGTCACGGTCTTAGGATTAGAGACAATCCTTCTTTCACGAGGTTTCCTTAATTAATTCTCCGTTATGCATACTTTTGACATGTGTATGTCTATTGGCGGGGGTCTGTCTGAATAAAGTTTGTCTAACATAACGATCACTATACTCTTGAGCCCAAACCTAGTAAATATGTATATTTTGTGAATGGGTGTGATGAGACCAATGCAATGCGGTACAGCTGAAAATATTTTGAGTGATTTGGTCAGAATGCAAGGACATTCATGGCCGTGAAGTAAAATCAAAGCTATACGGGAATCTTCTGAATCGGTGTGTTGAGGAGAATGCACACGAGTAGGAGGAGTTGGGGAGGATTCGAACCGGGGGTACGTTCATACATTACTAATATCTCAGCATCTATGAACACTACAATTTTCGGTTTTTAGTGTACATACAACTCCCATAGACCGACAATTATTTATGTAGTTTGATGCAGTTCCATTTGAATTTCGCAAAGGTGCCAGTCGAAACGGTCACTCCGTGTCTGCGGTCTTGCGGCTGTCCGACCAACTCAGGGAGACGGGTTGTGAGCGTCCCGTACAATTTGTTCGACTGTGAGTGCTCGGTTTCGACTCCGCAACAAGTATGAAATTCGCGGAGGAATAGCTATCTTACTGAAAATCACGACAAGATAAAATTCAGTGTCAACAAGATGTATTTAAAATAATCCAGAGCGTGTTACACAGAATGAACAAAATTGTATAGCTTACAGAAATCGGAATTCTGCAAAACTCGACCGGTCCTATTCTTTACGTTACTTAAAATGACACAAAAAGAGCGATGATATTCATCGGCACTTTAGGTCCCTCGCATGCAAGTACATTTTCATTATATAGTTATCCATATGCTTTTAAGCTGTTTAAGATTTGATTTGAAATATCTTGTCCTTATCGCCCGATTCAGTAGAATTCCATATCTATAAGACGATTGCGTCCACATGTTTTGACCCAAGGACTCAGAATACCATCAACCATAGTCTAGAGCGTTCACATCCACACTCCTAGTCATATCATACCCATCTTGAATAGATACCACTTCCCTGCCGAGAATATAATTTTCGCTGACCAAACGTCTCAAAACAAATACATCAGTAGTCAAGTGCATTCGCCTCAGAATCCCCAAGCTTACGATAACCATCTTGCCTAGATATCACATCATTGCCAAAATGACCTTTTTTCCACACCAAAGGACTCAAAATGCCTTTGCAAACTAACTAAAACCCTAGGCAGACGATACGCGATACGTCTGTCATGCGCTGTTTCACCTGATGATAATTGAAAGACATTATTTCGATCGTCATTAACATAACGTCATTACGACTTAATTACGTTCACTGGAAAGAACAGCTGGTTTCCAGTTGTCATTTGCAATTGTTTGCACGGCAATGTTATCCGTTCACGTCCAAAACCGCACAAATCTTGTTCTGGTTCCCGCTAGTGCTAGTCCCATTATTGGTGTCGACCGTCTGGAGTGTGTTAGAAGGTCTTTTTCTTTCTTTGAGTACAACATTACTGACCATGACCATCAACCATCCAGCAAAGAGATTATGACTACATTGAAATCACCGAATCCGCTCGAGTCTACCACAGAGCCCGATGGGAACATTTCGCTGAGACGTTTGGTGGCTACTCTGGCCGAAAACTTTACCGTCAGCTACATGGTTCATTCTCCTCCGTCTCACTAGCATTTTGATCACATTCGATACTTTGACAGTTCGAACGTAATTATGCTATGCCCCACAAGGGGTTAGGGCAATTGAGTATAAGTCTAGGGTATAAAAATCATATCAATATGTGACAAATATTAAGAGAAACAACTTTTCAAAAATTGGAAAATTTACCCCCAAAGATTATAAATCTTTATTTCGGTATCGTATATCGAACAAAGCTTTTATTCTACGAGATAAGTCATCAGATCTGTTTGTAGATAAATTGGTTAGCTTTTAGTCGAGATATCTGGAACAGTATCATGAGTAGTTACCGAGCAAGCGGTAAAACCAAGTCTCGAAACAAGTGGGCAGGCAATAAACGCTGAAATACCCCCAGCTAAAAGTTGTCTACAGAATACAAATCATACTAAAAATTCTGTATGGTGAGAGAGAAAAAGCGGTTAGGAGCTGTTTAGCAGCTGTTTAGCAACTGGCTCTTTCTCTCCATAACTATTAATTTTAGGAAGAAATGCCAAATTCCAACAAAAAGAGTCTTATTCCACTTTGTCGTAGGGTCAATGCTTTCAGCCGGTTCAACGCACCGGAATGACCCGTTCACCAGCAACGTTTAAAGACTGTCATTCCACGCCAGTAGACGTTGTTACTAGAACAACAACTAAAAACTGAATAATTTGTGACTATGTTCAGTTTTCTACCGTAACCATTTTGCTTGATTTTTCATCATATATTATAAGTCAGACGGTGTACTTGTTTTGCTCAATTCTCACACCTTTATTTTTCTAACTGAAGGCATTTGCCTACTCCCTATAAACAAGAATTAGAAGAGAAACCGAGGTCCGCACATTCTACTGTACCTACCTCCTTGTCGAATAACATATATGCACGATTGTGTTATATAGGTACATGTTAATCTCGTAATTTAAACCAAAATTTTCAAATTGGCCTAACTTTTGATCAGTTCAGTATACCATTCTAATTAGTACACTCATTTAATGGAAAATTTGATTATCTACATTTTTTTCCCGAACAATTTTTTTGTGCAATGAATGGTAAAAAAAATAAAAGGAAAAAAAACTTGGTAAAACGAGATGCAAAATGATTTTTTTTTTAAATGTGCGAATTTGATTATCATCTATATGTTAATTCCCATGACCCCTCCAGAGGCATGGGCGCATTTCTATGCCTTGTTGACGTTTTGATAGCATATCTACTTTTCGGCAGTACAGTTGCTAACATGCACTATCTATCCGCGCCGTCATTATACTGACAAGGTCGGAGCACTGTAATAGTTCTATTAGTACCCACAAGCAGTTTTTGGTCGCGCCGAGATTTGAACTCCGAGCTCTAGATTAGTATCGTAGAGCGGTGACCGAACGACCACTGCCACCGAGCGCGACACACATAGGTTACGGGACACCTTTTCACACCTCGTAGGTTCCGGGACTTTTAGTAGTTTTACCTCCTAACTAGTCCAAATAAAATCTCATAATTAATTTTTGTAGTGCCGGCATTTCTACCTGATTGAGCATTGATTTCCTGGGCTATGTGTAATGCAATCGTTGAAAAGAAAAACTGTTTCCATTAACATCATCCGATCTACCTCATTGTCTTATCTTTGAAAGACAATCACCTGATCACTACTCTTCAAGATAAAAATACAAAAAAAAAAAAAAATAACTGGCGCAACAGTCCAATTTGAACCACGGTCTCGAGATGAGTTAGCACCATCTCATTTTCTAGATCGTGACGGTTTTTGTGCAGAGGTATGTGATCAGCAGCACGCTCAACACGTAAATCCCCGGAATCGAACCGGGGCCCAGTGCGTTGAAGGCGAACGTGCTAACCGTTGCGCCATCCGGACTAGATGCTTCACACAAATCTGATGAAAATTACCTGCTGAGACCACATTCGAGTTCGAGTTGGAGTTTGACTGTGTGTATGCATACTAAAATTCTCCCTCTTTTTCCTTTCTTAAAATTTTAAGAAAATGCTAAAAGTTGGATTTACTCGACGGTACCTTTCTTACATCACAATACCCCACTTGCCTATACCAGACGAAAAATTTTGTTTGATCTTTATTTCCCTTAAAGTTGGCCTATTTCTCCAGCGAACTATAACACTTCTGCACACTTCCACCAAATTCCATGAATGTAGCGTCAGTCGTTCGAGAGATATTTTATGGAGAGATGGACGGGTAGACGGATGGACATTTCACCGAGGGTTTTGGTTTTACTACAATACCTTAAAGATGGATCGTAGTTTTATTTCAACACTTACCTTCAATTCAATTCAAGTGTGATCGACCTTCAACTAAAGGAGTTTTGAAACATTCCCGTTTCTATGCTTGATCAAAAATTCGAATTCCATAATCACTGGAAAAGAAATCAGAAAAAAGGTTGGGTTGTTGCATAAAACAACAATCAAATAAAAACACTATTTTCCAAATCAGTAAATACATTTTTATTAAATACGTTTGTATCTTTATTTTATGTACAGCTATTTTTTTTTTTGCTTAATCTGATTGATATAATTACCTTTATCAATATTTTCAACGCTACATATTATGAATTTGCATCTCTCTCCGCAAATACGTTTCCCATTTTATTTATATGTATCTTATTGCACTATGTGCTAACCATTTTCATTTATCATTTCATTCATTTGATAGTGTATATTTCAATATTTTAGTTTTGATACGTATATAAATCTATAGCCAATGGTTTTTCTTTCCGTCTTGCTTAAATATTCATGCTAGTACTATTCATGTATGTATGTATAGGTCAGTAGTCTTTTAGTTTTTAGTGAAAGCAGAATTCATGACATTTCTGCTCGATTTGAATTTTCACCATTGAACCAATATATGGAATCAAAGATTCGCTTCAATTCCTTTACAATTCACTTTTCTTTATTATAATTTGATTATAGCAATTTCGACAGATATTAAAAAATAAAAAATACCTCACTATGCTGATTCGTGATGTAATGTACCTATAGATATGTACTTCATTGATTCTGGAGTACCTACAGCATTTTAGTTGGTTTCTTGCATATTCTGATTTACTGCACAATCTTCAAATATTGGAACGTGGGCCAATGATTAGTTTTATTTTATTATCTAGTTACTTTGGCACTTTTTATTATCATTTTGCTGCTCTTACATATGTATATGAATAAGAACTGGAAACTAGACGAAATCAGATTATGCGATAGATAAAAATTTGCTCAAAGATAAAACGAGGATAAATAAGGAAAAAAAACGGAAGCCATTAATCTAATTTTTTTTTAAATACAAAAAAAAGTAGCAATTAGAGTTTAAATATATCGTCGATATGTACATACTGCAGTTTACAGGTATTTACAATAGAGCATCATTTTACTAAATAATAGTTATTATGCTTAGTCCTTAAACCAGTTTCCATTTTCAACATTTATTTATTCGTTATCAATTACATATATTTGGTACTTATTTTACATGCCACACATTAAAGCATTTCAACAATTTTTATAGCTCTTTTCGAAAATAAAATACGAAACGTAAACGAAAGAATCCTTAAAGCCCAATATATTTTTACTTTTCTAAATTATCCAATTATTCACTTTCGATAGGGATGAAAATTTGCCAATGTAATATTCTGATCACATAGAAAATGTCTTTTTTTGTTGCTTTATAAATAAATTATACAAATTTGTTTTGCTAAAGCTATAAAATGAAACAACTAGCAATTTTGTAATATACATACAGTATCAAAATTTCATTAAGTGTATTTTGAGCATTTGTCGAGCTACTATGCAAATCGGACTCTCCGCGTTGCAGGCCCTTGTAGAGGCGTCCATTTTTATTGAGAAATCCTTCCTCCATGAGATTTTCGTTTGATGTTAAATTATTTTCCTGCAAATGAATATGCGATATTATATTTCAAATTTCTGTTAATTATTAGTTAATTATAGAGATTGTGGTGCAGTCACAAGTCAGGAGTTCGATGCGCAATGCAAATGATTGTCGCCGACTAGCAATGCTACCTAATTTTAAGAAAAAACTGATTAGTGTCCATAAATCTATGTTAATGCCACCGCTCAGCTTTGCTGATACTGACTACTGTAAACAAAGCGACAAATGTTATCATTTTTAAAACGTGAGGGCACTGAATGTACTTGATTCCGCAGTAAAAAACTTTTACCGCGGTGGACGAATTTGCCTATTTAGGAAACATTGTTGCCGAAAATGGTGGCACGGAGCAGGGCATCGCTGGTCGCATTAACCAGGCTAAAGCCGGCCAGCTTTTCATCAATTGTGCTTTCTAAATGCTCCGAATGTTTTTTTTTTCGGCAGAATTGTAGCTATTATTTTGGCAACGGCAGGAAGCACGCAAATGCATCTCCAATTATTACAATCGCTGTCCTGTTTTGGAAGTTTGACTATCCAGCGTTAAACCAGTTATGCTTGGCGTTGCTTAATAAAGCTCGACAGAAATTCCGTCGGCGGCCTTACCTCGTTTCGGTGCAATAATTGCAGCGACCATAACCTCGACCGCGAGGGAATCTGCGCCGTTCGCCAACCACTCCATTCTTATAGCCCTACTTTTTTATCATTCCCCATTTTTGCCTTCCATGTTTGTATTGTCTTCCCCAGACCTATACATTTTTGTTAATACGTGAAGCCCAGGGCAACGAGCGGCGAAAACCCCGCCCACGTCTCCCGAACTGAGCTACAGCAAGCATAGGCCGCTGCTTAGCTCGTTGAGGGGCCTTTTTTCGCCAGATGGCACGGCTCGGCCTTCACGGTCATTATGCCCACCAAACCGTCCTTTACATATTTGGCGCCCAACGTATGGGCTCCACGTTGGGCTTTCTGGTAAAGAACAGGACTAAAAACGATCTTATCGGCTTTTTTTTAGTCCTGGTACCAATTGGCACCCCCACAAGAACATTAAGGCTACTTGTTCAAAGCCTAAGTACTTAGCCACTTTACTTCACGTATTTTCCCTTCAAGTAGCTGTGCTTTTCTCTGTAGCACCCCCATCCTCCCTATATAGTAGTTTTTATACTCTAGATGAAATCTGAGAGTATTATAAGTTTGCCACAAAGTTTGTAACGCTAAGAAATAAGGCTCGCAGAAAAAAATGAATGATACAGAAGTTCATATTATCACTCGAATATCTCAAAACCGGATGTCCGTCTGTCCGTCTGTCCGTCTGTCCGTCTGTCCGTCTGTCCGTCTGTCCGTCCGTCCGTCCGTGACCTCTCTAGCTCGAGAACGCGTTGAGCTATGAAGTTCAAATTTTGCACACGTTATTTTTGACAAAAAATAAAGGCTAAGTTCGTGAACGGGCTAAATCGCTCCACCCCTTCTACCCCCTCCCATACAAAATGACACATTTTTGAAAATTTACAATAATCAGATTTTCTCAGAAACTATAAAACATATTGCTTTGAAATTTTTAATATATCACTTTTATGATAATTGTAACCTATGTTATAAAACTTATTGTAATCCTCACCCTCCTTCTACCCCCTCCCATACAAACTGCACTATTTCATGAAATACGTTAAGCCTATTTACTCAGTACGTATACGATGCATCCGAGATTGCAACCAAAATTATTTATTGGCTTTAACCAGGTTCAAATTCATCTAGAGTATTGCATGATTGGGGTTTACCCCAATCGTAGTTCTTTTATGTTTTTATTTAGATTCAGTTTAACAAGGCAGTCCTAGCTTCGTGTTCGTCTTTTATGGTTTAGCCACGTATTTAAGGCCTCCATAAAGACTTCGAATTGCCGGCATTGGGAGTCTCTTCGGTGACCGGACGAAGCGCGGAGGAGCCCTGGATACCTTTTTTTTTTGCCAGGACTGTCCTTTTAAGTCACTTCAAGTTGTTTTTTTTTACGCAGTATTGCATTTTTCTATTATATATGTGCTCAGCAGCCTACAGAATTTATGAGTGAATTACGGCAAGAAATGCAGTGTGTCGCCTCGGCTGGCCTCACGATTGTCTGCAACCTGTTGATCATCTGAATAATGGGACAATGTAGTATTTTTTTTCTTTTTGATAATTTTTCCCCTCTACAATGGTTGCCTGACTCCGGTGCCCAGTTCGCTTTTTTTTCTATTTTTAGCAGCACACTTTGTCCTCAGCTCCTTCTTCTTGGCAGGCCTCGAAGTAGTGCTGCTTTCACCGGCAGATCGATTTCAGCACCTGATGAGTAAGGATCTGTCGGTGGTACGAAACCAGAGGCCGAGGGTCCCATTACGCCTGGACCCCGTTGCGAGCGCGAGGAAATCTGTGCCGTTCACCAACCATTCCATCCTTATCGCCTATTTTTTTATCATTCCCAATTATTGGCTCCCATGTTTATATTGTCTTCCCCAGGCCTATGAATTTTTGTTAATATGTAAAGGACAGGGGCAGCGAGCAGCGAAAACCCCGCCCACGTCTCCCGAACTGAGCTACAGCAAGCATAGGCCACTGCTTAGCTCGTTGAGGAGCTTTTTTTTCGCCAGATGGTACGGCCCGGCCTTCACGGTCATTATCCTACCCTAGGTTCCGTCCCCACGGGCATCTTCGGACGCCCACCAAACCGTCCGTTACAAGACTTTGCCTGCAATCGCAGGGGTTTGTAGTGTAGGATGCCAATAGGAGACGAGCTGTCTTACACCAAAACCCCGCCTTCACCCAACATATCTTGTTAAATGAGTACCCATTTAGTGCGGTAAATAGCTCGATCGAGCGTGCTGCTGATAATTGATGATACACCTCTGCACAAAATTCCGGAATTTCTGCAATTTTGATTTCATATTCCCAATTAGCGACCCAAACTAGCTCCTATTAGTTTTTTTTTTTTTGGGCAAAGATACACCAAGTTAACGAAAAAGGTCATGGTTCAGGATATCCTTTTTTTAGATTTTCGGCAGTTTTACCACTACACTTGCAGTCAGCGATCCTCCTCCAAACTTGTGTTATCAATGTCAACCTTTTGTCTCCTTTTCACTTATCTCTTGACTATATTCCACTCCATCGATAAGAATGTTCCTTTTTTTCCTTCCTGGCATTTATACTCCGAGATGGCATTTATACTACTCCAGAGCACTTTCCTCTTCACCCCGATTGCTATGACGCCCATTTTGCCTATATTCCACTCCTTAGCAAAAATGTCCTTTTCCTGCCACCAAAGAACTCGAAATGCAATTTATGCCAGTCCAGAGCACTCGGCTCTTCACCCCGGTTCCTATAACACCCATGTTGTCTATATTGGACTCGATTGTCAAGAATGTCCTTTCCTCACCAACAAAGGAATCGAAATTCAATTTACACTACTCCAGAGCACTCTCCTCTTCACCACCATTCTTGGGACACCCATCTTGCCTACATTTCATTACATAGCCAAGAATGTCCTTTTCCTTATCAAAGGACTTAAAAGGCCATCAACAGTAGTTTAGTACATTCCCATGAAGACGTTCATTCGCCTCACGTAAAATACATTCAAAAATCTTTCATAGCATAGCCACAGCTTGCGCGTCATATAAGTATTCTACATTTCAAAGCCCCTCAAATCGCAAACGCAAATCGAATAATCATATCCGTATATGATCATAATCGATTATAATGGTTTTATCGGAAAATATGATTAATCGTGATTCCAAAGAATACGATTAATCGTAAAAATACGATTAATCGTATTCTTTGGATTATCGTATTATTTCGATTAATCGTATCTTTTCCAGTAATTGTTTTTTTTTCGATTAATCGAAATAATCGATTAATCAATTATCAGAAATAATCGATTAGCATACGATTAATCGATTAATCGCACAGGGATACTTTTCACCGCCTCATCTATTCTTCATCTGACACATAATAAGTAGCTTTCCATCAATGTTCTTCACCGCGGTGTTGACAACCACCTTTAAACTCTTTGATGACACCATATACGGTTTTTAAATTGTTATTTCTTGCGGCATCATTTGCAGATGCAGTCGAGTGTTCGCATACTCTCTTTTCACTTTAGATAATACCAGCCTACGGAAATTCACAAACCCAAAGAGGATTTCTTAGAAGTAGCCCAGGAGATCCCAGAGAGATTACCGAAAGTAAATTTCCGCTTTAGGTAGTAGTAAACCACGGAAATCCAGTCTGGGCAATGTCAAACAGGATTTTTACTTTAAGCAGTACGAACATGCAATGTATTTACTTCATAACAATATTGTTTGTCTTTCACACGGATAGCTGCAGCTGCAAGAAACAAGACCTGATGAGTGATTTTATCCGTACGAAACTACTTAGCATGGAGAAATTAAACATAGGGAATTTGAGAGTAGAAAATATTTGGTCCCTTTGCAGGGCTTGATCCGCAGACGACCGTTTTTCGGTAAGCTACAGACGCATACTAAGTTGGTGTGTAGAATGAAACCTAGTGTCGGAAAAAATTATAATTCCCAAAGTTTATGATTTAAAACTCACCTCTTCACTTTCTTCGTCATCTTCCCGATGTTGATTTTTATTTTTGCCGGGTATCTCCATTTCTGTAAAGATACAAAAGAAAATATTGCCATGCTTCTGTTAACTCCTTCTTTCACAGAGCTATAGTTTTATATCTTACCATAAAGTCGTATCGTTCCTTCCGTATCACCTATGCTATTCTTTGATATACACTTATAACCGCCAAAGTCGGATTTCTGCAGTCGTCTTATCTGAAGAACCATTTCCACGGCATACATTGAATTTTCCTTTTCGCCTATTATATATCGTTCGCCAGCTATTATCATTTCACCTGTGATACACATTTATTTCAGAATTATTAGACCATTGATACACTCGCGGGAAGAAAGTTTACGCGGTCACAAGGCAAATGGGTCAAGTCTTCAGAAAAGGAAGGACATCGAAAGCGAGCAAAAGATTTCTGAAAAATATCCCAGCAATGTCAGCTCACTGGACCAGGTCAAGTGGAGCACAACACATCATGTCGGGATATTTACCAGAAAGTTTTTCATGTGTGTTTTTCTCGATTGACATTTCTTTTCCTTGATTCTTTGCTAGCACTTACCATTTTCCCGTTGCCAATAATTTATTGCTTTGGGCGAAGCTTCCACATTGCATATTAGGGTGACATCTGTGTTAACCGGCGCGCCTACTAGTTGGTTGGGAACTTGGACCAGAGGGTGAACTGTGTTAATGGATATAAAAGAGAATAAAACTGTCATTTGCTGTATGGTAAAAAAGAACCAGGACATTTGATAGAGGGATGTCAATGGAAATGGAACAGTCGGATTTCCTTTTTGCCTATGTCGCTGATACGTTTTTGATTAGACCCGGTGTTGGGTGGTTGGATGTCCAGCTAAGTTACATCTTAAAAATATTCTTTAATTTTCGATTAATTTAAGTACGGATGCTTCGGTGCCTAAAAGGTAAATACGTCTAACTATTTCTTTAGTGGAGCACATATTTGTGATGACGGCGGCATATGGGACACGGAAATGTGGTAGAGTACGAGGGTTGTCTTGTTTTAAGTTTTGCATATAAGGCTGAATTAAAACAGTATATAATTTTTAAAGACTTTATTGTATTTTCCACGAAGATTAATGCACTTATGCATGCGCTCGAACCAACTCTGGAAGCAGTTATTCCACTCGTTTATTGGTACAGTCAAAATTGCGTTTTTGAAGGCGTCAACTGCATCTTCTGGCGACTGGAACCTTTGACCTAGCAGTCTGTTCTTAATTTTCGGAAAGGTAAAGAAATCGTTGATGCTTAGGTCGGGAAAGTACGGAGGATGGTCTAACAATTCGACGTTTTGTTGCTTTAAAAATGCAATTGTCCTGCGAGCTGTGTGCGAACTTGCATTGTCTTTGTGGAGGACGATTCGTCGTTCGGGGCTAGTTTTTTGAAGCTGAGTGATGACTTCTGGCCAACAAATAGTTGTATATCAATCGGCAGTAATTGTTCTTTGATCTTGCAGAGGAATTGCTGCTACATGACCTGCTTTTGAGACGAATGTCGCAGCAATCTTTTTGGAGATACTTAGAGAACGGATGACTTTTGTCGGCCTTTCTTCATTATGGAACACCCAAACAGGCGACTGGGGTTTATTTTTGGGTTTATAAGAGTAAGTCCACGATTCATCAGCATTGATGATGCTGAACACGTTGTTAGAGTTTCCTGTGTTGAAGCCGTCAAGAGTTTTTTGATACCAATTGACGCGAGCTGCTTTCTGTTCTTTGGTCAATAGATGCGGTATCCAACGGGAAAATTGCAAATTGAATTGAATGCAAAATTTGTTGAATTATGGTCTCTAGAGTCCCCAGTGATGCCACAATCTTGCGATATGTCACAACTCGTTCTTCTGTAATGAGCTTGCGCACAGTATCGGCGTTTTCTTGGGTGACTGCCGTTTTTGGTGCAGATGTCCTTGGATCGTCGCTAAGATGCACCCGTCCACGTTTGAGTTCTGCATACCAACGAGAAATAATCGACTGGTATGGTGCTTCATTGCCGAAAACAGAAACCAACTCGGCGAGGCATTCTTTTTGAGATAATTGTCTTGGAAAGTTGTAAAAAATTACTGCGCGAAAATTTTGTCGGTTTAATTCCATTATTCGGATAGCTCGACAACTTTGACACTTCGCTGTAGATGTAACACTTTACGTATCGCACAAATGGAACCCTGCGACACAGCCGTCTGTCAGAAAACGGCGGAAGCAAAGTTGTACACCTAAAACATTCGTCCATTGAAATAAACGGCCTGTCCGGCGGCCTGTCCGGAATTCCGTATGGTGTATGTTCGCCTTATGCTGTTGTGCAAACGGACGGCTCAACGGAAGTAATATCAATGGACATCGATGCCGCAAGTTTTGCACCAACAACAACTACATGCAGTTCAGGTTTCATGGTGCCAGAGTGCAAAGTCAAACGAGACAGAGTCAGATGTCTGAGAGTCACGTTGTTTGAGAGTGTTGCCGCTTTACGAATCCCGAGGATCTGTTTTGATATCGAAATTTCTTCTTTATTTACTTTTCATTTAGAAAATTCCCAGTGGCCAAAAAGATTCCTCACAAGGCATTTGAAGATCGTGTGGGATTGTGATTTTGAACGATGATATTATTATATTCGGAATATTTTCCTTCTCTCTGTCTCTCAATTGCCCTAACCCCATAGGCATAGCGCGTCAACTGTTCCTTGTGGCTCAGTTGACGTTTCCTCGGCATAAACTGGTTTCGGAGAATGCGGTTGCCAGCGTGCACCTCCTGCACATCCATGGCCACGAACATCGTCGTGGACGGGATTCGAAGCCGAAACGCCGGTAGTCAAACATGAGACTGATGCCTCAACACACTGCGCTACCAGTCGCCCCAAGCACGTTAAGAACGATGGTTCAAAGCAAAGTTTATTGGTTAGGTACAGCCTAACTTCACTTTCCGTTGTACTGTGGGCGTGCCACGATGAAAAAAAACTGTTTAGGCGGGGTACACACACAAAGGTTGACGGCAATATCGGTAGCGATGGTCAAAAGAGCACCGCCAGATTGGTTGATGGAAGGCGAAGCACAGACATTGGTTGGTGCCGAAGAAGGATGTGATGGATGTATGGAGGGTGACAGGAGAGTTAACGTATTATTGTTGTCATCGTGAATGCTTGGTGAAAGTCCCACTTGTCCCGGTTGTCGTGGACTTAGCAGACTTCTGTTGTTTTAGATTCTGGTGAGGCTGAAGATGTCGAGTAGAGATAAGTGGTTGTTTCTGTTGATTCTCCTGTAAGGGATTCACGTATTTCTGAGACATTTGTTATTGGCGAGTAGTGACGCCAACAGTTTGAAACCGGGTTCGTCGCTCTGAATAGGGTCGGCCATAGCTACAAGTGGGGGGAAATCAGCAAGGGCCCAGCGAAGTTTAAATTGGACCGCAGCCAATTTCGAAGAAAGCGACGATTTGCAGACAGCAATTTCAAGACATAGATTGGTATGGATGTCCATCTGCATTTACTACAGAATCGGTACAGGCCGGAACTGACGTCACGTACAACATCGTCACCCGTACCGGACAAACCTGCACATTTACTGTGGAAAGACTTCCCAGAAAAACCAGCGCAGACAGCAGATGGCGTTTTGTCAGCTTTGTCAAGACAGGTATATGTCCAACATTCAGCCATTGCAAAACTTTTTTCGTCAAAGACAACTCCCAAATACACGATATTAGATACCAGTTTTATATGGGAATTGTACGAGTACATGAGGGGACACTTGAGTGACCTAAGTTTCATTGTTCTAATGAATGGCAGCTTTCGCGGGATAAATAAGTTAAGTATTTTATTTAAAAGAAAACATGAGTAGTCCGTCTTGCTCCCATTGCCCATCTTGTCCCACCTTCCCCCATTCAAACCACCATATCTGACTTTTTGAAAATTTCTTCTAGAAGTGATAATCAACTCTTCTTGAATTGACGCTAATATCATTTCTCTTGGTTTTACGCCCAGAGTCCGTACTAAAATGCCCATATTGCTTTGTTCATTTCATAAATTTTTACCAGTTGTCACGATACAATACTTTTCAATAAAAAAAACTGATTTAATTTGACAGATAACGCTGCTCTATCAAAATCACAATTTTCCACACGTTTTAAAATCTATACCTTTTATTGTATATAAAAAATTGAGAGAACAAAACGGCTTTCAGCAAAAAAAAACTTCCAAAGTAAAATGAGTGGCTGCCAGAAGAATATGAAAAAAAAACAGTTCCAGTAACGATGGATGTGTTTCACTTGCAGGCAAACTTATTTCCGATGTACAATGACCCCGCCATTATTCAACAGACTCGCCACACAATTTAGTCGACCGGATATTAGATTTTTGCTCGCAATAATGTCTTTCAAACGGACGACCTGTCATTGTTGACATCACGTTGTCATCACAGCTCCGAGTAAAGTTTCGTTTACAGAACGAACATATACCCGCTTCCATTTTTGTGTCATTACGAACCACGGAAGGAAGCTTCCAACTATTATGTGCTGGTACATGCAGAATGTAAGTAACAAAGGAGGGAAACCAGTTCAGGCTCTAACGAAAACCTGAAAATATAACTCACCGAGTACTCAAGTTACCAGACCGAAATCAATGGGAAGAGCATGGGAGTGAGGGTGAAATAAATGAAGAGAGAAAAAAAAACTTATTAACACGTTAATGTAGATACTTACAGTGTACCTGTAGCTTCATCCTTTTGCTGACTGATGGTGGCACTCCGTTCGATGCTATACACAAGTAGGCTCCCATTTCCGATCGCGTGACTTTTGTCAGCCACAACATTTCACCATCGACAGACGGCGCTTTTATAAGCAATGAAAATAATAGGGAGAAAAAGAAGGAAAAGGAACTTTTGTTATTTTATTGTTATCGAAAATTATCGACTAATTGAATTTAATTATGGCATTAGTTATGGTGAAAATCATCTGTATTTGTCTTTGTCATTATTAGTGCACATTCATTTTGAAAAAAATGGAGGAGTATATAAGACTGTCACAACCACTACTTTTTGTTAAAGGCAAAATAACACGAACAGACCAGATACCACCAGGCCAAATTTATTTACCTGTTAAGATTAGGGAAACTTCAAAATTTCCTGTTCACCAGACAATTTCTACAAATGGAAGCACCATGACCATGAACCGTAGTAATCTGTAATTTCTATTTTCGATTTCTTTTATCCTACTCCCGTAGCGTAGTAAGAGTGAGGCGACCGAGGTACTTGCCTCGGGCGCAATCACAAAGAGGGCGCGAAGAAAGTTAAAAATTGGAACAAAAAAAAATTAAATCGAAGATCGTTCAAATACTATTCAGGTGTAAACGGAGTCTAAGGTTGTTAATATTCGCGATAAATTCCGGCAGCGTCATCTGGCGAAAAACTCACACTCATTTTTTGAAATGAAGTACAGCAAGCAGTCTTTTGCTGTGTTCGCTGAGAGCGCTTTTATTAGCCAAATAGCACTGCCAGATATTCACGGTCAACTTGGCAACTATAGATTTCTTAGCCACGGGCGTCTTCAGATGTCGCCCTAACGGTATGCATAAACATATTTTGCTAAATAAGCGTTCACCTTAACTCGATAGCGTATAATGGACTTCATATTTACTCTTTAGAAATGTGATGTTAGTTCTAAAAAAAGAATGTATGTTTTCTTTCGAAATAAATATGTAAGAATAATGTAAGAAAATAATTTGCAGAGTAAAGGTAAGTTTCGACACAAGTCTTCTTGGTGATAGGTAATCCCTGACTACTGACACTGCTTGTTTTTGAATCTACTATCTTCTGCATGATTAAGGGCACATGCGTGACTAAGGGGCAAAAAAGAAACTAGTTAGAGGTCACAGAGGCATCTTGTGTGCTGACAAATCATTAAATTCAAAAAATTTATTATTATCTTTTTCTCTTCTTCCTTATTGAAAAAAAAATTATGACGACACAAACAAACATTTGGTCCGTTGGCAGCCGCCAACATCATACAACTTATATGACTCCTCCCATGCCGCCGCTAACTGATCGAATGCGATCAACCTCTTAAGAGGATAAATTTCTCCAAATAATCCAGGAACATCCGAGAAGATCAACCGAGAAACAATCTGTAGAAGTAACCTTCAGTGAACTGATGGTGACCATAGTTGCCTAACCCACTTTCCTGAGCGACACTTGTAAAAAAAAGGCGCCTGATCTAAATGCTCATGGAGAAATTCACAGAGTTCCAGATGGAGTGCGAGCAAACCAGGGAAGATGCAGATACCCTCATAATCACGACAGCTCTCTCCTTGGCCCCATCAAATGAACTCGCCACAGTGGTAGGGGAAGACGTCGATCTTTTGGTCACTCTAATTGGTCTTTGTGCGCAAAGCTTATAAAACTTTTTATTCCTCAAACTAGAGCAAAAGATAATGTGCCGCAAACCCTGTACACTCTTCATCTCGCGATTGAGAAAATAATATCCCAAAACATATTATTTTCACATGTGGTGAGAGGGTGTGACACCATCAGTCCGCTATTCAACCAGGGGAAGATCAAATTTCTCAACGTCATAAAAGTTTTTCAAGATCCCCAGGCAGCTCGTTCAAGTGAGAGGGCCTTCTTGAAGCGCTGTATGGATAAAAAGACACCACCTCATTGCATCTATTGAGATACACAAATTATGTGACGTCCCTTCTTCAAGGCGCGACTCAACATCGCGTCACTTCCATTAACTGAGGACGCAGCTCAGCAGCATTCAATTGGAGTATACCAGGAAGTCCAGAAGTGGCTGGGCTTTGGCAAAAGGCCCGAATTATGGGGGTGGAAAATCACCAAATGTGCACTCCTGCCAGTAACAGCCACGAGGAATACGGCACCAGATCCCCTTCTGCGCATAATTTCTTGTAAATGCCAGAAGGTATTGTGGCGGAAAAAAAGCAAGTCTACATTGCTCCGCGCTTTGTGCCAGCTTTGAGGGCAAATATGAGGACCTAGAAGGGATGTTTGAAAAGTCAGTCGATGAATCCCATCCACCGTCCCCAAAATCCGGATCTTCCAAAAAACAAAGGCTGTAAACGTGGAGTGTACTTTTTATTCAACTTCTTGTAATATATACATGTATGTAAATACAAACTTCAATATTGAAATTGTTGAAGAATTACCAGCACCTACTAAAAAAGGTACGAAAATCTGTTATAAGGGAACACTCATTCAAAAACGTGATTTTAGTTATTTCGAATTTTTTTTTTTCGCAAAGTTGAGAAAAATCTAGGTTTTTCGACAGTCGATTGCGGCTACACCACTGGACGGAATTTGACGTTTACGTAGCTCATTGGACGCAGAATTAATTGCTCTTTAAGCTATAGTATAAGCAAAAACACAAAAAAGTAACAAAATTTCCAGGTTTTTTGAGATTTTGGCCAAATTCCGCAAACAAACTTTGGTGGGAAGCTCCAGATTCGTGTTAACACCCCGCACCCCAAAAAAACAAAAAATTTGTTTCCCCAAATCACCCAATGACTGAACTAAAAGGGAAACTAAAAAATTTTCGCCGGTTGCGAACAACTGTGATACAAAATAAACGACGCACACGAGACTGTTCGACCAGGACAAACAATCCCAGGCCCAATGTGCCCTGGTATATAAGCAACAGTGAAACACAAAATGACACACACTTAGTTTAGGTCTGGGTTGTCTCAGCCCACGCTGAGAGCAATATGCGCCACTGCTAAAGGTCTAAGCACACAGTCCCCATACCAGGGCAGCGCCGTAACTGCCCGTATATCGGGTACATGACCGGACATTGCAAGCGAAACCACACACTACCCGTACCGGGCCCCAACCGTATGTTCCCCGTGTGTCGGTTTGGCGTCGGTTCGTCAATTCACAATTCCATTCAATCAGCACAGTCGGCGATATTGTGTGTATGACTTGCGGTTACTTGTGGGAAGTGCAACTGTTTGTCTGTCTGTTCAACATCATACATTATTATACATTATGGCTACACAACGACCCACCCTGCGGCGGCTAGTCCGTGTTCGGTGATGTGTGTTTCCAATTTCTTTCCGTGCCGCACAGTGAGTGAGAAAAATTAAACCAATCTAAAGGGGCACGTTCCGCCCTGTGGTGGGCAGGTGCCTGTCTGTTGTCCAGCAGCCTGTTTTATATTGTACAATTCACCTACCGTAGATCGCCAGTATACGGGTAACTACGGCGCTGCCCTGGTACGGGCACTGTGTGTTTAGACCTTAATGCGTGGTCTAACGCGAGCAGTTGGTCTAGCGTCTAAAAACAGCCTTATATAAACTATTTGTTCTAAGCCCTAGTGGGCGATTAGTGTCACCATACACTGTCGGACTCGAACTCTATCTCAAACCTGGTACAAATGTCCTCTGAATAGCTCAAGACACACACACACACTTCACAAAAACGTGAAGAAAACCGGTCCACTTGTACCATGTTCGAGATCGAGTTTGATAGTT
Source organism: Chloromyia formosa (assembly GCA_964017055.1). NCBI lineage: Eukaryota > Metazoa > Arthropoda > Insecta > Diptera > Stratiomyidae > Chloromyia > Chloromyia formosa. Next base: position 140,601,054 of record OZ024813.1, read on the forward strand.
TGTGGTGACTCTTAAAGCGTCAATTACTTCCCTGTGACTTAGTTGACGTTTCATTAGCATAAACTCGTTCCGAACGATGCATGAATCTCTTGTCCATTTAACCGCATACCTGGGACAAGTCGAAAATTGGTTGCGGCGTACTGTTTTGTTACGCCCCGCACCACTTAGGGGAAGACAACACAAACATCCATGGCCACGACGGAATTCGGACCTTTAATTGACCGTTATTTTGGATTTTCTTCGATTTCCCTGAGTGGTGATTGTTGTTTTCAATATGGGAATCTATCTTCACAAGCCAGCCAATTTTTGTCGTTGTATATGATTTTGTAAACAACGTGTCGCCTTTGGCATCCGGCGATTAAACTCCTTAAAACTACTTATTTTAATTGTAGTTCTATATAATTTATATAATACCTACTTCAAGGATGCGGAATACGGAGAAACGTCGTTTGTAAATAAAATGATTTACAACAAGAAAAACTGGCTGGCTTCCAAGAGGGACTACACACTCAGTTTATCGCTCAGTTTATCACGTGTGGTAGTCCGGATAGCGCAACGGTAAGCACGTTCGCCTTCTATGCACTGGGCCCGGTTCGATTCCTACTAAATGCGGTAGTTTTCGATGAAAAAGGCGATTTACGTGTCGGACTATGACTCCACTCAGCTGTTAAATGAATACCCATTTATGGGATAAACAACTCGGTTAAGCGTGTTGCTGATCACACACCTCTGCACAAGACACCGTCACGATCTAGAAAATGAGATAATGCTAACTTATCTCGAGGCCATGGTTCAAATTGGACTGTTGCGCCAGTTATTTTTTTTTATCACGAGTGACATCACGTCTGAACGGTTATCCGTGTGAACTGCGCAGTTTTCGCAGATTTTTACGGAGATCTGAGATCTGTGCATTCGGACCCTGGTTTGCAACGATTACGCAGTTTATCGTTCAGTTTTATCAGTTTTCGACAAAATTCACCATGACAACCGGTACCGCACAGGACACAGTTAGTTTGTACAATCGCACACCGCTAAAACTGTTACAACTGAAGAAAATATCGGAATTAATCTAGCGAAAATCAAATGTAGCCCACACACCTTCAGTCTAGATAACTGCATAAATTTTTTTCACAGATAATTAGCACAGATAACTGCGCAGACAAACTGAAGGTCTGTAGTCCCCTTAAAAATAAATTCGCATATTGGTAACTTTTATTGACCGGTATGATGAGACATCAGACTGACGCGACGCTTCAACACACTGAGCAATCAGCCACCCTTTTGTTATATAGAGAATAATAAAAACTGAGAGCTTATGAAAACTCGGTATACGGTTTTTCAAGGAACTCACTAAGTACTGACTTAGTTTTAAGGTGCATTAGGATTAACGAAACCACTCGCGAAACTGTTGCGCGGGGAAACTTACCCGAAATTCAGCCGTGGCCAATCTGACAGTTTTGGGTGAGGAACATTTTGACACTACGCCCAATTTTGCCTCGCACATAATTTTCGCGAGTGGTTTCACTAAATCTAAACGCACCTTAAGACCTTCCAGATTTCGGATCTACCATGGTCTGCTTCGAGTTAATATAAATGCTTACCTTTACTTTTAGTACCATGAGACCTAGCGATTATATCTCGTCCGTCTTCTCGTCGCCAGGTTATCTTCGGTTTAGGGAATCCTCGGGACCTACACACTAATTTTGCTGAACCACCTTCAGGCACCATCATGTCGCCCGATGTCTCTTCGTTGACAATATCGGGTGGTATGACAACCTCCAGATAGGCCGTCTTTCAAACGAAACAGAACATAAACGAAAATGAGAAGTTAATTAGCTAGCTCCATATTGTGTCGCTTTCATTTGTCGAGGTCATAAGTCATAATGAAAATGAAATTTTCGTAATTAGTAACAGTATCGTGCAAAAAAACAAAAGGGTGGCGGCGCCAAATGAAGCAAATTAACCCCACAATACAAGCAACAAATAAATGCAGACAGAGAAATTAGCGAATTATTGTGCGATAATTACTTGCATTTTCATCGGATCCGTGTTGACCTGGCACATATACTGGCCGCTGTCCTCCATTTTAACATTCCGAATAACAAGCGTCCACGTATTGTAGTCGTTATGGGTGACAGATAATCGATCATTGTTCGTTATTACGTGCTCGTGAATTGCCAGAATTGCTTTCGCGTCCGCCTTGATCCATGCCACCTGCACGTGCCCCCCAAATGCCATCATCCAGCAGAACAGCAACATTACGGTGCAACGCCAAACACGTCATAACGGAATAATTGATACAGGAGCAGGGGGGTACGGCATCAATGATGCCACAAGGACGCCATGTTGCGAATTGGCGAACATCCACGGACAATTATTGACGATTTCGTAGAAGACGTTCAGTTTCCATTGTTTTAAACGCCCACGGTTGTTTAGGTTGGTTTTGCAGGCAGAAGGACATCACAAATCGGTTTTGGTTGTTGACGTTTCCAGGACAATCGATGTTGCATATGAGCCGGGAGAGAACACGGAACAACAACAAGCGGTGACCACGTTGAAAGTTTTGTCATCAGATCATCATTAAGGACATCGTCACAATCGTGTTCGGTGACCATCGAAAGGATATGGATAGAGCCAAGTGCGATGTCCATTGGGCCGAGTTTTCCGAAGTTCCAGGCGATTATCGAAAATGTTTTTTATTGTTTCAAACGGAGGCGATAGTTTTTTTTGTGTTTCCGGTGAAATTGGTCGTTTCGGAAACAGAAAAGGAAATTTTCGACCGTGTTGCAAGTATCAGAAATGTTCGGGTGGGTTTCGAAAGAGGGAGGGAAGAAAAAACACAAAATTCATTTAGTTAACGCCGTGTTCAAGGCTGGTGGAATTGATTGCAAAAATTGATTCGATTTGATTCGCTTTAAATGTGCTCTCGGAAAATTTGGTGCGAGATGAACGCATGCAGGGTGCAAGTATAGTTTCGGTTTATTACTTTCGTACGCAATAAAATCAACGGAAAATCATAATCAGTGCAACAACGTTTGCTAAATTCAATTATCATTATTATTTGTGCGAAAGTGCAATTTCAACATTGAGTGCAAATAGTGGTGTGCGCTTATATTTAAAATTGATTATTGTGCCAGATATTTGTAGTTTGATAAGTTCGGTCATTTCCGATTATTTTCCAGTGTAATATGCCATGAATATTTGAAATATGTTCATAATATCCAATTGTATTTAACTTAATTCTAATTGCTACATACTGTGGTGGAAATTAGAATAAGTTCAACCTCTGGAGACCTCAATAATAATATTTAATACCATTTTTTAGTAAAGATATTTAACGTTCAAGTATCGGCGTGCCGTCTCTGTTACGTAAATACCGACATTGGGTGGTATGCATAAAGTAAGTCGAGTGGAGTAAAGCTGAGTTGACAGAATTCCACTCAATTTTCACTGTGGAGCGGAAAGTAGTTTTATGCATACAAATTTTTCACTCGATTCGCTGAACATAGCACTCTTGAGTATATCCTCATTATTATGCATACCACCCATTGGGTCTGATAGATCCACCAACAATAATCACCAGAGCTTTTAACTTGCCATAAACATTCATAAAAATTGTTTATTTACTCGTAATGTTTATCAGGTTTACTTACTATAAGATGAAACTAAACCATGTGCTTTAAAATGTTTTTTATCCATAAAAAGTAAAAAATTAAGAAGAGGTAAAATTCTTGGCAAAAAATAAGCCTTAAATCAAAACTAAAAATAATCCATTTAAGTTCTGAAAATTTTAAAAAAAAATCAAACTTAAATTAAAGAAACTATACAAACTATATAAAAAATTAAAATAGAAATTACACAGCCCTGCAAATCTAAACTTTGTCTCTGTCGAATGAATGCGACCAAGTGTTTCCGAAGGGAATTTTTGCGCTGAACAAGAATTCGGAGTTCAAAATGTTCCTTCACGTCAAGTTTTCGAAAAAAAGGGGTTGAAACCCCCAAAAACAGCGTTTTTGGCAGTTTTTATTAAATTATTGTGCTAAAGCTTTATGTGTCAGAAACTTCGCTCTTACCAGAAATTAAAGTCTGAAATATGTCCTTTCGAACGAGCTATAGATGAAATTGATTGCATCAACCCTTTAAGTAGGCTTATATATAAAAAAAGACGTGTGAAATATTTTTCGTTATTTTAGTAGTGTGCCAAGTTTTAAAAAAATTGGTGTATTGCACTTGGGAAGTGTTTTTTGTTAGTATTTTCAAAACACTCTTAGACAAAAACACACCCCCTACTTAAAGGGTTGATGCAATCAATTTCATCTATAGCTCGTTTGAAAGGGCATACTTCAGGCTTTAATTTCTGATAAGAGCGAAGTTCCTGACACATATAGTTCAAGCACAATAATTTTCCAAAAACTGCCAAAAACGCTATTTTTGGGGGTTTCGACCAATTTTTTTTCGAAAACTTGACGTGATGGAACATTTTGAACTCCGGATTCGTGTTCAGCGTAAAAATTCCCTTCGGAAACACTTGGTCGCATTCTTTCGACAAAACCGATGCAGGGCTGTGTTATCAGTGCTTTTCTTAATGACTGTAAGGCAAGATAAGAGATTTTCCCATACAAATTTCCTACATTGGAAGCAAACATGATATCGATACTTGTGATAGATTCAAAAGAATCGTAATTTGGTGCTTTGCTTTTCATACTAGAAAAACTTTGACTGTCCATCGTGGGGGAAAAAAATAGAAAAAAAATCAGAAAAAAAAACACGTGTACACTGACGTTGGGTCTGACAGACCCATCGCCATCTTTCAACTGCCATCTCTCAATTGCCCTAACCCCTTGTGGGGCATAGCGCGTCAACTGTTTCATGTGGCCCAGTTGACGTTTCTCGGCATAAACTCGTCTCGGAGAATGCAGTTGCCAGCATGCACCTCCTGCACATACATGGCCACGAACGTCGTCGTGGACGGGATTCGAACCCGAAACGACGGTAGTCAAACATGAGACTGATGCCTCAACACACTGCACTACCGGTCGCCCCATTCGCTTTACATAAGCATAAAGTATGCTGTATGGTGATTCAGCGGAACTGACCTACGCCAGTATCTATCGTCGACAATGCACAGCTGATCGGCTATGCATAATGGCAATAGTAACTGCATCATGCAAAATATATGCTGATGTTGTTGCCGTGATATTGAGCCGGAATATCTATTGCATTGTTCGCGACAATGATGAGTGGCTGGATGAAGGGCCGATCGATGACCCGTCATCGCCGTGGTCGTATTCGAAGCGGCCCCGCGCCGGCGGCAATGCCGTTTTTTATGCAGCTAGTGGTGGCGATGATTGGAATGTGGTGGACCGCTAAGGGCGGTAAATCTAAGGGGATGGTCAGGGTCACCTGATTCAAATTAGCCATGTCTGTCTGCTTGTCTGTCTGTCCGCCCGTCTGTCTGCATGTCTGTCTGTCCATCTGTCTGTCCGTTCGCACGATAACTTTCGATAGAATGAAGCTAAAGCCTTGAAATTTAGGTCAAATGTTGTGATCTAGTTGGCTGGTATTGAAAATGGGCATAATCAGGCCAAGAGAATGTCTACCTTCCGGACAAATGTAAAATAATTAAATGTATATATAACTACCTACATACACGTGAAAAGCTCTAGTTCTGGTAGATGGCTCGAGAGGCTAATTTTTTACTCTCCCAGAAAAATGAAATCGATCAGTAGGAACAAAGAGCCTTGTACTAACCTACTTTTCTCGTTGTTTGTCTATAACTCTTGAACCAATTGACTTAGATACGTAATTTTTGGCATCCAGCCTTCAGATAAGAAGCTGCTTCAGTTTTAGTGATATGGGCATAATCAGACCAAAGGGACGCCTACAAATTTCAGAAAATTGTATATTCCCTTAAACTACGATAACTTTCAATAGAAAATTTGGTAGTATGTTGGCAGTAACACCTAGTTAATAGGTATTGAAAATTGGCAGGATCTGATAAAAGCAGCTCCTACCTGTCCTACAAGTGTTACTTCGAATAAGCGGTAATTTTCGATAAAACAAATGTTTGTAAAAGAATCCAGTTGACTGGTATTGAAAATGGGCATGGTCGGGCCATAAAGACGCTTACCTCCCCTGCAAATGTTAACCCAAACATAAGGAAGCTTCCCATAAAACTGAGCTAGCGACTTGAAATTTTGGTCAAATATTTGTGTTGTGGGTTAGTTAGTTGATATTGGGAATGGGCAATATCAAATCTCTCCTATAAAGTTGTGGTAAAAAAGACTAATTCTTCTCAAATGGCACCCACCTTCTTTCATTGTAACTTCATCAGGAACTTCCGCCCAAATCGATCATATAGGAAATACACTTTCAATGCAAATGGCTATTGCATATTTGAAGTTTTGGTGTCACCACTAGGTCTGAACAAGTTTAGGGTGTATCCGCTTTAGACTCCGAACCGAAGCAAAGCTTCGGTCTGGTTTTTTTCTTTGGTTTGGAGGAAGGAGGTCTAGGGTATATAAGTTAGCCACGCGCATCCGGCCCAACACGTGCATCAGCAAAATACATCATAATTATGCACCGACATACTTTCCAAGAATGAGTAAAATGCAATCTGCAGACGCAGCGGAATTAGGCTAAGGAAATAATTGATTCTATTGTAGTTTGTAAAACAGTCAGTCGATATTTAGAATCCGAGCAATAAAGACGAAAATAATAAAACATTTGTGTTTTTTTTGGCTACCGTCGCTAATAAAAACTTAACTGGCGCCCGAGCAGGGACCATTCGCAACGTTTGTAAAACGGGAGTGTTAATTATCGTGAGTTACGCGATTAACCAAAACGCATCGTCGCGATTTACACAAGTGATCAACCAAGTCACCAGCCCGACAACGGAAGAAGGAAGTGGCCCCCGAGTAGTTCAAGAGTAACAAAAAGGAAAGCGAAGGACAACCAACTTCTAGCCGCCCCTTCGATACGAATGGTCCAGAACCCGAACATGCTAGCGACGCCATACATTTTTATTCTAATGTAAGTAAGCCATTTCTTTATTTTCCCCAAATATCTTCCGGATACTAAAACTAAAGTGTCTAGTGCTTGTGATTTTGTTAATTCCGTGTCTCGACTCAACCAAAAAGGCAGTGAATAGTCGTTCTGTTGAACTCCGCGAGAAATTCAGTTGTTAGGACATCGATCCATTTCCATATCAATTCCGATCACTTTTCATCTAAACTTTTCGAACACCTAAATTTCGTGTATCTTTAAGTTGTGCGCATACCTAAATTTTTTTCGAACACCCAAATCGAATTTATCTCGTGTCAAACGATGTCAAACCCATCGAATCTCATTAGACCTGCCATATTAAACGAAGCCGCCGCCAACGCCGCCAACGCCGCCAACGCCGCCTCCGCGTCTAACGCAGCCTCCGCGTCTAACGCAAATAATGAAGGCCCGACCGCGCGGTCGAATAACGAACAACTCGTCTCGATGATAACCAATATCGTGCGAGAAGCGTTATGTGTCCAAGGAAGAGAGCTGTTTAATTCGCTCATGAATCCTGCGTCGGATAATAGCGAAGACTATGACGTGCCAATCAACATTGGAGTCGATAGAGTGCTATCCGACATGGACAAAATCCCGGATGTCGTGAAGAGCCTTAGGGAGTTCTCAGGACATGCCGGAGAATTTAATTCATGGAAGAAGAGTGTGGAGCGTATCCTGAGGATTTATCAACACCTCAAAGGAACGCCCAAGTATTACGGAATACTTTCGGTAATACGAAATAAAATTGTCGGCCAAGCAGATGTGGCGCTTGAATCGTACAATACTCCCCTCAACTGGGATCGCATCTCGAAATGTCTGTCCCTACATTATGCCGACAAAAGGGACATCGGTACCTTAGAGTACCAGATGACTACCCTCGTCCAAGGTCGGAACACTATACCCGAATTCTACCAGGCAGTTTACCATCAGTTGTCCTTGATCCTTAACAAACTAGGTTCTATGGAACTGAGCCAAGATGCTCTAAACGTCATGACTCAGTCATACAGAGCAAAGGCCCTAGACACATTCGTTAGGGGACTCGAAGGCGATTTGCCAAAACTTTTGAGCATGCGTGATCCCGCCGATCTGCCACAGGCCCTTCATTATTGTTTGAAACTACAAAACGTCAATTACCGCACGCAGCACGCCAATTCCTCTCACATCCCAGCCAGAAATCAACATTACCAACCACCTCCCGTTCCTCCCAGAAGAGTGAATCTGCCTCCTAGAACGAATCCCACTCCAACGCCAAGATCGCACCCCAATCCCATTCCAGCTCCAAGAGGTACGTTCTTCCCGGAACTAGTTCACAACCCTCGTGCTCCGCAAGGACCTCAATTCAGTCGGCAGCCTTGGCAAAATAATTATCACCAACAAAGAGCCGCACCAATACCTCCTCCGAAACCCCAAGGACGACCGGAGCCAATGGACGTCGACGAGTCCATAAGAACTCGCATGGTAAATTACACCAACAGACCACGACCTAACGACAGACCCCAGAAACGCACGCAACCTCAACAATACTATGCAGGACAGAAATTCCAACGAATCTTTCACACCGACTCAAACAACGATGACGAACCAACCCAAGACGAATACGAACAGACATGCAAAGACGAATACGAACAGACATACAAGGACGAAGACGACCAACCTTTAACAGATTATTCCGAACAAGAACAAACAGAACAATGGGAAGACATATATTTTTTAGATTAAAACGCTCTTCGCTACCATACTTCGAATATGTTGCGAGGAGCGGAGAAATTCTAAAATTTTTGGTGGATACTGGTTCCAACAGGAACTATATTCAACCACGTCATATAAGACGCCCAATTCCTAACGAAAAACCATTTCTTGCAAATTCCGTCGGTGGTAACGTTAGCATCACCCACCACACTTATGTACAACTATTCGGACCCGACATACCTAAATTAAAATTTTTTATTCTCCCGTCCCTTATATCCTTTGACGGGATAATTGGTAACGACACTCTTAAGTGTTTGAATGCCGTTATTCACACGAACAAAGGACATATGATTTTAGATTCCAATCTGAAAATTCCCCTGAAGGAACACCTATCTGAAACAGTCAACTCCATAAACCTTAGGACGGACCACCTCAATGAAGACCAGACTCGTAACCTCAAACACATAATTCACAGACACCGTAACCTTTTATCTGAGCCAGACGAGAAGTTAACCTACTCTACACGAGTTAAAGGCGAAATCAGGACAACAACGGACGACCCAATATACAGTAAATCCTACCCTTATCCGAGAGCTTTAAAACACGAAGTGGAAAAGCAAATTAACAAGATGCTCAAAGATGGCATCATTAGGCCTTCCAAATCGCCCTACAATTCTCCAGTCTGGGTTGTCGGAAAAAAACCTGACGCCTCGGGCGAAAGGAAGTATCGATTAGTCATAGACTACCGAAAACTCAACACGGTTACAATTGCAGATACCTACCCAATACCCGAAATAAATGAAGTTCTCGCCAATCTCGGTGAAAACAGCATTTTCTCAGTACTCGACCTTAAGAGCGGTTTTCATCAGATTCCGCTAAAAGAATCTGACGTTGAAAAAACGGCCTTTTCTGTCAACAACGGGAAGTTCGAGTTCACTCGACTCCCCTTCGGCCTGAAAAACGCGCCCTCAATATTTCAGAGGACTCTTGACGACGTGCTCCGAGAGCATATCGGCACGCGCTGTTACGTCTATATTGACGATATTATCGTCTTCGGTAAGGACGAGAAACAACATCTTGAGAATTTGGACAAAATTTTCAGTACCCTAGAGGCCGCAAATTTCAAAATCCAATCGGACAAGTGCGAATTCCTTCGGAAAGAAGTAGAGTTCCTAGGATACGTCGTCAGCGAAGAGGGAATTAAGACCAACCCTAAAAAGGTACTGGCGATTGCCAACATGCCGCCACCTAAAACCCTCAAGGAATTGAGATCATTCCTGGGAATGTCCGGCTACTACCGCCGTTTTATCCAAGACTATGCGAAGATAGCAAAGCCGCTGACAACACTCCTACGAGGCGAAGACGGACGCATATCCACCAAACACTCTAAAAATAAGATCATTCATTTGGATTCACAAGCTTTAATGGCCTTCGATAAATTAAAAAACTGTCTTATTTCAAAGGATGTCGTTCTCGCACATCCAAATTTTCAAGAAAAATTCGAGCTCACGACCGACGCTTCCGAATACGCAATCGGTGCGGTCCTCTCACAAGGCAAGCGGCCAATAACTTTCCTTTCTCGAACGTTGACGAAAACAGAAGAAAGTTACGCAACGAACGAGAAGGAAATGCTAGCTATTGTGTGGGCTCTGACTTCTCTTAGGAACTATCTTTATGGCCCTCAACGGGTTACCATCTTCACAGACCACCAGCCCTTGACTTTTGCTCTTAGCAATAGGAACACAAATAGTAAACTCAAAAGGTGGAAATCCTTTTTGGAAGAGTTTAACTATGAGCTTAAGTACAAGCCAGGCAGGACGAATTTGGTTGCGGATTCATTGTCAAGACCACCGCAAAAGACTCCTGTAAATTCGCTAACACCCACCGAACACAGTGACGACAGTTCACCACAAGAGCTGATAACCACTGTAGAAACACCAATCAACGCCTTTCGCAACCAACTCTTATTGCAAGTAGGTGAAGAAGATAGTTACCAGATTATTAATCCCTTCGACAATTACTACCGGCACATTATAACAAGGCCTACTTACACCGAGGAACAGCTCACAAGTATTCTCAAGAGATATCTGAGCCCAACTATCCTAAATGGAATTTACACCTCCGAAGAAGTGATGGGAAAAATCCAGGAGATTTATCCTCATCACTTTAGGAACTATCGAACCAGATTCTCCCGAAAACTCGTCGAGGATATTCCCAGCGAGGCCTTGCAAAACGAAAGAATCCTCCAAGTACATCGGAGAGCACACCGCAATGCCGAGGAAAATAGGATGCAGCTCTTAGAGAACTTCTATTTTCCGAGAATGTCAGCCAAAATTAAAGCCATTGCGAAACGGTGCCAAACCTGTAAGGAAAACAAATATGATAGGCACCCCAACAAACCCTCCCTGTGTCCAACACCAATACCTTCTTACCCAGGTCATACGGTTCACCTTGATCTATTCTCAACAGAAAAACATCGTGTATTGACAGCTGTGGACAAGTTCACGAAATTTGGCCAGGCTAAAATAATCGCGTCCAAGTCCGCTGAAGATATAAGGCAACCGCTACTCGATTTGTTATTCTTTTTCTGTATCCCCGAGAGAATCGTCATCGACAACGAGGGTTCTCTCAGGTCAGCCTCAATAAGATCCCTTATGGAAGATGAACTAAAGATCTCTGTCTATACTACACCGCCGTACAAAAGCGAGGTAAATGGACAGGTGGAGCGATGGCACTCCACGCTCGGAGAGATCATGAGATGCCTTAAAAGGGACGACCCTCCGCGTAATTTCGAAGAGCTTTTACAACGTGCCGTAAACGAGTACAACTTTACCATCCACTCGACCACGGGTAAAAAGCCAGTCGAACTTTACCTCGGTCGAGTCCCCGGAATTAATCCCGAACAATTTGAGAACATCCGATTGAGCAACATCGAAAGGCTAAAGAAGAAACAGGAGACAGACCTTAAGACACACAACAAGACTAGACAAACGACAAAGACTTACGACATAGGAGAAGTTATTTACGTGAAACTGAACAAACGAAAAGGATCCAAACTAACACCTAGGTACAGACAAGAAGTCGTCAAAGAAAATCACAACACGACCATACTAACAGAAACAGGAAAAATAGTTCACAAGAGTAACATCCGCAACTAATCTTCCATTTCAGATCCAGTTTAACGCCTATTTACGCTAACGTTCAAATATTGGACTACTCCAACGCGCACATAGTGACTTTCCACACAGGACAGACTCGACTACAGGACGGTAACTTTAAGATTATACATGTAATCGAACTTGACCAGTACGAACGATTGATATCACAAATTGAACCAATCCTTAACCTCTCTACATTCCAACACAATTCCCTTTCCTCATACCCAATAAACGAGATCCAGCGAATTCACCAACTTATCCAAAATCTGAAACCGAGAAAAATTCGAAGGTCGCTAAATTTCATTGGATCGGCATGGAAATGGATTGCAGGCAATCCCGACCATGAAGATTTCGTTACCATCAAAGAGAAAATCACGGACGTCCTGCAAAACAACAATAGACAGGTCGTCATAAACCGCCTCTATAACGAACGGATTAATAACATCACGAGAATCACTAACGACATTCAAAATTTATTAAAGGAAAATAGCCAAATGAGTCTTACCACAGTGTTAGATCTAGAATTCAAACTTAAAATAATCAGGGAAGAGTTAGAAAATATCAGCCATGCCATTCACTGGGCCAAAATTGGGATCATAAATTCACTAGTATTGTCAAAATCCGAAATTAAAATTGCTAAAGATGTAATAGATAAAGAAATGTTACCATATTCAACAATAGAAGAGGCCCTAAATTTTTCCGAAATTAAAATAATAGCAAATTCATCTTCAATCCTGTATATTATAAATATTCCGTTAGCCACGCCAGAAATTTATCAAACATTGTTAATCAAACCAATTAAAAGAAACAATTTTGTCAATGAAATTCCTTATAACAGAATTGCTAAATCAGGTACAAAGATTTTCGGCATCGAAAAAGAATGTAAAACCATAAATTTCATATCTATTTGTAAACAAAATAACTTAGTAGACATTAGCAAAACACCCTGTATTCCAAACCTTCTGAAAAGTACAAGCGCTTCATGTTCGAGGACCAGCAGTCAACACATTCCAACTATCGACCAAATCTCTTCCGGCACAATACTCCTCAATCAATTTTCCGGCAATCTAACTACACAAGAGGGGACGCACGAGCTGAACGGCACATTCCTGATTAAATTCCAAAATTCGACCATATCAATAAACGGAAAACAATTCATCTCTATCGAAACATCATTTCTACAAGAACTACCGCCCATCCTTCAACGAGCGACCGAAAACAACAGGTTTAGAGAAATTATCTCCATGGAAACGATGCATGAGATCCAAATTAACAATACCAGGACAATCAATCTGATGAACTCGGAAAAGGACAAACATCTGATCACTACTTATGGCCTTATTGCATCCATGGGACTTATTCTGTCCTTCTTAGTTATCCGGCGTACCTGTGAAAAACAAAAAAATAAAATCACCATCGAGACAGGAAATATCACGGAAGGAAGAAATTTTAAAACATCCACACCTAAGAGCCCGTCAGCAAAACCACCGCTGAAGTTCAACGACATCCCATTTTTCTAGCGATCGAGGACGATCGAATCTGAAAGAGGGTAGAGTTAGCCACGCGCATCCGGCCCAACACGTGCATCAGCAAAATACATCATAATTATGCACCGACATACTTTCCAAGAATGAGTAAAATGCAATCTGCAGACGCAGCGGAATTAGGCTAAGGAAATAATTGATTCTATTGTAGTTTGTAAAACAGTCAGTCGATATTTAGAATCCGAGCAATAAAGACGAAAATAATAAAACATTTGTGTTTTTTTTGGCTACCGTCGCTAATAAAAACTTAACTTATACGCTTCGAACTCCGGACCGAAGCAAAGCTGTTTTTTTTTTTTGGTTTGGAGGAAGGCCCCGTGGTATCAACTGACCAGAACGGTAATCATTTTGAAAATTTGCGATAGGATGAACAATTATTCATTTTATGAATATTATTTTTTAATTCAAATATCAACTTTATTTAAATAAAACTGAAGTTATAAAGATTCGAACTGTACTTACATTTTAGTGGGAACCCGGTATGTGTCTATGAAAATGCAAATTTAAACATCGATAAGGAAAATATGCAAAAATATGGACTAAATAATATACCAAGCTCAAACAATTACATTTTAGCCAATCAGATTTACATCTGATTGCATTTCGATATAACATCTCACAAAAAAAGTGTTCATTTTGAAAACATGCATCCATATAAAAAGGTGAATTTCCATTTTGTGCCGCGAGCATTCGCGCCTGTTCCCATTCATCATGGGAACAGGTTTGAACAGCTCTGAACATCTTTGCGGAGCAAAAATCTGAATGTACCTTCTTTCGTCTTAATGCTTTCTCCATAAGACGCGCGGGAACATATTTGTGGAAATATTTTCGAGAAATGGATGGATGGACGGATGGGAACATTTCCTGATTCGAGCAGCGAACATCATGTTGTTGTTATAGTATTCACGTTCAAATTCAAGGAGATGCTCACGTGTAAATGAAGCACAACAGTTAATTTGTAATTCATACTAGCCTAAAGCCGTGGATTTTAAAATAATTGAATAAAATAGCTCACATCTCCGTGAATGGCCGTCCGTAGTCAATAATCAAAAATAAAGCGTGGCATCCGAATTTAGCATACACATTGAGGGCACGTATGAATTAACCGACAGAGATCGCGAATTCGTCAATGTAACATGGCAGTGGTTGCACTTACAAATTCGAGTTGTGGTTGTTTTTCAACAACAGTACGTGCCGATACAAGCCGCGTAAATGGGACATCAAATGTTTACGCAAAGGACAATCCACGTAGCGAAAGTACCGTGAAATACGAGTACATTATTGTAATCCGCCCGAATCCATTGAACTTGCAGCGTATGTCGTGGGTGTGTTGTAAATTTGATTGCAATCAGAATGGGGGATGTTTTAGAAGAGTCAATTATGCAAAGCTGCTGTTTCACGGTTTGGGTGATCCAAATGCATACAATGAGTCCTTCTGGGTAAAACTTTACAGGAGTTTTTAATGAAATGATATTCCTTGCTATTCCTGGGATAGGTCGAATAAATCAATGAAATTAAAATATTAATTGGTGGTGGTTGTGTTTTTATTTGTACAACGGGTTAGGGTAAGTTAACTCGTGGGACAAAAAAAATATTAAGGGCAGCTATTCAGGTTAATATTTTAAATGACATGTTGTCTACCCTGATTGCTTGGAAAATTGACAGTTTCTTTCAGAATTCGTTCCTTTCTGTTCATGTGACAATCAATTATGAATACGACCGCCTAAATTATGAATGAACTGCACAAATTGATTAAGGCATCATCGTCGGAAATTTTAAACAATTGTAAAATTAACGGCAAGCATACAAATATGCGGATTTTTTGGCCAACCACCCCCTGAGGTTTAAGTTTGTAATTGCAATACATGGAGATACCCTAACCAGCACCGGATAGATGTTCAGAGAAACACACCCAATGATAATAAATCTTTCATATGAGTTTTATTTGTGCTTATTAAAGCCGGGGTGAAGGCGCGCTCATTGGATGTATTAGAAATTTGTAATTTTTATACCTTTCACGGATGTAATAAGGTATATTAACTTTGCCATGAAATTAGCAACACACAGAAGGAAGCATCTCCGACCACATAAACTATATATTGTATATACTCACTAGTCAATTGCGACGCGTGGGACGTAGCGCGTCAACTGTTCCATGTGGCCCAGTTGACGTTTCGTTGGCGTAAATTGGTTTCAGAGAATGCAGTTGCCAGCATACACCTCCTGCACATCCATGGCCACGAACGTTGTCGTGGACGGGATTCGAACCCGAAACGCCGATAGTCAAACATGAAACTGATGCCTCAACACACTGCGCTACCGGTCGCCCCACATTTATAATATTAGTAGGATATTAACTGCCAAATCACGTTCTTAAAGTTGGTTGAAATCGGCCTACTATTTCATATACCTCTCATAGAAACAGTGAAATCGGAACAAGGTTTACTACTAATTGCAAAGTGGCAAATGTACCATAAGTCACAACGGCAAGCTAGCCGAAGGCTAGCTTGTTCGAAATATATTCTGTTTTTTGATTGAATAAATTGAATTTCTTTACTTTATGTCTGTCTTATGTAGGGTTTTTCAATAGGGGCGACGCATTTTGTTTTTGACATTTCTCAAATTGAAGTTGGTTTCACAATTCCTTCAGGTTTAGAAACGTCAGTCTATACCATTTAATCGTGGAGAGATACACACTTCAACAACGTTTGCAAATTATTCAACTTTTTTATCACGTTCACGTGTTCACGTTCTATCGCGACTACATTGCGCGCGATTACGACAATTCGGATGAAGCTCACTTCTAGCTTGATGCTTTTGTCAACAAGGAAAATTGCCGCATTTGGTCGAATGAGCAGCCTGAAGTGATTCACGAAACACAACTTCCGGAAAAATTAACTGTTTGGTGCGGTTTTCATGCCAGCGGCGTCATCGGCCCATTTTTCTTACAACTGTCAACGGCGATCGCTACAGGGCCATGATATCGGAGTATTTTCGGGACCAGCTCGACGCCATGGACTTAGACGATATGTGGTTCCAACAGCACGGCGCAACGTGCCACGTGCCAGCGTACAACACAATCGAATTATTGAACACCAAGTATCTCACGCAACGGTCCTCGCGAATGGTCGCCTCGTTCGTGCGATTTAACCCATTTGGACTTTTTTCTTTGGGGTTACATTAAATCACGGGTTTATGCCAATAAGCCAGCAACGTTAAAAGAGCTGCAGGGCGACATCAAACGCGAAATTCCTGGTATTTTGGCCGATTTGTATGCTTCAGCATATTCACTCGTGCCAGCGCTTCCGAGACGGACGAACGATGTCGTATTCTATAATTAATAGCATCGATTGTACTTTCATTTGAAATTAAAATCATTTGCATAATTAACTCACAGTTTGTTTGATTGAAAAAACAAAATGCATCGCCTCTATTTGAACGACCCTATACATTTTGCTTCCTCGTCAAAATTCAGAGTAAAGGACTCTGCAGATAACAGCTGATACTTTCCAGTTTCGTTTCTAAATAACATAGTCCTTCGTAGACACAGTATACACGGAAATATGAAATCAGTTTTAGGTATTAGGTTACAGGTATTTCATGGATGAAATGGCACATTGGTCGCGGTCCTACGAATGGAACAGGAACAAACTTCTCCTCCATATGCTTTCCCGTCCGGTAAAATATGTATAGACAACTCTCAATTTTCGGATCTGAAAATATTCCCTTCCAGATCTGAAAATTATTCAGATCCAAAACTTGACAGTTGTTTGTACATATTTTACACGAGGGAAATACTGATCCGCTCGTAGGACCGCTGACAATCTTTATTTATCATTTACTCGTAAGTGTTTTATTTGAAAAGGAATGATATATAAACTCCAGGAAAAGGGAATTGCATAGTTTGTAGTAGACACAACGATTAAAAAGAATTACGTAAATTAATCCAGTTTTAGCAAAAAATATACGTTAAAGGCTAACAAGGTATAAATGTCACTACAGTCCAACCTTATGCAGATATACCGAACTGAATTAATTCTAATGCTACCAACTGTGTAATTTTCACCAGGATATCCAATAATCGGCTACACTATGACTACATTCAACACGACCGCAGTAGGAAGTGCCAATATCCAGGAACATTTGCCGAACAAATTCCAATGCAAACGAACAATACCCGGCTCAGCCCCCTCCAAACATTCCTCTGGGTGAGCCACCGTCGATCTGATTTACGTGAATATCCTGGGCGTAACATTAACGGACAACGGGCGTAAATTATTTCGAACGGACATTGCACTATAGTTCGGCAGTCATTCAACTTGTATTCGATAATTTCGACTAAAGTGCGACGCTGCACCGCATACAAAAACAGGAAAACGGAAATGTACACGGTGCCCATAGAGCAAGTCAGACAAGTGCGGGGTACATTGAAGTGGTCAGGATGGTCATTCGGGGAATACATGTCGGCACGACTATATGTCCTCCCGTTTGAACGATGACGATGAAGCGCCGAAATTTAAATTCCTTGAATGATACAGATAAATGGAGTTCGTGTCGGACCGGACAAGGACATGGAATGGGCCGAACTCATACATTTCGTGGACGATTTATTCGAAAACGTTTGAGAGCAGCGCGAATTGTAATCGAGAGCTATTCATCAGTGGCGCTGACTTGTCGACATCCGCCAAAAGTCTGCATATTTAGGTGGCAATGTCGACGGAACGTCAAGCGAATTAGAAAGTGCAATAACAATGAATTTTGTCTATGGCTCACATTTATTCGTTCGGCTGGAATCGTAGCCGTGTCCTTCATCGGCGCATTTTTAATGAACGCTAAGTGCCACATGTTTGTAGAAAAGGCTTAACATTTCACGAGTCCAATAATTGCAATGAGGTTTTCGATCTTACTCGTTCGATTCCGAAAAGGTGTGACAACGGCCGTCCATCGTTACATTTCTGCATGGATGGATGAAGAATTGTTGATGCTGACGTTATCAATTATTCCCTTTTAGTTGATTACGAAACTCTCATGCAACAAGGGTTTAATCAATTTCAGGATTGAACAAATTGAGCCAAGAACAACAACACAAAATTAATAATAAATTGGCGTCGACTTTTTGCGGGAAGTTTACACGATTCTAGGACATTGCGTAAGTTATAAATTCCTTTGATGAATCTTAAGCAGTACAAAATGTTTGAAAGTAACTATATTGCATGCAGATACGACGGTATACCCGAATTGCACCAGGATTGCCATATGGCAATCATAAGGTTTCTTTCCAAAAATTCAAATTGCAAGACAATGAATGCACATGCAACCAAATGGCTAATCAGATTTCACAGAGAAGTATTTTTAGAAATTTCGTGTGCAGCTGCAGGACATTAGTGTTTTGTGTCTTGAAGTGACAAGGTCCTAGATTTAGTGGTAAAACGTAAAGTGGAAAAAATAGTGAAATGGATTACATGAAAAAGTAAGTTCTTTAGTTACTTTTTTTGTAGAAGTGCGATCGTAACGAAATTAAGTGCATTGTGCAGCTGAAGCCTTATAGTTTTATAGTATTTATTTTATTTAAGACAAGGAAACAATTTTCATCCTGTTTTTTCGTCATTTGTATTGTGATTGCCATATGGCAATCGTGGTACTGATAGAGGGATGTATTTCGATAAAAATTTCTTATTAATTATTTTATTAGTTTTTGTGCTTTTTTTCGTTACAATGCGTATTTTGATTACTTTGACGACAGTTACCATAGTTTTCGTGAATATATTTGTACAATAATTTTTTCCAATAGGAAAATCTCATTGCGCGAAGCGCTAGACTATCTAGAGTAGCTTCAAGATGAAGATGAGGTTTACGATGTTCCGGATACAGTTTATATTGAACCACCTGAATACGATGGTAACCTTTCGGGAGAGGACGATGGCAATGAAGATGAAGGTGGAATCCCTGATAATGTTTGCCCGCAACAACTAAGAGCAACGTGTGAAATCGTAACACAAAGAGGCGATCGTATTGGCGATAACGAAAATTGTGATTTTGCATTAGTTGAAGACGTTCCAATTGCGGCGTTTATTGAGGCTGGTAAAGATTATTATAATGAACCATCGTGTTCTAGTGCTCCGTCACCTCCTAGAAAACGATTACGACGTATTATACCAACAATAAGTCAAATTTCACTACCCGAAGCGAACAGGAATACGACCTATACGTGGTCCAAAGATGACACGTCGGATATGATACCGATATTTCCATCTGCGAACTACGAAGATTGTAGAAATTTATTGCCACATGAGCAGTTCGAGAAATTCGTTGAAACACGTTATTGAAGAATCCGGTCGATACGCGATTTATTGCAACAAATCGAACCCAAATGTCACAATTCCGGAGCTCCGAACATTCATTGGTATTCTAATCGTTTCTGGCTATACTAATGGCGTATTGCGCTATATGTGGAATCAAGACGACGACTTGAAGAATGTCTTGGTTTCAAATAGCATGCGCCGGAGTAGAATTCAGGAAATATTGCAATTCCTGCACTTAGAAGATAACAGGAAAGCCGGAACAAAAGAAAGTCCAAATCCTGACAAAATGTGGAAACTGAGACCCTTGACTGATCATTCAAAGGCTAAAATGATTGAACACTTTCATCCAGAACAAAATTTATCATATGACGAAAGCATGATTGCCTATTTTGGCAAACATGGCTGCAAACAGTTCATAAAAGGGAAACCATTGCGATTTGGCTTCCAAGTGTGGTCATTGTGTACGCCATCAGGATACATGGTCAATTTTGAAATTTATCAAGGTAAAAATCCTCGTTCCAATTCTATTTTCGAAGAGAGATTTGGTGCAGCACCTTTGATAAATATGATAGATGATTTTCCTGATGATGTAAAGAATTTGTCATTTAGTTTCTTTTTCGATAACTTATTTACTAGTTTTCCATTGCTTATATATCTAAAAACACGTGGATATAATGCGACTGGAATGATTCGAGAAAATAGCAAAAAGTTCTGGACCACAACCATCTCATAGGCGTGCTTATACGGAGGGTAGTATCGAAAATATCCTACGAATTGATGGAAACAATCACTTTGTAAAACCAATTGAAAAGCAACGAAAATGTGCTGGCGAACTATGCAAAACAATTGGTCGAACAGCTTGTTCAAAGTGCGATGTTGGACTATGTGTCAAATGTTTTGCTTCATACCATACAAAATGAAGCCTATTTTGTTAATTTTTAATTAATTTTAATTTTTTAATAATGTTATTTTATGTAAAAATGTAAAAAAAATATGAAAATCTGCAAATAAAATAAGTTTTTCGTTCTAAAAATTTTGCATTTCTACTAAAAAAAACCATCCCCCTATCAGTACCACGATTGCCATGTGGCAACCGGCCACCCTGGCGCCACCTGTAGGTGGATATTGAAAAAAGTTTCAATTTCTATTAAGAAGGGCCCCCTGAGTCTAACTATATAATTTTTTTACGAATTTTATTAAAAACCAGGCCGAAGCTTCGCTTCAACATTAGCCAACTGGATTCTATTACAAACATTTGACCAAAATGTTAAGCCGCTAGCATTATTTTGTCATAAGTTATCGCTTATTATAAGTTTTATTTCTAGGGGAGGTAGGGGTTCCTTAGGTCGGATCTAACCCATCTTCAATACCAACTAACTTAATCTCACTTTAAACATTTGACCAAAACTTCAAGTCGCTGGCTTGATTCTGTCAAAAGTTATCGCTTATTTGAAGTTGCATTTGTAGGGGAGGTAGAGGTTGCTTGGGTCAGATCTTGCTCATTTTCAATACCGACCAAGTAGATCTTACTAACAACATTCTACCAAATTTTCAATTTGCTAGTGTCATTCTATCGAAAGTTATCGTAATTAAATTAATATTTAATTTTTTGAAATTTTGTAGGGGAGGTAGGCGTTCCTTTGATCTGATTACTCCCAACTTACTAGAACTCAAGCAACTTCCCACCCCAGAGTTACATGCCAAAAATCAGGTGTCTACGTCAATTGGTTCAAGAGTTATGGACAAAAAACCCGAAAAGTAGGGTAGTACGGGGCTCTTTGTAAGAAAATTACCGTTAGTTTTCAACTGATCGATTTTATTTTTTCAGGAGAGTAAAAGATTATCCTCACGAGCGATCTGCCAAAGCTAGAGCTTTTCATGTTTATTTAATCGGGAGTTATAAATACATTTTACTATTGTACATATGTAGGGGAGGTAGGCGTTCTCTTGGCCTGATCATGCCCATTTTCAATACCAACCAACTAGATCATACTTCCAACATCTTACCAAAATTTCAAGGCTCTAGCTTGATTCTATCGAAAGTTATCGTGCGAACGGACAGACGGACAGACAGACAGACAGACATGGCTAAATCGAATCAGGAGGTGACGCTGATCATTTATATATATACATTGCTATACCTCCGGAGCCTCCTTTAAGGTGTTACATATTTCCGTCGTGACAAAAACAATATACCCTATACTAAAAGTCTAGGGTATAAAAAGTTATGGTGCAATTCGGGTTAATCGCGCTCGGTGGCCGTGATCGTTCGGTCACCGCTCTACGATACTAATCTAGAGCTCAGAGATCAAATATCGCCGCGATCAAAAACTACCTGTGAGTACTAATAGAACTCTCATAGTGCTCCGAGCTTGTCATTATAAAGACGGCGCTAGCAACTGCTAGCATGCACCTCCTATCCTATCCGTCCTATCATACTGGATGAAATCATTCGACAATACATGTTCCACGCATTCGCTAGCCATCTCTCCCTCTCTCTCTCTCTCTCTCTAATTGCCTTGATCCCTTCCAGGGGCATGGGCGCGTCAACATCTCTAGAATTTGTATGCCTTGTTGACGTTTCGATAGCATATCTGCTTTTCGGAAGTGCAGTGGGTAGCATGCACCTCCTATACGCACCGTCTTTATACTGACAAGCTCGGAGCACTGTGAATTCTTTTAGTTCTCACAGACAGTTTTTGGTAGCGCCGAGATTTAAAGTCTGAGCTCTAGATTAGTATCGTAGAGCGGTGACTGAACGACCACGGCCACTGAGCGATGATGGTGAGAATAACGTATTAAGATTATACGAGTATCTTTCTCGACATCCTAAAATTTCAGATGCTCTCATTGAGAAAGTATCTGAAATCCCGCAACAAAGAATTCATGTTATCATCAACCAATTTCGTATTGGATGAGGGGAAAGCATTATGAATGCCTGCATTCATGTGAAAAATTTTCGCTACAGAACGCTACATCCCCTCCACGACACATTTGAGGAGACGCTACCTGTCAACATTTCTTTCGTGATTGAACCGCTACATATGAAATGTCTGACAAACAGGTGACAACGCAAATATTTGACAATTGCCAATTTTCCATCGCAAAACATTTCTTTGGCACATCACGAAACAAGGAAATATCAAATCGAAGACGAGAAGACAGTGAATTTACATAGACGGGGATTCTATTTGCGCTTTTGATGTACACAAACGTCACAACACACATACCAGCTGCGAATTGTCAAATGTAGCGCTACATGCCCAGAGAGCGTAAAAAATTTCTGCTACCAAGGGGAAGTAACCGCTCCGGAGCGGATGGAAGGAGCGGTTGCAATCACGACCGGGAGGGGTTGTAGCGCTACGGAGCGCTCCGTAGCGCTCCGTAGCGATCCGGATAAAACGAGCGTGGTGAATGCACTCAATAGCACGAAATCAAAGAAGCACGACAGACGGTTCCATCCATCGTGATTTTTTCGTGGGCATCCGTTGGCATGCGATTACGAGTCCATTTTTTCCGACTTTTGAGTCTCCGTCTCCCCAGGCCCAATATGATGGGAATCGGGCAGAACAGCTTTGGTTTTGTGATTACACGAAAATAAAATTCAAGTTTATAGAGTATAAGGTCGAGGCGGGTTGATTTTGACTGCACGAGTTATTGAGATAAATTTAGAGCTTTCCGACGAGTGGTGAACGATTTCCGTGGGATGAAAACTGAGTTAAACTTCCGTTAACAAAATCGTGACATATCACTTGACGCACAAATTTTCAGGAAGACCCCCAGCGATAAGACAAATCCACTTCTCTCTTTAATTTAGCCATACCGTTTAGTTGGAGGTGCGTGCTAGCAACTGCACCATCCGAAAAATATGCTATCGAAACGTCAACAAGAGATGTTAACGCGCTCATGCCCGTGAAGAGGTCAAGGCAATTAACAGTAACACATATAATTTAGTAGCATATACTGGTGCGTCAGCGGAGGATACGACTATATTGACCATACGTGTAGTAATATATTCAGCGAATGATACTACTTTTTTACTAAAATCTTTTTTCTCGGATGCCAGTTTCCAGCTTGCTCTTAACTAATTGTTGGTTTTTAAAGAAAAATTCCTTCTTCGAAATTCATTGCACTGTGTACACAAAAGTTTCTTAAAATTACTACACGTATGCATTAATTATCTTGTGTTGTCTATTACACTTGTTTGTAAATGAAGTTCCGACAGACATTTGATAGGATCGGCAAATATTAATGGGATACCCCTGCTGTGTTTGTTTTGTGGGTTCAAGTTCAAAATGTATACTCGTATGTGCGGAAGTCAATGCAATTAGTACATTACATATTCAAATGGACTGCATACATGTGCATAAAAATTAAGTTGAATAGAAATTCGACATCCGAGAAGGCATTTTAGTTAAATTGCATTTTGTACTCTAGTTGGCAATCTAGAAATTTGAAAAGCAATAAGTAAATTTTTAAGCTGCACACGTTTGCAATACTAAATTTTTAACTATTTGAGGACGGGTATATGTTTTTAGTTCTAATCCAAGTCAATGACTTAGCTATCCATTATCGGAATACCAAACCAAGCACCTGGCCAGGCCGAACTGCTTCCCCGATGTGGTAGTACATAGCTAAGTCATTGACTTGGATTAGAGAACAGCGTTAAAAGAAATTAACTAATTTAATGAAGGTTTAATATGCATATCCCCCCTAGAGCGAGGCGCAAAGCTACGAGTACTTTGGCGGAAATAAGTTCATGTCAATCCTTTTTGCGCCGATGAGTTTTTCTTTTTGGCGGGGAACTTTTCAAAACAAAGTTGTTTTTGGGAGATATCACATCTTTTTGCATTTTCTGGAGGAAGAGCCCGAATATGAATTCCAAAACTGCTATACAGGGTGGGCCAAATACAAGTTTCTTTTTAAAAATGCAGTAAAATGAACTTAATTAAATTTTTTTCCGCCTTACCCGAGGCGATCACTTTGAATTGTCGCCTGGGCGATTGTCGGTTGTCACCTTACCCGATTCCCGCCCTGGATCTGTCTTGATCAAAGAGCCATTAGCTGTTTTGTATTGAATTCGATCCACATCGACCGGCACGTTCTCGATATATATGAAATAAGCAATTTAATCGCTGAATTGGTTGATGTTTATAAGAACAAAGTAACTTTACCAAAAATAAAAATAATAATAAAAAATAAGCAAGCAAATCAAAGTTACATTCATGTCAATTTAAGTTATTAAATGCTTAAATTCGCAATTTTTAGAATTAAAAAAAAAAAATACATATTGTGATAAAGCATTGTTCCTCATTATTCATGGCATACTATCTGGTTTAAATCATTCATTACCTTAAACAGCGAAAGCTTTTCTTAAAATCAGTGTTCTTACCAACGCCTGTGCTAAATAAAATGTAAATTATGCATTTTAGGTGTTCCAGTTTAGTAAGTCTGGTTTCGATTTTTTTTTTGTGCATTTTGAAAAAAATTTATTACCAAAATAAATTAACAATAAATTGTGCTTAGTGCGCGACTCGAACGGTGCTCTCGATACTTCATATATTACGAATTAACAGTGTTCATAGTTTCAATGCAAATATTTGTGCTAGATTAAAAGGAATTTCAATTGTGCGAAAAGTAGCCAATGTTTCGTTCTATTGCATATAAGTAGTTCTGTGGTGCCAATTGTGCAGATACTTTGTAAGGTGCTGTCATTCCGGTGCATCCAACTGAAGATCAATCAGTGCATGGCGGTGCATCATCATTATCATCACAAGGCAGTTCGTTCCAAGAAAGAACAAAGTTTCGGTGATTTGTTATGTGCACTTGTCAATTAATTTTCAACTCAATTTAGTCAATTGTGACGTTTTGTAATAACCGACCGATACGTACCCTTGCTTGCCCTGAGTCCGAACTCACCCTATAACCACCCAAATTATTTACGACGCATGTAAAAGTGGCGTCACGTCCTTGTGCCACCGTTACATTCTCCAAGGGTATCACGAAATCCGGCTCGAAAGCACCAACTGAAAATAGTCCAACTGGACAATGAGGGTGTGATGTAGTCCTATCATTACAATACATCGCACTTACCAATGTAATTTGAAATGATGAGAACGGTGATGAGTGTCCAGCTTAAGCTACGATCAGAAAATGGAAGCCATCCAAACCATTGCAGGATTTTGGCGTTTCGCGTCAGTCTCGTCATCCTGATATGATTGCTACCATTCTTTACCGGTGGCGATCCTTACATTTTCCCTTCCAAACGAACAAGAGTTTCTGTAAGTATAAGGTGAAAATTGATGGCTTAGAATGTTTCATAGAATTAAGATAATCGGCGAAAGTGCGAAAACCAAAATAAAGTAGCATAAAATCAACATAATTGACGTTCACGGAATCAAAAAGGAACGAGTGCGTGATGCTACTAACAGTCAAAAATTTACTGAGCTTGAAATTTTAAATGTCGCATTTTTATAAAAACATATACAGTCAACCTTGGTTATAAGTTATAACGAATCTTAAGGGAATTAGTTCGTTACAACCGAGGTTCGTTATAACCAATTAAGAAGAAGAAGAAGTTTATTTATAACAAGGTAATTATATTTACATAAATAAAACCAAACACAAATCTAATCTCTAATTTTCCCACATATAATAGCAAATATGTGCATACATAATTAAATCCATTACTTGAAATCATCATCATCGTAGCGCGACAGCCCGGCGTCGGGCCTTGGCCGCTTGGATCGTTGTCCTCCAATTATCTCGGTCACGTGACCGCGTCCTCCAATCTTGGAAGCCCAGTAGTTGCACGACGTCCGCATATACTGATCTCTCTCAACGAGATCGCGGTCGTCGTGCGTTGGCTGGAATAGACGTCTATTATGAAGCGTTGAAGAATCAAGAGCTTCACACAAAAATAACTGACTATTTCAAGTAATGGATTTAATTATGTATGTACATACAGTCGAAACTCGATAACTCAAACTTGAAAGGAAAAAGCTTTTACTACTAGTTATCGAACAGACAGACCCATTTTCTTTATGTGATATATCACCCAGTGGTGTCCCGTGAGGCAACCGGCGATCAATCTCAGGTTAGCTCTGCCCGAGCGGCTAGCTTTTGTGAGGTCGTAGCTGTTGATAAGATATTCGGATTGCCGCAGTCCTGGGAGATTATTCCAGTGCCGCAGCCTTTCGCCTGCAGACAACTTCCTCACCAGCGTCCTGGCTGTGGCCCAGTTTAGACCGCAGTAGGGACCAGGTCCGAAAAATTTGTCCGATGCGCTCTGCCTAGCAAGTTCATCCGCAGTTTCGTTGCCATGAATGCCCCGATGTCAGGTGCCCAACATAGAGTGACCCGGTTAGAGTTTGCGAAACCCTGAAGAGTATCAAAACACTCTTTCACTAGTTTCGATGCTAACTTATGTAAAGAAAGAGTCTTAATAGTTGCCTGATTGTCAGAGCAGATAACGATGTAAGCGCCAGTGAGCTTCTTGTATACAATTTCTCTGACGCAGGCCTCAATGGCATGGATCTCGGCTGGAAAACTGTTCCAAATGCCCATAGCGATTGAGATCTTGGTGTTCGGTCGAAAGACCCCAGCACCAACTTCTTGTCCCGTTTTTGACCCATCAGCAAACCATCATAATATACCCGGGGTCAGGAGAGATATCCCATTCTGACTACGGATGGAGACCGAAAATTTCCTACCGAAGCAGAGTTCCGTAGTCATGGCAGGAATCCGCTCCGGAATACTCATGTGGCCCTGATGGAACACCTGAGCATCATATGTGAGATGCAATTGAAAAGCACTTGGAGTGTCAGTCCAACAATAGCCTCAATGGCCGATGTGGAACATATGCGGATGGATCCTGTCATACCAAGGCAAGTAAGATGTTGTAATTTGCTACACAACTGTATGGTGCAACGCTGCTGCGTTTTGGGCCACCATACTAGCGCAGAATATCACAGCTGGTCGCATCAGCATAGAATATAACTACTCAGTCATTTTAGAGGTGAGACGCCGGGTTTTCCCGAAGAGATACCTGCAAGCCCATATAATCCGAGTGGCCTTTTTAATGACAGTCTCGATGTGGTTGCTCCAGTTGAGCTTCGAGTCCAACGTGATGCCTAGACACTTGACTTCAGTGGAGAACACGAGTACCGTGTTGCTTAGGCTACCCGGACTTCAATTAAGATTTTTCTTCCGGGTGAATGGAACCAAGACAGTTTTCTGAGGGCTAACGCTCGGGCCAACTTCAGGGCATAAGCGAAGGACTAGGTCGGGTGCCTCCGTGACAGACAGATAGACAGAAAGACTATTGACCGATTTTATAAGGGTTTTCTTTTTACTACAAAACCCTAAAAACCTAGATAAATGGTAAAAAGTGAACTGCCGATATCGATTCGACGAAGCATTTGCTTTTAAGGTTATTCATGGAAATGCGATATTTACAACTAGTCAGTCCAAGCCCTACTAACGATCATATAGTATTTCTTTTCCAATTCTCCCCTAACACTTCCAACTACAACCGGCACGTAGTTATGCAAGCAACCACCAAAATTATACTTAAATTAAATCCGAGACTTTCCAGCATCGTATATCGTACTGCAGCTGAATTGCATTAATCCAAGAACTGTCGTAACACTCGCTTCTATGGTGAACATTGACATCACTGTAGTTTTGTCGATTACTATCGGATTTCTTCAATCTATCCTTCAAGCCAATTGACCGAACGTACAACTCATAGAAACGAGAAACTCAACAAATTGCTGTTCGCAACATATCTACGTAACATAGATGACACAGAAGATACATACACACAGCATCTTCGGAAATCTAAAATATTATCCTTATCCGATTCCCGAGTGTTTAATCCTTGAAATTCAGTTACCCAGATACGTGTCGCAGACTAAGTCGCAACAGCTACTTCCCATCCTCACCTAGCTACCAGGTTGGCTACATATACGAACGCTCCCGTCATCCTTATTTTCTGTTGAGCAAAATAAGACGACGTCTGGCATGTTCGTCCTTCACATAGAGTTATTTGTGTATATATCGGGATGGGTATTTTGTCGTTGCCCGGATTGTCAAAGACTGGCCAGTAGCCACTTTCGACAGTTTCCATTCTTCTGCTCCACTCCTGGTTTCCTCTTGAAGTCATTTTTCACTTAGGGAAGGTCTTTGCTTTGGTTAACAATATCAAATTTCCAGATACAGCACGTTTCTAATATACGAGAGTGTTGGCCTTTTGGTACGTTTGTTTTCTCGTACTTGTTGTTCTTTTCTTTTTTTCTTCTGTGTCATGGTTTTATTTTTACAACCAAGCGTCTCTCGCGTACTTCCATATCCTGGACAAGTGGCGTAAGAATCCTTGCTTGATGGCCACGCTATGTTCATGATATTGTTGATACTGTTGCTCATGTTTGGATTATAGCGTGTGGTGTTGCCTTCATTAATCAATTTTTGCCAAAATGGAAAGTAGATTCCTGCGTATTGTCAAAATATGTAGAGCAGTGACATGAAGTTTTTTTCTGTATTGAGAAAAAGGAAATCTGAAGTTTACCAATATAAAAATCCTGCATGGAAAGAAAAGTTCTATATTCGAATATGATGCTCATTATTATTAAGAGTTTCAACCATTTACTACGTCACACTGGAGCTCCTAGAAGATACCAATTTAGAAGATTGTTTCTTTTTGGTATATATTCTTGACACCAGTATTTGGTTGAAGGTGTGGTAGTTCACCAGATGAAGTGTCGATTAATCATGCGAGAGATCACAGATGCAATTGTTGCCACAAGAATGTAATGGACCACCTGTAATGGACCATGTCATGGTAGTGCTGCTTCCACCGGCAGATCGAAGGTATCACCAGATGAGTACTGATCTGTCGATTGTACGAAACCAGAGGCCGAACGTCCCATTAGTCCCAAACCCCATTGCTAACGCAAGGGTATCTGAGACGTCCGCCAACTACTCCATCCTTATCGCCCCATTTTTTTAGTATGCCCCATTTTTGCCTCCCCTGTTTGTGTTGTCTTCTCAGGCCTATGAATTTTTGTTAATACGTAAAGGACAGGGGCGACGAGCGGCGAAAATGCCGCCCACGTCTCCCGAACTGAGCTATAGCAAACACAGGCTGTTGCTTGGCTCGTTTAGGGGTCTTTTTCTTCGCCAGCAGGCACGGCCCGACCTTCACAGTCATTATGCAACCTTAGGCTCCGTCCACACGGGCATCTTCGGCCCACTAAACCGTCCGTTACTATTATTATAATTGATTTTCTTACCGCCGTCGTGCTGCACGGCCTCCAGTTTACTCAGAAGTGAATGAGGACATTGATTTGATAAAAATTATTGGAGCAAGGACAGGGCGAGCTATTCCAGGAGCACAGGGGGTGCGAAGTCTTCCCGAAACTTTTAAATTAAAACCAGACAGTATATCTTAGACGTATGAGCAGACGCATTTGAACAGGAAATCATCGTGAGATTTTCTGTCTAATAAATTAAATCATACGTTACGTTTTAAAAGCCATAAGGTCTCCTTAAGGTAAAGTAAAAAAAGGTTTGGTATTTTCGCTTATAACGAACGGAACCGCGCGTCTATTCGATAGTAAATTGCAGATTCACTAATCAATCAAATCGCGCTGACCCCACATTGGGCGCCGAAGATTTCCGAATTATTAGACTATTTTTTTCTCTATTTTCTATTTTCCTGTTTGAAGTCTGGGTGGCGCGACGGCTAGCACGTTCTTTTTCTATGCACTGGGCCCCGGTTCAATTCCTTCTGAGTGCAGTAGTCTTCGATAAAAGCGGGGATTTACCGTGTCGGACTATGAGCCCACTCAGCTTTTAAATGTCTACGCATTTGGAGTAAATAACTCGGTTGAGCGTGTTGCTGATTACACACCCGTGCATAAAACACACCGTCACGGTCTAGTAAATTAGATGCTGCTAACTAATCTCGAGGCCTTAGTCTGTTGCGCCAGTTATTTAGGTCTCTATTTTCTGTTGCCAAATTTTGTCTGATGTAGAATGAAAAAAATCTTAAAGAGACCTTCAGGTAGCCTTAAAATAGCCTTCACGTAGCCTTAATATAACCTTGAGGTAGCCTTAAGGTAAATTAAGGTAAGATCTAACAAGTTTTTTTTTGTGCTGTGTATATCACCATTCAACAGCTCTTTTTGGTTTCATTGAATAAATAAAATTATACTGACCCCATATTGGGCACCAAATATTCTCGGGCTTGGCCTGGAGTCTTGTGGAGTTTTCAAATCGCGGTGAAGTTGTTTATTGGTAACATACCAAGTAGCATTTTTGTAATCATTCGTAGTATTTTCGACTGGAACCGTTTCCAATTCTGAGTTTGAGGCTGTACCCCATAATTGACAAACGTATGTCCACACCGGCTTTAAGATGCTTTTATATAAATAAAGAGTTTGGTCGATATATTTATCAGCCAGTATAACCTTCGAAGTCTATGCGGTGCTCAGCCTGCCGAACAGCAGCTTTATTCGTATGAAAGCGAAGTTCCAAACCTACAAGATAATCGTTCGCCGTGTGTTATGCCATGGGTACGAGACTTGGAACCTATGTCCAATGTGTTCAATGATGAATACTTTTGAAAGGAGGGTCCTCCGACGAATCATTGGAGCAACGGGCAGTCTCAATGGCGAAAACTATATATAATATTTGACGAAGTGGAGGCCATCAAGATACGAAGGCTGCTGTGAGCGATGCACATGCTGCGAATGGATAATCAGCAAATCCCCACGAAGGAATTCGTCGAGAAGTGCGACGGTACAAAAAATCCCGGGAGATCGAAGAAATGATTGGTGACGGCCGTTCCAGACATTAGTTTAAAGCTGCATAAAGTGACAGAGTGGAAGCAGTAGTATATGTACCGAGACGTATGGAGGCGAATACTTGCAAGAGCCAAATCCCCAAGCGGATAACGTGGCAGTTAAGTTAAATTAGAGCTTACAAAGTTGGAGTTTAAATGCCAATTGTAGGCGCGTTGTTTTGCTTTACTTAACCTGTATACAATAGTGAAAGAAACACGCAATACAACATCAATGCTACCCCATTAGGTTAGCGCTTAACCTAGCAATTTATAGAGGGCCGATCCTGATCTGGATAGCGCATCTAGCGGTTGCTAGTAAAAGTTCGTATTTTCACCTCTCTTCACCTCAATTAGATTATTGCCCCATTTTTTTATTATTCCAAGTTTTGTCTCCCTTGTTTGTCTTGTCTTCCCCAGTCCTGCAAGCTCCTTTTAATATGTACGGACAGGGGCAACGATCGGCGACAACCCCACCCAAGGCTCCCGAACTGAACTACAGCAAGCACAGGACGCTGCTTAGCTTCCCCATGGATGCCCACCAACCCGTCCATTACAGCGCCGTCCCCACGGGCATCTTCGGATGCCCACCAAAGCCCGACGTCAGGTTGTATGATGACGATACTGATACTGCTACTTCTACACACAAGCTGCAAAAACTAAAAACGAAGAAAGGTGTCAAGATACGTAAAATAGTGCCGGATGATTAGCCATTGTGGTTCCATCGATGCAAATTCGAATACTCGTAAGAAAGTGCTTTTGAAAGAAGTGGACAACACTCTTACGAAATCTTGACTGCAAGCATTCGCGACAAACTTGTTTGTAACTCTATGTATTCTTCCTGATGCAATTTCGCAAACTTGAAAATTGTTTACATTTGCTTCTAGCAAATTGTAACGGTGTTTGTTCAACGAAACATTCGCTTTCTATCCCGATATGGAGTCAAGTAATAAATAATCCTGCATCGTCGTGAAGCAAGTGAATTTGTGCAGATCCTTGAAAAGTAGCATCTTAGCGGGGCAGTACAAGAAAATGGTTTTCAACATTGCAATTGCAGTCGACGCTTTCATATGTACGTATATTGCTAGACTACCACCATAAAGATTCCAAGAGAAATGGAAGGTATACAAGGAATGTAATGCCACCTCCCAGTGGTCTTCGTTGTTGTCTACTATTTGTGATGTAATTCATCGCTTCAGTTAGTCTTGAGATAATATTATGTGGTGCACAGATGATGTCAGGTAACTAACTTGACTAACATTGGATAGTGTGTATCCACTTCAGTGAAAATAAGGTGCAATTTGTTTAAGAACTGGTTAGGGTAGGGTTAAGGTTCTAATACACATGAAGCGTAAACCCGTCCGGTGTGTCAAATTTACGATACCCGTCCCGTGTAAATAGCAAACGAGTTAACGACACTGCATAACTTGTTAGCTGACGACAGGTCCCGACGGCTACTCATCCACCGTTGTAGAGTCGATGTAAAAAGATGATTTCAGTACTCCCATTTATGCTGTCGTAAACGCACTTCATGTAAACACAACAACGTGTACATTATTTCCGCGTCAGTAAAATTCGCTTCAATACTCGCTTCTGACGTTTCGCCCGTGTAAACCCGACATACGTGCCAACAATAGCCGCATTTACGTGACTCGAGCAAAAATCACGCGATCGCGTATACGCGTCTCGTGTAGCTGAACCTTGATTTTTGGAACACAAAAAAAAAACAATCTAGGGTAGTTATCCAGGTTAAATTTCAAAATGTCATGTTGGCTACCCTAATTGGCTTAAATTTTAAACAGTTGCTTAACAGTTGCTTTCAGAATTCGTTCGTTTCTGTTAATGTGACAAGCAATTATGAACACGGCCGCCTAAATTACGAATGAAGTGTATCCATTGATTAATGGCTACGTTTCTACGAGCGGATCAGGATTTTACCTTTCTCGATTTCTCCTTCATATACTTTTCCCTTCGTTAAAATTTGTACAGACGACTGTCAATTTTCGGATCTGAAAATGTTCCCCTCCGTGTATGAAAAGTATTCTGATTCGGAGTTGTCCGTATATATAGGTACATACGTATATTTTACCGGAGGGGAAAGCATTTGGAGGAGAAATCTAAACATGTCAAATCTAGATCCGCTCGTAGAAACGCAGCCATTGCATCATCGTCGGAGCTTGACACCAATTGTCAAATTACCGAAAAACAAGCCAATAGGCGGATTTTTCGGTACATTGTAAAATCTATCGAATTCAGGTAAGTCACCCCGACTTACCTGCAGTCGATAGATTGTACAATTATTGTACTGACCTGTACAGGTTTAAGTTGGTGTTGTAATGCATCGAGATACCCTAACCTGCACCGGGTGGATGCTCAAAAAAACTTACGTATAACTTATACAGTACAAACATACATATGAATATAAGCGTAAGCATATACATATATCTTAGACCTGTACAGACCTCCAAAAGTACCAATTGGTAACGACCATACGTATGCATTAAAAGTGAGTTTTCAATGAGAAGTTTCATCATTCATCGATTCGGATGTTTATGTACAATATATTTGAACTAACATTTATTGGGAAGGTTGGCGTTCATTCAGTAGGATCTTGCCCGATCCTACTACAAATATTTGATAAAAGTTTCAAGTCACTTCCCTACGTCAATTGGTTCAAAAGTTATAGACAAAACCCTGAAAAATAGGGTAATGCGGGGCTCTTTGTAAAAAAAAAGTACTATTATTTTCCAACCGATCAATTTCGTTTTTACAGGAGAGGATAAAATGGCCCTTTTTAATCATCTACCAAAGTTGGAGCTTCTCGCGTTAATTCAATCGGGAGTTTTAGATATATTTAGTTATTTTGAATATGTAGGGGAGGCAGGCGTTCCCTTGGCCGGATCGCGCCCATTATCAATACAACTAACTAGATCATAGTACGAACACTTGACGAAAATATCAAGCTTCTAGCTTCATGCTATCGAAAGTTATCGTGCGAACTGGCCGACAGACAGACGGATAGACAGACAGGCAGACATGGCTAAATCAGGAGATGATCCTCATCATTTACATACCTATATATATGTATATATACCTACATATTACCATATCTACGGAGGCTCCTTCGTCGTTACAAAAACAATATGTCTTATAAGGTCTAGGGTATAAAAATAGGATTAGTCCTAATGTGCTATTATTTGCCTTGACCCCTCCAAGTAGGGCATGGGCGCGCGTCAACATTTCTGGCCTTGATGAGGTTTCGATAGCATATCTAGTTTTCAGGCGTGCTATTGTTAGCATGCACTTCCAATCCGCGCGGTCTTTATACTGACAAGCTCGGAGCGCAGTGAGAGTCACTATTTGTTCGCACCGAGGATTAAACCTCCATTCTCCAGATCAGGGGTCGGCAAACTTTTTTTTTGAAAAGGGCCAAATTTTTTAAATTTTAAACTCAGCGAGCCTGGTAGAATATTCGAATGAACGTAGATGAAAGCTTCTCCATTTTACAGTCAAATAGATTTCAAAATATGGGACTATCCTTCCAGCGCAGGGATATATTTGTGAATTACAATTACATACCGTTAGTATGTATTGTCTTGTAACTTTTTTTAGCACAAGAAATGGTAACATACCTATATATTTAATCTTCTTTGTGTTTTAAATGAAAGTTTTCGACAATATTTTTGAAGTTCAAAAGAGAATAATATGATGTGTGCCATATGATTTCCAAAATTTCCCCTCTCATTTTTTCAAAATTCGCTCTGCTCATTGTCATTCATTCATTTTTGAAACGTCGATAACTTCTATAATATCAAAAGGATATGAATAAATGTTTTCATTGCTGAGCCAATTTCCGTCCGTCCATCTTCCCCGCAAAAAATCGTACCCCCAGTATATTGGTTTACACATTTGGTGTATGAATATGCAGGGTATTTCGAATTTAGTTCACCATCCACCCTACCGCTCCTTACGAAATTTTCTAAAAATTCTTCGATTTTGTATGAAAACAATTGGGTCAAGTCAAATTTCCACAGTAAACGTCCCAGCAAAAAGTGCGGTTAACCAAGTAGGGTAGGTAACTGGTTAACCAAAACATGAAAATCGTAGCCCCCGCATGGGTGTTACGAAATGTTAAGGATAGGGTAGTAAAAAAATGCATCAATGTCACAAGTGTTTTGCCAACCAACGGTGCCCCCCAACGTTACTAACGTAGGCTACTACCGTATTTACCTTTCCTAAGTTGGTCCCCTAAATACCCACCAAAAGTAAAAAAAAAATCAGCTACATCCGGTTAGTATGCCTATTTGATTTTACGGTTGGGTTGTTTCCCTAAGAATTATTTTTATAATTTTTTTTTAACATTTAAATAAATTTTTTGTGTTTGCATGTCCGACTAGGATTCGAACTCGAGTCGTTCTACCTCAGAAGCCATCGCGCTACCATACATACGCCATCGGGACTAATGAATGGTTACCAAATAATGCTTTATAAGCAATACTGTCAAAGTATAAAAAGTGGTTAACTAAGTTGGGTACGTACCTGGGTTGCCTAAATCATGAAAATCGTAGCCCCCGCGCCATGGAACTCTTGCAATCCTATGGGCTGACTGAAAATGGTGGATACGCCAGGATGGCCATTTAGCATAGCTATTGGGGGTAGTAAGCGTTGCCGGGGGGGTGCGGGTTTTTGCTGGGAAGGCATTTCTGGTAGGTTAAGTTTTTGCCACCTTACTGGCCTTTTTACCCACCCATTGTAGGCATGCTGGGTTCGCCCTCGGGGGCGTATACGGTAGTGTAATAGACTCTGAAGCAGAACGACCCGAGATCGAATCCCGGCCGAACGAGCAAACACAAAAATTTAATTTAATATTGAAATCAAATTGGAACATCATTTCTTAGGAAAATGATCCAACCGTAAAATCCAATAGCCATACTAACCGGATGTTACTGATTTTTTTGTTAGGGTTGGTATTTAGGGGACCAACGTAGCATAGGTAAACACGGGGGCTAACTAAAGGGTACAATTAGCACATTAAAATCGGTTGTAATAGCGGTATTACCCGCCCATT
This sequence comes from Chloromyia formosa, assembly GCA_964017055.1. Classification (NCBI taxonomy): domain Eukaryota; kingdom Metazoa; phylum Arthropoda; class Insecta; order Diptera; family Stratiomyidae; genus Chloromyia; species Chloromyia formosa. The sequence goes on from OZ024813.1 coordinate 140,637,701, forward strand.
GATTTTTATAGGGAATTAGGCTGATGTGGTTGCTGCCTAATGCCAATTTTGGAACAGTGTAGTCGGATACCGCTGGAAGATCCAGACTACCCAAATTAATGGAGAGTCCAGTCATTAGAGGCGCATCACTGTCCAGTGTCGCGAACCGCGAGGAACAAAAACCGAAAAAACCGGGTTAATTTTTTTCCAAGTACCGGTTGCTCGGTTTAACCGACCGGTTTTTGACATCCCGAATGATCATACCAATTTAGTCTTCAATGGACCAAATAAGTTGATTTAAATTTCATTTCGACAAATTACATTGTGATACGAAATAAGTCGTTTTTCAAACTTTTTGTAAAAATTTAATTTGTCCATGTTAAAAACAAAATTATCTCGTGGGCCGGATAAAACCCAGAGGCAAATCGAATTTGACCTTCGGGCCGTTGTTTGCCGACCCCTGCTCTAGATCGTAAAGCGCTGACCGAACTAACACAGCTACCGAACGCGTCAAAACCAACCATAAAATGGAGTATGATATGATGGTACTATTCTTAACCAAAATTAAATCCGCAATGACTACTTTCCTAAACCTATACGTTACCAAAAGTATCTGGTTACTATTATTGAAAACATTTCTACACATTTCTCGTATGTAAATTCTGCCTATTTTAGTTCCCTCCGCATTTCAATACATAATTGTACAAAATTGAAGAGCGTATTCTCGTATACGAGTCCATGTACATAAAATAAGTAACCCGCAAGACACACATTAAATTAAATGAAAAGCATTTGGCTTGTGATGCATCAAAGTGAATGGAACAGTGAATGCTAGTCGGCACATTGCATACATTTAGAATAGCGAATGCATTTGCAAATTAGAATTTTCGTTTGAATATCTCAGTTCTAATTAATAAACGTGCACTCGAAATGAGAGAATGCTCTTGAAAGACACTACAGTTGGCAAAACTCGGACAGTCTGTGGGCCAATGTGCAATATCTTTAGAATCTATATCCATATACAGTCTTACATTTTCATTGAAAACCATTTGTTCTTTTAGTGTCCATTCAAAATTTCTAGAAGCGTTTGTTGCGAAATTCAAATTCAAGGCCAAATGTCGGGTGACCATGTAGAATATACAAATGTAATTTCCTAAAAACGTTACTCGACATGAAATGATGGAATCCTTTGAGAATCCCTGAAAAAGTGTGTGCTAATGGAAAAAGAGAGAAGAATATTATTCATTTCGGCATATCTTTGAAAAGGGAATAACTAGTATCGATGTATGCACAACACAAGGACTCCGGACAAGTACTTTTTGCTTCCCAGTCTAGTGGCTTCTATCGAAAACTTGCCACTTTTTTCGCGAAATATGCTTTGCTGTACTTTGTAATACAGCCAAGTAATTTGCCATCATCACGGTCGTCCTTTGACCCAAACATCTTCCTATTCCATCAGAATCATTACATTTTCGCTTCCAGTTAATATCTTTTAGCAATAGCATTCAGTATGCTAGCGAAATATACAAACAAAACGGACATTTTTTTGCTATATTGAAAGCCAGCTGCAAGGATATTTTTCCAAAGTCAAATGCAAACAGTATCGTCGTCGCTTTGCACTGCTGCATGATGTGCACATCTATCGTCATCCTCCCTATATATTCGTATTTACTAAGTATGCATAGATTGTAACTAGCCATAAAATGCCCCATGAAAAATCCATTTCAATTATGAAAATTGAAGCAGATTCTACAGACCGGAATCCAGACTGAAATGGAGGTAATATGGACATTATTTTCACTTTACTGAAAATAGAATGAAAAAAAAAGAAACACGTCGATCCAGACAGGATGCTACTAGGAATCTGTTTGCAGATAAATTCTATTCGCTAGTCTAAATGATCATTGCCTGTATTTGGAATTCGCTTTTGAACTGGTGTGATATGTTTTGTATGTGTGGAATTGCATAACAGCAGACAATATTAGGTTAGGGGTATGCAGGGTGTCCAACTTCCACTGGGCAAGCTCCTCACCAGCGATTTTTCATTCAATTATAAGCAAAAAAAATATATATAGTCAAACTCGGATATAACGAACTTCCATGGGACACCCGAAAATGTTCGTTATATCCGAGGTTCGCTATAAGCGATCAACAGAATATCGAACAGCTTAAAGCGAAATATTATCAAGTAATTTTCAACATTTATTCCACACTGATATTTGAGATCTACAAACTACCCTCATCGAGGTTTGCGCTAAATAAGTTGTCAGATCAAAGGTATTGAAGCCCTCTTTCCGAAAAACCAATCCTACCTCGCCAAACTTGCCGGAAATGGGTGGCAGGAGAGGTAATTGGGGCGTACGACCCAACTCATTATTATGATGGGCTCACATACACGCACCTATAGTTGACGTTATTTCCCATAGGAAAAAAAATGTGCCCACTTGCAAAGAGCAGACGAAATTCCAAATTAACAGGAATTGACATTGCGAGTACAGTATAAAATCATGGTATCAATCGGTGTGCTGGAAAATCGTTTGTACGCGCTTCATATTTTATTTATGAAGAAGTGCGATTTATTGATATTTCTATAGATGAACGCCAAACACCACGCCCGATGAAAAACTATCTAAACTATGGTTCCTGCGACAGGCGGGTTCGTCGAGCGACCCAACGGCCAAGAGCTGCCAAACCCCTTCAATGCAAGAAGGAAAGTGCGTTTGTCTGTAATATGTTAAAAATGTTTTTTTTTTTTGTGGTTATTTGGAGCAACATATCTCGGCACAACTGCTTTCAGCACTACTTCTCCGCGTCGGTATTAAAAGTAATCCCGGCCCTTGGATCTGCTGCGTATGCAAGAGAGTGCTGCACCCCAATGATACATCAGTGAGATACAACTGCTACGATGAGTGGTGTCATTTAAGAATCTGGTCAGGACTTAACCTTCACAGTCACTGGAACGCCTCCTTTACTACTAGTCAGTGTAGGAATAGAGGACTACAAGCAACAACCGCGTCTAACACGATAAATTATCCAGCACCATTGAGCACTCTGACAGGTTTTCAATCATCTCCGGTGACTCCTGCGAGCAGTACCTACAGGATTCCTCAACAACACAACATTACGCCTGCACCAACGATCGCCATTATTTAAGTTGGAGCAATACAGGAAACGAAGCTCTATTCTAATTCATCTCTCAACACAAATGGAGATTACGCAATTGTTAGGAGAGATAGAATAACCAACGCTGGAGAAGGGCTTGCTTTCATCACAAGTAGATATCACCACCAATGACAACATCATGGAAGTGCAGGCCATCGCCATTCAATGTTAATATTGAAGTCTATAATATCTATATTCCACCGGAATCCAGCTGCCCCTCGGGATACAATGTGAATATCAACCCTTTCCTCACTGATCAACACCGTCTCCTGTTTGGTGACTTTAATGCTCACCATGAACTCTTGCATTCCAATCTCAACAACGACGCAAGAGGTGTCTCAATAGCGGAACAACTTGATGCTTCGGATTTCTACACATTGAATGATGACACTCCTACTCGTGTCCCCGGTACCTGTTCCATTCCTCCTGACATCACGATTGCCAGAGCAATCCTCGTAAATGAAGTTCAGTGAAAGCCGGTCCTAACACAATCCTTGGATCATCTTCTAATCATCATAAGGCTTGACAAACCGACAAATGTCATACCTGCAAAACACCGCACTTTTGTCAACCACAACAAGGCTGACTGGAATGGCTTCAAATCATACACCAATGCAAAATTTCTCGCTCTGCCAACTCCAAGCGACCTACGTAAGGCCAAACCCAACATAAGGATTTACACGATTTATTCCTGCAGGACGGATTTTGAAAATTCTGCCTAATTTTTCTACTTCTGCCGCCAGGTTAGCAGACGACCGACAGAGAGATAGGATTAGGAGCGCAAGCCCGGATGATCCCTGAATTCACAAAATAAATTGGGAAATTCTCAGACAAGTAGCTGAACAAAGAAAGTTAAAATGTAGTACTCATCTGAATAACTGCAACCTTACTACAGGTGTGAGTAAATCATGGTGGACTGTCCGTGCACTTCTTGAATTCAATTTTTGGTCCAACCCCTATATTCACAGATGAACGGGTATATGCAATGATCCATGCAGTGCGTTTGTGCGTTAGTCCGAGTACTTTCAGTAGTCTGATCTTATGTAGGTTCATTGAGTGACCCTGATCTCTGAACGTTGGCTGCGAATTCGGTTATCTACTGGGCTAACGGTATATTCCGCTGTATTCAAACCAGTGCTGCACCATTAAGTCTTTTTAATGGTCACCCCTTCAAGTATTTCCCGTGGTCCAATTTCAACAAAATTTGGTACGTAGTTTGTTAGGTTACTACAAGGACTCAACGCTGACATTTTTGACCTGCAGGTGTACGTCAGGGCAAAATGATCTTCTTGGTATTAAAGTAATATTTAGGAAAGATGAGAATCCTATGGCAGGGTGTGGTGAGGCGAATGCACTGTACTACTGTTGAAAGTATTTTGAGTCCTATCGCTCTCAGTGGCCGTGGTCGTTCGCCCACCGCTCTACGATACTAATCTAGAGCTCGGAATTCAAATATCGGCGTTATCAAAAACTGCTTGTGTGTACTAATAGAACTCTCACAGTGCTCCGAGCTTGTCAGTATAAAGACGGCGCGGATAGGAGGTGCATGCTAGCAACTTCACTTCCGAAAAGTAGATATGCTATCGAAACGTCAACAAGGCATAGGTATGCTAGAGATGTTGACGGGCCCATGCCCCAGTGGGGTCAAGGCAATTAACATTTTGAATCCGTCGGTGAGGAAAAGTGTTACTTTACAGAGTTGTACTAGAGTTTATGGCATTTTGGGTCCTATGGTGAGGAAAAAACACATTCTTGACGATGAAGTGATATAAGGAATGATGGGTATCATATAGCCGATTGAGTTAAGTCGAATTTCCTAGACTGCCACGTTAAAGACATTTTGAGACCCTATCAGTTGCCCTTTGTATACTACATCTTTTGTACAGACGATACTGTATCCGTTGTTCAATTGATGGTAAGCTGTTTACTACGATGTACCACAAAAAGGGGAATAGTATCCCTCCTTGTGGGCATCCCAGAGTGACGTTTGCTGTTTAAGTGTGGTCTCCCATCTCCGTGATTACCTTTGTGGATGATAGCATCCTTTTCAACCATAGGGTTCTGCTATTATCTGCCCCTTTACTCTGAGTGCAGAGTCGATGGAAGAGAAAGATGTGTTATCAAAAGCAAAGCACCTTCTATATCTAGAAAGGCACATACTCCCGCCTCCTTTGCAGTCAGGTTTGTGTCAAATTCTCCTACTAGGCAGTGCTGAGCAGTTTCAGTCGATTTATCTGACTGATCCTGCAAACTTCTTACAGTTTTCCGGAAATTTCGTGAGGAGTGTGGATCTGATGTGCACATCAAGGATTTTTCCGTAGACTTAAGCATGATGGAGGTTAAACTGATTACACTCATACCTCTTTATACGACGCCTCTTTTTACGTTGTTTCGCTATAACGGCCTCTTTGAATTGTGGCGCAGCTTCGATTTACGGCGCACATTGATTCGATATAGAAGATTACAAGGCAAAGAAAGCCAAGGGCACTGATTCTTCGCCTGAGATTTGTCAACCCGTTCTAAGTGTAGCATCAGATAATAGGTTTGAAGATTATGATGAGCGTGATGTGCTGAATTTGTTGAATTCTTAACTAGCCCCTTAGCAAACCAAGCAATGCTGCAGTTGGAATCTGCCCAAGCAAATCACGATATAGAAGAGCCACTTAAGCAAAATATATTAACATCTAAAGATTTAAATGAAGCCCTTAATCTCTGCGAGCAGGAATATAAATTCTTCTTCAATCCGACTCCAACGAAGAATGCAGCGCTAGAATGACACGAGTCATACACAAGTTGATTTTTTCTTACAGACAAACAAACGGCAGACTTAAGTTTTTCAAGGCGGGTCCGCCGGAGTTCCAGAGATAACTTTAGATTTTGAACGGGACAAGGAGATAGTGCTGAGATCTTCGGACTGAACACCAGGATCTCAATTGCTATGGGCATTTGGCCCAAAGTTTTCCAAGCTGAGATTCATGCTATTGAGGCCAACGTCAGAGAAATTCTGTACAAGAAGTTTAATGGCGCTAACATCGCTATCTGCAGTGAGAGTCAGGCTCTTTCTTCACATAAGTTCTTATTGAAATTAGTGAAAGAGTGTTTTGATATTCTTCGGAGTCTCACAAACACCAAGCGAGCCACACTGTGTTGGGTACTAGGGCATTGGGGCATTAATGTCAACGAAGCTGCGAATGAACTTACTAGACAAGGCTCATCTGAAAAAAAAATCCCTACTGTGATCTGAGCTGGGCAGCCAGGGCGCTGCTAAGGGAATGGTCTGCGGACGAAAGGCTGCGTTACTGAACCCTAGGACTGCGGCAATCCAAAAATCTTACCAAACCGTACGGTCTCAAGGAAGCTAGCTGGAAGAGTGGATAATCGTTGGTTACCTCACGGGACAGCGCTGGGTGAGATATCACTTAAGCAAAATGGTTCCGTCCACTGAATGCCAGCTTTGCCTGGAGGACATGTAGCCCACAAAATACATTCTCTGTGAATGCCTCAGACTTGTTTTCATATTTTAGCTTTTGTAATGATATGAATTTTTGATATTCCCATTATGAACTTAAAACTTTATTTGTTCAATAAATTGGAACCGATCCTTTGTTATTAATATGGATTTATATAAAAATGATGTACCCCTTGTACGTTATTTCACTTTACGGTAAACATTTTCAGGACCTATCTAAAGATAAAGAGGTAATTGCCTTGACTAATCCAGGGGCATGGGCACGTCAACATCTCTAACAATTTTACGTCTTATTGGCGATTCGATAGCATATTTTTCGGATGGTGCAGTGCTAGCATGCACCTCCTACGGGTTCTCCTACCACATGTCTAATTAGAAAAATATCGATTTCAATTGAATTTCATTGCAGTCGAATGGAGCGAAAACAAATCAACTTTTTGTGGCAACCGCTAGATGGAGCCTAAATAAGGTTGAAAATTTATGTTCCAATCAGGGAAGACCTTGCCACTGATAAGTCACCGGGTCACGCTAACCCTATGTAGATTTGTGTTGTTGTTGTAGTGCATGTTATTTCACTAACCTGTATGCATAGGTTAAAATTCGCAAAAAAAGGCGCCCTGTTCGATTTTATTTTAAACAATGTATCACAATTTTCGGTCTTGGGCTAGTTGTTTAAGCATATTTACGAGTATTTATAGAAATTGATTTATACCATTTTCCTGATTAGGTAGGTCACACGCTAATCAATGATCTCTAATCAATTTCTCGACATTATTCGAATGAATTATCAATAGTACTGCATGGTATGCTTCAACGTTTCAACCTAATCAAATTGAATGGAATATCTTAATTATTCAACAATATCGAACCATTTGTTATGTACATACATATTTTGTTTCAGGATATATTTAAATACTCGGTATGTTCGCATAGTTTGATGTACTGATATAGAGCTATAGGACTACCTTTGCAGGTAATATTTACTTTTTTACCGCTATGCAGAATATTCATTCGTGAACTCTAGTAAGTCCTGTGATAATATTAAAAAAAAAGCATGTAGTCCGGGGAATACAGACATATTACCATGCAAGAGGTTCAGTAATTCTATTTTTTTCAGATATTATATAGGTCGGTCCCGTAGTTTAGAATTCAAATCTTTGATTTTCACCTCGTTGTGCGTGCATTCCCTATGATACCACAAAAAACTGTCAAGTTTCTGGATTTGCACATATCTTTTCAATAATGTGTCTTAGATAAAAAACAGTGCTTTAGAAAACGGTTGAGAATTAAATTTTCTTTTGAATACAAGTTTCTTTGTAAAATTATTTGTAATGCACAGGAGTTAGAGACACAAAGGTGTCCATGAGGACGGAGTAAATAGTTGTCGAAATGACCGTGAATGTCCGGCAACGCTATCTGGAGAAAACTCCCCAGCGGATAGGCGGCGGCACGAGCTTGCTGTTGCTGAGTGACGATAGAAGTGAGCGGAGTTTTTGCCCTCTCGTTGCCCCTACCATTACTTTTCTAAAATATTTCGTCGCACAAGGAAAACACCAAATACACAGGTACCAGAGGTCCCACGATCTAAAAAAAAACCTACGTAAAAGCAATGACGGTCGACCGGCACATATATTTTGACACTGCTCCGGGTCCAGCTGGGGGTGGACCCTGGCCTCTCTACCCTCCCAATCAATGAGATACCTGTGCCAAAATTGTGGTACCACCCTAACCAAAGCAAAACCTATGCGGCTTTTTTTCTTGGATATCGAGGGCGCGTTCAACAATGTAACACCCAGCGTGATTGTTGAGGCACTCTCGAGCCTACACGTCGGTGAGTCACTCTGTAAACTTTTAAATAAGTTGTTACTATCGAGGCTTATTCGCGCCACTTTGGGCACATCCTCTGTAAGTACCCGCTTTTGTAGGGCGACCATCTAAGGCAATAAATTGTTTCCACTTTTTTGGAATTTAATCGTCAGTAAATTACTTCTGGACCTGGAAAATATGGGGTAAAATGTCACCATCTATGCGCATTATGTTGCAATCGCCGTTTCTGTTAGATTTGCGACCGTCCTCAGTTAGGTACTGAATGCTCTGTCAACTCTAACCGAACAAAACGCAGCTTATGATTTTCACCAGACGGCATATGCTCTGTCCTATCGAACCTCCCAACTTGACGGACAGTCAAGCTGCAATATATCCACTTGAATCCGTTCTTACTACATCCAAAACAGCTTTAGGGTTGGTACTAACCTCTTCGTGCGAAAATGTTGCACTTATTTCGCCCATGAAAAAGTGACAGTGTTGAACCAAATAGTATAGATTCCACAAGAGTTATCACTCCATAGAACTTTCGCTTCTGCCAGGAGATTTGTATTGACAAATTGTATAAACATAGTATAAACTACATACTATAGATACACAAGAGAATCAATACCTACAAATCTACCGCCGGAGGCTAAAGTGTATGGAGGAAGCTTTCTTGTGAAATCTATACAATTTGTCAATACATACAAATCTCTTGGCAGAGGGGGAAAGTTCTATGGAGTGATAACTCTTGTAGAATTATCAATCCTCTTTGCTTGAACACAGCACATTACCGCGGCGCTCAACACTACACATGATTTTCCCTTATCATCAAAAGACCGGTTTTCAAGCGAAATAAATTGCAAAGTAATTGTTTTAAAATTCCTCATAATAATGTGGAGACTTTTTTTTTCGAATGTAATGTGTTAGTACTGACAGCGCGAACATTTTTCGTGCGAATGCAACTTTTGAGAGTTTTGTATGAGATTTCGCACGAAACACGGATCTTAGTACCTAACTTTAGGATGAAAGTATTCTACAGCTTAGTACTCGTATCCTCTTACCTAGTAGTTCATCATCAGTAAACTGATGACGAGTATTTACAGTGCATGCAGATACATCGATACATGGATATGTCTTATCGCTACCGAATGAGGAGTGGAACATTTTTAGTCGAAGATTTCGACGTGGGTTTTATCAAGATCCCAGTATGGTTAATTATTCAGGATAAAATCATTCGACATTTCACGCATTCGGCAGCCGTTAAACATATCAATGTACCGATGTATCTGCATGCGGTATAGATATGTACAATACTTCCAAACATTGTAAATTTAATCCAATAGAAATTCAGCACTAGAAGATCTATCCTAGCGTAAAGGTTTACTCACGAAATCGAGTCAGAAGTTTTACGATGTGGAAGTTATAAGGTTCAGCGGAACATATCCAAATTAGAGGCACACCCCTTTCGCCTAGCACGCCGCGACTCAATCACCAATCAATGCAATCAATTTTTTTTGTCCTTTGCCCATCGAGTGGTATGATTGTGTGTCATCCATTTTTCGAATACCCCCATTGTGGATATATCCACGACAGAACAATTTTGATCACACAGACAATGCCTATTAAAATTTGAATATGCGTCCGTTTTTCCATATACCTTATCTAATCGAATTAATCCTACTATTTTGGTATTTAGGTCCATGACCAGTCCATTATAATCAACCATTAAGTTTCTGTGAAAGTGGTTTCGATCTCTTAAACTCTAGGGTCGTCGCTTCAAATTTCAACTTTGGCAATTATTCAACTGTCCATGACCAATAAACAGATACAATGAATACTTAGAAGCTAGTTTTGAATAAAATTTTCAACGACCCGGAAAAACAGAATGCTGTCTTTAAGAGTGGTTTGCCTTTTGTTATGTTAATTATGCACGGATTATAGGGTTTAAAGACACGATAACTGTGTTAATTCTGTTGCTGGAATGCGTTTAGTATTATGGCTGTTAAAGATCATGTAGTAATTCGCATTGTCCAATAATTTCAATTTAAATGAAATTTTCACATAGTTTATTTAGAAATATTTCACTAACTCAAAATATGTCATTTTGATTAGTTTTGTTATAGAAAATTGTAAAAGATGCGTTTCAATATCTACTGCTATAAACACAAGTTCTGGCAACCGTACAAAGACTGCCTGAGAATATCCAAGAAAGCCATTAAGGGCCTTAGCAAGACTCCATAAAATTCTATGCAAAGGATAAAGCTGTCCGTACTTTTCACCCTGTGGTTTGGGGCGGAATCTCCGCCCAGCAACTGTGAGATGTGGTCACCCCGTGGCTAGTGGTAATTTGCAGGAACTGTGTAGCGCTGAACCACGTCCTCAAGTCCTGGAGGTATGCATGTGTGACTTTCATTTCGAAGGCAAGAAGATGCGGTCATGAGTCCGCGAAGGACTTAAGGCCTATCAGCCTCACCTCCTTCGCAATGAAAACATTAGAACATTGGAATCCTGGATAGCCACATACGACAGCTTCTGAGGAAAGCACCACTTTTGAAAAGTCAGCATGAGTATCTTAAATGTACACTCACAAACCCCCACTTTAGCAGATGGATAATAGTGATGCTGAGGAGTTGAGTGATTACAGAAAAGCTTGAAGAGCCAGGTGACCAAATGTGTAGGCAGGGGAACACCCCAAGACGGGGTCATTTTTCCTCAGCTTTGAAAACTAGCGATGTACGGACTCCTGAGAAAGTTGTAAGAGTCCAGAGCCAATAGTAAAACATACGCAGACAACGTAGTTATCCTGGTTTCGGGTAAGTTCCTATCGGTGATGAACGACATCATGAGAAGACCCCTGGACACTTTCAATGCCTGGACCGCAGAATGTGGACTAAATACCGAAATTCCGACTACCCTAGTTAAATGGCCACTCTTTGAAGGCTTACTCCCAGCGTCACATGCTTTGGAGTCGTCCTTGACTCTAAACTTAGTTGGAAGCTGAGCATGGAACATCGCATCAAAAAAGCCCAATTATCCCACTACGCTAGCAGGAGAACCTGCGACAAAGGAGTTCAGCCAAGGATGGTGCTATGCCTATAAACCGCAGTAGTACGACCTACGGCTACGGAGCGCTGGTATGGTGGATACCTTTTCATAGGAAATACAACCTTAATTTGCTGAACAAAGTTCAAAGAACCGCGTGCATCGAAGTCACAGGTGCTACACGATCATGTCCTGCAGACGCAATGAATATCTTCTTACAATAACTTCCACTAGATCTACAGATATAATTAAGACTTAGGGAGTCTATGAGCTAGGCTCTCAGACCGTATGGCCACGGCAGTATCCTGGAGTCCCTACCCAGGAAAGTACAGGACATGCTCCCAACAAACTACGTCGTCACCGTAGACGACTTCGAGCGATACTTCATAGCGGGCTTCCCAACAAGGGCGGTATGGACACAGGAGAAGTGATCAGGAAGTACCAAAGATCCAAAACTATCGAAGTTTATTCGTATCCCAGACCAGGCAAATGTGTTTCAAGCTGAGATACTGGCGATAAGGAGGCGCGTCGATCACTAAAGCGCACCTTTGTCATCACAAGCAACGTCGCCATTTTCACCGACACCCAACCGCGATCAAGGCACAATCGTCAATTTCAATCTGTTTCAAATTATTGTAGTAAGATAAGGCCGCATGGAGCTGGCAGGATTGACCGAGCTCTACAACATCTCCCTTTTATGGGTTCCGGGACACAGGAATATAGCGGGGAACGAGAAAGCTGGTAAACTGGCGAGACAAGGCCCTGCTCTTCACGAGTCCTATGCGATTGTAATCCAAGCACCGCTACCTGAAATGGGCTAGCGATAAATGGAGCACGCTGCCGACGTGCATCATACCTAGAACGCTATGGCCATCATACAACTTATGAAGGACAGACGCTCACTTGAGTAGAGACTAGCCGGATGTGGCCGGGGTTACGAATCTTTTCCGTCCACCTTGGACGACTTTCATAACCCAGGGTATCTGCCCTCCTACGAGGCGTGTGGAATCAAAACGGCACACAATAGCGCTACTTGTGTCTTCTTGCAGCAGCGAATTGAACTAGAACCAACCAGTCAACCAAAGTATTAATCGAAAAAAAAAAACTTGGACAGACATTTGACCTCGACTTTTATTAACCTAAACTACTTCAGACTACCATTCGCAATTTATCTAAGCAACAATTTTAACACTGGAAAGTATTTCTTGAATCTTAGCTTCTTAATTTTTGCCAGCACGTGGAACTTGCAAACTCCATAAGTTACGCGGTTCCGTATTTAGCCTAGTCATTAAGTGCTCATAGAAACTGTTCCATAGCAAGTGCTTATAGAAACTGTTCTAGAGGTAATTGTGGTGTAGTTTTGATTTTATTCAATTTTTTTTTTTTTGGATCTGTGTTTTCTTCCAAAATTTTTAAGTTGGAAACCTCAAAAAAACGCCTTCTTCTGTTAATGTTTTGAAAACGATTAATCCTAGGGAAAACATTTCTGAGACAAAATGAAAGACCTTGAGCAGTTCAATAGAAAAGGTTTGCCACCTTTCCCGTATCTCCAATAGTTTTCGAGATATTTTCTCTCGAAAAATACAATTTTTCAATGCTTCTATTTTTTATGATTTGTTCCCAAACAACAACAAAAAAAAATAGATTTTTTACATAAAAAAATTATAATTATAATTCATGTATTTTTTGATAACATTACAAGCTTTCATTTAAGATAAGTGAGATGCGCGTAGAAAAAAAAGAAGATACGGAAAAATGGTGTGAATCTTCTTTGTTGAAATACTCAATATCTTTCATTTTGTCTGAGAAATATTATATATTTTACTAGAGTTAACTGTTTTAAAAAGATTTCTAAATAAACAAAATAATTATAATCTTTTTGTGGGTTTTTTTGCTATAAATTAAATTCCACAAGAAAAAATGTTGCTAGGAAAAACTTCAGATTCGTAATCAGCACCCCAAAAACATAAATGAAAAAGAAAAAAATCAAAATTACAACACAAATTGTTTTACATAAACAACATGATGACTAGACTAAGTATGAACCCTGTGATCCTATCAAACTCGCTATGCCACTCAAATTCTAACCCTGCGTCCGATTCTCTATGTACGCTTACGTCTATGGAGGAGCCGTGCTGTGCTGATTTGTGAAACTTTCAGCCGACATCAGGAAAAGTTGCAAATAGAAGTCAAAAGAGGGTGAAACATTTTTACAGTGAAAAGGCGTAAGAAACTTTTCCGACAAAAAGTATGTTAAGTGAATTTTCATTTTGGCGAAAAAGGGATTCAGGCTTTAAGTATGCCACGGGTGCATGGATACGTTAGATACGTCCCTAAATGCGAATTACATCTACATGATGTCGGATTTGTTTTTGTGGACTATGCAGAGAAGAATGTCGTAAATATTTGGATTTATTTATTTTCGGAAATTATTGCGATTGTTTTAATTGAGTTTTCAACGCGAAGAATCTGTTTTGTGGATATTCGCGAATTCTATTTGTCTTTGACGTATTCAAATTGGATTTGAACATGGTAGAACATAAGGGGGGATAGGACTTTAGGCGATTTATTTTGTAGGACTAAATGTCACCTAAAAATTTAATTGAAGATTGGAATTGAATTTGTGAAATATTTGCAGGAAATATAATGCGCTTTAAATTAATTCTGAATTCATAAATTTCTAAACAATAAAATTTACGACGATTTATGCGAATTAAGGCGTCATAATATATTTTTTTTCAATATGTATTGTCTTAATTTCCAGGCTGCATTTCTTCAATTGATTTGAAAAAAAAATTGAAAAAAATTTCCGCTGAAGAATATCTCTGGTTTGAAATACGGACATTTTAAAACTTTTAGAACAAATTATACTAAAGGTACTATCTCGGGACAAAACTAAGACGTGTGCAAAAAATTAGCTCGGGGTGCTCTCTATAAAACTAAGCGTAATGGGTAAAGGAGAAATTGTTTACACCGAAAAACATAGGTTCAACTATTTATACCGAAAATCAACTTTAGGGTGCCCAATGAATAGATTTTCGCTTTCCAGAGAGCATTCTATAACCATGGAATTGAGCTGTCTGGCTCTTATTTCCGCTCTCATATTCTTTTTCAGTTCCAAGTGTTATTTCACATTATAGCTGGGGTGCTAGCGGCCCATTCGATTACGGTGTAAGAACCAATGCTAAGGCTTTCACTGTTGGTTCTTTGTAACGCAGGGACAACAGGATAAGAAGTATGGCAAGCCTCCGAGAGTGAGTTTGGCGGCTGTAGAGGGTTAAAGTATGGAAAACAAAACCTTAAAATTACGTCATTTTACCAAGACTGCTGGTTTGTAATATAAGATACCAAGGTCCTAAGATAATAAAATAAAATAAGTCCACTTTCGGTAGCTTGCCAGACTTCTCACACTCTTATTCCTGTATTACAAAGAACCGATCGTGAAAATGCTAGACTTGGTACTTATTACGCAACCAAACGCCCACTAGCTCCCCAACAATTATCAGCCTGTCAGCCGCGTACTGACTGACCGGCTGACAAACTGAACCCTTTCGCATGATCCGCGGCTGACCGATGTACCAATGCTAAAAGCATGGCAGCTACTATCTACACTCAGAATCAAAATAATAAGTACACAAAAACAATTTGCAAGAAATGCCGAATACTATACATACAATGCATTTTAAATTTGTCAACTATATGTACAGAGTAGTGGTGTACAGTACCCCACACCATTAAGGGTTTTTGAATAATTAAAGGCGTGTTTTTTTGTACTGCGGTGCAGGTTAATTGGGGGCTATCCAGGTTAACTTACACACATTACACAAACAACATACCCTATAGTTGTTTGTGTAATGAGTGTAAGTTAACCCGGATAGCCCCCAATTAACCTGCACCGCAGTACAAAAAAACACGCCTTAAGTAACCACAACGTAGAATCTCCTATTTGAAATAACCGGTTAACCGAAACGCGTTTTTTTTTCAAGAACCACAAAATCCTAGTTTACACAGCACAATTGAGCAAGAATACCTGTTTGTCAAGCAAATCTTGAATATCTATAGAGGCCTCAACGAAACCTTATCTAGGCCTCGGTTTATGACTGATTTATCAGTTACGGCTGAAAACCACAAGTGTACGGTCGCACTTATTGGAATCAGAAATCTATTCAATTTTTTTTCTACTAATAAAATTAACACATATTTAGATAAGTTTTTTGAAAGCTTTCCTAGTTTCAAAGCAGAAACACATGCACTCTCAAAATCGACCCATAACACACTCTAAAATATTAAGCGAACATTGCCAGTCACAACAATTTTTATTTAACAAATTTGAAACTACTGCTGTTTGAAAATCACCAACCCAGACTGCGTACACTTGAACTCTTGAAATTTCGGATTCATTAAAATGCTATGCAAATCTTGCCATTTTACCCAACATGTTGATCCTTTTTTAGTGAATTTAATTATCTTAGATTGAAAATATAAAAGCTTCAGCACTAGCGACAACTTCATAGAAAACTTTTGAATTTGATTGAATTAAGAAATATTTTTTTGGCTGAATAGACCAGTCATTGAGTGCTCAAAAGTGCATGGAATATGCGATAATTTCAGGACTTTGTTAGGAGTAGTTAGTAGGTAAACATACTAAAAGTCCCCGCCCCTGGGAGGTGAGCTTACGGTGGCAGGGGTGGGGGAAAGTCACATTTTTGGATTTTTCGATTATATCTCGGAAACGGTGGCCTCTAGGAAAATATGTTCTACTGAAAAATGACAGCTTATTAAATTTCCTATAAAAACGGCTTACGTGATATACCTCATTGAAAATGGAAAATTTTTGAAGAAATCATTTTTCGAAGAAATCATTTGCTTCTAGTGCATCCCACCATCGATTCTGAGAAAACTGGCTGATACGCAGTTGTCGAGAATTAAATTTTCTTTACTCTAATATCCGCTTTTGCTACTTTATCTTCAATCAATCAAAAGTTATAGACTTTCTAATATGTTCAGTCATTTTCAAAATATTAAAGCTAATGAAATTTCCTATGCAATTGTCTCAATACATATCTCTGGAACTCCCAACGGTTTTCGAGGTGTCTAATAGGTAGAGTTATATGCAGTATGCAGCCCTACCCGTTGGCATTATTTAACGAATGTGGAATGAGGAAGTGCAGAAAGTCAGCACTATACACACTCTTTAAGATGAACGATAAGAACGTTGATTTAACTTCCTTTAAATTTGTCGTTGATGAGGGATTCCTAGTCCACAAAGGTGTTTGGCAAAAACAGGCACCAGTATCAACCATTTGTGACGGTTACGTTAAATTTTTGAAGACCCATTATAATGGGAGAGGTTGTACAGTGATTTTTGATGGGTACACTGACACATCAGAGAGCACAAAAGCAGCTGGAGAGAGTCGACGATATCGGCTCAGACGATGTGTGGACATTAATATCAGCTTAGAAAGTAAAATTAAAGTCAAACAAGAGGACTTACTTCTCAACTTTCATAATAAGAGTCAGCTGATAAATAATAATAAATAGGATAAATACGCTGCAAGCTTCAGGTGATAATAAATAACTGGCGCAACAGTCCAATTTGAACCATGGCCTCGAGATGAGTTAGCATCATCTCAGCTGGAAAACGCTGAAGAAGCTGAAGATCGCAAAATTGCTTGGTAGCTGTTATTGGGGAGGACGTCGACTTGGCTGTTCTCTTGGTAGCAAAAATCCCGTCAGATCATGACATTCTGCTGGTAAAACGTGGAAGAGGAAAGGTCAAGACTACTGTATATTCCTCACAAAAGCTGCAGCAGGAATTTAAAATTAAGAACAATGATCATTTGTTATTCTTACATGAATTCACAGGCTGAGACTCAACATCCGCAGCATATCGCAAGAGTAAAGTGGGTTTTGTAAAATCATGCCGGAATTCGAAATCATTCAACGTGCAACTGAGGTATTTGCCAGCGGTGCTTCTTCCCCTGACTCCACTGAGATAGCGGGGATCATGAGTACTCTCTCATGGTATGACGCTCCAGCCGCAGACAAATCCCACAACGAGTTCCGCTACAAATTGTTCATCAAAGCAGCTGCAAAACATGAAGCCTGATCTCTCAACTCTCTCTCCAACCGAAGGAGCTGTTAAGCAGCATGCATTCCGGAACTACCACAAAGTACACCTGTGGTTAGGGGAGAAACCTAATGGTAGGTCATCGAATTGGAGTTGGCAGAGGAGGAATGACCAACTTGTTCCGAAATTCTCAGAGTTGGATGTTGCTCCTGATGAAATATTGAGGATGATTTTTTTGCCGATGCACGAAACTATGTTACAGTGACAGGTGTGGTTGCAGGCATCGTTAAGCCCAACATACACCATCCGGAATTCCTGTCCGGAAAAACTGATGAGGCCCGGCCTTCCCGTTTGCCTGAATATAGAATACACCATACACCATCCGGAATTCCTTCCGGAAAAACTGATCAGGCCCGGCCTTGGGGAATTCCGGATCGTGTATGGCCGGACAGACCTTTGAGGCGGCTGGATGGAATTCCTTGAGGAATTCCGGACAAGGCGAACTGTTCAGCCGCGTGAGTAGAATGAATTTTTACTGCAGTTTATGTCAATAGTCGAATGTATCTGAAGCTTGGCTATGGAAAGTGAAATGCCGTAAAATTTAATGCAATATATAGATACATACTTTCATTCTATGGCGATGAGATCAATTTCCAATTATCCATCCGGCCGCCTCAAAGGCCTGTCCGGCGGCCTCAAGGCGGCCTGTCCGGCCGCGTGACTAAAATGAATTTCCACAGGAGTTTTTTTTTCAATAGACAAATGTATCTGAAGCTTGGCTATGGAAAGTAAAATGCCGTACAATTCAATGCAATAGATAGATACTTTCATTCTATGAAAAAAAAAGTGAAAATTCATTCTAGTCACGCGGTCGGACAGTTCGCCTTGAGGCGGCCGGACAGGCCGCCGGATGGAATTGCTTGAGGAATTCCGGACAGGCCGCCGGACAGGCCGCCTTGAGGCCACCGCATGGATAATTGGGAATCGATCTTATCGCCATAGAATGAAAGTATCTATCTATTGCATTGAATTGTACGGCATTTTACTTTCCATAGCCAAGCTTCAGATACATTCGTCTATTGAAAAAAAAAAAACTCCAGTGCAAATTCATTCTAGTCACGCAGCCGGACAGGCCGCCTTGAGGCCGCTGGATGGAATTGCTTGAGGAGTTCCGGACAGGCCGCCGGACAGGCCGCTTCAAGGCGAACTGTCCGGCCCCATGAGTAGAATGGATTTCCACTGGAGTTTATTTCAATAGACGAATGTATCTGAAGCTTGGCTATGGAAAGTAAAATTCAATCCAATAGATAGATACTAGTGATGTGTAACACAGTAACGAGTCGCTCTTTTTGAACGACTCATCAGGATGAGCGAAAGATTTGGCACAACGACATAGCCTTCGAGTCGTTCAATTTAAGAATGACTCACTGTAAAATTAATTCCCAAACTAGCCCATCGCATAAATATTACCCAACGCATAACCAATCCACGCTCATTTCTCAATACATATAATGTACTACAATACATTCATTCACTCACATCCCATCCCATTATCTATCTAAAAGCAAAACCACCATCATTTATCTACCAAAGCAATCCCATCTAAATCCATTCATATTCATCTCTATGCAGTATGCAATGCACGCATTGTGTATACTTCCAAATATATACGCAACAACCCATGCTGACTGCAAATGCAAACATATCAAAAATAATTTACTTACGTCGCGTCCCACCGCACAACCAAGTTTCTCCAAATACAGAAAACAATCCCAACATTCTAAAACAAAAGTATTCGTCTTACGTATCGTCATCTCAAGCTTAACTTTAGATGAAACCAAACAAAAACCCACAGCTTTCACTTCCACTACAGCTACAGTGTAAAGCAGCGTTCTGACGGGGCCAATACATGACATCGTGGCACGCTTTCGATCTCATGCTTGTATCGAGCGTAGACTGGAAAGTGAACTGCTTTTGCCTTGGGTTGTGGACCGTTCACACGACCACTATTTAGTTTATCCCATAAATCATTCTGTTTCAAGCAATTACACCACTACTATACCCTAGTTTTAAATAAACTGTTTTGTGGCCATAACTTCTAAAATATAAGGAATTTCGCATTTTTGACACCATTTTGACCCCCCTTTAGATTCCCCATCCGGGCTGAGGAGCATCCATCCCCATTATTTGGATGCCCCTCAGCCCTCTCCCTCCCTATCCCTCTCCCTTCTCTATGTAAAATTCGTTCAAAAAGAGCGATACAAAATCGTACCGCACAATAAGATTCGTTCAAAAAGAGCGACACGTTCAAAAAGAGCGACACGTTCAAAAAGAGCGACACGTTCAAAAAGAGTCAAAAGAGTCAATTGACTCTTTTCGAACGAATCTTTTTGTGCGGTTCGATTTTGTATCGCTCTTTTTGAACGACTCTTTTTGTGCGGTTCGATTTTGTATCGCTCTTTTTGAACGAATCTTTTTGTGCGAGTTGATTTTGTATGCCCGCCCCAGATTGGCTGCCCCGTTTTCATGGGAAATAGTGGTCCTATCGGGCTTGCTCGAACTAAAGGGTATTGGGGGGTCGTTAAGTTCGAATCTGGGGTCAAAAAAGAGAAAAGAAATTGGGGTCGCCCATCCTAGGCTGGCAGCCCCCTTTTCATGGGAAATAGTGGTCCGATCGGGCTGGCTCGAACTAAAGGGTATTGGGGGTCGCTAAGTCCGAATCTGGGGTCAAAAAAGAGAAAGAAAAATTGGGGTCGCCCATCCCAGGCTGGCAGCCCCCTTTTCATGGGAAATAGTGGTCCGACCGGGCTGGCTCGAACTAAAGGGTATTGGGGGGTCGCTGACTCCGAATCTGGGGTCCAAAAAGAGAAAAAAAAATTGGGGTCGCCCATCCTAGGTTGGCAGCCCCCTTTTCATGGGAAATAGTGGTCCGATCGGGTTGGCTCGAACTAAAGGGTATTGGGGGGGTCGCTAAGTTCGAATCTGGGGTCAAAAAAGAGAAAAAAAATTGGGGTCGCCCATCCCAGGCTGGCAGCCCCCTTTTCATGGGAAATAGTGGTCCGACCGAGCTGGCTCGAACTAAAGGGTATTGGGGGTCGCTGACTCCGAATCTGGGGTCAAAAAAGAGAAAAAAAATTGGGGTCGCCCATCCCAGACTGGCAGCCTCCTTTCATGGGAAATAGTGGTCCGATCGGGCTGGCTCGAACTAAAGGGCATTGGGGGGTCGCCAACTCCGAATCTGGGATCAAAAAAGAGAAAAAAAATTGGGGTCGCCCATCCCAGACTGGCAGCCCCCTTTCATGGGAAATAGTGGTCCGATCGGACTGGCTCGAACTAAAGGGCATTGGGGGGTCGCCAACTTCGAATATGGGGTCAAAAAAGAGAAAAAAAAATTGTGGTTGCCCATCTACGACTTTTATTGAATATGTTATTAACCAAGTTTCAGACTCTTTGCATGACTCTTTTTGAACGACTCTTTTTGAATGACTCATTGGAAAGAGTCAGAGCTTATGTGCTGGCACAGTGAAAAGAGTCATTATGCCCATCACTAATAGATACTTTCATTCTATGATGATAAGACCGATTTCCAATTATCCATCCGACTCAAGGCGGCCTGCACATGCCAGGCCTGGCGGGAACGATTTTCCTTCCGGCCGCCTGATCGCATGCCCGAATTGCAAGGGCAGTTGCAACAATGGATTCGGAATAGTAATTCAAGAAGAAGGCGACGACGATGCCATCGATACACTACCAATCTCTTTGGAAAACGTCTTCACTGCTGACGAAGATAAATGAGCCTCGATTTTTCAGTCTCAGAAGAACAAAGATGCCACCTTGAATGCTTATTTTTTAAGGATTTGTAGAAAATTAAAACCCTTATAAAATCGGTTAAATGACTGTAATTTCGTCCATCTGTCTGTCTGTCTATCCATAAAATATCTCGTGAACGTGTAATGAACCATATTCTGGTCTGGTAGTGCTGCTTCCACCGGCAGATCTATGGCAGCGCCTGATGAGTAAGGATCTGTGGGTGGTACGAAACCAGAGGCCGAGGGTCCCATTACGCCTAGACCCTGATGCCAACGCAAGGAAATCTGCGCCGTCCGCCAACCATTCCATCCTTATCGCCTCATTTTTTATCATTCCCCATTTTTCCCTCCCCTTTTTGTGTTGTTTTCCCCAGGCCTATGAATTTTTGTTAATACGTAAAGGACAAGGGCAACGAGCGGCAAAAACACCGCCCACGTCTCCCGAACTGAGCTACAGCAAGCATAGACCGCTGCTTAGCTTGTTGAGGAGCCTTTTTCTTCGCCAGATGGCATAGCCCGACCTTTACGGTCAATTATGCTACCTTAGGCTCCGTCCCCACGGGCATCTTCGGATGCCCACCAAACCATCCGTTACAAACGGTTAAAGCTATTGAAATACTAATACATGTCACCATGGTAGTGTCAACATACTCATTTCATGAATAACATCGAAATTGAACGTATTGTATATTTTAGAAATTCTATAACTTTTGATTGGTTTAAGATAAAGTAGCAAATGTAATCAAATTAAAGAAAATTTAACACTCTACAACTTCTTCTCTGACCAGTTTTCTGAGAAAAGATCGTGGGAGGAACTGGAAGCAAATGATTTCTCCGAAAATTATCCATTCAATAAAGTATAATTATCTATTCAATAAGGTATAGTATATCTCGAAAACCGTTCGAAATTCGATAATTGTGGTACGAACAGTTTTATAGGAAATTTAATAGGCTTTCATTTTTGTATAGAACATATTTTCACAGAGTCCACCACCATAGAGTCATTTTCGATATATAATCGAACACCCCAAAAATGGGACCTTCCCCAACCCCTCCCACCGTAAGCTCACCTCCTGGGGCGGGGACTGTTAGTATTAGTATGTTTACCCGCTAACTACTCCTAACGAAGTCCTGAAGTCAATAATTATTGCATATTCCATGCACTCTACAACGTGTTCTTTGACTGGTCTAATGCTTTAAACTTGGTCTTTGTCACATTGTTGTTGTTTTTATTGTAATACAACAAAAGTGGCTCTGAAGGGTGTTCAAGTTATAAAAATATGACAATTAATGTTAATGCAGTTTCAAATCGACGGTATAATTATTTAAATAGGTGAATATATCAAATCCGTCACATTTGCTGAAGAATATTGCGGTCCTGTTTTTTGAACCATCTAGAGCATCTTCATCAATTATTTATGTTCGCTTTGTACTATATGCTAGGGTTGGTGAATTTTTACTATGTGTATTATAGTGTTAGATTGTACGTACGTGTTGAGCTATTTGATACTTTTTCGAATTTGAGGAGAGGCTCTATTTTGAAATCCGCAATATTGACTGCCTTATCTAAAGCTACATTCCCTTCAGCTAAAAACTTTTCATTGGATGATTTCAACGTATTGGTTACATAAATCACAAATACTTATTGTGTCTGAATAATTTCTCCTGTAAATCCCCTAGCTCACGTTTAAGGATTAATTCTTTTTAATGTGTGAAAATTTGTCACTGGATTCACCGGAATTTTTTATTTTTTAAATGTATGCATAAATAAGACTATATTGACTTTTGGTAAAAAAAATATTTCTCCAATTTTTTAATCAATTCTTCGTAATTCACTGTTCGAATTTTCACTGAATATATTGAAAATATGCAATGATCCGGGGCCCATGTAAGAGAACTGCCACGGTACCTGTAGGTCGGGCGTAAATTTTGAATTGTGCATGCTATTCCTTCCTAGTTGGGACGGTAAGCAACAAATATGGACACAACATTGCAAAATATGATGGAGACATGCCGTTTGGTGTAAAAATATCAGAAAAATTTCCCTACTCTTAAAATTTAAAAGTATAAACTAAAACCAATATTATTATGCGTTGGGTTCGATCCGTTTACGTCGACTACATTAATATCCATAATTAAAATACTTCAGTTTCCTTTAACCAATCGTTGACTTAAAGGAAACTGAAGTATTTTAATTATGGATATAAAACCAATTACTTACTTTCCAAACAACATATTCTTAAAATCATTCAAGCCCAAGAATATTGTGTATGTTAAATTTGATTGAATTCTTATCAAAATATAAAAGATATCTCGCCTAAATCCCTCCCGCTCTAAAGGCTGTACCTATTTCACATTGTCTCACACATTTAAGTAAAACTTATCCATATCCTCTACCCATACGTAATCCTGATGATACCTGTCCATGAAACAAAATTTCCGTTTGATTGACTTCAATTTCATCGAAGGAAAATATAATAATTCCAAAAGGTATGATTCTCCCCGTTCCTCAATGCACGTAGAATAAAACATATAAAAGAAAACGCAAAAAGCCATATAAAATCAGTAGTTACGGATGAGTATGTTTGCAAAATATTCTCAAAACAGATATCCTTCATAATAAGATTACATTGACTGCTATGTTATGGGATTCATCTCGCTCTGAGAAAAAGATCCTGTTTTCGGTCTAGCGCATATTATTACTAAGGCAAATCTTCTTATCTCAGCAATAATTTGATCCCCTTTTTAAAGTGGGATTGAGAGTCCGGTATAGGGGAAAATTGTGAAATACAGAATTATCATGAAGTTCTACGTGAAATGGGGATAAGGTCGTTGATATCATATAAATGGGCAAGGGCGAATATTCGCTTAGAAAATCTCGACATAGTTTTAAGTATTTATTAGCATTATAGTTCAGTGTGGCATATAAATTACAAATAAAACGAATCCTCAATGTATATAAGACAAAGTATTAATTACGCATGAGGTCGCTTTAAATTTTCGATAATTTCACATGACATCGACTGAACTCACTTTCTAGGACATCCCTGGTAAAATTGAAATCAAAAGACTGGCTTTCAATATCTAAAAGATGCATATACCACACACTTAGGTTGTCTTTGAGTTACTTAAGTGAAACTCAATTGAATGCATCCAAAGTGTTGTGGCAACGTAGAATCTTTATCATAGCAGAGAATGTTACATGCTATTCGACTAGGTTACCCTATACGAGTGTTATGTGAGCGGCAGCCTCCTAGTAGCAATTTCAATCTACATACTCGTATAACGAACCAGGATTCAATTCAGGAAACTCCAGGATAGGTGGAGTATGACATGAAGAGGAAGCCGAAGTGACTGTTAAGTACCATTCGATTGACTCCTCAAAGAAAATTATCGGAAGCTGAAAGTGGTACTCATTTGCATGTTTTAGATCTTTTAGGGTGTAGATAGCATAACGACTATTACAATTGGCTTTGAACGTAAATGGAGCAGTGATTGCTGGTTAATTTATTACTGTGTGCTACGTGCACTTTGCGAGTATTGTCGCGAATATTTGAAAGCAATTACCTTCAAATACCGCTTAGCACGTTCGCCTTCTATGCGCCGCGCCGGGCCCCGGTCCGATTTCTGCTGGAACAGTAGCCTTCGATAAAAAAGGGGCTTATGTGTCGGACTATGATCCCACTTTTAAAAGCTGAATGGGCTCATATAGTCCGACAGTACCCATTTGGGGTAAATAACTCGGTTGACCGTGTTGCTGATCATACTCCTCTGCACAAAGCACATCATCACGATCTAGCAAATGAGATGAAGCTAACTCATCTGGAGGCCTTGGCCCAAAACTGGACTGTTGCACCAGTTATTTTATCTTCAAATTCTGGTTGAGTATTAATGTACTCGCATGTGATAATTTTTTGTTATAACCCCTAGTGGGACATAGCGTATCAACCACCCCTGCGCGCCATCGTACTCTGTTCTAGATACTGGGGCGCAACTCCCCAAACGACTTACCCACCACCTGACAATCTTGTGCCATAGACCGACGCCATGTGATTTTAGGACCTCCTCTTGATCGGCCTTGGTTGGAAATGGGGTTCCATTTCATAGCATGTAAAGCAATGTAGTTACATCAAGAGTAATAAGTACATTCGCATCAACACCTGTAGTTATATGATATCCACTTGCCTATATATCACTTCATTGCCAAGAATGTCCTTTTTCCTCACCAAGGACTCAAAATGCCTTCCCCAATAGTCTAGTTAGTACATTCGCGTCCATATCCTCAGCCATAACTATACCCATTTTGCTATATATCACTTCATTGCCAAGCATGTCCTTTTTCTCACCATAGGGCTCAAAATGCCATCAACGCTAATTTACCAGAATGTCCTTTTCCCTTTCAAAAAAATTCAAAATGACTTCAACAGTAGTTTAGTGCATTCGCCTCAACAAACCGTGCCATCTTGCCCAGATATTTCCTAAAGGTATAGAACATAATTTTACCAACCTCCAGCAGGACCGAAATATCACCCAAGCAAGCTGCGAGTCAAATTTCGTTGAAATCGGACCACGGAAAAGCCTGGACGAATGAATTTCAAAAAGACTTAGGCGAGTAACTCTGGTTTGAACACAGCAGGATATACCGTTAGGCCAGTCGATGGCCGAATTTCCTGCCACCGCTCCGAGATCATGGTCACTCAAGGAACTTACTTTCCGAATTTGGTTAATATCGGACCGTGGGAAGTGCAAGGACTAACGCACAAACAAACAAACGCACATATGTACAGCATGGATCATTGCATATGCTCGTCCATCATATGAATATATGGGACGGGCTAAAAAGCACAGACAGTACCTGGGAGCGAAACAGGCTAAGCTAGGTCTTGATGTTGAGTTATTATTATTACAAGTTGAGGCCTTTTTACCCATCCGGTGAGCACTGCGACCATGGAGAGGTCTATTGTGCCATAGCCCATATTATTGCAAGAGACTCTTCACCAATTTTACGAATGGCATAATGTTTTCCCAGATACCTAGCCCGCACGATTGGCGGGCATTCGCACAAGAGGTGCGTAGTGGTTTCATCTTCCTCCATACACAGGCGGCATTCAGTTTCGCATTCGCCCATTTTATTTAGGTGGTATCTCTCCCAGTGATGGCCCGATAAGTATCCCACAAGGTCCCTTAGATCGGATGTTCTCATTCGAGTAGCATTATTGTACTTGAAGGGCGTTATAACTTCCTCCGATTGACGTAGCTCCGGAAGACCATGCCAGTATAGCTGCCTTAACTACTCAGACTATTTTCGAATAACCATTTTGACTGAGATGATGCTCAGACCACAGTATGGTTCAGGCCCAAGAAAAAGAGAACACGAACCCTGCCTTGCAAGTTCGTCTGCCATCTCGTTTTCTTCGATGCCATGATGTCCTGGCACTCAACACAAGATTACTCGGTTAGTTGATCTCAGAATTTGTAGAAGTTCATAACACTCTTTCACCAGCTTCGAAGAGAGCATCGGTAAACCACATAATAAACCTGGGATCAGGACAGGGATTGCCATTTTCCCATTCCGAGCGATCCGGGATAAAAGCTGAGAATTTCATTATCAATTTGAGTGTTGCAGCTAAGTTTCGAGTCTAAACATGTAACTTCTATCTACGCTAACAGATTTTGGACAGCATGCCGAATGCGCATTAAGGCTGGCTGATACGACGAGCGATGTCCTGCTCGACACCACCATTTTCGGCAACAATGCTACATAAGTTAACGAAGTTTCCGACCTACCCCACATGCTGCCCAGCCCATTAATATTGATGGCAATAGCTGTAGGTTTTTTTCGCAATGGCAGGCTAAGTGCCTTGGTCTTGTTGGTATTCATCTTTAGACCAACCTTCCCTGCCTCCCACATGACATCTAATGCCACTGCGGACAGATCCATGATTATTTTTGGAGAGTAGGCATATGGCATCCTCTGTATAGTCAGGATAGGGCTGCATGCAACGCATCGCCAATCACTAAGAGGAATAGGATCGATGAGAGGATGTAGTCCTGCCGAACTCCACTGCGAATCTCAAAGTCCTCCGACACCTTAGCCTTATCTAGAACACAACATTTCGCGCCGTCATAGGTTGCCTTCATATATGTAGATATTAGCCACAAGCTTCTCAGGGATGGTTATCACGGTTCACAGTATCGAAAACCTCCTCGAAATCGATGAAAAGCAAGTGAAACAAAAAATCATGCTAGACGTATTGCTCGATTATGATTCGCAAAGTGCTTGTCTGATCGACACAGGAGAATCCGGATCGAAAGCCAGCCTGCTCTTCATCAGTTGTGCTTTCTAAGTGAGCCTTTAGTCTTTCCAGCACGATTAAAGCTATTATCTTGGGTACGACAGGAAGCTTACAAATTTCTTTCCAATTATTACTGTCTGTAAGGCTTCCCTTCTTCGGAAGTGTGGGAAACATCTCTCTCTCTCTCCACGCTTTATCAACAAGTGGGTCCAGCAACTCGGCAGTACTTGGCGCTGCTTGATAAAATTCAACAGGAATACCGTCGAGTTCGGCGGCCTTTCTCGTTTTTGTGCACTAATTGCAGCGACTAAATCCTCTTAAGTCCTTCATTGGATGTTGGCAGGAATTACGACCACCTGTAAACTCCTTGATGACACCTTATACAACGTTTAATTTGTTACTTCTTGCAACTTCTTTTGCTGAGACTAGAAGAGAATTCGCATAAACTCTTTTATCGCGTCACACACTACGCTGAATTTCTCAACCTTTCAGACGATAAAAGAATTCGATGCTGCTTCGATTGTCGTCTGATACTGCAGCGGAAGGACCTTCAGCACTTTCTTTCAACAATCCACTGCTAAAATATCAAGGCCCGGACATCAGTGGCTTATTTCGGCAATCCGGGTTTGTGTCAAAGAGGGTATCTGCGCTGTCAATGCACGCATTTTTTATATCATTCCAGCATTCATTTATGTCACTATCTGGTGACCAGTTATTTCAACTGCTTTCTACGCAAAATGTTCATTATATTGTTGTAAGACAGCTGGATTTTCTAGTCGGGCGGTATTAAATTTGCGGCGCCCGAATCTTTCATCGCTAGGACGGCGCACGGCAGCAATACGCAAACACACGAACGAATCCTTCTTGTTTCGCACGTCCAGGAGGCAACTTTTGAATCTTTTACTAATGGAAAAGTGGTCGATCTAATTTTGTGTTCCACGCCGATCAACAGAGGACCAACTGATTTTGTTGTGGTCTTTATGCTTAAACATAGTACCACCGATGAAGAGACTATGCGAGTTGCAGAACTTTACAAATCTTTCAACGTTGTCGTCACGATCTTCAAGATCGTGTTCCCCATCACATGCCTGAGCCCATAGGTATCAGCACCAACTTTTACATTCAAATCCCCCATGCATGCTGGCAACGTGCATAGTCCGAAACTGGTTTATACCAACGATACGCCAGCTAAGGCGCATGGAATAGTTGACGCGCTAAGCTTCACTAGGGGTTAACGCAAATGCGTGAATCCCACATAAGGATTATAAGGTTACTTTTAGGTGTTCTGCTCTGGATGGCGCAGCTTTTAGTTGTTCGTAGAAGTAGTCTTTCGCCACGACATTGTCGGGTTCAATTGGAGCATGAAATTGTATTATTGAGATTTTTCCCATTATGGTTCGGAACCTGGCGGTCATGATTCCGTCAGAGATCGGATTCCAGGATAACAAACAGTGTCGTGTGGTTCTGGTTAAAAGGAGCCCCACGCCTGACTCACGACCACTACCGGTAGCTCTACCGGAGTACACCATAACAGTGCCGTCCGTTGAGGTAATCAACTCTCCCAGACTGACAGACATTTGATCGATTTCAAAAGGCTTATGTTTTTTCTACAAAACTCTAAAAATCCAGTATATAAACACCATCAAATAATCGGGTAAATCCAGGATATGAAAAGGATGAAAAGGAAAATCCATAAGTACAGCATTATTTCATCAAACTAACGTTTTATAACACTTTCATTTTTTCACAATAAAACACCTAGCTGTTTTATTCCATTGTGTTTTTGTGGTTTCATTTGTAGAGGCATTCAGCTTAAGAGTCTTGCTGTAGGTATAAATGTGCAAAAAACTCCTAAACAGATTGCCCGCTGTCTGCCGAATAGTACTTTGTCCAGCATAAACTTCAACATTTTGAATTTATTTCAAAGTAAAACAAAAGCATAAATTAGAGACAGCCTGGGAGCTCAATACATGGAAACATATCTGGACTCGAATAGACCTGCACTCCCTTCTCACAAGGATTAAACTATAGCAAACTAACCATCCAATGGAAATGGTATGCTTGAACTTTTTGAGAGCACTTGGCGTGGAGAACCACTTGAATCGTTCAACAGTCTCCACCTCAAGCTTATTGTGAAAATGAAGAATTACTTGAACAAAAGAGAAGAGAGAGTCATGCATGAAATAATAATGAAAATAAAGAGTTGTTTTTTTTTTAGCTGCCAGGATGTGCCTCTGTATGGGAGAAGAAGTGCTTTTTGGTACACTTACACATTTGTTGTTATTAGTCCAATAATGGCGTGGTTTAACGAAGAATGAAATACAGACGATTTTTTTGTAAATTTTGGTATATATTGTAGGTATATTTTGGAGTGAATCCGAATTTCAACTTTGCCACCTCGCAAAAGTGATGCGTTCCGAGAAAACTGCCCGAAACTGCTAGAAAAATGCTAATTTTCCGCTTTTTGTTTATAACGTCAGCTTCGAAAAATGTGAAAATAACAAAAATAAACTACATTGAATTCCCTACGAAAAACTTCTATTGGATTTTTACATCAGGCGCTAGAGGGCGTTCAAGTTTGACGAAAATTTGAAAAACGGTCAAAAATACAATTTTTCCCTTATAACTGGAAAACCAATATTATACGTTTCTTAGACCAAAAACCATAAAAATGAAATACATTTCGAAAGCAACAACAACACATTGAGGCACTTTACGGAGAATTTGCAAACTTGTAGATTTGATGACCGTTGTAAGATCTGCATTTATTTTTTTAACTGAAAAATTGAATTTAAAGCGTTATTAGGAGAAATCTCACAACTTGAAAAGTATCATTCTATTCGAAATTGTATATAGGTTCGGAAAATAAGGATCAGATATTGGTTTCAAAGATCAAGACACTGACAAATATGAAGATGCTTTCATACGGTGAGTTCATGAGTCGATGAGCCAGTGTGTCGTTAAGCCGGAAATCTTTTAAACGTGGACCCGACTTTAACCCTCGGACGCTCGCACGGCAAGTTGATCAGACATTTTTTACGTACATTTTTGTGATCTTCAATTTCGCCTCAGTAAGTTTTTTGCTAGGATTAATAGTTACAGAGATAAAAGCCGAAAACTAAGTGTTCATGCAATTGAATGAGCCAATGGCGTAGGTATTCAGAGAGCCGGCATGCGCAATTCCATATCTTGTCTTTCTTGTATCATGGGCACGACTGGCTTTTCGGGTGTTACGTAAAGGAAAAGCACGCTCAGGAATGAGGCTGGATATTTCATCAGAGCAACGGCGGTTGTAGTAGCGATTGAAGAGTGAGAGACACCCGACACTTCGCCGGTGTTCAAGCACATTTTATATATTAACTTACATTAACCCGCCGTTACGAAAAAGAAATCCGACACCTATTGCCATCAATATTAATGGGCAGCCTGTGGAGAAGGTGGACAACTTCGTCTACTTGGGTAGCATTGTTGCCGAAAATGGTGGTACGGAGCAGGACATCGCTCTTCGTATCATCCAGGCAAAACGCTGTCCAAAATCTGCCAGAGCAGTTATCTCAGCATCAAGACCAAGCTGGGCCTGTTTCACTCCCTGGTACTATAAGTGCTTTTGTATGGGAGCAGTACATGGAAAGTTTCCGTAGGAGTTACCAGAAAGCTGCAAGTTTTCGTCAATTCATGTCTTCGTCGAATTTTAAGAATTTTCTGTCCCGAAACAATATCAAATGAAGAACTAAGTCGGCGTGCAGGTCAGATGCCAATCGACGAATTGATACGCAGGCGAAAATGGCAGTGGATAGGTCACACATTGCGGAAGAGTGATAACTGCATTGCTTTGCATGCCATGAAATGGAACCCCATTTCCAACCAAGGCCGACCAAGAGGGGGTCCTCGAATCACATGGCGTCGATCTGTGGCAAAGGA
The DNA here is from genome assembly GCA_964017055.1 of Chloromyia formosa. Taxonomy (NCBI): domain Eukaryota; kingdom Metazoa; phylum Arthropoda; class Insecta; order Diptera; family Stratiomyidae; genus Chloromyia; species Chloromyia formosa. The sequence goes on from OZ024813.1 coordinate 140,669,258, forward strand.
GTGTCAGGCACTGGGTAAGTCTTTTGGGGAGTTGCGCCCTATAGCCCAGAACAGAGTACGACGGCGCGCAGGAGTAGTTGACGCGCTATGCCCCGCTAGTAGAACAGTAGTCATGATGGCTTTCATCCTGGCCTGGATAATGAGCTCACTGATGTTCATCATGATATGGTTAGCAGGCCTGGTACTGACTGTGCTTTTTTTATGGGGACAGCAACTGGAAAGTTTCAATAAGAGTTTCCAGGAAGCTGCAAGATTTCGTCAACTCATGTCTTCGTCGAATTTGAAGAATTTTCTGGCCCGAAACAATATCAAATGAAGAGCTAAGTCAGCATACGGGTCAGATGCCAATCGACGATTGATTGATAAGTAAGCGAAAATGGCAGTGGATAAGTCACACATTGCGGAAGAATCTTTGCTAACCAGTCATGATGAAGACATCAATGCGCTCATAATACAGGCCTACATCCAGTCATCATGATCATTGTTCTACTTATATGTACTTTCCTAGCATATACTGGAACCATATATGACGACCTACGACCTGCTACATGACTTTCGTTGACGAATTCATCAGACCGTAGCTGATGAAATACTTGATGAGTATCATCGACAAATTCATTAAATCTAGCTAATGAAATGCTTGATGAAAGTCATCATCAAGCCGGATTTATGAGTAGATTATGCCCCATTTTAAGAATGGAAAATGCAAAACACAAAAAGATATCTTCTCGTAGATATATCTGTGAGAAGATACCTTTTTGCGTTCTGGTCAAATGCGAATTGAGATAAGTCGAGGATGATACCTGTAGCGACTATGTCGTTGCTTTTGTAACGTTTTCTAAAGATGCATTTTCTTGGATGGATTTGGCTTTTGCAGCCTGTTCGGCATTAAAGTCATATGACTACTGAGTCGAAATGTTCTCTTGGTTTGTTGGGATAATAGGCGCGTTTTTTTTGCCAAATTATAGTAGAGCGGCAAAAAAACGCTATAGAGAAGAGTAGAGTAGCGAAGCGAAACAGGGCATGTCTTTGCTGGGAGTGTGTCTTGATCTAGTTTAGCATTCAAACATCAACTCAAATTTCAAGAGGAAACTTAAATCCGTAGTACAGATACAATTGGAAAAATTTCCTTTAGGCACCAGAATCGTTTTGTATGGTTACTATTCCATATAATAACACAAAACGAACATTTGATTGACGGGAGATGAATTTTCTGTGCCTCCCATACTGTAAACTGCCCGATACTGTAAACTTTGACATCTGCGCCGTTTGAATTTCAAAACGCAGAAAACTTAACAGTGTAGAAATCTTGCACTAATCTTCCATCCAGCGCAGCTCAAATCAAATTGCTAGTGAATTTGGGTGGTCTTAACGTGCTCTGCTCTGCATAGCTATAAAAAAAACCCGCCTAGAATTGGGTAATGATTTATCCAGTTTTTCATGTAAGCAGTCGAGAGCGCGAAAAATTCATAAATATGTATAGCGAACGAAGTGGGTATGTGTATATCTACATACACGCACATTTTTGCATGATTTTACTTCCCCCGCTGCTTCTTCGCGAAAAAAAATGTCGTCTGGCGAACAATGGTTGGCAGGAATGATAACTGCATTACCCTACAAGCCATGAAATGAAACCCCATTTCCAAGCAAGGCCCCCTTCGAATATCCTTTCATGGCACCATTCTGTGAGCCTCTGGGTAAGACGTAGCCGGAGTTGCTTCCGATTGCCTAGAACAATGTACGATGGCGCGCAGGAATAGATGAGACGCTATGCCCCACTAGGAGTCAAAGAAAAGTTGTATCCAATTTCCATGTTTTTCACTTTCGCTAATGACTGTTTCGTAATTGCACATTAATAAACCATTTCACACCTTGCCTCTGCACTCGTAACTTGTCACAGTCATTTCCTGCAGTGTTTCCGACGAAAAAGAAAACAATGTCATGTCGCAATATTCCCCAACGAGTAACTAATCAAATATTCACCATCTAATCGAATTACCATTCACAAAACTAAACCAATGATTTTCGTTGCCAGGGGACGGAATGAACTCAAGCAATTTTCGAAACATATTTGCGGCCGATTTGTTTACTTGCCACTTAGAAATTTCCTTCAGAGTTGTGATAAAATCTTTAGGGCAATTTCGAAATTACTGCCACGTTAGTGAGCGTTAAGGACCATGATTGCAACTATTGCGCAAAGGACGAGAAATCGAATAGTTGCGGATATGATGGATATAACGTGCAATGAGGCAATTACTGGAACGCTTTCGATAATAGACGGAAACACACAAACGTTTTAACACTCGGTCCTTGAAGTGGGAGCATACAACAGCAAATGATGTGCAATCATTAAGAAATGTAATAGTTGGCAGAGAGAGCAGCGCACATCCCACGTTTTACCATTGATATGATTATGCTACGGAGACAAACTTGCAGACTAAGGCACCACCCATGGAAAAATTCAAATCAGCGTTACCAGCTTTATAATATTGTATATTTCAGCGAAAAGAAGACTTTAGGTGCGTATTATTGTATAATATATTTACATTTTTGGTTGAGGTGTCCGATCACAGCCTTATTGATATTACAGACAAGTTCGTCGTGTAACTAAAATGCGTAATGGAGTAATTTTAAGCAGCATCTTTGCATTAGTATACGGTTGTGTTGTTTTCAACAGTCTGGACTGTATAATCAAGATGAAGTTGGTCGAAAGCATGGCTGGAATTTTATCAGTTGCAGTATGTTAAATTTCCGTCAGAAAGCTCGAGAAGTTCAGCGTAGTGTGCGACGCGATAAAAGAGTTTATGCCAATTCTCTTTTAGCCTCAGCAGAAGAAGCCGCTAGAAGTAACAACTTAAACGCCGTATACGGTGTCATCAAGGAGTTTACAGGTGGTCGTAACTCCTGCCAACATCCGGTGAAAGATAGTGATGGAAAGCTACTTATCTTGGAAGAAGATCAAATGAGGCGGTGGAAAGAACACTTCGCCGCGGTCTTGAACCGTGTAACCTCTGGTGAAGTTCCCCCTCATATAGATAATTTAGCTAGCCATCAAAATGTGCGTATACGGTCCACTGCCCCGACTAAAGAGGAAATAGTCACTGCAATTATTGCACTAAAACGAGGAAAGGCCGCCGGACTTGACGGCATCCCTGCCGAACTTTATCAAGCAGCGCCAAGCGTAACTGCCGATTTGCTGCACCCACTTGTTGATAAAGCGTGGAATACAGAGACCTTTCCCACTGAGTGGAAGGAAGGTTTGATCATCAAACTTCCAAAGAAGGGTAGCCTCACAGACTGTAATAATTGGAGAGGCATTTGTATGCTTCCTGCCGTTGCCAAGATAATAGCTAAAATCGTCCTGGAAAGACTAAAGGCCCACTTAGAAAGCACAATTGATGAAGAGCAGGCTGGCTTTCGATCCGGATTCTCCTGTGTCGATCACATTAACACCTTGCGAATCATCATCGAGCAATGCGCTGAATACGATTCTCCGCTTCACTTGCTTTTCATCGATTTCGAAAAGGCTTTCGATAGTGTGAACCGGGATTCTATATGGGCGGCCTTGCGCAGGAGAGGCATCCCTGAGAAGCTTGTTGCTATTATTAAGGCAACCTATGACGGCGCGAAATGTCGCGTTCTACATAAAGGTAAGGTGTCGGGGGACTTTGAGATTCGCAGTGGAGTTCGGCAGGGGTGCATCCTCTCACCGATCCTATTCCTCATTGTGATCGGCGATGTGTTGCATGCAGCCTTATCCGGACTCGACAGAGGAATTCAATGGACTTTGACATCTTATCTACAACATCTTGACTACGCTGACGACATATGCCTACTCTCCCACAAAATCATGGATCTGTCCGCAATGGCGTTAGATCTCGAGAGGGAGGCAAGCAAGGTTGGGCTAAAGATTAATACCAACAAGACCAAGGTTCTTAGCCCGCCGTTGCGAAAAAGAAATCCGACACCTATTGCCATCAATATTAATGGGCAGCCTGTGGAGAAGGTGGACAACTTCGTCTACCTGGGTAGCATTGTTGCCGAAAATGGTGGTACGGAGCAGGACATCGCTCGTCGTATCAACCAGGCTAAACGCGCATACGGCATGCTGTCCAAAATCTGCCAGAGCAGTTATCTCAGCATCAAGACCAAGCTGGGCCTGTTTCGCTCCCTGGTACTATCAGTGCTTTTGTATGGGAGCAGTACATGGAAAGTTTCCGTAGGAGTTACCAGAAAGCTGCAAGTTTTCGTCAACTCATGTCTTCGTCGAATTTTAAGAATTTTCTGGCCCGAAACAATATCAAATGAAGAGCTAAGTCGGCGTACGGGTCAGATGCTAATCGACGAATTGATACGCAGGCGAAAATGGCAGTGGATAGGTCACACATTGCGGAAGAGTGATAACTGCATTGCTATGCATGCCATGAAATGGAACCCCATTTCCAACCAAGGCCGACCAAGAGGGGGTCCTCGAATCACATGGCGTCGATCTGTGGCAAAGGAGTGTCAGGTACTGGGTAAGTCTTTTGGGGAGTTGCGCCCCATTGCCCAGAACAGAGTACGATGGCGCGCAGGAGTAGTTGACGCGCTATGCCCCGCTAGGGGTTAAGGCAAAGTAGTAGTATGTTAAATTTAAGAATTTTGAAATGATAATTGGCACCACTCAGCGACATGAGAGCCACAATATGGCGGGAGGCAGTATCGTTGCATGATAGCATGAAATTTTTAGTCAAAGGTAGATTCCGGGCATTCTGTTAAGAGCCGTCAAAGCGTTAAGTCGTTCTGTTTAAGCTATTAAGTCGCATTCTGCTAAGAGCCGTCATGACTTTAAGACACTCAACTGGACTATTAAGTCGCATTTAACTCAGGCACATTTAAAAGCTTGGTCGAAAAAAAAATTTCAAAAAAATCGGAAAACAGTTTCATTCGAGTAAGTAAATTGATTGTATTTAGCTACTCCGTAAACCAAATTAAAAAACATAAAAGTTATGTTATTTCTAAGTCGCTCTGGGGTAAATTCGCACCCCATACGGTAAACTAGGGTTAAAGAAAAGGCGTTGAGCTTGAAAATTTTGTTAGGCATTCGAAATTTAAATGCCGGCGAAAGACGGCTGTAAAGGTTTAAAACTAAACCAGATATACGCAATTTATAGATAACCGGAGAAAAGTTATCTGCACATCCAGAGCTTTCCAACAAAAAGCGTGACTTACCAAGTAGTGTAGGAACCTGGTTAATCAAAACATGAAAATCGTAGCCCCCGCATGAGTGGTACGAAACGTTAAGGGTAGGGTAATTAAAAAAATCGTCAATGTCAATGTCCTCCATTGTTACTAACGTGGTCTACTACCGTATTTACATTTCCAAAGTTGGTCTCCTAAATACCCACCATAAGTAAAAAAAAACAGCAACATCCGGTTAGTATGCCTATTTGATTTTACGGTTGGCTAGTTTTCTTGAGAAATTTTTTACAACTTTTTCAACATTTAAATAAAATTTTTGTGTTTGCATGTCCGACTAGGATTCGAACTCAGGTCGTTGTGCTTCAGAACCCATCACGCTACCACATACGCCATCGATACTAATATAGAATGGCTTCCAAAAAATGCTTTATAAGCCACACCGTCCCAGCATAAAAGTGGTTAACAAAGTTGGGTACCAGGGTTACCTAATTCATGAACATCGTAGCCTCCGAATAGCTATCTACGTTAGGTACGTACCTAGGTTACTTAAATCATGAAAATTGTAGCCGCTGTCATAGTTCAAATTTCATAGATCTCTATAGGCTGAGTGAAAATGGTGGGTACGCCAGGATGGCTATTTAGCATAGCTAATTTGGGTAGTACGCGTTACCAGGGGGTACGGTTTTCTTGCTGGGATGGCTTACAAGCATATAAAGCATATACTACAATACCCAGCAAAAAGTGTGACTAACCAAGTAGGGTAGATAACTACTGTACCAGCATAAAAAGTGGCTAACTAAGTTGGCTATGAACGTAGGTTACCTTAATCATGAACATCATAGCCCCCGAATAGCATCTACGTTGGGTACGTACCTGGGTTACCTAAATCATGAAAATCGTAGCCCCCTCGCCTTGGATCTCACGTAAATCCTATGGGCTGGGTGAAAATTGTGAGTACGCCAGGATGGCTATTTAGCATAGCTATTTTCAGTAGTACGTATTACCGGGGGTACGGTTTTTTGCTGGGTTCCCTAGGTAACCCAGGCACGTATGCGTAGTGAACATTAAATTTAAAGCTGATATACTGGGAACTTTTACTTGGAAAGACACCCGTTGGCCTTTCCTGTAGCTCCTGGCATGAAAACCACCAAGCCAGGAAATACATTTTTAGGGTTTCACAAATGCATCAGGCTGGCATCAGTTGAAACCATAACGAATCTGGAAAGCAAAGAACGCTAGATGTTTTAAAAACTTCGCTAATCCCCTCAAAATGCCTGGATGACTACTGGCAATTTTAAGAACAGAGTTTTGTAGCAATTTCTTTCTGAAGTTAGTGTTCTAAAATGAGGACTTGATCAGAAAGCTCTAGTGCTGCTAGACAACGCACTATATGTCACCCACCATCCGGTGAATTAAAAACAGAAAGTGGAGTGATATTAACCCTTTTCATACCTACAAATATCACACCTCTGATCCAACCAATGGGTCAAAATGTCCTTAGGCTTACAAAACTTTTTTTTACCCAAAACGCCTACTGAGTTTTATTGTGAACAAAGATGAGCGTATAGAGAGTTCACTAGTAAAATTCTTAATTTAAAATCTTTATGCTGACTTAAGGGGAATCCCTCAATAAAATTAACAAAGTTCGTTTCAAACCATGTAATTTTTCACCGCAAATATCAACATAAATATGTACGAGTACTTTAAATATAAAAATAAGTATGCTTCTTATTTATTAATAATGTATTAATAACCAATTATTTGACAATTTACATCAATGATCTTTACATACATGTACATACATTATATAAATCGATACCTCCGTAAACACATGCGAATGCTCGAACAACGCTGGTTGTATTCTGTTCACATTAACGTGACTTGATTGTATATCCTTAGTGCAAATACAGTCTAGGAAAAAAATCATTTGGGCAGCAGAATCATTCAATGTTCTTGCAATGTGCAAATGCGAATTATATTTTTCAGTGAAATTGGAATCTTTGTGACACTTGGTTTCAAGTGGTTATGCAGGATGAAACCAAAGCAAGAAACTCTATAAAATCTCTCTTTTTTTATGTATCTTTTTATCTACTGCACGGATTAGAGTAAATGATAGCCTATGCACACCCTCGGACAAAGTCAATCTGTCAGAAAAGAGAGCAGATCTCGATACGCTCCCTAAGTGGCTGTAGCCCTTTCAATGAACAACAACGAGAACGAGAACAAGAAAAACTTGAAAAACAAAAAAGGTTTTCAAGCTGTTATATTTCGGGTGTTTTACATCGTATCAACTTGAAATTAGATAATCTTCCTAAGACGGCTTCCGACAACTAACTAACTCTACCAAATTTCAACCCGCATAACCACCAGGGGCCTGAGCTACAGAGGTCCGAAAACCCGTACTTGTTGTGTCGCGTACACATAGTCTTGGTCAATTTTTCTCGATTTAATTTTTTATACCCTTCACGGATGTGATATGGTATATTAACTTTGTCATGAAATTTGCAACGCACAGAAGGAAGCATCTCCGACCATATCTATATATATTCTTGGTCAGTATGATGAGACGAGTTGATTAAGCTTTGTCCGTCTGTCCGTCTGTTTCTATGCAAACTAGTCCCTCAGTTTTAAAGCTATCGAGCTGAAATTTTGTACATGAGTGGTACGAAACGTTAAGGGTAGGGTAATTAAAAAAATCGTCAATGTCAATGTCCTCCATTGTTACTAACGTGGTCTACTACCGTATTTACATTTCCAAAGTTGGTCTCCTAAATACCCACCATAAGTAAAAAAAAACAGCAACATCCGGTTAGTATGCCTATTTGATTTTACGGTTGGCTAGTTTTCTTGAGAAATTTTTTACAACTTTTTCAACATTTAAATAAAATTTTTGTGTTTGCATGTCCGACTAGGATTCGAACTCAGGTCGTTGTGCTTCAGAACCCATCACGCTACCACATACGCCATCGATACTAATATAGAATGGCTTCCAAAAAATGCTTTATAAGCCACACCGTCCCAGCATAAAAGTGGTTAACAAAGTTGGGTACCAGGGTTACCTAATTCATGAACATCGTAGCCTCCGAATAGCTATCTACGTTAGGTACGTACCTAGGTTACTTAAATCATGAAAATTGTAGCCGCTGTCATAGTTCAAATTTCATAGATCTCTATAGGCTGAGTGAAAATGGTGGGTACGCCAGGATGGCTATTTAGCATAGCTAATTTGGGTAGTACGCGTTACCAGGGGGTACGGTTTTCTTGCTGGGATGGCTTACAAGCATATAAAGCATATACTACAATACCCAGCAAAAAGTGTGACTAACCAAGTAGGGTAGATAACTACTGTACCAGCATAAAAAGTGGCTAACTAAGTTGGCTATGAACGTAGGTTACCTTAATCATGAACATCATAGCCCCCGAATAGCATCTACGTTGGGTACGTACCTGGGTTACCTAAATCATGAAAATCGTAGCCCCCTCGCCTTGGATCTCACGTAAATCCTATGGGCTGGGTGAAAATTGTGAGTACGCCAGGATGGCTATTTAGCATAGCTATTTTCAGTAGTACGTATTACCGGGGGTACGGTTTTTTGCTGGGTTCCCTAGGTAACCCAGGCACGTATGCGTAGTGAACATTAAATTTAAAGCTGATATACTGGGAACTTTTACTTGGAAAGACACCCGTTGGCCTTTCCTGTAGCTCCTGGCATGAAAACCACCAAGCCAGGAAATACATTTTTAGGGTTTCACAAATGCATCAGGCTGGCATCAGTTGAAACCATAACGAATCTGGAAAGCAAAGAACGCTAGATGTTTTAAAAACTTCGCTAATCCCCTCAAAATGCCTGGATGACTACTGGCAATTTTAAGAACAGAGTTTTGTAGCAATTTCTTTCTGAAGTTAGTGTTCTAAAATGAGGACTTGATCAGAAAGCTCTAGTGCTGCTAGACAACGCACTATATGTCACCCACCATCCGGTGAATTAAAAACAGAAAGTGGAGTGATATTAACCCTTTTCATACCTACAAATATCACACCTCTGATCCAACCAATGGGTCAAAATGTCCTTAGGCTTACAAAACTTTTTTTTACCCAAAACGCCTACTGAGTTTTATTGTGAACAAAGATGAGCGTATAGAGAGTTCACTAGTAAAATTCTTAATTTAAAATCTTTATGCTGACTTAAGGGGAATCCCTCAATAAAATTAACAAAGTTCGTTTCAAACCATGTAATTTTTCACCGCAAATATCAACATAAATATGTACGAGTACTTTAAATATAAAAATAAGTATGCTTCTTATTTATTAATAATGTATTAATAACCAATTATTTGACAATTTACATCAATGATCTTTACATACATGTACATACATTATATAAATCGATACCTCCGTAAACACATGCGAATGCTCGAACAACGCTGGTTGTATTCTGTTCACATTAACGTGACTTGATTGTATATCCTTAGTGCAAATACAGTCTAGGAAAAAAATCATTTGGGCAGCAGAATCATTCAATGTTCTTGCAATGTGCAAATGCGAATTATATTTTTCAGTGAAATTGGAATCTTTGTGACACTTGGTTTCAAGTGGTTGTGCAGGATGAAACCAAAGCAAGAAACTCTATAAAATCTCTCTTTTTTTATGTATCTTTTTATCTACTGCACGGATTAGAGTAAATGATAGCCTATGCACACCCTCGGACAAAGTCAATCTGTCAGAAAAGAGAGCAGATCTCGATACGCTCCCTAAGTGGCTGTAGCCCTTTCAATGAACAACAACGAGAACGAGAACAAGAAAAACTTGAAAAACAAAAAAGGTTTTCAAGCTGTTATATTTCGGGTGTTTTACATCGTATCAACTTGAAATTAGATAATCTTCCTAAGACGGCTTCCGACAACTAACTAACTCTACCAAATTTCAACCCGCATAACCACCAGGGGCCTGAGCTACAGAGGTCCGAAAACCCGTACTTGTTGTGTCGCGTACACATAGTCTTGGTCAATTTTTCTCGATTTAATTTTTTATACCCTTCACGGATGTGATATGGTATATTAACTTTGTCATGAAGTTTGCAACGCACAGAAGGAAGCATCTCCGACCATATCTATAGGTATATATATTCTTGGTCAGTATGAGAGACGAGTTGATTAAGCTTTGTCCGTCTGTTCCTATGCAAACTAGTCCCTCAGTTTTAAAGCTATCGAGCTGAAATTTTGTACAAAGCCTTCTTTTTATTGCACGCATGTCGGAACCAACGGAATCGGACTCCTACGTCATATATACGTAGCTGCCATAGGAACGACCGGTCCAAAAATTCGTCTTTGTGAGAAAAACTTTTTTATTTCTCAAGATATCTTTTTCAAATTTGACACTAATCAATAGTGTATTTAGTCAAATCACATTCCCGAATTTGGTTGAAATTAGACTCTTTTATCATATAGCTGTCAAAGGAACGACCGTTCCAAAAGCAAGTTTTTGTTAGAAAAACTTTTTTATTTCGGAAGATACCAAATTTCATTTAATTCAATAATATTAACTACGAAACCATGTTCCTGACTTTGGTTGAAATCGGCTCACTATTTCATATACCTCTCATAGGAACAATGAAACCGGAACAAGTTTTACTACTAATTTCCAAGTGGCAAATGCACCATAAGCCATAACGCGAAGCGTGAAGGGGATTATACCTTCGGCTAGCTTGTTTCCTTTTTCGATTTTATCTTATTTCTTTGGCAGGCGGGACACTCCCGCGTCTAGATTTATTTGTTACTGTATAGTATAGGAAGAAAAACGTTTCAAAGTAAGATTTCAAGAACTTCTGAATGTTATCGTCAAATCAAAAATTGTTGATCCATCACCATCATACTTGCAAGAAATGTTAAGCAGTCCCTTTCAGATTAAACTCAGTATAAAAGCTTTTCGGTAGCAAAATGGATTTGCATTTGAGCTCATCCCCTTTACCAGGATATCTTTCATGTGACTCAACACAGGTGTTCAGTGTCCATTAATCAAAATTAATCCATTGATTGAGCTAAAAGCTTTTCGTATTGAATATCTACTATGGCTTATTCATGTACGTATATCATAATACGTACAATATCATAAAAATCTGGTACATTGCCGTTTGAATGTATGAATAAAGTGTCTTTGGAATGTCCTCTTCAGTATTGAAAAATATGGATGTCGGAAATTTTGTGGATTATCTAAGAGTACGTAGATTATAGAAATATATATATGTATAATGACTCGTTAACTGATAGTACTCACAAGTGCTTAAAGGATTTTTACACGTTAGACCAATCAGCCGTTAGACCACGCAGTATACCACCTGTCAGACCAGCCATTAGGCAACGCACCCGATCAGTCGTTAGGTCACGCATTAGATCACCAGATCACCTATAAGAAAAGCGACTAGACCACGGATTAGACCACGGATTAGACCACGGATTAGACCACTCCATTAGACCCCGTATCAGATCAGCTTAATAAATGGGTGGTCTAATGGCTTTTCTTATTGGTGGTCTAATACATGGTCTAGTGCGTGGTCGAATAGCTGGTCACACGTTTGGCACATGAAATCTTCGTTTTTCGCTTCTCAGGAGATGGGAAAATGCGAATGAAGGAAAATATGCGCAAAATCAAACAGGAGGTTTTTGGCAGGCTCGAAGGCTACTGAGAGAAGAAAAATTCGAATGGAACTTGCTTATTCTGCGCTACTGACACCCAAAAAGGTCTCTATCAGAAGCATTGAAAGCCCGGGAAAAGTTTCCTGTTAGATTTTGTCTATACTTGTCTTTATTTATAACGAAACAATTTCTCACGTCATGGGTTCTAACAATTAATTTTGCAATATGTATTGCGCTTTTAATATCCTTTTTCTTCCAAAGCTATTAATCCGATGCGAGATGTAAATATTTATATCATATAAGTTATATTCATCTACCGACACACGTATCTGCATATCAGTGAGTCAGTAGCTTAGTGCTTTGAGGCGTCATGTTAGTCCGATTTATTCAATCTTGGACTCGAGGGTTCAAAACCACTGCATTGGTTTTCGTCCGAGCTTTTTGTCGATTTAAATAAAAATTACATATTTTTTAATTTGTTTTCATTTTTTTGATGGATAACATTTTATCCAATACGGATATTTCGAAATTCACCTATAGATGTGAAAATATTATTCGCGCAAAAGTATTTTATTTACAATAAATAAAAATCATAATGACACACCGATTCGGGAAATTTTCGCAATGTATTCACACTGTAGACTTTACAAAGTATAGAGTATATTGTTTTTGTCACGACGAAAATATGTAACACCTTAAAAGAGGCTCCGGAGGAATGGCAATGTATATTATAAATGATCAAGTTAAGTTCACCTCCTTCTCCTTATTAAACCGTAAGGCGGCTTTCACACGAAACGGACGATACACGAGATTCTTGCAGAAAGCACCAGTGGCAAGCGAGCTTTCTATGTAAAAGCAATTTTAAATCAATGTCGCACATAGAAAGCTCGCTCGCCACTGGTACTTTCTGCTAGAATCTCGTGTATCGTCCGTTTCGAGTGAAGGCCGCCTTACGGTTTAATAAGACAGCGGAACAGGAGGACTCTATGTAAGATTAGATTAGGGCGGCATTATGTGAGGGCACTATGTTTGGGGGGGGGGGGGGGGGGGGAGGCGGCACTTGCACTGGTTGGGAATAAATTTTAGTAAATGCTTACTCATGTAGTCCGGATGGCGCAACGGTTAGCACGTTCGCCTTCAACGCACTGGGCCCCGGTTCGATTCCGGGGATTTACGTGTCGGACTATGAGCCCACTCAGCTGTTAAATGAGTACCCATTATGGGGTAAATAACTCGGTTGAGCGTGTTGCTGATCACATACCTCTGCATAAAAAACCGTCACGATCTAGAAAATGAGATGATGCTAACTCATCTCGAGGCCGTGGTTCAAATTGGACTGTTGCGCCAGTTATTTATTTTTATTTTTATTTACTCATGTACAACTCCGTTGAATCGACGCGACCGCCATTTTAATCGAGCCCCATTAGAATCGGTCGAGCACATTTTGCATTTCATGTGGGCAGATCACCGTTTACGACCTTAAGCAACGAATAATACCCAACAAAAGATCAGATCCTTCTAGCGAATAATAGTTATCTGATCCGTCGTGACGACGCTGGGGAGTAACCACTGAATTAAGCCAAACAAACGCCCAAATCACACCGTATTAAATATTGCGAATATTGGCTAAGTTCGTAACACACAGCGGAATCGCAACACGCTGTGGCAACAGAATCGAAGCAGCATTGCAACACGTTGTTGTGTTCTGAACTGCACTCGCATTCAGTCATCTATCAATTGCCAAATTTCCAGTTCAAAACTGACTACTGGAGAAAAATCGTATGAATATGACAGCGCAAGTGTCATTTCAGGATTGTCATCATATGCTGGTCCTAGCCAGCGAAGAAATTTTTGTGATGGAGAAAATGACATTTTTCACAGCAAGTTGCGTCCACCAAAAACTCAGTAGACAGAGTTCATAAAACAAATTGGCAACAGCATGCCAACTGTTGTGTGATATGAACTTAGCCATTATCTTGTTTATATTGGATTGTATTGTATGTATATACGATGCGTGAACTTGACAGTTGTCAGGTGTCAAGATTGATGCGTATAATGTGCTTGCAAAAAAAAGGACGATGCACTTAATGGAATGTCCTCTTTTGAATTTGGTAATTCAACGAACAAGATGGGTGTTCCGTGTAACTTGTGGATCGTCTGTGGACCTTCTTGGAAGCCAAATAACGCTCAGTCCCTCTCTTTTGAATTTGATAATTCTACGAACAAGGCGTCTGAGGCAGCGACATCGTAGAGTGCTAGCGAGGGTTCGAACCATATCTCGAAGAAAGGAAGTTAGATCAAGATCGAATAGAGGACTAAGTGCAAGTTATGAGACATTGACGACGACAAAGAATACGTAACGGCTGGAGTTAGGAAATCGGCGACGACAACGAATAAATTTATGAGTACGAGATTAGGGGGGTGAATAAAGATATAGAGCCGCCCCGGAAAGGTTAGAGTAGTCATTAAGGTTAGTAATAAGTATTTAGCTGTAAGCATCTTTTAATTTTCATCTTTAGTTTGCGTGAACATGAGAGTAAAGTAGAGTTTAAATTATAAGTGCCGCGACTTTGTTAAATTTAAGTGCAATATACATTTTAAACTGAATATTAAATTTTTGTAATTGTAAAGAGTGCTCCGGGATTGTAACTTTTCAAGGTGGCTGAACCGCGTACCGCGAATTCACGCTTGTCGTGGTATCTTCGGGTTCTGTTTGTATAGGCTGGAAATTTTAAGCGTGTGGCGCCCCTCGGCCCGCTCCGCGGTGAGCCGGCACCAGACAAACCACCGGCCTAGGTAGACACCTAGTAAAAATGAGATCGATCAGTTGGAAACTAACGGTACTTTACTTACAAAGAGCCCCATACTACCCTAGTTTTGGGTTTTTTTCTGTAACTATTGAACCAATTGACGTAGTGACCAAAGTTTTGGCAAGGGTTTTGCAAGACCAGCATAATCACATCAAAGGAACGCCTACCTCTTCTATAAATGCCAAAAAAATTAAATAGTAATTTATCAACGATAACTTTCGATAGAATGACATTAGCCGGTTGAAAATTTGGTAGGATGTTGGTAGTAAGATGTATTATAGTTAGTTGGTATATATATATAAATTATAACTTAGTTGTTGTAAGTGGACAAGATCCCATCTCCCCTATAAAGTTGTGGTGAAAATAGCTCACTCGTCTTAAATGGCGCCCGCCTTCGCTACAAATTTCTAGGATATATACGCTCCGACCTCGTTTTTTTTACAGTGCAAAATATTGCGGTATTTTTAGAATTCTACAGTTAGTACTTTCTGAGAAATAGCCTAGAGTGATTGGTACTGTATTCTGCTACCAGAGCAATATTGTTTTCAAAATAAATCCCATTTCATGAAACGCTATATGTATTATTATTTTTGCATGAAGTACCTACTTGTATTTTTGTTTACCGCTCATTTTCAATGGAAACCAGGCCGAAGCGAAGCTTCGGCCCGGAGTCCGAAGCGTATATACCCTAGACTTGTACAGACCTAGTGGTGATACCAAAAGTACCAATTGGTAACGACTATATGCATTAAAAGTGAGTTTCCTATATGGCCAGTTTATAGGGGAGGTTGGCAATCATTCAGGAGGATCTTGACCATTATCAAAATCAATGAACTAACCCATTCAAGAAGTATTTGTCTCTAGCTTCATTCTATCGAAAGTTATTGCTTATTTAAAGTTTCACTTGTAGGGGAGGTGGGGGTTCCTTGGGTCGGATCTTGCTCATTACTGCCACCAACAAATAAGATCATGCTACAAACATTTAAACAAAATTTCAAGTCTCTAGCTTCACTCTATCGAAAGTTATCGCTTCTTTGAAGTTTCACTTGTAGGGGAGGTAGGGGTTTCTTGGATCGGATCTTGCTCATCATTGTCACCAACAAATAAGATCATGCTACAAACATTTAAAAAAATTTCAAGTCTCTAGCTTCACTTTGTCGAAAGTTATCGCTTATTTGAAGTTTCATTCGTAGGGGAAGTAGGGGTTTCGCAGGTCGGATTTAACATATTTTCAACATTAGCCAACTGGATTCTATTACAAACATTTGACCAAAATGTTAAGCCGCTAGCATTATTTTGTCATAAGTTATCGCTTATTATAAGTTTCATTTCTAGGGGAGGTAGGGGTTCCTTAGGTCGGATCTAACCCATCTTCAATACCAACTAAC
Source organism: Chloromyia formosa (assembly GCA_964017055.1). Lineage (NCBI taxonomy): Eukaryota > Metazoa > Arthropoda > Insecta > Diptera > Stratiomyidae > Chloromyia > Chloromyia formosa. Next base: position 140,685,270 of record OZ024813.1, read on the forward strand.
TTAATCTCATTTTAAACATTTGACCAAAACTTCAAGTCGCTGGCTTGATTCTGTCAAAAGTTATCGCTTATTTGAAGTTGCATTTGTAGGGGAGGTAGAGGTTGCTTGGGTCAGATCTTGCTCATTTTCAATATCGACCAAGTAGATCTTACTAACAACATTCCACCAAATTTTCAATTTGCTAGTGTCATTCTATCGAAAGTTATCGTAATTAAAAGAATATTTAATTTTTTGAAATTTTGTAGGGGAGGTAGGCGTTCCTTTGATCTGATTACGCCCAACTTACTAGAACTCAAGCAACTTCCTACCCCAGGGTTACATGCCAAAAATCAGGCGTCTACGTCAATTGGTTCAAGAGTTATAGACAAAAAACCCGAAAAGTAGGGTAGTACGGGGCTCTTTGTAAGAAAATTACCGTTAGTTTTCAACTGATCGATTTTATTTTTTCAGGAGAGTAAAAGATTATCCTCACGAGCGATCTGCCAAGGCTAGAGCTTTTCATGTTTATTTAATCGGGAGTTATAAATACATTTTACTATTGTACATATGTAGGGGAGGTAGGCGTTCTCTTGGCCTGATCATGCCCATTTTCAATACCAACCAACTAGATCATACTTCCAACATCTTACCAAAATTTCAAGGCTCTAGCTTGATTCTATCGAAAGTTATCGTGCGAACGGACAGACAGACGGACAGACGGACAGACGGACAGACAGACAGACAGACAGACAGACAGACATGGCTAAATCGAATCAGGAGGTGACGCTGATCATTTATATATATACATTGCTATACCTCCGGAGCCTCCGTTAAGGTGTTACATATTTCCGTCGTGACAAAAACAATATACCCTATACTAAAAGTCTAGGGTATAATAAACCAAGAACTTCATTCTTTAATAGCCAAATTACTTGTGAGATGCTTTTGTTAAAGAAATTCTAGCGAAAAAGAAAATATCGCTAAGAGTGGAACGCAAACGCCTATGCAAAATATGACCAGCTATGCGAAATCGTTTGTAAAGTATTCCCAAGAACCATTGACAAATATACTTTAAGCCAAAAAGGCACATTACAGTAAGAAAATATAAATTTCATGAATATCCTAAAACATTACCTTTCAGTCATTCATAAACAGATGTGACATAAAATCGTTAATGCAAGATAAAACTAGTAACTAGTAGTAAAATAGTCATTAAACTGCAATAAGGAGTACTCGACTATTCATGATTTTGTACCTTTTTAGAATAATTGATGCGGAAGTGTCATAAGCCATTAAGAAATTTAAAAAGTTTACTTAATATTAATGTTGAAAACTCATGGTAGTAATCTAGTTTTCGTTCAGTGAAGAAGGGCAAAGCCATATATGAAATCAACAGTTATTATTGGAGTCAACCTCTTGCAGCTATGAATTAACAAAGTACGCCAGTAAAATTAAGCCAATTTGGGGGCTTTTTACTAAGAACTAGGAAAAGATCTGGAAGACATGGAAATTGAGTTTGCACAGTTGCAGAAGGTGAGCAAAATCCTGGCGAAACCCCGAGAAATACATTTTTTTATACATTTTCCTTATAACTCGTAAACAGTGCCTCGGATCGAAAAAAAACTGGTATGAGTAAATTAAAGAGCGTCCAACGCATTGCTCAAAGTTGAAATTAGGCTCGGTGGCGTAGTCAAAATTGATAGTCAAAAAACAACAATTTTCGAGGCTTCGTGGAAAAATTACACTTTATCACTTTTCAAGCTCACATATCTTTGAAACGGATGCTCCAAATGGAAAAGCTTATTTGTAAAAGGTGAAGATAATTTGATTGCAAGCCTAATGTGGTCAATGTTTTCAATTTGGCCCATTTTTAAAGTAGTTATGACCCAAAACTCATAAATGCCTGCTCAACGATTTGTGCCTTAAAATCTCTATCTCGGTAAGTATTTTAAATTTTATTTTAGTCTCAAATTGTAAATAAATTACTCTAGTCTAAAATAGCTTTGCAAGGTTTCTTGTAAGACCATTTTAGGAGATACTAAAAAGAAACTGGTCAAGCGAAACCATTAGGCGCCTTTTCAACATGGTGGCGGCGTCCGCGGTTGTGGGGAGAAAAAGAAAACCTTCAATTTTTTAGAGGGCTACGCCCGCGATGCGAGGGTTTTGTAGCAAGCGCTTATTTTGGTATGTAAATATTGGCTCCCTGCTCTTCTTGGTACTACTCAGATGGATAAAAACACCATAATTAAAATGTTTTTCCCGTGATATAGTACCTTACAAGCCAATCTATAAAAAAGACTGCATATATCACCTCTCAAAGTAATAGTTTTAATACGAGGAGCTGTACTGTAGATAGATATGCATAGTATGTACGAGATAAACTGTCCTACTCTTCGAGATGTTTAACCATTCATGTTAAGACGGCATTGCAAACTTGCATAAAAAAATAAAATAAAAATAAAAGAGTCAGCGACCGGCCTAACCCCCCCTCTCCACACCCACCAATCGTTACCCTTACAGAAATGGTTAAACTACAATTCGTTCTATGAAAAAGAGTATCCAAGTATTTAGTACTCGCACCTTTGTACATATATCATATACGAGACCGATAGGTGTATTTTTTGTATAGAGAGTGTCAAAATGCAGAACTTTAAATGAATGTACTATTATTAAATAAATATTATGTGATTGAAATTAAACTTAGAGATATTATTGCCTATGATGTTGGCTATCATTGGCCATCAATATGTTTGACCTCGGGTGTGCTTAAGGGGTGCAAGGGTGTGCTAACTGCAAATATAGAAATGTACTATTATTAACCTTTTTCGAAGAGATTTAAAAATTCCATTATTTTTAGTTTTCTATGTTAGTGAAATGCCGCTTTTCTGTAAATTTTCATATTTCTAAGTATAACGGTCTCGAAATGCAAGAGGGGTGGGACAAACTCGGACCACGTATTTTCCCCTATCCCTCTTTTCCCCTATCCCTCTTTTCCTCTTTCTTCAAATTTGAAAAAGATTCCAAAAATGGAATGTACTCGACGGTACCTTTCTTTCGATACCCCACTTGCCTATACCAAATGAAAAAAAAAATTCGACCTTCATTTCCCCCCTTAAAGTTGACCTATTACGACGCATCGCTTTCACCAGAGAATTGTAGTACCTTTACATATTTCCACCAAATTGCATATATGTAGCCTTAGCGGTTCATGAGATATTTCATGGACAGACGGACGCATGACCGATTTCATAAGTGTTTTATTTTTTTTACAAAACCCTAAAATTCGAAACTACCCTAATCAAAGTAACCAGTGTTATGACAATTTGACTGACCAAAGTAATTCAACCTTTGCAAAACGCAATAAATCAAAAATGAAACCAGGCAATATATTCTAGTAAGGACTAAAAATAGAAAATGCGCCTCCTAAACTGGTCTTGAAAAAAACTCTGCAAAGCTTTTTTAAGCTTGAGTAATTTATCAAAATCGCTGAGTAGGAATTTTTGAATTTTTGCTCAAAATTACTCTAAAAATGAGCCGAATTGAAAATATTGACCACGTTGGGCTTGCAATCAAATTATATTAAAATATATTAAACTTTTACAAATAAGTATTTCCATTTGGGGCATCCGTTTCAAAGATCTGTGACCTTGAAAAGTGATAAAGTGGGATTTTTCTCCCAAGCCTTGAAAATTGTCGTTTTTTTACTACGCCATTGAGCATGGATGCAGAATGCTCTTTAATTTACGCCTATAATTTTTTCCGATCCGAGGCAGCGTTTACGAATTATATGGATAATATTAAAAAAAAGCTCATATTTTCGAATTTTCACCCACCAAAAATTAAGCTCACCTTCTGCGACCGTGCAAACTCCGTATCCATGTATTCAGTATCAATAGAAGGAATTTCCAGATCTTTCCCTAATTTTTAGTATTAATATTTTAGTTTCACTAGCCTAAAGTAGGATGCCGTTGACGAAAAATAATTGTAGCCGAATTATTGTCTGGACAGTGATGAGAAAATTTGAAGCAGCGATGACAGCGTGATCCACTTAATATCAGCGAAACAAATTCGCTCAGTAGTTCTTAGCGACACCAAAGAAAACCACGATGATATGGGAGGATCGAATACTTTGTGGTCGCCATCACATTTGACGAGATTACCGTTTACTGGAAGGTCGGGCCTGCAAAGGTAATTTCCAGGACCGAGCGGATGTAATACTGGATCGAATGGTGACCGAGACCAACAGATATATGAGCCAATTGAAAAACATGACGCTCGCGAGATCAAGTCGATTGCACTCGTGAAAAGATACTGATATTGTCGAAATGAAGAAGTTTCTCGATGTCATCATGTTCATGGGTGTGGTGCATTTTCCAAGGTTAGAATACTACTGAAAAAAAAACCAAGTGTATTACTATCCTGTGACGCATCGATTCAGTATGTCGTATAACTAATTTTCGCTCTTGTTAAAATGTTGGCACCAACAACGAATTTCCGAGAGTTAGTGGAGTTAGTGCATCGAGGCTTCAAAAAATTCAGCCTCTAATTGATCTCGTCGCATTGAATATAAGACGAAAGCATACTCTAGGAGCTTGTTACTGGGTCAATTGTGGCGACGTTAGTCGCAGACCTGCCAAACAAAGGCCGATTATTTAGAGTCTAACAATTTTAACAAGCATTCCTCTCACAGCTTATCTCAAGCAGCATCAAACCGATCTTTGTAGAACAATCAGGAAGAACAGGAAACACTACAACGAAGTAGTTGCTGCCACTTTCGAAACGGCATGTCAAGCGAGATGTGTTGCTGGTGTCTCCTCGCCATGGTGACAAAGTGATGCTGGCTAGAAAAAATAACAGACTGGTTTGGAACCTCAATTCTTACATATGTATAACGCATCCAAAAAAAGGCATAAATGTGTCTGATCAAATGAGTATCCACTATCCGTCAATATGAAAATCTGTAACTTGGTATATTAAACTAGCTACTCAACTAATATTTGGCTCAGGGGTTAACAACAGATGGATTCTATGCAAAGAAATACATAACTAAAATAGAAAGAAGGAAATTTTTTTATAGTTTGCCGAAAAACTGATAGAACCGTTGACAGGTGAGGATGAGTCATATTGTCCATTGAGTACCCATTTTCTAACAAAAATTCCACAAAAAGGAGGCCATGTCCGGAAAATCCATGAATTTTATATTTTAAAAAATTTAAAGCTCAAAGTGGATGTTCAGAAGCTTCACGAAGATGCAAACAAATTGATACCGAATGTAAAAAAACATATATACATATATACAGGGTGTCCCAAACCCCAACGTACACCCGGAAACCGGTGATAGGCCAAGTGGTAGCAGTTATCAGAAAAGTATTTAAAAAAAGTCTCCGTCAATTATTTTTTGACTTATAGACATTCAAAAAATAATTGGAAAAATCCATACCCTGTGATGATTTTTTAAGTACTGTTATTACAAATTTTCATTTTTTTTTATTTTTTGCTATATGAAGCAACCCTGACTAACTGTTCTATAAATCACAATCTAAAAGTAAAAAAAATACTGTATTGGTTTTAAATAAAATATGACTTTTTTCCAAAATTTTGTACTCAAAATTATCACTTATCCCAACTTCAACTGACTGCACTGTAAAAAAAATATACCACGCGGTTTTGGCAAGTAACTGTAAAAGATGGCGCATTTTGTCCAGATTCCAAAATGGTACGACACTTCCTATATTATCTCTTAATTGAGGTGAAAAGAAGTAATAATCTCATTCGTGAGTACAGAGAAGATCCCCGATTCTTTGACAAAAATCTATGGACCAATGAATTCACATTTTCTAAAGATGGTTACATTAACCTCCACAATTTACACGAGTGGCTCATTGAAAATCCACATTTAATGCGGCAAAATAGAGCGCAGCATCGCTTTAAAGTGAACATGTGGACTGGAATTTTAAATGGCCAAATTATTGGACCATTCGAGCTTTCGGAGAACTTAAGTGACGAGACATATTTAGATTTTTTAATGAATCATTTACCCGATTTATTGGAAGACGTGCCACTCAGTACTTTTGCAAATATGTGGTATTAGCACGATGGCTGCCCAGCGCATTATGCCCTTACAGTAAGAGAGTTCCTCGATCGAGAATATCCCGAGAGGTGGATAGGGCGGTCTGGTACAATTTCGTGGCCGGCACGTTCACCTGACCTAAATCCCCTCGATTTTTTCTACTGGGGAGCGGTAAAAGGAAAGGTTTACACGAAAGAAATAGAAAATTTGGAGGAACTCTGCCGAAAAATTGCGGAAGCCGCTGAAGCTATTAGTTCCGGAAGATTCGCCCGGCTCGATCCTAACTCGATCCTTTTTAAGAAGATGTCGTGCTTGCATTGCAGCTGAAGCCAAACATTTTGAACATTTGTTGTAAATAGCAGTTCTAACGTTTAAGTGTAAATTGATTTTTTTGTTCAATAAATTACACTTTTGCCTAAATGAGATTATTCTTTTCATCTCAATTGAGAGATAATATAGAAAGTGTCGTACCATTTTGGAATCTGGACAAAATGCGCCATCTTTTACAGTTACTTGCCAAAACCGCGTGGTATATTTTTTTTTACAGTGCAGTCAGTTGAAGTTGGGATAAGTGATAATTTTGAGTACAAAATTTTGGAAAAACTCATATTTTATTTAAAACCAATACAGTAATTTTTTACTTTTAGATTGTGATTTATAGAACAGTTACTCAGGGTTGCTTCATAAAACAAAAAATAAAAAAAAAAATGAAAATTTGTAATAACAGTACTTAAAAAATCATCACAGAGTATGAATTTTTCCAATTATTTTTTGAATGTCTATAAGTCAAAAAATAATTGATGGAGACTTTTTTTAATACTTTTCTGATAACTGCCACCACTTGGCCTATCACCGGTTTCCGGATTGACGTTGGGGTTTGGGACACCCTGTATATAAATACATTTTTTGCCGCAAAAGTGTTTGTTGTAAAACCACAGAGTCGTATCCAGCAACCCCAAAAACATGAATGTACCAAAAATCACAACTCCACCAGAACTTTCCTTTGTCTAGCTAGTTCTTAAACTAGTGCAGTTGTAAAGCCGGCCGCACATTGCGCGTAGCGCATTCTTGTAAAATGTGGTTTTGCCACTTGCTACAAAAGCAATGTCATGTGTGCGGTGCGCTGCCTACAAAGCAATGTGCGGTCGGTCTAAGATAGTAAGCATTAAATGCTCGACGATTTGTGGAAATTGCAAAGGCCTCTCATGTTCAATTACAAATACTCCCACTGAACAGGATATTGCAGATGGTAATGTCAGTGAAGCAACACTCCTGTCGGATAAAGATGCTAAAAGTGAACCGATTCCTACAAAACGTGCGCGATTTCAACGCCCTCTACCGCTGAAACTATTTGTCTGAGGAAGAAACCTCTAGGAACCTCTTGTAGGAAATTTCATGTAGATTACTTTTGCTCTGACTTTTTTTCCGAAAGACTTAATAGTTTCAAACTTGCATGCAAAAAAAAAATGAAAAAAGGATAATTTTTCGCTCACGTGCGGTTTTATCGGTACCAACAACTCCGCCGAGTGGGAAAAACATAGAATAATCATGACGGGACTCAACCGAAACAATTAAAACAATAAAACCTTTACCAGGAATTTTTTCCGAGCAGAAACGCCCAGCCGCTGGCCTATAAATAGGACTCTACTTTTCGTATGTTCTGCATATACATACTACTTGTTCCGAAAATTCCGAGATTTCTTATACCCCAATGAATAAATAAGGTACAAATCGATACACTCTATAGCATTTTATCGTAACTGTTTATACTATACTAGAAGTAAGTTTTGGAAACATATCTTAAATGAGTTAAATTAAAAAAAAAAAAAATAGCGTCGAATATATCCCAGAATAAGTACAGTATAGTTATCGTCTGGGGTACAGTCCCACTTGGGATTATGAAGGTTAATCGCACCAAGGTTGCTGGACGAGAAGGCTTTCTAAGAATTCGTTAAAAAAATAAGAATCGCCTCAAAAGAAAAACAGGAATTCTGGCTTGTTTTTATTTATCTTTTACATTTTTACCTCAGCATACTCGATATTCCGTTCTGAGGATTAAATAAAAAATAATATTTCTTAAAAAAATACCTAATAATTCGGAAGAACCAACCACTAAAAGTATTGCTACAGCAAAACAGACTTCCATGGATAATTATATCCTTGAAAAAAATTTCAAATTACGGTGTAATTTTAACTAAATTTTCCCGCGAATCCAAAGATAAATACGTCTTAGTATCGCAAAACAATACATACATACATAGTTAATTCGGTAAAAAATCCGAAGTTTCCGCTCATGACCACTTTCTACGTTTCCAATTAAACAATTCCCTAATTACATCTAAACGATGTGTGGCTAAAACTGAGCCGATCAATAATAAACTTTCGTTGAATTGGTCGCTCACAAAGTTCAAACTATTGACAGGAGAAACTGCCAGTCAATACAAAACGATGGTTAAAGTGACGGGTCATGGAAACGAAGTAAACAACTTTCTATCAGGTGAGGTTAAAATACGGTTATACTCATTTCTATGTAAATCAAATGTGAATGTCGTTCACTGTTCGATTTGGGAGTTCCTAGACCCCGGCGTGTCTATATTTCCACTGTCGAGAGGCGAGGTCACAGTATTGCATAGACTTATTCCCTATCAAATAAATTGGATAATCCTTAAATAATGGATACCTACAACGCTTCAATTGCATTTACGAAATGCAATACCGCATAACTGCTGCAGCAACCTTCAAAGGGATATTGCGATGAACGTTGACCGTATATATTCGGTGCACTAGACAATCTACCACACAAACTATTTAGCCCGCACTAAAATCGTACCATAATCTCACAAACCACAACAATGTAGGGCACCACTATCCAGCACCATGCAACCCGAACTGCACATCAAATTCGGAAGCGACGAACACTGCAACAGATAAACAATTCAATAGATGCTACAACTTTTTGAAAGATATTATCCTTGGACACCGTGAACGCACTCGAGAGGTCTGTTTGAACGGCAGAGACAAATACTAACGGTCACTTTCCACCAAACGCATCATCGTTTATCGATATCGAGAATTCTAAACTACACCAAACTGCTCGCTCGTCGTCGTCGTCGCGAGAACGTAATATTACACGCTGTTACACGACTTGCAGCTACGTAAGGACTAAACGCTACGATGACTAGCGTCAATAACGGAAAGATATCCTTTTGCTGCTTTCATGCCTTCCATTGAGGACTCATCCAAAGCAAACCAAACCGAATCGGTGGATTGAAAGGAACCACTGAGAACAGAATGAATACGACCATACCACCACCCCCTTTCGGCAGAGGGATAGTTTCGAATCGGTTCACGTCTTTGGTACACACTGAACTCTCGCTGAATCCTTGTAACAAACGTAGTGCAGACATGCAGGCGTTTTGCTAACCAAACATTCGAATGGAATATGCGACGACTTCCAGTTTCCATGGTCTGCGCAGGATACGCTTTCATGCACTTCTCTTGGCCGACATGGAGAATGTTCGGCATTTGCCGTGGTTCATATCCTGTGCAGATTTCATATTATGTTTTCTTTGGTTCGCACGATTTTAAATAATTACACTTTGAAAATTTCCATCCTTTGATATTAAGTACGAGTGTTTCCCCTATTTTCAGATTTTCTGCATTTAATTATACCAATGTTTACTTTACAAAGTACTGCCACTTGTTCACGCTTCTTTTATAGGATGCAGCATACAATAGTGTGGTTGTACCTGGTGTGACGTGAACATGTGATTGCATTGAAACATGAATGTGAATTACGAGTAGTTTTGTTCAGAATCTCAACAGGTTTTTACCTATGACATTTGGAATTAAAAACAAAAGTATTCACAAACCCATGATTATGAAAGTAGCATACAAGTCATACATTTTTCGTTATGAGATATTTAAAGGTTTGCGTTTGATCAAATTCGAAAATATTTTTGTACTAAGTCATTGATTATTTAGGGAAATATCTACTCCTGTGAAGTAAAAGCTTTCTGTAAAAGGATAATATTAATGTCACTTCTAATGACATTTAAGGCGAAACAAAAACGAGTAATTATTTTATTTTTTTTTTATGAAAGTAGAGCCCTTTGTAATGGATAGGTGTTAGGGACACCAAAATGTCCATGGGGTCGGATTGGAAATTTGCCGAACTGAGCGTGAAGGTCCGGCAGCGCCATCAGGCGAAAACTCCTCAGCAGGATAGGTGGCGGCACGAGCGTGCTGTTGCTCAGTGACGGGAGATGTGGGCGGGTTTTTTTGCCCTCTCGTTGCCCCGTACCATTGTCATTCTAAAAATCTCATGCCCAAGGACAACAAACACACCATAACGTTTTATGTTACGGAATTGTCTGTTCGCATAAAACTCGAGTTGGATAATTGAGCGACGAATGAATGTTACTCAATTGCCCTAACCCCTTGTGGGGCATAGCGCGTCAACTGTTCCATGTGGCCCAGTCGACGTTTCGTTGGCATAAATTGGTTTCAGAGAATGCAGTTGCCAGCATGCACCTCCTGCACATCCATGGCCACGAACGTCGTCGTGGACGGGATTCGAACCCGAAACGCCGGTAGTCAAGTATGAAACTGATGCCTCAACACAATGAATGAATGTTGCTACCCGCTTGTCTATCGTATCACAAGGGAGGTCGATGACATCCGATCAAACAGTACATTTTCAAAGGAAACCTAGATGTTCCCTGAGAATATACTGTTTGCAAATGTAAACGACCCGCAGTGTGACATAATGCCAGAGTTGTCGTTCTTGGAAAATCCCTGATGGAGAATTCGAATTGTCATGTGACAAACATTTTAGAAAAAATGTTTGGTAATTGACAATCCGAATAGCCCACCAGAAAAGTAATTCACTACACCTTCTTGAAATAATGATACTAGCAAGTAATTGTTTTATTAAAAACTCCTTATAGACCGCAAAAAATTCGATAAAAAATAGAATGCACAAAACAAGTAAACTATTTTGTAAATATCTTATTTTTTATTAAATTATCGAATGCATTTCGGTTACAATACCATGGTGTAACCATCATCAGCGAACGCTTGATGAGCACTGGCTTGTCAAATATATGTACATGTGAGAGTCTGATGATGGTTACACCATGGTATTGTAACCGAAATGCATTCGATAATTTAATAAAAAATAAGATATTTACAAAATAGTTTACTTGTTTTGTGCATTCTATTTTTTATCGAATTTTTTGCGGTCTATAAGGAGTTTTTAATAAAACAATTACTTGAATACCAGACCACAAAAATCGTTCGCGAGTTTAGTGATTAAAAACTAACAAATTTTCTCAATGATACTAGCGTTAAGATTTACCGATAGTGGAACATGGTTTTTTGAAAAGAGCGATTTCATGTGCTTTTCTATGGGGCGTGAAAAGAAAATCGCTTCTCCTGAAAATTACGTTTACTCAATTGCCCTAACTCCTTGTGGGGCATAGCGCGGTAACTGTCCCATGTGGCCCAGTTGACGTTTCATTGGCATAAACTGGTTTCGGAGAATGCAGTTGCCAGCATGTACCTCCTGCACATCCATGGCCACGAACGTCGTCGTGGACGGGATTGGAACCTGAAACGCCGGTAGTCAAACATGAGACTGACGCCTCAACACACTGCGCTACCGGTCGCCCCAAAGGTGATCCCAGACGATTGGCGCAGAAGCATAATCTGTTCAATTCACAAAAAGGGAGATAAACTGCGGTCTGAGAGTTACAGGGGCATATCACTAGTATGTACATCCCATAAAATTTTTACGAAAATTCTGGAAAATACATAGAATAAAACCGTTACGCAGAATGAATCATTGGCGAATATCAAACTGGTTTCAGACCTGGTCGCTCAACCTTTTACGGTCAAACTGATACTCCAGAAGTGCTGGGAATACAACGTAAACGTATACCAGATCTTTGTCGAATTCAAGCAGGCATACTATACGACAGTATCGATCGTGGATTACTGTACAATACCCGCAAAATTAGTGCGACTGAGAAAGATGGCTATGACCAACTCCGTCTCACAGGTCATTATCCATAACAGACTTACTGATCTATTTGAAACACGCACTGGCCTGAAACAGGGAAATGGACTGGCACCGACGCTCTTTAACCTAGCACTGGAATACGCTATTCGGGCTATACTATGAATATGGACAACAGCAAGACGCTACTCGTCAAGTCGAAAAATTAAAGAGAGGGTATTTGAGAATAAAAAAAAAAGACCAAAGCCCCGCTAACTAACCCATTCTACAAATACATATTTGTCGAATGTCTCAAGTCGCTAGCTTCATTCTATCGAAAGTTATTGCTTATTTTAAGCCTCACTTGTAGCTCTGTGAAGTTGGCACCGTCACATCTGACTTTTCGAATTTAAATTGTGCAGTTCGTTTCCCCATCGTAGGCCCACGTTTGCCCAGGAAAAAGTCTCGTTTGCCCACCCTTACAAAAAAACTTATTAACAAAATATTATACTTTTTTCGCAAATTGCAAAAAAAGCACGGAAATTTCCAAAATTGGGAATTTTTTCGCTATTTCGTTTGACCAGAATTGCTCACCCAAAATTTTCGTTCGCCCACTCCCCAAATTTTTTTTATTCAAAAAATAAGAAAAATTGTTCCACTCTGGACGCCACATTATGCAACTTCACAACGATAATTTTTAATTTAAATTGCCCAACCCAATAGCCCATTATAAGCCCTCGTTTTTTTTGCTGAACAAGTTATCAGCTGACAATTTTTTTTTTTAGGTTGGGAATACATATATCGTCAATTTGGCTCGTTGAAGGATAATTTTGTAGTGCAAACTGAGCTGTTCGATTGACCATCGTGAATAATCGTTTGCCCAGGGAAAAGTTTCGGGGTTGTTGATGCACCTCCTCCTTAGTAGGTGTTAACGCAAAGCAGTAACAAATACATATATTCATTTTGGGTCATTGTTCATGAGGAACTCCCCTCCCCGCATACACATACCAAAATCTGATTTGCAGAGGAATTTTGCGAATTATGTATCACCACAAATTCGGGAAGATTTTACGTTGGGAAAATTTCCTCAATCTGATAGGGGTATAATTCATTTGTTTCTGGGGTTTTCGTCGGGAGCACAATCCACAGACCCGGTTTTTTTTTTGGGCCAATAGGTAAGAGAAACGTCCGATTTTTTTCCACATTTCTTAAGTGGAACTGTCCAACTTCGGAGGAAGCTTAGCCATTTATATTAGGACGCAATTATAAATTAGTGGTTAGTATTTCCACAAAAAGAAAAAAATAATAAATAAATAAATAACCAAATAAGTATTAGGTAAAAATCAAAATGATATGAATAATTTTTCGTAGTGTAAATACCCTCGCCAAATAATCTTTAAGCTTTAAAAAATGGTTAGCAATAATCTAGTTAAAACACTGCAATTAGTATTCGTCCGAACAACTTTTTTGCACTATAATTGTCCATCGAGAATTATCCGAAAATATGCTGTGAACAGAAGAACATTACATGCGTTACACCAGTGTAATGCTGTTCTGGTCAGTTATGTACAAAGAAACCCGGCTAATATTGTTTTTAATGATATTTATGCAACTTGGATATAAGCACCAATCAACGTGGACTTAATGCTACTACAAAAGCCTTATTTTCTGATCAAATTAGATTAAGACACTCATTGGAGAAATGTTCTACTATCTTTTGAAATTTCAACAACAATTTCAACGATTCGGACCCCTGTATTGAAGGCCAATAATCCAATTTGCTGACAATTGAAACCAATCCATTTCCAACTATTAACAAGAAGTTCACTATAGTGTGATTTCACAACGAGTTGCGAACTTTGTCCGAAAATTCAATTCAGTCATGTTGACATAAGACTGACCTTCATCTCATTGCTAATGGAATTCGTTTACTTAGTAACCCTATCATCGAAGTTAATGCAACAATTTGACCCTATTTTTCGATAATCGCTTTTCTTGATCCGACCGCCCGCACATATCCCCAGCTGGAAGCCACATTGTCAGCAATAAATCTTATCACTGTAACCACAATGGACAACGAGAATTTTGGGAAACATCTAATAAAACGCTCCTATGAAAACGGACCCCCTCACACCCGCGTCACACCTAACTCAAATACACCCCCCTACGGCGGCATGAAACCATTCTTGGCCCCAACCACTCTGCCAGGCATACGTAAGGATTGAAGTTATGGCAATACAACCGTTCAACGTTATTCTCATGCTTCATGTCTCCGAAGTATTTACGCCTTTGCCAGTTTAAAGTGAGAGAACCTCTCCACACCACTTACTCTTGCAAGGATACTTCGCCATAGTAGAGTCACTCAGTGGCTGTTCGCTTCACTGTAAGTTGGTTTTATGTGTATCCAACTTTGTCCTGTTTGCAACCATCAAGCGGATTGTGTTGCGAAATGTCCTCAGTCCCAGGATTCCGCAGTCCGGACATGAATATGTGTTTCGTTTTGTAATATCCGTAACGGGAGGATGTGGCATCAATGTCGACCCTTAACTCCTTCCGGATAGGGAAATTTGGGGTAAAAGTTTGCATAGACAACTTTGTTTTAATTTATATGTCACAAAGTAAGCAGCATTCGTCTATTTGTGATGGAAACTTATTTACTTTTTAAACAACAACAAAGCAGACGGTAAACACATTATCTTTGTTGTTTTTTCACAAAACCAAATCACATGTTAATCATGTACAAAAGTTGATCTCTCCAAAATAAGTGAGTTCAAATTGTATATGGCATCTGGGCCAGCGAACATAGAAACCAAATGCACTATCGACTAGTAGTTCTTGTTCTTAAATCAGGACTAGGCCCACCGATCGTACCTATACAGTTATTCAAAAGGTTATGTGGGGTCGAAAGATGACGTCAATGGAAACCCTTCGACTAAGCACGACGTTCCATCTGTCTGATAGAACTGCAAGGGTGTACCACACTACTCGTGGTTTTGAGGAACGAGCCTAAGCAGAATAATATTAAGTAAATGGACCTATAGGACTAATGATCTTCTTTCAGTTTTTTGCAGTAAAGACTATTCACTTCAGGAATGTGTAATGTGCAAGGTGGTCATCAAATGACGTTGTTGGGGAAGGAGCTGTGAAGATTCGGCGACGCTGGAAGCGATTGCTCAACAACGAGCTGAGCGGCTACACATGTTTATTCCAGCTGAGTTCGGGAGATGAGGGCCCCAGCCATTACACAGATAACGTATATCATGAGCCTTGGGGGTAGACGAAACGACAAAGGAATGAAGCTGGTTCCCACCGACAACAAAAAAACTAATCAAAATGCTGGAAATCGCCGTCAACAAGCTCATGCTACATGCACCGGGCCCAGATGACATGGACCCTTGGCCTTTTTTTCTCAAAAGATAAAACCCCTTATCCATGAGAGCCCATGGTCCACAAAAATCGGAGTTTCCCTAGCTAGGATTTCAACTCATTACATTACCAAGCTGAAAGGGAGGGGTGTAAGGAAAGTTCTGTGTTCCCTTCACAGAACAGAACAGCCAATGTTTAAATTCACAACCTAGTATTTCCAATTCATTCAATGTAAAAAAATAATGCTAACTAAAAATCGAAATGAAATGAATAGAAACTCAAGATAACAACTAAAATCAAGGCAAAATTGAGAAGGAAGCTAAATTGTTAAGAGAAAAAGAAACTATTGAATGAAGAAAAAGAAACTGGCAAAAGTTAACATCTACGTTAGTGATACATATACACAGCACACTTACCAGATGCAACAGTCATCTCGCAGAAGGGGGATATGGCGAACGTCGACATTCTCCGAACATTGAAGTCTGAGCCAACCTTAAAAGAGCTGAGGGAAAATGTCAGTCAAACAAGATGGATTCTAAAAGACGATTTCCTCTCCAAGATGAAGGCCAACTGCAATAGCAATAGCAGCAGAAACGTACCAGAGCGTGGTTGAAGTCCTGGAAAATGCAGCTAAAGTGAAAATGCTTCTCCAGGAAACACGAATTGAGTGTCATTATCTTGATGAGATCACAATGAAAGAGGAAATTTTCGCTGCGTTCCTTAAACGGCTAGAAGTTGAGTTACAACCAAAAGCTACGAAGCCGATCAGAAAGGTATATGGCGTTACTCGAATAACTACCTCGAAAGAAGAAAAATTAAAGTTTGATGAGAAAATTGTCGAGTAAGAAAACAAATATCCATTGAAAGTTGCTTCAGGTACTTTGCGTTAGGCCATTTCGCGAAAGAACGCAAGTGGAATGTTTGTCGCAAATGTTGCGAAGAAGGTTACAAATCGAAAATATGAGACAAGCAGGCAAAATGCATGCCATGCTGCGAGAATAAGCATTGGAAGCAATCTCGTAAATGAAGCTCACCAGGGGGCACAAGATCTGATCTGCTGTCACCGACAACAAGAGATGATTCGTAAGAGCACAAATTAACTGCATCAACATCTACAGCTTCTATGCCCCACCGAGACTAAACCTGGAAGAGTTTGATCGGCTGCTAAAACAACTATATAGTATGCGATGCCAGCACGCACAGTCTCGTAATTATCGTAATTTTAATGCGTGGGTGACTGAATGGGAAAGTGGAGCTACAAACGTAAGGGGACGGGTACTCCTTGAAGCTTTCTTACAACTGGAAATCGTCCTTGTGAATACGGGCGGGAGCGAGGAAGTAGAAGAATATGGTGCCTTATGCGAAGAATAAAGCCATCCAACCGGCAGAAAGCAAACTACTGGTGGAATGAATAAATTGCAAGCCTAAGGCACAGATGTCTAATAGCACGCCGATTGTATTAGCGATCAAGAGAGACACCAGACTACGATAACTTCGCACTTGGCACTTGGCGGATTAAAGCAGACAATAAAAAGAATAAACGAAACTGTTTCAGGCAACTCTGCGAGGACGCAAATATTAATCCCTTGGGTACGGCCTATAGGGTAACTTTGAAAAAGCTGAGCAGTTTCCAAACACCCCAAGTGAAGTGCCTACTTCTACGAAATCGGATACTCTTAGTTCTCTGCTCCCCCAACATGCGTTAGAAAACGTTGAAAACGGACACGACACAGACATTAACTGACAGACTGACTTTTGGCGATCGTTTCCAGAATAGGTTACAACGAAGTTCCAGGCCCTGATGAAATGTGCATAATCTGCGCCATACACAAGAAGGGGGATGTGAAAACTATAGAGGCATCTTATTAGTCTGTATGTTCTATAAAATACTGACCAAAGTTCTGGAAAAGAGTGCATCAAGGCGGCTTCAGGCCTGGCCGTTCAACAACCAACCAACTGTTTGCGGTTAAATAAATCCTCCAAAAATGTAAACGTATACCAAATCTTCACCGATTTCAAGCAACCATGTGATAGTATCGATCGTAACGTACTGTACAACGTTATGTTGCAATTTGGTAGACCGGCGAAACTGATACGATTGACTAAGATGACGATGACCAACTCCGTCTTACAGGTCAGGGTCCAAAGCAGGCTGACTGACGCCTTTGAAACACGTACAGGGTTAAAGCAGGGCGACAGAATGGCTCCGACAGATATATAAATGTCCACACTAGCGGAACTCTAGTAACCAAGTGTACGCAAATCATAGCGTATGCAGACGATATTAACATCATGTCTCGCAGGCTGGCCTACGCCAAAGAACATCTGCAAAATCTTGATACGGCTGCAAGTCGGACTACGAATCAACGAAGACAAAAATAAAATTATACTCTAATCAAGAAAGAGGACGCTACCGCCACTGAGCATTACCATCGGGGATCCATTGATTCGACTACCAAGGTAGCAAGTTATCACACGACGCCAGTGAAACGGACGAAATCAAACGACGGATACAACTAGCGAATAAGGCATATTTCTCGGTTCTCCCAATAATAAAATCGATGCACTTCCGCAGGAAAACGAAGCTCCGCATCTACAAAACGATCATCCGAGCTGTGCTGTGCTACGATTGTGAAACATGGAACTTGACCCAAGTCTCCGAAAACCTATTGAGCATTTTTGAACGGAGGATCCTTCGACGAATATTCAAGCAGTTCAAGATCGAAATGGCTGGCGAATCCGGTACAACCATGTTGTTTACGATGAGCTGGAGGCTTCGAAGATCATCAAGCTGCAGCGATTGCAACGGGCAGGACACGTTCATCGCATGGACGAAAGTTGAGTACCCAAGAAAATTCTCGAAGGTAGCATCAGCGGAGCAAGGCTGCCGGGAAGACCGAGAGCTCGTTGGGAAGACTCAGTAGAGAATGGCGCATAACAACTACTGGGCTTTCGAAACTGGAAGACGCTGTCACTTGACCGAGACAATTGGAGGAGATTTATCAAGACGGCCAAAGTCCGACGTCGGACCGTCGCGCCACGATGATGATGAAATGATTTATAATTTTAAAATCTGATTGTTTAAATCAGAAACCTATGTAATACATTCATTAATTTATTTGATTGATTTCATGCGGAGATACTCGTGTATTTATTTCACACAGAAACTTATTTATTTGTTCTGGGAATTTATTTATCTTTTTCAGAAATGTATTTATTTGAGCTGAACATGGTATTAAAAGGGGGCAAGCTAGACAAAATTAACTATCCTAAATATACATTGTCAAAATACCAGCCAAGCGGGATGCAATATTATTCCAGATTGAAGATGAATACTTGTGATGCAACTTACTTTTCTATTTCTATTACTTTACTTTACTTATATATGAATGTTCAATTCTAAATATTCGTTTTAAAATGCACTCTCTCCGCTACGGTCTGCTACCCTGCCTTACACAAATAAAGCCACTAAAGCATATAATGAAAAACATACAAAATGGGGAACTTTCGGGGGTGAAATACTGAGACGCGACCTAATTGAAAATGTCACAGTCACGCCATTTCGAACAAGTTTGGAGAATTGAGAAAATTACACTTCGACATCAATTCGATTTCTCCATACATACGGCACGTTGCGATACCTTGTCGGAGCGGAAAAAAACGATAAATTCACTAAATTGAAAGTCAAATATTCGGTTAAATTTTTAACTTTTCTTGAAAATGTTGGTATATTGAAAAATGAATGAATTAGATGGTGGACACCAAAGAGATTAGTAACATGGAAGTTATAATATAATCAAATTATTGAACGTTTGACAATACTATATAACACTATTTGCATATGAATATGGTTTTGAACTCGATACACAACCATTCACACTTGCGATTTTTACTGAAAATTTTGAGTACTCAATTGGGCGATATTACCACACCCTTCCATTGTCATAAGCATGAACTTCATGTGAACACGACGATAGGACTGCCGTCAAATATCGTTTGCTCCACGAGAAAACGTACACTTGCAAACAAAATAACAAATTCGAAAACCTTATAAAATCGGTTAAATATCTGTCTGTATATTTGTTAGTGGCATGTTCAGGGGGCGAGTGGAAGTTGAAGATAGTTCAGCTTCCCGTCCAGCTTCATTCTTTTACTCTGACCGTCAACAACAAGTGATTGTCCACGCACCGTGTTCAGTACGTGCCCAGGACAGTGACGAGATCGTGGCGGTTTTGAATGCGTATGGCTTCAAACCATTGCCATCTAGAAATACAGGTCTCCGCTCAGCTGATCGTGTACGTCATTAATTCCTTTGCCAAGGCAGTGACTGCACACGACGATTTACCCGCCACGACATATGTTTACAATTGGAATTACGTCAGACGGCATTTTAGTCCTCTAAAAACACACTTTCTGGACACTTGCAGCAATTTGGTTGAAGCCGCATCCCCGGGGATCAGTCGCAGAGTATCATGGAACAGTTCACACTTGACAAAACACATCTTTTGACCCCATGAAATTGTGGTCAAATATTTGGATTGAGATATAGTCACAAGGAATGTGTGGAAATTAGTAAAGCCTTTACTATTTTATGGTCTAGAGTATAATATACCATTTGATAGTCGAGGGTATGATACTCGTATATTGTTTTGTAGGAAATTTTATGAACTTTGATTCAGCGTTGAGACCTTTTTTATTGGATCTTTAGTTTTCAAAATAATCACGTAAAACTAAAAAGAGGACCTTGACTCCCCCCTACATTTCCGGACCATTTATCATCGGGGACTTTGGACCACATATTCAGGGGACTGTCGCCTACAATTGTACCAAAATTCAAAACTACCCGATTTATTTTTCCTATTTGTCGTTCCTAGCCTGGACTATTTAAAGAAATTGAAAAATGGGTTTCTCATCAAAAATTCGAATGATAATTTTGCAACGGTATTTTGATCTGACGAACCTGCAAATTTCCCAAAACTAACCCCAATGTGTTGGCTTTCCAACGGTATATTTTTACTTACTAAAATAATTGAGAGAGAAGGGCCGGTCAAGTACGTCAAGATTGAAGGAAATCTATTTCATCCTCAGATCACATTATTCGAAAATTTTCAAATCGAAATGTATCAAACAAACATACCGTTGGAAAGTCAACACATTCGGACTCCTTTTGTCAAATTTGAATATTTGTCAACTCAAAATAGCATTGCAAAATTATCATTGGAATTTACGATGAAAAATCGATTTGGAAATTTCTTTGATGTTTGAACAGTTGTATCTTGGAAGTAATGAAATACAAAATTTTATGCAGTTTCAGAAAGTGAGGTCTAATCTCGGATAAATTGATTGGAAGAGTGGCAAATTTGGATTTTGCCAGGCAAGTCAATCTTTTTGACACAATTAACAAAAAATGCTGCAACTCTTGTAACGGTTAAAGACAGAGCGTCAATTTTGGTGGCAGTTTTCCATAAATGAATTGGACTATCTATCATTAAATTATTTACCATCTGAAGCGGAATACCCTGTATAGCTGCAGTGCCTACATGTGTGTGAATTCACTTTGCTTGATTTTTTAAGCATACAGCCGCCTGCACACAATACTACGAATACCTACGAGTACTATGAAGGTGGTTGAACTCCTCCCCCACCATATTCACTGTGTTCGGTAGTTTGTCTCTTGCTTTGGCAAGGTGAAAGCAAAATGGTGAACCGAAATGGCGAAATGATAAAGCTTAAAGGCCACAACGGAGGGTGAAGGGTTGACGAAAATAAAATCTATAAAATTGCAAATTCAACATGTGTGAAATTGAAAAATTCCGAACGTAGACCGAGCCGACATAGACATATTGTTAAGCAGTGATTTGCATATTCTTCTGATTTTGCACGCGATTCTTATGTTAAGCACTATCGTAAGGCAGGAGTAAATTGGAATGGCCTTTTGTGTGATTTTTATTATTTTTTTGCTTCTTCATGAAATTATACTACTGCATTAACCATACAATGAGTTTGAAAGACAGCCTAGTTTAGAAATTGAAAGCAAAAGACATTATGTGAGAACATTATTAGAGAGAGCATTAGAATGATGCATGCGTTGTGTTAATATACAATAAAAGGCAAATTAAAGCGCAAACATTTCAATTCTCCATGTGTACCATGAAATGGCATTGATTAAATTTTACATTACATTAGTATGTAGGCGAAAGTGGCAATGGATAGGTCACACACTTAAAAAAGGTGCATTGAAAAACAGGCCCTCGATTGGAACCCACAGGGAACCGAAGCTAGTCTCCGCGTTGAACGACCTAGAAACACCCGGAGAAGATCAGTTGAGGTTGAGGGTAAGTCATTAGGCAAATCGTGGGGTCAATTGAAGGCGATAGCGGCGAACAGGACGAGGTGGAAAGTCGGCGTGGTTAATGCCCTATGCCCCACAAGGGGTTGACAGGATCCAGAGAGAAAGTATGAAGATGTAGTAGTCCAATCGAGGCTGGAATTAGTACTGCAAAGATGTTACTTTCGAATGGCTGGTTGATTAGCCATTTCAAATGTTGATTATTGGTCAATTGAAAAAAATACATCAACTATATTGTTACTTCGAAACATTTTCACCGATCAAATAATTGCTAACCGTTCTCGTTCAGTTCAGCACAATTAATTAAGTTAATATCTTTCGGTTGAATTCAGACCGCAAATTGGAGCTATTACTTAATGCTCCTCATCCTAAAAAGTAACTATCTACATATGCAGGAAGGCGATGCTCCCAAGTTACAAGACACTAATTAAAATAGATGGTGGATTTTCGTGAATTCGGACTGTTTTAAAGTATAAAGCTACTCTGGGATGAAACGTCTTAAAAATTCTATCCTCTTTCATTATTTCAATTAGATAATCCAATTTTGGTATAATATTTCATTCGGGGTTTGGGCCATTTTTTTCTCAAAAATCGATGTTCTTGAATAGACCAGACGTTTAAAAAACTTGAAGCGGGACCGCCGAATGCTCCAAATGACAATACCGACCCTGAAAAAAACAAACTAACAACTCTGCCTCTTTGAAATTTCAAAATGAATGGGGAGTTGTGGAAACTTGTGACTAGTGATCTTACCGAATGCAAAGAAAGTGGTTAAGACCGCCTGAGGAACCACAGCTATTTTCGCGGACGATAATATTGATTCATACGGTAAGTTTAATACCTGACGGCAGATAAGCGCTGGTGAACGTTGTATCAAGGAAAATAAAAAGGCATAGCAGTAGAAATGATGATTCAATTATTGATTTTAAAGGGAAATTTTAATTGCCGAATTTTCAGCAAAAGTTCTTGGTTTCGACTTAACTTTTAAAAATGCTATGGATAGAAACGCGTAGTTTTTAACGAGAATAATAGTTTAGTAACAAAATTCACCTGCAAGCTTTGTGATAAAACTGGGTGCCGGTACTACTACCGGTAGCTCTACCCTTGTCCAAAGAAGAAAATCCTCAATTCGGAAATTGCAGAATTATTCTTCCTGAATCATTCTACCCTAACCTCAAATTTGCTAGAATTAGCACAACTTTTCTGCTGTTTTTAACTGTTCCCGTTACAGTTTTAGCCGATGAAAGGTCATTTCAAAATTTAAAAAAAAATTAACTTTTGCATCTCAAAATTCCTGAAGAGAAAAACGGTTAGTGTTGATTACGTCGTAATCACACCACGACATGTTTCGAAAAAGTTACTTTATCAATTTGTATACTAACTGTGCTTCTACCAACTAGAAATTTAAAATTATGTACGATGAATTTACTGCGTGCATCTGAAATTGTTTTTTTTTATCTTGCTGTATGTTGTATTTTATACTTGCGCAATTGCGCATTGTGTTTTTTTTTATTAGTCCTTCAGGAAAGTATAGAGTTTATTTCCCACAGAAGTCCAGGAAGCGGTAGATAGTGATGGTGGAGGGGGTTCTGCGGGGATTTTCGCAGGGAGGAAGGAGCATTGCGTTATGCCGCCGCATGCAGGCTGAGTTGGCTTTAAATCCTGTCAAACCCGGGACCTTTATTGGAGCACCGCGCTCGAAACTCCTCCGTCTCGAGGCAGCGCTGTTTACTCGCTCCGTTTCTCCTTTTTCCCCTCCCCTCCTATCCTGTCCCCACACTTCTTGAAATAGAAAAACACGGTACTTCACGTTAAAAAACTTATATATATATATTCACTCAAACCCAACTGCGAATCGTTATTTCGCATTTTTACTTGCCACTTTTCAAGACGAAGAGTTCGCGCAAACACAAAAAAAAAATGTCGCGTGCGGGTCAAATTTGAACCCGGGATTTTACGTTGTATCACCGCGCGCGAAACTCCTGCGCTATCGAGGCAACGCCGCGCCGTTCACACGCGCCGTCTCCCCTCCTTTCCTGTCTCTATCCCTACAACACGCAGTGCCGTCAATACTCACGTAGACACCTTGATTACATGGAATCTGCGTCTTCTTGAAATCACTGCACTTGCACAGCAGTCGCTGCGCTACGCTCCGCCATGCTGTTTGAATAGGTAATTTTTCATACTCGTTCGGCATCGGCATGTCCAAGCATATCGATGTAGACTAAAGAAAATGCATGCAAAACTCAGGAAAAGCCCTTATCGCAATTGGTGGAGAATTGCCCCTGAGAGCCAGGAAAATCGCTCCCGTTGGTCCTTATATCATAACATAACGTCAATATCAGCGATTTCTAGAAACTGCCCTTGGTGGGTAGGCAACCCGCTGTACACGGGCCCGGTCGCGAGTCCCACTTTGGCACCACCTGCTAAAAGTGACCTTAGAGCATGCACCACCTGCAAAGTTTCATTTCAGCGCAATAAAATGGAAAGTCGGTTCGGATATCGAGAATTAATCTCCGGTATAGATTGTATGTTTGTTTCGAGTGCCATCCTGTGATTATTTTAAAAGAAAGAAATTGAATGAGGAGTCCTTAAATGATCTTGACTGAGTAGTTTTGTTTGCAAATGTTTTTACTCGAATCGCATGGCTCAAGCTGAGTTGACACGTCGCAAATATTTGGAAAAAAAGGAAAATATTCATCAAAAACCTATTTTTTACATGTGAACCGGAAATATTTACCCAACTAATTTGTTTTTTGTTATATATTATTAACAATTTGCTATTATATACCATAGCAACAACGAGAAATTCTATTTGCTATGTAATTTGTATCTACTCTATTTTGGCAAATATCAGTTAGCATGACAGCTACGAGCAATTATATTTGCTACGAAATTTTCTATTTCATTAAAAAAATGGGTGACATAAGAGTTGTATTGTTTCGCTCTATGTAAGATTACCTAAGTATATCTAGAACAAGATATTTGTTGCAGTAAAGCTGAAATGCCGCAAATATTTGTCCAAATTCTTACAAGGGAAATACTTTTCCAAACACTTTACTACAAAGTTTTTTTTATCCAAGCCATGCCAAAGATATGACATACAAATTAATACTGTATGTCATATCTTTGGCATGGCTTGGATGAAAAAACTTTGTAGTAAATAATTACCGACATGAGAATACGCGGGAAAACTGCGTTGCCATGTCTCTTTGCAAAAGTATTTCCCCTGTAAGAATTTGGACAAATATTTGCGGCATTTCAGCTTTACTGCAACAAATATCTTATTCTACAATAGATATACGTAATCTTACATAGAGCGAAACAATACAACTCTTAAGTCACCCATTTTTTTAATGAAATAGAAAATTTAAAACGCAAATTAATTAATCATTTATCATCAATAGAAAAATGCCCCACAAGGGGTTAGGGCAATTGAGAGAGATCAATAGAAAAAGTAAAATTATTACTAAACTACATGCCCGCTTCTTTTCTAACATATAGAATTGCTCAGTTTGCTGTAAAGCAATGCGGCACATTTCATTTAAGTTGTAGATGCAAGACGATACTCCACCAAACATATCCTTAAAAGAAAGCTAACAAAAACGACGTGACTCGAGGTGACAAAAAACTTATCAGAAACATGCTCTGAATTCGTAACAAGACCACTCTACGGGTGAAAAATTATCCACCAAAAAGAAAAAATATCCTTTGCTACTACGTCACATATTGTCCTTAAATTTCGTGCATGTGCCTCTGTCTTGAAAACAAGAGAAAAAAACTGTTGATGGATTCAACGGTTTTCAGTCGTTCATTTTGTCTTAAAAAAATACCGAATGGAACGATTTTGTACTTTATGTACATACATTTAAAGACGAGATCTGTAACTAAGAAGCATGAATTTTATTTGAAAAATTCAATTATCACGCCACAAGGGCTTAATTACGCTAGTTACTTACTTTTGCTACAGGTCGCCCACATTTTTCTTTTTTTGTCTAATTAAATATTTCAGGCAATTATATCCTTTGGATATTTCGCATTCAACTTTCGTTGCTGAAAGCGATTCGATATTCAGGACACGTCCGATAACGAACTCCACCTAGTACGAGTACAAGCAGTTGAAAGTGGAACTTTGCGAAAATTCATTTGATTGGAAGTAAATTTAACTTCAACTGAATGGGAGTTGGCCATCGTCTTGAGAAGTTAGGGAATGAAGAAACAGATAGATTCCTCCTCTTTGGAAATATTAAATATTAATAAATTTATCGAAATTGATAAACTAAATCTCCCAAAATATCGTATCATTATTTTTTGGAAGATTATCCATCGCATAATACCCAATTTTTAACCTTAGACCGTATAATACACAGCAGACTACGCCATCGGAGCTTTGCGAGTGCTGCAGCATCTGGCTCGGTTTTTAGCAACAAAATTGGCGCGATTTGGTGTAAACAATTGGGAAAATCATTAGTGTACGTCTACATATGCCATTTTTTCGACGTGCGTATATGCGTCACTTCATTAGGACGTCCGCGAGCCAGTACAAAGAAAGCAGTGGGGTCGTCTACATATACTCGGTTGCGTCATTCTCAAGAACCGTCAGTACCTTGGCCGTTCGATTTGTCCACGTAAAGTACGGACGTCGTTGCGGGCCCGTCAAGAAACGGTGGTTGTAGAACACACTGAGCTAGAAGAGAGCGTCTCCACATGACACAGAAGCGCAGCGACGCTCCAGTCGACGCTAAGCATGGATCTTGACAAACGCATCGCTCTAGTTGGGAAAAAAATCTTTTGTGGGACAAAGGCGATGGTAACTACAAAAACCGGTGACGCAGTACGAAATGCGGTGTGCATGTGGGGCCAATGTCTAAAAAACGGACGTCCATCGGTCTAATGACGTGACGCAAATACGCGTATCAAGACATAGGCAAGTATAGACGGAGGCTTACCCCTAGTCCACACTCATAGATAAGTTCCGCAACTTGTGTCTATAAACAAGGTTCTGCGATTTTCTAGAGACAAATCGGGAACGGGGGGGCAAAGACCTTTTCCATAGTCCTCCGCGTGGGCGCCCCCTGGTAACGGCAGTGTATCAAATCGCTGACGGCCAATGTCTTAGCGATAAGACAGTTTGGAAAAGGCAGATAGCTGTAGCCTGAATGGCTGACGAACACCTAAGCGTCTCAGGTCTAGTAGGATGGATTGACTTGCGTAGTTGGACCTGCTACATAGTTGTGTGAACTCCAGCACGTTTATTAAACCATCTGAAGCAGCTATCTCCGAAGCCATCCCCTGAATGGGGTTAAGCGACGTGCTGACAACTCGTCCTTGTAAAAACCACTCCATGTCAAGAAACCTGGAACAAAAGCCTCGGATTGGACGGATCAACAACGACGACCACGCAAACGAATAAAGGATTATTCTTTCGGATCCTGGCATGTACGCCCACTGAACAAACCGGGGGCCGAGAAGGCCCTCCTTCAACAGGTCAAAAAGTACAAACTGAGCATTACTGCAGTCCAGGAAACAAATTGGCTTGGCAGCGAGATTAATGACAAGAAATTGCACACAATTTTTACAAGTGGCAAACCATCGGGCCGCAAGGAGTTTGGAGTAGCATTTATAGTGAACAATCACCTCAAACCGCATATTACTGACTTCAAACCCATAAATGAACGGCTGTGTGCGATTCGCATCAAGACTCGATTCTTCAATCTCTGGCTCATCAATGTGCATGCCCCCACTGAATTTAAAGAAGACGCAGTAAAAGACGAGTTCTACGCCCGCCTTGAAACTCTCTTCGACTCACTTCCAACAAACGACGTCAAATTGCTGCTGGGAGACTTTAACGCGAAAGTCGGGAATGAAAGCTGGCATCGGGGGACCACTGGAGGCCACAGCCTCCATGAAGAATGTAACGATAACGGCCAGCGACTTATCGACTTCGCCTGCAGCAGGAATCTAGTCGTAAGCTCTACGTGTTTCCCGCATCGACGCATTCACAAGCAGACCTGGAAGTCTCCAGACGCA
Organism: Chloromyia formosa; assembly: GCA_964017055.1. NCBI lineage: Eukaryota > Metazoa > Arthropoda > Insecta > Diptera > Stratiomyidae > Chloromyia > Chloromyia formosa. Next base: position 140,713,062 of record OZ024813.1, read on the forward strand.
CATACCGTCAACCAAATTGACCACGTCCTCATTTGCAGGAGATGGGCGTCTAGTGTCATGGATGTCCGCTCCTATCGAGGAGCAAACTGCGACTCAGATCATCACTTGGTGAAGACGACCTACAGATGTAGAATTTCCTCAGTGCACCAGTCAAGAATCAGCCCTCCCAAAATCTTTGCGGTTGATAAGCTCTTGAGTGATGCTACAGCGGTGGCGTATACTACCGCCCTTGAGGAAAAACTATCACCTATGCTACACAACATCAGCAACACAGGTGTCCATGGGTTCTGGGAAGAAACTCAAGGGTACCATCAAGGATGTCGCAGAGAAGGTCGTGGGATATAAAGCCCGGCGAGCGCGAAATGACTGGTTCGACGAAGAATGCAAAAATTCACTTGACGCGAAAAACGAGGCCTACAGACAATGGATTCAACGAGGAACCAGAGCCAGAAGAGAAAAATATGACGAGCTACGGCGAATATCGAATAGAATAATTAGACGTAAGAAACGTAAATACTTTGACGAGCAGTTGCTGAACATAAACGAAAACTTAGCTAATAGGAACACCAGACAAGCGTACAAACTAGTAAACACAATTAAGAACGGCTACCAACCCAGGACTAGCCTTTGTAAGGACAAGGATGGAAACATCATCAGCGACACCGATGGTATTAACAAACGATGCGCCTCTTATTTTGAAGAGCTTCTAAACCGACCATCTAACATCCCCACACAGGAAGCTCTCGACGATATTGTTGATCTAGGCCCTCCCATTCAACCCCCGACAGTAGAGGAAGTTGATCTCGCGTTGCGGTCACTAAAACGAAATAAAGCGCCGGGCGCTGACGAGATTCCAGATGAACTGCTAAGATTCGGTGGAACGAGTCTAGTTGATGCCATACATCAATTACTCCTGCGAGTATGGGAGAACGAGGAGATCCCAGACGATTGGCGCAGAAGCATCATCTGTCCAATTCATAAAAAGGGAGATAAACTGCGGTGTGAGAACTACAGGGGCATCTCACTAGTTTGTACGTCCTATAAAATTTTGACGAAAATTCTGGAAAATAGAATAAAACCGTACGCAGAACGAGTCATTGGCGAATATCAAAGCGGTTTCAGACCTGGTCGCTCCACAACCGATCAGCTCTTCTCAGTCAAACTGATACTCCAGAGGTGCTGGGAATACAACGTAAACATATACCAAATCTTTGTCGACTTCAAGCAGGCATACGACAGTATCGATCGTGGAGTACTGTACAACATCATGCTGCAATTTGGTATACCAGCAAAATTAGTGCGACTGACAAAGATGACGATGACCAACTCCGTCTCACAAGTCAGGATCCAGAATAGACTTACTGATCTATTTGAAACACGCACTGGTTTGAAACAGGGCGATGGACTGGCACCGACGCTCTTCAACCTAGCACTGGAATACGTTATTCGGGCCATGAATATGGACAACAGCAAGACGCTACTCATCAAGTCGACACAATTAGCAGCGTACGCCGACGACATCAACATCATGTCCCGAAGTTTGGCTGACGCAGAAGAACTTCTGCACACGCTCGATACCGCTGCAAAGGAAGTTGGATTACGTATTAACGAGGGTAAAACTAAAATAATGATGCAATCGGTGACAAGGACACCTGCACAACCGAGCATCAACGTGGGGGACCTCAACATCGAGTTCGTGAACAACTTCATCTACCTGGGTTGCAATCTGTCAAGGGACGCCAACGAAACTGACGAAATCAAGCGACGGATACAGTTAGCTAATAAGACTTTTTTCTCGGTTCTCCCCATAATGAAATCGAAACATGTGCACAGAAACACGAAGCTCCGCGTGTACAAAACCATTATACGACCAGTGCTATGCTATGGCTGCGAAGCATGGACCCTAGCTCAAGCCTCCGAAAACATGCTAGACACTTTCGAACGTAAGGTTCTACGGCGAATTTTCGGGGCTGTTTGCGATCGAGATGGATGGCGCATCCGGTACAACCATGAGTTGTATGAAATGTACGATGCGCTGCAAGTCTCGAAAATCGTCAAACTACAACGACTTCAATGGGCAGGGCATGTACAAAGAAAGGACGATGATCGCATGCCTAAGAGAGTAATGAATGCAGAACGAGTCGACGGAGCGAGACTGCGAGGACGACCGAGATCTCGTTGGGAGAGCTCAGTAGGTGTGGACGCCGCGCAGCTGCTGGGCTCCCAAAATTGGAGGACGCGGTCACGTGACCGAGATAATTAGAGGACAATGATCCAGGCGGCCAAGGCCCGACGTCGGGCTGTCGCGCCACGATGATGATGATGATGAAATCGGGAACAATTCGAGTGTTCTGCAACTGCATGTACATGTCTGTTGTCTATCGTGTGTCTATGAGTTCCCATCAAGAATGGAAAACTTGAGACATTTTGTGCAACATTTCGTTGTGTTCGCAAGAGCATATAGCGTGCGGTCAGATAATTATCGTTATTATTATTATTATTATTATCAAGAAAACATATCAACTCTTTTATATTTTCTAACTAAAGTTAGAAATATATTTATTAAAATAAATGTTTTCACTAAAATTATCACTTTTTTATTATTTGTACTTACCTGCACAAAGTTTTTTAACGAAGATATTATGGCTTCACAAACTTCCGCGACAAACGATGATATCGTCTGCTTGGAAACCCTGAATGTATACATAAGGCTAGTAAATGAATCACCACTCGCCAGATAACGAAGCGTTATTGCCAACCTGAGGGCAGGTGGAATGCTTTCCCTAAATCTTATCTTGTTTTGAAATTTTACTTCCAACCATTTGTAGCAATACCTCAAAATCCGTTGCGGTTAATCTGGTAAAATTTTGAAAGCCTAAACTATCTTCCAATTTCAGCTTTACTAATAGATTAAGCCCGAATTTAGGACCATCTACAAACAAGGTCCGTATAAACAAACGTTTGCGGGTTTTCTTCCCTTTTTCATTAGCACAGATTAAGGCTGCACAAGCAGCAATTCCACAGGCCACTTTTCAATTGCCATGTCTCTCAGAAACTAAATGTAGATGTGGACGAGCAACAAAGTCCATAAAAATGTTCCGAATTGTTCGCGATTGTCTAAGTACAAAGTCCTCGATTGTCTATAGACAATCGCACGATTTTGTCTATGAGTGTAGACTAGGAGTTAGGCGACTTTCACATGGAACGCACGATACACGAGATTCTAGCAGAAAGCACCAGTGGCGAGCGAGCTTTCAACACGAGTGCAATTTTAAGACGTATGTAAATCGGAACTCAAAAATTTACTTAATAATTTGTTGATATAGTAAAAGCCGAGACTTTATTACACTTGACAGATTTTCGTCTTTGCTGAAAAATCAATTTACAAATACTATATAATAAAGAAGTGTATAGCTAGTGCAGTCCATCTACTTTATGGTCTAAGCTTTTATCTCAAATTTTATTAGTGACAGTTCTTATACACCTTCTGGACATCTCGGACTTCCGTAAGTGTCGCTAAAGTTTTTAGCTTGGCCAGTCAAGTTTTTAATACTTAGACAGTGACGCAAGTAGATTACTCTTGTTTTGAGGAATTGCATGCTCTCCGAAGAAGTTAGTGAAACTTTTTTGAAATGTATACTCGTATGTTATAAAAACTGTAAAAGTTATTCTTAGATACAAATGTCATATCTAAAACTCGAAATAACTTGTAATATTAGACACTTTGGATAGGTTCCCATAATGTCGCGTCTAGCAACGAAAATGTCCAACTTTGCAATATACGGATATTTATTTTAGATAAAAGTTTATATGGGCAGTCGAATAAAGATGACTGGGCTTTAATAAGTAATTACTAAAGCTGTAAATATGTGTAAAAGGTTTCATAGCAATAATAATTTGTTTCTATTGAAATCAACCTCTTCTGTTCACATTTTTTTAGCCGAGACCTTTACATTTATGTAACATGAGGCCTGATATGCGGGTCAATGTTTTTTTTTTAATGTGATTGGGTTACGTGAAATAAAAATCGATTTCTTAGTACAAATTTCTTTTTGATTATTGTAAAATAGAAGAAAGGTTACATGCTACCTGACATTTGCATTGTATTTTACTATATAATAAATAAATGATAAGAACATAGAAATAATACGAAATGCAAGAAATGAAAAAATTACAAAGGTAAAAAATGATAGGTGTAGAAACACTTAGCACATAAACCGACATCGCACCTTCGGCAGCAGGTAGTTGGTGTTGACGAACACGGTTTATTGAAAATAATTTTTTAAGCTATCTTTTTTAATTAATTTATTTTACTTCTGTATTGATTGTAGCGCGTAAGAAGATATGAATTAAAAGGTTCTCTATTTAGTTTACGTTTCATTTTATCGCTAGTCCTAATTGATTTTACAATTCCCTGTTAGCCATGGTTACAGAGCTGTGAGTTTATTTTGAATTAGCCTTTCTGATGTACAGTTATCAATCATTTTTCTCAATTTAGATATAAATTTATCCGTAGATAAAATATATTGGAACTGTCGTTTTCATTGATAGTTTCGTTCCAATCAGCATCTCTAATTTGTTTTCTTAGTTCTTCATAATTTGTTTTGGTTATGGTTTTTTTTTAGTTAATTTTAAGCTTGATATGTATTTTTACTAATTGCTTAAAAATTCAACGTTAAGAGGGTTAAAAGAAGAAATAATGTTTTATCGTATTCACCGCTTAGACCACAAACTTCCGAGTATACCCTCTACTAAATAATACTAGTATGTATTTATATATGACATGTCAAAATACTACTTTTTTTTTGTGGATAGAAAATGCTCAACCATGAATCAAGGACCCAACTTTTTTCACCTATGGCGCTAGACGTTATCGCGCCAAATCTAATTTCATTCAAGTCAGCCGCAAAAGACATTTTCATAGTCCTTTCCAAGATTCATAGTCCAATTTGCAAATTCATCAGGCAAATGTACGTTTTGATTAAAAATTCCACACCTGACTCTGACGTCGTATTAACCCGGCCCGAACAATCCGCGGTTAAATTCCACCACAATATGCATGAAACATGACTTAATATGAAATATGTAATATGTAAAATAAAAACAACCGAAAAAAACCACACAAATGGCAGCAAGTTGGTTAGTAAAAGGAATAAGAGTTCCACGACCATTTCGCCGGATCCTCCCGCACCATTTTCTCCACAACAACATCATCCCGAGCAGGCCACTTTAGTGTGCAGTCTGACAAAGAACAATTTTCCAGCTCGTTTGGTAGAACGTCTTGAATTAACTTTTATTGCGCGAGGAATTTATCCAGTTTTGGTAGATAATACACTTACAACGACCAGTGACACTAAGGCAAAGCCCGCGAAAGCCACTTTAACTGCTACAATCGTTGTCATGAAGAATGGTCCTGGGAGAAAAGTGGCGAAGGTATCAACGCGGATCCATCCCACTTGACTATGTGCAAAAAAAAACAGTCGTGAGATGATAACAAAAAAAGGATGTACGTATAGGGTTTATTCGTAGCTAGTAGAATCTGAAGAGGGACAGGATCCAGACATTGTTGGCGGCGGAAAATTCAAGGGAAAACGTACAAATGGAAAAACACACTTAGTGAATCAAAAAGTACGCGAGAATAGATTACAATGGGATAAAGTGTTTAAGTAGGAAGCAATGAGATGTTTATTTTACTTCCGAGTAATTCACTGGAAAGTTCTTTTTTATTCGTCTTTTCTTGAGATTCTTGATATGTAGTAGATAATCCCAAGACGTCGCAAAAATTGAGGAGTAAAACAACTGCGAAATAAAAATCTTATGACATTCGTACAATTTAGTTCGACTCATGGTACCGAGAGGTGGTAATGTACAATATTTGAAAGCCATCCAATAGAAAATTGTGCCGAGGTTTTGATTGGGCACAAATCCCCAGTGTTCCAGGATTTTATACATACTCCTATAATCTAGATTTGAAATTTAAATAATTTAAATCTCTTTTGAATAGGATTCACGCGATTTTTTGGTCATTTCGTCCTTCTCGACCCTAGCAATTTAATGGAGCAGCATAGTGGTCACCCGCACGTTAGGGGTAGGTCATCATCTAGAGGAGGGCAAGCGGCTAACGCCCGTCACAAAAATTTGTATGTATTTTTTATATGATAGTAAACACCAATACGCTGGGCAATTACCTATTAATAAGAAAACCAGATTCTGGGGTGTAAATCGATTGCGAAACACATCGAGTCCATTTACATATAGAACGGACATCAATTAAACTTATTGTCAAACTGATGATAATCGTGTGTGAACTAACACCTACAGTTAGCCTTAAGATTGCTGTCAGATGGTCATCCGAAATCACCAGCGGGTGGCCGATTGAGATTGTCATCAGTCATATCATGATCCATAGGTCGCCACAAGATAAAATAGGCTAAATATCCTCGTGTCACCAGCAAGCCGTCTCAGCCTAAAGGCAACAATTTCGAACTGCAGCCTTCCCGACGGATCGGACGATAAAGAACCGTGAATTTGTGGCCATTTCACAACGGCCTGCTTTTCCATGTTCTGACGAGTTAGTGGTGCATTTGGCGTGAGTGAAATCAGTTAAACTCAATTGATTTCAATAAAATTCAGTTGCAATCAATTGTCCTTATTCGATTGCTAACGGATTTGTCCAAAAACAATTCGAGTTTCAAGGCAAAGGACGTGATGTTCTATGAAGGCATTTCAGGGGGCAAATATTTCAGAGGTCTGTGGTTCATTCTACTTTGCCTTAACTTATAGGGCGGCCTAGCTCTTCAAATACTAATGCGCGCCGTCGTACTCGGTTCGGGCAAATAGAAGCTCACACTCTTTCCACGTTTCCAGTGCCACAATTTTCTAGGAAAACCCCTTGGTCGGCCTTCATTGGGAATGGGTCCCATTTCATGGCATGTCCAGCACTATAGTTATCACTCATCCGAAATGTGTGTCACACAGCCGCCTGCGTATCAGTATGTCGATTAGCATCTGACCCGTACGCCGACTCATTTACTATTATTTCGGGCCAAAATTTTTTTGAAATTTCCATCAACGTTGACTAAACTTGGTCAGGCAGGGAGCGGTATCTTATTTATACCTATAAACATACCCTAAATCCAAGGTGGAACAGCATACGCCGAGCGATGCATGTTCACAAGGGTGTTTAACCGCTAGTATGCGAACTCTGGATACCAGTCAACCTCCAGTCTTAAACCAGACTTCTGAAGGCAGACCGGGTGAAGTCGTCGGCGACTGTCCTTCATGGATACTCGTAGGATTCTATAAATAACGCAAAACAAAATAAACCTGAGTGTGAAGCAGCTCCAAATGCTTCAAACACAGTTTCCTCTGAGCTGCCTACTAGCTCACTGCTCGGGGAAGCCTCCAGACCTGTTGTTGAGACTGCCGATGCAACGAACGTTAAGCGATACAGTCCTTCTGAGTTGTCCTTGGACTCTTTAGCCCTGGTGACTTACGTTCTGATATGGATTCTGATCCCGAAGACCCAAATTCAGAGAAATCCGGACTGACGGTCGTAAGTGAAGGAGTCAGCCGCATGGCTTTAAGCCCGTAAAGTAAAGTATCCTGGTGGAATGAGGATTTGGCCGGCAGCGAGCAAGGTTAGGTGGGAAGAGTACAGAACTGCTCTAACCGAGTAAACCAAACCCATTAGACATTCCAAACGAGAATGCCGGAAAAGACATTGTGAGAGCATTAATTCGCTACCGGAGGCGCGTCTTCACAAAGCTCTACCAAAAGACTTTGCAAACGGAGTCTGCCTTTTATTCGGACCAGACGGTTCATATACTGAAGGTCCAGAAGAAACACTAAAGCGTCTACTTCACTCCCATTTTCCAGGGTCCATACTGTCAGAAGGTTACCCCTCCCCAACGCGTTGTAATGACCCACCTGTAAAGAACCATATTATGGTCTGGTAGTGCTGCTCCCACCGGCAGATCGAAGCAGCACCTGATGAGTAGTGATCTGTTGATGGTACGAAACCAGAGGCCGAGGGTCCCATTACACCCGTACCCAGGTACGACCGCGTGGGCGTCTGATCCGTTCGCCAACCATTCCATCCTTATCGACTATTTTTTATATTCCCCGTTTTTACCTTCCTTGTTTGTGTTGTCTTCCCCAGGCCTATGAAGTTTTGTTAATACGTAAAGGACAGGGGCAACGAGCGGCGAAAACCCCGCTAACATCTCCCGAACTGAGCAACAGCAAGCATAGGCCGCTGCTTAGCTCGTTGAGGGGCCTTTTTCTTCGCCAGATGGCACGGCCCGACCTTCACGGTCATATGCTACCTTAGGCTCCCTCCCCACGGGCATTTTCGGATGCCCACCAAACCGTCCGTTACAGGGTTCCCGAAAGCCGGGCACGCAGTTTGTCGGGGGTCATCTTTGACATGGATCGACAAAGCAAAATATGTAATAGAGTCCTTCGAGCCATTTAAAGCTCCCGAAGCAGACGGCATATTCCCCGCTCTGTTGCATAGATGGTAGAACAGAACAGTAAAATGGTTAGATAAATCAAATTTTCTGCTACACTCCGTACCCCTTATTCCAAAATTAAAACATTTTGACTTAGCTGGCTTCGCAACAGGACAAGTTTATTTTTTAATTTATCTATTGTATATTTACGATGTTGTTATTTGTTTTGTTTCCCCTAAATATTATTCATTCATATGACGAGTATCTTTATAGTCAACAAATTTTCAAAATATCGCGTTTCACTCTCACACCACTTATAAAAAAGGGGATGCATTCCCAAAAGTAATTGTTATACAACAGACAGGGTGGCTGTATATGATTATCGGTTTTATTTTTTTATATTTTTTTTTTAATGGCAACAACAATGATTTGCGAATGCACTTCAGAATAACATCCCTTCATATTGTGGTTACGACAATGAAGAATTGTATTGTTCAGTACATACATCTGGACCACGTTTCTATTATACTCCACAAAATACTTCAGGGAATCTTCCGGGAAATGAAGACGAGAATATTGTCTGAACTTGGTCTTTGTTCGATTCACACCATTTCAATGGACAATGATATTCAGTTGTTCTATTTCCGATGCAATGTGTTATTCTTTCCATTTATTCAACGCTGGTGGTTGATAAATTAAAATGTTGAAGAGTTGTGATTTTGATAGCAGAGGAAAGAAAAGAAATTGTATTTTCCATCGGTAAAAATTTAGAGGAATGGAAATCACTAGGAAAACCAATGAGAACAGGGTGTATTTTTTTTCTGGGTATTTTTTGTTGTGTTTAAAATATTTTCCTAAAGTAGTAAACATTTTGAACAAATACTTAAAACTCTGGTGTTTGTGCGAAAATATAAACTGCAAACACTTCTATTCTCGTCCAATGTTTTTGCACAAACACCAGAACTTTAAGTTTGTTCAAAAATATGCATAAACATTTGTCAATGGGAGGTGGGTGTAACCAAATGTCACGGAAACTTTTCTCTTGTTGGGAAAAATATTGGATCATGTATTGTATGTCTATTTCACAAAGACGATATTAGCTGCATTCAGGATTTCAAACCTTGCGATTATAATAGCGTATTTCAGAAATTCAGTTTCATATAACGATGGTTAAGCACACAAATGTGTTAAGTGCCAAATAAGAAATTTTACAGGAGAGCTAAAATCATTTAACAAAGTCCTTAATTTGCGAATTTCCCGATCGATACTTATATCTGTTATTCTTAATACTTACATAATGTATCTTGAATCTATTGTAACTAAAATTAATGCGATTACTTGTCATTTCGATTCAAGGTTCACTTACCACCTTTGGCATTTATATTTTTGGGACTTACCCCTCATTCGTACTAACTGTGAATAGTACAAAAAGTAGTTTTGGGTTAGATACTTGTAATTTCATCGTCATTTGCATCGTCCTGTCCTGCCCTGAGGCCAAGTGGCAAACAAATATTATTGTTGTTGTCAAATGTTGAAAATTTGTAATTTCAATTCTTTCGGATCATAAACTCCCATTTGAACTCATAAAATTGCAACCATCTCCTTCATCTCAAGTGTGTTATGCGGATAGAATCAAAATATCGCCAACAAATAAGTGCACAAATGTGGAAAGTACTGTGCTGTTGCCACTTCTGTGCACAAGCACGTTATATTTCTGAGCAGTGCAGACATTGTAAGCGCTTTTATAACACATTTGCTGCACTAACTATTCATTTTTATGCAGTTAACATCGATTTGGATTGTGTTTTGAGTTGTTATTAATGTACAGATACTTACAAGATTTATTGCACTAAACAGCTATGATACTAAGGGAATGGGAAATGCTGTTAACTCATTTTGGACCAAAAGTGCACTTAACCCATTTACCCGCTTATCCATCGATAAGCAAAGAATTGTGGAAATTAATGTGGAAAATTATTGATTGCGTCAAAGTTGCGCCAGTGTCACGTCAGTAGTGATGTGTAGCACAGTAACGAGTCGTTCATTTTAAACGACCCAATATAATGAGCGAAAGATTCGACACAACGGCATAGCCTCCAAATCGTTCGATTTAAGAATGACACACTGAAAAATTAATTCCCAAACTAGCCCCAAGCATAAATACTGCCCAACGCATAACCAATCCTCGCTCAATTCTCATTACATATAATGTACTGCATTCACTCACATCCCATCCCATTATCTATCTAAAACTAACACCACCATTATCCATCTACTAAACCATCCCATCTAAATCCATTCATAATCATCTCTATGCAGTATGCAATGGACGCATTGTTTATACTCCCATATATATATATACAACAACCCATGTTGACTGCAACTAAATGAATAATCATTTACTTACGTCACACCGCAAATCTAAGTTTTTCAAATACAGAAAACAATCCCAGCATTTTAAAGCAAAATTATTCGTCTTAGTGTCACCACACCACACTGTCGAACTTGAACTCGAACACGAACCTGGTACAAGTGGACCGGTTCTCTTCAGTTTATGGGAAGTGTGTGTGTGTGCGAGAAGACATTTGTGCCAGGTTCGTGTTCGAGTTCGACAGTGTGTGGTGACACTATGCATCATCATCTCAAGCTCAACTTTAGATGAAACCAAACAAAAACTTGTAGCTTCCACTTCCACTACAGCCACAGTGAGGGCAAAATTCAAATTTCCAGCTGCTGCAATACATACAGTCTAACATCATAAAAGAACGATACAAAATCGAACCGTTCATATCGTTCAAAAAGAGTCAAAACAGTCAAAATCTAATCGTATAATATCGTTCAAAAAGAGTCGTTCAAAAAAAGTCAAACGAGTGAAAAAAGCCCATCCCAGTTTGGCAACCTCGTTTTCATGGGAAATAGTGGTCCTATCTGGCTGACTCAAACTAAAGGGCATTGGGGAGTCGCTGACTCAGAATCTGGGGTCAAAAAAGACAAAAAAAAATAACTGTGGTTGCCCATCCCAGATTGGCAACCCCGTTTACTTGGGGAAATAGTGGTCCGATCTGGCTGGCTCGAACTAAAGGTCATTGGGGGTCACCGACTTCGAATTAGGGGTTAAGAATAAAGGAAAAAAACTGAATTTTTTAAATACCACGACTTTTGTCGAATATGCTATTAACCAAGTTTCTAATTCTTTGGATGACTCTTTTTGAGCGACTCTTTTTGAACTACTCTTATTGGACGACTCATTTGAAAGAGTCAGAGCTTATATGCACGCACAGTGAAAAGAGCCATTATGCCTATCACTACTCGTCAGTGTTGCATCAGCGTTGCGGCAGTATCGCTTCGATCGCTTTGAAATTGCCCCGAGTTAAAACCGTTGTCAACAACATTCCAGCGCATTGGCTCCATCACCCCAAATCAAACGTAACTCGTATTTTGTAGGATCCACTTTATGTCCAGGAAAGAGATAAGCACACTTAACAGCCAAGGGTTAAAAATGCCTTCAACAACACTCCATTGCATCGGCTGTATCACCCCGATTCAACCGACAGTCCAGTTTCATCTGCTTCCCCTATATCCTCACCGCAACCGGACCGTTCCATTTCCCACATCCCGTACCCTATTTTCTATTTGCTTTGGTCCTGACCAAAGGATCCATGATGCCTCCAATGCTAGATTTGGCTTCTTAACAAAGAATGTTTTTACTCGTACGTCCTGGCCAAAGGACCCGAAATGTTTTCAACAGTACTCCATTGCATTGGTCTCTTCACCGACGTTCAGAAAATACCCATATTTACTAGGTTTGGCTTCAAGAGCGCGACAATCGTTACGCGTTACGTAACGCAAAATTTTTTCAGACCCCCAGTCAAGACACGTATGCATTACAATTTATTTAGACCCCCAGCCAAAATACATATACTTTCTAATATATAATATATAAATAGAAATCGTACAAAAGATTTACAGTGCCCCTGTTCAAATCATATATCGTAGGATGACACAGTGATTTTACGTTAAGAACATTTCGTCCTAAAATTTCAATTTGCAGCCCATTCATCAGAATAATTGAACATCCCTGACAGGATATGCGTTTCACATCCCAGGGCATTAATGTTGTCGTAGTCGTTGGCGTCCATACCAATGCGTACATATATATATATATATTATTTGGTCCTCAAACTGGTGAAAAGAAGCCTTCAGAAAACTGGGAGGGTGGAACAAGCAATTGCGATTTACTCGACCCTTAACGTGGAATCAAGGCTCACTGTCTACGAGTATTGTCTTAAGTGCGCTGATATGGGCTATACTATCAGAATTTAATGCTGCCATGAGCTTCGGAATTGGTCTGCGAAGGATCCTTTTTAAAGCGCTTACGAATTTTACGAGGACCATAAATTCACTAGAAGTGCTCGAAAATATTTGGTAAAATAGAAGAGGGTGAAATCTGCAAGAGAATTAAATTTATCAGGGATGTAAATAGTTTTTAATTTATGAACATACTCTAATGGTTCACACAGAAGATTGAAGACGGCACCTGGCGTTGTTATGAAATTCAATCCTATTATTATGGCATCACCAAAATGTAAACCTTTTTGGAAAATTTGTGCTTCAAAAAACAAAAATAGAAAATCTTTGAAAGCAATTGACGCCGACTTTTTGACACCTCGAGGCAATTATTTGTTAAACATTGAATTCAGATTATTTTTGTCTATCTCTTAAAGCCACAACAATTCATCCAACTCAAATTTCAGTTAATTCCTTAAATAAATAAGCAAATGCTAAGCTTTCCGTTCCGATTGAAAGAAATACATCAACAGCCTCTCAGGAATCAATAAATCCCAATTACAAAAGACTCACCTAATATCCTATCAGGCCAATCAACATCCGATGTCGATATATATCAATTAGCCAGATGAGTTGGTGGGCGAAATCTGATCCTTGACAAATATCGTAATGAAAGATACGAATGTTGTCTTGTTGATAGCTTGTCGATTTCGCATGTCACACGTTTGCACAATGTGTACACTCGTATACTTCTAATATTCTTGTCCAAGTTTACTTTCGTTGTGTAGATAACGAAGTCCCGTAGGAAAAAATATATCAAGCAGTATACGAGTATCAGAGCTATGGATTTGATGTTGCATTGTTTCATTCTTGAAAATATTAAATTTCGGTAAATGAAAATGATATACAAGAAAAGCACACTTTCTAGTGTATAAAATCGCAAACTCCACCGGTACTCTTAGTCTGGGAATATCAGAAAGTTTAATAAAGAAAATTGTCTTGAACAGAAGTTTTTCCTTTAGTATTGAATATTCCGCAGTTCCTTGCATTTTACGAATAAGTCATGACTAGAAAGTGAATGTCGAAAGTGTTGACACACTGTTCGATGGCGACTAATTCTTATTCAAAAGAAAAGAGTTTTTCTGTGAATAGATGGATAGATAATAATACAGCACTGCGATCATAAGAGGTCTATTGTGTAGTAGTCCATTAAACTGTCAAAAGATCATGCACCCTCCTAATGAAGGAAAGTATATCTTTTCCAGGAATTACCCTGAAATCTGCAGAACTGATAATAACCTGTCCAAGGAACGACATCCTATAACGAGCGATAGCGGGACATTCTCACAAGATGGGTTAGTTGTTTCCACGTCCTCCAGGCAGAGACGGTATTCAGTCTGGCTGGAGAGACCCATCTTATTTAGGTGATATCTGACCAGGTGGTAAGTACCCCACTAGAAGTTTTAGATGAGCCTAACTCATTAGACTAGTACCCTTATATTTGAAGGGCATTATCAGCTTCTTCGATTGACGCAGCCCTTGGAGGCTATTCCAGTACTGCTGACGTAATAGTGTGAACAGTCGCTGATTCGCATTTTGGCCGACGACAGCCCGACGCCACAGTATAGCTCTGGTCCATGAATACGATTGGATGATCCTTGTCTAGCAAGTTCATCCGCAGCATCGTTCTACGGCCTGGTAGCCTGGCACCCAACACGAGAAAACTTGGTTTTTTGGTTGGAAACAGTTAGAGGAGTTCGTAACACTCCTTCACCAGCCGAACAAATTTCAGAATATTTTCGTGTTAGTTCCTTTGTTTTCTTAAGTCAGTCAATATTAATTGAGAAAAAACAGGGTTTCCTTTATATTGTACAATAGATTGTGTATTTTGTAAAATGCAACACGGACACGGGACCACCTTGCGCCCTTCTTCAGTGCCCGGTTATACATAAATCGGGCAATTTAAAATTAGTGGAGTAAATGACGTAATCATAAGTCAGTTAAACGATAGATTTTAGTTTGGTATGTTTAGGTTAGGTTAAGAGGCTGCCATGATATTGTACAACACAGCACACTTAGACCACTTATGGGTCCATTGTGATACCGCCAATAACATTTCATCTCACTAAAAAAAACCTAGGTCCCGAACCAGCCTGTGCTGGCAATGTAGCGATTGAGCTTATCACGCTCATATCCTTGAGGTCCTCCAAGTCATAGTAAAACCAGGAGCCCAGGGATTTCTTCCTCCTGATGGCCAATGCTGGACAGTGACATAGAAGGTGTAAAACACTATTTTCCTCATCCGCATTCTGACAATTCCTGCCGTAGTCATTATGAAGAACATGGAGCCTCCATGCAAGTGTGCCGATGGGGCAGTGCCCTGTGATAGTCCCCACCACTCTGCCAGTGTGCTTCCTATTCAGTGACAACAACCAGAGCGACCAGAATCAAATTTTTGGCAAATCATTCTCGTCGTTTGGCAAGTGCTGCTGTTGAGCCATCCAGTATTAGTTGTATCCACCGCAGCGGACTTAATTATCAATTTGCATGATGCAATTGGCATTTTTATATCAAAGCGGTCCCGATCGGCAACACTAGCTATCTCTCATGAGCAAGATCGTTGGCCCTGCAATTGCCCGCAAAGCCACTGGGACTCGATATCCAGCAGAGGATTATGTTGAAGAAGTAACTCATTTCTGTGAGGACCAAGTGACACTTCTGAACACTTATCGATGTAGTAAGAAAGGAGTCAAGCGAGTGGATCGCAGCCTGACTGTCCGTGTAGATAGTAATGTCTCTCGCAGCTACGTCGTGACTTGTTAACCAGGAGAGAGCTTCCGAGATCGCCGAAACCTCAGCCTGCAGGACACTACAAAAGTCGGGAAGACGGTAAGATAAAGTGATTCCCAGTCCTTCCGAGTATATACCAACCCCAACGCCGTCATCGGTTTTAGAGCCATCCATGTATTAGACGACCATGGAGTTGGGGGTGAAGGGTTGGTTGTCAGCACATAGGCTCCTCGACGGAATCAGGTTGGTGTAATTCCTGTATTTCTTAGTGACGTATTGCAGAGGCTCTGTCACAACAAAGCTTAATCCGAACAGAAAAAAGCTTATTCTCTTCACAAGTATAGGATACTTTCATTTAAGCATGCTATGCATCATGGGACTAGCCTAGTTTTAGTTGATAAGACGGAGATGTAGCTGTTTTACTCGTTTGTGAGTTAGTTGCATGGTACACTACTCCGGGTACCGAGGCTAAACGTAGCTTGCCGAGAAGGGTTCAAAAATCACCTGCGTTTCTTTTTGAGGTGCTCTTAGGACTACTCCTTCAGCTGCCTTCATCATTCTGTTAAGCCTTTGCTTTTCGACATTGAGGGGTTAGAATTTTCTGTGATATGCTCAACCTCTTTTAGTCTCCTTGAATAGTGCTGAATACAACTAATCCGAATGAAGTTGTGTGTTCTAATTGAGGTGACTACCACTATTCCTGCTTTACAACAAATAAGCCAGACCAATTTCAACTCATTATATCAACCATATGAGATATATTCGAGAATATTATGTTTAAGTTTAAGTCTTTAGTATTTTATTTTCTGTTAATTATAGATCACGCGATCAGAGGTGAGCTTAAACAAATTGATATGGAAAATACGAAACCCTAAGATATCGATCGATTTGGATCTCATCAACTGCAAAGAAATGCTGAAAACTACTTTATTATGTCAAATTTGTTTTTCCATTTTTGTTTTTTACTCTCAACTACCCTCCATTTGATTTCCCCATCTTAGTGGCTAAGCTAGAGATTCATACTAAGTTGGTATGCAGATTAAAACCGAAGTCACCAAACCAAGTTTCACTGAAAATAACCTTAAACCTTGAATACATATAGTGAATTCATTTATATATATGATAATTATTTAAATATTTTTTTAAGGATATGACAGTGTACAGATTTTACAAATTTGATGTAGCCCATGTATTAAATGGACTAATACTAAACACTTTTCCTCAAAATCGATGTTCCCTGTCGAGATACGACAACAGTCACTGTACCGTGTACCCTCCTATTAGGATACTACGAGTACACGTCGATAGCGATAGAAAAAACGAAACGAAGGATGCGACTATTTGAAAAAGTCGATAGCGAATTACGTGGAGCCGAATAGAAAGTATTCGTAGCAACGGTTTTGCCAATTGAAAGGATTTTATTGTCATTTTAATTTCCATGTCAGAAACAGTCGAAATCGAATCCGAATTCGAAGAGGAGCCAAAGAAAAATGTTTGCTTGTATATGGGTGTTCAGTATACCTTGTCAAATGGTATTTTTCTATTCCTTCATTTTTAAAGGCGTTCATATGGGTGCAATTCGTATTCAAGTCAGTTAACACCCTGCGTACTAGGAAGAAAGAGACTGACAATTTAGTCAAATGAATCAATAGTTTTTAACGCGAATATTTTTCTTGGAAAGATAATGTGGTAAAGAGGTTAATTCAATGGAAAGAGAAAGACAAAGGTTTGAAAAGCTGAAGCAATAACAAAAAATCCAGTGAAATTTGGTTATACAATAAATACATAATATACCAAGCCAAGCAGCACAATTGAGTCATTCAACTGTAATTATTATCGAAATATATCCCTGGTCATATCATCAAACGGTATTTCGACTTTTTATATGAAAGTATCGTTATTCAGCCCTATTGCGAATATCAATTGTCAAACAAATTTGCTATCTTTGCTTTAAAATTAATTGGAATTTGTCACCCGGTTTTCCTAACTATCTCTTGGCAGTTTAGGATTTTACTGCGTTTCATTTACGATTTTTTAGTTATTGGCAATTTAGCAATTCACATTTGTGGTTTCCCTTGCTTTCGTAACTGGTGGCAGTTATGTTCCTAGGTAAAGAAATCGCGAACTCTTACGTTGGTGATAGTTGCACTAGGTCGAATACGGTTATTTTCGGTTTTCGGCGGACCGATGCAGTTGGCGGTTGTAAACAACCACTCATGGAAATGCATTCATTGGATTTTGCCTGTTCGTTCAATAGCCTTGTCGATGCTACCAATAGCTAACTAAAAAAAATACAAAAATATATTTTAAAACGTTGATTCTTATCTTTGAGAATATCTTCTCGGCGACGTTGGTCATTTTCGGCTATATCTCGAAACTATCACTGTCACAAAAAAAAAAACAAACAATTTACCACTAGTGGTCGCCATATACGACAGGCAAAGCCACGTCAAAACCACCACCGAACCATCAGTTTCACCACTACAATCATCATGGCGCGACAGCCCGACGTCCGGCTCTGGCCAGCTGGATCGTTGTCCTCCAATCTTCGAAGCCCAATAGTTGCTCGGAGTCAGCATATACCAAGCTTTCTCAACGAGCTATCGGTCATCCTGGCAGTCTTTCTCCGTCAAATCGTCGTCCGTTCAATACTTTTTTAGGCATGCGAAAATCGTTCATTCGTTGTATATGCCCTGTCCTTTGAAGACGTTGTTGTTTGGCGATTTTCGAAACTACCAGCTCATCGTACAGTTCATACAACTCATGGTTGTACCGGATGCGCCACCCATCTTGATCGAAAACAGCCCCGAAAATTCGCCGCAGAACCTTACGTTCAAATGTGTCTAGCATGTTCGCGGAGGCATGGGTTAGGGTCCAGTTTTCACTGCCATAGCATAGCGAACACGAACCTGGTACAAGTTTCCACTGAATAGCTCAAGGCAGACACACACACTTCACATAAATGTGAAGAAAACCGGTCCACTTGTACCATGTTCGGGATCGAGTTCAAATTCGACAGTGTATGGTGACACATAGATTGAAGAGAGTCGGCGCCAGTCCATCCCCCGGCTTCAAACCAGTACGTGTTTCAAAAGGATCAGTCAACCTGTTCTGGATCCTGACGGGTGAGATGGATCACTGAATTAATTAGGTCTTGCCTTTTTTGAACTACACAACCGTCACCAATTTTCAGTAACAAATCTGAAAACTCTTGGGCATTTGGATTAACCACAATACGCGCCCGCATATTGGTTGACAAATGCATGGGTATAACAATGCGCCATAGATGTGAACTTTTTAGACATGCCCTACTTTCTTCAGCCCTCATCCCTCGGGGTATTACTGGCACCGTTTGCCTAAAGTCGCTACAGAAAAGTAATGGAATACCGCCCATGGGCCGGTTGTTGTTGTAGTAGCGACGCGTTGATATCCGATGAATGTGTGTGTCATAAAGCTTGGTTGTCCATGTTTTCTTCAATGTCCAGGTGTAGAAACGCAGCTGCTTCAATAGGATTATCCCATAGCGCAATAGGTGTTAGGCGCGTCGGAGCTGCAGGACCGTTAAATATGTGCTTAACATCATGTGGAGTGAGGCCACAGGCTGGACAGGAGTTCTGTATTTCGTTATCAATGCGGGATAGGTACGAGTTCAGACGTGAGCACCAGCCAGAACGAAGTTGTGCGAGTGTAGTCCTGGTTGCTCTAGGAAGTCGAAGCTCGTCTGAAGATATAGCAGGTGGTTGCGCATTTAGTACTCTGTTTGGTGTCATGTCCGCGATTGAGGATAGCACTTCTTCACTATGCAGTGTTGTGATGGCCGATCTGTAGCTGGTGTTATCGAAGGGGACTCTTTTAAACCTTTGGATCTTCCGCTCGCGATCCCTCATATTACGTCTTACATGACGTGGCGGAGGGCTTCTGTCCATAAGGTTAGAGTTAGGATGGTCACTCCGATAACAGCCAACCAGATACTGCTTCGTTAGAAGTGTGTTGTGGCTTCTTAGCGGCATCATTTTGGTTTCCTGGTGAAGGTGGTCCTGCGACGACATCAGTAGGCAGCCTGTGACAGTTCTGAGAGCTGCATTTTGGCAGGTCTGGACGTTCCTCCATTGAGTGTCACATAAGTTTTCCGACCAGATGGGAGCCGCATAATTGGCCACAGATCTCCCGATAGACTTGTAGGTCGTTAGTAGGGTCTCCTTGCCTTTCCCCCAGGAACTGCCAGCAAGAGCTTTGAGGACTTTGTTCCTGCCTCTCATCTTGTCACAAATGGTTGACGCATGGGCTGAGAAGGTAACCATGCTGTCAAGGGTGACACCGAGGATTTTAGGGTGGTTAATGGTGAGGATAGTTTGACCGTCTACTACAATATCCAGCTGTTGTCTCACTTCTTTGGTCCATGTGGTAAACAGAGTAGCGGTAGACTTCGGCGCAGACAGAGTGAGATTTTTGTTGACGAAGAAGGTGTTAAGTTCGTCAAGATACCCATTTATCTGTTCGCACATTTGAGTGATATCGTTGCCGGTTGCTAGAATCCTTTGGCACAGATCGACGCCATGTGATTCGAGGACCTCTTTTGGTCGGCCTTGGTTAGAAATGGGGTTCCATTTCATGGCATGCGAAACAATGCAGTTATCACTCTTCCGCCATGGGCCGGTCGTTTTTTTTGATGTCTCGTAAGGTTCTATCCACTGCTTCAACTGCTTTCCGAATCTTAATAGTGCATTTGTCCCACATTATTAAGAAACAATCGCTCAGATGCCTGGCTTTGTCACTGTTCCTGGAAAAACTACTCACTGGGATCTCCGTATGGTCCAAGTCAATCGGAATCTTGAGCATGGAATAGGGAGTTTTGCCTCCTGGTAACAATGTAGCGGCTATTCCTGATGAGGCGACAGCAATTGCTATTTAGTTTTGAATACGATCGACCCGAACAAAATTTCTGGCTACGGCCCTGTCGTAATTACATTAATTCGTATTGCATCATAGCAACCAATTTGATATCAAAATTTTTTTGTCAAACGCGTCAAATTGTTTAACTGTGGAATGGCCGCTTAACTTATTTAAATTCCTATAATTCGAAATTTTACACAGTTTCCACTTGATTCGCTTATAATCCACCTGTTGACTCCTTCACAATATTCCATTGAATTCCTCGATACATAGAGCACGGTTATTTATAACAACAATGTGTCGAACTAATTAAGTACATGAGCAGCGTCTAAATGTAAATAACTGTAGGCAAAATTTACGGGGATTAAGTATTTACCGGACCTTGGTATATCCTGATTTGTTTAAACAGAAAATGCTCTAGTATTCGTACTTCCCGGAGCATTTTGTCGGACAATAAAACCTTCAGGGAAAAGTCGGTCCTTGCTTCACAGGGTGCTTGCAAGTTGTATGTGCCTGACCATCCAAAACGAGTCCTTTAATTGCCTTCCTGCGCCCGACTATTTGTCCAATTCGCTGTACAGTTTGACCAGTGATAAGCTGGAATCGGACTACGCTCCTTGCAGCGTATGTACATTCTCACTTGAACAAATTTTGTGGTATTTCAAGCACGTTACATATGCATAATGGTTTCAGGCTTTATTGTTCCAATATTGTATGCAGGCGCGAGTAGTATGTGCTAAGAAAATTGAGAACATTCCTAGTTCACCGGCTAGTGGCTCGCATCTTTGACTAAATTGTCCCCTTGCGTGGAAGTTGCAGCCCTCAGAACGCTTTATCGAACCACAATGCATCTCCCGAAAATTAACTTGATTTCAGTTAGCTGCTGATGAGATCGTGGGGTAGGGGTGGTGTATGTACTCGTATTTTTAATCTACGTAGCGATGATCGATTTGTATGCAACGAATTCAAATATACATAGTTCCATGTAATCCTAATACATCATTCACAATCTTGCAATTACAAAGAACTTCAGAGAAAAAAATGAATACTATTCTGACTTAAAATCATTTTCTTCCCCACGACCATATTTTGTTACAGTCTTTTGAGCAGCCATTCCTTGGCTTCGGCACAAGCCCACTGACATCAGAGAGTCCTTTAGACGGCTGTTCCTATGAATGTGCTATTGATGAGGTAGATGATGGAATTAAACGACCAGTAATTCCACCCGAAATTTATTAAAACAATTATTGATGAACATTTTGCGACAAATTTGGCTGTTTGTTTGCTGATTGTATTTCCCATTTGGATAGACAATTTCACACTTTTGTATTCGTGTTGAGCAAATTTCCGAATTGGGTTTGGTTAATGAATGCATCACAAAGTGCTCACTCTAGTGCATTGACACAGTCGATTTTGTGCTCACTACAATCTGAACTTTATTTCCATTCAAGCACTTAACGAACTGTTATGTGAATTGGAATTTAAACTTAGAGATAAATTCCAATTGTCCACGTAGAGAGTTGTTTTGTAATGTGGGGAAAATATATTTACCAAACGTACAAATTCATAGAACAGTCCTGTTGTTGTTCAGAATTTATTGGCGATTAAAATGAATATTAGATAAATATTGAAAGAATGATTCAGCACATAGTAATTATAGAAAGGGTTTATATATACATATTCGCTAAGAGTGAAGGATTCTCGACTCACTAGTGATCCGAGTAGTGATTCGCGAATGTAAGTTTAGAGCGTAAGGCGGCTTTCACACGACACCGTTCGATACGATATTTTCTCGGCTGAGCTTTTCTCGAAATCGAAACAGCATTTTACACGGCCACATTCAATTTTCCACATAAATTGTTTTATCGAATAGTCTCCGTTGTGAAATGATGGCGCGTGTGCCTAAAATTCTTTCGGGACTTTGAGAATACCACACAACAAAGTCACGCACATCATGTGTGCTTGGAATGTATACGAGCTTTACCGAAACGCAGTGGCAAGTGTCGTATCTACACGAGGAACCATATTTCTCGATTGAATGATTTTCTCGTACTAGCTCTGTGTGAACATCTTTCTACAATGTACACTGCCATAGTTTTATTCGATAAAAGCTTCAGTCAAATAACGTGTATCGTGCACGTCGTGTGAAAGCAGCCTAAGTGTTATCACCTGGGAGTCGTTAGTGGGTATATTGTTCGCCAAAGCGATTCTCATACAATTTACTTGGTATACTAGTCCAGCATACCATGGGTTAAGCGAAGAACGTTAATTTAAAAAGAACACAAAACCATTATAATAAAAAAAACCCGCTTACATCCGCTTTAGAGGTTCTTTAGCAAGTCGCATACCCTTGTTAAAATGAAGACTCCATACTCAATTGCCCTAACCCCTTGGGAGCGCGTCAACTGTTCCAAGTTGCCCAATAAACGTTTCGTTGGCATAAACTATTGAAGGTTCGGAGAATGCAGTTGTCAGCATGCATCTCCCGCTCACCTATTTTACCGCCTACCTGCAACAAGTCGGGTGATGCAGTGGCTTATTAGTACGCCCCGCACCACAGGGGAAAGACAACATAATCACCCATAGCCACGAACGTCGTCGTGGACGGAACTCGAACCCGGAACGCAAGTAGACAAACTTGAGACTGCTGCTTCGCATTTTAAAGCAAAATTCAACTCTCTAGCTACCGTAGTTTTTGAGATAGAGCAATTGGAAAAGCGCAAGTTGCTCTAGTTTAGGAAATAAACGCACTTTTATATTTATCAGTATCAGCAGTGCGGTCACTTTGCCTTGAAATTTTCGGGGATTTTCGCAGTTTTCGTCCAGAATGGTATTTTCTATTTTCGAGGGAAGGTTCAAGCTTCATTTTAAGGCGAAATTCAACTCTCTAGCTGCCGTAGTTTTCGAGTTAGAGTCATTTGAAAAGTGCAGGTTCCGACCTTCTAGCTGCTCTAGTTTAGCAAATAAACGCGCTTTTATATTTTGCAGCCGAGAGGTCACTATGCCTTGAAATTTTCGGGGTTTTTCGCAGTTTATCGTCCGGATTGGTATTTTCTATTTTTAGGGGAAAGTTTCAAGCTGCATTTTAAGGCAAAATTCAACTTTCTAGCTACCGTGGCTCTCGAGCTATAGCCATTGGAAAAAGTGCAAATTTAGACCCTCTAGCTACTCTAATAACGTGGGAAAACGCACTTTTATGTTTGGCGGTGGAGGGGTTACTTTGCTTTGAAATTTTCGGGGTTTTTCGCAGTTTATCGTCCTGATTGGTATTTTCTATTTTTTGGGGGAAGTTTCAAGCTGCATTTTAAGGCAAAATTCAACTCTCCATCTGCCGTAGCTTTCGAGGTAGAGCCATTTGAAAAGTGCAAGTTTGGACCCTTTGCTCTTTTTACGGAGACAATCGCTTTTTTATATTTGTCAGTCGAGGAGTTACTTTCTTATGACAATATCGTTAGATAACCATGCTAATAGTTCGATCATTATAACCCTTGAATGACTCGATTGAGCTGCTTGGGAGTTTCCATTGCAAAGAATATAGTGAGATATGATTGTACATTTTCTCCTGATCACCGCCTAGACAATGAATCGAAAAAATCGGCATCAGTACGCAATCCATGAATGGAGTCATGAAATCAATAAATCCTCATAATCAAAAAATATTCACGTTGAATATTTATCGTTATTGCATCCTCATATTTTAATTTTCACCATTCAGCGAACGGGTGCAGTCAAGCATCGCAACTGTAAGCATTGAAAATTGTATTTGGTCTTTTCAGTTCCCATCGGGCTTTCGTAATAAATTGAGCGACTCCCTTTGTAAATAATTTGAAAAGTAAGTAAATTAAAAATGAGTTAAACGAAATCAGAATATTTCAATGAAAATTAATGATATGTTGAAAATGCGATATTCAGAATTTGTAGTGATTTATAGTTGATTTAATAATCTGGTCAATTTTTTTAATTTATATCAAAGGCAAGATTTGGAATAAAAGTTCATAATGGACAATTCGTAGCGGTCACCGAAGCTGTCCAAGGAGACGGAGTGGTGTTTGTCGTAGTGACCATAGTCCGGCAGAGCCATCAATCGGAAACTCCAGGTTTTTCCTCATTCATTGCCCCAAACCATAAGGCTGCCGGTAAACTGGCTGATATTCGCGGGTTCAACAGGCTGCGCCTTAGTATTTTTAATCATAAACGCAAATCAAATTGTTATTGTGTCACGAATCCGTGTTAATTATTGCGTATTTAAACAAAAAATTAGATAGTATGCGTCATGTATCAAAGCTAATAACTGTAAAGTTAGATTTACATCTCCTGAACAGATGCCTACATAACACGAATAATAACCCCCATTTTATGTCTTTTATCGATGAAAGTACGTACAAAAGCTGATCTATCTTTTGCAGATTTTGCTGGTTTCATGAGTAAAAAGATTAATGTATGGTGGTATCACAACAGACCCTATGATGGTCTAAGTGTGCTTTTAAACCTAACCTAATGTGAAATATGCTGAAGAAGTCTTTGCTTTGAATAAAACATAAATTTTATTATGTTTTAAGTCCAAAACTAGTAGAGACAAAAGGCACTATGCGAAGAGCATGTTTCCAAATTATTCAACATGAAAGATTAACCCGCAATAACTCTAACCGCCTTGAAAATCGGAAGGATTCTAAATGGAGCCCGACTTTATCACAAACGGTAGTAAGTTTAATAAAATATTTTGCCTTTTTATCTGAAACCCTAAACCCTTTCTTCCTAAAACACTTCAGAGGATATGAATGGTGCTAGTACCATTAGAACCGTTTCAATAAATTGTCGGATCTCGCATGTTAACGAAAATGTTTCACTGCGAATGGCTTTTATGCTGTTTCTATGCCATCTTAGATCTTTCATTTTTGTTTTAGTTTTTTTCGTACCTCAGTACTTCTAAACCCATTTCGGATTCGAAAGCACTTTGAATAGCCGTTGCACTAAAGTTAAATTTTAATTTATTTGAACTTGACATGCAAACATTCCGAGCCAACGCTCCATTACTCGTAATAAGAAATCATTTATGGTAGAATAGTTTCCGTTTAAGAAAAGAAAAAAAACGTGTTTCCTTTTTCACTTCGTCGGGGAAAAAACAGGAATGATTCAAGTAGTGTTTTATTTTTATTTTTAGAATGTTATGAGGAGATACTCGTAAATGAGAGACTGTGGATTTGGAATTCGAAATTAGGAGTAAGGTAAAACTAGAGTATAACTAGCCCTCGACTTGTTGGAGTAGCCAGAATTATTGTTAAAATTGACTATATCTTACGGCCAATTCAATTACCAATAGTTTGTTAACTATTTTTTCGTTTTACAAAAACAAAAAAAAAAGAAATTTGTTTTATTTAAAACCGCCTTGCCCTCTAACGACATTTCTAGAGTACATCGAATAACTTCCAAAAATCTTTTTCATCAAAACCGAATAGAATACCTAAAACAATGAACCATATCAACATCACGGACTCTATTCAAAAGATTCAAAAGAAAACGAAAGAAAGAAACGAACTGGATTTCTTTGAAAATAGAAAATCATATTTCGCTGTTGAGTGATGATTGAAAGAAATCGAGTATCCTACGGAGCTTCAAAAAGTCTTCACAGGACATTTAGCACGATGTACTGATATGAAAAAGTTCATGGGTATATGACACTGAGAAAACCTTTATACGTGCCTCTGTATACCAATATCCTTATCGAAATGATGCCAAGAATACCAATGAGACTGTTTCATATCCCTCAGTAAGGTTTTGGCTAAATTGAAAAAGATTTTTTTTTATCGTTGACATTTCTCTGATATACACGAAATCATGACAGAAATTATTGCGTTAGATCAATGTTCAAGTGGTAGCGTAACGCGTGTTAGAGAATCTTGAGATGATTGACTTAATTTGCCAGAACTGGAATGAAAGAGAAATTCAAATTATACGAGTAATTTTAGTGTTTGGAAAGCCGGCCTGGTCTTTATCAATTTTTGCTTTCTGAGTGCTCCTCTGGTCTTTCCAGGACAATTTTAGCTATTAGTTATCAACGGCAGGAAGCAGTTAAATGTCTCTTTGATTATTTCAATCCGTAAGGCTGCTCATTTTTGAAAGTTTGACTATCAAACCTTCTTTCCACTCAGTGGTAAAGGTCTCTGTGTTCCACGCTATGTCAACAAGTTGGTACAGCAACTGAGTAGTTCCGTTTGGTGCTGCTTGATAAATCTCGACAGGAATTCCGTTGAGTTTGACGGCCTTACCTCGTTTCAATGTAATAACTTCAGCGACTATTTCCTCTTTAGTCGGCGCAGTTGACCATATACGCGCATTTTGATAGCCAGTTAAATTGTCTTCATGAGAGGGAACATAAGTAGCTTTCTGTCACTGTCCTTCGCCGGATGTTGATAGGTGTCACGACCACTTTTAAACTCGTTGATGACACCGTATCGCGTTTAAGGTCCTGCTGCTTGCGGTATCTTCTACCGAGGCCAGGAAAGAGCTTGCATGTTTTCTTTTATCGCGACGCACACAACGCTGGACTTCACGAGCTTACTGACGGTAATAGAGCTCCACGCTACTCCGATTGTTGTCTGTCAGTACAGCTAATCGTACCTTCAGCTGTTTCCTTTTAACAGTAAGCTGCCGTAATGCTTCGAACTTCCAAGCCTTATGAATCTCGGTTAATGCCAAGGATGGTATCTGCGCTGTCAATGTACGCCTTTTTTATGGCATCCTAATATTCGTTCAAATCACTATCTGGGTGCTTACTTACGACAGCTGGAATTTTGCGTCGGGCGGTGTTTAATTTGCGGCGTCTGGTCCTTTGGCCACTTGGACGGTGATTTGCAAATAAAAAATAAGCGAGCATAAGATAATGATCTCTTCCTATTCTAATATCGACGCCCATCTTATTTCGCACGTCCAGAAGGCAACTTCTGAATCTTTTGCTAATAGTAAAGTGGTCGATCTGATTTTGTGTTCTATGCTGATCAACAGAGGATCAACTGATTTTGTGACAACCCTTATGCTCAAACATCGCAAAATCCGACCAATAATTATTATCGACATGCATGAGATTTACTCAACCGCCAATATAGTAGTCGTCGTGCGTTAAGCACTGCTCACACGGGGATACTCAAGTGTCCAATACTCGGCGGCTGATAGACGGAGACTTGAAGCTTCGAGACTGTAGTCGGCCGTCATCTTCACACGGCCGCTACTAAAGTCGCGAGTTGTGCATGTCGGCTGGCTGAAGTGGTCATTGTACATGGCTGTTGCTTGTGGATCCGCGGGGTCGGCTTGCTTGCGGGGATCTTGTGTGTACATGTCAAGATGTCGATAGCAATAAAGGTTAACGTTGTGGACGGCAAGAGGAATATGGTTTTCGGATTGCTTATGGATGCGCGGAGTCGACTTGCTTGGGGTACTATCGTTGCACATGTCGCTATCGTATATTAGTTCAGGCTATGAAACCGGATGTTCATCTTTTTCTTCAAATGTTTGGAAGGGGATTTGAGTATCCCCGTGTAAGTAGTAGCTTAGTAGACAAGGAAATTCAAGCCATTATTTATCTTCTACCGATATTATAAGAAGATCCCAAGTCTCTTGGCAAAGCCTTGGAGAAAATGCATTGCGTAATACAAAACTTTCGTAAATCAGGATTTAATGCTTTGAAATGACTCCCCTTTACTCCATTCGTAATCATCAAAAGGATTGACTTGGTGACAAAGCGTGAATTTGATAATTCTTTGAGAAATCCTAGAATACCACCAACTGACGATGGTGATTCGTCCTTAGAAAACCGATATGTTGTAATGAGTTTTTCAGCTGATGACAATGCTCTGAATATTTTGGAGTCAAGTAACGCTTCCACAAAAAATTATGAACAAAAAACGTATAGAGCACGCATTCATAGTGCAGGCCAATTCGGAGTCGGAGAGTCTAGAGTTGCTGTTGACACCAGCCCCGGAAAATAAGCAAGCAGCCATTAAAATGTTTTATATGTGAAGGTAAACACTTCATTATAAAATGCCCGCAACTATTGGATAGCACGGAGAAAGAAACCGTCCTTTGTAACAGAAAATTTGTATTTACTGCCTTGCGCATAACTTCGATTACTAAAAACCTTGTCAAAAGCGAGCATCTCTAAAATATGAAGTACGCCACGAAAAGTAAGTATGTCACTATGATGCATCCATTAAGACAAACATCGTCTGAGGTTGTATTTCACGTAAGTGAAAATGAAACCGACACAGCTGCTTCAATAATAATTCTACCATCGATCCGAGGCACTGCTTAGGAGTCATAAGAATAATATTAAAACAAGGGCTCAAATTTTTCGGATTTTCGCCCAACAAACGTTAAGCTCACCTCCTACGACCGTGCAAACTCAGTTTCCATGTATTCAGTATCTATAGAAGCTATTAAAATTATTTCCAGATCTTTCCCTATTTATTATTAATAAAATCTAATTTTACTGGCCTAAATTGGATGAACCAAAAAAAAGTCTTATTTGCTAGCTGTATACGTGGATTGAACTCGTCTGCTGGCGTCCTTTGACAGGTTGTTACCCAACTATTTGAGATCGTTAACAAATCGGTTGTGCTAGCGTTCTTTTTCTCGATTGCAACTTCATAATTTATCCATCCCTACTAATTTAAGACGCTTGGATATAACTGAAACCTTTCAGGCACAACTCACCATATTTCCCTTAACCAAACTGTCTCACCTTTATCGGTTTAACTTGGCTGGCAGACTATGCTTTATTGAATTTAATTTATTTCTATCAAATTTTCATCCTTTTAGTGCTGTCCCTAGGGAAATATAAATCCAGTACAATTCAAAATTAAAGCCTTTGTGGTGATGACATATTTTCCCGCCCCCAGTAGATATACGTACTTATGTAAATAATCGAACCGTATGTGGTGAAAGTCGCCTATAAATTCAACTGTAATTTTGCGCCCTCGGTGCACGTCAAAACGTCCTTTCAAAATTCCTTCATTATGTGTGTTCACATTTATGTGCTCGTATGCATTAAATTCTATTGTTCCAATGGAACACTTTTTTCCTCGAAAGCTTACATTTGGAGCGAATTCGATAGGAGTATTTTCGGAATATACCAAAAAGCAATTTTCATTATGGGCAAAAGCAAAAATAGCAGGGAAAAGACACACAAAGACATCAAAGCATGACTGGATCGAATATTCTCCTAGTGCAACAATATCTTTGTCATCAATGTTGGATGAATGATGCATGAATATTCGTCGGCCTATACGGCTGAATAGTGGCAACTTAACTATATGCCTACCTACATGTATACATCAGTACATGTACCTATAGTTATGTGTATTCGTATGCATATTTATTCAGGCCTCAGTTCTCGGCTGAGTATTTCCATTTAGTATCGATTATCCGCAAAATTACATTAAAAACGCTACCAGTAGAGGCAGTCGAGCTGTAGCAACAACAGTAGCGAACAAAAAGAAATTTTCTGCATCGTTTGGTAGGAATAAATATTTTTCATGATGCAGGACCTGTTTGGAAAGGAACGGAGGCAGCCACAATAGTCTACCCGTATAGGAATCAGAAACTCATATTATACAAGAAGCTCTCTAGCCGCTCCGAATAAGCCGACTGACTGCAAGCCTCTGATGTCTCTGATTCGGTAGGAATTTTTTCGGTATGAAATGACGGCAAAACTCTTCAGTAGAATACGGCACGAGCAAGTCGGCTATAATACTACACTTCGATTGTTGTAGGCTTTTAATATAGGGGATATAACGAAGGCGAAAATAAACGAAGGCCTACGGTTGCCTCACAACAAATAAGCAAACAATGATGCTGGAGTCCGAACCAAATATTGAATATCACATGTCCACATATTAGTACACTATGGTGTACATAATTTAACTACAAATAAAAAAAATAATCCATTCATTTGAAGATTTTATGAAAACTTCGAAATTCAGAAGAATTTTAGTGCCACGACAAACATTTTCACAGTTTCATAAAAAAATCACTAAAAGAAACCCATCGAAATTTCTGAGAAAATAACTAAATAGTTAAACTGTTACATAATTTTTGGAATCTTCACTAGAAGTGAAATAGCTGTATATTAACTCTAATTACTAAAATGCATCACGCTTCGTGAAAATATTCAGATTCAGAGCCCTCAAAGGGTTGAAAAACTTTAGGAAAAATAAATTTTATTATTTTTCCATTCCTTGGAACAAAATATATCAAAAAGAAACGGAATAACGTCCTGAATTTTTGTTGAGCGTGACGAATTAGTTTCTAACGACGACCACTCAACACGAGCACGTACATGTCCTTTAAATCCGAACGTCCAATCCTTCAATGGAAATACGAACATTTCCCCGGTACAAAAGAAACTTTTTAGTCTTTAATTAGGCTAATGCGATTAATATCGAATAAAAAGACAAATCCGAGAAAAAGATAAGAAGAAAACTAAGTTAAGGAAAGTAGATAAGTCAGCACATGAATACACAATATCCTTTCAACGATATTCAGCCAGGTCTCGAAATGTCCTGTTTTGGATTCGAGAAGGATGTCTTCAAGGCATCGATGGATGAAAGGATAATCCATTTTTAGATTGCTACAAAAGGCTGCTGTTTTCTTATTTAAGATGTGAACACGGGTAGATGGGAATGTCGTGACAACTGCAAAGTTCAGATCAATTAACACTTAATTTCAATCTGATTGAAAATTTGCGGAAAATAAAAGTATGTATATGTAGTCACCTCACCCAATACCAAGTCTATCATATCATATTCGCAATCCTTCGCCGACTTCTCACCTATGCCGAATTCATCGAAATCAATTTTCAGTAGTGGAAGAATTTTAAGCCCCTTTTGTAAGACTTGAAAGTGGAAAGTCTAAATACACGTCCCGAGTGTATTCATCGATTTCACTTACATTAGGCACCTTCCAATCTTTACGAAATCCATTGAATTTGCGATGATCAAAAGCTGATTTTGATACCGCACGCCAACGGATAAAGATTTCCTTTTTGAAAAGGAATCGAAGAGGCGAGAAAGAATAAAGGAAAGTTGGCTTCTTATCTGCATTCGTTACAAGAGGAGTGGAACTGTACTGTGAAGAGAAAGTTTCCATTCGCAGATGAAGAAAATATCCTGCTTTGCCTGATCTAATTTATAAAAGCAAAAAGGATATCTGAGGGATGTTAATATAAGACGATGGCTTTCTAAAATATGCCATTGACCATATCCGCTGGAATACGTTAAAATACTTTGAAAGCGGGCTAATTTTGGATAGCTTAGTGAATAGCAAGACTACATGGGTATCTAGTAAATTCGAGTTCTATGTCAAAATGTTATTCTAATGTACCGTGACGGACAAAGAAATCCGGACAGTAAAAAAATATAGTGAACATTTTACGGTTTCATTTTTGTGCAAAGGGTCGAATGCAAATGCAACTTATTAAACTAAATATATGTGCATGCTATCTAAAAAAATCATCATTCAGAAGTACGTTGTTTATCCTTCATCAAAGGACAACGCTCTGTTCCATAGTCCTCCTCGCCTCGCCCCCTGGAATGGAAGTGGTCGTTGAACACTGTTGTCCAAACCGCCAGTAATAGCGGTGCGATGATTTGGTTGAGGTAAAAATTCCCCCTGTGGTGTGGGGCGTAAGAATAATACCACGGACTTTCCATTTGCCAGTCTGCCGTAGAAACCGACAAACAAAGGACAGGATGCGTATACCAACCACTTGCACTATCCTACATCTTCTATATGCTGACGAAACGTCAACTATACCTCGGATATGGAATGACTCAACGGTTACGACTTTTGGCTACCGTGCAATGACAAAGATTGGATTCTGGAATGTGCGTACTCTCCTAGATAATGGATTAGAATGTTGTCAGAACACACGATTTCTTCAATTAGATAGTGGATTTCGGCGGTATAAATTAAAGATCTTAGGAATTAGTGAGATAAGATGATGGAACAGGGGAGAATTTATCTCAGGCAGCACTGGAATGTTGTACTCGGGTAGAGCCAGCGGTAGTGGTCATGAGTCAAGTGTGGGACTCCTCTTAACCAGAGCCGCACGAAACTGTCTCTAACCCTCGGATCCGGTCTCCGAATCATGACCGCCAGGTTCCTGACCCAGATGAGAAACACCACAATAATACAATGTTATGCTTTAACTGAACCCGAAAATACCTTGGCGAAAGACTCCTTCTACATACTAACAACTAAACTCCGTCTAGAGCGGAACACATAAAGGTGACATTATAATGGTCATGGAGGATTTGAATGCAAAAGTAGGCGCTGATAACAATGGACTCAGATATAAGATGGGTAGACACGGTCTTGGGGATCATAACAACAATGGTGATAGATTTGTAGAGTTTTGCTACTCCACAGTCTCTTCGTCGGTGGTACTATGTTTGATCATAAGGACCACCACAAAACTATCTGGTCCTCTGTTGTTCGGCGCAGAACACAAAATCATATCAACAACTTTGCCATTAGTAAGAAACTCAAAAGTTGCCTCCTGGATGTTTGAAATAAGACGAGGGTATGGGAAGAGACCATTATCTTATGATCGCTAATATTCGTTTGCGTATTGCAGCCGTGCGCCGTCCTAGTGACGAAAGATCTAGGCGAAGCATATTGAACACTGCTCGACTAAAAAATCCAGCTGTTTTACAACCATCTATCGGCCACCCTGCACAAAAAGCAACTGACATAACTAGTCACCCAAATAGCGACATATTGGATGTCCGACAATTCATGGCAGCGAATTGTTGAAAGAAAAGATCTGAAGATTTGCTTGGCTGCAGCATCAGACGACAATCGAAGCAGCATCGAACTCCTTTACCGTCAAGGAGCTCGAAAAGTTCAGTGTAGTGTGCGCCGCGTTAAAAGAGCTTATACGAATTTTTTTTAGTCTCAGTAAAAGAAGCCACAAGAAGTAACAGCTTAAACGCCGTATACGGTGTCATCAAGGAGTTTAGAGGTGGTCGTAACTCCTACCAACATCCGGAAGGATATTGATGGAAAGCTCCTTATCTTGGAAGAAGATCAAATGAGGCGGTGGAAGGAACACTTCGCCGCGGTCTTGAACCGTGTAACCTCAGGTGAAGTTCCCCCTCATATAGATAATTTAGCTAACCATCAAAATGTGCCTATACGATCCACTGCCCCGACTAAAGAGGAAATAGTCACTGCAATTATTTCACTGAAACGAGGAAAGGCAGCCGGACTTGACGGTATCCCTGCCAAACTTTATCAAGCAGCGCCAAGCGTAACTGGCGATTTGCAACACCTACTTGTTGATAAAGCGTGGAATACAGAGACCTTTCCCACTGAGTGGAAGGAAGGTTTGATCAACAAACTTCCGAAGAAGGGTAGCCTCACAGACTGTAATAATTGGAGAGGGACTTGTGTGCTTCTCGCCGTTGCCAAGATAAGAGCTAAAATCGTCCTGGATACGCTAAAGCATCTATTAGAAAGCACAACTGATGAAGAACAGGCTGGTTTTCGATCCGGATTCTCCTGTGTCGATCACATTAATACCTTGCGAATCATCATCGAGCAATGCGCTGAGTACGATTCTCCGCTTCACATGCTTTTAATTGATTTCGAGAAGGCTTTCGATTGTTTGAACCGAGATTCTATATGGGCGGCCTTGCGCAGGAGAGGCATCCCTGAGAAGCTTGTGGCTATTATTAAGGCAACCTATGATGGCGCAAAATTATGCGTCCTACATTAAGGCAATATGTCGGGGGACTTTGAGATTCGCAGTGGAGTTCGGCAGGGGACCATCCTCTTACCGATCCTATTCCTCATAATGATCGCTGATGTGTTGCAAGAAGCCCGATCTGGACTAGACAGAGGAATTCAATTGACTTTGACATCTTATCTGCAACATTTTGACTACGCGGACGACATATGACTACACTCCCACAAAATCATGGATCTGTCCGCAATGGCGCTAGATCTTGAGAGAGAGGCAAGCAAGTTTGGGCTAAAGATTAATACCAACAAGACCAAGGTTCTTTGCCAGTCATTGCCAAAAATAAATCTTACACCTATTGCCATCAATATTAATGCGCAACCTGTGGAGAAGGTGGACAACTTCGTCTACCTGGGTAGCATCGTTTCCGAAAATGGTGTTACGGAGCAGTGAATCGCTCGTCGTATCAACCAGGCTAAGTGCGCATACGGCATGCTGCCCCAATCTGGCAGAGCAGTTATCTCAGCATCAAGACCAAGCTGGACCTGTTTCGCTCCCTGATCTGTCTGTCCTCTTGTATGGGAGTAGTACATGGAAAGTTTCCTTAAGAGTTACCAGAAAGCCGCAAGTTTTCGTCATCTCATATCTTGGTCAAATTCTAAGAATTTTCTGGCTCGAAACAATATTAAAGGAAAAGCTAGGTCGCCTTACGGGTCAGATGCCAATCGACGAATTGATACGCAGGCGAAAATGGTAGTAGATAGGTCACACATTGCGGAACGATGACAACTGTATTGCTTTACATGCCACGTCGCGCTCGGTGGCCGTGATTGTTCGGTCACCGCTCTACAATACTAATCTAGAGATCGGAGATCGAATCTCGGCGCGATCAAAAACTACTAATAGAACTCTCACAGTGCTCCGAGCTTGTCAGTATAAAGACGGTGCGGATAGGAGGTGCACTTCCGAAAAGTAGATATGCTATTGAAACATCAACAAGTGAAATGCTAAAGATGTTGACGCGCCCATGCCCCTGGAGGGGTCAAGGCAATTAGAAGATCTATGGTAAGTGGAAGGCGCTGGGTAAGTCGTTTGGGAAGTTGCGCCCCATTGCCCAGAACAGAGTATTATAACGCGCAGGAGTGGCTCATGGGCTATGCCCTATTAGAGGTTAAGGCAAAGTAGTAAGGATCTCTTGAGTGGCAAAGAACAGCCGTGGAAAGAGGGGAATACTGAGTAACATTTTTAATGAATTGTAATATGTGTATTCCAAATGGAGTTCATCACTTTTATTCTCCAATTTTCGTCTTTCAATTTTGTCCGTACGTAAACCGGATGGTACGCCCGGTACAAACTGGATTTTTTGCACAAAAGAAATTAATTTTTCTTTATCGAACTCCATATTGTCACGAAACGTAAACAAAATGTCAGATGCGAAGGTGTTCAAAACAAAACTAACGATCGACTCACATGAGACTGTCCGACGAGGACATACAATCCCACGTATGGGTGACATCTGCGTGAACTAGATTCAATGTGCAGTATTATATTAGGTCTGGATTGTGCGTAGACTGGGACCAATATGCGCCAGGCCTTATATGTACCTCCAGTACACTCCATTTAAATGTGTGAATTCCTCAGATTGAACAGCATTCAGTGTTTTTATTTGTGCATTTTAAAGTTTTTTTTCAAGGGTTTTTATCTTGAAAATGCGTGGTCCTTTTGCCCGGTAATGGTAGGTGTTAAGGATCTGTACCTGACTTTTACAAATTTAAACCATAATTGATATTTCGTGCCATTTTTTCTTCTCCAAGTACGTCTGCGAATGCTCGCCGGAATGTACAAAATAACGTACGCTTTAGAAACTACAGGGGTTCTTACCACCTAAAATAGGAAATAGACTCCAAACCCACATTTAAGCTTCGTTTTCCAAGCTCCGAAATTCCGTCTCGCGGAAGACTACTTTCAGCCGTGTTTTCCAGGCTGCAGTAAACTGCTGCGTCTTGCGGGATAGACTGCCCCGAAAGCAGTCTGAATGGCAATGACAAGTTAACATTATATGTATTTAGAATAACAATTGATACGCTGAATGTCATCCGTCTTTAGTTTAATGGAAGTAGCCCACATACAACAGCATTCAACATGAATACACGTACAAATAATTCTTCACAACGCCGCGCCATCCTTAAACTTTCTTCAAGAAATAACCGAGTTTTTAATAAAAATTCTTCGGGCTTTCCATTGGATCGAATATTGAAAATAAGAAATTATGGAATGCATGGGATAGAGAGTATTCGCATAACGCTTGTTATTGTTTCGCCAGAATAAGCGGTTTAATCGAGAATAGAACCAAATAACTTCACCCTATTCTTTTCAAAATCCTTACATACAGAAGGAAATGCTTTCTTTCCGTTAGACTCCTTAACTTCTTTGTTTCCAAGATGTATTGATGGCAAGTGAAATTGTTTGAGTGTGTTGTGAGTTTAAGGAGCCCCCGTTGTCTGACTATAGCTAGAAACAAAAATTAGATTTTGGGTTTTCGAGTGAATCATATTCAGTTTAAATCTAGAATGTTTTCCACGAATTTGTTCTCTGCATTTCCATTTCAATAGGAACGATATTTGACTGAAAAAATCTTGAAATTCTTATAAAATGGATCAATATTCACAATATGAAGAAGTTCAGTACACTTGATCGTTCCCTATAACCTTAAAAGTTCAAACACAGTTTGCCGGCCAACTGTTGGAAAATTTCTCTCGTCGACCCTTATAGGAAACAATCTCAATACGATGAAAGCAAATTCTTTAAAATTATCTTCCGGGCATTTATAGCTATCGATAAAGAAAATTAAATGCCAGTAACGCCTGTATTCTCTTCCATGTGATGGTATGAAGTTTTATTGAATTTCAGCAGATTTCATTAACTTCTGATGGAATCCCGTGGGAAAACCTCAGATTTCTATGGCCTCTCGCTGAGTTATAGAGAATAGTTGGCAATCGGCAATAGAAACCGTTGGGAAAAGAGCAACATTTTCTTAATAAATGGATCAAAAATAAAATCACATTAAGGTCTTAACTACTTACTACTTCGAATTTTCATTCAACTTGTCGTCCCTTTTCACACGAGTAGCCTCCAATTGACGGTTGATTGTGCAAAGGTGAAGGTGATGGCACTTGAACCATGCGATAGGTGATTAGACGGCTTTATAAAATTGTCACATTAACTTCATTACGCACTTCAATCCTAATTCCTAGTGATAGTACCAAGGAAAGGCTGTCGAAATTTCGGAGTATTCACACGAGAGGCGTGTAAAGGTGTGTGAAACCATAAAATCCAATATTAAAACCTATAAATAAGATCCCTTGAAATATTTCAAAGTTTCATCCCTTCATGCCTATGCCTTTAAACTTGCCGCCACATATATTCGAACCAGAAGGGACGATTGAGATTCATGACTGCTAAGGTGAAGGGTTGCCAGGATTTGTCGAATGTCAACGTAAAAGATTGAGTTCCACTCTAGTTAAAGTGATTCTGATAGAGTTGTTTATAAATTTTTAAGTCACAATCTGCAATTAGAACAGATTGCCCTTGCTGCGATTATATACGTTAATGGGTAAGGACCACCTTTTTTAAAGCGGTAAAAATGAATGAGAAATTGTAACCTGAATAGAAAAGGAATTAACTTACTTGACAATCTATTTTTCAAATGAGAATATTGTAATCACCACATCACAAAGAAAAGAGTCTACACTGCATGCAGATACACCGGTACATGGATATGTCTTATGGCAACGGAATGCGTTGAACAGGTTTTGTCGAATTATTTCATCCCGTATAATTAACGATAAAGGGATCTTGAAAAAATCCACGTCGATATTTTCGACAAAACACGCATTCGGCAGTCAAAAGGCATATCCATGTACCGATGTATCTGCATGCACTGTAGATACTCGTCATCAGTTTAGTAATGATGAACTACTAGGTAAGAGGATACGAGGAATAAGCTGTAGACTACTTTCATCCTAATGCTGGGCCCAATTGAGATTTCTGATACTGTGTTTGTGATCGTCAACCACAATGATTTTCGGGGTGTAAAATTTTGAGAAACGGATTGAACATTACCTGTTCTGCATAACACACTCTGAGAAACCGGACGGACGCCATCGGTGGTACATGCAGTGAATGCGATGATAATCGGTCAGAACGGCACTAGTTTTACGATTATAAGAAAATGCAATTCAATTTTATTGAGAATAGGGCCGAGGACGGTTGATTTTGGCAGCACGAGTTTTTGAGATAAATTTATAGCTTTTCTACGAGTAGTGAACGATATTCATGGGATGAAAACTAACGGAGTTGCACTTCACCTAACAAAATGGTGACATATTATGTGACAAGCAAATTTTCAGAATAACCCCCCGCGATAAGACATATCCGTGGCAAAAGTGTTTTAAAATCAAAGGCTTGGCTGCGGCCAAGTATTGACAGTAATGGTGGATCCAGAGGGGGGCCATGTGGGCCCGGGCCCCCTCCAGAATATTTGATATATAGCCCTTGGTAGGCGAATACTTGAGGAAATACTCGGAAGTGATTCAGAAAAATTACAGCAAATACAAATGATACCCGACAAGTGTGGATTACTTTCCGCTACGAAATTCTCCTCGATTTTGCTCAATAAATAATTCGCTCATATGAAATATCATCTGAACGAAGCCTTGTAAGCAGGGATACCCCACAAGGTGGAGTTCTTTCTCCCTTACTCTGGAACTTTTTAAATAGGCTGCCTTAAAATCTGAAATTGTCGGGCAGCAGGGTATGTGAATATCTGATCACATTGCAATAGCAATGGTACTAATGATGGTAATAACCATAACTAGTAAATTTGCTGGTGTTCTTGTACTGAGGTATTGCAGAATACTCTCTCGTGATCAACCATTTGGACTGGTAACTATTGGCTAAAGCTTACTCCGAACGCCAAATCTAGCCAAAGGTTAAGTTAAGTTACCTACTTACTGCTAACTCATTTCAACGTACTTTATACATAAATTCTAAAACGCTTGAAATGTATTGAAAGGATTGATCCAAATCTTAGGCCATAAATTGACGCCATGTGATTTTTGGAACCTTTCTTAGTTGGCCTTGGTTGGAAATAGGCTTCCATTTTCAGGGCACATAAAGCAATGCCGTTATCATCCTTCCGCAATGTGTGACCTATCCACTGCCATTTTGGCCTGCGTATCAATTCGTCGATTATGGCATCTGACCCGTACGCCGACTAAGCTCTTCATTTGATATTGTTTCTGGCCAGAAAATTCTTTGAATTCCACGAGAACATGTGTTGACGAAAACTTGTAGCTTTCTGGTAACTCTCACGGAAACTTTAAATGTACTGTTCCCATATAAAAGGACAGACAGTACCAGGGAGCGAAACAGGCACAGCTTGATCTTGCTGCTGAGATAACGGCTCTGCCGGATTTTGAATAGTATGCTGTATGCACATTTAACCTGGTTGATACCACAAGCTCCGTACCACCATTTTCGGGAACAATGCTACCCAGGCAAACGAAGTTATTCACCTTCTCCACAGGCTGACTATTAATATTGATGGCAATGGGAGTAGGATTTCTTTTTCGCAATGGCGGGCTATGAACCTTGGTCTTGTTGGTATTGATCCCAACCTTGCTTCCCTCCGTCTAACACCATTGCAGCTAGATCCATTATTTTGTGAGAGAGTAGGCATATGTCGTCCGCGTAGTCAAGATGTTGTATATAAGATGTTAAAACCCATTGAATACCTCCGTCAAGTCCCGATGGGGTTGCATAGAAAACACATTCGCAGTTGCCAGCATGCACCTCCTGCACATCCATGGCCACGAACGTCGTCATGGACGGGATTCGAACCCGAAACGCAGGTAGTCAAACATGAGACTGATGCCTCAACACACTGCGCTACCGGTCGTCCCCAATAATGAACTGATGAGCTAGCTGTAAGTGTTGTAAATAGACAGATTGTATACAAGGTATGGACAACAACTGAATGCCTAAACGCGTACTGAAATGACACATTAGAAAAGTACGCCGCGGCGCGGCGAGTCGTAGCGCCACTATGGTGATGAAGTGACTACTGCATTAGCATAGTTTAAGTTTCTTTCAAAAACTCGAATAAACGTGAACTACTAATACCGGATTTAAATTCTCTCATCATTGTATCCAAAAACAACCAAAATTCTGTCACTTTATCTCCACTGAAAATTGAAAATGGCAACACCATTTCCAAACCAACCAACCAACCCATTAGCGAGTATTCTTCGAAAGTATCACCTTGTGCAAAGTGTTAGTCAACAGAAAAGGTCTTAATGTCAACTGGATTTAATCTGATTCCAGCAGCTTACTTTAAAATGGGTACGACAAAGTGAATGCAGGAGACGAGGCAAACGTCAGCGAATATTCTTAGGTAAAAGCGAGCATCAAACAAGCACGACGACACCGTTGTTTTACCATTAACAGTGGATAGTGGTAGGTTCAATGTCAACCCTTTTTACTTCTTTGTTGCTCGATGTGAAGTTGATTTTAAGACACTTATTGCTTGTCTTAACATCTCCTTATTTGTTCTCGGGACACTAATAGTGTTATCGAAAATGAAAATTTCGTTGTAGATTGCGATACATACCTGCAAGGTAGACAAAAGGAGAAGGGGACGACTGATTTCAAATGGGTCACCATTAATATGCCTAAGATTGGAAGTGAAAGGGTTATGGAAGGAGTTATTAATTCAACCCCATAGTTGATGGAGTATTTTAATTTTATGGGGTGAGGATTAATCAATGTGATTGGAAAAGAGAGGGGGCGAAGTGGATTGTTAGGTGTATCACAGGAGTGTTCTATGGTAATTACATACAGTCGCAACTGTGTATAGGGAATAACTTTTAATGATTTCTTTTTGCGTAAATGTAGGGTGAATGTTTTATTTTTTTTTTATGATTGCTTCTTTTAAGGATTAAAATAGAAATATCTTCGGTTATCTGTCCATTACATGGGTGAAGAAAGAAAATTCTCCGGCTTGTTATTTTTTTTGGGTATAAAAATCACGCTCACTTTCCTCTATAGTTAAATATTAATAGAAAACTGTAACTTGTCTTTTTTTACCATTCGCTCTAGGAGTCTTAAAAGGCTCAAAGGACTCATTTTATTTTGTCCGTGCCGAAGATCACTCCCGATTGGCCGTTACAATTTTTTTTTTTTTTTGTTGCGCCAATTTTTTTGTCTTTTCGGATAGATCACTCACGAAAGACGCGATCCTTGAAATTTTTAATGAGCTATAATTTAAACACAACAGATTTAAAATATAAACAGAAATTTTTTGGGGGAGTGTATTTTGAGAGTGGCTTGACAAAATCCACATAAAACTTGACTTCGCACAAATGTTAGTTACGCCCTTTCACTTCCGGCAAGCTTTCGGGAGGCTGAATTAATTTTTTTGGAAAAAGGACAACAATACACCTGGTTTGAAACCTTATTTAGAAGAAAACGCGTTGAGGGTTGTTCCACGATCTAAATCACCACCTTTGCGCTATCCTGTCAGTGTATTGCAGCATGTTTGGACGAGGCAGGAGCGAGTATTCGGACACCCTGCCTAGGCCTCCACACTTTTATTCACATTTTATTACAAACCAACATGAGGGCTGCGTGACCATTTTTTTTTTTTTTAATTTTTTAAAACGGCAGGCTCTGGACAGGCAGGATTGATATTCCGTGATTGTACATATCAAATGTATACATGTATGTGTACTAATTACAGTCCGAAAAGGAAACGCGGTGGGGGTTGTAAATAAGCGATCGTCTTATTATATGCATGTATAATATACTTCGGGAGTAAACATGCTAGTAGACCGAAGACGATCGCTGTTCATTCAGATTAAATACGATTACGATAGTTTTCCTGCTGAAAGGAAAACAATCCCTAAACATATTTCGGTAGAATAGGTGATGAAGAACACTTTCTACTTTTAACTACATATTACATCATTGCTTCACTGACACTTAGTGTCCCCATACACTGTCGAACTCGAACTCGAACATGGTACAAGTAAACCGGTTTTCTTCCGGTTTACGTGAAGTGTGTGTGTGTGTCTTGAAGTACTCAGAGGACATTTGTACCAGGTTCGTGTTCGAGTTCGACAGTGTATGGTGACACTAAGAGCAATAATCTTTCCGAAATACTAGTAAATATTCATTGTTTATTTCCATTAGGAATTATTACACTGGCATGGCGCTTGAATTTCTATTATCATTGAAATGAATCTTTATGATTTCCTCAATATTACGTGGTTGAATGATATCAGTTTGATCCAATGGGTAAATGTCGTGACGTCATTAGTGAATCCATTACAATTTATACATTAATACATTACTGTTTTGTTCCTCATTTTCCTGGGAGCCATACTCATTATGTCTCGTCGAAATTTACATTTAGGTAATTAAGACTCGTATACTCTGACTAAGTCTGAGAATATGAAGATTATATAAAGAGCGGAAATAAGCCAAAATTTTTGGTACCCATTTACACACTGAGACATATTACACACACCACAAAAATGTTCCCCCGGCTGTCAAATAATTTGCTGTAATTTTCAATCACACCGCAACCGAGGGAGCACCAGCTGATAGGAGAAAGTAGGCAATGGAAAAAAGAATATTGCAAAAAGCCGACACTAATTACAACTTTCAGTCAGTTATTTTCACAAAGGAGGAAAAGAAGAATTTAAGATATGAAAAAAAATGTGTACGAAACACGTATGGATTGTGCGTGATAATAGCCTCTCTTCAATACATATTCCATAATCTCAGGACTACGTAAAATACATTACACACCTAGAAAGGGCCTACATTCTTTTGTGAAAAAAAATTATTGGGATGCTTTTCAATTCCTCATAAAAATAGCAAAA
The DNA here is from genome assembly GCA_964017055.1 of Chloromyia formosa. Taxonomy (NCBI): domain Eukaryota; kingdom Metazoa; phylum Arthropoda; class Insecta; order Diptera; family Stratiomyidae; genus Chloromyia; species Chloromyia formosa. The sequence continues at coordinate 140,756,165 of OZ024813.1, forward strand.
ATGAAACGCTGGGGTTTTCAAATTGTCAAATTTAATTGAAAATATTCGAATCATATTATTAATATTATGACTATTTCTGATATTAAGCTAAAAACTGCACATCGGATCGAAAAATTGCATCAGAAATAAATTAAAAATCGTTGAATTCTCCGTTCAAAGCGCTGCCCGAAGGCGAAATTCGGTTTACCAATAAAGTTAAAATCGATAGTCGAATAACGGCAATTTTTAAGGCTTTATTGAATATCACGTATCAAACTCGCAGATTTTTAAATCGGATGGTACTTATTTGATTTTAAGTCTAATATGGCCAATAATTTTCAGTTCATTTTTTCCAAAAGTCATAGTTGTAATATTAATAATGATAGTAATATTAAGAATACTGGGGACTTAAAATATAATATGAGCTACTACTTACTTAATAAAAAAAGGCTACAAAATTAGTCCACGTACTAAAAATAAAATCAATGCAACTTTACTATATGTATCAATGTTCTTGCAATCTGCAATTGCGAATAGTTTTTCTGTGAAATTGAAATTTTTGTCACCATTGGTTTCATTCTGAACACCACCTTAGTACGCGTTTGTAGCTTAGCTCGGTAACGCACTGAACTGAACATTTTTTGCTACTCGAAATACGGTCGTTTGAGGTTCAAGCCCCTCAGCGGGACAAATATAATTTCATTCCCAAATTTCCTCGATTTGCATCTTTGCAGTTAACCGAGTGAATTAATAAGGTGATTCATACTAGGGATGGGTATCGATTAATCGATTAATCGAAATAATCGATTATTTTGTCGAATAATCGATTTTTATTTAATCGATTACATTAGGGTTGATTTAATCGATTAATCGATTATTTTATAACGATTAGTGAACTTTTTTCTTCGCTGAGACTTCAGATTTCAAGAGCGATATATTTTTCTTTCATTGTGAAAAATCACTTACAACAATCGTGTATAGTATTTACCTACTACTTTTCTCATTCTACTTTTACCTATCTGAGAAGATATGGTCCAAAAGTCGTGCGGCACCCCAGGGCGCTTCAGGCGGCACCAATGAGGAATTCAGTTTGTATCTGAGGACGCCACAGGAGAGGATTCAACAAAATCCGGTCTAATTCTGGAAACAGATGGCTGAGACATTCCCAGCAGTTTCTAAGGTCGCCTCAACATATGTGCCTGCGGTAGCGAAATCAGTTCCTTCAGAAAGGTTTTTCTCTGAAGCTGGTCAAATTCTGAGGGAACAGAGAAGCCGGCTGACTGCCGACATGGCCAATACACTTATATTCCTTAAGGACGTTCATGATAAGTATTGGGATTAATAAATAAGCTCAATACTTCTCACAACTCAATAATTACTATTATTTCTACAGCTACTGGGAACGTTTCAGGCAACTGCTTCCAGTAGGTGTTATTATTATTTCTCTGTTTGATGGTGTTTCTTCTATTTGCATGTGAATAAATAAGGACTATTTTTTAATTGGAGTTCGTTGTTTTCATTGTACCCAGTTTTTATTTTTTCCCAACCTTTTTTGAAATTGTCTATTAATCGATTAATCGATTTTTCAAGTCACAAATAATCAGTGTATCGATTAATTCGTAAAAAATTATAATCGATTTCATTAATCGATTACTTGTTGGTCGATACACATCTCTAATTCATACCATCCAGACCTCCACGATCAACTCTTCTAGTAAAAATCACACCTTCACTATTTGAACTAACAAAATTCTCACACTTTCGTGGTCGTCTTGCACACGGATAGCTGCAAAGATGCAAGGCCTGATGAGTGCTTCTATCCGTACGAAACCACTAAGCTTGGAGAAATTAAATAGTGGAAATTTGAGAATAAAAAAATATGTATTTGTCCCGCTGAGGGGCTTGAACCTTGAACCCCAACGAGGTTCCTATAAAGTAGACGGGTGCTGACGGTTATAACAGAAGATAATAGTTCCCATTTCGAATGGACTGATCGACCTTATGTACACGGCCAGTCACACCCGAGGCAGGATCTATCTTCACATTCCTTCCTCATTTTTGAAGAAAAAAAACGAAAAAAAGGAAACAATTAACTGTAAAATAATAGCTTCTTCATCATTCTCCTCGAAGACGTTAGGATGATCGACTTGGCTTGCCGCGGATCCGTTACCCTTTCATCGCGGGCCCAGCGCCCGCAACATCGCTTGTTTTGGTCCATCGTTACACAACTTCACAACAATTTACTTGTTTATAATCGGAAATTGTCGATCTGATATTATGGGGGGAAAATACATATAATATCCTCAGTGCAACGCTGCCAAATGTCGCTCGAGGTACAATTTGGAAAGGGTACTTTTCCTGCTATTTTCCTCTCTGCTGAGATTTAGCCTTTTCCGGTAAGGAGTCGGACCGAGGGTTTTTCTTCCACCGCATGTTCTTTTCCTATAGAACTGTCCCGCATCCTAGTGAAGTGCCATTTGCAGCAGTGGTTGTGTTGTTAACTGCCTTGCTCGCGACCAAAATGCTTGTCGTGTATGTTGACCTTAAGTCTTTCCACTATTTTAAGCTTTAAAATATTGGTGTAAAAATCAACTTTTAAGATTGAAATCAATTAGCGAGTTTTGCGTTAAAAAACGATAAAATTACATATTTAACCGCAAAGTCCATGAATTTTTATAATTTGAAATTAAAAACACCTTATTGACTTTGCTAAATAAAAATAGCATAGTCAATAAGGTGTTTTTAATTTTAAATTATAAAAACTGAAATCAATTATTGTTTCTTTTTCATATAACTACGTTGCCGGCAGGAGTAGATTGCCCTACGATACAAATGGCAAGATGTAATTTTTGGGCTTACTGAAATATCAATAAGCAATAGATAAAGTTTTAGCCTTTTTACACATTTACAGTTACTTTTTTAACATAATTAACAATCTACTAATAAGCGTTGTCCCGTTACTGCGCCGGCAGGAGTTAGTAGAGCGTCCCTTTTGACACGAAAAATTAAAAATTATGTTTTAACAATTGCTTTAAAATCTAGTGTCGCTAAACAATTAGGATAGTTTCGTACTTTTGACACTTACTTATATTAGCTAGCACATTGTTGAAAAAATCAAATTTTCTAGTTTCCCGAAGCACCGCGGACGTCGCCATTTTGGAAAAAAATTGCATAACTTTTGGCTTGTCCCGTTTTGTTTTAAAAACACCTCCTGAATTAGTGTGACAAAAAAAATCAACTAAGCTTTTTTAAACTGGAGTAAATTATCTACATTTAAAACTAAAGCGAATCTTATAGCTGTTGTACTTGCCGAAATATAGCTATTAGGGCTAAAATCGCTACAAAAACATACTTGCTTGCAAATACACCAAAATTTTTAAGTATTGACCACATTAGACTTGAAATCAACTTTTATCTATGAGTTTCTCCATTTGGAGCATCCGGTTGAAAGATCTGTGAGCTTAAGAGCTTAAATATTGATAAAATATATTAATTCGGCTAAGCCTCAAAAAATGTAGTTTTTCTAATATCGATTTTGACAATAACACAAAGTCCAAAGCATTGAACGCAGAATTCAACGCTCTTCAATTTACATCTGATAAAATTTATCGACCCGATGTACCGTTTAGAAGTTATATGGGAGATATTTATAAAAAAAAGCTCAGATTTCACGGATTTTCGCCTGCCAATCGTTACGCTCACCTCCCGCGTCCATGTAAATTCAGTTTCCACGTAGTTAGGATCTACAGAATGGATTAAAATTATGACTAGATCTTTCCCAAATACTTGCCATTAGAATCTTCAATTTACTGACCTATAATAATTTAACCATCCCAAAAATTTTAGCTCAAAAAACCAGCTTAAATGGTAAGTTCCGCAGGAGAGGTAATTTGTTGCACCTTTATATTTTGTGTGGCTAAAATGGATTGGGGGCTCGCTAATATCAATTTTGACGGGAGAAAACTTTTTTGAACAAAATAACGGTTCATTTTTCAAACCTTGGGACAATTATTGTTACAAAACTTTTTTAAATGATCTGAAGAAAATATGTTTCTTTACGTATTTTGATGGCATTTAGACTGCTAAACACGAATCTGAGATTTCTAAGCCTAAATTTTAAGTTTTTGGACCGAATTGACTAAATCCCTTTTTTGACTTTGGCTTAATATTTTTCAAAGTATACGTCAAACAGACAAGTCACTCGATTCTTTTAAATGTATTAACTTTACCAAAGATTAATGTCCAAATCAATTCGGTATACCCAGAAGCTCCCGCAAAAAGCTCTTCAAAAATTGGAAATGTTTTCTACCCAAGTTAGAAAAATGCTGGTGTTGGTGAAGTTTTTTCTGGCAACATCGGGAATCGATGATCGTTAAAAGGATTAAATATGTGGCTAACTTAGTTGTTTACAGCTCGAGGTAAGTGGCAAGCTCGTATTAATTAATTATTATTAATAACTTAGAAAATGATAAAAATATTTCTAAAAAAAAAACGAATTTCGTTAAAAAAAAAAAACAAAGGTAAATATTATAAAATATATCTTAAACGATGTGTCCTGCAAAAAAGCCTCCCATATCTTTTTTTTGCTTTCAAAGAGTCTAAAACTCAGTTTGCTACTAAAAATATTGATCGGAAGGATTCCAGAAAGGACGTGCGATGGGCACGTGGGGTATCGTAAAAAGAGGACGTCAAATACAATTCATTTTTTGGTATTTTTTCTTCCCATTTTCATGTAACTAAAACGCAATAGAATGTGCCAAATAAACCAAATTTCGGGTCGTCCATTACGTTTTTCGGAACTTTCAAAGTTACAGAAATGAAAATTTACAAAAGTGACACTTCATGAGCTCATACAGGATCTTAATATTTTCTACCAAAAAAAAGTCCGTCCGAAATCCCCCCTTTTATTTTCACAACTTATCATGGTGTATTTTGTACCCATCTTCAAAAATATGTCAAAATAAAGTAAAGATAGTTGAATCTGAGCCTATCGTTATTATTCATATGCACATACATTTATACTGTCGTATTTCAAACAATCTATTCTGTGTATATCTCCTGCATTCAACGGTCTCTCCTGAATTTGTTATTTTATAGTATTTTCGCAATTTCAGACACATAAATTTGTAACGCGTCGACATATTCGAAAATCTGCAAAACATTAAAAACGCCATCATAAAGCAAAGGTCCATTTATTTTTCCCAGCAGCTTCATGGCTTCGGGAGCCGTCCGTCAACGAAACTCATTACTCGTTTGGACATTATTGTCATGCTTTTGTCGTAATCCTTCCCTATAACCCTTTAGGTATGGTGTAATAACGTCCAGACAGTTACATTAGTTAAGGACATTTTCATTACCATAAACGACACTGTTTAAATTATATCTCTGCCATCTTACGACTATGCCACGACCTACTCGAAAGTCCTGAATTGTGGCCGGAACAACAGTTTAGGAGTTTGAGTAGGTTGTTCGACAATGAGGTCGAAACGTTAAATCAAAAGTTTTTAATTATTATTCAGTGATGATTTTATTAATAAGGAAAATCAACATGGAATTTCCTTTAATAAACATTTTATTGTTTTGCGTCGTTGAGCTGTGGCAAATGCCATAATTATTCATAATGGGGGGAGGGGGGAGTTTTATTGAATTTCCTGTGGCTGTTGAATTGATTGCGGATTTCTCGTCATCAGGAAGGGTAAATATGGGAAAATATTTATTTATGAATCGGAATATGCATGCATGTAAATAGATGTGCATAGATAGTTTTCTTCTTCCGATTACACTTTTAATAAATGGTTGTGGGGATCAACATATGCCGAAACTTCCTAGAAGTGGTAAATGATGGATGCAGGCTTGTAATGAACCGCCTGTAACGAACCATATTTTGGTCTGGTATAGTGCTGCTCCCACCAGCAAATCGAAGCAGCACCTGATGAGTAGTGATCTGTTGGTGGTACGAAACCAGAGGCCGAGAGTCCCTTTAAACCCGGACCCAGGTGCAACCTTGTGGGCGTCTGATCCGTCCGTCAACCATTCCATCCTTATCGACTATTTTTTTTTATTCCCCATTTTTACCTCCCCTGTTTGTGTTGTCTTCCCCAGGCCTATGACTTTATGTTAATACGTAAAGGACAGGGGCAACGAGCGGCGAAAACCCCGCCCACATCTCCCGAACTGAACTACAGCAAGCATAGGCCGGTGCTTAGCTCGTTGAGGGGCCTATTTCTTCGCCAGATGGCACGGCCCGACCTTCACGGTAATATGCTACCAACGGACTGAGGTACCGGCCGCCACCGTAGAACAATAGAAGAATATAGAAGACTTTAGGAACACAAAGCCATCTGACACTCGTACAACTCAAGATGTCTCAACCACAACAGTTAGCTTCCTTAACAGAGATATTAGCTTTTTTTAATTAAATATGACTAAGATGCGACAATTCAATAGGTCTAAGGGAAATCACTGCTTGTAGATAGCCGTTCAAAACCAAACCCTACAATCAACAGAGAGTTTAATACGGAATGGCTACAATTGTTGCATATCTTGTTAAACAGTTTGTGATTCGCAGCAGTTGCGATTTATAAATGGCATACAGTACTCGTATAGAAATTGTTGTTGCGGTGAATCATAACGAGTCAAATATTTGCTTGGATTTTTGTGTCTTCCAGTTAAAGAGGGCTTCTGAATAGTACAAAGTCCTAGTCAGGTGGTGGGTTATGCTAAACTAACTCACAACTCAAATAAATTGCATGCCCCTTGTGAAGCATAGGGCATTAACCTCGCCTACTTTACACCTCGTTCTGTTCTCCGCAATCGCCTTTAGCTCTCTCCACGGTTTGCCTATAGAGGCACCATTGGTCTCAACTGGCCTTCTCCACGTGTTTCTCGGTCGTCCAACACGACGTCTTGCGTTGATCCTTGTGGATTCCAATCGATAATGTCTATTCAACGATCTTATATTACCCGAACAAGCAGGAAGTTTCTAATCTCCTTTGAGTTAAAGACCTTGAACTCTCATTTTTCGCCAGTGTAAATATCGCGAAAGCAATCCCATCCAATACACACAAAATCCAATGTTAGAAAATCAAAAACAAAAAATATTGAAAAGAACTAGAGAACTTTCTGGCTTATCTACAGTTCGTTATGAACTGCCTAAAGCGGAAGACCACTTCAAGGTGGGTCCAGAGTGGATTTATGCACTAGACTCGGGTGGCTTAAAAAGTCCATACAAATGGCAGAAACTCACAAAAAATGTTAACACTGTTAATCCATTTTGTTCTGGGTGACCTTTTGCCAAATTACATAAAATACTTATGTGTATCCAAATCGAATAAAATTTTTGACGCAATTTTCAATAAGGGAGGAAATACTCATTGTTAAAAAAATATTGCATTCTATGTATGTTGATTGCTTGACCCCTCCAGGCGCATGGGCGCGTCAACATCTCTAGCATCTCTATGCCTTGTTGACGTTTCGATAGTATATCTACTTTTCAGAAGTGCAGTTGCTAGCATGCACCTCCTATCCGCGCCATCTTTATACTGACAAGCTTGCAGCACTGTGAGAATTCTATTAGTACCCACAGGCAGTTTTTGATCGTGCCGAGATTTGAACTCCGAGCTCTAAATTAGTATCGTAGAGCGGTGACCGAACGACCATGGCCACCGAACGCGATAATTGTATTCTATAAGTGTCCTTTTGTTTTGTTGATTAACAATACGTATCAGAAACTGGAAGAGGTCATTCATAAATTTGCAGTATTCAAATTTATCTTCCTTGCTCTCTTCAATAGGAAAAAAGTGGACGCATCACCTTTTTTGTGAAGCAGTATATACATTTTTGAATCAACATTTTCGTCCACCTCACCATAGCGGACACCCCTCTGCAGCGGGCAATTTAGTCGGTTTCCGAATACATATACACATTTTAATGGTGATATGACATTACCTCTTTTATTTTAACTTTTTCTCTCAACTCTCCTTGTCTCGAACATATCAATCTTTTCCTCAACACTGTCCTTTCGATCATTAATAATTCCATCACCACATCCTTTCACCGGCAGACACAACAAATTTTCTAAGCTATAAAACAATGCAAAACTTAGCTCCTCCTCATATCATCAACAGAGAATATTTCGGCTCCTCTGCCCATTAAAATATCTGTGTATCTATGTTGCGACAATATGAAAGAAAATTTTGAAGGATGCAAGAGTATCTTTGCCTTTCGCTGGCTAGTCGGTTGCAAAGTCCAAGACAGCATAGCGACAAACTCATTATCGTTAGCATAACATCCAACTGACGATAAAACATGAACAGAAAGGGATCCACAGTTCATTTGAGTTGCAAATTTTCAATGTCCTCTCGTATAGGGTAGTAGGTCCATCAATTTTGCCGGTATCACGAGCAGATAATGTTGTTTGGTTGGTGTGATAGCCACAACTAAATCTATCCGGAAGCATTTTGATCGGGATTGGGAAATATTTGAGTGGGGGGGATACGAAATAAGCTAAAAAGGAGTAGACGTATGGAAATTTTTAAAATGGCGCTATCTTAGTAAGTATTGAAATAAAGGAACAAAAAATCATTCAGGACTATTTTTTTTTTATAAAATATTTATTACAAGATTTAATTAACGAACTGGTATTGGCTTTTAACTCACTTAGTTCCTCCATCCGCAGCAACTCATTTTCCATTTGATTTTTAAAAAATTACCAACATTCCAACTATTAGTAAAGTATCTTAATCCGCAGCTTAGCATCACCGGCCCGCTATGATGGAAGTTAATTAAATCCGAAAATTACTGTTCCGTGCTCCAACGTAAGCTGAAAAGCAGTCACGTTAAAAAAAGGAGGAAATCTCCGTTCACCTGTACCTTCATGTTTTATTATGAAGAAAGTGCAGAAAGCACTTTAGACCCCGGGAAAAAAGTGCATTTTTTCTGTTTCTACGCTGCATGGCGTTAGCGCGAAAGTGAAATTGTTTTTTCATATTGACGCCGATGTTTCTCATAAATTTCCTGAAATATATCGGAATCTTGAAGGCGGGTGGTACCGGTGCGGGTATTCTTAAAAACCAATAAACCCGGTGGCAATAAAACACTTTCAGTTTACACCTCCTGGCATGCAATAACAATCAGCGGTGCAATGTTCGACGAAGAGCATGGTGTACTAAGCGGATATTGTTTCCTACAGCTCTTGTTCGTATATTTCAACCTTTCATTCGTAATAAAGCGAATCCTGGCAGGAGTTCCTTTATTTATGCCAAAGTCCTACTTTACCAAGTGCTGTGGATGATTGCACGTTTGGAATCTATCGTGAACGCAACGAACAACATATTGAACAAAACTTTTTACGACGAATAGAAGTTGTTGCGGTTAGACTTGCTTCCGATTTTCCGTTGGAGGAAATATTTACAAGATTTGTAAAATTACAAAAATAAAAATTGTTGTTTTTCCATTAAAACTCTAAGCATAGGTGAAATAGTTATTCGGTCGAAGAAATCACTCTTAGGATGTGGTGGAATTCAAAGTAACACAAATATCAGTGACGTACTATAGATAGGTTTCTGCCTGTTGTCGGCACAATTTTTTTTTTATTATTTATTCGGGATAGAATTTGAATCCCTCACCTGTTGAGAGAAAATCAACACAAAGGCCTACCGCTACTATTTTTTTAGATAAAACTTGAGTAAGCATGAAACTATCCACCAATAAGCTAGCCAATGATGTTTTTCAATTTATCTTCAAAACACTCTTTGAGATGGAGTAGCTTAAGAAATATTCAATTCAATTCAATCAACAATGTCATCAAAATATTGGTGATAATACTCTTGATGACTGAAGCTAAAAGAACGTCGACGAGTTTATGAGATCAAATTTACAAAGGGACTAACCTGGAGCGCGTTACGTCTTAAATTGACCAATTTGTGACGTGGAGTAGTAGCGGTAGGAAAGCCATATTGTTACTGTATAGTTCGAAAGTATTTAGATGACATTCTATTCCAACGCAATACTTACTGATACAAACCTTGTTTCTATGGTTGAATATTGAGAATCTTAAGGAGCTATACCAGTGTGAACGCTGAAAATTTTGGGCGATTTTCGAGATTTTTTTGGAAGAAAAGTACTCAATTGAATGTTTCGGAAATTTAAGAACATATTTGGCCATATTTGACCTACGTAATTCTTTCATAGAAAAATATTGGGATCCAAGCGACTTATGCGCTACCTTCGGAAGCCCCAAAAAAAAAAATTTCTCCAATGCTGACATGATTCCGGCCGATTGAGTAGCTGAAACCGAAAATGGAAAAAATGTCGTTAAACTGGAAAGTATTTCCTGTATAGTGACGTAGGGTTTTTGGAAAATATCAAAATCTAACAAAATAGCGTAGTTATGAAAAAAAGTTTGTTTTCTCGCCTATAAAATGGTAATTTTTTCAATGCTAAATCGTCAATTTTCATCGAATAAAAAATATCCTACGTCATTGTAGAGTAAATATATTCAATAGTACTCAGGACAAGTTTCAAGTTAATCGGATAGTTGGTCTTTGAGTTACAATGTCAGCAAATTTGAAAAATAACATTTCGAGAAAAACGCGTTAAAAATTTAACTAACGAACTGCGTTGAAAGACTCCAGAATACTTTTTAAATGGCAACGCTGTTTTCAAATGGCCCTATAGATATATTTCTAGCTTAAATAGTGTCCCATTTGGTTAATCTGGTTTACCTTAACAATAACACTTGAATTTATCTTTAACCTCGCACTTCAAGTATGTGGATGGAATGGTATAGAAAAGTCTACGAGCGTCTGGCAAATATCGTGTAGCCAGAAGAAGAGATAAAAGTTTTCTAGTTTGAAATAGAAACAACCACAATTTTTTTCTGGAGGACTGACCACTAAATTCTGTAAATATAAAATAAATTATTACAAAGCTTAAAATAAAGTACTTATCAAAATACATATATGTAATTGCTTAGCGAAAAACAATTTCCCCAACCACAATTGTCATTCTTACCCAAAAACGTATTGAAGCGGATGTGAATTTCTAATACGACAATTATTTAAATACTAGGTTCGAGTTCAGGAAGTGGCGGAAACATAACGACAAGAATAAAACTGTCAGCCACGAGACAAAATGACTCCTTCATGCCGCAGACACGTAATTTAAATTCCCATCAATCTTAAAGCTCGCCAAAGTTATTGGGCGTTAAATTGAAAAATTCCGCAAGCTTTAAACTTCCGTGTCAGCGTGGCGTTTTATTATACGTAGTACGTAGACATAGCTTACCACTGGTCCTACGTATTGCGTCCTACTAGTCATCGCACCCCCCACCCAGGAACAACACTACATACCCCATAATCTCGCATAAAAGTCGAAGTGAAAATGAGCACTTGGCCTCTCCAAGGACAATTCATTTGCCAAGACTCAAACATATGAAAAGAGGTTCCCGCCTTTACACTTTCAGCCATACAATTTGTTCAAAAACACGAGTAAAAGTAGCTATAGGAATTGAAGGGAGTATTCATACTATTTAGAGAGAAATTCAACTGGTATTTTTTAGTGTTCGGAATTCAATGAAATTATATCTAAGGCTAATGATGAACTATGTTTTCTATCTTTTCTAGCACTATCACTTCTAATCCATATGGACGGTCCCTTACGTGATTATCACCTAAAAAGTCGACACGATATATTGGACGGGCTTGCTAAATATGTCACAAAAACTGTGAAAGGTCAGTTCTACCTGAGCAGCGGCACGTACTTTCTGTGGTTTTTAGGCTGAATGCTCCTCAAAAACAAATCTGCATACCAATGACTCTTTATTCCAAGGATACCATCGCGTATTATAATATTTACACACTAGAAGCCCCACGTTGGGTGCCATTAAATATAATGAGAGCTCCGCTGCCAAAGGGCAAAAATTGCGGTTAATGGCGATTTTAAGGAGCCCAACGGTTCTCACTATTAACAGGGTGTCGAAGCTATTGAACATCGCTTGGAAAAGTGTATCGATCTAAAAGGAGACTACGTTGAGGAATAAAGATATAGTATGTTTTCCCATTTTTTTTTAGGTCGGGTGCTTCTGGGGCTACTTTCGTAATTTACCAACAAACTTACAGTGGTAATGAATGGGAAGAAAAAGCGAAATCTTATCTAATCAGTGGGGATAGGATTGTTCCTTTATTATCATCGAATCGGTGATTTTCTAAACCAAATCTAAATCAAATGAAAACTGAATATTTATTTCGGAATTCACTGTACAAAAACAGCCTGTTTGAACATATTGGTTTCTCCAGCACCACGCAACAGACAACCCAGCATAGTCAGATTATGTCCTCCTGAATATTATTAAGAAGATGCTCCGACCAAAAGACGAACATATCTATATACACACAGTCTCATCTATATAACAACCTACGGCAAGAAGGAACATTTGAAATTTTCAAGACTGCGGGACAAATGTTGAAAGGATTCGCGGTTTTCGCTGCACCACGTTTATCTTACTCTTAGCCGCAATGTTTTCACATTTCACCGGAATTTACGATGTTGCAACTGATTCTGAGTAATTAGTTCGGGCTACGAGTTTCAGCTTGGCCCTTTTCCGTACACAATTGCGAGTGTCTGCCCATTCCCTCTGGCATGGCGTACGGATACTGGTACGTTCAACTCGAATTTATTTTTGCAGAAATGGAAATATTTGAGTTTGTAATTAAAATGAGAAAATAGAGGAATTTCAATTCATGACAGCAAATATTCTGCGAAATACTCACGCGGAAATAATAAATTTGTCTAGGGTCGCATTGGCGATAACTTTGAAATTGAAACAATTTTAGTATCACACTGAAGTGATCGTGGTTGTACTCCGAAAAGGCGTCCAAGTTAATTTGGATGATGGGAATTAATACAGTAATTAATATTAAAAAACAAAATAATGTTGTATAGATTAATCGTAAACTGCAGGTTGAAATACTGGTGGTTTCAGATTGTCTTTGGACTTGTGCCGTGTTGTGTATACGAAGGGTTGCCCTGCAAGAAGTTGCTACCGAAACTACTAATACAAAAACGATTTTTTGTGCTACTACAAACACAAGGAAACAGTGATACATAATATTAACCGTGACGATATCTTTTGATTAAATATGTTGATTGTTGTGAAACGTCTGGAAGTGACTACTGTGGGGGCCTGGCAAGCTGGGGGGGTATTTTTAGTTTCCGGGGCCCGGGGTGAAAAAATCGTTTTTCACTCGGATTTTTTGTCACTTATCACTCGCGTCACCCTAAGACTCTCAAATTTGCAAAAAAAAAAAATTTTTTTTATTTTTAATTTTTTTTTTATTTTTAATCTTAATTTTTTAATTTTTTTTCCTTATTTTCTTGTTCTAATGATTTATACTGAGTGTTTGGTGTGTTTAAAACTGATCAAAACGCTGTTGCACGCAGAGCGAGCGAGGCGAGCGTTCATGTTTGTGCGATATTGAGGGTTGCGATCCCTTAAGCGCGGAGCGAGCGAAGCGAGCGGAGCCCACGCAAGGGGATTTGCGAATATTTCAATTTTCCATGCCTCCAATATTCCAAACACTCAGTATAAATTATGAAAAAAAAAATTAAAAATAAAAAAAAATTAAAACTTAAAACAAAAATTAAAAATAAAAATTAAAAAAAAAATTTTTTTTTTTTCAAATTCTTGACTTTTAGAGTGACGCGAGTGAAAAGTGACAAAAATCCGAGTGAAAAGTGATTCCCCCAGCCGGGGCCCCGGAAACTAAAAGGTTGCACGTTTCCTCCTTTAATAAAATAATAAAATCGTCTACATCGTCAAATGAATTGATCACGGATTTGACAAGAAAAAGTTACCTTTTAATGTTGGAAACAAGAATAGAGTAAACGATCCGATATTTCTTTAAACCAATGCACGTACGACAAAAATCGCTTGTAACATTGCCACTGTTTTACTATTCACTTAAAATATATCTTACGGTTCCATTACTCATATTATAATATTTCATAGATATGTAATATCTAGTCCCATCCCTCAAGAACGTCTCTCGTTTCGAATGAACGAAATCAATACGGACATTTAGTCACTAGACATATAAACACGTATCGATTTCGTTACTGGCTTGGAAGTAGTAAATACGGCTAACGAATGACGAAAGCTGACTCACCGAGTAACTTATTTAACACGTGTGTAAGGCAAAGCAACTCTTCAATCGTTTGGTAATGTCTTTATTGTCATTTAAAGTAATTTTGATAACCTTGTTTCGACAAAGAAGCTATTAGAAGCAAAGTAGTGTGATCACATAGTACTCGTTATAGTGGAATCAACATCTGATGGACTCAGCCGTTCAAACCACAAATACCTACCACTCAATGGTTATCAACTATTGACCCAACACACAGTAAAATAATATGCCTGGAACCAGCCTGGGCTAACGATAAAACGTTCGAAATGGCAGACATCAACGTTTACCAATTTTTGTTCGGCAAAAAAGTATGCTTCTAGAATTGACCTCCTCATATTTACCAAGCTCGGATATTCACAAAAAAGATGATATGCGCCCCCTCCTCGTCCTCGTTCCCTCAACTTCTGCAGAAATCATTACACGGAAGACGAAGCCTTCTGTCGTGCCCCGATTGGACAATGTGCAACGACGACGCCTACGACCGCATCAATATCATATCAACGACGCAACCCAACAGAGCGGCAATGTCCAGCCCGGGCAACATCAACTTAGTTTTGTAGCACGTACTGCCATGTAACTACTTTGTGCTGGCCTTGTTAGACGCAGCCCACCTAATAAAATGGTTGCATGTGTCCATGGGCATACCAATATAGCTACGAATACCAGGAACAATTCCCACTGTCCCCTGTAGAGCCAGCTCATCAGCTCTACAATAACCGGCGAAGCCACTATGGCCCAGAATCCAACACAGAACAATGTTGAAAAAATTGCCCGTTTCCAAAAGAGATGCGCGACAATCCAGCAAAACTCTTGAAGTAGTAATAACGGATTCCAGGGTTCTAATTGCAGCTTGGCTATCCGTAAGCGTGGTAATGTCTTTTGCGATTACGACTTGACGTCCCAACCTGGCCAAAACTTCCAAAATTGTCACAAGTTCTGCCTGGAGAACATTACGGAAGTAATGGCATGAACGCCAGCTCCTGCGTAGAAGCATTACCGAGTTTCGTCCCTTTACGCCATGCTTATGATGTACTTATCAAACATATGTTTTGGCGTAATACTATATAATACGTCGCTACAGGGATATCTCGATTATTTAAAACTGTCGAGTGTCCAGTGCTAATGACTTCCGTTGACCTGTCTCACGAAGACGGACAGCCACACATACAGCCAACTGTTCGCCACGAATTTCTAAGGAAATAGTTTTAGTAGAATATCTTGGGTCTTGGATGGGGTTGTTCTCAGCGCCCCACTGATTGCTACGTTAGCAGATCTTTGCACTTTTCCAACCAAATTTCGGTTAGTCCCTGTTCTAAGTGCATTCCACCAGACTATGCCGTGCAAGAATATGGGATGAAAAATACATACAGCCAATTTAATATTTTCGGTTGCAGATTCAAGCTTTTGCCGATAGCTTTCCTGCAGGAATATAATGCAATCATTGCCTTATTTACACGTTCATGAATGTTAGACTTCCATATAAGCTTCCTGTCAAATAAAGTGCCAACAAACCTCGCCTTGCCCGTAAAAATCAGTCTAACCCCCTCCATCATAGCAGGCCCTGCAGGTGGTACCCTACACTTTCTTTAAAAAAAAGGACATGATTCGTTTTATTTGCATTCACCTTAAAACCACAATTACCGGCCCAGTTCACTGACAGAGAGAGGGTATTCTGTAAGACCTCATTAAGGTCATAATCCCTTAACAAATGAAAACAACAGTGGACTGATCTTCCAGAGCTGCGGTAATTGAAAGATCTGAGAATTGACACCACCCGCTAAATCGATTTGATGCTGTTACTGGGATACCTATCAGACCTTGGAGATAACTTCTCCTTCTGCGTGAATGTGTGAACACTGTTGTGATCAAGATGGGTCAAGCGAAATACTTACAAGCCTTTTTATTGGCTTGATAAATCGGCAAATATTACCGATACTTTCCAGTGAAAATCTGTTTTTAGAATGAAGTGGAGTGAAATCTATGTCGTAATGACTTAACTATCCACTACCTCAAAAGTGATCGGTACTATGTCAACTCTTCCACTGTCTCCGGTTTCGTCCACAATTATGGTAAGTTTATTGAATTTTTAACTGGTTGCTCTCGTGTATTTAAAAAAAATTATAGTAGGTCTGTGCGTTGGAAATAGATTTTCACATAAAAGGTGAAGGGCTCAAATCCCGCACCGAACACACAGAAAAAAATAAGTGCTGACGATAAATCCCCCCAACTCCTCTCTTTCATAAGCTATTTCCACCACTGTTTCTACTGAGTTTTTGATTGCTTAAATTACAAATCTACAAATGCAACTGTTTAGCATAAGTTAGTTTCAAGGGTGGAATACTAGTAGCAATATATCAGTAACACTCATAAGTCTATAATTTGTCAATATGAGTACGGAGCCCATACACCCCGATCCCAGCAAGTATGTTCAATAATCCAACAAATCAACCAAATACGTCCCTTCTTTCAAGCAAATATTTACATGCATTACTCCGAAATCAATTTCGAATATCCCTCACAAGAATGTACTCAGATAATCAGTTCAATTCAAAATCGTCCATTGAACGTTTCATTTTCATTATTTCATCATTCGAACGAATCATATTTTGTCTGGAACCTGGCACAAAAAAAATGCTACTCTGTCGAAGCGTTTCCAGTAGATAATAAAAAACAACTCCCAATGCCATCTTCATCGTCATTCGTCGCCGTTCACACTCGAAAGGATAAATCTTCTTGGAGGATATTCCCTGAAGCAATCATGCCATAAATCCGATCAATGGAAACAATAAAAAATTGCCATTGGCTCGATTGATTCATAACATTTATCTCTCTTGCGGAATTGGAATAAACCACGGAATCCTGTGATATCACTAAGGAATAAACTCAAAAAGGCAGTGAACAAGTCGAAGATATATACAAGAAACTAAACTCTTTCTGATTGTGCAGAAAAACGTTACGCTCCTGAGTATGGATACCGACAGGGCATCCATCGGCATGGATGGCAGGAGCCAGCTAAGCATAATCCGACTAAAGTACTTGATACAGTCCCGAAGGAGAAAATAACGAGGACTGACTGAAACTACTATGTCATATTGTCGCCGTTATCCTATAACTCGTAACTCTGCCATAACCCGAGACTCACTATATTTGATATAAATAAATAAAAAGTTGTAAAGACTTATTCCCGTACACAGAATAGGGTTGAAAAGATGAAATGTGGAATTGGGTATCGGAATAATTAATGGAGGAAAAAAGAATGGAAACATTGTAAAACAAAATTAATCGGAATTTTATATATGGCGTACTCGGTTTGTCAATTGAATACATTTTTGCATCCTCTATACATTATTACTTCAACTTACAACTTGAAAGGGTTCTTCCATTTGCAACCGCCTGTGCTTACTACTTTCCATTAGCCCCCAGTGGGGCATAGCGCGTCAACTACTCCTGCGCGACATCGTACTCTGTTCTGGGCAATGGGACGCAACTCCCCAAAAAACTTACCCAGTGCCTTATACTCCTTTGCCACAGATCGACACCATGTGATTATAGAACCCCTCTTCCATCCGCAATGTGTGACCTATCCACAAAATTGTTAGAAATCTACGATGTACTGCTTCCATATAAAAGCACTGACAGCACCAGGGAGTGAAACAGGCCCAGCTTGGTCTTGATTCTGAGATAACTGCTTTGCCAGATTTTGGACATTATGCCATATGCCCATTTAGCCTGGTCGATACGACGAGCGATGTCCTGCTCGGTAACACCCTTTTCGTTAACAATGCTACCCAGGTAGACGAAGTTGTTGGTCAATGTGGTTTCTACTATTATTGGCTAGCTTTATACCTAACGACTTTGTACCGGTTCTAACTGAACCGACCCAATAGATATGTTGTACTAAACTAACAAATTTATACTAACTTTTATTAAAATAAATATTAAGTCATATAAACAAAATAAATTACAAAATTAAAGGATTTAAGCATATTTAAACAAACGCCGAAAAAAATCCCAGTAAGCTTTAATGGCGACAATCTTCGTCTAGTACAATTTATTGTTGATGGCAGGGAAAGAAGCAAGGCTTCCTGCATATAGGGTATAACGCACTGGGTGGAAACTTATGATAAGGTGGATAGTACAATTTGATTTGTTTGTGGAAAATAATGGGCATATTTTTAACCATAACAGCATTATCACTCTTTTTGTGATTGTCATCCAAAAAGCTTGATTCGTCCAACAAAATCAGTTTTCTTTCACTGTCCCAATCATTCGATTTGGGATTAAATCTCAGTTTCTGAAACGATATAAAATTTCATATTAAACGACCTTTTCCCGGTTGCGAAATTCGCCGTTACTTCAAAGAAACAACTATTCAAACTTTAAACAAATTTCAAAATCGATTTTTCATCCAAAATGCAAAGAAATATTTTTATTCGAAAAAACTGGAAAAACTTACCTTTAACCCCCTTTATCCTACACTTCCCGAACCTCTATCAGCGGGAACTTTTGAGCACATACTCAGTGAACTCTCCAGATCAATTGTGCCAAATTTCGAAACTAAACTACTTTTTTTATTTTTCATTCGTGGCTTCGACTATTCGTTAACTTAAAAACAAAGTGTAGTGGGTCATTGCGAGTCTAAGTCAAAACTGACCCAACCTCGCTCTCCACTACCACAAAAAAAATATCAGCTATAAGTCAATTCTCCCTGTCGCTTGGTTTCGTTCACACCATGGATTCCACTCATCAGGAGCTGCCTTTATCCATGGGGAAGCAGCTCGACCAAGCCAGGTTTGAATTCCGACCTAAATCGGAATACGCCCCTAAGTGCAACACTAACTTCACCTACAGCTCCTTCTGAGTGGAATCCATGGTGCGGACGAAACCAAGCGACAGGGAGGATTGGCTTATATCTGATTTTGTGTGGTAGGGGAGAGTGAGGTTGAGTCATTTTTTACTCAGGCTCGCAATGACCTACTCCACTTTATTTTTAAGTTAACAAGTAGTCCAAGCTACGAATGAAAAATAGGAAAAAACGTCGTTTAGTTTTGAAATTTGGCACAATTGATGTGGAGAGTGCTCTGAGGATATGCTCAAAGTTTCCCTTGATAGAGGGTCGAGAAGCGTAGGATAAAAGGGATTAAAACTAACTTTTTCCAGGTTGTCGAACGGAAAAATGTAAGGAAAAGGTCGAAGTTTCGGTCGTCATCGGTTATCAGATATTTAAAAAAAAGATGCGTAAGGAACACCACCTTATTTCATACTTTATATCCCCAGAATCAAAAACAAAAAGCCTTCCTAGACTTTGAAGTTGCCTGTTGCATCATTACAGAGAACTGTCGTGCGTCGAATGCAAAAAGCTCTTAACTCTGTGTCTAATGTGGAGACCTAATCGGCTAGCTAATTGATTATTTAAAGCCACGTCAGGGAAAATTTATACTAAAAAAAAATTCAAAAGGCCCGAAAATAGTCGGCACCCATATTGGGTCAGGTTCCAGTCAATGCAACGGAAATGGGTAATCAATTAGTCTCAAAACTTAAAAACCAAAACCATTTTAGACTTTACTTTTAAGCCTTTTTATTTTAATTGAGCCAGAGATTTCGCGGTCCTAGATAATGATACCGAGTTCAAATACAGTGGCTGCTCATATAGTAAAACTCGGCTTATCAAATGCCTACAGCGGCTAATGGATTGAAAAAAAATGCCCGAACCAGATTGAATGCAGAATGTAGCAGCAGCAGCGGTTGCGAAATGTCAAATTAGAAAGCTTGCATTTCCCTTGCGCGACCTAGATTGAACACAGCGGCAGCGACAATGGCAAAAGCAGATCTGGAGGTTGTTGTTGTTGCTGCTGCCACTGCAGTTGCTTTCTGCGTTCAATTTGGTTCCGGCTAAAGGAAAAAAGAAACAATATTTGTTACTTCAAATTGTATAAGAATTCGCATGGCAAAAGATTGTTATGGGACAGCCTGCATACTTGTATATACCAAACGAGAAAAAAGGAAAAAGCTGGGATTTCATGGGTAGGGAAAGAATCTACTAGACTTCACGGTCGTATATTTTAGAAACTAATCTCTAAATGATATGGTTGCAATTGAAGCACTGCGTTGGTGATCCAAAGAAGAAGAAACCAGATGTAACTGAATGACCCACGTTGGGCGCCATTGTTTTTTCTTGTATAGTAGTCAGTCTACTTCGTAGTATTATCAACTCGTATTGCCATACACTCTTCGAATCCCATACCACGTTGAGTATTGTTGTTGTTTTGTCAACCAATATTAAGTCCGGACTTATTATTTGCTAGATAAAATTTACACTTAGTTCCGACCGACAAAATTTTCTACCAGTTTCTATACAAAACGACCGAACGGTATTTGATCCAGGCATATACAGACCATGGGACAATGGGACATGGGATATCTGATTGCGGAATTTAAAAACTTTTCATCACATCATCAACATTCCAATTCAACTATGTAGTTACAAAAAAAAATAAGTCTTGCAACAGTCCAATTTATGGACCAAGGTCTCAAGATGAGCATCATCATGACATGACGGTTCAATTAGAGGTGTATGATCAGCAGCACGCTCAACCGAGCTATTTACCCCAAATGGGTATTTATTTAACAGCTGGGTGGGCTCATAGTCCGACCTTTTATCGAAAAGGCTTCAGTAGGATTCGAACCAAGGGCTCAGTGCACAGAAAGCGAATGTGCTAACCGTTGCGCCATCCGGACTACTACTTTAACCAATTAAAAATTTCGAAATTCTGATCGATTGTCCTAGATTCCTTTTTCAACCCTATACTCAATGTAGATGGCAGAGTATCGTCACTAATGCTATTTATCCTGACGCAGTGTTTCATATTTTAAGCAACTACATACACTCCATGCGCATCACATACTTGCGTATTCACAGACATCTTATATACGTTACGTGGCCACACATACCTAGATTTGTACATACCTATATTCATATGCTGACGTAGTAAAGTTGGCGGATACGTGGCGTAAGTGGTCCTTTTAGGATGGCGAGTATGGTACCTTTGTGGCTTTTTGTGCTTGTCGTATCAATTCATGATTGTCACGTAATATTTGCATCTTTACTGGGAAGTTATTTTTACGACGCGACTCTTTTTTTTTCAAGTTCATGTCACGTTTGATGGTGATTTCTGCTTTGATGTGGCGTCCCGTACGTAAGTGTCATTACAGTATGGTTTTATTTCTTATTCCAGTGTTGTGACAGGAGTTAGATTTCGATATTATGAATGTTGTAAATATTACGAGGCATACATTAATATTGAGGTAGGAAAATTAATGGTTAAGGCATTTTAAATTCTGCATAAGATGATTTTATTTTATGTATCTTTCGTCAATTTTATCTTTCGAATACTCAATAGATTTGTCTAATAAATTCCAAGGAATCTTAGAATACTTTTAACGTTTTATGAGTTAAACACTGAAACTTCTTAAAGTTACTCACCACTAGGACTATTTGCAATATTGAACATAAATGCCACCAATGTCTTCAATAGTCCAGTCGGCAGGTACAGTGGTCCTTACAAACATTGTGAATTTAATGAAACTTGTTTCTGGGTGTCCAGTAATGCCAAATCCAACTTCCAGCAAAAATCACAAAATTTTAGCACTTTTTTCCAGTTTGCCATGTACATTTTTCATCTTGCATTCTACGACAAAAACTAATCAATTAACTTTGGAGGCGTCAAACACTGGTCAAACTCATTTTTCTGCATGCTAGCAACTCCGTCGAAGCATGTCCCAAGCCATGGTTGTGAAAGGAGGAGGTAATGATAGATGTAGCCTGACTGGCTGAGTTACATCTAACCGTCTAAGGTTATTAGGGTGGCATCAATCACGTAGTCAGGCCTGCAACTTATTTGTGTGAATTCTGGCACGCTATGAACCATCTGAAGCAGCTATCACCGAGGTTTAGCGATGGATGAACAACCCATCTTTGTAAAAACTACTCCATGTCAAGAATCCCAGAAAAAATTCGTAGACGATTTCAAATACCTGTGTAGTAACCTGTCAAAGGACGCCAGTAAAACAGACGAAATCAAGCGACGGATACAGCTAGCAAATAAGACTTTCTTCTCGTCCTCTGCATATACAAAACCATCATACGACCTGTGCTATGCTATGGCTGCAAAACCTGGACCCTTACTCAAGAATTCGAAAACATGACAAACTCATTTGAGCGTAAGGTGCTTCGACGAATTTTCGGAGCATGGATGGTACATCCGGTACAACCTTGAACTGTACGAATTGTACGATCAGCTGGAAGTTTCGAAAATCGTCAAACTACAACGTCTACAGTGGGCAGGACACATTCAATGAATGGATGATGAACGCATGCTAAAGAAAATATTCAATGGACGACGCGTCGACGGAGCAAGGCTGCGAGGAAGACCGAGAGCTCGTTTAAAAAACTCAGTAGATGAGGACGCCGAACAACTACTGGGCGTCCAAAATTAGAGGACGCGGTGACTTGACCGAGATAATTGGAGGTGGCCAGATCCCGACGTCGGGCTTTTGCGCCACGATGAGGATGACGATACCATGAAGGTTCCTTCCTCAATCAAAGTCCATAAGCTCGTACTATCCCAGTTTAGGAATACATAACTCGAAAAGTTAGGGTTATCAAAGACTTCGTATCTCATCAGATACATAACCTTTGCCATTCTGGTCTAAGAACTACCTACAAGTTGCTTCAAGGACAGTTTATTTAGCCATCGATCAACAAGCATGCTAAGTCATGGGCCAGACAGTGTTTTTCCTATCAATAATCAAGGAATACCCGGCAACTGAACCAGGGATAGTAAAAGACGTTGATTCTAGGGACTCCGGTGGCATCTTTCATTTTCATACTACCAGAAGAATGCTGGAAAAGAATATTTGTTTTATTTTTGTCTAATTTGTAAAACACTGGCTTAGATATCGAGAAAACCATAGTGATACTTCACAAACAAATCCCACAACAATACATTAACCACACTATATCAATATACTTCTGGCAGTTGTTCGGTGTCATTGAGATTTATAACCATTTAGTTAAAACGGCTTGAAAGTGAATTAAATCGCCCACCAAAATCCGCTGTCTAAAGACAATTGTCTTCCCCGAAACAAGGAAATAGATGACTGTTTTTAATAAGCAGACATCAGTAATTTATTTTCCTTCAACATTCAACCCGCAAGACCAGGCAAATTACTTAAAAGGCTAACATTGAAGGAGTTGCACAACGAAATGAATGAACTGAACCGCCGCCTTGTTGGCTTGACAAATGCTGATTTAGGCTCAACGTCTGTCGCACTCCAGTGAACAAGGGTACAACATCAAATAGCCACTGATGAAGATTAACTAATAAGTATTCTGAACATAAGAGACATTTGTTATATGAGTATGCAAATTATACGACACGAGAAGAAAAAACGAACAGGGGGGAACGTCAGCGCCGTACCATAGTCTAACAGGAATTTCTAATTAAACCAGCAGACGAAGAAAATTCAAAGTTTCCGTCCTAATTGCAGAATTGCAAATAATGAAAATGAACTAGAAGGCTTCATGACAATGAACCTCTGGAAGCTGAAATCCCAATCCCAGGATCCATGAACTGACAACGGCCGGCGAGTACACTAAGGAACTATTACAGTGACACAAATTTGGACATAGCGTGGACCGAGATGCTGTGGTGAAGTGGGAGACGAACGAAAATGAGTGATGAGTTGGAGGAAAATTCCATGTCTTCTAAAGTTATTAGACAAGGTCTTGTCCATAAGTTGTAAAAAGTCCAACCGTGTTCAACTAGTCATAACATTCTTTTCGACTGCAGTCATTTAAGATGTTTATACATTTTTCATTTTCGCAGGAACTCTGGTGAATTCTGATGACATAGGAGAAGGAAAAAGGTAAAGTTGTAGTGAAGCTAACGAAAAATGTAAGAAGTGATGCGAAAGATAGTTTTTGATTAAAAATTACATCTCATGGACTCTACCGGACGAGACATCTTATGCGTTATGGATATGATAATCGAGTGAAACTTTTAGCTACCGGTCGCTCCAGGAAGAAGAGGACGAGAAGTCTAGGAAGCCTCCGAGGGTGGGTTTGACGCGCGTGAAATGTTAAATTTTGAAGAAAAAAAACATTAAAATTACGTCATTTTAACATTTTTGCCACTTTGTAATTTGGTAGATACTAACGTTCCAAGATATTATTTATTTTCGATTTTTCAAGTGCGATTCAGAGAAGATTATACCGATATTTAACTTTCCGCAAAATCTCGAAAAAAACATAAGGAAAAAAAAGACTTTTTATTTTTTCCAAATATTTTGAAAACGGTTAACCCTTGCGAAAAATATATTGAGGCAAAATTAAAGAACGCCAGGAATTTCAAAGAAAATGTTAGAAAACTTTTTCCGTATTTGGAACCGTTTTCGAGATATTCACCAGAAAATACAAAACAAAAAACTTTTTTTGGTTTCTTGAAATATTTCGAAAACGGATAATCATAGCGAAAAAGTTATGAGACCTAATTAAGGACCACAGCAAAGTCCATAAAAAATGTTAAAACATCCTTTTATCGTATATGAAAAAGCTTTCGAGATAATATCATTTAAAGAGTGGAATATTTGTCAGAAATTGTAGTCATAGATTTTTCCAATTAACAGTCAACGGCCTTGTAATGTGTTCCGCTCCGCTACTGGAAAATTTTGGACTATCATTTCTGGTAAATATACCAATCCCTTAATGATGTTTTCAGATTTGTCTTAGAACGTTTTTCGGTACCGTTAACCGTTTTCAAAATGTTGCCCAAAAACAAAAAAAAATTGTTTTTCGAGTTTTTGTCGAAAGTCATTTTACAAACTACAATATTTCTGGTCCGTAAAAAATTGCTATGAAAATTTCTATGAATTTTGCTGTGATCTTTAATCTGGTCCCAGAACCTTTTCTCCATGATTAACCGTTTTCGAAATATTTTCAAGAAACCAAAAAAGTTTCTGTTTCTGTCTGATATGAAACAAATTATTGTACCCTTTTTTATGAATCTTCTGTGGATCTTCCATTTTGAACCAGAATGTTTCCAGGTATGGTTAGCGGTTTTCAAAATATTAAAAAAAAAGACTCATGTTTTTAGTTTTTCCATGATTCCGCCGAAAGTTCACTTTCAACTCACGAGCACTTCTGGTAATCTTCACGGAACCTCATTTCAAAAATAGTAAATAAATAATATCTTGGAACCTTAGTGTCTATCATATTACAAACCGTGAACCTTGTTAAAATGGCATCATTTTAACATTCTTTGTTGCAAACTTTAACCTCTGCACCCACCAAACTCACCCTCGAAGGCTTGTCAGACTTCTCATTCTCGTATAACTGCATTAGAAAGAACCGATCATGAAAGTTCTAGCCTTTTCGGCCAATTTTTGGAGCAGTTTGTAACCGAAATGGAAGGCGCATCCCGTCCAACCATGAGCTGTACGATGTGCTGGAAATTTCGAGAATAGTCAAACTACGCGTACAACAACTTCAATAGGCAAACAAATATTGAAAGGAAGCAACAGCGGTGCAAGGCTGCATTCGGAAGATCGAGAGTTCATTGGGAGGACCCGATGGATTCTGACGCCTAACAACTGCTGGGCTTCCGAAAATGGAGCACGCGGCTATTTGACCGACGTAATTGGAGGAAAATGATCCAGACGGCCAAAACCCGACATCAGGCTGCATTACCACATTTGTTCATTGCTTTGACCCCTCCTGGGGCATTGGCGCGTTAACATCTCTTGCAATAATATGCCTTGGTAACGTTTCGATAGCATATACATATTTTTTGGACGGTGCAGTTGCTTGCATGCATTCTATCCGCGCCGCCTTTACACTGACATGCTCAGAGTCTGTGGTTACCAACAGGCAGTTTTTATAACGCACCGAGGATTGAACCTCCGTCTCTCTAGATGTAGCATCGTAAAGCGGTAACCGAGACCCCACGGCTACCGAGCACGCTGATGATCAATATCCGAATGTGTGATAATCATTCGAATCAAACAGATATAGAAATAAAGCATGAATTCTTCTACGACTATTTATCAACTCGAAATAATTCACATAAATTACCTTTAATTTTAATGAATTTTCGACCATAAAGCACAGTAATCGGTAGACCTAAATTTTCCGCTTACACACATTCTCAAAAAATGCATAAAGCGTATAATTTCACTTTGTTTAATTGCATACCGGTTCCACGCTTGAAAAATTGCGGAATTTTGAAGGACCACCATCGCCATCATCGTCATCACCATAGCCGTTGTCGTCATCATGAAGAGCTCAGGAAGCATCTACTCTAGTGACATTACCCATTTTAATTCCATGCACGCCAACTTTCCTCGTAAAAAATGTACCACAGTAATGTTTCCACTTGTATTTTATGTAAGCACACATATGAATGTGGGTTATACATATACGAGTCCATATATTAATATTAAAAAAAATAAATAAATAAATAAAAAATATTTAGAGCATTTACACTCGTATAGCAGAAATGGGGATTCGTAGCGAAAACCACCTTCTCCGATATTCTATACCTACTCGTATAATACTGTATATTTCGTATTTTATTCGCACAAAACCAATGTGGATATATTCAAAAGGTTTCATTCCTTTCTCTAACTGCAGCCAACTGTTATACTAATCCATCGAGCCGGAAGGCCAAAATGCAGAAATTTGGTTTACACTTTGGTGAAAACGAAAAGTGAATGTCTCGAGTCCATGCCTGCCATACCATTTGGCCGATTCATATAGTTGTGCAAACACTGCGAGTATATACGGTGGTAAGGAGCTAGCACAATAGCGAAAGGATTCACAAGTCACTTGTATGCGTATTCGAACGTACATACGGATACACAAGCAGAACAATTGCCGCATTCATTCGTGTAAGGTACACATTTGCCGAATATTCTGAATAATTTTGGTTTGAAGCATTCTGCTGTTTACAGAAATGAAATAGCCACAATGTTGCATTCTTCGCACTCGACCATTACCAAAAACCTTAAATATAGACAATTTTGGCATATTCATTGCATTTCTCATAGTGTCGTTTTGGTTTACTTTAACTTTTGCCTGGACGTGAGAACAGGAATGAAATTTAAAGTCGTCAAAATGTTTCAACCTAATGTGAATCATGCGATTTTTTGGGCTACAGCTGAAGAAACAGCATCCATGCTGCATGCTTTGTGAGCATTTTTTTTCCACGAATTTATTCTTCCACTTTCAACGTTATTTAGTATCTTCCACATTGTTAAGGGGATGAAGTGGGTCATTGCAAGTTCAATGAATTCACAATGATTCAACTATCAACTATTAAAAAAAAATTATCAGCTTAAGGCTTCTTACTCTTTGGTTTCATCCATACGATGAATTCTAGTCTTCAGGAGCTGCCTTTGATCCATCGGGGAAGCGGCTCGACCAAGCCAAATTGTACTCCGACCCAAATCGGAAGACGCGCCCCAGGGTACAATATTAATTTGCGCTAGGTCGTAGTTAGGCATAGCGCGTCAACTATTCCATGTGGCTTTCGTTGTCATAAACCAGTTTCGGACGATGCACGTTGCCAGCATACCTTCTGCTCCCGTTTAGCCGCCTACCTGTGACAAGTCAAGAGATTTTCTGGCTTTTTACTATATTACGCCCCGCACCACACGGTAACAATACAATCATCCATACCCACGAACGCCATGGATGGTACTTGAACCCATAACGACCGTGGTCAGACATGAGACTGACACCTTTACGCACTGAGCTACCAGCTGCCCCACGCCTCGTGTCGTGCATTGCACGGCACATGAGAGAATTAACAATGAAAATTCCTGTGTGTTTTTCACGCATGACGTCATATCTATTTTAGTTATACTAGATATGCACTGGTGAGCTTCAATCGATACTAATTAATACAAATAAAATAAAACGGAACCGAAGTCCCGAGTCCGAAACGTATACATATATCCTAGACCTGTGCAGACCTAGTGTGATACCAAAACTTCAAATATTGAAAGTATGTTTCCTATTTGGTCGGTTTAAGAAAAAGTTAGCCAATGAAGCTACGATGAATGAACATGTGGGCACCATTTGCGACGACTGAGCTCTTTTTACCTCAACTTTACAGGGGAGATAGGATCTTGCCTATTCCCAAAACAACTAACTAGCCCTCACCACAAACATTTGACCAAAATTCCAAGTCGATGATTTTAGTTTATCGAAGGTTATCGCCTATTCGATGTATCATTTATAGGGGAGGTAGGGGCTCTTTTTGTCGGATCTTGGCTATTTACCAATTTATTATTTATATTTAAACCAATTAACCAGCATCTTACCAAATGTTCAACTCGCTAGTATCATACTATCGAAAGTTATCGTAGCTAAATGAATATTTCATTTTTTTTTTACGTTTGTAGGGGAGGTAGGCGTTCCTTTGATCTGATTATGCCCACATTAAAACTGAAGCAGCTTCTTATCCTTAGTTTACATGTCAAAAACCAGTTCTCTACTTCAATTTTCTTCAAATTTGAAGAAAGTGAACAGTGGAGGGTGGGAGGGGGGAGGGGGGGGGGGGGAGGTTGAGAAAATATGAGATAGTGTTTTGTCCCACCTCCCTTGCATTTCGAGACCGTTATACTTAAAAATACGAAAACTTGCAGGAAGGTGGCTTCCGACTATCACAGAAAATGGAAAATAATGGAATTAGGGTATCTTTTCAAAATAGGTTAATAATAATACATTTCTATAGGAAGAGTAGGACAGTTTATCTCATATACACACATATCTAACCACAATACAGCTTCCCGTTTTAAAATGATTACTTTGAGTGGTGAGAGATGGATTTTTTTTTATAAGGTACTATATCATGGTAAGACATTTTAATTGTGGTGCTTTTATCCATCTGAGGGTACTAAGAAGAGCGCGGGGCTAATATTTACTTACCAAAATAAGCGCTTGCTACAAAATCCCCGGATTGCGGGCGTAGCCTTTTATATTCCGGTTTCATTTTAATGTATATTGAAGCACAACTTCTAAATCAAGAAGCGTTACATATTATCGGTAACGATTTTTGATCGAGGTGAAATGAAGTTGACTAATTTTTTTTTTTTTCTTATTTTTATTAATTTATTTTATTGCTGAGACGGATTGTGAGGGAGTCCGAAGCGTATATACCCTGGACTTCTACAGACCTAGTGGTGATACCAAAAGTACCAATTGGCAACGAGCATATGCATTAAAAGTCATTTTTCTATAAGGGCAGTTTATAGGGGAGGTTGGCGATCATTCAGAAGAATCTTGACCATTCTTAAAATCAACTAACTAACCCACACTACAAATTACTGTCGAATTTTCCAAGTTGCTAGCTTCATTCTATCGAAAATTATCGCTTATTTGAAGTCTCACATGTAGGGGAAGTAGAGGTTTCCTTTGTCTTGTGCATTTTCAATAAAAACCAACTGGATCCTACTACAAATATTTGACCAGAATTCCAAGTCACTTGCTTCATTTTATCGAAAGCTATCTCCTATTTTAAGTTTCATTTGCAGGGAAGGTAGGGGTTCCTTGGTTCAGATCTGGCCCATCTTTAAAACCAACTAACTAAATCTGACTTCCAATATTCTACTAAATTTTCAACTTTTCTATCAAAAGTTATCGTAATTAAAAGAATATTTAACTTTTTTTTTGAAATTTTTAGTTGAGGTATGCGTTCCTTTGATCTGATTATACCCAACTTACTAAAACTCAAGCAGCTTTTCATCTCAAGGTTACATGCCAAAAATCAGGGCTCTACGTCAATTGGTCCACGAGTTATAGACAAGAAAACCTGAAAAGTAGGGTAGCATGGGGCTCTTTGGAAGAAAATTACCATTAGTTTATAACTGATCGATTTTATTTTTCCAGGAGCATCTAAACTGCCCTTTTGCTGTACGAACCTAACTTTTATATATCATAACTTTTGTCTGGTGTTTGCTACACCTAGAAGTCGCCAAAAAAGAATGTGCCCAAATTCATAAATTTGGCATTATGGGAAGCTTAATTTTGACCTTTTCCAGTTTAACTAAAAACTGAAATATTGAAATGAACTTTTTTCAATTTGGGGATTTTGTGTTTAGGGATTTTGTATTGGGGCATTATGCATTTGGCGATTTTGTATTTGGGGATCACGCAATTGCAGATTTTGTATTAGTGGATTTCGTGTTTGGGGATTTTGTAATTGGGGATGGTATGGGGGTTGGTTAGGTATAGGGAATGGTTGATTTGAGGAATTTGTGATTAAGGATTTCGTATGGTTCCCCTTAAGAATTGCTTGTAACATACAACCAATGAACTAAAATAAATCAATCAAATCAATTTTTATTCTCTTCAAAAATAAGCTTTACATATTTTACGTTAAAATAAACTGGAACGGAGTTATTGGCTAAAAACTGATACAAGTGCCAAATTTCGAAGGTTTTTCCAAGATGGCGGCTCGAAGTACAGGGGGTAGAGTGACACAAACTTTGATTTTTTAGTACCTGCCTATACAACATATCAAAAATTCAGAACTACCGCACCTTCAGTACACCTTATTTGGTCTCTATTTCTGGGGTAATAATGGTTCCTAAACATGGGATCATCACACACATCATTTTTAAACTTAGGGACTAATAAATCCGTTTCTTGCGAAAGCTATATTCTATTTTTTTTTTTTTTTTGTTGAGAATAATTAACTCCCCGAAGGGAGCCCAAATCGTGTTGGTTCGCCGGTTTCGACCGCTGGTGCGATGCGCGTCTCATCAGACGCCTCTGCTTCGCGCTCGCACCAGTGGGAGAGGCGTGACCGGGAACGACCAAGTCAGATGTTGGTTTGCCTTATATAGGCCGACCAACACGACGTGGGAGCGAATTCTATCGAATGCAAATAACAACGTGCTACCTGCCGATATGGAATTCTACCCAACTGTTCTGGCTTAGCGCCAGTGGCTAAACTATAAAGCAAGTTTTTTGCCGGGCGACAGTCATCGACGCCATGCAACTTACATGGCACTTAGCATGCCGTCGCCCTTGTCAGTCCAGAGTGGGACTACACTTATTCATTTTTTTTTTTTTTTTTTTTTGTTGAGAATAATTAACTCCCCGAAGGGAGCCCAAATCGTGTTGGTTCGCCGGTTTCGACCGCTGATGCGAAGCGCGTCTCATCAGACGCCTCTGCTTCGCGCTCGCACCAGTGGGAGAGGCGTGACCGGGAACGACCAAGTCAGATGTTGGTTTGCCTTATATAGGCCGACCAACACGACGTGGGAGCGAATTCTATCGAATGCAAATAACAACGTGCTACCTGCCGATATGGAATTCTACCCAACTGTTCTGGCTTAGCGCCAGTGGCTAAACTATAAAGCAAGTTTTTTGCCGGGCGACAGCCATCGACGCCATGCAACTTACATGGCACTTAGCATGCCGTCGCCCTTCTCAGTCCAGAGTGGGACTACACTTATTAATTTTTTTTTTTTTTTTTTTTGTTGAGAATAATTAACTCCCCGAAGGGAGCCCAAATCGTGTTGGTTCGCCAGTTTCGACCGCTGGTGCGAAGCGCGTCTCATCAGACGCCTCTGCTTCGCGCTCGCACCAGTGGGAGAGGCGTGACCGGGAACGACCAAGTCAGATGTTGGTTAAGCCAGAACAGTTGGGTAGAATTCCATATCGGCAGGTAGCACGTTGTTATTTGCATTCGATAGAATTCGCTCCCACGTCGTGTTGGTCGGCCTATATAAGGCAAACCAACATCTGACTTGGTCGTTCCCGGTCACGCCTCTCCCACTGGTGCGAGCGCGAAGCAGAGGCGTCTGATGAGACGCGCTTCGCATCAGCGGTCGAAACCGGCGAACCAACACGATTTGGGCTCCCTTCGGGGAGTTAATTATTCTCAACAAAAAAAAAAAAAAAAATGAATAAGTGTATTCCCACTCTGGACTGAGAAGGGCGACGGCATGCTAAGTGCCATGTAAGTCGCATGGCGTCGATGGCTGTCGCCCGGCAAAAAACTTGCTATATTCTAGTAAATACCATTATTTGAAAGTTAATTTGTCAACTTAGTTCGCAAGGGTCTGTTTCACAGTCAACAATAATAGATGTCACTTGTTGCAGTCAAATTGACAGCAATACATATTGTCTTCTGTTCATTAATTTTCATTTTCATTTAAACGTTACTGCAAGGACCTTCTGTATCTTTCAAGAATAACATTTCACCCACTTACAAATGTACTTTTCGCATATGTTCTCCAAATAGTCTTGGTGTCAAGTCGCATTTGTACGTAGATTTCTTTAAGTAGTATCAACAACGAGAAAGCATTATGTTCGTTTAGAAACCCCTAGGGATATCTTGACTTTACGAGTATGTATTGTTTTCCTTTCATTCTTGGCGCCTTAAATAATCGCCGCCAAATTCAAAAAGTGTTTCAACCGTTGAGCAACATTACAACGTGGCATTGTGACCTGACATAGTGTACTTGTACTGGTAGTAGTACTCGGGAAAACACATGACTATACAATTCTAAAAACCCCTTTAAAATTACGTAATTTGAACCCAAAACAGAAAATGGAAACGTTTATGAGCTTTACGATCGTCTCATAAATTTACTGGGCGTGAAGATTTGTTTCGAAAATTACGCTCGTCGTGTACAGTGTAAATCCTCTGGTTCATTTAGTGGCATATGCTTTACAAGGAGTAACCTATGTTTTCTTGGAAATTATGCCGGAAAGGTTACAGTCAGGACTAGTGAAAAGTGAACTGCATGCCGGATGCGAGTATTGAAATAGAAAACTAACCCGATTTAAATTTATTAATTTTACGATTAAGAGCTCGGGGCCACAGCAAGATTTTTAGTTCGCAGAAAAAATAAACACACGGCGAATTAGGAGAATATGCACACAACAAACTAAACTATTTGGTAATCGCTGTGTGCGCGGTCTCATAAAACGCCATGTGTTCTATTTTTCTGACCAAACTATTTAGTTTTTCTGCGAACTAAAAAGTCTGCCGTGGGCACGAGCGCTTAAGGAAGAAACAAAGAAAATCATTACACTAAAAATATGAACTAGTTTTTTTTGATATAGTGTCATGGGTCTTGTCATTCAAAGTAACCATGTACATACCTACTGTACTGTATCCCTTCAACAATGAACTCCAATTCCCAGCATAATTTCACCCTAGCTTACGTCAGATATGACTTTCGCGTCTCCACTGTAGTCGCTTGGTAGAACCGCTGCCCTTTTTGGGATACAAAATATCCTTCAAGAAAAATATCGTGCCATGCATTCAAATGGATGTGTCGACAAATTGAATACAAGAAATGGCATCAAGTGGAGAAAGATGAGGACAAGGACGTTACGAGTAAGAACGTGAACCATGGAAAGAAGGGTGTTTCTGTAATAGAGAAGGACTATTCATTGAGTGTAAATTAGAGAGGCATGTGAACAATAGTGTCACCATCCAAAAGCGAGAGGTCCCTTTCTCACTAGAGCATGGTTCCTGGGTATAAAATTTTGAGAACTTAATTAAAAATAGGCATACTCCAGCCGTTATCCTTTATGCCAGCTTTATAAGAGTTGTATGTATAGTTGAACCGGAGCACGCGTAATTGCTTTTTTTGAGGAGAGAATTGAAAAGATTTTGCAGTAAAAAAATATGTCGATCGTAGAGGATTTTCGTTTCAGTAAATTCAACTGAATTCAAGGTGTATGAAATTTAAAAAGAATAGGGGTATTCTATATAAAGAAATCTACACAAAAATTTACATATTTCTTATTATTATTACGACATTTAAGTAATTATTCTTTCGGATAATGGAATGTACTCTCCCGTACAAACCGAAGGCCGAGAAGGCCCTCTAACAACAAATCGAGAAATACAAACTGAGCCTCACTGCAGTCCAAGAAACAAATTGGCTTAGCAGCGAGATCAACGACAGGAAATTGCACACAATTTTCAAAAGCGGTAGACTATCTGTGACATAAGAAGTTTGGAGTTGCATTTATCGTGAACAATGACCTCAAACCGTACATTATTGATTTCAAACCCATCAATAAAAAGTTGTGTGCGATTCGCATTAAGACTCGATTTTTCAGCCTCTGGCTCGTCACATGCCCCCACTGAAGTGAAGAAAGAAGTAGTGAAAGACGAATTTTACGACCACCTGGAGACATTCTTCGACTCACTTCCAACAAACGACGACAAAATACTGCTCGGAGATTTCAGTGCGGAATTTGGGAACGAGCCTCCACCAGCTTGACGTGCAGTAGAAACATTGTCGTAAGCTCAACATGATTTCCGCAGCATCGAATTCATAAACAAACCTGGAAACCTCCGGATACGTCAACCAGATTGACCACGTCCTTATTTGCAAAAGACGGGCTTCAAGTGTGATGGATGCCCGATCATCTCCCTCTCTCTCTCTCAATTGCCCTAACCCCTTGTGGGGCATAGCGTGTCAACTGTTCCATGTGGCCCAGTTGACGTTTCGTTGGCATAAACAGGTTTCGGAGAATGCAGTTGCCAGCATGTACCTCCTGCACCTCCATGGCCACGAACGTCGTCGTGGACGGGACTCGAACCCGAAACGCCGATAGTCAAACGTGAGACTGATGCCTCAACACACTGCGCTACCGGTAGCGATTCCGACAATCACTTGGTAAAGACAACCTATCGGCGTAGGATCTCTTCAATGCACCAGTCAAGAATTAGCCCTCCCAAAATCTTTGCGGTTGACAAACTCTTGAACCATGATACGGCGCAGTCATATACAGCCGCCCTTGAGGAAAAACTATCACCTATGCTTCACAACATCGGCAACATAGGTGTACATGGGTTTTGAGAGGAATTAAAAAGCTGTATCAAGGAGGCCGCAGAGAAGGTCGGGGACATAAAGCCCGGAGAACATAAGTTAACTGGTTCGAAGAAGAATGCCAGAAATTATCCGACGCAAAGAACGAAGCTTACAGACAATGTATCCAACGTCCAACTAGAGCTAAGATAGAAAAATATGATGAGCTACGGCGCATATTAACTAGAATAATTAGACGTAATTAACGAAAATTCTTTGACGAACAGTTGCTGGACATTAATATTAACCTAGCTAGCGTACAGACTAGTAAATACGATTAAGAATGGCTATCAACCCAGGACTAGTCTCTGTAACGACAAGGACCGAAACATCATCAGCGACACCGCTAGCATCAACAAACGATGGGCGTCCTATTTCGAAAAGCTTCTTAATCTCGCATCCCACGTCCCCATACAAGAAGCCCATATCGTTTATGATTTGATCGATAATGGCCCCAATACACAACCCCCGACTGTAGAAGAGATTGATCTCACCTTGCAGTCACTGAAACCAAATAAAGCGCCGGGTGCAGACAAGATTCTTTCTTGCTGAAATGCTAAAATCTGGTGGTGGTGGTGGAGTCTATTAAATGCAATACATTAACGACTTCGGTGAGTCTGGGAGGACAAGATGATCCCAGAAGATTGGCGCAAAATCATCTTCTGTCCTATCCACAAAAAGGGAGATAAATTGCGGTGTGAGAATTACATAGGCATCTCACTTGTCTGTACGTCCTACAAAATACTGACGATAATTCTGGAAAATATAATAGAATAAAGCCGTACGCTAAACGAATCATTGGCGAATATTAAGGCTGCTTCACACCTGGCCGATCTACAACCGATCAGCCTTTCACGGTCAAGTAGATCCTGGAAAAGTGCAAGGAATATAGTAAAACGTTGACGTTAAACCAAGTTTTTGCTGATTTTAAGCAAGCATACTCATACGACAATATCGATCTTGGAGTACTGTACAACATCATGCTGCAATTTGGTATACCAGCAAAATTAGCACGATTAACAACAATGACTCCGTCTTATAGGTCAAGATCCAGAACAGACTGACTGAGCTGAAACAAGGCGATGGTAATAACCAGGACAAAGCAAAAGTAATGATGCAATCAAGAACAAGGACGCCAGAACAACCGAACATCAACGTAGGGGACTTCAGCATCGAATTTGTAGACGACTTCAAATACCTGGGTAGCAGCCTGTCAAGGGACGCCAACGAAACTGACGGGATCAAGCGATGATGGATAGAGCTAGCACATAAGACTTTCTTTTCGGTTCTCCCAATAATTAAATCGAACACAGAAATTCTAAGCTCCGCATATACTAAACCATCATGCGACCTTTGCTATGCTATGGCAGCGAAACCTGGACTCAAGCCCCAGCAAACATGATAAAACATTTGAAGGTAAGGTCCTTCGGGGAATTTTCGGAACAGTTTGTGACCGAAATGGATGGCGCATCCGGTACAACCATGAGCTGTCCGAACTGTACG
This sequence comes from Chloromyia formosa, assembly GCA_964017055.1. Taxonomy (NCBI): domain Eukaryota; kingdom Metazoa; phylum Arthropoda; class Insecta; order Diptera; family Stratiomyidae; genus Chloromyia; species Chloromyia formosa. Next base: position 140,792,737 of record OZ024813.1, read on the forward strand.
ATGAGCTCGAAGTTTGGAGAATCGTCAAACTACAACGTCAACTCATATGTCCTGTCATATGAGTATACAACGAATGAATGATGAACGCATCCCTACGAAAATATTCAATTGACGACGCGCTGACGGAAGACCAAAAACCCGTTGGAAAGTTTCAGTAAATGAGGACCCCGAACAACTGCTGGGCGTCCAAGATTGGAGGACGCGGTAACTTGACCGAGATAATTGGAGGACGGTGATCCAGGCAGCCAGGGCTCGACGTCGGGCTGTTGTGCCGCGATGATGATGATAATTATTACTTTATTAGTTAGCCCTCAGTAAGACAACGTACGATTCAAACTCGAACAACATCGATGGTAAATGGATGCAACCAATCATTTAATTATTAACTGGGTTTTTTTTTTGTACAGAGCAAAGGAGAGTAGGATAAGCGGCAGAAAACGCTATAGAACAGATTAGACTAGCGAAGACGAAAAGGAGGCCTGTCTTTGCTGGAAGTGCATCTTGCTTTATTTTTGCATTAAAACGTCAACTCAAATTTCAAGAGCAATCGTAAATCCTTAGTACAGTTACAATCGGAAATTTACATTATGCACCAGAATCATTTTGTATGTGTACTATTCCATATAATTACACGAAACGAACATGTTATTGACAAGAAAATAATTTTAAGTGCTTCTCAAACTGTAGACTGCCCGAAAACTTTGACACCTGCGCCACCTGCATTTCAAAACATGAAAATGCTAACGTAGTAGCATTCTTGCACTAATCTTCTATACTGAGCAGCTCAGATCAATTTGTTAGTGGAATTGTGTGGTGTTAACCTGTTCTGCTTTGCAAGCCTGATAACAAAAACGCGCCTATTATTTGAAGTATTTGAAATTAATTCAGTGTAATGAGCAATCTGCTTTCATAATAAGTTATACAATATGTCTAAATAATTTTAATTACGAGTACTTTTATGGCATTGAATTGAAATCAATACTTCAAAAGGGAAAATTAAAATGAGGAACCAATTAATACATGTAGAGAGCTTCCAATTACAATCCGTTCACTCATTTATCTCGTATGAATTAAGGGAAACTTTTTTTTCCTGCATCGTCCATAGTATATAGGTATGTATGTTTGCCAATTTTCTTCGTTTCACATATACGAGACCAATGGGCATCGTTTCCCTCTGTATATTTTATCAATAGTGGCTCTCATCGAAAAATATAGTGGTCATTTGTATTGCATTCTGTATATGAAACGAATGCTTAGTTAATAGACTGATCAGTTTAATTACAAAATAATTTAATTTGCTGATTTGTATTTAATTAGTAATATTGAAATTAAACTTGTTCGGTTATCGACAATTCAATAGATTCAATCACGTCGTGGTTTTCCTACGCGCAAAAACCATTTGAACAAGTGGTACTTGATTTTCAACAAACAAATAATTTTGTAGAGGTTGCAGCAGATTTTCAGTTATTGATTTTTTAATGAAGTCAGTAAAATATACAGTTTTCTTTTAAATTTTGGTGGAAAAAGGAGTAAAAGCACCAGTTTCATTATTAAATAAACACACTAGTTATTAATGGACATGTATGGACTTAGTTTGATGATTGAGTGTTAGAAAAGTGCTAAATTTATTTATTATTATTATTCGATTAATATTGTGTGATTGTTATAAAAATTTGCAGAGCTACTTACAACTATAATAACTATCATTTGACATAGCAAAAAATTATACAGAGTGTACCCTAAAGTCGCTTGACAAAAGTCCGTCCGCAAAAATCTCATGGGAGATAAACTCGTGTTGGTTCACAAGTGTCAACCAAAGTCTTTCCCGAACCCACTCAATACACCGAGTGACGAATACATCGCGCGACGCGTCGCCCCGAAAATTTAAAGGCAATACACTCATAAAACACATCAGTTAAGGGGGGTCTCAGTCGAAAAATCGGAACATAATTTTTTTATTTTTTTGTTACATCATAACTCGGGAAGTATTGAGGCTAGCGCAATGAACTTTTTTTGTTTGATTTGCATATGTTTTTCTTGTAAACAATCTGTGAATTATTAAATTCGAGGAAGCCTTAAAGAAATTACAACCATTCAATGCCTAATTTTTTCCCTACCCTAGATTTATCTAGTTAATGTACCTTTATACAAAAACAACTAAAGCTTTTTCAAATTTTTTTTTTCTATGTATAAAGGAAAAAATACCGAACATTTTGTCGTTTTATTTATTCAGATTTACTTTTTTCTAATGTTTAACGTGAAATTATTGGTGTCGGAAAATTTAACCCGGTTTCACAACCCTTTGAACATTTTTTCCCGATTTTTTAATAAGAATTTTATAAATATGAACCGTTGAAACCTTCAGATACTATTCAAAAGCAGTTCATAAAAATTTGAGCCCCTTGGGATTGGTAGATGCCAAGAAAATGTAATTGAAGAGGAAAAAACATGGTTTTTCAGGAGAGCACTTTTTCTGACGGATGACGTTTCATGACGTATTTCAGTGTGAAGTTTATACATGGGTTATCGTGGAGACCAGGAATGATATCTAATTGATCGGTGCGATTTTTTAAAACCTTCTTACTAGTGCTTGGTCGAATTCGAACCTTGTAAAAATTTGTTGGTGCTTTTGCCTACACTACGATGCCTCTGTTAAAAGGCTTTTTAGCGGCTAGAGTGTATTGTTTGTAGTATAAGTCATGCTAAATCGTGCGTACCACCTCATGGAGAGCCGTCTCCATCGATTTTCCTTTGAGGTACGAATGATGCCCTTTGAAAATTGTCGATTTTAACAACAGCTTTCGAATATGGCTATTCAAGATTTGTTCCAGTGCCTTCATTACGAAGGAAGGGAGGTTTATAGGCCTGAAGTTTTTTGAGGACTCATGACCACATCTGCCCGCCTTCGGAATGAACATGGCGCGTACACGTCTCCGAGACCTGGGTACATCGTTAAGTGCTATGCAGCTTCTGAACATGGCCACTAGCAATGGAGTTACTATGTCTTGTAACTGCTGAAGCATGACCGGCAAAATGCCATCAAGTCCCGGAGACTTGTACGGCGAGAAACTGTTGATGGCCCAAGTCGTTCTCTCTTCTGTGATTACCGATGCTATTTCCTCCCAAGAAAAGAACTGCTCAACTGACCTGTCGGTGACGCAGCGGTCTTCGCTGCCCGGAAGGGTGTTGTCATAAAGATTTAAAGGGTTCCAGCCGCCGGCCGATTCGATCTAGGCTCCGTCCGGTCTCTTGATGAATGACGGACAACTGTGGTTTTTAGAAAGAATCTTGTGCAGCCTTACTGAAGCTCCAGTGCTCTCAATTGACTTGCAGTAGTCTCTCCAAGACTCCATTTTGGGGATTCGAATGGCTTTCTTGTATAATTTCAGACAGTCCTTGTAGGGCTGCCAGAACTTATGCTTATAACAAATGTTAAAGATATCCCTAGTCAATTTACGTAGTATGAACAAGTCCTCGCTCCACCATGGGGGAAGAGTTTTTTTTGCTGTATTTCGCGGGACACGAGATCTTGTATCACAAGTCCATAGCTTTTTCGAAAATTTCGATTCTAGACTCTAGCTCTTATATGGGCTCTATACCATGGGAAGGCAGCTTAAATAATCGGACACAAACTTTACCAGTCCATTCCTCAGGAAATTCTAAGCAGAAAAAAATATAAAGGAAAATTTTTTTCAATTTCATAACCCTGAAGATGCTAAGGGCATTCGATTTTTTGGAAAAAAACGGCGATCAGTTTTCTAAAAACGTAATAGTGTGCGCTGACTGTACGGACATCTCTTATAAGCGGACAAATTTTTCAGTAACCAAAATTTTTTGCATGTTTCCAAACAAATTAGGCTCCCCTAACCGGACGCTCCCATAGGCGCATTTTTATACCCTAAACTTTATAAAGTATAGGGTATATTGTTTTTGATCCGACGAAAATATGTAACACCTTAAAGGAGCCTCCGTAGGTACGACAATGTTTATATATAAATGATCAGGGTGACTTCCTGATTCGATTTAGCCATGTAAGTCTGTCTCTCTGTCCGTCTATCTCTCGCAATAATAACTTTCGATAGAATAAAGTTAGAGACTTGAAATTTTGGTCAAATGTTTGTAGAAGAATCAAGTTGGTTGGCAGTAGAAATGGGTAAGATCCGACCCAAGGAGCCCCTACCTCCCCTACAAATGAAACTTCAAATGAGCGATAGCTTTCGATAAGATGAAGCTAATGACTTGAAATTTTGGTTAAATGTTTGTAGTAGGATGCTGTTGGTTGATACTGAAAATACGCAAAATCCAACTAAAAAAACTCCTACTTCCCCTACAAATGAGAAAAAAGTATTCTTTTGAAAAGTATCAAATTTAGTATGCCCTGTGTTAAAAAGGTGCTTTAATAAAAGGCATGGTTTAAAATTTGTCCAAAATTTTTAACTGTGTTTCTGTTGATGTAATAGGCTTAAGTTTGTTTTTAATATTTTCCAAAGAGTGGAATTATCCCACCACTTAAAATCCAAAATTATCTGAGACAAAATCCATTTGATATCAAATATAGGGTCGTTTAAAATTGAGCGACGCATTTTGTTTTTTCAATTAAAAGACTTGTGGGTTAATAATAGAAATGACTTATACTTATGTTCTTTATGGCCAGTTTAATCGTCGCATTTGAAAGTGCAAACGTAAACAGTTCTAGCTGTCGAAATCGTGGCAGCCCAAATTAGCTGTTTGGAATTATCGTCCGATAAATTTTTAACAGGAAGATCTATCCATAAATGCTAAACGCCACCTGCGTTTAGCGTTTATGGATAGGATAAACTATAACTGAACATTGGGAAATTGGCCCTTAATTGTGTACTCAATTTAAAACGAACACCTCCTCAATAGACAACGATCTAATTGTAAGAATTCTGCATCTGTTTTATTATCCAAAATCAAATTAACCTAGCTTATCTTTTCAATTCAAATCCGTATCTGACCAAGACAACATCTCTACGATTTTTAAAGTAAACAATATTTTCTCGGTAATAGCCGAGTCATTTATAATCCACCCACAAACGTGTTTCAAACATGAATTTCATTTTAATTGTTTGGATGGTTTATTTTAAATTGTTGTTCCTAACACCGACCATCATCTACTCTAATGAACCGTTATGAGTATCCTTGATTGCATCCCACTCTTATCAACCGTCTACTTTCAGATCGGCATACCACCGGCAATAATTGTCCCAGCACGGTATGACTGTTTGGGTGTTGGTACTACTATTCGCTGGCTAAATGTCCTGAAAGGAGTGTAAGTCCATTTGTTACCATTAATTCGTGCGCTCTTTGTTGTCGGTGACCAGAAAATATGTAAAAATTGCCCAAGTCAGATTAAGCCACTTAAATTAGTGTAATCCAAACGTGTGCAAGCACTTTGTTTTGTTTTTTTGATTTATTCGGAAAATCACTGTTAGGACAATGAAAACGATTTTTTCATTAGTCATTCATTAGGCTAATTTCGCTCAAATTAGTGCAAACAGAGAAATTGCATTAATGTCCGTTTGGATGTAGAGTGAAAACTTTTTGCTAATGTTTGTGTAATTTATTTTATTTTCTACTAATACCCATTATAACATTAAATTTAATGATTTTAAAATGCTCGTGATTGCGAATTGCTGTTGACTATTGTCCATTTTCAGTGGAATTTAGTGAAAGTTGGTAGATGCAAGCGTCTTTTCTCTAAGGAATAATTGCATGGATAGAAAAAATGTCACCAATTTCGCGCTACTACCCATACCCTCGCTTGCTACTCTCGCTGGATGAATGAGTTTGGCTAGTTTTACACGACTCTATTCGATACGATATTTTCTCGGATGAGCTTCTCTAATAATGGAAGCAACATTTCACATACCTGATGGAGCCATCTTCGGAAAGACTTAAGCGAGTAACTCTGGTTTGAGAACAACAGAATATATCGTCATGTCAGCCTAATCGATAGCCGAAATTGTCATCGGGCCATGCTTAGGGTCAGTTAAGATCGGACCACGGGAGGTGCCTAAACAAACACACAGCATGAATCGGACTATATGCCCGTTCGTTTTATTAATATATGCGACGGGCCAGAAAATGGGTCATCATCATCATCGTGGCGCGATAGCCCGACGTCGGGCCTTGGCCGCCTGGATCATTGTCCTCCAATTATCTCGGTCACGTGACCGCGTCCTCCAATTTTGGGAGCCCAGCAGCTGCGCGGCGTCCACACCTACTGAGCTCTCCCAACGAGATCTCGGTCGTCCTCGCAGTCTCGCTCCGTCGACTCGTTCTGCATTCATTACTCTCTTAGGCATGCGATCATCGTCCATTCTTTGTACATGCCCTGCCCATTGAAGTCGTTGTAGTTTGACGATTTTCGAGACTTGCAGCTCATCGTACATTTCATACAACTCATGGTTGTACCGGATGCGCCATCAATCTCGATCGCAAACAGCCCCGAAAATTCGCCGTAGAACCTTACGTTCGAAAGTGTCTAGCATGTTTTCGGAGGCTTGAGCTAGGGTCCATGCTTCGCAGCCATAGCATAGCACTGGTCGTATAATGGTTTTGTACACGCGGAGCTTCGTGTTTCTGTGCACATGCTTCGATTTCATTATGGGGAGAACCGAGAAAAAAGTCTTATTAGCTAACTGTATCCGTCGCTTGATTTCGTCAATTTCGTTGGCGTCCCTTGACAGGTTGCAACCCAGGTAGATGAAGTTGTTCACGAACTCGATGTTGAGGTCCCCCACGTTGATGCTCGATTGTGCAGGTGTCCTTGTCACCGATTGCATCATTATTTTAGTTTTACCCTCGTTAATACGTAATCCAACTTCCTTTGCAGCGGTATCGAGCGTATGCAGAAGTTCTTCTGCGTCAGCCAATCTTCGGGACATGATGTTGATGTCGTCGGCGTACGCTGCTAATTGTGTCGACTTGATGAGTAGCGTCTTGCTGTTGTCCATATTCATGGCCCGAATAACGTATTCCAGTGCTAGGTTGAAGAGCGTCGGTGCCAGTCCATCGCCCTGTTTCAAACCAGTGCGTGTTTCAAATAGATCAGTAAGTCTATTCTGGATCCTGACTTGTGAGACGGAGTTGGTCATCGTCATCTTTGTCAGTCGCACTAATTTTGCCGGTATCCCAAATTGCAGCATGAAAATGGGTCAGTTTTCCTGAAAAACCCTGATATACAATATTTTAATGAAAATCCCAATAAAACAGAAGAAGACACACATAATACACACATAATCTTCAAGATGGAAACTTACATTACACTAATATAATAAGTCTCGAAGGAGCGCAATCGATGTAATAAAACGCTCATTCATCATACCACTAAGGAGTCCTACACTTAATTCTCACATTATGCCAAGTTCACTTGAGGCAAATCCTTAAGGAACTGGCGACACATAATACGAAGTACGTACTAGTAAGTCTTCACAATCAGACATTTGTACAAATATCCGTATGTACATAACATATACATGTTATATTCAAGTAGGTACGTAACGTAGACATATCTTTTGCGTTTACAATTTGTTTCGTCCTTAGATCCTTACAATTACAACATATTGTTGAAACCGCACACATGGAGCCACTAGCGTATATCAGGAGTTTTTCCTAACTTTTGTGAGGTCAGAAGGTGAACTTGTGGGAACGTTCTCAGCAATGTTATGCATACAAAAGCGAAAATTATGAGGCGTTAATTGACACTTTGCATGCCTGGTAGGAAGTAAATTATATTTCCCCTTTAGGACGTTTTTAAATGGTGAATTGTGCTATTGTTTCTGGAGAGTATTTTGCATTGAAAAGTCCCAAATGGATATACTATTATATGTGTATGTGCTTGCATATAGCTGTGGAAAAATGCGAAGTACATACTAGAGTATATGTACGTTATAACGCAGAGGATGGAATACTTATATGTATATATTTCTACAAAAGATTTTGTTGAAAAGCAGCATGTTTCATGAATAGACTGGAGTATACAAGCATGTTTTCATTCACATGTATTTTTTCAGTATTAAGATTTCAGTATTTTTTTATAAAATGAAACCATCCCGTCTAGCCGTTTTTCAGGACTTTGTGGATGTGGTTTATGTGTTATTGAAGGTACAGATCTTTACAGAACTTAATTTACATTAATTGTGCTACACAGAAAAAACGAACCAGCTTCTAGCTTTTCCTTATTCTTTCAGATAAAAGGGTAAATTAATTTTGTTATGAACAGAGGCGTGCCTTCCAAATACCCAGGTCCGCAAAGGACTCCGATATCAGAATATGTGTATCGAACTTGAATTTTGTATTTTCGAAAATTTGAAATTCCCGCGCCGCGGTAATTTGGGTGCTTGCACGAGTAATAGAAACGATGTCTTACTTCAGTAAAGATTTTTATTACAATACATGTTACAAAAATGTAACCTGTTTTAGAACTTTCCCTTACAGCTTTATACATCAAGTAATCGCCTTGTATCCTGTAGATAAACGCTAAACGGCAGCCATCCTTCAGTTTAAAATTAATCGGACGATAATTCCAAACAGCTGATACGGGCTGCTGAGATTTTGACAGTTGGCGTAAACAGTTCCAACTGACAAAATCTCAGCAGCCCATATCAGCTGTTTGGAATTATCGTCCGATAAATTTTTAACTGAAGGATACACACTCGAAGAGACAATTAAACTGGTCACAAACAACAGAGTTCTGGAAGTCCATTCGATGGAAGATGATTGTTTTGTATTGTACATTACGGAAGATTTCATCCCGGGACTGGGCTTCTCTGCATCCCTTTACTTACTCAACGTAGGTGACTTATCAATCAATCGAGTGTGAATCCTAGCAGATTCTTTAATTAGAATGGAAATTTATTAAAATATTCTCTTTTAAAAATAAGTTTGTTTATTGAGTGAAAATCAATTATATCCTTCAAGCTGTTATATAGAATAATAGACCGGATAATCGGTTCATTAAGACCTTAATTTATTTATGAAAAGGCTGAATAAAAAGATTTTTACGTCGCCAATTGTGTGAGATATCTCTAACTACAAAGTAATTTTTAATATCTTCACACAAAATGTGAGAGCATAGCAAGTTTCTTATAAACATCGCGTTCAGGAAAGTCCTTCTATAAGCTAACGTTTGTAAACCAAATAAGGAACAACAAGTACTATCATCATCATCATCGTGGCACGACAGCCCGACGTCGGGCTTTGGCCGCCTGGATCGTTGTCCTGAAATTATCTCGGGCACGTGACTGCATCCTCCAATTTTAGCCCAGTTGCCCAGTTGCTGCTCGGCGTCTGCATATACTGAGCTCTCCCTACGAGCTCTCGGTCGTCTAGGCAGTCTCGCTCCGTCGACTCGTTCTGGCCGCACAAAATCGGTCGGATAACAATTGAATCGGTGCAAAGGTTGCTGCGAAAATCGTTTGCGCATTTGCTTTTGATCGACAGTCAGCAAATGCGACACCCATCTTGCGCAAAGCTTTCGCATCTCTAATTCTTTAAAGGTAAGGTGTGGAGTCACTTGACATGCGGAGTGGAGTTCGACGAGGGTGCTTCCTCTCAACGATCCTATTCATCAGGGCATAGCACGTCAACTGTTCCATGTGGCCCAGTTGACTTTCGTCGGCATAGACTAGTTTCGGAGAATACAGTTTCCAGCATGCATCTAAACGCAAGCGCCTTAGATGTCGAGAGGGAGGCAAGCCCTTTAAAGATTAACACCGTTGCGGAAATGAAGAAATCCAACTCGTCCAATTGCCATTAGTGTCAATGGACAGCTTGTCAATAGGTAGCATGGTTGACGAAAATTGTGGTACAGGGCATCGCTCGTCATATCAACCAGACTAAATGCGCATCCGGCATTCTGTCTAAAATCTGAGAAAGCAGTTGTTTCAGCATTAAAACTAAACTGGGCTTGGTTCGCTCCCTGGTGCAGTCTGTACTGTTGTATGGGAACAGCACATTGAACGTCTCCGTAAAGGTTACCAGAAAGCTAGAAATTTTCATTAACGCGTGTCTTCGTCGAATTTTAAGAATTTTCTAGCCCAAAACAATTTCAAATGAACAGCTGAGTCAGCGTACGGATCAGATGCCTATCGACGAACTGATACGCAGGCGAAAATTGTAGTGGATAGATCTCACGTTGCTGAAAAGTAATAACTGCAGTGCTTTGCATGCCATGAAACGGGGTTGTCCTAGAAAATCATGGCGCCACGCGGCGCCGAGCCGTTCTATGGCGAAAGACTGTAAGTTTCTGGGTTAGTCGTGGAGTAGATGCGTCCCATTGCCCAAAACCAAGTACGAGTACGCCTGAGCCATTTTAGGCCAGAAAAAGAACAGTCTAAAACGTTTCAGGCTTTTCCCAACACCACCGTGAGCACTCAACGGGTGGTCATGTGCGCGTGCTATCAAGGTCGACGTCAGCTCCTCCGGAATCCAGAGTTTCCAAGAACTCTCCTCCTGAGTTTCATCGCCGGTCGCATATTCCGAGCGCCGGTACACAAACCCGTCAACAACTCTCAAATCCGGAAGCAGGTGTTGACTTTGTTTCACCCTTTCGACCAAAGCGGTGTATTCATCTGACGAAAAATGTTCCGATGTTAAATCCACCTCCAATGACGAGTCAAACAGTTCCAACAAGTCGATGCACTCAGTAGCATGCACTCTTGACAAGGCATCCGGAACGACATGTTGCGTGCCTTTTCGGTGCCTGATTGTAAATGAAAAGCCTTGAAGCTTTAATGCCCATCTGGCAAGCCTTCCATGAAGATCAGTTTGTGTCATAAGCCACTTCAACGATGCATGGTCCGTGACTACTTCAAATGTGCGGCCTTCGACGTACGCTCGTACGCCGTCACCGCAAGAGTGTCTTGTTCCGAAACCGTGTAATTACGCTTAGCTGAGTTGAGCTTTTTTGACATGTACGCCACTGGAGCTTCCGCACCGTTTTCAGAACTGCGCCAATACCACATTGGCTGGCATCGCAGTGTATAGAAAACGGTTTTGCAAAATCTGGGCTGTGCAACACCGGTGCGGAAACTAGTATTTGCTTTAACGTATTGAAAGCCGTGAGCCCTTCCTCCGTCCAGGTAAATACACGTTTCTTTTTCAACGTGTCTGTCAGCGGAGACGACAATGTTGCGAAGTTCTGTACGAAGCGGCGGTACCACCCGCACATGCCTAAAAATCGTCTTAACTGTTTGACCGATTTAGGCAAAGGAAAATCTGCTATACCCTGTACCTTACCCGGATCAGTACGAATGGTACCATTACCAACAATATACCCCAAATAACGCACTTCCTTCATCAGGAACTTGCTCTTCTCTACATTCAGAGTGAGCCCAGCTTTCCGAAGACAAAGAGCGACCTCCTGCAACAACGACAAATGCTCGTCAAAGGTTTCAATAATCAACAGTAAGTCGTCGAGGTAAATAAACACCTGATGACGAAGGTGTGCAGGGATTACCCGATCTATCAATCTTTGCATGGTTTGAGGCGCGTTGCACAGTCCGAACGGCATAGTTACGAACTGGTATTGGTACGATCATATTATATTACCACGGAGCTATGCTTCGGCAATAAGTTCTTATGGTCGCCACACACTATCGAGCACAACCACGACTGAACCACCATCGAACCATTAATTACATAGAATGGTGTAATTGAGGAAAAAAAATTTTTTCACACGGTCTATGAAAATGATGGTTCCATGGTGGTTTTTGTCGTGGTTGTATTTGATGTGCGACACGGAATGTCGTCTGTGTTTGGAGGATGTTGAGACCACAAGCCACATTTTATACTAATGCCCGGCGATTGCACGAGTTAGGTATACTTTCCTCGGGCAGATTCCCACGTGGTCTGCCGTTATCAGGATAACTCCTGCAAGAGACATACTGGCCTCCGTACGAGTGGTGGACTTTTCATACAACAATTACATAAAAAAAACTACGGGACAAAAAATCTTCTATGGTCACAGTGCCCACCATTAGGGTCCGTAGCCTGAACCTTTCTATCTATTTAACCTAACAAATATACTTTGGAATTTTGGGATACTTCAGAATACTTTTAGAATTGAAGGAAATAACAGTTCATTATTTCGGCTACAACTCGAACTTCGTTTTGAATTTTTGAAAGTTAAAAAGGCGTTGTAAGCAATTTTAATTCCCCTATGGTTGTGTAGCAATTCAGTTCAAAAAGTTACTTCCCACTTCCAATTACAACTTGAAATTTAATACTAACGTTGACATGATACTTTGGCAGTGACAAAAATCATACAGTCACAAAAAAAAGACTAGGATTCAATGCTAACCGTTCTATTTCTCAATTTCGCTATGATACGAAACTGAACTTTGCGATGAGGAAAAGTCACCTCATCCAGTTGTCAATATTCTGGTTGCCAGCGAAAATTGTTCTCACACATCCGCTTCACCAGCCGTTCGCCGGAGTCGATTTCGACGCTCACATCAAAGAATTTATTGCCCTCATTCTTTGTAGGAGTCCCAAGGCGCTTATAAAGAATGACATCAGGCGACTACATTGCAGACGATGATGCTAGTGAAAAGTCGCACAAAGCGAGAAGAAAAAAACGAATCCTCTAAGCAAACTTCGTTGGCACTTTACTTCCTATATCTGTAGTTGAATGGAATGTCATAGATTTGTAGATATCCATGGTTTGGTTTCATCAATGGATGTTATAAGAGTATTGGCATCAGTTGATAATACACTCTGGGAAGTCTTGGAAATCGTTACAATTTTTTATTTTCCTATTTTTAGAATTGTTGGAAACTTGTGGAAACTTAATCAGTCTTCCCTACCAGTGTTGAAAAATGATTAGTTGAATCTAAGGTTTTATCATTTTCAATTTGGCGAAGACATTGACACTAAAGATGTCCTTATACTACCAAACGGCACCTGAAAATTGTTGGCTCAGCACACCTACATGTAGTCGTCCCACGGTTAATATCAGCTGGTTTAAAAGTATCCTTTATTCTAAGCAACCGACATGCAATATTCATAAAACACGATCCTTCTGAATTCGTGAAATTATGTTGGACTGTGCGTCCGTATCAATGTAGAAAATACAAACTGACTGAGAGAGCTGAAGCTAAGTACACATTTTTTTTTTGTGGAATCACTGTGTATTCAGAATCATGGATTCAGGACCCGAATGCCGTCCTGTGAGTCCTTTGCCCGATGCCTTTTGCTTTTTGCTGTCGATTCTATTTCGATTTTAGAGCGTGTCATCGTTTCGTTCCATCACCCAGCTCATTTTGTGGCACTTGATTGAAAGGGAACCATCTAAAATTAATAGCTGCCTATAAATCGATTGGCCTTCGTCGCTTTTCGTAAATTGGAAGGTGACGGTCCTTTCTCGGTTCCGACTATTTGTTTTATCCCCGTCGCTCTCTTTCTTTCTCGACACTCGACAATTACTGAACTCGATTGCAGTCAGAAGCTATCAGTAATGGCGGACAGATTTTACCCTGACTACCGCAAAGTAAGCAGATTTTAAGTGGCGTTGGGTGGAACGAGTTAAAGTATCTCGTGCTCCTTCGAATAAAGTGAGCCTTTCATTAAAATTAATCGACTGGGGTTTTAAGTGTTTCAAGATTGTACAGTGAAATAATATCTCATTATAGGAGATTTCAATTAATGGGTGTTTCGTTTTGGCTTTAGGGATTGGTTCAGATGTCCAAAATTGTACGAAAGTAATATGAATATACATCACGATTTCCAAAATCTGCTATGAAATTTAATAAGGTAAATCCATTCGTTAGAAGAAACGACAACTATTGCCTATATAAGAGTGTGCTGGATCGCATAATTGTGAATTAAGGCTAGGGTATTGTGAAAATTGTCTTCTGCTAAAGCTTGCCTAATACCTCCAGTCTCAAGGAAAAATTAAATTGTTATCACCGCGCATGAACTCGTCCCGCTCAGCTTTAAGCTTTGATGATGCACTCAAACACTTTGCCCACTGTGTCCTGCAGGCACATTGGGTGGTAGGAAGTTGGTTCGCAGGGCGGTTTGTCTGGTTTTACAAGCATACCTGCGACAAGTCGGGAATTGTTGTGGCTTATTGTTACGCCCCACACCTCAGGGGAAGACAACACAAACAGTATGTCCTGATGCATCCAACGATCGCTGACTAAGACGCCGCGTTTTCAGACACTCACGCCGTAGACTTGGGATTTCTTTGTTGTACCAGTAATCCTCCTTGCGTTGGTTTGTGGACTTTCTTTTTTGACATAGAGGCCTCGCATACTGTCGCTATCTCCTTCGCAATCTCTGATGTCCTTTGTTCTGCCGTTCCTTCGATTGGGCCCCGATTTTAAAAACAACAATAAAAGAAAAGTTTAACATCGTAAAATTATTGATATGCTGGCAATATCCGCAAAATGTTGTGGACACGATAACAGTCGAACGAAAGTCGTAAGCAAAGTGAAACTTCTCCAGTTGATAGATTTCAATGGGGAGCCGGCTACTATTGAAATCCAGCAGTATCGATAAAGCGGTTAAGAAGTTACAGCTAAGTAACGGCAAAAGTATCTAAGCCCAAAAACTCCGTAACGGAGTCTACCAAGACGTCAATGAGGACTAGCCTATTATTGAACTTCAGCAAACATCCACCAAGCGGTTTAAAAGTTACAGCTATATAACGGCATAATTTTATAATCATAATAACTACATAACGGAAGCTCGGCGGAAAGTATCCAGTTATTTGATGTTAAGGAGGACTGAGCTCCTATCTAATTGCAGAAAAATATATCGAACGGTTCAAAAGTTACAGCTGTATAAGTATGTACTGGTAAAATTTTCTAAGCGAAGTAACTCTATAACGCAAGAAGTTAGCTGGGTAAAACTTTTCTAGCTGGTGGGTCATCATCAGGACCAAGCTCCTAGTTAATTCCAGCAACATCAGTGAGTTAGTTCCAGAGTTACAGCTACGTAACTGCAAAATTTTGAGAGTACAATTAATTTATAGCGGAAAAAGGTAGTTGAGTGAAACTTGTCCAATAGGTAAAAGTTAGTGAGGAATTGCATCCGGTGAAGTTTCAGGAAAATCCACGGTACAGTCAAAAGATTACAGTAATACAACAGCAAAAAGTAATAAGCAAAGTTTTACCTAGACGAAACGCATTTATTTGACGAAGCTTAAAATAAAACCGGAGATAAATTCATATAGTACTCGTAAAATCAATTGAGCTGTCAAAAAGTGTCATCATCTGAAAATCTCGCCCGCATATCGAAATACATAATTCTGCAGCTGCACTTGGTACTATCAACTGCAGTTAAGTATCCCACCGAAATTTTAATTTTACAACTCATAAAGATCCAGAATTAGCTTATATAAAAATCAGTTAATCTGACTTCACTGCGCCAGGTGTCTTTTTATACCCTAGACTTATAGTATAGGGTATATTGTTTTTGTCACGACGGAAATATGTAACACCTTAAAGGAGGCTCCGGAGGTATAGCAATGTATATATATAAATGATCAGGGTCACCTCCTGATTCGATTTAGCCATGTCTGTGTGTCTGTCTGTCTGTCTGTCTGTCTATCCGTCTGTCTGTCTGTCTGTCTGTCTGTCTGTCTGTCTGTCCGTCTGTCTGTCCGTTCGCACGATAACTTTCGATAAAATGAAGCTAGAGCCTTGAAATTTTTGTCAAATGTTGGAAGTGTGATCTAGTTGGATGGTATTGAAAATGGGCATGATCAGGCCAAGAGAACGCCTACCTCCCCTACATATGTAAAATACATAAATGTATCTATAACTCCCGATTAAAGAAACATGAAAAGCTCTAGCTTTGGTAGATTACTCATGAGGGTAATCTCATACTCTCCTGGGAAAATAAAACTGATAAATTGAAAACTAACGGTAATTTTCTTACAAAGAACCCCGGACTACCCTACTTTTCAGGTTTTTTGTCTATAACTCCTGAACCAATTGACGTAGACCCCTGATTTTTGGCGTGTAACCTTGAACTGAGAAGCTGCTTAAGATTATGTGAGTTGGGCATAATCAGATCAAAGGAACGCCTACCTCCCCTACAAATTTCCAAAAATTAAATATTCCTTTAATTACGATAACTTTCGAAAAAATTATACTAGCAAGTTGAAAATTTGGTGGAATGTTGCTAATAAGACCTACTTTGTTGGTATTGAAAATGGGCAAGATCCGACTCAAGGAACCCCCACCTCCCCTACAAATGAAACTTCAAATAAGCGATTACTTTTGATAGAATTAAGCCAGCAACTTGAAATTTTGGTAAAATGTTGAAAGTGAGATTGAGTTAGTTGGTATTAAAGATGGGTAAGATCCGACCTAAGGAACCCCTACCTCCCCTAGAAATTAAACTTAAAATAAGCGATAGCTTACGACAAAATAAAGCTAGCGACTTGAAATTTTGGTCAAATATTTGTAGTATGATCCAGTTGACTAATATTGAAAATACGTAAAATCCGACCATCGAAACCCCTACTTCCCCTACAAAAGAAACTTCAAATAAGCGATAACTTTCGATAGAATGAAGCTAGAGACTTGAAATTTTGTTTAAATGTTATTAGGGGGATCTAATTGGTTGATGGAAATGCTGGGCAAGATCCGAATCAAGGAACCCCCACCTCCCCTACAAGTGAAACTTCAAATAAGCGCTAATTTTCGATAGAATGAAGCTAGCGACTTGAAAAATTGGATAAATATTTGTAGAATGGGTTAGTTAATTGATTTTGAGAATGGTCAAGATCCCACTGAATGAGTGCCAACCTCCCCTATGAACTGGCCATATAAGAGACCCACTTTTAGTGCTTATGGTCGTTGCCAATTGGGACTTTTGGTATCACCACTAGGTCTGTACAAGTCTAGGGTATATACGCTTCGGACTCCGGGCCGAAGCGAAGCTGGTTTATATTAAAATGTTTGTAGCACTAAAACGTTAGAAATAGAAACAACCTAGCCTTCGCGTGAAGGGTATCATACCTTCGTTGTGATTTATGGTGCATTTGCCACTTTGAAATTAGTAGTAAAACTTGTTTCGATTTCACTGTTCCTATGAGAGGTACATGATATAGTGGGCCGATTTCAATCAAATTGAGGAACATAATTAGACAGTCAATATGATTGAATAATATGTAATTTGGTAAAGATACTTTCAGAAATAAAAACGTTCTTCTAACAAAAACTTACTTTTGGAACGGTTGTTCCTATGACAGCTATATGATAGAGTAGCCCAATTTAAACCAAATTCAGGAATATGATTCGCCTAACAATACTATTGATTAGTGTGAAATTTAAAAAAGATATCTTTAGAATTAAAAAAAATTACCATAAAGACGAATTTTTGGAGCAGTCGTTCCTATGACAGCTATATGACGTAGTGGTCCGATTCCGTTTGTTCCGACATATATCCACCGTGCAATATAAAGAAGGCTTTGTACAAAGCTCGATAGCTTCAAAACTGAGAGACTAGTTTGCATAGAACTAGACGGACAGGCGGGCAGCTTAATCAACTCGCCTTATCATACTGACCAAGAATATATAGTTTATATGGTCGGCGATGCTTCCTCCTGTGCGTTGCAAACTTCATAACAAAGTTAATATATACCCTATCATATCCGTTAAGGGTATAAAAGTAATCGGAATTTTTTTGTTTTGAATTGCATGAGGAGTCGCGTGGTGAAGAGTTTGTTCGGTCGAAGTGTGTTGTATATCAGAAAAATAAAAATCACCAATTTTATTTAATACAATTAAATTTTATGAAGTAACATTGTGAAAAAATATAACTGGATTATTAAATGTTTATGTATATATATACTATTTTAATTAGTTACTTTTTTGCCCTACTACTTACTTTTCTCGGAAAAAATATATTTGACAAAAAATTAGTTGCCAACGCTATTTATCAGAACGACTTCCAGCTGAGAGTAAGCGTCAAGAAATGCTCGCCCTCTGGCATTCATTTCTCGGCTTCTCCCTATTCTAGCGCTCGTGCATGGAAGCCTCCGGCGATTATAATCGGGTAGTGCATACTGGCGTCGTGCACCAGTTAATCTAGCAATCCTTTAAATTCTGCTGGGTCTTGGCCTAGTGGTTAATATTTACATATGTGTACATTCATTGTCCTGGTTTATACATACATACATATTCATATACGCTGTTTTTTGCCTACCATAATCACCCAAACTGACTCTCATCATCCATTCTACAAAATAAAAAAAAAAATAAAAAAAATTTAAAATTTATGAAACATTTCTCACAGAACCCTTCAGGATAGTTGATGACTTTCAACTAAATTGAACAATAAAAAGGCAAATTTATATTCCAAATTTTGTAATTAATTCACGGCAATGTAACAATAATTTTCCGCGAGAAGCGCACGATAGATACTGGAGCACATCTCGCATGGGTAATAGTAACATTGGTCGTGTAAATTTCGTATCTGACAAAGACGAATTGCGGTTGAAGCATAAATTACGTTTACAGTTCTGGGGCAAATAAAGCAGCACAAACTGATGCTCTATCTGTTCGAACAAGAGTTCCCCAAACATACGCCGACAAATTCTCTACTCTACACTAACAAAAAGATACACTTTAGTACGCAAATAAGTTAAATCTGCACGCTCGCACTATGAGATACAACAGTCAGATAGATACTCGTATGTACTCTTGTACAATGCTATAAAATTGTCGCAAGACAAACAACTGTTTCATATGAAAATGAAATTTCGTTGGGCGAAAATAAATGGGAAATTCTCTTGAGGTTTCGCTAACATATTAAAATGGAAAGCTAAGCGGAAATGTTTTATACCGAAATCCAACCGGGGTTCATATACGAGTTGAATATGAATCAGATGCTAAATGACTGGGAGGCTCTTTGGTGCCATTTTACTGTGCTCCGAAGGATCATTTTGCCACAAATCTTAAGATGCTAGGTATAAGCAACCAATAAAGAAAATCAGACGTGTACTAAGTGATAATTTGTATACATACAACTAAATTTTATAGTTTGACGCTGAAAATATGAAGATTATATAAAGAATGGAAATAAGCCAAGATTTTTGGTACGCGTTTACACAGTGAGACATGTTACATACACCACAAAAATGTTCCCCGGCTGTCAAATAATTTGTTGTGACTTTTAATTATACCGCAACTGAAGGAGCATCAGCTGATAGAAGAAAGTAGGGAATGAAAAACCACCAGTCCGAAGCGTATATACCCTAGACTTGTACAGACCTAGTGGTGATACCAAAAGTACCAATTGGTAACGACCATATGCATTAAAAGTGAGTTTCCTATATGGCCAGTTTATAGGGGAGGTTGACAATCATTCAGTAGGATCTTGACCATTATCAAAATCAATTAACTAACCAATTCTACAAATATTTGTCGAATTTTTCAAGTCGCTAGCTTCATTCTATGGAAAGTTATTGCTTATTTGAAGTCCCACTTGAAGAGGAGGTAGGGGTTCCTTGAGTCGGATCTTGCTCATTATTGCCACCAACAAATAAGATCATGCTTCAAACATTTAAACAAAATTTCAAGCCTCTAGCTTCACTCTATCAAAAGTTATCGCTTATTTGAAGTTTCATTTCTAGGGGAGGTAGGCGTTCCTTAGGTTTGATCTAACCCATCTTAAATACCAACTAACCCGATCTTACTTCAAACATTTGACCAAAACTTCAAGTCGCTGGCTTGATTCTGTTATCGCTTATTGAATTTGCATTTGTAGGGGAGGTAGGGGTTGCTTGATTCGGATCTTACCCATTTCCAATACCAACCAAGTAGATCCTACTAACAGCATTTTGTCAAATTTTCAACTCGCTAGTGTCATTTAATCGAAAGTTATCGTAATTAAAAGAATATTTAATTTTTTGAAATTTGTAGGGGAGGTAGGCGTTCCTTTGATCTGATTATGCCCGACTTACTAGAACTTAAGCATCTTCTTACTCCAGGGTTACATGCCAAAAATCAGGTGTCTACGTCAATTGGTTCAAGATTTATAGACAAAAAACGCGAAAAGTAGGATAGTACGGGGCTCTTTGTAAAAAAATTACCGTTAGTTTTCAGCTGATCAATTTTATTTTTTTAGGGGAGTAGAAGATTATCCTCACGAGCAATCCGCCAAAGCTAGAGCTTTTTATGTTTATTTAATCGGGAGTTATAGATACATTTAATTATTTTACATATATAGGGGAGGTAGGCGTTCTCTTGGTCTGATCATGCCCATTTTCAATACCAGCCAAGTAGATACTTCCAACATTTGACCAAAATTTCAAGTCTCTAACTTCATTCTATCGAAAGTTATCGTGCGAACGGACAGACAGACAGACAGACGGACAGACAGACAGACAGACATGGCTAAATCGAATCAGG
Organism: Chloromyia formosa; assembly: GCA_964017055.1. Taxonomy (NCBI): domain Eukaryota; kingdom Metazoa; phylum Arthropoda; class Insecta; order Diptera; family Stratiomyidae; genus Chloromyia; species Chloromyia formosa. The sequence continues at coordinate 140,813,133 of OZ024813.1, forward strand.
AGGTGATCCTGATCATTTATATAAATACATTGCTATACCCCCGGAGCCTCCTTTAAGGTGTTACATATTTTCGTCGTGACAAAAACAATATACCCTATAGTAAAAGTCTAGGGTATAAAAATATTGTAAAAAGCTGACACAAATTGCAGGTAGGCTATTAAAACAAAATGTGTATGAAACACGTATAAATTGTGTGTAATGATAGCCTCTCTTCAATACAAGTTCCACACTCTCAGGTCTAGAATGTATTTCGTCACAATTGCTTTTTACAGGAAACGACATTGTCGTAGATGGTTGCATTACTACTTTGCCTTAATGCCCGGCTCACATTATTCCAGTCCAGTAATCCAGTCCAGCGATCCAGTCCAGTGCTGGACTGGATCATATCGTCTACATGATTCCAGTCCAGTAGTCTGGCGAGTGTGTTGTTGATTCGGTAACTATAGTAACAATGATTTCTGGGCGAGCTGGAATCAAAAAGTAGACCGACAATCCAGTCACTGGACTGGATTGCTGGACTGGATTGCTGGATTGAATTGCTGTCCAGTGCCGGTTCACATTATTCCAGTAGCAGTCCAGCGCTGGACTGGATTACTGGACTGGATTGGTTACTGGAATAATGTGAACCGGGCATAATTCCTAGTGGGGCATAGCGTGTCAGCTACCCATGCGCGCTATCGTACTCTGGGCAATGGGGAGCTACTCCTCAATCGACTTACCCAGCGCCTTACACTCTTTTGCCACATACTGACTTTACGACCCCCTCTTGGTCGGCCTTGGTTGGAAATGGGGTTCCATTCCATGGCATGCAAAATAATGCAGCTATCACTCTTCCACAATGTGTGACTAAGCCACTGCCCTTTCGCCTGCGAATCAATTCGTCGATTGGCATCTGACCGTACGCCGATTTAGCTCTTCATTTGATATTGTTTCGAGCCAGAAAATTCTTCGAATTCGACGAAGACATGAATTGACGAAAACTTGCAGCTTTCTGGTAGCTGCTGTAATATATTGTATGTAATGTATTATCCGCTCCTATCGAGGAGCAAACTGCGACTCAGATCATCACTTGGTGAAGACGACCTACAGATGTAGAATTTCCTCAGTGCACCAGTCAAGAATCAGCCCTCACAAAATCTTTGCGGTTGATAAGCTCTTGAGTGATGCTACAGCGGTGGCGTATACTACCGCCCTTGAGGAAAAACTATCACCTATGCTACACAACATCAGCAACACAGGCGTCCATGGGTTCTGGGAAGAACTCAAGGGTACCATCAAGGATGTCGCAGAGAAGGTCGTGGGATATAAAACCCGGCGAGCGCGAAATGACTGGTTCGACGAAGAATGCAAAAATTCACTTGACGCGAAAAACGAGGCCTACAGACAATGGATTCAACGAGGAACCAGAGCCAGAAGAGAAAAATATGACGAGCTACGGCGAATATCGAATAGAATAATTAGACGTAAGAAACGTAAATACCTTGACGAGCAGTTGCTGAACATAAACGAAAACTTAGCTAATAGGAACACCAGACAAGCGTACAAACTAGTAAATACAATTAAGAACGGCTACCAACCCAGAACGAGTCATTGGCGAATATCAAAGCGGTTTCAGACCTGGTCGCTCCACAACCGATCAGCTCTTCTCAGTCAAACTGATACTCCAGAGGTGCTGGGAATACAACGTAAACGTATACCAAATCTTTGTCGACTTCAAGCAGGCATACGACAGTATCGATCGTGGAGTACTGTACAACACCATGCTGCAATTTGGTATACCAGCAAAATTAGTGCGACTGACAAAGATGACGATGACCAACTCCGTCTCACAAGTCAGGATCCAGAATAGACTTACTGATCTATTTGAAACACGCACTGGTTTGAAACAGGGCGATGGACTGGCTCCGACGCTCTTCAACCTAGCACTGGAATACGTTATTCGGGCCATGAATTTGGACAACAGCAAGACGCTACTCATCAAGTCGACACAATTAGCAGCGTACGCCGACGACACCACCATCATGTCCCGAAGATTGGCTGACGCAGAAGAACTTCTGCATACGCTTGATACCGCTGCAAAGGAAGTTGGATTACGTATTAACGATGGTAAAACTAAAATAATGATGCAATAGGTGACAAGGACACCTGCACAACCAAGCATCAATGTGGGGGACCTCAACATCGAGTTCGTGAACAACTTCATTTACCTGGGTTGCAACCTGTCAAGGGACGCCAACGAAACTGACGAAATCAAGCGACGGATACAGTTAGCTAATAAGACTTTTTTCTCGGTTCTCCCCATAATGAAATCGAAACATGTGCACAGAAACGCGAAGCTCCGCGTGTACAAAACCATTATACGACCAGTGCTATGCTATGGCTGCGAAGCATGGACCCTAACTCAAGCCTCCGAAAACATGCTAGACACTTTCGAACGTTCTACGGCGAATTTTCGGGGCTGTTTGCGATCGAGATGGATGGCGCATCCGGTACAACCATGAGTTGTATGAACTGTACGATGAGCTGCAAGTCTCGAAAATCGTCAAACTACAACGACTTCAATGGGCAGGGCATGTACAAAGAATGGACGATGATCGCATGCCTAAGAGAGTAATGAATGCAGAACGAGTCGACGGAGCGAGACTGCGAGGACGACCGAGATCTCGTTGGGAGAGCTCAGTAGGTGTGGACACCGCGCAGCTGCTGGGCTCCCAAAATTGGAGGACGCGGTCACGTGACCGAGATAATTGGAGGACAATGATCCAGGCGGCCAAGGCCCGACGTCGGGCTGTCGCGCCACGATGATGATGATGATGAATGTATTATCCGCGTATTTTCGAAGTTGAATTGCGAAAATTCAACTCAGGCTATTAATCTACATACAGGGTGGCGCAAAAGAAACGAAGGGGTTTGAATAGTCCATAATTCCTTTATTTTTGAATGAATCGAATTTCTTTTCTTTTTGTAGTACACTTCATAAATGTGGAATTTTATTAATTTAAACGTGAAAAATAACATCGCGTAATTGGTGCCCATTTCCAGCTTCGCAAATTGCGCTCTTTCTAAACGTTTTCATTATTTTTTCAAGATTTCTGGAGGTATCGCTCGAATTTCTTCTCGAATATTATTGTTTAGTTGGGGCATGGTCTGTGCCTTATTCATATGCTATACACATACTCCAGACCATACTCCAACTAAAAAATAATATTCGAGAAGAAATTTTAGCGATACCTCCTGAAATCTTGAAAAAATTCATTGAAAATATTTTAGAAAGAGCGCGACTATGCAAAGCTGAGGATGGGCACCACCTACGCAATTTTTTTTTTCACGTTTAAATTAACAAAATTCCCCATTTATGAAGTATACTAAGAAAAAAAAAAGAAATTCGATTGATTCAAAAATAAAGGAACTATAGACTATTCAAACCCCTTCGTTTCTTTTGCGCCACCCTGTATATACTTCTCGTATTATTGTCTATAATTTGCGGCCAAACGGATCGATTTCCACGAAAAATTCATAAACATAACCGTTAGCATCCAGAAAAATTTCTAACGTTTTAATTTTTCGATTTGGTCGTAGTCCCCACATATGGAGGAGGGGCCACATGGCGATGAGTAGGCGGAGAATTGAGAATGAAACCCGTCAAAAGAATGTCAAAAATTACCAAGATTTGTGTCAAACCAATAGTTTCCGTGGTCGCTGAGATGATAAGGCCAAAGACTACTCCTCCCCAGGGCGTGGGTAGGCATGGTAAAAATCTCTAATATAACCAAAAAATTGTGAGCGAAGCGAGCTCCCTTGTGTGAAAGTCAACGAATAGGGGAAAGTACGATTTTTTGGAACGAGTTGGTACGAGTTTTACTTTTTATTCTTTGGCATCACTGGAATTGGCTAAAGTGGGTGCAATTGCAGTTTTATAATGCTTACATACAGATTATAGTAAAGCTTCTATAATCATTATTGTAACTGAGCGTCTGTCAGCCCCGGGTTCGAATCCCGTCATGGCATTGAATGTTTATAACGTAACAATAAAATAAAAATAAATAAAAATGGGCAGTAAGTGCATGAAAGCCACATGCATCATTCGAAAAATTAGTAAATTATAATGTTCGTGTAAACATTAAACATTTGATAATTTATTAAAACATTTTTATGCATAGTAAATAACTTTAACATAAACCTTAATGTATGTCACCGCAAAATTTGCCACTTTCAAACTTCCTTTCAGAGCTGATGTCGGTCTGTTCACAAATTAAAATTACCCGATGATGAGAGAGAATAGTAAGCATAAATCTATACCATTACCAGTCTAAATTAGAAAATAATTCAACAAAGGTTTTTTACATCCTGTCTCGAAATTATAGAGCCACTTCAAAATAACTAAATTTATTCATACTTAAAAACAATTTAACTAACTTATGAAAGAAACTTTAACTTTAGTAAGTAATTGGTCCTCCATTTTTATGTATGACCTGGAATATGTGGTTTGGCATACTGTCTACCAAGTTTTCAAGACAATGGACTCCCAGACTTCGGATGTTGCCACTTTCAAAGAATTTACGTCTTCGTAAGTTTTATTATTAGCGTAAATCCGGCGTACAATTGTTCTCCACAAATTTTCTACTGGGTTGCAGTCTGATGAACGGGCTGGCCAGTCAAGAACCGTGACTTCATTTCGCTCGAATCATTTCTTTCTGTCGATGCTGGTGTGTATACTGGCGTTATCTTGCTGATATCTTAGTTTTAAACATTGATGCTTCCGCAAAAATGGGAACAGGCTACTTTCTAGGACATTATGGTAATCCTTGCTGTTCATTTTTGAGCAAGTGAGTACCTGATTCAGCTTCCCGTGAGCGCAAAATGCCGCCCACATCATACAACTTCCGCCACCAAAATTCCTTTTTGAAAAACACTCGTATATAGGCTTCTTCCGTAAGTCCCGCCAATAATTGTTGTAGCCATCAGGTCCGTCCAAACAAATTTTTTTTTTATCGCTGAATATTACCTAAATAATACTTTGTTATAATTGTTGGCAAGTTTTCACGTTTTGTATGAATAAATAAAACACTCGCATCACTCGGTGCTTAACTCTCCAGATTCCATTGCCGGTTCATGTTCAATCTCGCAAATTCTAACCTCTTTTGTTTATGAAGAGGCGTAAGAAGCGGTGCTGTCAACATTTCAGACATTACACTGTTCGGATTATTTTTTATAACCCGCCGAATTGTCTCTCTCGACACAATTAGCTCACATTCGTTTTGAATCTGTGCGAGAGATTTCGTACGCTTCTATCATTCCTTTTTCCTTAGGTGAGAGAATTTTCCCACGTGGCATATTCAGAAAAATTAATTTTAGGCTGGTTAAGAACAAAATTTAGAACACACACTAAAAATGTATACAATGGCTCTATACTTTTGTGACAGCACGCAAAGACACTTTTACTGTTATTTCTATTTATAATACCGTATCAACACTTAAACTGCTTGCACGTGCACTGATAACGAATGACAAACATACACGGCACGTTTTATAACTTTAAAGCGATAAGAAATTAAGAAATGCTGAAATTAGCAATTGGCTCTATAATTATGTGACGCACTGTATGTATTCGTAAATGAAACCGATACTTGGACGACGATATTCAAATCCATGGGTGTTTGTGCTGTATGTTTTATTCTTCTTTCATTCTTTCCCACTTTCTGATTAATTTTAATTAACCTACTAATCTTATCTTGTATAATTCCATCGTATATTCAATGTTCTTGGAATTAATACCATAATTGTCATATTCATTCCTAAATTACCCCATTGAAAACTAAAAAAAAAAACCATTTTATTAGCCTTTAATCTCATGCGATAATTAAAAGGGCAATTAGAGCATAACGTTATTCTGAAGACAATCATGGCTCCTATGTCACTCTACGAGTAATTGGTGGTTTTGATGTTATGTCTTCACACAACATTTATGGTGAAGGGTCCTTTGAACGAAATGCATAGGACGTTATGAAAGCATAACCTCACATATGATAAAATAATGAGCTTTTCACTTTCTTAACTTGTTGAAGGGCCTATAAAGGCTGGGAAAATGTCTTGGCATTATTAAACGAATGGTGATGGTGGTTTCTCCTGTACAGTATTATTAGTGGCGTTTTTCGTGTTAAATATTTATGTTCATTCTCCTTGTTTTAGGCATGGGTTAACATACTCCTGAATATTTTATGGACGAGTACTATACATACATGGGGCATGTAGCCTATGAACTTTATTGGATGAGTCAACATTTATGAATTCGTAATGGAGACGATTAATTTTATTTGAAAGGTGTTAATATGTAGTTCAAATGGAATATGGTAATTGATTTAAGGCTTGTCGGGAAAAGAATGATTTATTTAAAGGCACAACATGAGGTGTTGGGAGAAATTATCAATAAACCTTTCATGTCATTCATAAATTTATGTAAAGTATCAACTCTTCTAACATGGATATGATTCTAGGTAATCAATTTCACGTAACCATCCGCGTCTCCCTCTTGCTATAAAATAGTCCAAGCTGGAAACGAAAAACAGGAAAAATAAATTACTTAGTTTTGAAATTTTTCCACAATTGTTGGTAACAGTCCCCTGAATATGAGCTCAAAAATTCCCGATGGTAGAGGGTCGGGGAGTGTAAGGGAGAAGGGGTCAAAAGTCCTTTTTTTTCGTTTTTCTTCATTATTTTGCAAACTAAGGACTCTATCAAAAATATTTCAAGGCCGAATCCAAGTATTTAACATTTCCTACAAAATGGTGTATCATCCCCTCGACATTAAAATTGTTTATTATTCTCTAAGCCAGGCGTCGGGAACCAGCGGGCCGCATGCCGTCCTACATACGCTTTTGTGCGGCCCCCCAGGTAATAACGAGTTATGTGCTTTAAGTTATAGCATCTGAAAAACGTGAGCATTCTGTAAACGCACACAAGTACACACTACAGGTTTTAAAGATATATCAATAAACCATAACAGACCTAGAGGAAAAAAACCGAAAGATTTGGTCACAGTTCTAATACATAATCCCAAACAACACCTGATTGGTTACACAGGGAATATCTAGTCTAGTCATACACTTCTTGCTCTGTATGGCGGTGACGTAACAAAAACATATGACGCTTTGCGACATCAGCTTTTCTCGAGGTCTACTACAGGTAACCAGTTGAATCTGTCAAAGCTACCACCGACAGAGGATGCCGCTATTTAACGCATCTTTCGTACTCATCACCGAGTTCAGATATGGCTGGGCCAAATTAAAAACCCACCGGACTGGGAATGGAGGAAGGACAGTCAAGGCCTTGCTCTTATTAAAACCACCAGAGATCCAGCTCCTCAATCAATCCTAATCTACATTTTCTGTAAGTGCAAAAAAAGGCTGCACTAACGCCTGTAGTTGTAGAAAGACCGCCCAAAATAAATGTAAAATTCAATTAATAACTGGCGTAACAGTCCAATCTGAACCATAACCTCGAGATGAGTTAGCATTATTATATATATTATTATTATATTAATTACCCCATAAATGGGTTCTCATTTAACAGCAGAGTGGGCTCATAGGCCGACACGCAAATCCCCTATTTTATCAAAAACTACTGCATTCAGTAAGACTCAAAATGCCTTCAGCAGTAGACTAGTACATTCGCCACAACATCCTCAGTCATATGATATCCATCTCGCCTAGGTATCACTTCAATGCCAAAAATTTCCATTTTCCATACCAAAGGATTCAAAATGCCTTCAGCAGTAGACTAGTACATTCGCCACAACATCCCCAGTCATATGATATCCATCTCGCCTAGGTATCACTTCAATGCCAAAAATTTCCTTTTTCCATACCAAAGGACTCAAAATGCCTTCAGGGGCGACCGGTAGCGCAGTGTGTTGAGGCATCAGTCTCATGTTTGACTACCGGCGTTTCGGGTTCGAATCCCGTCCACGACCACGTTCGTGGCCATGGATGTGCAGGAGGTGCATGCTGGCAACTGCATTCTCCAAAAGCAGTTTATGCCGTCGAAACGTCAACTGGGCCACATGGAACAGTTGACGCGCTATGCCCCACAGGGGGTTAGGGCAATCGAGAGAAAATGCCTTCAGCAGTAATCTAGTGCATTCGCCTCAACATCCTCAGTCATATGATACCCATCTTTCCTAGCCATCGCTTCATAGCCAATAATGTCCACCAAGAATGTCCTTTTTTCACACCAAAGGACTCAAAATGGTATCAGTTCTGAAGGGGAAGTGCCCAGACAAGCGCACAAACGAACAAACGACCAGCACACATCGGACTATATGCCCGTCGACAATCAAATATTTTTTATATGGGACGGGCCAAAAAGTGAAGCTCCAAGTCTACAAAACGATAATCCGACCGGTATTATGTCATGGTTGTGATACAACTCCCTCAACCTCACTCAAGCATCTGGAAAAATGATCAACGAATAGAAAGAAGGGTTCTCGACGAATCTTTAGAGCGACGCGCGATGAAGACTAATGGTGAAGCAAGTACAACAACGATCTGTACGAATTATTTGACAAACCAGAAGCCAAATATCAAAACTACAGTAGGCAGGTCATCTGCAACGAAGGGACGGACATTAAATCCCTTAAAATGCCTTCGTTTGGCACCGACAAACGCGTGGAAAACCGAAGAAGCGCTGGGAAAACTCGGTGCGAGAAAATAAATATTAAGAAGTAGCTCGACGTGTAAAATTGGAAACAGCAATGTAAAGACCGAGACGAATGGAGGCGACGACTTTTGGAAGCCATATTCCACCGGGAACGACACGGCTTATACTCGTAAGTAAGTAAGGTAGTAAATGGCCTATTGCTGTCAAAATCAAACATGTATATCCTACGCAAATTTGACAATATTTAATCTAATTCATATAAATCGGCAATTATCATTAGTTTCAAAGCTGACTATCATCTTTAACAAGTGGCCTTCTATTGTATAGTACACCTATATAAAATAAGCTAAAGAAAACGACATGAAAACTTTCATTGATTTTCGCTAGTTCAACTTGGTCACAGCTGTCGGCATTGAAGCATTCAACTGCCATCCATAGGCATACTGGACCTACTCGTATGAAGATGTGATAATGTCACATGGTCAGATAAATTACATGAAACTAAAACTTTTTATATTACAAGACATCAACGGAAACCAAAAACAAGTCCTACCCTACATTTACTTTTGCACTAACGACATCTCGAGCATAAATGTTACGGCCTTGGACACAGATTGCAAGGTTGGGCAATTTTTTCTCATCTTCTCACACTGTCGTCCGTCCCAACATGTACAAAAGAGGTTGTTTTTCTTTTTCGGAAGAACGAACCATACTCGTATGCAGAGAATGTTAAAGCTGTTTCTCAATGAAAAACATCCGCAACACCATATTCTTCTGCGAACCGGTCTTCATTCGTAATCGAATGAATTGTTAAGAAGTTTTAACAGGCACAAAGTACGGCAAAGATTGTGCGAATACGTAAGAAACAAAGATTTCGAAGTGTCCTTTTAATTAAATCATATTAAAAACGGTCGATTTTCCCTTTCATTCGAAAAAGTTCTTCGACACCCACTCACTTGATTTTCCCCCGAAGTGTCGAAAGGACTCTTGTCCTTCATGACCTACATATGTTTCGATAATGTGCGAAAATATTAAGTCAAGTTGTTAAGATGTTTCTCATTGCTCGAGGAAATCACACGTCATTACGACAGATGCAAGGCTTTTTATTAAAGCGACATTTCAAATTGCACCCTTGTAGAGATTTCTTTCTGTAACTTCCGAATTAGGCGGGAAAACCAAAGGGGAGTCCTCTAACAAGTTCAACTTTTTTAGCACATGAAATCAAATCATCCCTTATTGGATTGAGTTTGGAAAACTGAAATTGGGTTCCGTTTTTTTTCGTTCGAATGCTGAGGGGGTGTTTTTCGCATCACCTAGTTGTTGGCGTGTATACGTGTATATTGGATATGTAACCCAGAACCTATTGTAATCTTTTGCTTCTGGATTGAAGAGGATATGTTACGGATGACAAAAAATAAACGGGGAAGTACATACGTACTAGTATACTGAATATACTGTAAGATCTTCCCTGGTGTAGAAGGCAAGATACGGCACTCAAGGAACACACACTTCTGAGACGCGTATGTTTGCAATGATAGAGAAAATAAGTTAGGAGGATACAATTGGAGGGAGCTCACAACTCTTTAACTCGTCTCTGTTCCATTTTATAGCCTATGTCATGTTATTGTCGCATTATTTTGTTTTTGCTGTTTAAGTTGACTTGAGAAATTGTATTCGATTGAACGGAATTTCCGATTCATTTGACTACATCGATATCGGGTTTAGAAATGGCGAATGACATGGAGCACTTTGTACGGGTTTATAGATAATACTAAAAAAACAAGTTCCCAATTGGTTTTGGGTTTGTTGCCAAATCGATTTTATTTTATTTCACCTTTGTTTCTGAAATCTGTCTGAAGGATTAGGCACGCTTCTGTATTCTGGATGCTTGTGACACCGTTATCCTCGCAGTTATATTGCAAGATCTTGTTAGTAATGTTATCAGTTCTCATTTGCCTTCTTCCAAAATTACCTTCCTCCAGACACCTCTGCAACAAAGGCTTGCTGATGGCTGGAGAGCCAATCAATCAAAGACAAATTAACGCTGGTCAAGACGATCATCAACTTCTCGTATATTAGTGATGGGTGAAAAGGCGAATTTGAATTAACTGGTAAATCTATTAATGCTAGTATCGATTAGCAACTGCATTTCTGCTAACTACTAATTGTAATAAGGGCAGTGAAAATTTATTATCTGGCGCCGTAACTGGTCGTTCAATTTGGTTATTATTACTGAAGATGCTCTCGAAACTTAATGGATCTTTTGTGCTAACTATAATAATCTTCAGATTTGAACGGTTAAAATAATTGAATTTATTTGACTTATTGTGAGTAAAATTTAAATCTTTAGTTATGTGTTATCATACAAAAAAGCATATGATTCCATTCACAAATGCTTGAAAAACCAAAAACTGACCAGGAATCTAATAATTAATTCTTAAAAATAAAAAACAAAAGTCATCTCCATACAACGTTGATTACTTGCATGGTGGGGGACCGTACAACTTCAGACTTGACGAATGAATTGGTTCCAAATTGGTTTGCCTCAATCGTGAGACCATTTTGATTGACTGTATGAGACTATACATTCGTAACGATAACGAATATTTGCCTGATTAAATGGTGTACCCATACTTGCATCCATTTGGACGGGGACCAAAATGGATCCGCTCCGAATGGTCCCGACATTTCAGGCTCACACACTGCGGAGTACATCCATCGCGAGTCAGACGTCAATTTAAAAGTCAAGTTCGATGACGAACTCAATTTCTCACTTGTCCGATTTCAATTCACGTACCGTCATTTGGATTTAGAACTACCTTGGCGGCCACCAACATGCAAAAACAATTTTATTGTTGCAATTGTATTTAACAGAGACAACTTAAAACATACACCAAATTTGACTCCGTTCTGTTCGGATTCGCGCACAAGTGCCGTGGCAGTCCGGTGCTGGGTCGTGGATTTTGGGTTTGGATTTTTGGAAGTTTGATGATCAACCTTCTTTCCAATCAGTGGGAAAGGTCTCTGTAATCCTTATCAACAAGTGAGTGCAGCACCTCGGCAGCTTGACAAAGTTCGGCAGGAATATCGTCGAGTCCGACGGCCTTTTCTCGATTGAGTGCAATAATCGCAGCGACTAATTTCTCTTTAGTCGGGGCAGTGGACCGTATACGTACATTTTGATAGTTAGCTTAATTATATACATATATAAGGGGGATCTTCTGCAGAGGTCACACGGTTCAACACCCCGGCGAAGTGTTCTCTCCACCGCCTCATTTGAACTTTCTCCAAGATAAGTAGCTTTCCATCACTATCCTTCATCGACTGTTGGCAAGAGTTACGACCACCTATAAACTCCTTGATGACATGACAACATGACAAGTTGTTGCTTCTTGCGGCTTCTTCTGCTGAGGCTAGAAGAGAATTCGCATAATCTTTTTCAATAATCCGCTGTTATGAAGCGTCGGACATCCGGGGCTTATTTCAGCAATCCGGGTTTGTGCCATTGATGGCTAATCCGCTGTCAATGTACGCATTTTTTATGCCCTCCTGTTTTGATTTATGTCACTATCGGGGGGATTAGTTAACTCAGCTGCTTTTTGCGCAAGATGGTCGTTATATTGTTGTAAGGCAGCTGCATTTTTTAGTCCAGCGGTGTTGAATTTGCGGCGCCTGGATCTTTCGTCGCAAGGATGGCGCACGGCTGCAATACGCAATCGAACACTAGCGATCATAAGATAATTGTCTCTTGCCATCTCAATATCGGCGCCCTTCTCATTTTGCATGTCCAGGGGGCAACTCTTGAATCTTTTCCTAATGCCAAAGTGGCCGATCTAATTTTGTGTTCTGCGCCGATCAACAGAGGACCAATTGATTTTGCGATTGTCCTTATGCTCAAACATAGTACCACTGGTAAAGTGACTGAAAGTTGCAGAACTCTACAAATCTTTCACCGTTGGCGTTGGCCTTACGATCACCAACACCGTGTCTCCCCATCACAAGTCTGAACCATAGTTATCAGCGCCAACTTTCGCATTAAAATCTCCCATAACCATTATAATATCACCTTTAGGTGTTCTGCTCTGAACGGCGTTTAGTTGTTCGTAGAAAGAATGTTTCGCCAAGACATTGCCGGGTTCAGTTAAAGCATAACATTTTATTATTGGTAGTCCGGATGGCGCAACGGTTAGCACGTTCGCCTTCTACGCACTGGGCCCCGGTTCGATTCCTACTGAATGCGGTAGTTTTCGATAAAAAAGAGGAATTACGTGTCGGACTATGAACCCACTCAGCTGTTAAATGAGTACCCATTTATGGGGTAAATAACTCGGTTGAGCGTGTTGCTGATCGCACACCTTTGCACAAGACATACCGTCACGATCTAGAAAATGAGATGATGCTAACTCATCTCGAGGCAAAGGTTCAAATTGGACTGTTGCGCCCGTTATTTTTATTTTCATTTAAACAGTGGGTTCTCTAAATTAGGTTTCCATGTATTGGGTTCTTGGAGAAGTCGGTATTGCCGGAAATTGAGCTGCTGATGCATTAGCAAGGACGACCACGCACAATCCTTTCTATGGTCCGGAACACTTCTGTGGGATTCCACTATGTGCCGCTAGAAAGTTGGAGCGATCTAGAGCCGCAACCCATTGGGAGAGGCTAACCAAGATGTTCATTTCGGGCTAGTCGAGTATCAGATCTTCTGATCTACTGCAGCTGAACCAGAATACAGCTAGAAGCCACTTTGAACAGAAATTCAATAACGCATTAAAACAGTCAAATTCGTGTTGATCAATATTTTTGATACCTTATCTAATATTATCTATATGGGGGCGACCGGTAGCGCAGTGTGTTGAGGCATCAGTCTCATGTTTGACTACCGGCGTTTCGGGTTTGAATCCCGCCCACGACGACGTTCGTGGCCATGGATGTGCAGGGGATGCATGCTGGCAACTGCATTCCCCGAAACCAGTTTATGCCGTCGAAACGTCAACTGGGCCACATGTAACAGTTGACGTGCTATGCCCCACAAGGGGTTAGGGCAATTGAGAGAGAGAGAGAGAGAGAATATTATCTATGTATCTACAATACTCCTAATTAGAAAAAAAAACTTTTAGTACACTAACACATTTAGCGCAGATTTACGAACAAATCAAATGTATTATCATCGCATTAATAATACAGCGATATCAACAAATCGGAACACACAATCATCACCGCTAAAACTAACGCCATTGCAACATTAACCTTCATTTCGAATAAATTACTCATCGTCGGACTCCGAACTGCGATAACGACGACTGCCATCAGACAATTATCAAACAGCTAATGGACATAAGGCAACCTGATGACATCGTTTCTATCCAGATCTGAACGACCTCCTACTTACGTACGGTTAGATAGAAATAAATTCTCGTGAATATTCCGAACAATAGAGCAATTGTGTTCATTGAATGCGTCGACAACTACGGCCATAGTAAATCAAGTCACGCAAAAAAGTACTATAAAATCCCTCCCCCACCATACTTCCATATCTTTAGAGCGAGTCCTTGCGCTGGCTAAGCGTAATCCACTCCCTCCCGAAAACTCATAATTGTTTCTACTGTTGAAAGCTCCTGCCTAAAACCTTAGGCGTTAGGCAACAATTTTATTATTACGGTTTTTTCGTGTTTTTTTTTCTATTTCTTTATTAGGAAATACATAGCTCTCAGGTCCATTAGTGAGAAACAACAAATTGCATAAATCGTTTCGTATAGGCAATCAGTTTATTGAACTGTCATTTCGGCTGCGCGTAGGCTGGCGAAGGTGGCGAGCCGTTTTAAGGACATGCAACTGATTTAACGGACATTTAGGAAATGTCAATTGTTTAAGGAGCAAGCAAGGAAATCGAAAAGGGGGAAATGTTTAGGCTAACTCGTAAGAAGGAATGTCCTTTATGAGTGAAGGGCTCATAGATAGATAAGATAGACTGTTGTCTGGCCCACTAGCACTGCGACCTGATGGTCTATTGTGCAGTAGCCCTATGTCTGCTTAAAGGGCTACGCCTGCTGATCAAGTTTAGTCGTACTGATGAAGTTACTTAAATCTTTAATTAATAGTGCAGGAACTTCATCTGGTTCAAGAAAAGCACACCCAAAACATTCCATGAAAGGGGGGGCGAGGGCCTCAAACTCACAGAGAATATTTTGCAAAGTCTCGCCTTCTTCATGACAGAAACGACAGGCTGAATCCTGGGCCAAAAGCAACGTTGCTAGATGGTGTCTCAAGTATGAGTGACCCGAAAGAAGTCAGCAAATCCTTCTAACCTTAAGTCGACTTTTACTGAGTAGTGTTGAAGCTCGTTTTTGTGGGTATCCAGTAATAAACAGCTTTGCCTGTCTCCGACCCGGAAGGCCGTCCCAATACGCTGCGGCCTTGGTTCTCTCCCACACTCTAATACGTCTTTTTACATTGCACAGGGGAGTCCCACAGAAGAGCTCTAGTCCATGAAGAAGTGTGGACGATGCCAACCTGGCTTACTCATCAGCGCGTTCATTGCCAGCAACGCCGACATACCACGGGACCCAGTATAGCGTCACTGTGTTTGAGTATCTCAGCTCTAGAAGGGCTTGCTAGCAGCTCCATGCAAGTTTTAAAGGGACGGCACAATTAGTGAACGCTTTGATGGCTGCCTGATTATCAGGAAAGATTGCTATGGGCCTATTACAGTACCCAGCAGCCCTACAAAGTATAGCAGAGGCTTCTATGGCGTGTATTTCTGCTTGAAGGACTGTAGGAAATCCTCCCATAGGGATGAAGTGTAACTGGTTGGGACCCACGATGACCGCCCCAGTGCCCTCCTCTGCCTTAGAGCCATCCGTTACCATTTTATGGAGTCGGAGGGTAATTCTGAATACTTCTCTTCCCAATCCTCTCTACCCCAGAGTAGTCGAAGACTAATTTCTTCGCCAAATGGTTTAATGCCATTCTGGCTTCAAACCTCTCACTGCTCTAAAGTTCCTGTGCTGGACTGAGCTTGATGTTGCAGTTGCTTGCACTAAGTTTTGTAGCTGCTATTCTTGCTCCCGCCAAGATATGGAACCGCAATGGGGCGAATTCGAATAACACCGCCCAAAATGAAACAGGCCAGTCTTTGTATCTTTCCCAGTGCTATCTTACCATCATCGGTGCCCAGTGGCGGATCCAGAAGAGAACCATGGGGACCCGGGACCCCTCCAAAATATTTGGTATCTATTTATAAAGGACGACCGGTAGCGCAGTGTGTTGAGGCATCAGTCTCATGTTTGACTACCGGCGTTTCGGGTTCGAACCCCGTCCAATACGACGTTCGTGGCCATGGATGTGCAGGAGGTGCATGCTGGCAACTGCATTCTCCGAAACCAGTTAATGCCGTCGAAACGTCAACTGGACCACATGGAACAGTTGACGCGCTATACCCAACAAGGGGTTAGGGCAATTGAGAGATATATAAAGAGGAAATATTCGAAAATAATTTAAAATGACTTACAGGAGCAAGGATTGCCAGGCCTAGCTTTTTGTGGCGATCTTAGTATTACTCCTTCTGCTGCTTTTAGCATGCTATTTAACCTGGTACTTCTTGGCATTTTGTTGTCCAATTCAATAGAAATATTTACAGACTTTTCCAAGAATCAGGGGTGCGAATTTCTCTGTTGGGCTTAACCTAAATCTATCTTTCAGTCTCACTGAATACTTTTTAGTCGGCACCTATGGATGAAGATCACCCTCTCTGACATCCAAGCATCTGGAATGTACTCCAATTCGAAGCTGCTTCTGAATACACACAATATATGGTGTCAGTACGTGGTGTCCTTTTTAGAAAGAGGGCGGCGAAAGTTCCGTCAATACTGGTGGACTCATAAGGTTCAGAGAAACCGATCGGCCCACGTTATCTTATCCTGAGTGAAGATAGCCCTCGCCACTCTCCAGTCATTTGGACCTACTTCGTATACACGTCAGGTAGAGCACAGAAATTCCTTCCTGTGATTTCCAATAGATTCTGCATTTGTGGTTGTATTGCCATTCGCTTTTTTTACATACCAAATTAATTCGTGCCCTTTTTACCTATACGGTGTTGTCTAGCGGCTTCATGCTGGTAACACTGGTAACATAAAATCTCCTTCGCGTATTTTTCTTGACAAACTTGATCTTGCTGTTGTGCTCGGAGAATGAGTTTCTGTAAATCACCAATCGCCTGTTCTTTTGGTCCATTGAGGTGCCTCCTGGTAGTTTTTCTTTAACGAAAGAGTTCTGGATTCCACCGGTGGTTTTCTTGGGACAGTTTTCTTCTTAAGAAGTAATGATAGCATAAGGAAACACTAGCCACTAAGTTTACCAGGCCTTGCCGTCCCACAATTTTCTTGTTCACTATATTTAATCTTTCCCGAAGGGATTTTTCATAGTTGTACCAATTCGTATGCTGCAGGAGACACCTTTTCCCTGTTATATATTCATATGCGGCTAAGTAAAACCTGATGTGGCTATGGAGTGGTTCATCCGACATGTGCCACTTCTTCACCCAGTTACCAAGTGGTATATCAAGTACCTCAAATACTCAAACCTTGACTGGTTGCTCGCGCCGAGGATCGAACCTCCGTTTTCTAGACCGTAGAGTGGTAACCGATTTAGGATAGACAACTTAATTCTTGTAGCAATTGTTTCAATCTGCTAATCCAGAAATCAGAATTCTTAATTGTTCTTGACGTCTTGTATTTTTTCCTAGACATTTCTGCTATTATTAACTGAACATTTCTTCGAGTTTCGGCTTCTTCGCACTTCCAAGATGTTCCTCAAGAAGGCATGTTCCGCGTGTTCTATGCCTTCTCCAAACCTTATGGGAGTACAAAAAAAAGGTGACGATTGAAGAAGAAGCAAAATAGGTATGATAAACTGTCTGGTACTTCAATAAGTTTATTGCCCCGATTAATCTTATCAACTACGCAACACATACTGACATTGTCTAGAATAAGCAATAAACTTGCAAGGCGACCATAAGCATGCAAATATTCTTTGTTCCTATTTGAAAACCCCTTTATAAAATATTTCACACGAAATCGTCAATATTTCACCTGAAACGTACTAATTCGAAATTACACTCGTGTCGATGTTTCTCATTGATAACGGACACCCCACACCCTAATGACCTAATGATAATATTAAATAATCATGAAAACTCCATAAAAACAGAAATAAACAAATTAACGTGAATAATTGATGGAATGTTCTTTAAATGAGGATTCAATAGGCATAGCCGCCATATGAAGTTGAAATGTCGACATAAGGACTACGATCCACTCTACGTAAGGATTATTGCGAGAGACATGCGACAAGACCATGGCTATATTATGAAGCATTTTCCGACACTAAACGACTTGCCAGGTTTCGTCGCGGGGTTCACATGTGCTCGTCTTCATAACTCACAGAATTTCGAAAATGGAAAGGTCCTGCGCAATATTTTCTTCCAATATTAATTTCCAGTATTAGGTGGGGATTCGGTCGAATCTAATGCTCTCTAGTGGATACTGTAAGGAGGAGTCTAATTTCATATGGTAGGAGATGAAATAAATTGTATCGATAACATTAGAAGCGAGGAAGGTCATAGGTTGGATGGGATTCTGAAAGCGTTTCAGTAATTTTCGTTTGTTAAAGTCACATTGAATCAATTGGTCGTATTTCACCGAGTGCTGATGCCGGCAGTGAGAGAAATGATTTGTGTACATAGTCAAAAACGGTGTATGGCCCACTGTTTGCTTCAAATTATTTATGCCTAGTAGAAAAATGCATTTATTTATATTGTATTTCTTTTTTATTAAAATTTAAATATGCAAAATTACCTTATCATGGCATAAGGTGCTTTTTTCTAGGCACCACTCTGCGTCGATCGCACGTTACGATCAAAAAGATACATACGGTATATTCCTATTTCACCAAACGGGACGCATCGTGGTTTGCGCCTTGGCTAACAGTGCCTTTAAAGCTGTAGCGTAAGCGAACGAAGCGGTTTTATGGGGCGGTATACTCCTTAAGCTGCCGAACTCGCATAGCGAGCGGAGCCCACACAAGGGGAGTGCGAAATCATCGCAACTTAAAACCCGCTATTAGTCAAAGACCCGAACCTAGGAATGTTCCGCAAAACGCACCCTTAGGAGGTTTTATGTGCTTGGCTCTATATGTCGTTCACCTCTAACCATGGTCTAGCAATCTATAACCAAGTAAACTTAACGACAGAAGTGCACTGGAGACTTGGCACAGAAACTTTGTTTCGTTGGTCAATTAATTAAAACCAAAAAAAAAACATATAATAATAATTTTACAAAACAACGTTTTTTTCTTTTTATTTATATTAGGCGCGTTTTATTCAACAGTCCAGATCAGAGCAGAACAAAATTGCACGCGTTACACTAACAAAATTGCTCTATACAGAGCAGGTTGTTACTGTAATGCATGCGATTGTTGTTCTGCCCCTGATCTGAACTGTTGAAAGAAACACGCCTATTATGTGAATTGATTTTGTAATGCAAAAACTATGGCTTATCTTAGATTTCGAGCGATAAAGCGATTTATGAGTGATTCTAGCCCAAGCTCGTCTACCAAGCTAAAATAATAAAAATAGCTTCACGATTCAGTCTGTCCTCAAGTACCGTCGACCTCAAATAAATTTACACTCTCGAGAGTACCGAGAAACTTTCTTCGTCGGAACACTATGATCCAGGAACGACCATCAGCAAACCATCTTCAGCTTGCACCCTCTAAGTGACATATGGCTACAGCACCACGCGCGGATTAGAAGCTAAGTGTCACCATACACTGTCGAACTCGAACTCGAGCACGAACCTAGTACAAGTGGACCAGTTTCCTTCACACCTATGTCCTATGTGAAGTGTATGTGTGTGTCAGAGGAAATTTGTACCAGGTTCGTGCTCGAGTTCGAGTTCGACAGTATATGGTGACACTTAAAGGGGAGCAGCAAGCTGAGTTGAGCTTGAAAAAAGTGAATGCGAGAAATCGCCAATACATTTCCACACAAAAATGCCAGAGTAAAAGCATAGTTGGGCCGAACTTGAGGCTCACTGGGAGCGAAACGTGGCCGCTTTCTTTTCCCTTAGGTATTTTTAACGCTCAAGATTCCATGCGGGATTGTAGGATGATTTTTTCTCAAACTTCATATTATATGCACACCTTATACCCAAATCAAGATAGATTTGCAAATCCCGAAACCCATACACAGATGACTGTTTCAAAGAATGCTGTGCTGAATATGTAATGAACCAGAGGCCAAGAGTCGATACGACCGCGAAGACATCTGAGCCGTCCGCCAACCATTCCATCCTTATCGCCCATTTTTTATTTCCCATTTTCGCCTCCCGTGTTTGTGTTGTCTTTCCAGGCCTATGAATTTTTGTTTATACGTAATGGACAGGGGCAACGAGCGGAAAAAAACCCCGCCCACGTCTCCCGAACTAAGCTGCAGCAAGCATAGGCTGCTGCTTAGCTCGTTGAGGGGCCATTTTCTTCGCCAGATGGCACAGTCCGACCTTCACGGTTATTATGCTAGCTTAGGCTCCGTCCCCACGGGCATCTTCGAGTCCCACAAAACCGTCCGTTAAATATTTGGCGACCAACGTGGGGCCCATTTCTGGCCAAGAACAGAACTCTTTTTCAGTTCTTCCACAGATTTTTTTCCCCACATGCAGATTAAGGCTACCTGCTCTAAGTCTTCGGACTCAGCTCTACTTCTTTGCAGGCCTCGTATTAGAAGCTGCCCTGCAATGAACCATGTTTTGGTCTGGTAGTGGTCCTTCCATCAGTAGATCGGAGGCAGCACCTAATGAGTCTGTCGGTGGTACAAAACCAGAGGCAATGGCTCTAATTACACCCGGGCCCGATGCGAGTGCGAGGGTATTCAACCCATATCGCCCCATTTTTCTTTTTATTAGTCCCCATTTTTACCTCCCATGTTTGTGTTGTCTTCGCAGGCCTATGAATTTTCATTAATACGTAAAGCACAAGGGCAAAAACGGCGAAAACCCCGCATACGTTTCCCGAACTGGGCTACAACAAGCATAGGCCGCTGCTTAGCTCGTTGGGGGGGCCTTTTTCTTCGTCAAATGGCACAGCGCGATCTTCTCGGGCATTATGCTAACATAGGCTCCATCCCCACGGGCATCTTCGGATGCCCACCAAACCGTCCATTACAAATAGGAGAAGGGGAGGAATGTGCACATCCTTCGGGACACAGAAGAACCCAATTTGAGGAAAAGATTAATTAATCATGATAAAATATATTACTGAATAAATTAAAATTAAAAAAAAAATCAGGATAATATGACAGCCAGTCTGTCTGTCTGTTCGCACGATAAAATTTTATAGAACCGACTTAAATTATGGTCAAATGTTTGTAATAGGATCTAGTTGGTTGTTAATGAAAATGAGCATGATCCGACGGAGACCAGATCCCAGGATAAGAGACAGTTTCGTGGGGCTCTGATTAAAAGCAGCCCTACACCTGACTCACGACCACTACCGATAGCTCTACCGGAGTACAACATTACAGTGCTACCCGTTGGAGAGATAAATTCTCCGCTGTTGCACCATCTTATCTCACTAACTCCTAAGATGTTTAATTTTTACCGCAGAAATTCACTCTCTGATTGAAGAAATCGTGCGTTCTGGGGACCTTTTGTTCCATTGGCCAGAAGAATGTACGTACATTCCAGAATTCAATCTTTGTCATAGTACGATAGCCAAAAGTCGTAACCGTTGAGTCAGTCCCATCGATTTTATAGAATATGGATTGTGCTTGCCTTATAATTTTCCATTGAAAAAGTGGCCGGAACATGTGGTTAGAGTTTCTGTCGTTTTAGACCAAAAATTAAAAAATTAATAAGTAGGCAAATTTGCCAGCTTTCAGTTCTGACATTTCAGTCCCAATTTATGTGGTGCCTGTCAATTTGCGAGTTACAATAAATAAAATTAATAAAATGCCGAAATCCCCATATTGTTTTATTTGTGGCGTGATCAAAAGTGATGGAATTGGACGAATTTCGTATCACAGGTAAGATGAAATGCAAAAACTTTAAAATGTATTAATTTGAATTTATTTAAGGTTCCCAAAAGAACTGTGTGTGACAATTAACTGACAATCACAATTTATACCACTGAATGGTATAATGTAGACCAATAAAGTATAATGTAGACCAATAAAGTATAATGTAGACCAATAAAGTCTAACCAGATGTTCCGACACTTTTTAGAAAGTATAAGCACGGTCCATTTCTGTAATGTCTATGGTCAGTCCTTATCCCAGGCATAATTGACGTTTCATTAGCATATAGAAGATTTCGGATAATGCAATTTGCTGGCATACACATACTGTCCTTTGTTTATCGGTTCCTACGAAAGGCGAAGGAAAGGCCGTGGTATTATTCTTACGCCCCACACCACAGGGGGAATGTTTATCTCAACCAAATCGTCGCACTGTCATTACTGGCGGCCTGACTTGGTTAGCAATGGTGAATGACGACTGCCGTTCCAGGGGCGCCAACGGGGAGGACTATGGAAGAGGATTTTGGGAAGGCATTAGGGACAGAAATCAGAATCCTGATCCCAAATCAGGTGCTCCCATTAATTGCATCATTTTATTTTTTCAAAATTCTAGATATTATATTAAAAGCGAAAAAAGGTGATGCTGAGATTCCATGCAATAATTCAAAACTTTAAATCTAAAGTTCGTACATTCAGGACAATCATCTTTATTCCCCAGGACCAGGATAAATGTTTTGCGGTTCTACTCTAGACACAGACGAGAAAAAGAAAACTTTTAATAAAATCATAAATACTTCAAAATAGGACTGTCAAAGAATAGTGATTCCTCATTTTCCAGGAAAATCCTAGCCAGACATTATGTTAGACAAGTATCTAAGCCAGTAAAACCAATTTCATATTATTTGAAAAGTTTTCCTTGTTCCTTTGAAAAGTTTCGTCGTTTGCCATATCTCGGTTGTATCCTCATAGTTGAATCAATGAAAAATGCCTTCTTCTATCTTTTGTTTATTTGAAAAGGAAAAGGAGATTTTCGTTTAACGGGGTAAAGTTAACATTTTTGCATATGAATGTAGAATGTGTATACAAGGGTATATGTGTATCGTTTGTGTGTGATCACATTTTAATTTTTAGAAAAAAGATATTTTGATGTATGTATGGACAATGTACATACTCGTATTATCCGTATAAAGGGGTTTCCAATAAGGACGGGTCGATGTTGAAATGGAATAAAACAAGCTTTTTGTGATGTATTAACGCAATTCTTTTTTTAATTGAAAGGCCCATATATGCCATTATTTATTGAATATGACATCGTTCAAATGTCCGCCGCGGCTTCGCATGGTCGCACGAATCCGAGAGGTCCAATTTTCAATGACTCTGTCGCACAGATCCGGTTGAATTCGAGCGATGGCCTGGGTTGTGTTGACTTTGATGGCATCGGTCGATTGCGGTTTATTGGTATAGACCTGCGAGTTCACAAACCCCCCAAAAGAAAAAGTCTAGCGGGGTCAAATCGCACGGTCTTGGTGGCAAATTCACGACACCTTCGCGGGTGATAACCATACCCTCAAACCGTTCATACAGAATGTCCATCCTGGCGTTCGCTGTGTGGCAAGTAGCGTCGTCCTGCTGGAACCACATGTCGTCCACGTCCATATCGTTCAATTCGGGCCAAAAGAAACAGGTTATCATCAATCTGTAGCGCTCGCGATTGACAGTGATAGCATCACCAACGTCATTTTCGAAGAAGTACGGCATTTTTGCTTCTTAACATACATAGCTATTCATCCAAAGAGGCGTCTCGTCGCTAAACATAATATTCGGCTAAAATTGGGGTCCTCTTTCAAACGCTCCCAAGCCCAATCAGCGAACAAACGGCGTTGTCTATGGTCATTAACTTTGAGCTCCTTCGTCAGTTGGATCTCGTACGGGTGCAGATTAATATCCCGACGCAAAATTCGCCAAATTGAAGTCTGCTAAAGGCCGAGTTCTTGTACACAGCGAGGAATTAACTGCCTCGGGTTCTCCTACACCCTTCCACGAACAGCGGCGATGTTCTTGGCCGATCTGGCGCTCCTTTGACGTACGGGTGTTGGCTGATTGTTTACTGAACCGGTCGTCTCAACTTTGAAGGTTCATCGCGTCTACCGTAAAATGGACGCAACGCGGAAAACGTTTGGACTAACGAACACTCATTTTGATAATACAGTTTTATTATTTACACGTTCTGCTCAATCGTGTAACTTCCCATATTGATTTGGCATCAGTGACTGGATAATAAACAACAGATTTAGCAGACGCCACCAAAACAACATGGCCGCCACAGCCTGACAACATCGACCCGCACTTATTGGAAAACCCTTTACACATTAGGCGTGCTCTTTTTTATAACAGTCGCGCAGAGCACCAACACCACAAAATTACACTAACAATCAAAACATTAAAAAAAGAAGCATTCGAAAGGTCGCCACATATGATCGCGCAGAACCACGACCGAACTTCCATCGAACCATCAAATTTCATAGAACGGTGGAAATAGGGGGAATTTTTTTTCCCACACGTTCTACCGCGTCGCGGGAGAAACATGCAGTGGCCACTTGGTATTGACCGAGATAACGTCGCACAAAAAAAAATTGAAAAATGGCAGAAAGAGATGTGCACGTAGTTCTAGTGCAAGAAATTGAAAAGTTACCTGTGCTACAAAACTATAATCTACCCGAATATTCGAGAAATAAGAGGACATCGCGAGGACGTGAGCGATACTGAACCATGAATACTGAAAATATATCGTCTGGTTTGTAAATGAAAGCAGTGCGGAATCGTTTCGGTATACAGAGCGTAGTGTCCCGCGCCGCTGCCATATTGACAAGTGAGGAAAAGGCCTTAATTCAACGAAAATCAATTGTTTCCCTTTTGATCGCTTACTAAACAAAATTTTCCAAAAGTTCATTATGTTCATAGATGCAGGACGTTGCGAGGTAGACTATTTCCTCGCGAGACGAACATTTCAAAGCATTGTGCTTGCATTTAACACCCACAAGATGATGACTGTTGAGAAACTCACTGTCGCTCATAAGGGAATAGATCTTCGAAAATCGTCGTCAAACATATCTATTATAAAATACGCATACTTCGTGCGCGTAACTTCGTCGCAGAGAGTAATGAAATTTGAAAGCTTTTGCTCGCACGCATTAAGGTCGATTCAAACACAACCATAACGCTACAGTGACGTAACCAGCCCGTGACTCCACCGACAATCATTTATAGTATATTCACACGTGAAGTCGATTCACACACGACCGTAACGCCACAGTGCCATGACCAATCTGTGAATCTACCGACGAGGTCGAAAATATCCTTTTAAGCGTTTTGAAAGGGTCTATTCACATCTGCCCGACGCATGACTGTGCCTGTACAACCAATGCTCCCACCGTAACGATGCCGTGTTTTTCGGATTTCTTTCCGACGGTATTTTAAGATTTTCACGACCGTACTTTTTCCAAACTTTGTATTTATCATTAACTGTGAGTTTACTGCCGTTGGAATCACTGGCTGGTCACAATACGTTAATCACGGGCCAGTCACAGCACGTCCTGATCAATACGAAACAAGTATGTACTCGTATTAAGACGCGAACACCAACCTGACCGAAGTGGGCGAGTATCGTTCTCGCTACTCTCGGAAGTCTTCTCTCTTCAGTGGAAATCTGAAAGAAAAGGCCCACAGAAAGTAGGAAAAACACCATGCCCCTCTAATCTTCTGAATTACACATGTTCGCGCGCAAGTGCCAAACGTTTAATGAAAATCGCAATGTACAATTATTTTCAAAGCATTAAAGTTTCCATTTACAATAACCAAGTAAAACCTTTCTGGTCGTACATTCGCTCCCTAAAATCATCCACTTGTGTACCTGCCAAAGTTCGATTAGAGGATGCAGTCGCTAATAGCACCCAGGAAGCAAGTGACTTATTTGCTCAGTTTTTTTCTCCTACTTTCACTACACCATCTACTTCTCCTCTATCTTTGCAGTCTATGAATAATATACCCCTGAATTCGTTACACATGTTATCCATCAATCCAACCGAAGTGGCGGCTATAATTGATACTCTGGATATTAACGGTGGTTGTGGACCTGATGAGCTGCCTAACGTTTTTGTAAATTCCCTTTCATCACCTTTAAGTGTCCCCTTATCCATCTTGTTTAATCTAAGTCTTAGTGAGGGCACTTTCCCAACCGTGTGGAAATTGACCAACATTCTCCCTATGTATAATGACACGTCTTCTGTGTGTAACTATCGTCCAATCTCATTGCTGTCTTGTTTCCCCAAAATACTTGAACGTC
This sequence comes from Chloromyia formosa, assembly GCA_964017055.1. Classification (NCBI taxonomy): domain Eukaryota; kingdom Metazoa; phylum Arthropoda; class Insecta; order Diptera; family Stratiomyidae; genus Chloromyia; species Chloromyia formosa. Next base: position 140,839,192 of record OZ024813.1, read on the forward strand.
TTATTCATAACTTTTGTACCCTTCGTTGTCTTTATTATTTGCGGAGCAGCACGGCTTTGTTAAAGGTCGCTCGACAATCACAAACCTTATGACCTTCCAACACACGGTTGCAAGGGACTTGGATAACCATGGCCAAGTTGATATCGTGTACGCGGATTTTTCCAAGGCTTTTGACACCGTTGATCACAGCTTGCTCCTTGTGAAGCTTAAAGACTTTGGTATTGCAGGCGCGCTTCTGTCCTGGTTTGCCTCTTATTTATCTCAACGTAAATGTCGTGTTGTCTTCAACAATTGTGCATCGTCTACTTTCTGTCCTACTTCGGGTGTTCCCCAAGGTTCTATTCTGGGCCCCCTTCTTTTTAACATTTTTATAAACGATCTTTCTATCCATATCTTCTCACTTTATATACCTATATATGCAGATGATCGCAAGATATTTAGAGTCATCAGAGCAATCGAAGCCTGCTTATGCCTTCAACCTGACCTAGATGCATTGATTCTCTCTCTCAATTGCCCTAACCCCTTGTGGAGCATAGCGCGTCAACTGTTCCTTGTGGCCCAGTTGACGTTTCTACGGCATAAACTGGTTTCGGAGAATGCGGTTGCCAGCATGCATCTCCTGCACATCCATGGCCACGAACGTCGTCGTGGACGAGATTCGAACCCGAAACGCCGGTAGTCAAACATGAGACTGATGCCTCAACACACTGCGCTACTGGTCGCCCATATCGCCCCATATCCTTTTCCCTGAACCCTTATCCTATATCCTTCCAATACACAATTCACAATTCTGCTCTTCTTAAAGTGGATCGTTTCAATGATCTATTCGATCCTAAATTAAAATTTGATCAATATGGAGATTTGCAAAAAAGCATCCCGAACAGCAGGCTTCGTCGCTTTCCAAAGTCTTCAGAAACTCTTCGACTTGCCTCAATCTTTTCAACACCCTAGTCCGTAGCGTCCTTGAATATTGTTCTTCTCTATGGTCACCCCACTACGAATACCTTGTATCCATTCTATTGTAGAATCCGTCCAGCGCAAGTTTACCCGAATTATTTTGTATAATTCTCAAATCCCCTATTGTCCTTACAATGAGCGCCTTATCCTGCTGAATATCGCCACGCTTGAAATGCACAGGGTGTATTTGGATGAGTGCTTCCTCTTCAATCTTTGCAGAGGCCTCCTTTCGACTAATTTGTCAAATGAGATCTCTGTTAGGTGTTAGAGTATCCACCAGAGGAAGTCGATCTTCATCTCAATTTGTGATTCCATTCGCAAGAACCGAGCTATACTATCATTCCCCTTCAGTTAGATTGCCGCGTAACCATAATAGTCTTCAGATTGGGCCTTTTCCATCATCGCTCTTTCTTTTTAAAATGTACCTTAAAAGTATTTTATTTAACGGATTGACGGTTTGACGGTCTTTCTTTCACTTTCTTTCATTTTAGTTTTTCTTCTTAATTTTTCATTTCTTTTTTCTTTTCCTGTATAATGTATTTTTTTTTAACTTTTAACATTTTTATTGTTAGTATTTTTCCGTTTTGTTTAATTTTTCTGAACTATTTGTCTTCTCCGTTCAACTTAGAGGATCAATCATTTGCATCTTTGAGTCTGGTGAAGTCAGACCAAGTGAACAATGCTGGCAAACATGTGAGATACCTTTGGCAACAATGTGTCAATCTTCATCTCTATCAGGTGGCTTCGTGCAGCGTACCTCTTTTCCGAAACCAAAAGATCATGTCTGGCCACTTTCGGTTTCAGCCGAAATTGTCCATTAATGGCTAAATTCCAATTGGATAATTTCATGGTGCCACTGCCAAGCATATTGAACACCCGGCAGGGTAATTGTCATAAAATAAAAACAAAAACTAATTAGCAGGAAATCCTAAATTTTTATTAACATATATGTCTATAATAATATATCTATTCAATTTAACACGATGCGCGTGTATTAATTTCATATTTTGTCTTCTCAATAGTTATCATACTTAAAAATGTAAACATCTCCCTGTACAGAGATCGTGTGATGAAATAGTTAAAGCATTTTTGAATTGTCACTGAACGGATCATTTTTTTTCGCGATCATTAATTTTCAGACTAGTATGAGCAGAATATTATAGAACATGAAATGAAAAATGAATGTGGTTAATTTGGAAATCATAAAAAAAAAAAACAAAAACAAAGATAATATAAAGTCCAAATTACAATTCAATTCGTTTGGAACATTTCATCGTTTATAACAGATTCGTATTGACCGTATTTCATAGCATTATATCTAGTTATGTATTTCATTTGTTACCATAATCACTCTCATAATTTTAACTCGCCGTTTCTAGACTTTTTTACGTACACAATAATGGCGTCGAGAAATTCATATATTTGTTCTAGATTCGAAATATAATTTCTATATAGAAATATCATCGATTTGTTTACTATCTCTCTTGCGGGCTCGTTCTGTCTCTCTTTCGTAAGCTACACCTACAGATAAAACTGCGCCATAATGTAGTACCTACAGGATTGCTGCTTTTACTGGCTGTTTATTTTCCTATAAGTACATTTCATGAAAATCTCCTTTTTTTGTGTTTTTGTTTGCATTACGTATTCTAATGTTAATATATATCTCCGTTAACTCGATTAGCAGAAATCTTGTCACGCACTCGCTGAATTAATTGATAAGTTTATACGTCAAATAAAGTGTGTATAATATTGCAAAAAAACTCATCCATACTTAACATAACTATAAAACTGGAAATTAAAAATTCGTATTTCAACAAATATACAGGAAAAAGGATGGATTTGATATAATTGCAGCTAAATTTGATCAACTGAATAAGAATACATAATAGGATCGTACATTGATAGGGGAAAGGAGTTGAACAAATAAAAATAAAATGAAACAATATTCTAAACAAAATTACCAATAGCAGCTATTTCGTGTATTATTCAATGTTACAACAGAAACTCTACCTTTTGTGGAATGGTATTTTGAACGTAATTGAGCCAACTATCGTGAATATATATTTCAATGTCGCTGTCAATCGTCTGTGTAGAAACATTGTAAATAGATTAAAGAACGCTTAAAATTTGTGCTAAATACATAATTCTATACAAGTGAAAAATTTCTTGTAAGTTTTCATAATATTTTGACACAAAACAAAAAAAAATCAGGAGAGAAATTTAACACAAAATAAAGAAACAAAACAGGCGATTACGCTCGTAGAAGCACTTGATTCGATGCTCTCGGTGACTACGACGATGCAACAACCGGCACTGAAGCGGCAGACGACGATTGACTGACATTTGCATCAGAACACATTTCGAAGAATTTCTGTGTGATTTCCTCGAGTGTGGTGGTATCGTCCCATGATTCAGGATATATTGATTTCTATTTGAGATGAAAATAAGAAACAAACATAAACGAGTTGTACATACATCCAAATCATGGCCGTAAACGAAATCTGTTGCAACTAAAATAATACTGTCGTCCACAGACATATACTTACATTGACATTTGATCGTTCACGAAGTGTCTGCCAACTTTCTAGAATACGAACATATTGCAAATGTTTTTCCACATCGTGTAAGCTTTGATAGATGTGACACAAGCCCGAATAGTCGTATTCTAAGCCGGAATAGGTTTTCCCAAACAAACGAAGACCTGTCAGTTGAATTGTCCATTTAATAAACACAAATCACCAAACACTAGCCTAAATAAAACATACTAATTTCTATACTCCGGAGATAAAGTTCTTCAGCTTCACGATACTTTTTCATATGATAATTATAGAGGGATGCCAAGTGGCCGATGGATAGGCCAACTTCGTAATCATACGGTCCCAGGAGATCGGTCTTGATTTTAATCGCTTTTTTATGCATCTCCTCGGCTTCCTAGAAGATTTAAACAAACAGAATAAAGATGTAATTTATGATACATCATCACACAAACTCACTTCAAAACGCAACATGCTCTGATACAAACGACCCAAATTGCCGTAATGTTTTGCCGTTTGAACGTTGATCTCGCCGAAAGCCTGTAGCGATAATTTTAATGCACTTCTATGCAATGTTTCGGCTTCGCCTAACAACAATCTATGCTCGTTGCCATCATTCGACACCATCTTATCGATTGCAATCTCTTCCAGTAGTAGAGCCTTAACACGTTTCGCGGAAGCCAACATTAAATGATCGGGCGGAACTAAATCTTTCATAATATCAATGGCGTTTTCAACATGCTCTCGGGCTTGTCGAAAATTGCCCGAACTATACTCGTGTACGTAATAAGCGTATGATATGTCTTCGTGAGAGATTGCCACGTGTAAGTTTCTCTGTCCAAAGAGGTACTGTTTAATTTTCAGTGCATCATTGTAAACATCAACACTTTGGGACACAGAATCGACATTGAGTAGGAAGAAACCATAATCGAGCAGGGCGTCTGCATATTTTTGATGACGTTTTCCGAATGTTAATCTGAAATGTACGAAATAAAAATTGTGATAAAATTTATCGATAAGAGGATATTACATTGACTATTGATCCTTGAATCCTAACCTAAAAAAAAAAAATATTTTATGACAAAACCCCTTTTTAAATTGTTTATGATTTTTTAAATGCTGAGTATGAAGGCATCAAGAATTATCTAGATTCTATAGATTGGGCAACCTCGCTTTCGGCTTCAGATCTAGATGACACCGTATATTCCTTCTACAAGATAATCTTCCACGCCATTCAAAATTATGTATCCAAAATAAAAAAACGTAACGCGCTTACTGAATCTTGGGTAGACAGAAATCTCTAATACAATGTTATGCCCCTACTGAACCCGACAATGTCTTGGCAAAAGACTCCTTCTACGAAGAACTAAACGCCGTTCAGAGCAGAACACCTAAAGGTGACATTATAATGGTTATGGGTGATTTGAATGCGAAAGTTGGCGCTGATAACTATGGGCTCAAACATGTGATGGGGAGACACGGTCTTGGTGATCGTAATGACAACGGTGAAAGATTTGTGGAGTTCTGCAACTTTCACAGTCTCTTCATCGGTGGTACTATGTTTGAGCATAAGGACCACCACAAAATCAGTTGGTCCTCTGTTGATCGGCGCAGAACACAAAATCAAATCGACCATTTTGCCATTAGTAAAAGATTCAAGAGTTGCCTCCTGGACGTGCGAAACAAGAAGGGTGCCGATATTGGGATGGGAAGAGACCATTATCTTATGATCGCTAATGTTCGATTGCGTATTGCAGCCGTGCGCCGCCCCAGCGACGAAAGATCCAGGCCCCGCAAATTCAACACCGCTCGACTAAAAAATCCAGCTGTCGTACAACAATATAATGACCATCTTGCGCAAAAAGCGGCTGAGATAACTAGTCACCCAGATAGTGACATAAACGAAAACTGGGATGCCATAAAAAATGCGTACATTGATAGCGCAAATACCATCCTTGGCCCAAACCCGGATTGCCGGAATAAGCCCTGGATGTCCGACGCTTCATGGCAGCGGATTGTTGAAAGAAAGGAGCTGAAAGTTCGTTTGGCTGCAGCCTCAGACGACAATCGAAGCAGCATCGAACTCCTTTACCGTCAGAAAGCTCGAGAAGTTCAGCGTAGTGTGCGACGCGATAAAAGAGTTTATGCCAATTCTCTTTTAGCGTCAGCAGAAGAAGCCGCTAGAAGTAACAACTTAAACGCCGTATACGGTGTCATCAAGGAGTTTACAGGTGGTCGTAACTCCTGCCAACATCCGGTGAAAGATAGTGATGGAAAGCTACTTATCTTGGAAGAAGATCAAATGAGGCGGTGGAAAGAACACTTCGCCGCAGTCTTGAACCGTGTAACCTCTGGTGAAGTTCCCCCTCATATAGATAATTTAGCTAACCATCAAAATGTGCGTATACGGTCCACTGCCCCGACTAAAGAGGAAATAGTCACTGCAATTATTGCACTAAAACGAGGAAAGGCCGCCGGACTTGACGGCATCCCTGCCGAACTTTATCAAGCAGCCCCAAGCGTAACTGCCGATTTGCTGCACCCACTTGTTGATAAAGCGTGGAATACAGAGACCTTTCCCACTGAGTGGAAGGAAGGTTTGATCATCAAACTTCCAAAGAAGGGTAGCCTCACAGACTGTAATAATTGGAGAGGCATTTGTGTGCTTCCTGCCGTTGCCAAGATAATAGCTAAAATCGTCCTGGAAAGACTAAAGGCCCACTTAGAAAGCACAATTGATGAAGAGCAGGCTGGCTTTCGATCCGGATTCTCCTGTGTCGATCACATTAACACCTTGCGAATCATCATCGAGCAATGCGCTGAATACGATTCTCCGCTTCACTTGCTTTTCATCGATTTCGAAAAGGCTTTCGATAGTGTGAACCGGGATTCTATATGGGCGGCCTTGCGCAGGAGAGGCATCCCTGAGAAGCTTGTGGCTATTATTAAGGCAACCTATGACGGCGCGAAATGTCGCGTTCTGCATAAAGGTAAGGTGTCGGGGGACTTTGAGATTCGCAGTGGAGTTCGGCAGGGGTGCATCCTCTCACCGATCCTATTCCTCATTGTGATCGGCGATGTGTTGCATGCAGCCCTATCCGGACTCGACAGAGGAATTCAATGGACTTTGACATCTTATCTACAACATCTTGACTACGCTGACGACATATGCCTACTCTCCCACAAAATCATGGATCTGTCCGCAATGGCGTTAGATCTCGAGAGGGAGGCAATCAAGGTTGGGCTAAAGATTAATACCAACAAGACCAAGGTTCTTAGCCCGCCGTTGCGAAAAAGAAATCCGACACCTATTGCCATCAATATTAATGGGCAGCCTGTGGAGAAGGTGGACAACTTCGTCTACCTGGGTAGCATTGTTGCCGAAAATGGTGGTACGGAGCAGGACATCGCTCGTCGTATCAACCAGGCTAAACGTGCATACGGCATGCTGTCCAAAATCTGGCAGGGCAGTTATCTCAGCATCAAGACCAAGCTGGGCCTGTTTCGCTCCCTGGTACTATCAGTACTTTTGAATGGGAGCAGTACATGGAAAGTTTCCGTAGGAGTTACCAGAAAGCTGCAAGTTTTCGTCAACTCATGTCTTCGTCGAATTTTAAGAATTTTCTGGCCCGAAACAATATCAAATGAAGAGCTAAGTCGGCGTACGGGTCAGATGCCAATCGACGAATTGATACGCAGGCGAAAATGGCAATGGATAGGTCACACATTGCGGAAGAGTGATAACTGCATTGCTTTGCATGCCATGAAATGGAACCCCATTTCCAACCAAGGCCGACCAAGAGGGGGTCCTCGAATCACATGGCGTCGATCTGTGGCAAAGGAGTGTCAGGTACTGGGTAAGTCTTTTGGGGAGTTGCGCCCCATTGCCCAGAACAGAGTACGATGGCGCGCAGGAGTAGTTGACGCGCTATGCCCCGCTAGGGGTTAAGGCAAAGTAGTAGTAGTAGAAATCTACGACATTTAAGAAATCAAAGAAATAAACTCTACAAGGCTATCAAAAATGACCCCAACATTAGCAAGGACCTAAAGAAGAAGTACGATTCTGCATAAAATCCCGCGAAGCATATGAGCTTGTTAATTTAATGGGGGAAGAAATTATCAATGACCCGAAAAAATTCTTTGACTTTGTTAACATGAAACGTAATGCCCAAACCAGAATGAACGCAGAATGCAGCAGCAGCGGTAGCTGCAGCCGAAATATCAAGTTATAAAGCATGCATTTCCCTTAAGCGACTTAGATTGAACGCAGCGGCAAAAGCAAATCTGCATGCTGTTGTCATTGTCGCTGCCGCGGCTTTTTGCCTTGAATGTAGTTCGGGCATAAGACAGGTTTTCCTGCTTTCATGTCCAGAAAGACCGCTATCACTTCATGTCCACAGGAAATTTGTAACCTATTTGCTGACCATTTCCAGGACAGCTTCTGCACACCTAAAACCCCGAGCTCCTCAACTCCTCAAACCCCGAGCTCTTCAACTCCTCTGGGCGATAGCACTCCGACGTTCCTTATTGACGGAATGGTTCTCACACAGGATGAAATCGTTAGAGCTATTCAAGAGCTAAGCGTCAAAAAAGGGCCCGGCCGGGGCTTAATCGCTCGTTATTTTGTGAAGCAGTGTATGGACCAATTGCTAATTCCTCTGCACATGATTTTCAATAAATCGCTCCAATGGGGTGTCTTCTTCTTCTTCTTTATGGAAATACTCTCATCTCACACCTATCCATAAGGGCGGTGATAAGTGATCAATCGACAACTACCGGGGCATCGCTATTTTATTAGATAAATTATGCAACTTTGGTGTAATTGGGTCACTTCTCAATTGGCTCCGGTCCTACCTTCTTGATCGAACTCAGTTCGTCAAATACCAAGGTCAGGTTTCCAAAAGTGTATCGACAACTTTTGGGGTGCCGCAGGGTAGCCATTTAGGTCCTCTTCTCTTTAATATCTTCATTTCTGACCTATCACGGTTATTATCGGATATCCCTCATCTTTTCTACGCTGATGACTTAAAACTGTACTGCACCTTCCAAACGCACTCTGATACAGCATTTCTTAATTCCAAGCTCCTATCCCTAGAGCAGTGGTGCAATCAAAATAATCTATGTATATCTTAACGTTATAAGGTGATAAGCTTTTCCCGTAAGAATAGAATTATAACTAATTCCTACCACCTTAACAACAATGTCGAGCTGAATAGAGTTAACCATATCGAGGACCTCGGCGTTGTTTTGGACAACAAAATGCGTTTTAACCTGCATTATGACAGGGTTCTATCCATGGCTAATAAGCAACTCGGCTTCATTAAGAGACGCGCTTAGGAGTTTAAAAATATTTGGATCACTAAATCCTTATATACCACACTTGTGCGGCCTCTGCTTGAATATGCTTCCGTAGTCTGGAAACCAGCGTACGAGCTACATTGCGAAAAATTTGAATCTAATTAAAAACAATTTACTCTTTTCGGTCTGAGAGACCTGAGACTGATTTTCATAACCTTCCATCTTACAAATACAGGCTGCGTCTTTTAAATTTAATGACTCTTTCGTCTAGAAGAACATTATTTTGCGACTGTTTTACTTTTGACATTATCAGCGGCGCAGTTGATGTTGATTTTCTCTCCAATAAAATCACTTTAAACGATCAACTAAGACGTACTAGGCATACAACTCTGCTTAAGGAATACCAACACCTTACTGTCTATGGTTATAACGAACCCATAAATAGATGTTGTCGAACTTTCAATTCACTTAGTATCCACTATTCTTCAGGCATTTCTAAATTTGTCTTTAAGATTAACTTGACAAAGGCCCTCTTAACACCCTAGTCAATTCTAAGTAACCCAACCCAATGTGCCGAATGTAATTGATTAATTATATAATTTAATGAAATGTATAAAATGAAATGAAATGTATACTACGAGTATATATCTTATTATGCCTTGTTTGATAAATAAATAAATTAGATTAAAGGGGTGGGCCGTGGTTCACTAGGAACCACAAAACACTCTAACCATGCATCTATCGCTCTCACGGCAGCCGGTTCTGTGCACCGGAGCGACCCGTTCATCAGTAACGGCCAAGGCTGCCAAAACCCTTCAACACCAGCAGGCGTTGCTACAACAACAGTTATGCATCTATTGTGATATTGCTCTATAATCTACGGAGCCAGTCTGGATCACTTGATCTAGCCGACTCTTTACAAAAACCTCCCACTTACAGAGTATTTGCTCGAGAATTTTATCGTCACCTTCTCAAAATCAAGAGCTGGCACCTGAAGACCATGTCAATTAAATATTTACATGGTCTTCAGGGGACCCCGAACACGAAAGTGGACTGCGAATAGTCCACATATGATTATGAACATATTCCTACTCAGTGTAAGCAGATCGAGTGTGTGGTTACGCAAGTATCCGACGATGAACAGCTTAGTCTGCTTCAGACCTGTGAGAGAATCCCGTTCCCAATCACAGATACGTTTCCTAACGTGGCAGAAAGGTATCCTAGAGAAAGGTTCTGGACCAATGAATGCGGAAGCCTGCCTAATAGGCTCCTCTGCTTGTTCATTTCCCTCGATGCCAGAGTGGCAGCGGAACCAGTGACGTGTAAGTTTGCCCTGGCGGGACTGCACCAACTTCGAATTGTCGAAGGTGCTGTCAACGCCTTAATGACCGCTTGGCTGTCAGGACAAAAACTACGATAATGTTTGTTGAGATAGTCAGTAATTTAGAGCAGTCGCGCAAAACTTCGATGACATTAGCCTGAAATACAGTTAGCCAGTTGATCGGCCTCTCGTTCCCTTCTACATATATTCCTATGTCCTGGAACCCATAGAAGAGAAACTCTGAAAAGATCGACCAGTCCAGCCAGTTCACTGCGACATTGTCTATTTTCGATGAGATTGTTATTGATTCCAGAGCCTCAATCGCGGCCTGGCTACCTGAGAAGATGGCGACACTCAGGGTGGTCCCTGTGCTGTGCTTCAGCATCCTACCCGCTTCCCTTTTTGCTAGTACTTCAGCTCGAAATACGCTTGCATTGTCTGGGAGGCGAAAAGACATTGCTGCTCTGACATCCTCAGAAAAGATCCCCGCAGCGACTCCACAATCCATTTTAGAGCCATCAGCGAATATTTTGCAGTCATATCCAGTGTTGCGTCTGGATTATTTTTTTCGTGATCCAAATCGGTTCACGGATCATCGCCAAAAACGTGACCCGGATCGGATCATCGTGATCCTACGATCCGGATCGCAGGATCGGATCATTTTTCTGATGTAAATATGAAAATTGACACAAAATGAAGTAAAATTGAATTAAAACGATAAAATCGATTATGAATAAACATTTCTTTTTATTTCTCGATTCAAAATGAAATAAACAAGAGTACGAAATGAAAGAAAGAAAAGATGAAGAAGAAAAGAAACTATTCATAGCCATCGATCAATTTTCGATTGTATTTGAGCATCTGTTTCGGCGCGCTGTGAATATTTCAAGACCAGTACTAAAAATTTGATTGACAGGAGCAGACGGAGGCAAAGTTGTGTTGCATTTCAAAAGCATTTTTTTGATAATGTCGAACTTTTACAAGCACCCGATTTTGTTTGTCTTGTCGTTTACGAAGTCAAGGAACCGATTTTCAATTAAAGAAAAAACACGATCACGTTAGGAATTATTGAACGAAAGAGGAAATGATGACGTACATGGATTTGTCTTATGGCTACCAAATGCGTGGAGCATGTTTTTTCGAAGATATCGACGTAGGTTTTATCAAGATGCCAGTATCGTTAATTATACTGAATGAGATCATTCGACAAAACATGTTCCACGCAATCGGTTCCCATAATGTACCGATGTATCTGCATGCAGCACCTCCGGCTCGGCTTTGCGCATTTCATCTACAAAAATGAAAATTTCTGTTTTAGCGATCAAATTGCATGTTCTCAGAAGTTTGTATTGTGTCATGCATAAAGGAGTTTGTGACAAAAAAAAATCTGCTTGGTGATCCTCAGACCTCCGTGATCCTGGATCGGATCACGATCTCGGACCAATGATCCAGATCGGATCATCTCATCTCCCGGTCACCTCCCCCTCACTTCATTCCGCTCTCGTTGGGAACCTAAAATAGTTACGAGGTGGCTGTCAAAGTCTACTTCGGTGACGATATAATCTGTTCACAACATGTCTCTAACTGCAACAGGTAGAGACTCCAGTATATTGCTATGCCCATATGGTTTGGAAGTTCAACATCCAGACTCCCTTAGTCTGACAGCGCTGCACGCGGCGTTGAATTCTATTTGTAGGTCTAAAGGGCGTAGACTTAGGATGATATTTAGTGCGTCTGCTGGACATGAACGCATGAACCATTGTTAGCTGAAGACCCCAGCTTCTACCGCAAGTTCTCCTACAGACCTAGAGGTCTACATATATAGGCTTTCATTGTACGATGCTCAATGTTCATTTTCTAGCTAAGTTTTGAGTCGAGAATGATTCCGAGACAGTTAGCGTTGGATGACAGTTTAACCTAGTGAGGTGTAGCACATGAGCGAGTCGTTCTTTACGACTCAACAAAATGAGCGAAAGAGCCGGCACCCTGACATAGCTGTCGTGCCTATGAATGACACACTGTGAAACGAATACTCAAACCTGCCTTTAAACATCGTACACATATGCTTCAAAATCATTAATTCTACGCAATACGCAACACATACACAATCCTCGTTCATTATGAATTTCTCAATTCCTATTACATGCATTCATTCACATCACAATGCATCATCTATGTACCAATAGCTTCCTCCGGAGCCACAGTAAGAGCGAAACAAATGCACGTGTGTGCTCGAAAAAGAAGCAACTCGCTCTGAGTTGACGAGTGTGCAAGAAAAACACCTCTTTCTGAGTGTATGAGTGTGCAAGAAAAACACCTCGTTCTGAGTGTATGAGTGTGATTTGGTTTCGTTTCATCCAAAGCTGAGATGATAGGAATTAGGAACGAAGAATAGAGAAGAGACAATGGCTTAAATGGCTGAAGTATTAAAAAAAGAAACAATTGTTGCCTATTGGACTTGTACAATACCCCGAATTTTGGAACAACTCTTTCTGAACGACTCTTTATGAACGACTCATTGAAAAGAGTCAGAGTTTATGTACCGGCACAGTAAAAAGAGTAATTTTGCCCATCACTAGTTTGACCGATATACATATATGACATTAAAAATGAAACCGGAATATAGAGGGCTACGCCCGCAATTCGAGGGTTTTGTAGCAAGCGCTTATTTTGGCATGTAAATACTGGCTCCCTGTTCTTCTTGGTACCCCTCAGCTGAATAAAAACACCATAATTAAATGTTTTACCCATGATATAGTATCTTACATGCCAATTCACAAAAAGACTGCATCTGTCACCTCTCAAAGTAATAGTTTTAAAACGAGAAGCTGTAGATAGATATGTATGTATACGAGATAAACTGTCCCACTCTTCGAGATGCTTAACCATTCATATTAAGACGACATTGCAAATTGCAAACTTGTGTAACGGCTTCGAAATTCAGGGCGGCTGGGACAAATTACGGTCTAATATTTTTTCCTCCTCCACTGTTCCCCTTTCTACAAATCTCAAGAAAATGCCAAAAATGGAATGTACTCAACATTACCTTTCTCACGACACCCCACTTGGCTATACCAGTGGATAAAAAAAATTTATCTTAATTTCGCCTCTATGTGGACCCCCCTCCCCCCCCCCCCCTCTTAAAGTTGGCCAATTACAACACAACGCTATCTCCAGCAAATTATAGCATTTCTACACATTCTCGCCGAACGGCTGAACCTGCACACATAGTGCAGCTTCAGCCGTTCGTAAGATATTCTATGAACAGACGGACAGACAGGTATTTGACCGATTTTGTAAGATTTAAGACACAAAACCCTAAAAAAATTAACTGTGTGAATAGTTATTGTTAGGATCACCAATCACCAATATTCACCCTTCCAAAGTTGGTTCATTAAATAACTGCAATTCGCACTACGAAAAACAACATGTAAGTAGTACACGCATATCTATGCGTGAGGCCGGTAGGTGTATTTTTTGTATGGATAGTGTCAAAATGCATAACTTTAAGTCAATGTATTTTACTATTATTAAATATCATGTCATTGTAATGAAACTTAGAGGTATTATTGCCTATGATGTTGGTTATCATCAGCCATCAATATTTTTGACCTAGGGTGTGCTTGAGGGGTGCAGGGGTGTGCTAACTGCAATTATAGAAATGTACTATTATTAACCTTTTTGGATGAGATTTAAAAATTCTATTATTTTCGGTTTTCTATGCTAGTGAAATGCCGCTTTTCTGTAAATTTTCATTTGTCTGGGGGACAAACTCGGACCACATATTTTCCCCTCTCCCTCTTTTCCCCTTTCTTCAAATTTGAAAAAAAAATCCAGAAATGGAATGTACTCAACGGTACCTTTCTTACGATACCCCACTTGCCTATACCAAACGAAAAAAAAATTTCGACCTTCATTTCCCCTCTATGGCGAACCCCCCCCCCCCCCCCCCTTAAAGTTGACCTATTACGACGTATCGCTCATGCATGTAGCTTCAGCGATTCGTGAGATATTTCATGGACAGACGGACAGACAGACGGACAGACGGACGCATGACCGATTTCATAAGGGTTTTGTTTTTATACAAAACCCTAAAAATCGAATGATGCCAAACGATTCCTGAAACGTATAGAAAACCAACTCCGAAGTCGAAACTCGTTATAAAGGGAGGGTCGAATAACTGATTTTTTTTAATCAATTAAAAAACAAATAAGTATGTACTATTCGAAATTTTTACAGGTAATGCAAACTTGAATTTAAGCTTCTATCAATTTCTGAAAAAAAAAAACAGTCTGTGTCTAAATCAAAGAAGACGCAGCTTTCCCAAACTACAAATTTTATTTATATGTATATATATATTTCGGGAGCGAACTCCAATTCGCCGTTGTTATTCATGATGATAAGGTCCAAGAATGGGATGGCCCCATCTTTTTCCATCTCGATGGTAAACTCGATTCTGTGATGAATCTTATTTATCACGGAGAGGACTCGGTCGATATCATCCCTTCTAACAACCGCGAATATGTCGTCCACATACCTAAACCAAACTTTAGGGAGTTCGAGATCTACCGTAAGCCAACCACAACGCAACGGACGATACCATCCACCTCGAATCACACGTTTGCACAGAAAATGGCGGCCTATAATTGTATGGTAAACCGATTGATCACGTACCCTTTGACGATGGACGGATTCAACAAGGAACGCGAATTCATTGTTGACACCGCTATCAAAAATGGATACGATTCTTATGACATCGAGAAACTGATCAGGAGGAAAACCCGACAACATGACAGGTTAAAGTATACAACGCTGTTTACGCAGCCCATGGAAAACATTCCAAGGCGTATAAGTATCCCTAACTCCCACTTGTTTCCTAAAATTAAAAACTTATTAAAGCATTTTAATTTACAGGTAGGCGGATCGAGCAGAAACACCACCCTGAGGAATATACTAGGCAGCGTGAAGGACCCACTAAAACTCGAGGAGAAAAGCGGCATATATCGGATAACGTGTAGCGATTGCGACAAAGTTTATATAGGACAGACGAAGCGGTTAGTAACGACGCGATTCAACGAACACATCAGAGAAGCCGTTAACAGCATCCGGAAAGCGAATTCATCAGTACGATCATCAGTAGCGGCCCATATCATCGAAGAAGGACACACTGTTCAGCGCGAGAACCTAGAACTATTGCGATATACGAACCGGACGAATACGTTAGATCCCTGGGAGAGCTTGGAGATCATTCGAGAAGACACGACGCGAATATTGAATACGGACCAAGGAAACTGCCCTTCAAAATTAGTTAGATTAATTGCGAAGAATCGTAAAAGAGCAGGTAGAGAAGCGCCATAAACCGATAGGTGATGCAATAAAATGAGTTTCTGGTCTGATCTACCTGTCCTTAAAAGTAAGTAATTAGTAACGTATATTATGACCTGTATCTTGCCATTATATTTAGTAGCTTTTGTACTGAAGAAGGGGGTAAGTCGCTCCCGAAATATATATATACATATAAATAAAATTTGTAGTTTGGGAAAGCTGCGTCTTCTTTGATTTAGTTGACAGCTACAAACGTCGGACGACACCTAACATATTTAGTCTGTGTCTAGCATGTACTGTGAAGCGACACGACGAACCGACTGAAGTATGACTCATCAACTCTATCGAAATGTGAACTGTCGCTGAAAACGAATCACCTAAACGATGTGCTAATCCCCATAACCCTTCTGTTCAAAAGAAACTCTTCCATAGCAATATAAAAATTGGCTGGATACCAGAATGGGTACGAATAAAATGGGGATAATCACCGGAATCCAGGCTCGCATTCGGGATCCTATCAGACGTTGTTTCTGTGCGGCCATGAGGAAACGACATGCAATTCCTAGTTAGTCGAAATCAACCTACAGAAAGATCTTCTAATGGACTTTTGCTGGCGATCAGTCATCCAAAAAAGTAGTTAACAGAACCATAATTGGAATCAATAGATCTAGGTAATCGAAATTGACTTCTAGTTAAATCAAACCATTTCAATTGATGGCGCAACGGCCGGTCGTCGGATCTTGGCCGTCTGAATTCATCCCTACGCTATACTCAAATTTATGAGGGTTACTAGTAAAATAACCTAACAATTATAGAATGCAATTGAAAAAAAGATAAAATCATATTCATTACCTTGCACGCTTCACAGCCGAATTGATAAGTATATGTGCACGTTTATATTCCCGTTTCACAACACATGATTTGGCAGCTTGGCGTAGAACATCAATAACAATTCTACAAAATAAAAAAAACTCAGTCAATTGTTGCATCTCATCAATATTACTACTTTGGGACTTACTTTTCAGGAGTATCAGTTCTAAGCTGCTTAAAAGCCGACAGACTCCACTTTTGACTATGATCGTATTCGCTACGCGAAAAAAATAAAACCGAAAAACGTGTGTAAATATTCGTAAGTAAATTATTAGGAATACGTTCAAGTGTCAATTTATCCACAATTGCTAAAATAGTATTATATGTGCGCTCGGCTGATTTAAAACTAAAAAAGATCGCCTCCGAATGCAAGAGCCTGCAAAAAGGATAAAAAATTCGATAAAATCACAAAATTTAAAAACTAATCTCGAGATGATGCTACCTTTGCAAACAATCTAAGTAAACAATTAACGTTGACTCATCCTGTATCGACGTTCTATCGAAACTAGTAGCAATAGCTGTTAAAATTTTTATGCTCTCTTGAACCCAGCCAGCTTCGGCTAAAAACGAACTAAGTCTTAGACCAAAATCGATAATATCACTTTCGATAGTTCCGTTTGTAAGGTTTTTCTCGTGTCTTGATTGTGTTGGAAAATATTTCATGAGGTAATTCGATTCTAATTGCATGGCTAATGGACGCCCAAGTCTCGCTATACAATGAAACAATTTCTGACGTGCCGAACTGAAGCGAAGGAGACGCGCGATTATGTCCAAATTGACTAACTGATCGAGAAGCATGTGTTCCAGTTTGCATGATTTTGATATCTGCAAAAGAAAATGCGTGAATTTAAAATATGCATTGCATATGGAATTATATAAAAAAGTGTAATTAAGAAGAAATCTGTATACAAAATAATTGATCTAAATATATCTTGATTGAAAATGATGGCTGATGATAACGCGAAATCGATTGCCAACGTTAGTGGTACTTTTTTTTAAATTCAGTAATATGTTTTCCGACTATCGATTTTTCACAAATAGGGTCCAATGTTAACGTTAATTGCTCTGATGAAAGTATACAATGCATCTTCATTGAGTTGCACAAAAGTGAGATATCTACGCTATTATACTTCTAATGATGTCCTTTTTTTTGCTTCAATAGATAAACATTAAGCGTCGTTTCCACTGTAGCTCGCAAGCAGACACGCGAAGAGAATTTTTCGCCTGTCACAAAGCACGCAGCGAGCATAACACGTTAGCTTTTCATGCCGTTTCCACCTAAGTGAAGCTTGCAAGCAACATGCCATATTCAAGCTTTGTTTCCACCAAAAGTGTTCATGTGCTGAGCTCATGTGCAGTGCTCGCAGCATCCGCTTCCACCAAATTGAGCTGCTTGTGATTATCGTTATCTACACTTGAGCGCTGCTTCCACGCGCTGCACACGTTCGATGTATCTGAACTGTTTCCAC
The DNA here is from genome assembly GCA_964017055.1 of Chloromyia formosa. Lineage (NCBI taxonomy): Eukaryota > Metazoa > Arthropoda > Insecta > Diptera > Stratiomyidae > Chloromyia > Chloromyia formosa. The sequence goes on from OZ024813.1 coordinate 140,856,966, forward strand.
CGAGCTGTTGCTTTCCAGCTCGCGTGCAGGGAAACAAAAAGCAATGTGCGCGTGTAAAGTTTTGGTGGAAACTGGTGTCTACAGCTCACAACCTCCACGTTGCTGTTTTTTGGCTTCCCGTTTAAAATGGAAAGCAAATGTGTAGCTCGCAAGCTTATTTATGATAGTCAGTGCTAGTCATGGTATTTAGCGGATCGGACCTGATCCGGTACGGCACATGTCCTAAGTCCGAAAACCTAGATCGGAGGACCTACCCCATGTTTATGGAATGGCATGGATTAATCCGATTCATATTTGTACATATCATGGAGGCGACCGGTAGCGCAGTGTGTTGAGGCATCAGTCTTATGTTTGACTACCGGCGTTTCGGGTTCGAATCCCGTCCACGACGACGTTCGTGGCCATGGATGTGCAGGAGGTGCATGCTGGCAACTGCATTCTCCGAAACCAGTTTATGCCAACGAAACGTTAACTGAGCCACATGGAACAGTTGACGCGCTATGCCCCACAAGGGGTTTGGGCAATTGAGTATTGTATTGTTTACGCTGTTATTGTTGTGGCAGCAATGGTCGGAATTCGGTATGTTTGTTGGTTACATGCCTACGAATTCGTCTTCATCCCCGGTGTTGAGGGATAGAAAGTTAGCTGCTTCTATTGGGTTCTCCCACACCGATCTAGAAGTCAGGTGCGTGGGTGCAGCTGGGCGGTTAAAGATGTGGTTTACATCGTGAGGGGCTCCATTACATGCAGGACAGATGTTTACGACGTACTGGTCGATGCGGGACAGGTAGGAGTTCAGTCATGAACACCAGCCTGACCGAAGTTGGGCAAGTGTCGTTCTCGTAGCTCTCGGAAGTCTTTCCTCTTCCGGAGATATCATTGGTGGTATGGACGAGAGAACTGGATTCGAACCTAAGCCTGCGATTGACTGATGAACCTCCTCCCGATGTATCGCTGCGATGGCCAACTTGTGTGCGCCACTATCAGCTTTTGTACCTCTGGACATCCCTTTCTAGGTCCCTCAAGTCGCGCCTGACATGTCTGGGCGGCGGCGTCTTGTCCATGAGGTTGGAGTTTGAGTGATCACTTCGGTAGCAACCCACCAAGTATTGCTTGGCAAGAAGCTGGTTGTGGTCCCTTAAAGGCATCATCCCGGTTTCCTGATGTAGATGGTCCTGGGGTGACATCAGGAGACAGCCAGTAACAGTACGGAGAGCAGCATTTTGGCACGTTTGAATCTTTTTCCACTGTGTGTCACAGAGATTCTGCGACCACACAGGAGCCGCATAGGGGCAACTTCCATATCTGAGGCGCCAAATTTTAATGATGGGTTTCAATCGAATTTGGTCTGAAATGGACGAATCTAAAGTCCTTTTCCGTGAGTTCATAACCGTTTAGGAGATATTTACCTTTAAAGTTGGAACTTTTGTATGAGAAAATCCAGTGCTAGAATTGTATATAGAATAAATTTCCGCTTTAGATACTTAAGAACCTCCTATGATACACCATCATTTAATTTTTCATATTTTCGGGCCACTTGTATTTTATATTTAGCGTGAATAAGCCGCCATTAAAATTTGGCGCCTCAGATATGGAAGTCTTGCTGCCGCATAGTTGGCCACTGATCTTCCGACTGCTTTATATGTGACCAGTAGAGTTTCCTTATCCTTGCCCCAGGTACTACCGGCCAGGGCTTTGAGAATCTTATTCCTACTACGCATCCTACGGTTGAGGCATGGGGTGATGATGTGGCCATGCTGTCCAGCGTGACTCCTAGAATTTTATGATGGTTTATAGTAGGAATAGAATGATTCCCGATCGAGATTTCAAGCTGCATCTTGACTTCCTTCGTCCAGGTGGTTGTTGTTGTTGTTGTAGCAATGGTCAGAATTCAATGTGTTGGTTTGTTACATGCCTACGGTTTCGTCTTCATCCCCGGTGTTGAGGGATAGAAAGTTAGCTGCCTCTATTGGGTTCTCCCACAGCGATCTAGGAGTCAGGTGAGTGGGCGCAGCTGGGCAATGAAAGATATGGTTTACGTCGTGAGGGGTTCCGTTACAAGCAGGACAGATGTTTGAGACGTCCTGGTCTATGCGAGATAGGTAGGAGTTCAGTCGCGAACACCAGCCTGACCGAAGTTGGGCGAGTGTTGTTCTCGTAGCTCTCGAAAGTCTTTCCTCTTCCGGAGATATCGTTGGTGGTATGGACGAGAGCACTGGATTCGAACCTAAGCTTGCTATTGACTTCACGATGTATTGCTGCGATGACCGACCTATGTGCGTTACTATCAAATGGTTCCCTTTTTGAATCTCTGGACGTCTCTTTCAAGGTCCCTCAGGTCGCGCCTGACATGTCTGGGCGGCGGCGTCTTGTCCATGAGGTTGAAGTTAGGGTGATCACTACGATAGCAGCCCACCAGGTATTGCTTGGCAAGAAGCTGGTTGTGATCTCTTAAAGGCATCATCCTGGTTTCCTGATGTAGATCGTCCAGGTGGTAAATAGGGTTGCCGAGGATTTAGACGCAGAGACCGGTAAGGTTTTCGCTTATGAAGAACGAGTTGAGTCCTTCAAGATAACTGTTGATGTTTTCGCACATATCCGCTATGTTGTTCCCTGTTGCCAGAATGGAGCAGTCGTCAGCGTAGGAGATGATGTCGATCCCTTCAGGTAGTGTTGGGAGTCCTGATAGCATAGATTAAACAAGGTAGGAGATAGAACTCCTCCTTGAGGTACACCTTGTTTAATTTTCCTAAGCTTTGATTTGCTGCTCCTGAATTCTGTATAGGATTGCCTGCCAGCGAGATAATTGGCAATCCATTTCACTACTTGCGTCGGAAGCGATGAACAGTTGATGTCAGACAAAAGTGCTGAATGGCTGACAGTGTCGAAGGCCTTCGACAGGTCAAGCGCCACCAATATTGTTCTTTGACTTGGACGAACCTGGTTGAGACCATTATGGATGCGGGATGTAATGGCATCCAAGGCCGTGGTCGTACTGTGCATTCTTCCATGAGCCAGCCATGCTGGTGATCTGCGAGCTGGATGTGGTCCGTAAGAACAGGGTGGATTAGTGCTTCAAGTGTTTTGGCAACTGGTGACAGTAGAGTTATTAGACGATAGGATTCGCCGAGTGTCGCTTTCTTCCCAGGTTTCAATATTGGGATGACTCCCTTTTTTCCAGATTTCCGGAACGATCAGCGAGGAGATGGATAGATTAAAAGTAGCCGTGAGATAGTTGATGGCTGGCAGATCGAGGTGTTTGAGCTAGTCATTGAAGTGCCATCTGGTCCCAATGCTTTCGAGTTGTTCGCCTTCCTTATAGCTGCAACTACTTCGTCCGCGGTGAAAACAGGTATGCTATCTGTGGTTCGGTTGTGAATCTGTCTACGGATTTTATGCTTAACTCTGTCTGGTGCGGGGTGTTCAATAAATTGTTTATTGAAACGACTTGCGCAGCGGGTAGGGTCACTTGTTGAATTTCACCGAACTGAATGGCGACGTTCCCTTTTTGTTTTGGTGGATTGGAAAGGGCACAGACTGTCGACCATAACTTGCTCAACCCTGTGGTTAAATTGCAGTTATTCAGATGGGTGCTCCATTTTGACCTCCTGTGTTCGGCTACTTGCCTTTGGATCTCGAAGTTCATCTCGTGAATTCTGGGGTCGTCCGGGTTTACGCTCCTGATGCTGTCTCTCTCGTCCCAGCCACGACAACGTTCGTGACCATGAATGTGCAGGAGGTGTATGTTGGCAACTGCATTCTCCGAAACCAGTTTATGCCAACGAAACGTCAACTGGGCCACATGGAACAATTGACGCGCTATGCCCCACAAGGGGTTAGGGCAATTGAGTAGTCTATCGTCTGACAGTCTGGCGGCAGTGGTTGGAAAGTTGGGCCGAATTTTCGGAATCCGTCCTGCAGGAATGAACTTCGCAGCCGCTTTGTTCAGGACTTTCCTTATGTTGGATTTGGCTGTGCGAACGTCGGTTGACGTTGGCAGAGCGAGGAATTTAGCGTTAGTATAGGAGGTAAAACCGTTCCAATCCTTATTGTGGTTGACAAACGTGCGGTGTTCGGCAGATATGATGTTTGTCGGTTTGTCAAGCCTTATCACGATTGGTAACTGATCTGAAGATAGTGTTAGGACCGGCCCCCATTGTGTTTCGTTGATGAGGCTTGCACTGGCAATCGCGATGTCTGGACAACTAGAACATGTACCGGCGATGCGAGTGGGGATGTCGTCATTTAGAGGACAGAAATCGGAGGCATCAAGCTATTCAACTATTGAGATTCCTCTGGCATCGTTGTTAAGGTTGGAGTGCCAGAGTTCATGGTGAACATTAAAGTCACCGTGCAGGAGGCGATGTTGACCGGTGAGGAGATGATTTATATTTACATGGTATCCTGAGGGACAACCGGATACCGGTGGGATGTAAATATTGTAAATTTCGATATCAACATTACCCGATTTTATGGCAATGGCCTGCACTTCCATGGTGTTATCATTACTAACAATATCGATTTCCCGGTATTGCACAGAATGGTGAATAATGAAGGCAAGCCCTCCTCCAGCGTTGGTCAACCTGTATTTCCTGACAATAGTTGCCATATTAATCCAGTCATTAGGTTAGGAGCTCTGAAGGGCTTCGGGGAAACAAATTCTGGTGGAGAATTTTTTTTCATTTTTTATGTTTTTTTGGGGGGCTGAACACGAATCCGGAGCTTCCCACCAACAATTTTTTGCGAAACATGGTAAAAATCTCAAAAAACCTCAAAATTTCGGTACTTTTTTTGGTTTTTCGATAATAACTTGAAAACCGTGGATCCTAGCTAGAAAAAGTGTCAGGATAAATTAAACAGCATAAAATTCTGCGTAAAATGAGCAACCTAAACGTCAAATTCGGTCCAGTGGTGTAGCCGCAATTGACAGTCGAAAAACGTCAATTTTTCTCTCAAAGAAAAAAATTCTCCATCAGAATTTGTATTCCCAAATCACGCAATGGCTGGACTATATGTGTTGAGGGACGAGTTGGAGTGCGAGTTTCGTCTCCTGTATGGCTCCAACTTGGATGCGATGTCTGTCCATAAATGATGCGAGTTCGGCGATCTTGTTCTGCAACCCATTGCAATTGAGTTGGACGAGTGAGAGCGTATTGAAGATGGCAGTCGGTGGTGCAGGCGTAAGATTGTGTTGAGAAATCCTATGGGAACTTTTAGCAGGAGTCATCGAGGATGGCTGTAAGCCTGTCTGAGCGCTCGATGGTGTTGGATGTTGGGGCGTGTTAGACGAGGTTGCTACTAGTTGTCCTCTGTTCCTACACTGACTGGCAGTAAAGGAGGAATTCCAGTGCCTGTGATGGTTGAGTCCAGAGCAGTATCTTAGGTGGCACCACTGATTGCAGCAATTGCATCTCACCGTAATCGCGTTTGGGTGCAGCATTCTGTCGCAAACGCAACAGATCCACGGTCCTGGGTTGCTCTCAATGCCGGCGCGGAGAAGTAGCACTGAGAGCAGTTGCGCCGAGATGTTTTGCTCCCAGTGAACATAAAAAAAAAACGATACGAGGCATGTAACATACAAACACACTTTCCTTCTTGCATTGAAGGGTTTTGGCAGCTCTTGGCCGTTGTGAAATGGGTCGCTCCGGTGCGTAGAACCGCCGCAGGAACGAAATTCCTGGTATTTCGGCCGATTTGTGTGCTTGAGTCATGGAAAATTGGGTCCAGCGTATTCACACGTGCCAACGCTTTCGCGGCGGACATTTGAACGATATCGTATTCCATAATTAATGGCATCGATTGTACTTTCCTTTGAAATAAAAACAATTTCCATAATTAACCCACAAGTCTTTTAATTCAAAAAACAAAATGCGTTGCTCTTAATGAAAAACCCTATACCGGTGACAGCCATGGCAACGTCATCTGCAGTAACTTTGCGCCCAACCTCTTCCAGTTTTGGAAGCAGTCTGTTGATCCCTGCATTCCAAAGAATGGGAAACAGTATTCCCCCTTGTGGGATTCCTCCCCGGGCCTTATAAAGTCCTAGAGTTCACACAACTATGCTGCGGCCCTGACTACGTAAATCATGACACCTTAATGCTCGGCCATTCAGGCTCTGTTTGTCCAATTTTCTGGATAACTCATTTTTAATTGTCCGTGTTATTTCTTTCTTAGGCATGCAATATTCTTAATGAGATTAGGACAGGCATATTGGCGACAACTCCTAGCGAGTTGTTGCATGTAGCAAGGACTTATCACTGTTCAGGTAATCAATATTTCTAAAAGGATGGGTTACAGCTCTCGGGAAAAACAATCATCAGTGTAGAGTTCGGAAATATGTGATGTCATCGTTAGTCCGGGACTACGTCCATTCATCATTCATCACTTTGGCCCACAAAATCTAATTTCTCTTTCAAAGGAAAAGGCAGTCATTTTGCAGATTTTTTTCCACTAAATGTAAAAGGGTTAATTTCTGCATTGTCTCTTAAGCCTGGTAACGTTATTACTACTGACAAGTCTTAATATTGCAAGAGGCTAGAGCACAAAGCAACAATTGCATTCATTGTGCTTCCCACGAGTTTGGTTCTCTCCACATGAAGTGCAATTGTGCACTAGAAATTCCACCAGTGAAAGTCTTCTGGCGACACAGATTCGCAGACCCGATTCACTGGCTATGGCAGCCAGTACACGTAGGCAGAGTTGCTAACTTGCGGATTCTTCACGATCTGGTCACGGGTAGACCTTGGGCCGTCTACTTAACACCTGACTTTGCTCGGACCACCATTTCGAGCAAAAAACCCGCCGCTGCCGTAGCACGAAACCGGCTCTTGGATCAGCAGATCTGTTGAGCAAACACGGAAGAGCCGTGCCCGGTGGCGCATGAAGCCTCCCCGCCCCCTTCAAGCAGGTAAATTCGATTACAAATAATGAATCAATCACTGACTCGCGCGTTTTGAGTTCTTTGTCTTCTACGGCTGGGCTCGCAGCATCCAACCGCGGTACAATTTACAGATGCTTTGCGCAGCGCTTTCTTATCAGACGCGCTGCACGCTGTTTCCGCTGGCAAGTCAAAGGCCGGAGCAGTCGCCAACCAAAACAAATAACGTCGCAAATAGCATTGGCAAATGAAAAAGTAAAACTCCGTCCACTGTAGTGACAATCAAAACAAACGTTTACTAGCGAATGCATCACATAAGTATGTTTTATCATTTGTTGACCTGGTCAAGGGTGTGCAAGGTCTGCACCGCGGTGATGATGATACATTTGCAGAATGTGCGAAACGAAAACATGACGAGCGGATGAAAACAAATTGTGTGTAGGAAGACTGGGCAGTGCCAGTGGCGACGACGAGCCGTTCTCCCTCCCTGCTAGCTGGCAGGCATCCAAGACGCAGCCTGCTACGGACACCTGATCCGCGCGTCATAGCAACGAAATTATGTATGCTGGCACCTTTCTGTGAAACTGTAAAATACGAAGGCTCACTTAGCCGTGTCATAATCGCCCAGAACCTCCCCCGGTTCGGCGGAGATCCTTCAAAAACATTCAAAACCCCATTCCTGAACAATTGGCGATTCCGCAGGCAAATGTCAAAGCAAAACGCAACACACATTTCGACACACTGGCACACTCACACAATGGCATTTCGCATGCACCGACACGGCAAACCAAAAACAAAAACACGCAGTCCGTGGGGCAGGGGATACACGGGGACAGGTCACGCAATGACGACGGACCACTACCCGAGCAGCGACAATTTCACGCACAAGAAAATCTTGCACCCACCTTGACGTAAATGTCGGCCAAAACGATCGGCGGCAGCAGCTGCAAATAGTTGACCCGTTCCAGGGTGTTGACGTTGTAATTTAAACTCGCGACATACGCGCTCACGCACTGTTTATAGAGCGACATCGGACTTCTCGGCAAACCGTCACCAGCCTCGTCAGCCATGTTGCCCGGACGTGACTGGCCGTCATCGAGCCCGTAGGCGGGAATGAGACAACTATGGTGGTTGTGCAAGGCAGGGAATTGGAACATGTCAAGCATATTGTGAATTGCAAGTGGACTGGATTGCAGTTACAGCGGTTGTAGATGTTGGTGAAAAGAAGATTGGCCGTTGAAAAAACATTCTGATAATGAACAATATTTAGGAATTAAAACATTTTGCACGACTCTTACCTGTTCAGTTCACTTGGAAACGAATGTTTACTGTCAGCTGGGTGAAAGCGTACTGAGAAAAGATCAAGAAATGCAAACAAATAATTGCTGCGAATTTATTTTTAGATTTGGAATGCGCATAATCCCTGTTCTTGTTTTTATTGCGCCACAAATTTATGAGAAGTGAGTGAACTGTGGACGAGTTTCTTTAGTTACTTGCAAAGCTGCACATGTGAAATTATTTTGACTACAATTTATTTCGCGATACATTGGATAGGCTGAGAAGATGCTTGTTGCAGAGCTATTAGCGGAACTGCTCAGAAATTCATTTTGCGCCTTCTGAACGACAAGTACCATACGATGTGGAATTGTTGTTGTAACAACGCCTGCTGGCGTTGAAGAGATTTGACAGAACTTGGCCGTTGCTGATAAACGGATCGCTCCAGTGCATAGACCTGGCTCCCGTGGGAGCGTAAAATTTTAGTCTGTACTATTTCCGCAACTTTCCTTAAGGTTGCCACACACTAGCGTCCATTTGGACGCGGGAGAAAATGTACGCACTCCAAGTGTTCCCCCCAATTTCAGGGACACACACTGAAATCCAACCCATCGCGAACCAGACGGCATGTTAAAGGTCAAGTTCGATGACGAACTCAATTTTCACTTATCCAATTTAATTTTACGCACCGTCAATTGCATTGCAAAAGTCTTGCATAAACACCTTGGCATCCGCCAACCAGTAAAAACGTTTTCTTTATTGCTTTTTAACACTAGGCGTGTTTTCTTGCACTGCGGTGGAGCTTAATTGGGGGTTATCCGGGTTAACTTACACACATTGCACAAACAACAAGGGTATATGGACGAACATATGTATACGGTATACTGAGGGTTGCAACCCTTAAGCCCACAAAAGGGGAGTCGTTCCTGCGGCAGCCGGTTCTACGCACCGGAGCGACCCGTTTTTACAACGGCCAAGAGCTTCCAAACCCCTTCAATGCAAGAAGGATGTGTGTCAATTAGTGATGGGTAACACAGTAACGAGTCGCTCTTTTTGATCGCCTCAACAGAATGAGCGAAAGATTCGGCACAACGACATAGCCTCCGAGCCGTTCAATTTAAGATTGACACACTGTAAAATGAATACTCAAATTAATTTAAATATTACGTAACGCATGGAAACTCAACGCTCATTCAAATTTCTGATAACATACATATTCATATTCATTCACACCCCTTCCTAATATCTATCTGAAACTAAAACCATCATTATCTATCTACCAAACCAATCCCACCCATCTAAATAATCCCATACATTCATAATCGTCTCTATGCAGTATGCAATGCACGCATTGTGTATATACTTATAAATATACAAACAACAACCCATGCTGACTGCAAGCAAATCAAAAATCATATGCTTACGTCGCACCGCACATCCAATTTTCCCCAAATACATACAGAAAACAAACCCAACATTCTAAAACAAAGTAGTCGTCTTGTATCATATCATCACCTCAAGTTCAACTTGAGATGAAAACGATACCAAACCAACAAACAACCAGACAATTTCTTCTGTATACTGTGGACGCAATGAGAAGTTTCTTAAATGTGAGTTTGAGTTTTCAGCACAAATTTGTGCTGTTTTAAAACAGCACACTCAGCACACTAGCACGCTAACACTTCTGTATTTCATTCGCTCTGTACTTTGAGCCATACTGGGCTGTGTCTTGAGTAAAAAACACAATGATTATTTTGGTAATTCAGTACAGACCCAGATATTTCACTCATAAGCGCATATTCCAATCATCACATTCATTTGATTTGAGTCTTTTTCAGCCAGAGAAGAGAGAGAAATAAGGAAATGAAATTGCTAGAGAGAAACGAAGCAATTTTTTGGCAGCATTTTTTTGGCCTGGTTCTTCTACTATATGGATCGGGCGGGTGTTCCGGGGAAATGAGATGGAATTGGGGAATGTGAGTTTGGCAGACGGAATGAGGTGGAATTGCTTCAGGGAATTTAGTGTACATAGATTATGATTATCCTTCCTTATCTCTCTCTTCTCTGTGCATATTCACAGGCTTTATGAAAATGAAAACATTATGAAAAATTTTGAGAAAGCAACAGTCTAGTTCAGAAATGTTAGCCCAGCAGATGGAGATGTTCATGTTGTTGTTGTTCATGATTGAGAAGTAAAGGTTAGTGGCTGCATATGCACATATGAATTTTGATTTGTTTTTTTTTCGACTATAAGGCTTGTAAGGAGTCTTTTCAAAAAAGATAATGAATACTTTCCACTTCTGGCATTTTTTTCAATTTGCTGTAACTAAGACGCAGCGAGGGGCGAAATGCTTGTATTTAACTACAAAACATTTAATATCGTTATATATTAAACGATTGATTTGGAACTTGTTATAACTTAACTATTGTCTACAATATCGTTTATTACATGAGTATGGAAATTTTCTACAAGCAAGTTAATAATAATATATAGCACTAATTTCTATAACTTCGGTTATTTGTCACCTACGCTTCCTTGTTCGAACCTGGGAATTTCACAGCAAGCTAGTTGTATAAATATTTCCTCTCAAATCAGTCATACATCCGCATCCGAAAATTTCTGTGAGGAGTTATCTGCAATGGAAATTTGGGGCGATTTTGACGAAAGAATGTCGAAAATCACATCCGTGTCTAACCCCATTACTGCCGGGATTGCAGAATTAGACAAATATTTGCAGGAGCCATATATCAAATGAAGCAGCGATCCATTGTTGTGGTGAAAAGAGCGGAAATTGCTTTATCCACGCCTTTTTAAAATTATGAAGAAACGATTATGTGTCATGGCTACATCGGTGCCGTGTGAAAGGATTTTCTCGAAATCAGGACAGATTATTTCGGAGAGAAGGAACAGAATAACATCAAATAAAGTTTGACAGATTATATTTTTGAATTCCAATCTTTAGTTATAAGTTTTATTTAACGTTATTTCCATACACACTTTAATTATAAAAAACTAGAAATAAGTTGATGTAATATACATGCATTTCACATAATTACGGGTTTTATTGAATATGTTCCCCAAGTCTATGGATTTGTTCAACTCTTTTTGAACGACTCTTTTTGAACGACTCAGTGGAAAGAGTTGGAGTGTATGTGCTGGCACAGTAGAAAGAGTCAATATGCCCATCACTAGTGTCAATGTGTTACATGCTTGTATTCGTTTTTTTTTTGTGTTTATTGGGGGTAACACATCTCACTAAAGCCACTAAAGCTCTGTGGATATGCAGACAATATGTAGGCAAGACGTGGGGAATGAAACCCTCTATCATTCTTTGGATTTACAAAGCGATCGTTAGACCCATGCTAGAATATGGTGGAGTTGTATGGTGGAAGAGAGCCCATACAGTAACTGGCAGATCTACCCTAGGTAAGATTCAGAGACTTGCTTGTCTCATGTCTACCGGAGTCATTCACTCCTGCCCTTCTGCGGCGCTTGAGGTACTGCTAGACCTTCCACTATTGCACGTTCATGTAATAGCACAAGCAAAGCTGACGATCCTCAGATTGAAGGTTTGCGATGCCCTCACTAAGGGCCGGTTGACACGTTCAAAGTACACTTTGGCAAAGTACGTTGACAACCTACTTTGAGGTTACTTTGAACGTGTCAACCCCCTTCAAAGTGCTTTGAAGTCTCTAGCGTCCTATCAAAGCAAAGTAGGATGGTGCTCAACTTTCCATCAAAGAATTGATTGTAAATCGACAAGTTCACAGAAAAAAGTTGTTGGGGCGGGAAATAGTGAGTTGTTGGTGGTTTTTATTCAATTTACGGTGGTCTGAACAATATGTTTTGGTATAAATTCCCTAGAAATACTAAATCCAGCGTTTTTTGCAAGTGGCAAAGTGGTAATTCACAATGGTGGATATTCTTGCCAAGTCATACTTTGACAAAGTGTACTTTGAGCATGTCAACCGGAATAAAGCTGAATCCGGAACAGGAAAGTTGGGTCAGTGAGAGCTGCATAACCTGTATGCCATCGGACCATCTGGTGAAAGAACCATCCAGCAACAAGCTCTTTAACACTATAATCTGGAGCAGAGAAAACTGGTTGGAGGAACATTTCACTCTTATTCCAGATACCATCAAGTGGTTCACGGATGGATCAAAGATGGTTAATGGTACAGGTGCTATACCTATGGGTAAGTTCGCAACAGTATTCCAGGCAGAAGTACATGCCATAGAGTCATGTGCGGAGCTCTGCCTGAAAGTCGAATTCCGTAGCAAGAATACAGCTATATTTACTGACAGCCAGGCAGCCATACTGGCGCTAAGCAACTGGTCTGTCTCGTCCAAGTTAGTGCACAGCTGCCAGAATACATGGTAATGGTATACTGGGTTCCTGGCCACGTCGGGATTTCTGGTAATGAACAGGCTGATGAGTTGGCCAGGATGGCCTCGGACACGCCCTTTTGTTGACCTGAGCCCTTCTGCGGGATTCCTCTAAGTTCCGTCAGTAAATGCATCAGGGACTGGGAGCGTACTGAGGCCACCGTCCAATGGGACTATCTTCCAGGCCTGAGGCAAGCCAAGATGTTCATATCTGGTTACTCGCGCAGCAGGACATTTGAACTTTTAAAAATGAACCGCAGCAGGGTTAGAAGCATTTGTGGCCTTCTAACTGGACATTATTGCCTAAGGGGTCACTTAAAGATCATGGGTATAGTATCGGACGTCAGCTGTCGTTTCTGCGTGGCCGATGATGAAACGTCACTGCAAGTTCTTTGCGAATGTGAGGCACTGGCCCAACGTCGCCTAGTACACTTCGGCATCGACTTCCCTGAAGCAGGCGACATTGCTTCGATGCCGCTCACCCTTTTAAGCAAATGCATTAGCGCGATCAAACTTGATCGACAGGCTTAAGCCTGTTGCCATACCTGGGGCTATAGCGCAATAGACTATTTGGCCTCGGTGCTAGTGGGCCTTTTGGCGCCCGCAGTCCCTCTCACAATCTAATCTAATCTAACACATCTCACTGCTCTCAATACTACTTCTCCGCACCGGCATAGAAAGTAACCCAGGTTCATGGATCTGTTGCGTATGCAATAGAGAGATACATCCTAATGCAACTCCAGTAAGATGCAACTACTGCGACGAGTGATGTCACCTGAGGAACTGCTCCGGACTAAACCATCACAGGCACTGGAATCCTTCATTTACTGCCAGTCACTGCAGAAATCGAAGACCACAAGCACCGAGCTTGTCTAACACGCCCCACCTTCCTACACCAGTGTGTACCCACACGAGCTTTCAGTCAACTACAGCCCAATTCGTCCCTCAACGCTCATGGAGATTACGTCATCATCAGGAAAGACAGGTTAACCAGCGCTGGAAGAGGGCTTGCTTTCATCATTCACCATTCCGTGCAATACCGGGAAATAGATGTCACCAACAACGACGTCGCCATGGAAGTGTAAGCCATCGCCATAAAATCAGGCAATGTCGATATTGAAATTTACAACATCTATATTCCACCAGTATCCAGTTGTCCCTCAGGTTACCATGTAAATATCAACAGTTTCCTCACTGGCCAACACTGTCTCCTGCTTGGTGACTTTAACGCTCACCATGAACTCTGGCACTCACATCTCAAAAACGACGCCAGAGCTATCTCCATTGCAGAACAACTTGATGCTTCAGATTTCTGTACACTGGATAACGACACGCCCACCCGTATTGCCAGTACCTGGTCCAGCTCTCCAGACATCACGATTGCCAGTGCCAGCCTCATAAATGAAACACAATGGGAGCCGGTCCTTACACTATGATCGGACCATTCAGAAATCGTGATAAGGCTTGACAAACCGACAGATATTCCATCTGTCGAACATCACACTTTTGTCAATCACAACCAGGCTGACTGGAATAGCTTCACCCAACTAAGGCTGCAACTAAGGCTCCAAAAATGTGTCCCAACTTTCCTACCACAGCCGTCAGACTGGCAGACGAGAGAGGAGCAGACGATCCCAGAATTAACGAAATGAACTATGAAATTCAAAGACTAGTAGCCGAACACAAGCGGTTAAAATGGAGTACGCATCCGAATGAATGCAACCTGACCACAGGTATAAGCAAACTATGGTCGACAGTCCGTGCCCTCTCTAATCCACCGAAACAGAAAGGGAATATCGCCATCCAGCTCGGAGAAAATTCAATCAGTAACCCTATCCACTGCGCAAGTCGCTTCAATAGGCAGTTTTTTGAACATCCTCCACCAGACAGGCAAAAGCGCATAGTCCACAGGAGGATCTATAACCGAATTGCGCACAACATACCATATATCAGGAAAACGAACAACTCGAAAGCAACAGCGGCGAAAGCAAATCTGCATGTTGTTGTAGTTGCTGCTACCACTGCTGCTGCTTTCTGCGTTCATTCTGCTTCCGGCTATAGAGAGTTTATACGCTCACAGGATTTTTTAGTCCATCCCTGTTATTCTTTTTGCTTTTCGGGAGTGGGGGAGATCTGTTTCCATATTATTTTTATACTGTAGGATTGCTGTCTTTCTCCATTTAGCTGATTGGAACAATATTAGCATCGCAATTATTCTATTATTTTTGATGGGCATTCGGGACAATCTTTACCCGTCGCACAGTGGTGCAGTTTATCGCAAAGAATTTTAGAATTAAGCAACCTCCCTCGGATACGTGCCGTGTGCAAGTTAACACTGTCACTCTTTTGCGGGAGAGATAAGTGCAACATTTCCGCATCAAAAGGTTAGTACCAGTACCAGTCTTTAGGGATGTACCGAAATTTCAAATAATAGGGCACGTTCTTCTTAAATAGGGCACGTCCTGAACACATACGTTACCAAAATTCAAAAACATCGCCAGCGACGTTGCCACATCAAGCCCGTTCGTGTCGTTTGCTATCGATCGCCGCCGCAAACAATCCACTCGTCGGCCATCGTTCACAATCGCGTATGTCAACTGTTGTCACTTCGTTTTCCTCGTCAAAGTGCAGTCAGTTCTGTTTTTTGTGCTTGTGCGGAAAATCGAATTTTCACCATAGAATCCCTGGGAAAATTCAGGTAAATATCAGAAAACAATTGCTAAAGTTTTCTATTATTGCATTAAAGTGAATTTCATAGTCGGACTTTTGAATAGAAGATGAATTTCTATCGAGAAGAGCCGCGCTCGATTGACGTGTGTTTTACTCGTATATCGCGTTCTGGATATGGCAGAGTGCTCGCGGTTCGTGTGTAGAAATTCATCGACGACACTGGGCATTTTTCTCAAAGCAAAGTCGCGTTCTACCGCAATGGCCAGACACAAAAGTGGATTAATTGCAAGGCGCCGCTCGTTTGGGGTTCGTTGCAATTGTCCGCGCGGCGGTAGAAATATTTGCGAAAACGCTGCGCTGCGACCAAAATCTTTCAAAACACTTTACACGCGACCCAGCAAAATGAAAATGAAGAAAAAAAAAATCAAATAAGTTCAGATGCGAAACAAAATGCCGGTCCGCGAAAAAGCTCTAGAGGTCTTGCGTGTAAACGACATCCATTGAGTAGGTGCCGGACGAGGCACCAGGTTGCGATCTGTGCGGAGGTCCGCCATTTGGAGTATTTGTGTGTTTTCTTGGGAACTGCAATTTGCATAAATTTACATGTTCGGGCGCTGGGACAATAATATTGACGTGGTTGTTTGAGTGGTGTCGTGCATAAATGCGCCGATAGTGCTATGGACGTTGAGAATTAGGATTTTAAATGACATCTTGGGGGTGCATGGAATGGTTGCGGAAGAAGTGCTGACCTTGATGTGACGTACCATTTTGGTCATAAAATACAAAAATGTCAATTCGCAGGTCAATTTATATGTAATATAAATATGTATTTTATATGTAATTTGCTCGGCGCTAAGGTGCGAACATTGCTTTCGGTTCGTTCATACATTTTCTTACACTTCGGGAAAAATGACATTTCTATGTTTTAAGAGATTTTTCCAGAAACTTCTGGACGTACAGAGCTGATTCTGGGATTAAACTGAAAAATTGACGCATAAGCTAAAAAAAGGGCTAAATATGTACAAGATAAGACCCGAAAATGTAATTTCGTTATTTTGTTCGAAAAAGGGTTCCTAGGTCCAAATTTAGTTTGGCCAACCTCGGATTCGTGTTCAGCAAAAAAAAAAAAAAATCTCTTTGAGAACTCATCTAAAAATTGCAGATTCCTGGACTGAAGCTTTATGGTTCTCTTAAGGTCGCCACACACAACCATTTTGGTGGCAAGCACGCATCGAACCACGTCAAACTCAATAGAAAAAATCTCATTTCCACGATTCTATGAAATTTGATGGTTCGATGGAAGTTCGGTCGTGGTTCCGCGCGATCATGTGTCGCGATCTTTATAGTGAAATGATTTACTAGTCGCCCAAATGACCAATTAACCCAAGATGAAATCAGTCCCTCTGTATTGTGGTCACTCTGAATCTGTATTTCCGTGGGTTCGTGGTAGCCATTTTGGAATTTCTATTGTTATATATGATGTATACGTACTACCTAAGGCGTACTACCACTTAGGGATTTTTATAGTGGATTTCCCCTTTAGGTACTACGCACCCATGGCGATTCAGAATCCTAAGGCGGCTTTCACACGGAACGCACGATACACGAGATTCTTGCAGTAAGCACCAGTGGCGAGCGAGCTTTCTATACGAGTGCAATTTTAGATTAATCATTGCACATGCAAAGCTCGCTCGCCACTGGTGCTTTCTGCTAGAATCTCGTGTATCGTGCGTTCCGTGTGAAAGCCCCCGCTGTAGATAGTGCCTAAAGTGGAAATGCTTTGTGGGATTTCCCAGAATGGATTCGTACTGCTTAAAGCGAAAGTTCACTATGGGATACATGATACAGTATCCTGGCTTAGACGACGAATTGATACGCAGGCGAAAATGGCAGTGGATAGGTCACACATTGCGTAAGGCACTGGGTAAGTCTTTTGGGGAGTTGCGCCCCATTGCCCAGAACAGAATACGATGGCGTGCAGGAGTAGTTGACGCGCTATGCCCCTCTAGAGATTAAGGCAAAGTAGTATCGTGGATTGGAGAACTGAGCTCTTGACTTGGCTAAAGAGACTATGCCGACCGCTGCCTTGAGTGCAGTGTTAAATCTGCTTTTCTGGAACATTTTCGTAGAGCAGCGAACACCGCTCTTCGTGAACCGCATCCCTCATAGGTCACTCCGCTGTATTGAGAAACCTTGATTGTCTCGAATTGGCAGACTATAAGTCCTCAATGTTCGCTAAAGATTTTCAAGCCTGTTTTTCGAAAAGTGGCTGGAATGGGATGCCATTCGCATTTTCACTAAAATCTCTACAATAAATGAGCCAAACACAAACATTAATTGAACATTTTTTTATTACGACTGCTGAGGAAAAAGAATTGGCAAACAATATTATTATTCTTAAAAACCCCAGCACGGTCCTATCACTCAGTTTTTTTTTCCCTCAACCAATACCCTCTGTGACTTCTATTGGGTGTGCCCACACTTATTTAACTTTCAGGCATGCGCCCACTATTGCATTTTGAAAAAAATTAGTTGACGCATGACTCTTGTTTAACTACCGAAACTTAAATAAGTGTGGACATACGCGTATTCATTATAAGTTTCCGATGTTGTCGTTCAGCCCTTCTGGAGAGTGCAACTTCTACTCGCAGATGTTCTTACAGTACCTCCCAATCAACTAATTGTTAATATAGGGATGGCACTGCAAATGACATCTTCCAAATGTCGCACACACTGCCGGCATGTCTCTTGCCACGGGCTGCCACTCGGCTGGATATCATCAATTTCATTACGGATAATTTTCTTTAGCTCCCTGACTGAGCGAAGGTCGCCACATCCACCAATCACAATCACATGGGGTGAGTGAGCGTCAATAGAATATTCTCCAAAATGACCGAGATTAGTGTCAAAACATTGATTTTTGGAGTCGCTGAGATTAATGGTGGCACTCCCAAAACGCCCTCCCCATTCCCCCACCTCCCTTGGCTAAGTGACCGTGGAAAAAATTGCCAAAATGAACAAAAATAGTGCCGAATTACTAGTTTTCGGGTCACTAATATGGTGACACTCCCGAAAATCCACATCCCGTCCCGCCCCAACCCCCAAATAAGTAACTGATAAAAGTGACCAATATAGCCGGGATTAGTATTAAAATCATTGGTTTTTGGGGTTGCTGAGATGAATGATAGCCTGGGCGAGGTGCGCGTTCACATTTTCGCCCGAGTACGAGTCACGAATACTTTGTCGAAACTCCCCAGCATTTCTAAGCCTTGTTGACGTTTCAATAGCATATCTATTTTTCGTTGCTAGCATGCACCTCCTATCCGCGCCGTCTTTATACTGACAAGCCCGGAGCACTGTGAGAGTTCTATTAGTACTCACATGCAGTTTTTGATCGCGCCGAGATTTGATCTCCGAGCTCTAGATTAGTATCGTAGAGCAGCGGTGACCGAACGATCACGGCCACCGAGCGCACTCACTTCTGTTCATTACAAAAAGAAATATTAAAAGCGAGGAGAAAAAGGAGCTGGTGGATGTTGTCTGTACATAGAAATAGAACAAGTTGAATAATGTGCGCACTTGCGAATTGAATTTTTACCAACCATGATAATGTTCTATGTAATTTTCCTTGAAAATCGTTTGCGCGTTTAGGTTAAGCGAAACCCTTCGTGTAAAACCCTACTAGCATTTTCCAGACAGATTAGCCGTGTTCTTGAAAAGGGGTTACCGTTCAGAACATCCTTTGTTTTTAATTTTTTGCAATTTTGACTTCAGACTGGCAATCAGCGACCCAAACAACCCCCTATCACTTTTCGCCAGCAAAATTGGCCGTGTTTATAAAAAAAGTGCTGCCATTCTGGACCCCCCATTTGGTTTTTTTTGCCATTTGGACTTCATATTCGCAATCAGCAACCCGAAAAAAAATCCCCACCAGCTTTTTCCAGCCAGCCGTGTTTTAAAAAAAAAAATTGTTGACTTTTTGTGATTTTGACTTTAGATTCGCAAACAAACCTGTTGACAGTTTTTTTTCCAGCAAGATTGGTCATGTTTACAAAAAAAGTCTACCATTCTGGAACCCCCATTTTGTTTTTTGCCATTTGGACTTCAGATTCGCTATTCGCGACCCGAAAAATCTCTACCAGCTTTATCCAGCAAGATAGGCCATGTTTTTGAAAAAGCCGAACGGCTCCCCTGCTCGGGAAAAGATCGATCTACTAAATGCACTTTACAACAAAACAGAAGTGCATTTAACTGATTTTTCAAACCCCAAACTCCACGCGCGACGTAAAACTATTCACAAAAGCGTCCGAATATGGTAGCACAATATGCATAGTTTCCCACTGCGCGTATATTACGGCAACATCGTGAGGAAGCGAGAGTGTGACCATGGACCACTCGGGGCGACCGGTAGCGCAGTGTGTTGAGGTATCAGTCTCATGTTTGACTATCGGCGTTTCGGGTTCGAATCCCGTCCACGAACTAGGGCGCAGTGCATAGAGGGCGAACGTGCTAACCGTTGCGCCATCCGTACTACGCTCGAATTAGAAAGAAGGTCATATAAGGGATTTACGTCCTCTTTGATTTGACGCGCAATCTATCTCCAACGCCCTGCCTTTCTCCGATCAAAGCAAAGTAACAAAACCTTGGAATTGTTTGTGCAACTTGGTTTCATTCTGCACACCAACTTAGTATGCGTCTGTAGCTTAGCTCGGTAACGCACTGGGCACAAATATCTCCACTTCTCACCCTCTCTCCACCCCCTCTAGTGAGTTAATATAAAGTGCTTCACATCATCTAGACCTCCACGGTTGAGTTTTCAAGTAAAATCACGCCTTCACGGCTTATACAAACAGAATTCTCACACTTTCGTGGTCGTCTTGCACATGGATAGCTGCAAAGATGCAAGACCTGATGAGTGCTACTATCCATACGAAACCACTAAGCTCGGAGAAATTAATTCAGAGGGAATTTGAGAATAAAAAATAGTTGGTCCCGTTGCGGGGCGCGAACCGCAGAGACCGTGTTTCGAGTAGCAAAAAATGCCCGGTGCGTTACCGAGCTAAGCTACAGACGCATACTAAGTTGGTGTGCAGAATGAAACCAAGTGTCACAAACAATTCCAATTTTCACTGAAACGATTCGCACTTGTGCATTTGCAAGGACATAAATACATAAAGTAACAAAACCTTTCTTATCCTTTTCGGGATCGTTCCGCTCTATTCCTTTTCGGGATCGTTCCGCTCTATTTTTTAACGGAAATTGTTTTTTTTTTTAACTCTCCGACCACTAAAACATAAATACATAAGATTGTACTGTAAAATACAAGAACTGTGCATCATTTTATCACTTATGTACTCGGCGATGTTACGGTACTTTTTGTCTTTCATATCCCCAAAGGGGAATACGAATGTACCGCACTATATCTATATATGTTTTCAATAAATTAAACGTTTCTTTCGAATACATTCCTCAAAGCAACGCGCGGCTATTAGCGGCAAATCCAACATTTTTTGGACCTGGCGCTGTAGTCCCCTGGCCCCCTGGTTTGACGCTTGTATCGCGGAAACGCGTTGCCGCTCAAATACGCGTACAGTGGACGACCGTGCTAAGAGCTGAAAATGATTCGTGGAACTTTCGCTCTCACGAACGAATTAAATTTTCACTTGATCTATTGCTCAATCGCCGATTATTTTAACGTGAACAAAATCGTCGTTATTCACGTTTTAAAACAAAAAGCGGAAACCCTGTATCTCATCTAGAATCTTAGTGTTAATCCTTTTGCATCAAGGATGAAGATTTCTCCTCTAACCGGATAAAGAGGGTTTCTCATGATCACTCCACCAAACCCCCATCACATTTTATCAATCGGTGATTGTTGTGATATGGGCCGTATAAAAAATGCTGGGGGAAGATTGATAAGACGATAAAACCCATCTAGTTTGGATGACTTCTCCCATTTGATAAAAGGGAAAAAAAGCAAAAAGCATTGAACAAGAAAATTAATGAAAAATGACTTCCATTGGTCTTTAAAATTAGTGATTGCGGGTAGTGGAGTTGTGCAGCAGTCACGATTTTACCTCGATTGAACTGTTTTTTTTTTTTGTTTTGCTAGGCACACGATCGTCGCACATTGTACGCTATTCGCGATCAACCCATAGAACACTATTTGTGTGTATCTTTTTCATGTTGTTGTGGTAGCAATGCTTCGAATGCTGCAGTTCTTCTTGCATCGAGGGGGTTTGGCAGCTCTTGGCCGTTGAAAAACGGGTCGTTCCGGTACGAAGAACGTCGTCGCCTGCGATCGACGCATAGTGGTGCCCAGCAGAACGCACCTTAATTTGTGCGATGGTTGCGCGACAGACGAACGGTCGCGGAGCAACTTTTTAGTCTTGCGTATGTGGGCTCCAATATAAAACTGTGGAGTTGAGTTCCCTGCTAACCATGTCATGATGAAGACACCAATGCGCTCATTATGAAGCCGCCTTGATGAATTCGTCAGCGCTACTCATGTAGCAGGTCGCGAGCTGTTATGTATTGTTTCAACAAGGGCCATCAAGGTGAAAACAAGAGAGAGATCAGCTCTCTAGCCATTGAGCTACCACAGCAACTGTTTTCCTCTGAAGATAATTTAGCAAATATCGAAGCCCTCGATGACGACTCTTATTAAGTATGTTAGCTACGGGTTGATGAATTCGTCAGGATAGCCATGTAGCAGGTTGCGACTGATCATGTATCTTTTCATCGAGGGCGATTATAGCTCGATAGCGCGAGCAA
This sequence comes from Chloromyia formosa, assembly GCA_964017055.1. Classification (NCBI taxonomy): domain Eukaryota; kingdom Metazoa; phylum Arthropoda; class Insecta; order Diptera; family Stratiomyidae; genus Chloromyia; species Chloromyia formosa. The sequence continues at coordinate 140,878,949 of OZ024813.1, forward strand.
TTCATAAAGGTACATAGCGAACAAAGTGAGTATGTGTATGCCTACACGCATATCTTTGCAGGATTTGCTTCCTTCCCCCGTTGCTTCTTCGCGAGAAAAAATTGTCGACTGGTGAACGATGGTTTGCAGGGTTGTTATCGATAGTTCTATGAATAGGTTTGACGATTTCTATTGAACCGGAACTGAGTTGGTAGTATGCACATCCCCTATGAATCTCATAGCCTTTTGCCAAACAACTACCCAGTCACAATCTAATATGCTCAATGCGCAGTTAGTTTTTGGACAACGGGCAGACGATGTCACGATGAAGGCATCAATGCGCTCATTATGAAGGCCTGGATGAAAATCATCATGAGCGTTTTGCTAGCCGTGGGACTAGCCACTTATGTACTTTCCAAATATATAATGAAACGATACATGACCGACGAATGCATCTTAATGTACTTGATGAGTATCATTGACCAATTCATCAAGGCGAAGCCAATGAAATGTTTGATGAAGGCCATCGACAAATTCATCAGGCCGTCATCAGCAAAGCCATCAAGTGGGAAAAAATATTTGCTAGTGGCAGAACTTGAACCCGCGACCCCACGAAAATGAAATGAATCCTTCCTACTTAGCTACCACACCTGTTTTCTTCTGAAGATAATTGAGTAAATATCAGAGCCCTTGATGAATACCTACTTAGCTGATGACGACCTGATAAGTTTATCAACGACTCTCATTAAGTATGTCATCGGCAACGACCAGATGAATTCATCAATGATAATCATGTAGGGAGTCCTGGGTGGTCGTGTATCTGTTCATCGAGGGGGAGTAATTCAACTATGGTACATAAGCGAACCAAGTAGGCATGTGTATGTCTATAAATATCATCGCATAATTTTGCTCCCCCCGCTGCTTCTCCGCGAAAAAATTGGCCGACTGATGAGCGATGGTTAGCAGAGTATTGGATTTACGTGTGATACAAAACATTACACAAATCGACTCCTGTCACCGATCTATACCTTCTGAGAGTCCACGACTCCTTTCATCTTGGCTGATTTGACTTCCCATTTTCAAAATAATTATCAGTCCTGTGGACGGGACGTTAGTTCATCGAATAGTAGGTAGCCTATGGATATACTTGAACTTCAATCCAATGGCAGTTTATGAATGTTTGAGGGGTTTATATTCTGCAGAGCAATGAAGAAGTTTGAAATTATCTTGCAGCACAAACATTACGTTAAAACAAAAATGTTCCGAGTACATAACGAAATTAGACAGTTACAAGTTTGGCTCCTTATCCAGAACATGAATTTTTACAGCACAAAAATTACAAACTCCAACGCCATCGAAATCGCAAGTTTACGCTCGGGTCGCCAGCCGAATTGGAAACCATCGCAACATCCGGTCGGTTGATAAACTGCGTGTAAGAACCGAGCTTTCTAACGATCCGATCCGCACAGTTAAATACGCGGATTGTCTGGTATAGTGTAAATGAAAGTTAGTCTGAAAAAAGAAAATACTACCAGCGTCATCAGAATCTTTGGAAAATCAATTAATTACTAAATTTCCAACACACGTCACACATAGGGGGCGCACTTTTGACCGGCATTTTAAATCGTTCGCGTCCCGAGCTACAGCTTTTGAAAATCTATTTGGTTGAGTACGTTTCCAGAGCTAGCGGCATAAGACTCGCTGATTTCAACTGTGTGTTGTGTCAACGAAGAGGAATTTTCTTCAAAATCTTCAGATGGTATTATTGTGAGAGGCATTCGGTGTGTGTGATCCAGCAGTTCATAAAAATCGTCCTGCAATGCTTCCGACTTTCAAGAGATGTGTGTGCTTTAGATTCATTTCTTTATTGCACTGCTGCACATTTCCCATGGATACTGGTGCATAACGTCGTCGTGGACCTGTTGTGATTCAGTTCGGCAGAAACTGGATTGTTTCGTGTGTAGTGAATACAGCTTCGTCTCTCAATTCACACAAAATCCAAAGTCGCGCCTGGTCATCATTGCCTCCACCACGCCTCCACGAGCCATCTGAACATTGACGATCGACCGATGAAGAAATGGGTGGCATGAACTCGCTATGGAAATCATCGTCAGCCACCGCCACTTTTTCGGTCCACGCAAACCAGTTATTAGACGACATGTACGGCGAATATGTTGTACGGCTTGGAAACAACTCTCCACTGCTACAGAGTGTATGTTGAATTGAAGATTTTGGTCGACTTATAGTAATGTCCTCAATTGCCTGGAAAGTGGCTTGAAATCTGCTTAATATTATTTGCTTCAAACTATGCACGAAATATATTTTTGAGTTGAGTTTACTTTACCATATTTTGTTAAATGGAGTGCCAATTTCAATGAATACTTGGGCCTAATCAAGAGTCTTTTTAAATTATAAAAATAATTGCATTTCATTATCCTTTTCTTGATTTTTGGCTTATATAATAATCGGCCCTATTTCCTAAAGTATCTTCCAATTTGATTTTTGATTAAATGCTCTTGCATAGTAAAACGGTAAGACTCCTCAAATATGAATTTCAAGCATTGGTCACTTTCAATGAGGACTGGCGCAATTTGAGAAATTTGTTTTGATTCCGGCCTTATCACGGGGCTGGTTCACTGACATCCGACTGACTGATGCCAATATAAAATAATTCTTCTATTAAGATCCTGTTGTCATGCTTCCAGTGTTGCGGCCATTAAACAAGGACTGCTACTGCGATTTTACCTGATACCGAAAGGCTTGTTAAAACAGCCAACAGCAGCTAAATTGCCGACTCTTGTTCAGCGTGGACTGACGACGAACTACTTTCGACTGACTCAACCACGACTGGTTTCTTCATCTTTTCATCAACTCCGTCTACTTAGCTCGTCGAAAACTTCAATTAACCTTTTTAGCGACCTTAAATTTCGTCAAGCGTTCGACAGCAAACTAGGTGAAACAATGCCTCCACGTAATCGTGATCGAAATGGTGGCGGTGGCGGACGTGGTGGAAGCGATATGCGTGGTGGCGATCGTGGTCGAGGCGGCGTTCAAGGTGGCCGAGTTTTTAAGCGGGATATGATGGGTGGTGGTGGTCGTGGACGCGATATGGGAATGGGTAGAGGTCGTAAGGAGGATAACAATGGCAGCGAACTGTTCGACATTGACTGGAGCACAGTTCGATTGGAACCGTTCAAGAAGAATTTTTATGAACCGAATCCGAAAGTTGCGAATCGATCCGCATTCGAGGTCGAGCAATATCGACGAGAAAAAGAGATAACTGTGAAAGGACCGGCTCCAAATCCCATTCAGTACTTTGATGAAGCCGTCTTCCCGGATTATTGCATGAACGAGATTCGTAGACAGGCTTATCAAGAACCCACTCCGATTCAAGCCCAAGGTTGGCCCATTGCTATAAGTGGCCACAATATGGTCGGTATCGCGAAAACGGGCTCTGGCAAAACCCTGGCTTATATCCTGCCAGCCATTGTGCACATTAACAATCAACCGCAACTGAAGCGCGGCGATGGACCCATTGCTTTGGTACTTGCACCAACTCGTGAGCTGGCTCAACAAATTCAGCAAGTGGCATCTGATTTCGGATCGTCCTCGTACGTACGAAATACATGCGTCTTTGGTGGAGCTGCCAAAGGTAACCAGGCCCGTGACTTGGAGCGGGGATGTGAAATTGTAATTGCAACACCGGGTCGTTTGATTGATTTCCTGCAAGCGGGCGTCACAAATCTACGTCGTTGTACCTATCTAGTTCTGGACGAGGCCGATCGTATGTTGGACATGGGCTTCGAGCCTCAAATTCGTAAAATTCTCGGGCAGATCCGTCCCGATCGACAAACTCTCATGTGGAGCGCAACGTGGCCCCGAGAAGTGCAAAAGCTGGCTGAAGATTTTCTCGGCGAATATATCCAAATCAATATTGGATCACTTGAACTGTCAGCCAATCATAACATTCGGCAAATCATTGAAATATGTCGCGAAACCGATAAGGAAGCCAAGCTAAAGGAATTGCTTTCACGGATTTATGATGAAACCGAGCCGGGAAAAATTATAATATTCGTTGAGACCAAGCGACGTGTCGATCACATATCGAAATTTATACGTAGCTTTGGCGTCCGTGTGGGTGCCATTCACGGCGACAAATCCCAATCGGAACGTGATTTTGTCTTGAGAGAATTCCGCTCGACTCGATCCAACATTCTGGTTGCGACTGATGTCGCGGCGCGAGGTCTTGATGTCGACGGTATAAAATATGTCATAAATATGGATTATCCGCAGTCGTCCGAGGATTATATTCATCGTATTGGACGTACTGGACGTTCCGATTCACGAGGCACCTCTTACGCGTTCTTTACGAAAAACAACATGAAGCAGGCCCGCTCCCTAATACAAGTGCTGAGAGAAGCTAATCAGGAAGTGAGTACCGATCTTGAAGATTTGGCACGTTCCGCTCGAGGCAGTGATGGCGGCGGTTTCAGTCGTTATCGAAGCGCTGGTGGTCGGTTTGGTGGAGGCGGTGGCGGCGGCGGCTTTAGACGAGATGGCGGCGGTATGGGCGGTCGCAGCCGTCCCATGGGCGGAGGTGGTCGTGGTGGTTTTGGTCGAGGTGGTGGTGGTCCACCACAGCGCAACGGTTTTGGCGCGAGTAACGGAGGAGCTTACTAAATCTAACAACATTTTGGGAAGTTGAAAAAGTTCAGTTGATGTTTAGCACACTGAAGAGAGCTGAAAAGTATTACAGCAGAGAAGACAAACGTACTACGGAATTTTTTATGTTTAATTTTTATGAAACAAATTTTTCATTCTCAATAATTATTAGAGTACATATATATGATATATGACAGTAATATGAAAATTACATCTTCAGATTTCTTTCAATGAATTCCACATTAATTACAATGAAATGTAATTGAAAAAGTAATAAATAAAGTATAAGAATAAGTCTTACACGGACATATTTTTCAATGAAAGAACAATTGATTTTGGTTATAGGAAAGTTGTTTTTGTATCTCGATTTTTTTAGGTGGTAAACAAAGTATCACTAAATTCTCCAACGGTAACTATCCATATAATATATATGCTATCATCTAGATGTATTATTTCCGAAAGGCAGGTTTTTCACCAGATCGTGAGTGGAGCAGCTGTAGCAGCCTGTGAATTTGTTTGAAAAGTGTACATTTTCAAATAAGACTGAAGACTTGATGTGGTGTTATCGCATGAAATTGGCTCATCAGCAACCATTGGTTGACGGATTGCGATATTAAAGAGTATGCTTTTTTCCTTCCTTATTTCGAACTAGATACGTACATGCTTGGCTGTTAGCTATAGGAGGCGTAGGATTTGCGATTCATGATCTACCTAGTTTGGTTCTTTCTCAATTGATTATTTTCCTTCCTGGAATATCGCGTCCAATGATACCTTGCTCAAAAATGAAATACACTGCTCCACAAAAAAAGGACGCGCCGACTATTCTTCCTGCTGAAGAGAGCAACAAACGGAAGATTGCAGATTTTGTTACTAGTAAAGGAAGAGTGAGAAGGAGCAAACATTTTGAAGAGTAAATTTCCAATATAACGGTAAATTTGAGTAAATTTTATTACACACGGCCAAAAAAAAAACAAAGATTAGATTTGTTACTTTCGATCAAAAACCCGTCTTTAACGGTGTTGTCGGTTTTTTTTTGAAGGTTTTGTTTTTTTGTTGTTTAGTTACTCGAGGACCTGTAATGAACCACCTGTAATGAATATTATGGTCTAATAGTGCTGCTCCCATCGGCAGATCGAAGCCGCACCTGATGAGTAGTGATCTGTTGGTGGTACGAAACCAGAGGCCGAGGGTCCCATTACACCCGGACCCAGGTGCGACCGCGTGGGCGTCTGATCCGTCCGTCAACCATTCCATCCTTATCGACTATTTTTTTGTTTTCCCCATTTTTACCTTCCCTGTTTGTGTTGTCTTCCCCAGGCCTATGCATTTTTGTTAATACGTAAAGGACGGGCAACGAGCGGCGAAAACCCCGCCCGCATCTCCCGAACTGAGCTACAGCAAGCATAGGCCGCTGCTTAGCTAGTTGGGGGGCCTTTTTCTTCGCCAGATGGCACTGCCCGCCCTTCACGGTCATTATGCTAACTAAGGCTCCGTCCCCACGGACATCTTCGGATGCCCTCCAAACCGTCCGTTACAGACCTCCTGCAGAGAATTAAGCTACGTTTTTCCAAATTTACCCAATGTATGGTTGTAAACTTCTTAGAGGAGTGCCGTGCAGTACTTGAGCCAGTTGACGATTTCTAAATGACATTTTTTAAGGATGTATAGGATATCTACCAGAAGACAGAGCGATTCACGAAATGATCAGGACAATTCCTATCCAGAGCAATATCAATAGGTGGGAATCGATTTATTCTGCTGCAAACCCTGAACAATTCTGAAAACACGTCCCTTGCTATCAAAAATTACCTCAGACGCACCGCAGGAATTTTGGCTCAAATTATTCGTAAATGGTTGTAATAAGGTTGCCTACTTTCCAGATGTCCGGTAAAATTACCGCTATTGACCACGAGTTTACAAGAAAATTGCTTCTCAAAGCATGATATACCGCCAAATACTGATGTAGCAGTGCACAGGGTAGAAAATGTACATTTTCTCTTCTACACACTCCAAACAGACCATCATTGGTTTACCTTGTTAATTTGGATCCATTGGAGAAGAAGGACCTTTACCAGTTTCTCAAATGACAATTGTTGTGGTCCCTGAAAAATATTCTCGAGCGATTTGGTGCCTTGTGATTTTACCGGGCATCTGGAAAGTGTAGTCCACCTTATGTTAAACATTCAGGAACGTGTTAAAAAAAAAGGCTTGTTGCACTATATTGGTGCAAAAATGCTATAGGTAAAAAATTTGGCTTACAACCGAGGGTAAGGTAGGTAGATAGGCTGCTGTGACAACTCAAATAGGTCCATTGTGATACCACTAATACACATCCTCTCTTAACATTTCTGATAGCTAGAACCATCCAGAGCCAACAATACAACTCTGGAGTTTTCCAACATCCGCGCTTTCTAGCTCTTCCAAGTCAGTGAAGAAGTAGGATTCAAGTAACGACCTCCTTCTACCTGCCAAAGCCGGACAGGAGCAGAGAAGGTGGACGCTACTTTCCTCTTCGTTCACATCCCCACAGCTCCTGCAAAAGTCATTATAGGGATGCCGAAGTCTCCTGACATATTCCCCAATGAGACAATGCCCAGTGATAACGCCCACCATCGAGCTAATATGCCTTCTGTTTAGCGACAGTAGATTTTCAGATCGGATAACGTCCAGTATGGGCCACAGCGATCGAGTTGTACGGCAGGTATTGCCATCAATCCATCTTGCATTGGCTATGTCAATCGCCTAAGATTTTACAATCAGCTTGCAAGAAGCAGTAGGCGGATAGATATCACCATATTGTTGGCGCTTCCCATTCAAACAACCCAGTTTGGCAAGCTAGCTCATCAGCCTGACAGTTACCTTCCAAGCCACTGTGGCCGATTTAATCTGTCGCAATAGACGCCCGCTCCTACCCCTCCGTCTGTTTTGGATCCGTCCGTATATATGCCGATAGAGTCAGCAATTGGAAACTCGCCTTCCTTCCACTGATCCCGACTTGGGATGACGAATGTCAAGTTCTTATCGAACAGATGTTTGGGAGTGGAATAATCAGTTTCTGTAGGAATATCCTTACTCCTTGCTCTTCCATACCAGTCTGCGGCTTCGCGTTGCTCTGCCTGTGGTGTTGGCACTTCGCCCATTCTGGCGGTATAATCTCAGTTTCCTTCTGCAGGCAGCTCGGTCTTGGATCGTATCATCGCCGGGATTAATGCGTTGTTGCTTCTTCATCTGATCGATCCACGTGTGTTTTCGTCTGCCTCGGGGTTTGGGTCCAACAAATCGAGCATTGATTGATAGTGTCTTCATGACAGGGTTCTCAGGCGCACGCCTTAGAACATGGCAATACCAATATTCAAACTATTTAAAATCGATGAGTGGCCGAGGGCAGACGAGATCCACAGTCCGGTTTTACGAAGGCGTATGGCAGTGATTGCAACAGTTTGTTCACCCATGATATCCAGAGGAAACAGGTTGAGCAGCACGTCCGAGGCTGCAGACGGGGTTGACCACAATGCTCCGCTAATGAAGACGCAGGCTAGTCTTTGGACCTTACTAAGCAGGCTGCAATATGAAGGGCTTTCCAATTCCAAACCACAATTCTATGAATAAGTATGGGGCGTACAATAGAAACGTAAAGCCAGTGCACAACATTTGGTTGCAGACCCCATTGTGCCTCTATTATGTCCAGTGAAAAAATTTATGGGCTATTCGAAGCTTTGATGCGTTCAAATCGCCTGGATGTGATTGCATTATTCCGGCTGATTTGCAACACACATCTGATATTATATCCCCTGGATCGAAGCCATCTTCAGTGCCTGTTTGAAGCTCGTCTATATGGACTGAATCACTTCAGCTCAAAACAGGCCCTGAAGATGGCTTCGATCCAGGAGGATACGATATAATATCAGATGTGTGTTGCAAATCAGCCGGAATAATGCAATCACGTCCAGGCGATTTGAACGCATCAAAGCTTCGAATAGCCCATAGCATTTTTTCACTAGACATAATAGAGGCACAATCACAAGGAGCAGTCACTTCTGAGGTAGTAACGGTGAACGGAAAATTAACTGAGCTGTCCGGAAAGTGGGTATCCAATAAAATACGGATAGTCTCCGAACTAGTGGTGGTCTATGAACCATCATGTTCCAATAAATAGCTAGGAGCAGCAGGCTTAGAAGCGAGGATCTTACGCAACCAAATGTCGTTCTTTATTGGCATTATCCTGGTCATTTCGTGAATCGCTTTGTCTTCTACCACATATCCTATACATTCTGGATTAAAAAATATACATACATTGGTTAAATTCGAAGAATAAGGAAGCCTAATGCCTTGCGGAAGAGTCCTTCTGTAACTAAACAATAGCAAACTTTAAAAAACATCAACAGACAACACCGTTCAAGACGTTTTTTGATCAATAGTAACAAGTCGAATCTTCGTTTTTTGGCCGTGTGTAGTGAAATTGACTAAAATTTACCGTTATAATGCAAATTTACTTTTCAAAATGTTTGCTCTCACTCTTCCTTTGCTACTCGTAGTAACAACTAGTGGATGCGTCCGTTTTTTGTGGAACAGTGTAATATCTGTATTCATAATGAAACTAGCAAAGAATTTTTTTATCTTAGTGTTTTCAACTTTTGGGCCAACTTTTTTGGTTTTCTGATCACTGTGCAACGCCAATAACGGTGGCATGGCAATGTGCTTCACTTACATTAGCCACAACAGCTTTTAGATCTGAGACAAGTAGAATCAAACGTATGCATTATTCCCTGCAATTACAAAAATTAATAATTATTGATACGGAAATCGTCATATTGAATGTGCGTTATATTAACTGCGCTCTTTTTATCTTGATGAATGCTTTCTCTTTAAGATTTGTCAGGGCCTTTTACCGTCATCACTCTCTGAAGACATTAATTTCCGCATCCCTTATAATACACGCTCGGTGGCCATTTTCGAACCTCCCAATGCCCAACTTTCTGTTTATATGAACGCGCCATTACCTAGGACCATACGTAATTTGGTCCTTTACCCACTTAACTTTATACAGGTGTTAGTTAATGTGATACATACAGGAGAATCCGGATCGAAAACCAGCCTGCTCTTCATTAATTGTGCTTTCTAAGTGAGTCTTTAGGCTTTGCAGAACAATTTTAGCTATATCTTAGCAACGGCAGGAAGAACGCAAATGCCAATTATTAGTCTGTAAGGCTACCCTTTTTTATTGAGAAATTTTATGATCAAGCCTTCCTTCTCAGTGGGATAAGTCTCTGTTCCACGCTTTATCAACACGTGGGTACAGTAACTCAGCAGTTATGATTGGCGCTGCTTGATAAAGTTCGGCAGAGTTACCGTCGAGTAAGGCGACTTTTCTTCTTTTTGGTGCAATATTTGCAGCGATTATTTCATCTTTACTCGGGGCAGTTGACCGTATACGCGCATTTCGATTCCCCGATAAATTGTCTACATACATGAGGGGGAATTTCGCCGAAAGTTACACGGTTCAAAACCGTGGCGAAATGCTCTTTCCACCGCCGCATCTGTTCTTCATCTGACATAACTATGTCTCCATCATTGTCCTTCACCGGATGTTGATAGGAGTTACAACCTCATTTGAGTCCTTGATGACACCGTATACGGCGTTTAAGTTGTTGCTTCTTGCGGCTTCTTCTGCCGAGGCCGGTAGAGAGTTTACATACTCTCTTTTAACACGTTGTTGTTGTAGCAATGTGTAACGGACAGTTTGGTGGGCATCCGAAGATGTCCGTGGGGACGGAGCCTAGGTAGCATAGTGACCGTGAAGGTCGGGCAGTGCCATCTGGCAAAGAAAAAGACCCCTCAACGAGCTAAGCAGCGGCCTATGCTTGCTGTAGCTCAGTTCGGGAGATGCGGACGGGGTTTTCGCCGCTCGTTGCCCCTGTCCTTTAAGTATTAACAAAAATTTATAGGCCTGGGGAAGACAACACAAACAGGGAAGGTAAAAATGGGGAATAAAAAAAAATAGTCGATAAGGATGGAATGGTTGGCGGACGGATCAGACACCCACGCGGTTGCACCTGGGGCCGGGTGTAATGGGACCCTCGACCTCTGGTTTCGTACCACCAACAGATCACTACTCATCAGGTGCTGCTTCGATCTGCCGGTGGAAGCAGCACTACCAGACCATAATATGATTCATCACAGATGGTTCATTACAAATGGTCAGAAGTTCGTTGTGTGAGTGTGTTACATGTTGTGTTGTTCTTCGTCTTCTGCGGTATTAAGTGATAGGAAGGTAGCTGCCTCTACGGGGTTCTCCCACAGCGATCTGGGGGTCAGGTGTGTGGGTGCGGCTGGGCATCTGAAAATGTGGTCTACTCTTTTAGCTTGCTGACGATAAGGGAGCTCTGTGCTACTTCGATTGTACAATGCCACCTTTGGGTGTTCTGCTTTCAACGGCGTTAAACACATATCGATTTTGACATTGGCTCAAGGCGTAATGGGTACGGCTAACGACTTAAGCTGCCGCTGCGGTGGGTCACTGTAACATTGGTTGAAATAAGACTTTGTTAAGTTAATTGTTAATTTGATAGGCTTGGCTCATCCTCGATCTTTTACGGCCAGAACCCTTCTGTTGACTTAGTACGGCCTCAATCAAGATCCTGGATAGGGAATGGTCTGTTAGCAGTACATAAATATGACTGGACCTCAAACGACTTATTAGCCTGTCCGTTGCTTTCCGATGAGTGGGCATACATTTGCGATATTGTATATAATTGCTGCTGTTTCTTCGAATGGTGAATGCTGAATTTGATATAGCTGAAAAAAAAATTAGCTTCTTTGCATGGAACAACTACAGGCAAGTATATCTTCATGTAAGTTTTCTCAATTTTTCATGTTTTATCGTTCCCGTTTTGTTAATGGTCAACTTTATTACTTCTTGTGGACTTGGCCGTATTTAATTAAGACAATTTCGACTAGAAATCAGAAGTCAATACCCTGACTTACCCTAGCATACAATATTTCGATGGGTCAGCATTGGAAACATTTATTAAGATTTTTTTTTTCGTTGAAAAAAGAATAACTTTGGATATGAGCATTTTGCTACAGACCTTATGGGATGCATTTACAAATTTAAAATAAGAAAAAAAAAAATACTGGTGGAAATCATTCATAATATGTACGTTGTTGTAGCAATGGTCAGAATTTCGGTGTGATGGTAAGTTACATGCTTACGGTTCGTCATCATCCCCGGTGTTGAGGGATAGAAAATTACCTGCTTCTATAGGGTTTTCCCACAGCGAGCTGGGAGTCAGGTGCGCGGGTGCAGTGGACTACATCCTCCATTAACTAATGGAGGATGTAGTCCACATCCTGAGGTGCTCCATTGCAAGCAGAACATATATTTGAGACGTCCTGGTCAATGCGGGATAAATAGGAATCCAGTCAGTTGGGCCGGTAAGCGACATATATGGACGCAACCTTGCAAAATATGATAGAGAGATACCGTTAGTACGAATGTTGGTGGGACCCATACTTTCAATTTAAGAGATGGAGCCACCATAGCTCACGGCAGAGCGGCTGTGCAGGCGAAAAATGGGAAAGTTTGAGCCCTTTTTTTTATATTCTCATAACTTCTAAACGATGCCTCGGATCGAACAACTTTATAAGATGTAAACTAAAGAGTGTGAAATTCTGCATCGAATGCAAAGTCTAATTTCGGTTCAATAGTATAGTCAAAATTGATAGCCAAAAAATGCCAATTTTTGAGGCTTTGGGGAAAAATCACGATATCACTTTTCAAGCTCACATATCTCTGAAACGGATGCTTCAAATGAAAAACCTCCTTAAATAAAAGTTGAAGATATTTCGATTTCTAGTTTAACGTCCCCAATAATGTTCGAATCGGCTCGTTTTTAGTGTAGTTGTGAGCGAAAATGCTGAAACGCTTGTTTAGCGATTTCAGCCTTAATAACTCTTTCTCGGTAAGTATAATAGCTGAAGTTTTGTTTTAGTTTCAGTTTATAGATAATAAAATTTTGTTTAAAAAGTCTTTGCTTGATATTTTGGCTTGATAGCTTAGGGCATAATAACGCTTTTTAAGCGTGGCTCGCATCTCTTAAAATGACTGTATGGGGACCACCAACAAGCATTTCTCTATCATATTTTGCAAGGTTAAATCGCTTACCGTCTCAATTAAGTCGTGAACTCCAGCCTGACCGAAATTGAGCGAGTGTCGTTCTCGTTGCTCTCGGAAACCTTTCCTCTTCCGGAGATATTGTTGGTGATATGGTGGAGAGCATGATACAAGGAAGACAAGATATGGCCTTCCCGCGTTTCATTTTTCTGCAGATCACGTCAGTGGCTCGTATCCACTTGAGAGCGTGGTGGTTCATAACTCTCAGCATTGCAATCCTCACGACAGTATATCGCTTCGCTTGTTGAGGAAGAAGCACGCGTACGGTGCAGGACGCGCGCGGTGCAGGAAGCGCACGGTCCAGGACGCACACGGTGCAGGACACGCACGGTGCAGCGGTCTCTTGCGTGGGCTCTGCTTGAGATTATTGTGATATCAACAAAAAAGGAAACAAATTCGCTTCTCAAAAAACACACATCAAGCAGAGCCCACACAAGAGACCGCTGTATCGTGCGCGTGCTGCATCCTCAACAAACGTAGCGATACTGTCGTGAGGATTGCAATGCAATGCTCTTGTGGTGGCTCTGCTTGATATGTTTTTTTAAATTTCGTGCGAATGAATGAGATTATCTCGAAAGCTATTTAAGATAGAAAAAAGTTGTTTAGACATTTTTTATGTATATTTTTGTGATCTTCAATTTCACTTTTTTGCTAGGATTAATAGTTACAGAGATAAAAACCAAAAACCAAGTATTCATACAATTAAATGAGCGATTGACGTAGGTATTCAGAGAGCCGGCATGCGCAAGGCCATATCTTGTCTTCCTTGTATCATTTGTGGAGAGTATTGGATTTGGACCTGAACCCGCGGTCGATGAAAGTATCTTCGTCTGATGTATCGTTGCGATGGCTGATCTGTGTGCGTCACTATCAAAGGGTACGCTTTTGTACCGGAGCGAGCGGAGCCCACACAAGGGACTGTTGATTCACAATTGGAGTCCACACAAGAGACTGTTTCACCCAGAGGGAACGAAACGAGCGTTCATGTTTGTCATGTTTGTGCGATACTGAGGGCTGTGATTCCTTAAGTGCGTAGCAAGCGGAGCCCACACAACGGACTGTTGATTCACAACCCTCTGTATCGCACAAAGTGTACATGTTGTTGTTATTGTAGCAATGCCGTAGTTAAGTGTGAGTGTGTATGTGTGTTTTTAAACGAAATTGAACATAGAATGCGAATCGAAAGTGACCATGCATGGTTACTTTCGGATTAAGCCGAAATTGACCATTAATGGCTAATTTCATGGTGCCTTTCGTCTCTTGTATGGCTCTAACTCGGATACGATATAGCCTGCATTCATGTGAAAAATTTTCGCTACAGAACGCTACATCCCCTCCACTACACATTTGAGGAGACGCTACCTGTCAACATTTCTTTCGTGATTGAACCGCTACATATGAAATGTCTGACAAACAGGTGACAACGCAAATATTTAACAATTGCCAATTTTCCATCGCAAAACATTTCTTTGGCACATCACGAAACAAGGAAATATCAAATCGAAGACGAGAAGACAGTGAATTTACATAGACGGGGATTCTATTTGCGCTTTTGATGTACACAAACGTCACAACACACATACCAGCTGCGAATTGTCAAATGTAGCGCTACATGTCCAGAGAGCGTAAAAAATTTCTGCTACCAAGGGGAAGTAACCGCTCCGGAGCGGATGGAAGGAGCGGTTGCAATCACGACCGGGAGGGGTTGTAGCGCTACGGAGCGCTCCGTAGCGATCCGGATAAAAGGAGCGTGGTGAATGCACTCATACATATGTATGTCCATGAGTGATGCGAGTTGGGCTATTTCATTCTGCAACCCATTGCAATTGAGTTGGACGAGTGAGAGCGTGTCGTAGATGGCGATCAGTGGTGCCGGCGTAAGATTGTTTTGCTGAGGAATCCTGTTAGAACTGTTCGCAGGAGCATCGGAGATGGTTGTAAACCTGACTGAGTGATCAATGGTGTTGGATGATGAGGCGTATTGGACGAGCTTGCTGCTTGTATTCTTCTGTTCCTACACTGACTGGCAGTAAGAGAGGAATTCCAGTGCCTGTGATTGAGTCTAGGGCAGTTTCTTAGGTGGCACCACTGATTGCAACAATTTCATCTCATTCTATTGTAGTTGCATTTGAGTGCAGTCCTCGGTTGGACACGCGGCAGATCCACGGACCAGGGTTTCTTTCAACGGGCGGTTTCAGGTCCCGCAACGTTTTAAACGCAATTGCAAACAGCTCGTCTGATTTTTCTTGTGGACGCTCCGTTTCAGTTTGCGTTTGATCAACCAGACATCGGGGAAATTAATCAGAAATTTTTTCTGGTTGATTTCCGGTCAATGGGGGGGGGGGGGGGCGCATTAGCGTATTTGACAGTTGTTAGTTGACGTATAACGTGTGACTGTCAGATGGTGTGGATTTTCGTTTTCGGCTTCTTGATTTTTACATGGCGTCTTGTGTGCTTACTTACACCGGAGCAACACAAATTTGTGGCGATTTTGCAGTGTTTTAATTTTTCCTGAAACCGTCGCGAATTTAATTGAAGTTTTGTTTGAAATTCAATAGCGAATCGGCTGTCAGCTGTTTAATACATGACAACTGCAAAACAAGTCGTTCGGGTGAAGAGTTTATGGTTGGCTGGAGGGAAAATCCTTACCGCAATTACAACGTTGCGGGACGTGAACGCAGGTAATGCCACTGCGGAGAAGGAACACTGTGGGGCAGTTGCACCGAGATGCATTGAACCCAGTGAACTAAAAAAACGATACGTGGCATGTAACATAGAAACACACTTTCCTTCTGGCATTGAAGGGGTTTGGCAGCTCTTGGGCGCTGTGAACCGGGTCGCTCTGGTGCGAAGAACAGGCTGCCACAGGAACGATATATATGTATATCAACGTAGTGAAAGTTATAAGCAGAGGAGAGGATAACTAGGAGATCGCTTTTCAAGTCTATACCCTGTAATGATTCCAGGAAATTTGTTAAACTCTATTTTCTTTTATTCACGGAAGAGAATTCTATCATGTCCAAGTAATGAAAGGTTATAATCATAAAATTATTTAAATTCGCAAGAAAGTGTAAAGAATGGTTGTTGTTGAAAAGATCAAAAGTGTTGTCGACAACGCGTATTTATCAGTTAGAAGATAGTATTTCGTCTTAATGAACAAACCAAAGAAAAATTGTAAACTTTTCTTCGCACTAATCGCCCGTTTCCATTCAGCTGTTTCAGGTTCAAGTCAACTAATCCTCGTGGCGACGTCGTACCATGATCGGCGGGCTCCAATCCCGCAAATAAAGGACGCTCATTCCCGACATCATACCTCGGCATCGACAATGGACCCGAAAAAGGCTAAAGATTTAGCGCGAAAACATAAGCGCAATCGACGTCCATCATCATCGGACTCATCGAGCTCCGATTCGGATAGTGCATCGAGCAGTGATTCGAATTCCTCATCGAGTGCTGAAAAAAAGACGTCGTCTCGGAAAAAGGTGAAGAAATCGCGTGCGGTGCGTGGCGGTTCGAGCAGTTCATCCGATGACGAGAGACAACGAAAACGCGAAAAGCACGCCTGTCACAAAAAGCTGGAGGCAAAGAAGTTACACTTGAAGCGAAAGCTAAAAGAAGCCAAAGCCAAGAAGCATACTGTATCGCCGAGTTTGCGTCGAAGAAGTCCAAGTCCTCAAAAGGTCCGAAAACTTGTGGTGAGTGTGCCAAATGAGAAGAAACACCACAGTTCTTCGTCGAAAGATCGCCTTCGCGAGAAGGAGCGCGAACGTGAACAGCGTGAGAGGGAGCGCGAAAAAGAGCGTGAACGCGAAAAGGAACGTGAAAAATTACGACTAAGGGAGCGTGAACGGATACGAAGCAGATCACCGAAACGGGTAAAATCGCGATCACCGAAATCCTCTCGTTGTCGCGATATAAAGAGGAAATCGCCTGTTGAAAAACATCCACCACACCATCTTTCGCCCCGCGAGAAACTAGTATGTCAAACGAGACGTGAGAGAAGCCCAATAGATCGAAAAAAGGAAGTCAGACGTCGACATGATAGTCGAGAGCGTGAACGACGCGATCGTGAACGCGAAAGGTTGGAGAGGGAAGCTGCCCGAAATAAAGAACGTGAGGAGGCGTTAGCACGTTGCCAAGAACGCCAGAGAGAACGTGAGCGCCTTGCAAAGGAAAAAAGTCGTCGTGAGAAGGAGAAAGAGTACAAATCGGATCGCTTGCTTCCTCGTCCTGCTGAACGTGAAATGGCCATCGCTGCAGCCCGCGCCGGTAGTCGGGAGCGATCCTTTGAGGCAGATCCAAGACGCGTGCACTCCAGTCATCGAGACGTTCGCGGAGATCCAGCGTACGAGCGTGCCTATGAAAGGGAGCGTGAATATTTGACGCATGAGCACAGAATCGAGCGTGATGATCGACGCGAAATTGATCGCGAACGTGACTATGTGTCAGTACGTAGGCGTGAACCAGTTAGTAGTCCACAAAGAGTTCGAGATTATCCAGAGAGGGTGCGTCCATCCGAACGCGATCTTTATCCAGAAGAACCACGCTACGAACGAGACCGCGTGTACGCTCGCGGTTATGCTCCGGAAGAATTGCACCACCGGAGCGAACGTACTTGGGAGCGAGAACATGAAATTCCAGCACGTGAGCCCCGTGAACCACGCGAACGCGAAATTGATCACTATCCAAGTGAAAGACAACCAGCTACAAGAGAATGGGAAGCCGAAGCGGACTGGTCCACACAAGAACACGCACAATGGGAAGAACCCTGGCCCCGCGGCGAGCCAGCAGAGGAAAACTGGGACACGGAAGAAGCATATCAGAGTACAGCGCCCGATTGGGAAGAACGTCGAGTGAATACTGACCTACCGCCAAGAGAAGATCATCCGAAAAGTTCACGGCGATGGCCACAAGAATGGCGTGGAAGCAACACTGCAGAGGAAAGACACGGACCTACGACTTTTCGTCATACATCAAGTACAACGGCGACAGCGACACAATCAGTTGACTATTCTCATGAGAGATCCGAGACCGGATACCGTGGGCGACACCATCAACAGCACGGTCATCATTCTTCAACAAGCGGTGGAAGCTACCATCATCCCCGGCCGCTTTTTCCATCCAAAAGGCAGATGACTTACACAAATCCCAATCAAGGTATTAATTCATCATCTTCTACTTCAACTGTAAATGCTTCAACATGTGCTTCAATTACAGCGAACATACCCCCTTTAATGGCCACTGAAATACCAAATCCGCTAGAGGAGGAGGCCAAGGCTGCCGCAGCTGCTGCAGCAGCTGCTGCCGAAGCTAAACAAGTTGAATCGGAACTGACGAAATCCGACGAACGGCCACCTGCTAGTGCTTCGCAATTAAAAGAATCCGCTGCAACCGAAATAGTGAAGGCACCACAACCAGCCGAACCAGATCTGGAGGAACCCATTCCAGATGATTTGAGCGAAATTTCCGACGATGCTGACGAAATTTTAAACAAGGTTGAAGAAGTACCTGAACCGTCGTCAGAGATAGCACCACCCGAGGTAGAGACAACAGAAAAATCAAGCGATTCCGAAAAACCAGTACAGTCCGCAATCGAAAATGCGTCCGGGAAGGAATGCAAGTCTGCAGAAGCTCCGATCGATAAAGAATCTCAAGCGGTGACGGCGGATGCTTCGAAATTGGAAGGAGAACAGCAAGCACTGCAACCGACTTCAACCAACGACGAAAAGAACGATCTTCTTGACTTCGAAGAGATATCCGATGGCGAATGGGAAGAAGATTCGCGCACCAAAAGTCTCGGCGATGCCCTCGGCGTCGACTGGGCCTCGTTAGTGGAGGAGTCGAAAAATCGCGAAAATTTGACCGAAAAACAAACTACAGCCAAACAAAAATGGCAACCACATAGAATCATTTTGGATGTTGGGATTTCGGTTAAGGCAGCCGGACTGGAATTCGCTACTAAAACTCTTCAAAGCTGCAAGCAGCAATTAAGTGAGGAACT
Organism: Chloromyia formosa; assembly: GCA_964017055.1. Taxonomy (NCBI): domain Eukaryota; kingdom Metazoa; phylum Arthropoda; class Insecta; order Diptera; family Stratiomyidae; genus Chloromyia; species Chloromyia formosa. The sequence continues at coordinate 140,897,764 of OZ024813.1, forward strand.
GTTGCAAGATAAAGTGAAAACTGAGCCTGCTGTGACGGTTGTTAAATCAGAAGTCGCCGAGGACAGCAAAGCACCCATTCCCAATACAAAAATCAAAATTGAAAAAGATTTAGCTGTCGACCCGCCTGTTCTGGCTGCCGATACGTTGGCTTGCGTGCAAGTCGAACAATCAAAAAAGGTTGAAATGAAGGAAAATCTTATTTTCAATGCATGCGGACGCAATAGTAGAGCACTAAGTGCGCGGATGGACTTGAAGAGGCGACGTCAAATGTGCGGGCTCCCAGTACGCGAAGTCAACTGCACATACCCTCCCAGCGAGTATTTGAAAAAGTTGGCCATGGAGACGTTTCTGAAAGGTATGCAGGCACGTGGAGAGACTCTAGTGACTAGTGTTTGTAAGTAAATCTATACATATAATAGCTATAGATTATTGCTGTGGTTTAATGTTTAAAAACTCGTAAAAGTTAGTATTTGTTGTTTCTTTCCCCAATACATACATGAATGTAACAATTTCGTTAGAATAATATATCAAAAAATGAAAAAAAAAAAAAAAAAAATTTCGGATTTTTTTTATGTGTTGTATCCTACATATGGAAATAGATGGAATAAAATAAATAACTGGCGCAACAGTCCAATTTGAACCACGGCCTCGAGATGAGTTAGCATCATCTCATTTTCTAGATCGTGACGGTTTTTTGTGCAGAGGTATGTGATCAGCAACACGCTCAACCGAGTTATTTACCCCATAATGGGTACTCATTTAACAGCTGAGTGGGCTCATAGTCCGACACGTAAATCCCCGGAATCGAACCGGGGCCCAGTGCGTTGAAGGCGAACGTGCTAACCGTTGCGCCATCCGGACTACTGGAATATAATGGCAAATAAGATCGTTAATAACGTTTATCGAAATTTTGCTTTTGAATTATGGCCGTTTTTCTCATGAGTGGTCGTGGAATTGTGTGTATGAGACTTATTTCTCCTACGTGAAGTAGAACCGCAATCACAATTTAACACAACAGGCTTCAATACAAATTTCTTTCGTCGTCGATTTTTACCTCAACTGTAAATAAACTGAAGAACCCGAGATAAGAAGAACATCCAGCAAGGCAACCCTGTTCAGGTTGAGGTCTTGAGAATTTTATAGTCAGGAAATCTGCGCAGCATTTCACTGGAGATCAATAGAATTTACTAAATATGAGATAAAATTTCGCGGATCAAGAACGGTACATACTTCTTTTACTACGAAAAGAACAAATCATGATGCATATTAAAAGAAAAATCCCATACGACGATCACGAAGCCAGAGAAGTCAAACGGAGGAATGTAACAGTATACTCACTTCATGCCACTCTGAGCCGAATAGAGTGGCGATTTACCATTTTCGATTCATAACCGAACTGCAAACTGTCTTCACCACGGACGAGGTGGCTGCAGCAATCAGGAAAGCGAACAACTCGAAAGCCTTGGGACCTGATGGAAAATCAACGACAATGCTTAAACACCTCGACGCACCAGCTATCGAATACCTCACTGCCACATTCAATCTACGGATATCCATCACATCACTGATCGTTCCGGAACTCTGGAAGAAAGGGAGAATAATCCCAATCCTGAAACCTGGGAAAAAAGCGACACTCGGCGAGTCCTATCGTCCCATCACACTTCTATCACCAGTTGCCCAAACGCTCGAAGCACTGATCCACCCTGTTCTTGCGGCCCGCATCAAGCTTGCAAACCACCAGCACGGCTTCAGAAGGATGCGTAGTACGACGACGGCCCTGGATGCCATTACAACTCGCATCCACAATGGCCTCAACCAACCTCGTCCATGTCACAGAACAATTCTGGCGGCACTAGACTTGTCGAAAGCCTTCGACACAGTCAGCCACTCAGCACTTCTGTTCGACCTTTACAATGCATCCTCTTCCAAAGCATATCACAAAATGGATTGCCAACTATCTCGCGGGCAGGCAGTCCTACACCGAATTTAGAAGCCAGAAATCGAAGCTAAGGAAGATCAAACAAGGTGTGCCGCAAGGAGTTTTGTCTCCCTCCTTGTTCAACCTTTACCTAACTGGAATTCCAACCCCACCTGAAGGGATCGAAATTATCTCTTATGCAGACGACTGCTCCATCCTGGCATCAGGGAGCGATGACATCACGGAAATGTGCGAGCGATTAAATGCTTACCTGGAAGAGCTTAACTCCTTTTTCACGGGCAAGAATTTAATCGTATCCGCGCCCAAATCCTCGGCAACCTTATTCACCACCTGGACGAAGGAAGTCAAGATGCAACTTGAGATCTCAATTGGCAATCAACTTATTCCGACCGTGAACTATCCTAAAATTCTAGGAGTAACCCTGGACATCATGGCCACGTCATCCCCCCATGCTTCAACAGTGTGTAACAGGATGCGCGGAAGGAATAAAACTCTTAAACCCTTGGCCGGTAGCACCTGGGGCAAGGATAAAGAGACCCTACTGGTCACATACAAAGCAGTCGGAAGGTCTGTAGCCAACTATGCGGCTCCAGTGTGGTCTGTGACAAACAATGGAATGACATCCAGGTCTGCCAAAACGCCGCCCTCCATACTGTAACTGGCTGTCTCCTGATGTCATCCCAGGACCATCTACATCAGGAAACGAGGATGATGCCTCTAAGGGACCAAAACAAACTTCTTGCGAAACAATACCTGGTGGATTGTTACCGTAGGGAGAACCCCAACTCCGACCTCATGGACAAAACGCCGTCACCAAGGCATGTCAGGCGTGATTTGAGGGACCTCGAAAGAGACGTCCAGAGGTACAAAAGGGTCCCCTTTGACAACAACGCATACAGAACAGCCATCGCAGCAATACACCACGAGGAGGTACAAGCATCAATCGCGGCACTAGGTCCAAATAAAGTTTTCGCGACACAACCACCAGCCATTTCTCCTGATGAGAGAACGAGTCCGAGAGCAGCGAGGACGACACTTGCCCAACTTCAGTCGGGTTGGTGTTCGCGTCTTAACTCCTACCTATCTCACATTGATCGGGATGTCACGAACACATGCCCCGACTGCAATGGTATACCTCACGATATGGACCACATTTTCGATTGCCCAGCTGCACCCACACACCTGACCCCCAGGTCGCTGTGGGAGAACTCCGTAGAGCTATCTTTCTGTCACTTAACACCGAGGAAGACGAAGAACAATACAACATGTAACACACTCACACAACGAACTTCTGACCATTGCTACAACAACACGGGTGGCACGCAAATGTACGCCAGATCAATCGTCACTTAGTTGGTGTGAATTTTATTAAGGTGGGGTGTGAGAACTTGATTTGTCGAAAATTAGTAGGTTGAAAAATGAAAACGAACCAGGCCGAAGCTTCGCTTCGGCCCGGAGTCCGAAGCGTATATACCCTAGACTTATACAGACCTAGTGGTGATACCAAAAGTCCCAATTGGCAACGACCATATGCATTAAAAGTGGGTCTCTTATATGGCCAGTTCATAGGGGAGGTTGGCACTCATTCAGTGGGATCTTGACCATTCTCAAAATCAATTAACTAACCCATTCTACAAATATTTGTCCAATTTTTCAAGTCGCTAGCTTCATTCTATCGAAAATTAACTCTTATTTGAAGTTTCACTTGTAGGGGAGGTAGGGGTTCCTTGAGTCGGATCTTGCCCAGCATTTCCATCAACCAATTAGATCCCCCTACAAACATTTAAACAAAATTTCAAGTCTCTAGCTTCATTCTATCGAAAATTATCGCTTATTTGAAGTCTCTTTTGTAGGGGAAGTACGGGTTTCGTTGGTCGGATTTTACGTATTTTCAATATTAGCCGACTGGATCATACTACAAACATTTGACCAAAATTTCAAGTCGCTAGCTTTATTTTGTCGTAAGTTATCGCTTATTTTAAGTTTCATTTCTAGGGGAGGTAGGGGTTCCTTAGGTCGGATCTTACCCATCTTTAATGCCAACTAACTCAATCTCACTTTCAACATTTGACCAAAATTTCAAGTTGCTGGCTTCATTCTATCAAAAGTTATCGCTTATTTGAAGTTTCATTTGTAGGGGAGGTGGGGGTTCCTTGCGTCGGATTTTGCCTATTTTCAATACCAACGAAGTAGGTCTTATTAGCAACATCCTTTCAAATTTTCAACTTGCTAGTATCATTTTTTCGAAAGTTATCGTAAGTAAAGGAATATTTAATTTTTGGAAATTTGTAGGGGAGGTAGGCCTTCCTTTTATCCGATTATGCCCAACTTACTAGAACTTAAGCAGCTTCTCACTTCAAGGTTACACGCCAAAAATCAGGTGTCTACGTCAATTGGTTCAGGAGTTATAGACAAAAAACCTGAAAAGTAGGGTAGTACGGGGTTTTTTGTAAGAAAATTACCGTTAGTTTTCAACTGATCAGTTTTATTTTCCCAGGAGAGTATGGAATTACCCTCATGAGTAATCTACCAAAGCTAGAGCTTTTCATGTTTCTTTAATCGGGAGTTATAGATACATTTAAGTATTTTACATATGTAGGGGAGGTAGGCGTTCTCTTGGCCTGATCATGCCCATTTTCAATACCATCCAACTAGATCACACTTCCAACATTTGACCAAAATTTCAAGGCTCTAGCTTCATTTTATCGAAAGTTATCGTGCGAACGGACAGACAGACAGACAAACAGACGGACAGACAGACATGGCTAAATCGAATCAGGAGGTGACCCCGATCATTTATATATATACATTGCTATACCTCCGGAGCCTCCTTTAAGGTGTTACATATTTCCGTCGTGACAAAAACAATATACCCTATACTATAAGTCTAGGGTATAAAAATAAGTTCTTTTTAGTTTTCAAACCCAATAAGCAAGCTGACGAAACAACCAGCAACAAAAATAAGAGCTGGTTTGATAGGCTGTGTACGATTCGCATTAAGGCTAGATTCTTCAATCTCTGGTACATCAATATGCACGCCCCCACTGAAGTGGTAAAAGACGAGTTCTACGCCCGCCTTGAGACTCTCTTCGACACACTTCCAACAAACGACGTCAAACTGCTGCTGGGAGACTTTAACGCGAAAGTCGGAAATGAAAGCTGGCACCGGGGGACGACTGGAGGCCACAGTCTCCATGAAAAATGTAACGAAAACGGCCAGCGACTTATCGACTTCGCCTGCAGTAGGAATCTAGTCGTAAGCTCTACGTGTTTCCCGCATCGACGCATTCACAAGCAGACCTGGAAATCTTCAGAAGCACATACCGTCAACCAAATTGATCACGTCCTCATGAGATGCGCGTCTAGTGTGATGGATGTCCGCTACTATCGAGGAGCAAACTGCGACTCAAATCATCACTTGGTGAAGACGAGCTACAGATGTAGAATTTCCTCAGTGCACCAATCGAGAATCAGCCCTCCCAAAATCTTTGCGGCTGATAAGCTTCTGAGCAAAGCTACGGCGGTGGCGTATACTACCACCCTTGAAAGACTATCACCTATGCTACACAACATCAGCAGCAAAGGCGTCCATGGGTTTTTTCATTCCATTCACTTGGCGCGAAAAACGAGGCCTATAGACAATGGATTCAACGAGAAACCAGAGCCAAAAGAGAAAAAATATGATATACTATTGTATATATCAGTCATCGTATCATTTAGGGCTAAATTTAGATTGTGAGTCGCGCAATGAACAAATTTTGCCCCTCTTGGTCTGTTTTGAATACGCATTTTCACACCGGTGTATGTACTGACATTGTAGGCGCACCATCATACTCCTAACTTCTAGACTTTTATAATGGAAGCCCTTCGGGCCCTCATGCTCGCTAAGCACCCTACAGCGCAGGGCCTGCGAGCCCTTGCGTTACGCAACTGCTAAATCCTAAAGACCAGTCAGCTTAACATCGTTCATTATGAAAACGATGGAAAAGATCCTCGACGAACATTTACATCAAAGTCTCCACAAGAAGAATTGTAATGAACCATCTGCAATGGACCATATCCTGGTAGTGCTGCTTCCACCGGCAGATCTATGGCAGCACCTGATGAGTAAGGATCTGTGGGTGGTACGAAACCAGAGGCCCAGGGTCACATTATGCCTGGATCCTGATGCGAACGCGAGGGAATCTGCGCCGTCCGCCAACCATTTCATCCTTATCGCCTCATTTTTTTATCATTACCCATTTTTACCTCCCGTTTGTGTTGCCTTCCCCAGGCCTATGAATTTTTATTAATACGTAAAGTAGATGGGCAACGAGCGGCGAAAAGCCCGCCCACGTCTCCCGAACTGAGCTACAGCAAGCATACGCCGCTGCTTAGCTCGTTGAGGGGCCTATATCTTCGCCAAATGGCACTGCTCGACCTTCACGGTCACCTTGCAACCTTAGGCTCCGTCCCCACGGGCATCTTCTGATGTCCATCAAACCGTCCGTTACAGAATCCATTATTACACGATAGACAGTTTGGCTACCAATCAGGGAAATCCACCGAGAACACTCTACACCACCTGGTGATTGAGATTGAATCGGCAATGGAGGCGAAAGGAACTGCCTTATGTGCCTCCCTCAATATTGAAGGTGCTTTTGATTAGGGACGCCGGAACGAAAAAAGTATATTTGTTGGTAGACCGAATAACAGCTGGGCGCACTTGGTTAAAGCGAAACATGCGACTCTCACGCAAGCATCACTAAAAATAATTGCGTCATAACTTTTCCAGAGAAAGAAAAAAATGTATTGTGGTGATTTCATGTATTTTATTTGTTTATTTTTTTTTCTGTGACGAAGAGAAATAATTGTACCGGTTTTACATTTAGGCTTAAGTAGATTGCTATAAGTTTTATCACAGCGGGTATCCGTATTCAATAAATACACATACATTAAGAAAAGCCATTGACAAATATCCATTGTGTGTATTTTCTCACCTACATTCTACTCAATGCAATACTTCCATAACCTCGAATAGATTAAATGTACAAATGTCATTAATGTAAATTAAATGTTTTTTTATTGATCTTATTTCTCATATTTTTTCGTATTGTTCCTCAATGTCTTATGCTCGGTTCTTTTAGGACTTGTTGTTATTTCGTTTAAGTTTTCTCGTTTTTATTATTCTACTGGATGGAATAATCTGAATCGAACCCTATCTACGAAAACAATCGACCCTAACTTGAGACTATGTATAACTTACAAAATAGTATTTGGTGCATTCACAAAAGTTTACTATAAATAATAATTATTAGCATATTTTTTTTATCTTTTTAACACATTCACTGGAATTTATGGTACAACTAATGCAATATTTCGTTACACATAAAAATATCTAGAAAAAACGGATTGTATCGTTTTATAGCTCGAAAAGGTCATCAGAATGTCTTGAGATCAACGTAAACAAAAACTAAATAATAAACAAAAACGGTTTACATTGAATTATATTCAACGTACTATGTAGAACCAATTTTAAATAAAATGAGCCGATAGATGTCGAACTGTATAGAAACCACGATGATTATAGGCTGCGTTTTTTAAATTCAACTTGTTTCATTCAGCAATTCAGATATGTACACATTAACTTTAAAGATCAGAAATATATCGGGAAAAATTTGCGCTGCATTTCTCATCTGTCAAGTTTACATGCAATCTGCACTGGAAAACAACAAAACATGTTTCGTATTTGGCTGAACGCACCCATTGACAAAACAAAAAATAAACATGACTCCATTCTAATCGTCTAATAGTTTGTGCAGTGAATGTGTTGTTCTCTTGTATACTTAAAACTAATTCTTTGCGTTAATTAAGATAATCCAAAGTACAATGCAATTATTTTCACATATACACTGCGTAGCATAACTATAGCCGCATCATACAATATATTCCGGTAATTTTAGTATTTTATGAGATATTTTGATGAAACTAATTACAGTATATTAAAGAGAAATAATTTAACTTCTATTTTGCAAAATCGGAGCTATCTATTCTTTAAATTGGTTTAATTACGCCATGTACCTTATTTTGTTAGTGTGTCATAACTATGTATAGCCGCACTACATTTGGACACTGCAATATAGCCATATTTTTTGTTTTCTTTGAAGAAAATGCAAACTATTGATCTTCATTCACAGTACCGTTGTATTTTCTTGTTTTGCAATTCATTCTCGAACAAAATGCCACATGGCGCGTATCTGAGCGAAGTCAATAGAGCAAAATTTTAGCCTTTTTGGATAATTTTTGATCCAAAAAGGCTCAAATTTACCGGAAATTGGACGAAAATTGGGGCGTTCGGACAGAGTCATCCGAAATTTCGTCAATAACGAAAACGAATACGAGAAAAACAAAACTGGAAGCCCAAAATCCAAGCTATCTGAAAGATACAAGCACCGCATTTTGAACACCGCAATTAACTCTATGAAAAGTCTATCGACGATAGCTAACGAGAGTAAGGTGGAAGTATCTAAATCTACAATATAATAAGTAGAGTTTAAAGACAGTCAAAACACATTAAACGGCAAAAACTCTTTACGATGCCGAAATTACATCTTGGGCGCAAACATGCCCGTATGGCGTTTGCAAGGAAAAATTTGCAGACAAACTGGGAAAGGGTGATTCATTACTGCGGTACTTCTGTTTTGATCTATTTTCTAAATTTTCCTTTTTCAGGTGATTTTTTCAGATGAAAAAAATTCAATCTTGACAGTCCAGACGGATTTAACAACTACTGGAGGTGTCTGCTGAAGGAACCTCGATATTTCCCTAAGAGAAATTCGGAGGAGGTTCCTTAATGTTGTGAGGAGCATTTTGCTCTGATGGAACAGTTGATTTAGCGTTTCCCAGTACACGAATGACTTCGCCAGATTATGTCGACGTCATGAAAGATAAATTACTTCCTTTTATGGAAGGGAGAGACGACACAGCATTTTCCAAAAGAACAACGCCCCTGTTCATGGCAGTCGTTTTACTAAAACTTGGTTACAATGAAATGATCTTAATGTTATGGAATTGCCCGCTTGTTCTCCTGATCAAAACCCTATAGGAAACCTTTTGGGAACATAAGTGCGTCAAATTTACTGGGAAAATCGACAATATCAAAGTGTGTTTCATCTGAAGGAAGCGGTTATCGATGCGGGGTGGTTGGTAGCCGAAGAATTGAGAATGAATTTGGTGGACAGTACGCCAGATAGGCTCTTTGAGCTTATTCAAAGCAGGGCAGGTCCTACCCATTATTTATTTTCCTTATTTGTGTAGATTTTACCATATTTTTCTCAAGTGCGGTTATAGTTATGCAACTTGAGGAACACTTTTTTGCTTTATAAAAAAATAACGGTTTGAAATAAATGAATTATGTTTTTTAAATTATTTGTTTCCTTGACTTTTCTAAAGTATGGCATTTTAGTAATAGCTTTAGGTTTTTTTAAACTTCACATATCAGCTGTTTCATAGTGCGGTTATAGTTATGACAGGCAGTGTATATATAATATATAAAATGAAAGAATGGTTGGTTGCTCACTTTTTATAATTTTTTTCTCGCTTTTAATAAATTAACATCTTACACTAACTATTTAGACTTAATAACGATTGAAAAATATACATGCATATAAAAAAATGAAAAACAGTATAAATTCAAATGTATATGTGTGGTAGTCTCTTTTTCGTTTTTTTTTTGTTTGTTTGACAACTATACTCCGAAAAATGTTGCATAGTTTTCGGGGTACCTGTTCGACTTTTTCCAGCTCGGATAAAAATGAAGCCGACTAACTTTCCTCTTCCTTCCTTCCTTTACTATATTAAAGCTGTGTTTCTAATTTATTTTTGTTGGTTTGGTAAGAATGTGTGCCTTAGTTTCAAGCCAAAAATGCTCTTTGAAAATTTGTGCAGTAGCCGAGTTGTAACAGAACGTATACCCAACGAAAAAAAAAAAAACTCTTAGAAATGGGATGTACAAATATACGATATCCTTACAACGACATAATAATAATAATTTAAATACCTTAAACTGTTTCCAGGGCACCAATGTCTTTTTGTACAACATAAAATTTATGTTTTTTACCCACTAAACCCCAAATAACAGCACAATTTTCAATAACTATATTGATAGGTATCGTGCATACGGCACCTAACACGCACGCAATAAACTTAATAAAACCGCATCGATACAATGAGAACGATTTGATTACACCAAATACATACATGTAAATGTTTACGGCGCCGATAAAGGCGCATACAAAATCCATAAGATTAGGACAGGGAATCGGATAAAAACCAGCAAGAATGATATTTGATGTGGATAGTGGCATCGTTACCCACGAATAGACACTTATACCTAATAGTAATTTATGCTTGACAGGAATCAATTTAGAATGGACAACGAGCAGGATGCCTTGGAGCCAGCGTTTTCGTTGCTGCAAAAAGTCGAGAAGCGTGAATGGTGATTTTTCGTACATTTCACCTTCGATGAAATTGAACGTGTATCCTTGGCTGAAGGCGCGCATTGCAAAAAAGCAATCTTCGGCCACTGAACCGTCCAGACCATTGTCAAATGAGACTGCTTTTTCGGAGCCGCACTGAAAGAAAACGAAAAGAAATTGGTTAAAAAGACTTCGAAACACAAGAATAATTTATTAAATCTAAATTTTGTGCATTTTAAAGAGTCAACTCGCAGACATGACACTTCGACCATCAATGACTAACTTTCTCTATACTTCGGTCAGACTATGTAATGGCATCATCAGGACAGGAGGGAGCGGCAGATCCTGTGTCGATCATATTAACACCTTGTGAATCATTTTCGAGCAATGCGCTGAGTACGATTCTCTGCTTCACTTGCTTTTCATCGATTTCGAGAAGGCTTTCGATAGTGTGAACCGGGATTCTATATGGGCGGCCTTGCGCAGGAAACGCAACCCTGAGGAGCTGGAGGCTATTTTTAAGGCAACCTATGACGGCACGAAATCCGCGTTCTGTATAAAGGTAAGGTGTCGGGGGACTTTGAGATTCGCAGTGGAGTTCGGCAGGGGTGCATCCTCTCACCGATCTTATTCCTCATAGTGATCGGCGATGTGTTGCATGCAGCCCTATCCGGACTAGACAGAGAAATTCAATGGACTTTGACATCTTATCTACAACATCTTGACTACGCTGACGACATATGCCTAATCTCGCACAAAATCATGGATCAAGGTTGCAAGGTTGGGCTAAAGATTAATACCAACAAGACCAAGGTTCTTAGCCCGCCATTGCAAAAAAGAAATCCGACACCTACTGCCATCAATATTAATGGGCAGCCTGTGGAGAAGGTGGTCAGCTTCGTCTACCTGGGTAGCATTGTTGCCGAAAATCGTGGTACAGAGCGGGACAGCTGCCAATCGACGAATTGATCAAGCGAAAATGGCAGTGGATAGGTCACACATTGCGGAAGAGTGATAAATGCATGCCATGAAATGGAACCTCATTTCCAATTAAAGTCGGCCAAGAGTGGGTCCTAAAATCACATGGCGACGTTCTCAAAAAAGTGTACGGCACTGGGTAAGTCTTTTGGGGAGTTGCGCCCCATTACTCAATTGCCCTAACCCCTTGTGGGGCATAGCGCGTCAACTGTTCCATATGTGGCCCAGTTGACGATTCGTCGGCATAAACTGGTTTCGGAGAATGCAGTTGCCAGCATGCACCTCCTGCATATTTATGGCCACGAACGTCGTCGTGGAGGGGATTCGAACCCGAAGCGCCGGTAGTCAAACATGAGACTGATGCCCCAACACACTGCGCTACCGGTCGCCCGGTGCTACTTCTTATGAATTCCACTACCGGCTCAAGAAGCTGTAGACCAGTCAACAGTCTGCACGATGCTTCCTTATGCGACTCTTTAGTTACTTGTTATTTTGGCTGTGTTGCGGTTTAAGCTTGAGAGTGAGCGGCCATCGATGATTGTCACTGGATCCAATGTGAACAGCATCAAGAACGGTAGATGTCAGCTGTACTCTAGAGTGGATCGCGATTCCCACAAATCATAAGTGTTACCGCCTCCCTTCAAGAGAACAATATTTTGCATTATTCATACCGGACTTCCGAGTCGAATTAAATTTGTTTTTTTTTTTTTTCTTAATTGCTTGCATTTGGCTTTATATTCCGCACTTTTTCTAAATTCCTTAGTTTCTCTTTTGTTTTTGCGTTTATAACAATTAGTTATTATAGTTACTCCGGTTTAGAGGTGGCCACAACGGATCTGGGGTAAGTGTGCTTAATACTGATTATTAATCAAATATTACGTATGGTTTATCAGTTTTTTTTTCAAACAAATATTTAATTTCTTTACAATTCATTTTTTTTCCACATAAATTTTTGGTTATGTACAATATTTTTATTTATTTAGATTTTTAGCTGTCCTTCGGGGTTTTTTATTGAATAAATAATAGTATAATGCATTGAATTTCGATAAAGTGGCTTTTCCTTTAAGGAACCCCCTAGTCCCCCCTACCGATCAGATTGTTGACGAGATGATGTGAAGGCCTCATCTCTTGTTCCGCTTGGGAGGTCCCAACACTTTTGCCGGCCAAGGTACCTCATCGGTTGGGCTTTATACTATATTTAATGGGTAGAGGCCAAGGGTCCGCAAGACCAGAGCCCGGAGCGTGTAGCATGGGCCAGTTGACGGCCATTACCTGCATATTTTTTTACTAGTTTTTCTGAGTCGTAGAACTCAGTTTTATCCTTCGTTGTGTTCGTCTACCCCTAAGGCATACATGTTATCTGGATGATGGCTGGGGCAACGAGCGGACAAAAACCCCGCCCACATACCCTACCCAACTGAGCTGGAACAAGCATGTGCCGCCGCTCAGCTTGTTGTGGAGCATTCGCTTCTAGCGGCGCCGGACCTTCACGGTCACCTTCGGCAAACTTTCGGCTCCGTCCCCAAAACACAATATGGTGAACATCTTGCTCATTATACAGATTGGCGCCCAACGTAGGGCCCATTTCTGGTAAATAACAGGACTATAAAGGACCTCATTGGGTTCCTTTTTGGGGATTTGCATCCCCACAAGCATATTAGGGCTACTTGCTCTAAGTTCACTTGGAGCTTCTTCGGTGTCCAGACAAAGCGCGGAGGAGCCCTGGGTACCTTTCTGTTAGCCAGGATTGTCCTTTCACGTCAGTCAATTTTTGATTGCCTAGTATTACATTTTTGTATTATTCATGTGATCAGCAGCTTACAGAGTTGATGAGTGAATTACGGCAAGGAATGCAGTGTTGCGCCTTTGCTGGCGTCAGGATTCTCTGTAACCGGTTGATAATCTGGATTATGGAAGATGCTGTATTTTTTTTCTGCTATTTTTCTCCTATACAATGGTTGCCGGTTAGCTCAGCCTAGTTCGTTTTTTTTTCTTTGCAACACACTGTCCCCAGCTTCTACTTCTTTGCAGGCCTCGAAGTAGAAGGTGTCCTGTAATAAACCATATTCTGGTCTGATTGTGCTGCTTCCATCGGCAGATATATGGCAGCACCTGATGAGTAAGGATCTGTAGGTGGTACGACACGAACGCAAAGGAATCTGCGCTGTCCGCCAACCATTCCATCCTTATCGGCTCATTTTTTTTATCATTACCCATTTTTACCTCCCCTGTTTGTATTGTCTTCCCCAGGCCTATGAATTTTTATTAATACGCAAGGACAGGGGCAACGAGCGGCGAAAACCTCGCCCACCTCCTCCGAACTGAGCTACACCAAACATAGGCCACTGCTTAGCTCATTGAGGGGCCTTTTTCTTCGCCAGATGGCACGGCCCGACCTTCACGGTCACTATGCTACCTTAGCTCTAAAAAATATCATTTCATTTCCCAAAAACTGCGGCGTTAGTCGAAGTAAAACGTTGTTAAATAAATCCAGTGTTCTTAAAATGTTTTCGACGTAACTTCCAAACGGCGTTAATCGAAGCGTTGTTAAACGGTGACTTGGCGTCCAATGAATTACATCCCCCATTTCTAGAAACTCTTTCATCAGACCTCTCATGTGTGTGATAAAACAGACCAGCAGACTTATATGGTTCTTTTGCAAATCTCGTTGGACAACAAGTTGTCACTTGAGAAGTGGGGATGGATACGAAACATCAGTGGATAACTATCCGTAAAACCCTTAATTTTTAAAGGTTTGTGTATACTATAAATGACTATAAATTAAATGTTAAGTGACAAATTTTACATATTTAAATGTTGACTATACATAATTACAGATTTTCATTTTTCACTTGATTTGTCTAATATGTACTAATTTTACTGGACACGATAGCATACACCGTACTCAATCTACATATGTGTGCAACTATCAATTTTGGTTTAAAACTCTTCATTTGCCAACATTGTTTATTATCTTATTTTATAGACATTGCTACGATAAATCAACATCACATCATTTGGGCTATTAATTCACTACGAAAACCGATTTAGAGAATCCATAAACATAAATTGAGCTTGGCAATTTGATTGCATGTTTACGATCAACTTATGTGGCATAGTGATGTTTGGCGGAGTAAACATTCACGCTCTGCTCTTGAAGACAAGTGATCAGCCAGAATGATCATCATGCATATAAACAGTTGCTGATGTTTGTATTGTAAATATCAGGTGTCGATAAACAGAGTATGAATGTCAGGCTCGAAGAAAGCGACGAACGTCCATGACAATGCACAATTGGACGAAATCAAGTCAGAGTTGTGCACTCGTAGCACTCAATGATTCTATGACTAACCGTCACCACACATGAGTGTGCGATACGTTGAAAGTTGTAAGCGAAATTAAAACTTAATTTTAGATTCATAAAATTAAAAATTATTTTATAATGAATAACTAGCCAAACGAATGTTTTGTATATTTAACTTGTTTGTAATTTATAGGCAACGGTATGGTTAGTAAAGCAATCAAAGTATTGGGAGTATTGGACTATAAATTCTATTTTATACTATTGAACGATATTTTAATTTAAGATACGTAAATAAAATTGTTTTCTTACCTGTGTCACGACATAACTGCCTTTCCAACTGAACAATGGCTTATGGAACAGTTTGAATTGCAATCGCAACTTTCCCATATCATCACTGACTCGAAAACTATCCGCCAGGGTAGTTAGCCAATTGACAACATTCTCATTGGCATACGTGATCAATCCTTGACCAAAAGGATACTTGCCATCCAGAACGAAATTGATAATACCACGCACCGAATTCTCCGTGAGCAGTGTCTCCTCATCTAAATGCACTATCCAGTCGCTATCGTTCAACACATTTATGTTATCCTCCAAACAGTATTGCAGGGCACGTGATTTGAATAGGGCACCGGTTTTCGTTTTATAATTTTTCGGCACTACAATTTCACGTATACGTCGATGTTTGGCCAAATTCACGGGCTTATCCGTAACGACTTCGACTAAGAAATTCTCGAGTCCTGTATCGAGACACGTATTTATGTTGCGCAGAACATTGGATTTCACCAGGTTCGGATAATCTCCTCGTGTCACGACACGTATGCATATGAACGGTGCCAAAAGTGGACTGCCCTTGAGCACAACTTTGTCGGGAAAGGCATTGTAAAATACTAGGCCGCAAAAATTAAATAGAACTTGTGGTAGTGTTAAGAACGTTAGTAATCTTAGTAAGTACAGGAAAAGTGTTTGTATCGTGCCGTATGACGTCCACGGATCGACCAAAACGAATGAATCCTCGTTGACTTTTATGCCGCCGCTGAACACTTCAAAGGCGATTATCACAAATAGCAGGAGAGCACAATGCAAAAGGTGTTTCAACGTCGAATTCATCGTGTTCTCTTCGGCTCAGATTCGCGGGTAGTAGAACTATGTAAGAATCGTGTGCAACCAAGTGGCAGTTTTTCTGGAAAGGTTTGACAAATTTGATGCTATACGGTCTGTGTGTCTTTTGTCAGATAGTGCCTTGCGTTGGGAATCAAGAATCCATGTAGAGATGCTTGAGAGCCGGCGTTGAAAGAGCGATGCACGTTGGTTCAAGTGTGGGTGGTCGTTTGATTCACAGCATTATTCTAAAAATAAAAGAAAAGTATGATATGTTAAGAGCAAGGTATTTGGAAGTATAATTTGAAATTAACATTGACAAACTTCAGAACTGCATACTATCATAGTTAAAATATATAACGAACTGTACAGAAATATTTGGCATTTGATAGTTTTGTTATAAGGCGTTAAATACGAGGGCGGTCCGATAAGTACTTAGCCTCACCGCCCGATGGCGCCACTATTGTAAGAAAAATTTACTGTCGTGTAGTACATTCTTGTAGACGGCTGTTAAAATTTCAGCCGAATCGAACTCGTAATTTTGTTTTGACCGTGTGTGGTAGCGGGCCTGTCCGCGGATTTTAGAAAAATGGAAAAAGAGCAATATGGGTCGGTGATTCGACTTTTGTTTTTAGAAGGGAAATCGCGCAGCGAAATCAAAGAGCGCTTGGGTGCTGTGTACGGTGACTCTTTTTCTTGGTTTAACGAGTTTCAACGTGGTCGCACGTCGGTTTTTGATGAGCCACGCCCAGGTACCCCAAAAACAGCTACCACGGAGGATAACGTGACAAAAATCCACGATCTCGTATTGGCAGACCACCGATTGAAGGTGCGCGAGATAGCTGAGACAGTAGGCATCTGAAAAGACCACGTGGGTTATATCCTGCATGAAATTTTGGGCATGAGAAAGCTATTGGCGCGATGGGTGCCGCGTTTGCTCACTCCGCAAAACGGTCACAGGGCTCTACTATGCCGAATGGGCCGATTCGACGCCGAATTGCAGAAAAAACGTTGGCGAAGAAAAAAGTGCACCTGCACCGTCGCCACGGCCAAATGTGAATAAGATTATTCCAAATTTACCGGAATTTGGCGCCAACTTTTCCGATTTTTCCGTCTTGTTGAGCATTCTGCTTGATGAGCGATTCCAATACAAAAATTACAAATTTTCGGGTATTTCGCGATTTTCAGATTTTTCCTCTATATTTTTTCAAATTTGTCTTTTCTATAAACCTGACTCAGGTAATTTACAACACACTTGGAAAAGGCATCCTGCAAGTCCGAGAAGCGGTTCTCGAGTTATGGCATTTCGAACAGAACACACAGCTCATTTTTATAAATAGAGATTCCGTTAAAATTCTGTTGATTGCTTATAACGACCTTGGGGGACATAACAAAGGATTTTGACAGTCCCTTGGAGGTACGTTATATCCTGGTTTCACTGTATGTATAAACGACTAGCAGCAACCAATAAGCCAACATATATGTTACACTGTTGTTATTCACACCTAGTCCTAACGTCATTAAAGGATTAAATATATTCAATCTTGATGATATTCCCATTAAAGCTCGCTGTTCATGAGTCACGCACTACTAATTGCCAAACTTACAAAAGGAAGCAATAGCTCAACACTGGGTCACTTTACCAATTTCCAATGAATCATTAAACTGATTTGTTCTGTTTACGCATTTTATCTTCTTAACAATCTGATAACGTAATAATTTTCTTTGTACATTCGGTATTTTTTCTGATTTTCATAACAAATCGGAAGGGGCTTAATTACATTAGATATGGGTGATAGATGGACTTGCGGTAAAATATAAATAGACCCAGAGTAATATCAACACCAATAAACGAGGTATGATAAAAATAACGGAACCCCCTCTACCACAGGTCAATGGATCGCTGCTGTGACGGGCGATTTGCGGCCCTAAAACCATCATAACCCTCCGCGTAAATGACTTTTCACAGCCAATATCTCGTTTAGTGCGGCCGTTCACTGGAAGCGGCAGCGCGGTTCCGCGACACAAGCGTCAACAAGCAGCAATGCGCGCCAGATCGAAAGTTGAGGACTTTCACTATAAGCGTGTTTGAGCGAAGCGGCTGCGAGCGTCTACGTACGCCACGCGACTCGAGCGCCAGATCCAAAAATTTTTGGATTTGCCTCTTGTCACCGCTGGTAGCCGGGTGTTATTTCAAGGAATATGTTCGAAAGAAATATTTTGCCGCTTGATTGTATGCAATGGAGAAGGTTGTTAAGCAAACTGAGGCGCGAAGATGCCTGCAATAGACTAGCCCAGCCGCTCGTAATCGCTTATTTCGTGCGCCGCTTGTTGACGCTTGTATCGCGGATTGCGCATTGCCGCTCAAATACGCTTCCAGTGAAGGACCCTGCTTAGTTTCCGAGTTATTGCCATTTAAACCCATGGCGAATTTGCTTTAACGGCGTCCTTTCAGCACAGATTTTAATTTTGAAAATAGGGAAATATCGCAGCGAGCAAGTTCTGAGGAGTATGCAGGTCGAGGAAGGACAGCCATCCGACGTTTGGCACAAAACTCGCTTATTAACAAAGCTGAGCTGGCTGGTGTGAATCATTGTAACATTGCTTTTTTTGGGCGCAGAGATCCTTTGCTAAGCCTCTCGTCCCCTGTCATGATCCGTGAACATTTCTCCCAATTTCATTCCAAATTCCACGTTGCATCGATACTCTCATAAACAGGACATTGTACAAATCGCCATGAGAACGAAAACACGTTGCACTCAAATAGCAATAACTCGAAAACTAAACGAGATATAATCTTAACCAGTCAGTTATAGGGAATTTTATGACAGTTGCAGTGCTGCCAATCGCCCGTCGCCGCACCAATCCATCGACGTATGGTTGAAGAGGTTCCGTTATTTTTGATCATACCTCGTAGATATGAAAACATATATTCATTGGTAGATGTGACTAGCGCTCACATGCAAAAGTCTACTCCAAAAGAGGCTTGTAGTTTCGGACGATGCATATTGCATGCACTTCCTGCCCCTTTAGTCGCATGCTGCGACAAATCGGAAAGGGCTGTGGTAACTATTTGATTTTATTTAAAAAAAAAAAGAAAAAAAAAAGCTGGAATCAATGAATTGCCCTTCGTTAGCCCAAGCAACTAAACGATTGTGCATGTAGACGCCAAGCCTGACGGCACGTTGGTTGCGTTGGCGTGTTTTCTGTCAAACGGATTGAATCTTTGCTAGAATGACAAAGACTCTGCGGTTTTCGTTTCACCAATTTTGTTAACTGTTGTGTATTCAAACAAACAATTAGGGTAGAAATGTGTGCTGGTATATGTTTTATACTGTCGGGCCATTTGTTTCGTCGCTCATTTCTAGCCTAATTATCTGTAGTAAAGGGCATCAATCAACTCAATTTCTGATACGATGATGCCCGAGTATTTGTCAAACTGACGGAGTGTCATTCGATCAACATGCGCTCAGCCTAAAGCCTTGCTTTCCAAGCTGCGGAATACCGCTGTATGTTGCGGGACAGCCTGTCCCGCAGTACCCTGCAGTCTGAAAAACAAGGCTGAAACAAGTCTGTTCCGCAGTACGCAGCGGTATTCCATAGCTTGGAAAACAAGGCTTTAAACTTGCTATCCAAGCAGTTCAGGCTTATGCAAAACCGAAATGTCCCGTCGCAGTTTGTATTTTCCTACGATAATGTGTTACTTGCAGTAAAGCTCTCACTCGGAAATGGTAAGTAAGATTTGGAACATCTTCCGAACTTCCTGAGGAGCTTTTTCTTCGGCAGCTGTCGCTCACCGACCTTAACTGTTAATTCGGAAGTCTTCGGCTCAAACGCCACAGGTATTTTCTGACGGTCGATATCTGGCGCCCAACGTGAAGCTAGAGTCCACAATACATATTGACATTAAGAATTCATGCTTACCAACTGAGCTAACCGGGTCATTGTAGAAAAACCAAAATTTTAAGACACCTGGATCAACATCAATTGTTAGTACTGGGTATACATGCTACAGAGCTGTATGTACATATATCGGTATTTGGGCGATATATCTAAATTAGGTTTATGCTTCACCATGAAATGTAAAGAAAGCCAACTCCGAGGTCGAAGGGAGAATAACAACTTTTTTTCCATAAACCAATTAAAAGGGAAAGCAAAATGTGCTAAATATTTCATTATTGAGACAATTAGCGTGTTGCAGAGGATTAGACGTTAGGACAGTAGAAGCGCAACACTACATTTGCTGCGGTCATTTCAATCACGATGTAGTATCCGTTGGGAGAGAGCCTAAGGTTGTCAAGTTTACCATGAAGCTTACGCAGCGCCATCTGGCCAATACGAGTTCAATGAATAAAGCAGATGCCTTTACTTGCTTGTCGCTCTTTTCTAATCTAATCTATGATGCAGAACCTACTCTTGATCCCGACAGCGTGATTTTTTAGACGGTCTGAAGGAAACACCGACCATTCGTTACACTATTGCGCTGAGATTGATTGCGTCTTGTCAATCAGAATGGAATAACTTTAAAACTATTTTTACTTGCTAATATGGCAGTTTGGTTAATGTATAGCACTAGCCAAGCCACTATCGAGTTTACTCCCAAACCACATCGAAAACTATGATCGCAGATGAATCACATTGTATATTAGGTATATTTTGCAGTCACTAGAAGAATCACGAAAAAAAAACCAAACAAAATATCCGATAACTAAAAATCACAATAGCGTACAATTTAGGATATCAAGGACGATTATGATCAAACTTACTTGAAATCAATAATTATCCGCGACACTTGCAACTGCAGTGAAAAACACTGACACTCTATATCACACGACCGGTTAAAGATAGCTTCCCAGTTTTCAAAAATGAAATCTTGGGCATCTCAAACACATAGCTCTCTATCACTAATAGAGTTCTTATCGGTGTTTTATTACTGCTGAAATTTTTTCGTACGTACTATGGCGGCTTGAAAATTTGCGATAAGATATCGTGTCGTGACTCTTTTCATAATCAATAAGATAACATGAGTGGGTACAATGCTTTAGCGAAATGTTGGAAATGCAATGCTAAATTGTTTCGTTGTCTAACATGTCGTAATAGGCATAGATTGTAGTTCAGTACATACCGAGAACGTATGTTCTTGGAACATACGAGTATATCATGGAATTTACAGTGCTGGATGAAGTTATCGACCAGTTCGAATGACTTTATAACGGTATGAAGCAATCTACAATTGGGGTCGTTTTTCCTGATCGTCCAAAGTCTTTCTTCGGTTCGGTTGTGCCCATTTCCCGAAACTTCTTCGAGTACCATTGCACAGGACACTGAGGAACATCCGTCTTTCACCTATTTCGCAAAAATTTCGGATTTCTCCAGCCAAAATTAAAATATTGCTTCTGTTTTCCGCACAAACTTTTTCAATTTTTTTTCACCCAAACTACACTTTCCTGCTTACTAAGCTATTATCACCAACTAACTAAATTTCTTTCAAAACTTTTCACTATTTCTAGAAAGGATGCACATTTTTTGATAAAACCTGAGCCAATAAAAAACCGTCACTCTAACTACATACTTTCAAGAATTTTGCGAAGAAGGTTATAAAATACTTTGAGCAACTTTTTTTTTCAGCACTGTATTTATAATTACAAGTATGTACCTAAGACATCAACGTTCATTTCTAAGAGTAGTACTTAAGTGACAAGTCAATTAATCCATCCGCATGCGAACATTATGGGTCGGTTGTGGCAACTCCAATATCACTACACCTCAACAAACCTAGGTCTTAGGATGCGTTTTGCTAGGCACCACTGACTCTCTGCGTGGTCATTTTCTATAGAGGAAATGGGCCGTGGAGTCCTTTGAATCCTTTAAGGGACCTGGTGCTGACGGTATTTTTCCTGCTTTATTGCAATACACTCTTGATCTCATTAAAGCCCCCTTGATTGTCCTGTTTAGAGCCAGCTACTGTCTGAGCTATAAACCATAAAGGAGGCCGGTGGACGTGGTATGCATTCCTAAAAACGGGAACAAACCGGAGAAGCAACCGAAACCTTACAGGCCGATAAGCCTCTCATCGTTTCTCCTAAAAACTATTAGGAGGTTATTGGATCTGCATATCAGGCAAAAAATGGAATGCACGTCACCCTTGCATCGTTCGCCTATATAAAGATAAGTCAACTGTGGCTTCCTTACATAATCTCCAGGGAACGATTGAAAACAAACCTTAATGACAAGGAAATGGCTCTATGCGCCTTCCTTGACACTGACACTTGACATATCCAGAGCGCTTGAGCTCACGAATATACCCATACATACAGCCACAATCATGTTGACCGACGCCGAAAGGGCGTGAAATCTACTAATCGCAGGGTGGCATCTTAATTTGTGTTAACGCTGTTAAGGGCTGCACTCAGGGTAGGGTTCTTTCTCCACTTCTCTGGTCACTTGTCGTAGATGAGTTACTCTGACTTCGTGTGTATTTGAAAATTCAGGGGGTCGTCAAATGCAGGCTTTAGTTATACGACTGTACTTCCACAAAAAATACACACGAATAGTGCCCCGTTATGATAATTTCTCCCCAGTCGCAAACGCAAGACGCTCAATCGTGGCCTAGCAACTCACACCTTTAAACATTTTCCTATGGTTAGTATACATGGGTGTCCGTTTAGAAAAACTATATCCACGGCTCTTCAAACAGTATTGTCCCTGAATTTTGACAGTAATATTCGCAAAGGATTCACTGCCTCATCCTTTGTTAAAAACAAAAACTTGATAATGATGATATGATACTGACTTCAAGCTGAGATTATACCGCCAGAATGGGCGAAGTACCAACACCACAGGCAGCCGCAGAGCAACGTGAAGCCGCAGAGTGGTATGAAAGGGCAAGGAAGAAGGAAGGACTTCAAGCTCACTCATGTCTTTTTATAATAGAAGTAAGCGGACCTCTGGAAATTGATGTCATTTCCACCTTCTTTATAACTTGTAGAATAAGTCAACCCCTTTCAAGTCCACAACACTTCTGGAATAAAAAAAAATCCGTTTCATTATATTTTATACATATATTGTACTTCGTGTATGAATAATTTAAAATTATTATCATAATAAAATCAGATACTCTATGTTTACGCTTTATCAGTTGAGCTTAGAACACTATTAAAAACAATAAATGTACATATAGCAGAACATGGTAAAATGTTTATCACAGGATAAAAGGCTTCTATTTGTAATACACGGGACAAAGTACTGTTGGAAAACTGAAGGTATACAATAAAAGTTGAATCCAGTAAAAGTTAGAATAAAAAAGTTTGGATGGAAGCAGAATTTGTCTAAATTTTAGTTGCCCTATTGAAAGCTGGTGGTATAATGTATAGTACATACATTACACATAATGTTTTTTTGGTAAAGCCTATTATCACATAAATGTTTAGGTTTTTGCTCTCGAGTAAATCCTGGATCCTTCATTGTAGCCGCGTTTCTTTACTCCACAGCAGAAGATAGCAGATCAGAGGAGCAAACAAACAATACAGAACATACAAGAGTAGCGAAAATGGAGTATTTCCTTGGTTCGGAGTGTGTCTTGGTATAGTTAGCCTTCGAATCAAAATCTCAAATTTCAAGTGAAAACTTAAATTCTAATATGTCCGCAGTGCAAATACAATCTGTCAAAGGACGCCAATGAAACTGACGAAATCAAGCCACGGATACAGCTAGCAAATAAGACTTTCTTCTCGGTCCTCGCAATAATGAAATCGAAACATGTGCACAGAAATACTACAAATGCAATGCTGCGAAACCTGGACCCTTACTCAAGCCTACGAAAACATGATAAACATACTCGTATTTGTACGAAAGGTTCTTCGGCAAATTGGCGACGGAAATGGATGGCGCATCCGGTACAACCATGAGCTGTACGACCTGTACGGTGAGCTGAAGTTTCAAAAATCGTCCAACTACACCGTCTACAGTTGGCAGGACATATACAAGGAATGGACGATAACCGCATGCCTAAGAAAATATGAGTGAACGACGCGGCGACGGAGCAAGGCTGCGAGGAAAACCGACTCATTGTGAAGACTCAGTAGATGATGACGCCGAACAACTGCTGGGTCACTTTACCAAGATAATTGGAAGACGACGATCCAGGCGGCCAGGGCCCGACGAACAGTGGGACAGTAGTGAAAAAAAGTCATAGATTTCAAAATACTTGAACTGTTTTTGATGTTAATTTTTATCATAGCATACATTCGAAAAAAAAAATTTTTCTACAAAAAAGTTTTATCTTAGTTCGTTTCCAGAAAGAAGAAAATGGTTCTCAAAGTGGAGGGAGCTGGTTCAACGGACTTATGCACAATTTTCTGAAGGGAATTTTCCTTGGAGATAATGACCTTGAATTAGTTTATAACCTCTTTCTATGGTTTTATCCTTGAATATCATGCTTTTATGAATGTATTGACTCCAAAAAGGCTGACTAGAACTTTCTGAAATTAATAAAAAAATTGCTTCGAATGATTGACATTTAAAATAACCCCTAATTTTGTTCACATTGAGTTTTAAAAACTATGTAGCTCCTCGTGTCACCAAAGGGTCTTCTAGAGAAATTAGGATTGTTCGTGGACATCGTAAAGCAAGGAAGAGGGACAATGAATACCTGAAATACGTCCAGACGTTTTTTTTTGCCAAGATTATGAACTGGCTGCTGAAATAACGAACGTCAACCAAAATCTTATAAAACATTTGGGGACTATTTTGGAAATAATCATTACATCGATGCAGAGAAATTCCACAATTACGCCCTTGAAACAGCACGCCAATATCCATGGTATTACTTACCAGCTACCGTCCACAAAAACCTTTTGCACGGTAAGGAAATGATTGAGAATAGCATTCTAGCACTAAGTTTTATGTCACAAGAGGCTCAGGAGAACAGAAACAAAGATTACAGATTCTTTAAAGCACCATCCAAAACAGCAACGAACGAAGTTGTCTTCCATTTGACGCTTATTCCTCAGATCCTTTTATATCGTGTCTACGGCCCGAGCCAAAAGCAAAGAACGTTCCTCTTAGTGATGAGCCAAAATTTTTACCTAAATAATTCTACAAACATCTAAATATGTTGTTGCACTAAATAAAGAGGTGAAGGGCTTGAACTTCAAATGTAGCAAAAAAGTGCTGAGTGCGTTGCCGAGCTAAGCCAGAATGAAACTAAGTGCCACAAAAATTCCAATTTCACTGATAAATAAATGTGTTATAAAAATGTACGTATAACTTTAGTTGTTTTTTACCCTTCACGGATGTGATAGGGTATATTACCATTGCCATGAAGTTTGCAACGCACAGAAGAATGCATCTCCGACCATATAAACTATTATATATGTACGAGTATGTATATTCTTGATCAGTATGATGGGACGAGTCGATTAAGCTTTGTCCGTCTAATCAATGGTATCTTTAGTCGAGTCACATTCCCCAATTTGGTTGAAATTGGACTACTCTATCATATAGCCGTCACAGGAACAACCGTTCCAAAAGCAAGTTTTTGTTAGAAAAACTTTTTTATTTCTAAAGACATCTTTGCCAAATTTCATATTATTCAATCATATTGCCAAACCACGTTCCTAAATTTGGTTGAAATCGGCCCACTATTTCATATACCTCCCATAGGAACAGTGAAATCGGAATAAGTTTTACTACTAATTTCAAAGTGGCAAATGCACCATAAGTCTCAAGTCTCAACCCTTCGCATGAAGGGTATCATACCTTCGGCCAGCTTGTTTTTAATTAATAATGTAAATATATAAATAATATATGTAAGTATATCGATGCAATAAAGTGCTTGATCTAGAAATAAAATTGTATCTGCATTTTCATATATGTATGTATATTTATCTGGCAGTTACGCAAGAATACTGCAATTAAGAACGCAATATGCATGTAAAAACTTTTATGGGAAATCCCCCTTAAAAAAATCGCTATAGCATGAAACCAGTTGATTCTATTAACGGAAGTTGGGAGGTTTTTTTTTTCATTTTCAGCCGCGGATTATGTCAAAGGGTTGAGTTGGTCAGTCGGGTTGCTTAACTGAAAATGCCCATTAGAGCCATGTTAAAGTACGTCGGTACGCTGCGTCGGTCGTCTCATACTTTTGGCATAGGACCGATCTCTTCTTCTTCTTTGTCCTTTCATACCACTCTGCCGTTTCGCGTTGCTCTACCTGTGGTGTTGGTACTTCACCCATTCTGGCGGTAAAATCTCCGCTTCCTTCTGCAGGCAGCTTGGTCTTGGATCGTACGGATATATAGGACCGATCTCACCAAAAGTAAGGAGTTTAATCAGAGCTTTCACATGATCAGCCCGTCAGTTGCGTACCGACTGATGGGCCGACCAACGTATGGCTTTAACATTTTCAGATGATCAGCCCGGCTGACCAACTCAAGCCTTTCACATGATCCACTGCTGACTGACGTACCAATGCTAAAAGCACGGCAGGATCTACGTCCATACGTCCGAGTGATCATAAAAATAACTGGCTTGAGTGCAATTCACGGACTCTTGTTCAAAATTTATGAATTCGTCAAAATTGCAAGTGGATAACATTCTCCCCATTTTTCGGGTTGACGAAAAATGCTTTGATTTCTAGCCACAATCCACTGACGGGAATAACGTCGCTGAAATCATCGATCTATGGCTTTCACAAGAAACGCGACTCATCGACACAATTGGCGGAAGCATGAGAAATTGAAGAATTTCAATGAAATTGAAGAATTCAATGAAATTGAAGAATTTCAATGAAATTTAGGTATTGTTGGGTTGACGAAAATTGGCGGGAATGGTATCCACTTGCAATGCCTGCGTTCACATTTTGGAGTGCTTCGGTTATTCAGCAATTGAAATGCATGTAAACGGAAAAATCAGTGATTTTTTCCGTTTACATGCATTTTAATTGCTGAATAACCGAAGCGCTCCAAAATTTGAACGCAGGCAATATTGACGAATTCATAAATTTCAACATGAGTCCGGGAATTGCACTCAAGCCATTTACTATATGTATAGTCAGCCACGGATGATGTACAAGGGTTGAGTTGGTCAGCCGGGCTGACGGGCTAATCATTTGAAAGTTTCCACTTGAGCCCATGTTAAAGTCAAGCGTTGGCCAGCCCATCAGTCGGTACTCGGCTGAATTGTCTGAAATGGCACTTAAATCTAACGACAAATACGCTCAACCATTTACCGAGGAATAGTTGAAATTCAAATTACTTCTGAAATTATGCATGTCATGTCTTCTAATGCAAATCGTGAGGGTATAGATTATCTAAAATTGTTCATTATGCAAATAGAGTACATAAAACAGTAATACGAGTAGATAGATCTAGTGCATCAGCATATACTATTAAAGTATATGATGATAAGCACAGTGAAGCTATAGCTCTATTGCATTCAAACAAAAAATGAACTATGTACCCGTATGCACATATACTATCTCTCATGATGTCACAATCACAAACGGAACGTTCTGATTCAGCCAATGCGTCTTATCAGAGGAAGCAACTCTAATAGACATTTCATTTTACATATCAAGTTTCTAATTAATTTGTGATTCATTTATTTCGCATGGTAAAGGAAAATAGTATGTATGACAATGCTGTGACATTGCAATACGATTTAAAAATAGCCATAGATTAACACCACTTGATACGAGTATTCACCAACATTTAGATTTAAAGCCTTTAAATATTGGTCGGTGTTGGTGTACAGAGCGATGTTGACTTGATCTTGGGCCAACTGTAGATAATTGATGTTTGGCGTGTTTGGCTCTAAAATCCAGCGTGTTTTGTGGACTACATCGAACGTTCTGTCCACATATTGACGCGCTGGAGGTACATTCTTCCATAGCTTGGTAAGCTGGATGGCGCATCGGTAAGCATCGGCACCGTTCGGCTTCTGTTCAAGGACACCTGCACAACCGAGCATCAATGTGGGGAACATCAACATCGAATTCGTGAACGACTTCATATACCTGGGTTTCAACTTGTCAACGGACGCCAACGAAACTGACGAAATCAAGCGACGGATACAGTTAGCTAATAAGACTTTTTTATCGGTTCTCCCCATAATGAAATCGAAGCATGTGCACAGAAACACGAAGCTCTGCGTGTATAAGACCATTCTACGCCCAGTTCTATGCTATGGCTACGAAGCATGGACCTTAACTCAAGCTTCCGGAAACATGCTAGACACATTTGAACGTAAGGTTCTACGGGGCTGTTTGCGATCGAAGTGAATGGCGCATCCGGTACAACCATGAGTTGTAAGAACTGTACGATGAGCTGGAATTTTCGGAAATCGTCACACTACAACGACTTCAATGGGCAGGGCATGTACAACGAATGGACGATGATCGCATGCCAAAGAAAGTAATGAATGCGAACGAGTCAACGGAGCGAGACTGCCTAGACGACCGAGATCTCGTTGGGAGAGCTCAGTATATGTTGACGCCGAACAGCTACTGGGTTTCCAAGATTGGAGGAGGAGGTCACGTGACCGAGATAATTGGGAGGACAACGATCCAGGCGGCCAAGGCCCGACGTCGGGCTGTCGCGCCACGATGATGATGATGATTTCCGGAGCAAAAACAAAACAACAAGAACCACACACATGGAGCAGTTGACGCGCTATACTCCACAAGGGGTTAGGGCAATTGAGACAGATCAAAATGTGAGCGAGGCGAACACTAAATCAGACAGCACATTTTTTCGTATGTCCTGGGATTGGAAGTGTTTAGAGAATAGTTTGAAAAAAAAAACAGGAGTAGGTGAAAGAACAAAAAAAAGTTACATATGGAATACAAATACATTTTAAACGGTTGAATCAAGAATTTGTTCTTTCCTTTAACGGATGGTATCGCAAACTCATGTTGAAGATTGGCTCAATGAATAATATGATTTGGGGTATAGTTCCTTTGTGGTGGGTAAAGTACCACGAAACCGGGAACTTTATTTATTCATAGGGCTAGGCTAGACGTTTGTTTGCACGTACAATACATACCTAGATATACATAGTATGTCTATTTGGAATGGGGCGCTGAACCATTGGTACTCCGAAAGGCAAAACCCACATCCATTTCCCACCACGGGATTATAAATTGTTAAAATTACGGAGATTAGTGTCGGAACCCTGGTTTTCGGGGTCGTTCCTCGTACATTCTAAGCTCAAGTTTAGCCTCATCGTTATGGGGTTTAGTAGGCGGGTAACAATTGAAGCGAATCGATTCCTGGGGTCATGAAACGCAAAGAAAGCTCCTAGGTCGAAAATCGTTACCAAGGAAGGGACGAATAACTGATTGATTTTTTTTTTCATAAAATCAATTAGAAAAAAGCGTACCTTCTAGTAATATTTTCATTCTATTTGTACAATGGTTAATAATTAGAGTACAATGCTTTAGTTTTAATTGAATATTTAATTGTTTATTGATTGTTCCTGTTAAATTAACGGAACATGATTTTTGATTTCATTTTTACAACGAAAGTGTTGATTTATCTGCAGATTTAATTGTAGATTGTTGAAAAAGCAAACAACAATTGCCAAATTGTTATATGTTATTTTGTTACAATTACGAAAAATAACCAAGGAAAATTGTTGAGTTCACCAGGATTTTTCATTCAGTCAGAAAGCAGTTCGTAGCTCTAGTCGAGTCGAGCTAACCTATGAATGGAAGGCTCAATTGTCGACTGCAAATCGATATCGATACTCACAATACGTTCAAATGTAACGAATGCCTATAGGTAACAACTTGATGATTCACAAACGAAACAAATCGACAAACCGCCGCTAGTCTGATACACCACACAACTGATAAGAATAAAGTATCGGTATGTCTACAATTTAGTGTGGAAATACATTTTTTAGTAAGTATGCCATTCAGTTCAGTACACAAAATAGCGTGATAATGAAAAATCAACATTACACCACTCAAAAGCAATATATGTATGTACAAGTGTGTAATGTAGCTATAGTACAATGAATAACAATTGAATTGGTTTTTATTTAGCATGAGAATTTTTTTCATATTTCAGGTTAGCAGAATATTTAAAACTTATAGATATGTACGTGCACACGTACTATTTGTACTCTTTGATCTTTGATGTATGTATATAAATTCCCGGAAAAAGGCATAAGAAGTTGTTTATCTGAAATAAAACACCTACAGCATTGTGTATAGGTACGAGTATACAAAACAATAATTATTATTCTAAAGATAAATTCCTTGATTTATTTTTTCAAATTCTCACTCTGATCAGTGTGGTGTGGAAGACTAATTGAATAAACGAAATATGTATTTTGTGGCATTGTTGTATAATACATATGTGTAAATACACATGCATATTGTCTATTAGCTCAAAGTACTCGTATTTACGCTGTTGGTGAAATCTTTACAAATTAAATCAAGCAATGAGAACTGTGAAGAACACAATTTTTATATCTCATATTTCAATTCAAGCTATTTTTATCTTGCATCTATATTATTGTATAAATCACACATCGGAGTGTTTGAAGGTTATTTGGGATCCGTAAAATAAAAAGAAAATATTTCCGCCCACTTTTCGCAGTGTATGATTAAGAGTTGTAGATAAAAATTACAGTGGTGTAATTAAGACAAGATAAGGAGAGGGCGGGACGTGGCGGGCGGCCCGAAGGGCCCACAAGCACCGCGAGAAAGATGTCAATTTTAAGTCCACGAGTCTCCTGCAGATTTTAAGTTATATATAGAGATAGATTATAGATCTGGAGAATCTGGGATGCAAAGCAAAATAACAGCCTATGCCGATGTCTCGATTGCTGTCTCCGGGTACTCTTAGGCCACGTTTATCCATTCTGCGGGAGCCGCCGTAGTTTACACATTGAATTTGAATTCAATATAAATTTGTAAACCGCAGATGCTCCCGCAGCTTCTAAACTCGGCCTTAGTGAGGTAACGCTATCTCTACTGACTAACTAGACTAACAGATGTGGCTTAAGCGTCAATCCCGATAAGACAAATATAGTCCTATTTACAAGGAAACGTAGTATTTCGCCAGTGGCGCCTGCTATCTTAGAGGGGAGAGACTTGTGCTTGCGGAGAGTGCAGGTTTCCCTGGTCTCATACTAGATAGGAAGCGCATCAACCAAGCTACCATTGCCCTATATTGCTGTAGAACGGCTATAGGTAAAACCTGAGGCCTGAAACCCAAGGTACTGTACTGGTTCTATGTGGCGGTGTTGCGCCTCATATTGCTGCATGGGGTGGTGGTTTGATAGAATGCCCTACAGACAGCAGCTAATCTGAAATTGATAGCCAAGATACAGAGAATGGCTTGCCTGGCGATCAGTAGAGTTTTGGATACATCCCCAGCTTTGGATATGATGCTCAACCTACTGCCGTTAGATATTCAGGGGAAGCTAATGGCGGTAAACTCATCAACTAAAAATTAAAGAGAGGCCTACCAGTGGACAACCTTGGATATCGTCACTCTACTCTCCTGAGCGATGGAGATATTCCTGGGTCAATAGATTACATCTCACCAGAGCGTTGATTCAGTAAGAACTAAACAAACTTGATTCGCACACACTAAAAATTTACACGGATGGTTCTAAGACTACCGAAGCCGTGGGTGCTGGAGTACACCCAGAGGAGCTCGATGTTCTCCTTTATTTCCGGCTACGGAATACTGTAGCGTCTTCCAGGCGGAAATTTCGGCGATTAGCCAAGCTGCAGTTTTGTACGTCGAAAATCCTGTCGGGAGTGCAGGACGCGGTTAGCGGAGATGGGCGACTTTTTTTTTTATATTCCGCTATGCTGGATACTTGACTATCATGGCTTCAGTGGTAATTGCACGGCTCGCCCGGAGAGGAGGTACTGGCGTGTCACGACAAGTTAGTGGCAATATCGCTAGACCGATTTTTCTGGTAAAATCCAATATAAATTCAGCTGCGGTGAATCCAACATTAGATGGACTAATGGCGTTACATGTTCTAATGCCAAGCTTATCTGGCCTAGGTTGGATATCAGCCGGACGGCTAAACTGCTGTCGCTGGCCAAATGCCAGCTTAGCGTGGTGGTCGGCTCCGTTACGGGACACTGCCTTATCGGCGAATATGCTAGAAGGCTTCGGCTTCCTTTTAATGATTAATGCAGGAGCTGCGGAGTAAAGTATTTTCTATTTGCTCTGCGAATGCCCTACTCTGGCAAGGTTGAGGAAATCAACTCTTAAATACTTCTTGACCATATTGGGAAGCTTGCAGAGATGGAGCTGGGACTAATCCTCTGTCCTCTGTTTTTGAGTGGTTCCGGCTGGTTTTATTATGCCGTTTGGTTTTTCCTTGAGAATGACAGTGGTCCTACGTTTTCTTTTGGCCTCAGTGTGTTGTTACAGAAAGCCTGCTACCTAACCTAACGATTCCATACATTAACATAATTGACAAGAATACTCCGGACTATTAGCCCGACCACACACTGTCGACCACGAACTCGAACACCACGAACATGGTCTCAGCTCATTGGACGACTGTCCTCAGATTTGAGTGAAGTGTCTTGAGCCATTTGCTTGAGGATCCCTTTCCTCAAGCGATGCGTAAAGATTTCCTCCGAGTGGCTCAAGACACTGCACACAAATCTGAAGAAAATTGTCCACTGAGACTATGTTGGAGTTCGTCTTCGACAGTGTGTGGCCGAGTTTCTGCAAAAATTGAACTTTTACTATACATTTGCCGGATTGCATTCCATACAATTGATCAGCAATTTTCGGTTACTGAAATTTGACGATTTTTTTAGTTTGATGTATGAAAATAGTTTTTCTACAAAAAAAAACTTAAGATGCTATCAACAACCAATTACCACCAAAATTCATAGAACCACGTCTTGTTCTCGTGTTGATTTAATGTGACAAGTGTACGAGTATTAAGATCTTACTTACGAGTATATTGCCAAATTCAATTAGCGATTACAGAACGGAGGCCTGCTAACAAGCACAAAATCAAATTTGTGAATATTCCACCCATAAAGTACTTAACAATGTGTTCAAACTGTGTGTGTGGCTAACTATAGAACTACACAGGATTCCCCACGAAATAGTTTTGGTCATGATGAGCACACCCCAACTAATTCAATTTAAGTGAGGTCACATCAAGATCAAGGTTTCAATTAGGTCATCTAGCTCTAGAATGTGAATAATGTGCAATGTGGCTATA
Source organism: Chloromyia formosa (assembly GCA_964017055.1). Taxonomy (NCBI): domain Eukaryota; kingdom Metazoa; phylum Arthropoda; class Insecta; order Diptera; family Stratiomyidae; genus Chloromyia; species Chloromyia formosa. The sequence continues at coordinate 140,930,766 of OZ024813.1, forward strand.
TCAATATTATTTGTTGTGATTCCGAAAATAGTAATGATCATTACATGGGAACATGATGTTAATAAAATAATTATTATATACTTAGTCTTATTTATTCTTTGTCTCTAAGAGTATTGGATGTGGATGTTTTGATAAAAAAAAATGCGATTTCAGAGGTACCGTCGTATTAGGGGTTTTATTATTTAGGAGAGTTTAAACGTTTTTGCTTTATAGGGCGCAATTACAATGCAATGAGATGTTTTCTACACGAAATGGATTGTACCTTGCCTAGAAATTCAACGGGTGTCCATCAGTAGCTGATTTTACTTTAGGTTAGGTTAGAGGGCTGTTTTATCATCACAGTACACCGTAGTCCACAAATGGTTTTAAAATAATTTCACTGACCGCAGCCTACTTTATTGTTGTTTTTAAGCAAAATAGCGGCATGGCGTTGTAGCTGCTCTTCTGCTTAGTCACGTCAATGGGCCAGCTCGTCCAGCACAGCACCTCCCCAAAAAAATTTTACATCTCCATAAAGACCGATTGACACGTTGCAGTATACCCTGCCAAAGTTTGTTAATTGCCTTGACCCCTCCAAGGGCATGGGTGCGCCATCCCTAACATTTCTATGCCTTGTTGACGTTTCGATGGCATATCTACTTTTCAGTGTACTCGCTAGCATGCACCTCCTATCCGCGCCGTCTTTGTACTGACAAGCTCGGAGCACTGTGGGAGTTCTATTAGTACCCATAGGCAGTAATTTTTTTTTATCGCGCCGAGATTTGAACTCCGAGCTCTAGATGCAGTATCGTAGACCGAACGACCACCGAACGCAACTGCTTTGCGAGGCACACGATCGTCGCACATTGTTCGCGATTAGGGATCAAGCCATGTAGCACAGATCACTATTTGTGTGTATCTTTTTAATCGTCGCCTGCGACCCTCGCAGAGTGGTGTATAGCAAAACGGACATTTATCACTTTGACACATGTCGCATTCAATATTTCCAGGAATTCACACCAAATGCATAAATAACAGAAACACAAAAGATTGAATAAAAACCACCAATATCTTATACTGTTTCCAGCTCCATCCACTTTTTTGTGAATTCTCTTAGTGATGACACTTCGCTTCCATCAAATTTTAGATGAAAAGTTGAGCACCGTCCTACTTCGATTTGATGAGATGACAAGACGTCAAATCATTCTGAAAAGGGGTTGACACGTTCAAAACAGCGTCAGAGTAGGTGTCAACGTGTACTTTGAATGTGTCAACCGCCTTAAGGCATGCTGCGCACTCAGCTATGATTTTAGACATACAAAAAACTAACTGACTTCCAACTAACTTCGGGACGACCGGTAGCTTAGTGCGTAGAGGCATCAGTCTCATGTCTGACTGTCGGCGTTTCGGGTTCGAATCCCGTCCACGACGACGTTCTTGGCCATAGATGTTTGAGTTGTCTTCTCCCTGTGGTGCGGGGCGTAATAATAAGCCACAGCCTCTCCCAACTTGTCGCAGGTAGGCAGCCAAATGGGGAGCAGGAGGTGCATAATGACAACTACATTCTCCAAAATTAGTTTATGCTAACGAAACGTCAACTGGGCCACATGAAACAGTTTTCGCACTATACCCCACAAGTTGTTAGGGCAATTGAGTAAATGCAGCTTGTATGTGCGGAAAAACAGTGATCTTTTAGAGATGGAGATATCTGGAGATCTCTGCTAACTGCCAAGTAGGCGTTTTAAATATAACTTGCTTAAGAATTTATCATAGAAGAGAATTATCGATAATATTCCTGCTTCTGTAACCCAGCAAGACATTTGTTTCCGATTCCCAAACCGATTGAAAACTCTTCGATCCCATAGATATTTATCGATTTGTTTCCAATGAATAAACTAAAATGTCTGTGATTACATATCAATCTTTGTCATCGAATTGTCTTCGAAACCCAGTTGGATCGATATATGTATTTTCTTCCTAAAGTGATTCTATTAATCGACTTGTCTCTAATTTGACCATAGGCATCAATTTTTCATAAACTACAGTCATCCTATAGTCATCGATTCTTCATTGACTCTAGTCATCGATTTTGAATCGATTCCTTTTATCATTTTCGATATCGCAAAAGCCGATTCCATAGTAGTTGGTCTTCGGTCTAGAATCGATCAACTTTTGCTTCTTGTCTGAGTGGGAAATATCATCTTATATTCCAGAAGATGAAAAAACGTGAAAGTTTATTCAGGAGTTCGATTCGCTCGCTGCATCAACTTATATTATAGATAAAAAAATATTTTTCTTCATCTGCGACTAAGGCCAATTCACGGTCGAACTAACAAATGGTTATTCCTTCCCGGAAGTGAGAGTCTGGAGGGCTGTGAAAATATTCATCTACGGCCGTCTCTTCATTGGATGCGAAGCGCTTCCCAGAAACAAATTTCTTCAAGTTTGGGAACAGATGGAAGTCTGAGGGTGCCAAATCAGGAAAATAGGGGGATGGTCGAGCAAATCGTACCCCAATCCCGCAGTTTTCCCATCGCCAACGCACACTTATGAACAGGTGCGTTGTCCTGGTGAAAGATGATTTTTTTCTTCTTCAAGCCAGGCTTCTTCTCGTGAATTTTGGCATCCAGCTGGTCAAGAAGTTTGGCATTCGCCTATTATTGTTCTGCCTTTTTCAAGGTAACCAGTTAACAGGATCCATTTCGCATCCCAAAACACGCTGGCTATGACCTTTCCGGCAGATGCGATCGACTTCGCTTTCCTTGGCGCTGAATCACCACTGCTTCGACTGCTGTTTCGTTTCTGGCGTGTAGTGGTGGACCAAAGTCTCATCCATGGTGACATATCGCCGCATAAAATCGGATCCCGATCGAATCGGTGCAAAGATTGCTGCGAAAATCATTTGCGCATTTGCTTTTGATCGGCATTCAGCAAATGCGGCACCCATCTTGCGCAGAGCTTCCGCATCTCTAATTCTTTGTGCAAGATGTTTCGCACCCTTTCTTCCTTCCGATATCCCTATCCCTAGCCTCAGCAATATCACTCACTTTCATTCGCCTATCGTCCAACACGATATCATACACTTTTTCGATGGTTTCCGATGTGCTTGCGGTTTTTGGCCGCCCTTCACGTGGGTCGTCTTCGAGGGACGTGCGACCACGTTTTAGTTCAGCTGCCCTTTTTTTAACGGTTAACAGCGAAGGAGTAGTGTCCCCGTAAACTTTTGTTAACTTCGGATGAATTTACTCAGGGGTTAATCCATCCAAAACGAAGAATGTTATGACCGCCGATATTCAAGTTTCTCCATTTTAACGAAAAACACATAAGACGTCTACTGCAAAAATTCGTGTAAAAGAACTACTTGAGAGAACAAGTTGAAACTTGTCTCACGAGCTAATGACACATGCAGCCAGGCAGGAAACATAAATTGTTGCTGATTGTAACGGTATTTCTCTGTCAGGCCGAAAATTTTTCACCTTACACTCGTATTACGAATGCAAAGTAAAAATGTGCAAATGTATTTGAAGCATTTTCGGACTTCTTATAAGCGATCAATCTTTAATTGATGATTTTCAAAACAACATGTAGACGACCTCCCTCTTGTTTTGACGGTCAAGTGTGCAAAATTTCATTAAGATCGGAGTAAAACTGTAGACTTCTATAACGGACCAATACCCCACTTTTATATTATAAATAAATAATACCTGTGTTTTCCACAGAAAAAACTATTTACTTACGTGCTTCATGAAAAAGATATTTGATGCCACTAGATATCTGGAATGAAGATAAAAACGCGCGGTTAGAATAAAACTATAATGCAGAATAAAATTAAAACGTTATTAAAAATGCTTTAAAGTCATATTTACAAGAATACAATTTAGGCCAGTAAAATAGAGTCGCAAATCGTGGGGGCCTAATAGCAGATATTAGAGAAAATTTTAATCCTATCTATAGATCCTAAATACATAGAAACTGAGTTTGTAATGGCTGCAGAAGGTCAGCTTAACCTATGGCAGGCGAGAAATTTGATATTTTCCTTTTAACTTCTAAACGGTGCCTCCGATCGAAAAAAAATATAGGATGTAAATTAAAACAGTGTTGAATGCTGCGTCCAATGCACCGCTCAAAGTTCAGTAGTATAGTCAAAAACGATAGTCGAAAAACGACAATTTTTTATCCAATAAAATGTCACTGTGTTTATTCACGCATAAGCGCATATCATAATATAGTTACTAAAAATAAAATGGAGTGGGTCATTGCAAGTCTAAGTCAAAAATTACCCAACCTCGCTCTTCACTACCACACAAAAATAATCAGCTTTAAGCCAATTCTTATTTTTTTGTTTTGCTCCTTTTTTTGCTGCCATAGTAAAAGTTACGTATATTTAGTGGATTATTCAGTAACAAACATAGGTTCTATTTGTGGTGGAAATTTGAACCAAGCTTCATACATCTTTGCCCATTGTCCTTTAGGAATGTGTTTGGCGGTAAATATGGTCGATTAATGGGAAATTTGATAAAGATATCTTTAGAAATAAAAAAGGTTTTTCTAACAAAAACTGACTTTTGGACCGGTAGTTCAAAATACTTTAGGGAAATATTGTAGTTTGGCAATAGGGGCCATTGAAAAATATGAAATTTGGTTAAATATTTTTAGAAACAAAAAAGCTTTTCACTCAAAGACTGGCTTTTGGACTGGTCGTTCCTATGGTAGCTATTTGACGCAATGATCCGGTTCCGTTATTTTGGCTAGTCTTAATACTATGTAACGATTAGTGGAAGTGAGTAAAGTTTTTTTTTAATATATACAATAATAGGGTCAGTGCGGAATGAGAGAGACTGGAGTCTGTTGTCTTGGTTGTGTTTGGCCTGACCACTTAAAGCTCTCCAAATGACGAAGGTACACCTGGCTGGGATCAGATGTATGTATTCATAGTGCGGGTTTTTTAATGATCCGGTTGATCGCTGGCAAAACCGGTTTTCAGAAAAACCTAAAACCGGTATTGAAATCTTAGGACCGACCAGGTCTACTCTGGGATGATGAACTCATGGTCCAGCCAGTCGGCAAATTTAGACTTGATGGTATGCCATAATTCCCCAGACGAAGATCTGCTGTCTTGGAAACGTATGTATGTATTGTAGTTTGTAGTAGTGGAAATAACGCAAGTACGTACAAGACTTACAGTTTCTTTTAATATTCTTTCAGATACACAAGATTCAGCAGCTTTACGAGAATATCGGTTATCCATGTGAATACACCACCCGGCACTAATTAAAAAAAAAATCCGTCGCCTTTGCATATTTAAAGGTCACAATAATGCATACTAGACAAACCAAAAAGAGATGCAGTGGAAACTGTAAAGGGGCGTGCTCCGAACTACAAATAGGCCTGTAAATTACTCACTATGGACGATGTCTCTGTTCTATGTGGACAAATCAGCCTTCACTGAAGCTTCGGCAGCAAACACGATATAGTTAAAATAGAGCCGGAAAAGTTTCAACCGTGGTCATACGCCCGAAATAGTTTCGAAATACATACATACATACCAAATCCTAATTTTTTTTTCGTATTCTTTCGCCTTACCATTTAATAAATTTTACCACTCCCAACTGATATATATTTTTGAGAAGTATCCAAAATTTTTGCGACGTGTGTAGTCGACGCACCAGATGGTCGATATTAGTTGCTTTTTTTTATTTCTACAGAGCAGAGTAGAGCAGGATAAGCGGTAAAAAAAAAACGATCGAGCGCAGATTAGAATAGCGAACACGAAAACGGGGCATGTCTTTGCTGGGAGTGTGTCTTTGTTTAGTTAGCATTCAAACGTCAACTCAAATTTCAAGAAACTTATTCTTTCCCTCGTTTATCAAATTAACAAACTGATAGTTGCAAATTTTTGTCGGCTTTTTATAATATTTTTGTTGATTGTCTACTTTCTCCTATCAGCTGGTGCTCCCTCGGTTGCAGTATGATTGGGCGCGGTCCTGGAAGCCTTCTGATATGGATCTGACTTTTCTGTTTTCTCCTCTATGTGCTTCCCCCTCCAGTAAATTTAGTACAGACAACTGTCAATTTTTGGATCTGGGAAATATTCCCACAGACGGCATACACGGCCGTCTTGTCAAAAAAGATCTGTCAAGTTTTTAGTTTCAAAATGGAAAATTTAATTATTGCGGAATTATTGGATGATTTCGGTGATATCCAAATTGTAAATAGTGTGCAAAGCATACTAAATATAGTGCGCGTTGTCATGGATATCAACATGGCAAACGATTGGAGTTTGTTGGACGGGATTGAGCGCGAAAACTGACCCAGAAATGCAAATTATTTCGAACAAACAGTTCCCCGATACGACGACTTCCTATTCAAGGAGCAGGTTTGTAGGCTAAAGGCGCAGCAAACTACCACTAAACACTCCGCAACACGTCCTGCACGCTGGCTAACGGATGACTGGCTATGTTGCTTTGGTGACAGAGGCGCCGGTGACATCTGAGAACTGTCAAAATTGCTGATTTTAGAAATTGACCGGAAAAATATTCAGATCCAGAGGGGAAATTGTCAGATCCAAAAGTGACAGTTGTCTGTACTAAATTTACCGGAGGGGAAAGCAAATGGAGGAGAATTTGAGAAATGTCAAACCCTGATCCGCTCGCAGGAACGCAGCCATTGAAAATCACAACAAATTATTTGACAGCCCGGGGGACATTTTTGTGGTGTGTGTAATATGTCTCAATGTGTTAACGGGTACCAAAAATCATTGCTTATTTCCGTTCTTTATATAATCTACATATTCTCAGTATAATTACACAAAACGAACATTTTATTGATAGGAAATTAATTTTATATGCATCCCAATCTGTAAACTGCCCGAAAGCTTCGCCGCCTGCATTTCAATACTAACGGAGCAGCATTCTTGCAGTAAGCGTTAATCCAGAGTAGCTCAGATCGAATTGTTGGTATAATTGTGTGTGTTAACCTCCTCTGCTCTGCATGGCTGTTAAAAAACGCGCCTATTATTTACATTAAACAAGACGAAATCTATCAAATTTCATATTATCCGTACATACTCTGATATTTATTATTAATATATTTTTTTTTTATCAGCGGATGGACATTGGTCAGTTTATGTTTACGTTCTAAATGTTTTAAGAAACTCACAAATCTTTATGGCATTTTTATGAAAAAGAAAAAATGCACAAATATCAACAGTGAATGATTTATTTTTATGAAAGAGAAAAATGCACAAATATCAACTATGCGTGATTTACTGAAGGCTTCGCTTAAAACATTTATTATCGAATGTTTTCTCTTAGCCACAATGACGAGTTGAGTTCATGAAAAATTTTGCGTGGGTCATTCAAAAGTTGAATTAGCACACTTTTCCGCTTGGCCAATTAACACGAGTTTGAGTTTCTACAGTAATATTTTTAGCTAAACGAAACTTTCAATTGTTTATCTAAAATAAAACTGACGAAGAAAAATATTGACCGACACTTTGAAATCTCTGACAAGGAAATATAATGTAATTGACATAAGAACATGAGTGATAAAGCTATTTAAAATAAATATTATTTGAATGGCCAGAGAAATGAGGATGATAAGTTGATTTGGCTAAATATAGGGGAAGGTTAGTTCATGTTCACACTGCGGGCAAATTACTCGATCTGAGTGTGGTGAGTTTAAAATTGTATTTGACAGTTTCAGATCAAGTGATCTGGGCCGAGTGTGAACCCAATATTAGATTGATGATGGGGATCGAACTCGGGATACATTTAGGTAAGAATCTAAAGCTACACCTGTCACTGTGAAGCTACTTTTACCCAAGAGAGAAAAAGTTTTAGAGCTCTTCAAAATAAAAACTTCGCTCCATCAGAGACGTTTACACGAAAGTGTGTCTCTACAACAAATTTGCTCTACGTAAACTCTGTAGAGCATTTTTTGGTAGAGCTTTACATTAGCGCTCTACCAGGTGCGACGGGTAACGCAATGTGTTGAGGCATCAGTCTCATGTTTGACTACCGACGTTTCGGGTTTGAATCCCGTCCACGACGACGTTCGTGGCCATGGATGTGCAGGAGGTGCATACTGGCAACTGCATTGTCCGAAACCAGTTCATGCCGACGAAACGTCAACTGGGCCACATGGAACAGTTGATGCGCTATGCCCCACAAGGAGTTAGGGCAATTGAGAGAGAGGGAGAGAGGTGTTTACATAGTCTACTAAATTTTCCTCTCTGGTAGCTATTAGTAGAGTGTTAAAGCACATTCTGAAAATGAATCAGTTTTATATCGTACGATGTGAAGGCATTATTCCCTAATACACCGGTCAAACATGTGATCTTCGAGCTTCAATCTTAACTGAACAAGTTTGGTGCTTCCCCGGAGTGGAGGAGGAAAGTTAAAGTTTATGCAAAGTTCGTTTGGCTTTGAATAAATAAAAGAAATGAAATAGACCAGGTCCTTCCGGTAATAAATAAGACTCACCACCATATTACATTTACTACCGAAATGGAAAAAAGATTGGACAATAACATTCCTGGACATAATCATCTCGAACAATGAGCGATGACAATGAACTCGATTTCATTTAGGACATTGCCGAGAAAAATGGGAACAAGTCATCGGCTATCGATAAAATGATCAAGAGAAAGATCCAGATGGAGGAGAGACGAAAGCACACAACCCTGTTTGACCAGACCATCGAAGTCTTAAAAATATGAAGTATACCCATATCCCACATGTTGCAAAAAATTAAAAATGTATAATATACTTTCAATTTACAAGTAGTTGGATCGAGTAGGAAAACCCCACAGAGGAACATCTTAGGAAGCGCGAAGCACCTGCTGAAACTGAAGGAGAAGATTACAAAATTTCATGTAATGATTGCTACCAATTTAAGTGTCACCACAGACTGTCGAACTCGAACACGAACCTGATAAACATGTCCTGTGACACACACACACTTCACATAAATGTGAAGAAAACCGGTCCACTTGTACAAGGCTCGTGTTCGAGTTCGACGATTCAAAGAGCATATCTGGGAGGTCACGTCAAGGAAAGGGCCGAATTCGAGCATTCGTTAATCAGTCACATCACATTTCATCAAGGAAGGACACAATGTACAGCAAGATAACTAGGAGTCGGTACGACACGCCAGTAAACCGATCACGTTGGATCCGTGGGAAAGTCTCGGGTTTATGCCCGAAGATCCGAATAAATTGCTGAACACTGACGAAGAAAACTGTCAATTGCGAGTAATTAAATTACTAGCGAATAAGTATAGAAACCGGTAGAAACAGGACTATCCCCTTCTCTCTGCTAGTATAAGTGAAGTATTTAACGAATAATATTTTTTTCCATAAATTCCGTAACCATTGTACTGATGAAGAGAGTAAGTTGCTCTCGAAATACAAGTATCTGCATGTAAAATAAAAAATTGTAGTTTTGGAGAAATTGTAACCTCTATTATATTTACTTTATTGTTTTTGTTTTTAAACACAAGTGATCGGAAGGATCGGAGGACATGAAAAGACGTTAGAGCTCTACCAACTTATACATCTCTCTGTATAAGTAACAGCAGATATGGAGACAAAAAACTTCTCTACGAAAGTTGTTCACACGGTAAAAAAAAACTCTACAAAACACTATCTCGTAGAGCTCTACGCGGTGTTTACACGTCTCTACATGTTTCTACCGAGAGTTTTTTGTACACTCTACCATTTTTTCTCTCTTGTCCAAACGTAGCTTTAAGGGTCGCTTACGTTACGTTACGCGGTAAGTACTAGCTATACACCAGCGAGAAAAGTAGCCGGCGAATCAGCTAGCGCTGCTGTAGCGATTGCACACAGCTTGCAAACTCGCTCAGTAGCCAACTAGCAAGAGTCACTCATGTCACTCGTGTTATCGCATACTACCTCAATAAATTGCTCAATGCACACCACATCAGCTGCTAGTTAGCTAGTGAACATGATTACATTGCGCGAGTTTACTAGCAGCTAGTAAATTCACCGGCTTGTATAGCTAGTAAACTCGATCAATGGAATCGAGGCTGATAAAACAACTGGTTTGTATGATGTTTGTTAAATTGGTGCGGTAAGCCAAGTTTATGAGCGACCCTCGTCGCATTTAATAAACAATCCGATAAATCCAATTGATATCTTACATCCGAATTTGTAATTTATTTTCACCAACATGTGTAGTGAGTTTAAAAATCTCCATCTCCTGCAGATCGAGTTACGCCAGATCAAGTGATCTGCTATTCGATCTGGCCCAGATCAAATAATCTGCGTGCAGATCAAGGATCCAGTGTAAACCCAATATTAATTAAGATGTACGGATAATCAAATGTTTTCTTACAACTTTAAAGGTCAAGGTTGTTGGTATAATTAAGATCGAGATTTGACCAAAGTGTGGTTCGGTTCGACAGTGACCATCGACCTTTAGATTTATCGATGGTAGAAAACGTCGACAGCAAAATTATGATGAAACATGAAACATCGAACATCGAAACTTAACATCGACCATCTATGCCCATCCCAAGTTCCAAGTCTATAAGCTCGATTGGAATGTGTCTTCAGTGAATAAACTTCTTGCCTTATACAGACGAGGTAGCCCGTCGGGTAGAGTGTCGATTTAATAAGCGACAGGTCGCAGGTTCGATTCCTACCACGAATATATTCAAATAGTTGTTTTTCACGTCGAACTCCGGTCGACTCAGCTGTGAAAGAGAAAAGAGTACATTGATTTGATAGAAAAATAATGTACGAGTAGTAAAGGCGGGTCGTGTGTTATACCTCGTGATGTGTTCAAATAAAAATAAGGAAAATATAAAAACAATAAATGCGCTTTTGGGCATCTTTTCGGATCTGGTCAAGGTTCACAATACACCAACAAGCTCATCTTTCTGCCCCGGAAATTTATCTGGTGTAAGATTCAACCTCGATAAAGTACTTTTCATCTAGGCGAACATAGGTGGCGGGTCTGAAATTTATTTGAGCCACTCTTGTCTCACCTTGAATTATGATTATGAATTTTCCGATTTGAACAAATGATTTTGATTGAAATATTACGAAACTGGATTGATACATAAAATTTGCTGGAGAGGCTTAGGGAACCAAACAAATAGCTGCACAAAATATGCAGTATCCGGATACAAAAGCGCTATCGCTACAAGGCGGACGTTAAAGATAACATCGTTAAAAATACATTTGGTACCATGAACGCTTCGTTTGGATTAAATTCATCAGACGATAATAGCAGAAATTCATATACAGTTTACAGTTTAAGTCCCGAACATTTTTATCATGTTTTCAAACCAATTAGGCTCCCATAGCCGGACACGGACACGCATTTTTCAGACTTACAGCCGAAATACATAGAGGTGCGGACGGACGGACCTAGGCCTGTTCCTAATACCGGGATCCCGGTTTGGTACCGGTTTTTTTTCAGTACCGGTACCAAAAACTAAGAGTACCGGTATCCCGGTTTTTTTAGTACCGGTATTGAGTACCGGGATCCCGGGATTTCAGTACCGAGTCTTTTCAACCATGAGCCGGTTTTATTCGGGATCCCGGGATCCCGGTACTCAGTACCGAGTCTTTTCAGTACCGAGTCTTTTCAGTACCGAGTCTTTTCAGCAACGAGTCTTTTCAGTACCGAGTCTTTTCAGTAGTACCGAGTCTTTTCAGTACCGAGTCTTTTCAGTACCGAGTCTTTTCAGTACCGGGATCCCGGTACTCAGTACCTGTTCTTTTCAGTACCGAGTCTTTTCAGTACCGAGTCTTTTCAGTATCGGGATCCCGGGATTCGAGTACCTGTTCTTTTCAGTACCGAGTCTTTTCAATACCTGTTCTTTTTAGTACCGGGATCCCGGGATTCGAGTACCTGTTCTTTTCCATAAAAAAGACTCGTTCATTGCTGGACCAATTCTTCAGGTTTTTGGAAATTGTTATTGGAAATGTTCATAGAGTCGTGTCGTGCATTGAAAGATTTTTCAGATACACATCGTAGTATAGTATGTTAGTTAGTACGCACATAGATATACGAGTATGTACATTGTTCATACATAATTGATTTTGAGTTTTGTTAGGATTGAGACTGAGATGAGAGTATTTATTGTATTGGGAATAGGATATGTAATTGGGTATGATATAAATATGAAATACATATGAACGAATATGTATATGTACGTATGTATTGTACATAATATAATAATATAATGCGTTGCATTGGTCAATAGCCGGTCATACACACACGCTCTATCATCTGCAAACGTACGCCAATTCGATCGCCCCATTTTTTTCTGAATGATTCGCCGCGTTCGCAATCCCCTGCAAAATCGCGTCACCTGGGTCGCCCAATTTTTTTGCGAATGATTCGCGGCGTTTACAATCACCTGGAAAATCGCGTCACCTGGATCGCCCAATTTTTTTGCGAATGATTCGCGGCGTTTACAATCCCCTCGAAAATCGCGGCACCTGGCTCGCCGAATGATTCGCCGCGTTTGAACGAGCAGTGAAATTTAAGTAATTTTGTGCGACCAGACGGTTCGTGGCGTTTTCGGTTTGCAGATGATAGAGCAACAACAATTTGTATGGAGACGATGTCTAGTTGGGTGCGTTGTGATTTTGCAGATGATTCGCCGCGACCGAATTTTTATGGGTTACCTATAGTGGCGGTAGTATGTAGCTTGCATAATAAAATACGAGAAGGATGGGTCCACGCAGATATTTTGGTCCTGCTGCAGGTGTGCGTCAGGATAAAAGGATTTGTTTATCGATGAGGAGAGATATATAGGCAAGATGGGTGTTGTATGACTAGGGGTGCTGAGACGAATACGTTAGACTGCCGCTTAAGGCATTTTGAGTCCTTTGGTAACGAAAAAAGACATGCTTTGCAAGGAAAGCCCGATCAGACGAGTATTTCCCCATGAAAACAGGGAGGCCATTCAGGGGTGGGCAAAAAAAAAGTGCTGGATGCAGATATGCTAGCACGAAACGGCTGCAGGTACATGTACAAAGAGTGAAACGGGCAACCTAGGGCTACATGCGGGTGTTCGCAACGCCCTAGGAGGGGAGCTAGCCCAGCTCGTTCCAAACCGAAATTATCCATGCACACTTGTGCGATACTGCGGGTTGTGAATTAGCAGTCGCTTGTGTGAGTTGCCCACTTCTGAGTGACCACCCTGTTTTCATGGGGAAATAGGGCGTTGCGAGCCCCCGCATGTAGCCCTAGGTTGCCCGTTTCACTCTTTGTACATGTACCTGCAGCCGTTTCGTGCTAGCATATCTGCATCCAGCACTTTTTTTTTGCCCACCCCTGAATGGCCACCCTGTTTTCATGGGGAAATACTCGTCTGATCGGGCTTTCCTTGCAAAGCATGTCTTTTTTCGTTACCAAAGGACTCAAAATGCCTTAAGCGGCAGTCTAACGTATTCGTCTCAGCACCCCTAGTCATACAACACCCATCTTGCCTATATATCTCTCCTCATCGATAAACAAATCCTTTTATCCTGACGCACACCTGCAGCAGGACCAAAATATCTGCGTGGACCCATCCTTCTCATATTTTATTATGCAAGCTACATACTACTACCGCCACTATAGATAACCCATAAAAATTCGGTCGCGGCGAATCATCTGCAAAATCACAACGCACCCAACTAGACATCGTCTCCATACAAATTGTTGTTGCTCTATCATCTGCAAACCGAAAACGCCACGAACCGTCTGGTCGCACAAAATTACTTAAATTTCACTACTCGTTCAAACGCGGCGAATCATTCGGCGAGCCAGGTGCCGCGATTTTCGAGGGGATTGTAAACGCCGCGAATCATTCGCAAACAAATTGGGCGACCCAGGTGACGCGATTTTGCAGGGGATTGCGAACGCGGCGAATCATTCAGAAAAAAATGGGGCGATCGAATTGGCGTACGTTTGCAGATGATAGAGCGTGTGTGTATGGCCGGCTATTGACCAATGCAACGCATTATATTATTATATTATGTACAATACATACGTACATATACATATTCGTTCATATGAATTTCATATTTATATCATACCCAATTACATATCCTATTCCCAATACAATAAATACTCTCATCTCAGTCTCAATCCTAACAAAACTCAAAATCAATTATGTATGAACAATGTACATACTCGTATATCTATGTGCGTACTAACTAACATACTATACTACGATGTGTATCTGAAAAATCTTTCAATGCACGACACGACTCTATGAACATTTCCAATAACAATTTCCAAAAACCTGAAGAATTGGTCCAGCAATGAACGAGTCTTTTTTATGGAAAAGAACAGGTACTTGAATCCCGGGATCCCGGTACTGAAAAGAACAGGTATTGAAAAGACTCGGTACTGAAAAGAACAGGTACTCGAATCCCGGAATCCCGGTACTGAAAAGAACAGGTACTGAAAAGACTCGGTACTGAAAAGAACAGGTAGTGAAAAGACTCGGTACTGAAAAGACTCGGTACTGAAAAGAACAGGTACTGAAAAGACTCGATACTGAAAAGAACAGGTACTCAGTACCGGTACTGAAAAAAACCGGCTCATGGTTGAAAAGACTCGGTACTGAAAAAAACTGGTACTAGTACCGGTACTGAACGAATACCTGTGAGTACCGGGATACCGCTTGTGGTACCGGTACTTGAAAATATCAAGTACCGGTACTGAAATCTCAGTACCGAACAGGCCTAGACGGACCTATTTATCTTTGGGTATTATCACGGGGTCAGGGGCAGACGTGCATGATTTAAATTGAACTCATTTGTTTTCAATTACATTGGACGGCAATCAATTGTTTCCCCTTGCATTGCTCACGAAACAAATTTTTTCAAAAGGTCATTTATAAATGCAGGACGTTGTGAAGTATACGACTTTCCGCGTTGTGGAATTTGCATAATTTGACAAAAAGTTCATACGTTGTGTGTGCAAAATTGACTACGAATGAGAATAATAATTGATCAAAAACATGATCATATAAAATTGTCGCCCGTCCACGGGTACATGTATTTCGACCTTAAACCTCTAATAACCGGACAACTCAGTGGTTTCGCAAAAGCTTTTCTTCGCATTTTTATGACTTTAAAGAGATATCCGTATTATCTATGTACTATCCGGCTATTTTTTTTTTGTATCCGGTGTCCGGCTGAATAGTAGCCACTGGATACCTATGTAATTATCAAAAAACAGCATTTCAATCACAAATGTATTATTATTTTATTAAGATGCTTAACAAATTACTTAATACTTAAAGTTTTTTCGTATCAAATTATGGTTTCTTAGCATTTGCTATTAGCAAACGATTTCGCTTATCCTCGTAAACAAGACCTGCTTTGGGAAATAGTCTCTAGCTGCATGCATACGCTGATAAATTCTAACAAACTTTGTAAGGATCTGTGTTGCGTTTGCTGACCACTACTTGAAAGGGTCGGCCCTCTGGTCTAGGTAATCAGTTTTTATATAATGATCTAACTCAATTCCAGTACCATTTTTTTCGTACCTTACTCAGTTGGCATGTAGTCTGTATCGATTTCGCCAAAGTAGTTCCAGCAACTATCGTGTATTTCATCAATGTATGAATCATTTTTCACTTTAATTCCTCTTCTTCGGTGGTGGAAAAGAGTCAACTTCAGCATTAGGTTCATCACAACTCATATTCAAAGGATTTTTTGTTTCACTCTCTCCGTTCGACCTGTTCCCAAGAATCTAGTTTTGAATCTTGGGTCAAGAAAAGTTGCAATCAAGTATTTATCGTTTCCTTCAAAGTCAAGCTTTACTAGCTAGGCTTTTAGGTAAGATATTGTATCATTCTCAGTAAATTGGGCGCTCTTAACGCAGTCTCCTCCTTTCCCAGCTATTCCGTCAATATGACAACATGTGGTATCACTTCTGAGATACAGGAAACACCAGAGCAAATTATCTTCGTTATCTATTTGAACGGTTTTAGAAGTTTGATACACTGCTCCATTAATTCCCACTGAGATGGTGTCAAATTGTTCAAAGATGCGTGATCGTTTGTGTACAAGGATACAACTCTTTTCTATTCTAATAATCGCTCCATCAAATAATAGGTAGAGTCCCAGCGTAACTTTTTGGCCTTTCTTGTGCTACATCTTAGTGAAGGGGTCACATTGAATCTCGCAGCAGTTATCGTCTTCAATACCTCCGGCCAAATGCTCCAGCTTCGTCGCTCTCAAAAGCAAATAGGACGGTAATAAATAGAGATAAATTTTACAGCTCACGAAAACACAATGTACAATACAATCAGTTAAACGTAAACACCATCGATCGACTAGCAAATAGCCAAACACTCCAGTCGCTCCCACAGGCGCGCAAAATGAATAAACAAATCCTCCGCAGGATATCCGATGGTCGGATATTCAGTGCTCCCCGACCGAGAGCGTCGCCGGGTATCCACCCAAATCAAAAATTTTAAAATTTCAGACGTCACCATTATGTTTTTGCCCCCAAATACAACCAGTGAGTGCCAACATTTGGGTCAGGGTGTGATTAAACATTTTAAATTTCACTACCAGTCAAGTTTTGATTATTTGATTCTTATAAAAAATTTGAAGGTTGCCTTGACAAAAATGTTGACGTTCTCTTAAGCGGACAATCCCCATAACCGGACAAAATTTTTGATCCCGATGGTGTCTGGTTATGACTGCGTACACTGTATGTACACACTTAATCTGAACACAGACCGGCTATATTATCATTAAGTGTGGATGCCAATGGCAAGATCATGAATAGTGCACTACTAGTATGATTGTGGGGGTGACAAATGTGATTATGATTATGGCTTCTCCTCGAACTCTCTGAACGTTTTTTGTTTTGATAAAAGTGGCAAGGGGAATTTATAAGAAAAATCGTTTTATTTTTAGATGAAACTGGAGCTAAACCACAACAGAAAAAAAATTATGCGAGTGCTTGATTCATTCTAATTTTGTGTTGGATACTCATTTTCATTGCTCATAGTTCGACATATAATACCTTTTACTGCGATTAAACCGCCTGGCATCAGAAGGTGCCCAACGTGCTAATTATAATATTTTAAAAACTAAGCGAATGTAATAGGTGCATTGTTTTCGTACAAAGCAGAGTAGAGCAGGTTAAGCAAAAAGAGAGCAAATTAGGGTAGTGGAGACGAAAATGGAGCATGTCTTTGCTGGGAGTGTGCCTTGGTTTATTTAGAATTCAAATGTAAACTCAAATTTCGAAAGAAAAATCAAATCCTTAGTACATACAATACATATATAATGGGACAAATTCCCATTAGACAGCAAAATATTTTGTTGCGCAAAACGAACATTTTCTGACAGGAAATGAACTTTATATGCCTCCCGAACTGTAAACTGCTCGAAAACTTTGACACCTGCGTCGCCTGCATTTCAAAACGCAAACTACTTAACGGAGCAGCATTCTTGCACTGACTTTTTATCCAGAGATCAAATTGTTAGTGTAATTGTGTGGTCTATACCTGCTCTGCTCTGTATGGATGTTGAAAAAAACGCCTAATATACTAATTTGCCTTAACCGCTAGCGCGTCAATTATCCCATGGGTCTTAGCTGACGTTTCGTTGGCATAAACCAGTTTCGGACGAAGCACCTCAAATATAATACAATTGAATAAAAATAAAGCAATTATGACATTTGTATCTAATATAACTATCCATAATGATTAAGCAAAGCGTTTGTCATGAAAGCCAACGTATCAAACGTCAAGATAAATATATGTATGTATATTGAGTACGGTAAGGTGATTAAAAGTAAAATCATCTTAGATTCTATCGATTTGCCAGATTTGGTCAGAAATGAACAAAGAAGTATTTAAAATTAATTGATGATAACCTGCCTCGGAACATAAAGACAGAAGTTAAATGATTCATTTAGATTGTATGTGTTTTTTATTTAATATTGCATTTGACACTATCTGACCAGTACGACTGCAGTGGATTAGATTCGGTTTTTCTCAAAATTACTGGTACGTATATATTTGAAATAAAATATACAGGGTGTCCGAAAATTGGCGCATAAACTAAATGCTATATGATCATCTATACAATTTAAAGCCAAAAATATTGAGAAGCATTTTTCCAAAATATTAACCCTTTAGCTGCTATAGGCATTTACATTTTTTATGAAAATTGCCTACTTTATATTACTAAAAACACAATATCCGGAAGACTACGCTAGCTAGAATGCTCAAATAAAATGCCAAACGCAGCCAATACGTTGTTCTAAAACACAAAGTTTTTTTTTGGTGGACAACAGATAAGCGGTTTAGTTGTTATAAATTTGTAAATTCAAAATTTTTGTTTTGTAACGAAAATAATTTTTTTTTTTTGGAATTTTTGCATACGTCATGAACTTGTCCAGTTCCAAAGAATTAATTCTCTATTTAATTATGATTAAATCGTGTTAACTTCATTTCATAACTTTTGGCAGTTATAGCACTTTTTGAATGTAGGAAAACTGTTTTTTTTTTGTGCATTAGAAAGTCGTTCACTATGCCGATTTTACATTACTAGAAATGCATTAACTGAGAAACTACGCAGGCTAGAATTCTCAAATAAACACCTAATCTCATCTCAGGCGGCCAAGGCCCGACGTCGGGCTGTCGCGCCACGATGATGATGAATCTCATCTAGTACCTTACATTTATTTCGAAAAAACATCCCATTTAAATCAGAGGAATATTATGAACAACAGCCGCATCTAGTCATCCATCAATTGTCAAATTTCATAGTTCAAAATTGACTACCGACAAAAAATCGTACGAATACGACAGCGCGCGTGTCATATCTAAACCTGAGAATATGAAGATTTTATAAAGAACGGAAATAAGCCAAGATTTTTGGTACCCGTTTACACACTGAGACATGTTACACACACCACAAAAATATTCCCCGGCTGTCAAATAATTTGCTGTGATTTTCAGTGAAACCGCAACCGAGGGAACACCAGCTGATTGGAGAAAGTAGGCAATGAATAAAAATATTGTAAAAAGCCGACACAAATTGTAACTTCCAGTCAGTTAATTTGACAAACGAGGGAAAGAAGAAGGTAGGCTTTAAAAAAATGTGAACGAAACACGTATGGATTGTCTGTGATGATAGCCTCTCTTCAATACATGTGCACGAACACAACATGATGTGCCAAATGTAATTTTTTACATCACAAACATTTCAAAAATCAAAAACTCAGTAGAAAAAATTAAAATATAAAACAAATTGGCAACAGTATGCCAACCGTTGTGTATCATGAACTTAGCCATTGTGTTTTACGCAATATTCATAAAAAATGTATATGCCTGTAGCAGCTAAAGGGTTAAGAATTCGAAAAAATGTTTCCTAATATTTTTTGTGGAAATTGCATGGGGCATCACTTGGCTGTGCGTTTATGCGCCAATTTCCGGTCACCCTGTATAATACTAAAAAATCCCCGGTGCCAGGGAATTTCCTATAGTGAAGAAGCCAACACGATCGATCATTTTGAATATTATGTTTTGAATTGCACCCATTCTCACCCCCGCCGATGGAGACTAAACTGAAATCCAAGCCACAACGGAAATATCACTATTTTATTTACCTACCCCGATAAATGTTCACCTCCACGCCGATTAAGACTGAACTTTAACATTGGGAGTGAAACTACTGATCTCAGCAGCCCCAAAAATTATGGATTTGATAAGTACTAATTAATAAACGTTAACTAGTCTCTTGGGAATAGTTAACCCGGTATTCCCCATTAGGGGTTATGGCATACTACACATATAAGGAACGAATAAGTCGACAGCCAGCCTACTCGGTTGTTGTTTGATATTGACATATGTTGACTGTTCTGTCGAATTTTGCATGAATAAAGGTCAATTCTTGTCAAACTATCGACAGTCAGCCTACTCAGTTGGCGTTTCGGTATTGACATAATGTTGACCGCACTGTCGAATTGTGCATAAACAAACGTCAATTCTTGTCAATATTTAAATTTCATAATTACTAAACGGTCTACTGAGTTAGTTAACTGTCGACCACATGTCGACTTAGTATCCAGATTTTGTAGCCACTGTTTCTATGGAGACATACAGGACAAGCTCATTCCATGCCTCTATAGTATGTTCTAAGCTACGCACCGCTATAGCTCCAAGTTTCACCAAATCTCTAAATTAGTCGTTAAGCGGCAGGTAGAGAAGGGGAATAGTGCTTAACTAGGTGCAGCTAACAACAAAGCAAAGAGCTGACTAACCCTCGCATATTTCAGGTCCTCTAAGTCAGTGAAGAAGAACGATCAAAGGAGTCAACTTGCTCCGTCAATTTATTTTTTCCAGCAGGAAATATTTTTTTCTCACAATTTTTTTATAACTACAGTACTTGTCGCCCTTCTTTATTTGTCTACACTCTACAGGACAAACACCACATGTGATGACTTTTTTTGTGATTGATTTTTTTTTTCCTTTTTATCATTATTCTGTCGTATTATATCTGAGTGCCTTCCTGCTGGGAAAGTAGCTCGAATCTTTATATCTATTATATCTGACGGCTTCCAAATGTTGTTTAACTAATCAGACATGCAGTCATTCATTACTCCTAAACGTTCGTTAGAGTTCGGGTTTGTTGATGATAAATTGAAAATCATCTCTATCCATACGTAGTGACCATCATGGTTGACAGGACATGTATGTTGCAAATCGTTATTTAAGTGCCTATTTATGCCCACACATGTACCCTTATCGTTAATGGGGTTTCATCAATCTTGTGTAATAACATTACTGTTAGTAATACAATAAGTTGTGTATGTAACCACATACATTTATCTGAAGTCCTGATCTACCTATAAATGGATGAATATGCAAGGGATACAGTAAAGTAGCCCCCCTTTCTACTATTCCGAAGTTTTAACGTGGCAGTATACGGAGTGTATGAAGAGAACATACATAATTTTCGAGACTGATTTTATGGGGCTTACCGAAGTTTCACAAAGTCCCGCTTTCATTCCAATAAATTTTATCAAATCAATGTATATCGAGCCGGATGTAATTGCAGCCGGCGAGAAAAGTGACAATTCCAATAATCCAATGAGAAATTATAAATAAGTCTCATCGCAAAAGATTTTTATACCCTTCACAGAAAACGATTGATCTATTCTACTGTATCTTACATGTCTATTTTCAACAAGGCTTGGGCGACCGGTAGCGCAGTGTGTTTAGGCATCAGTCTCATGTTCGACTACCAGCTTTTCGGGTTCGAATCCCGTCCACGATGACGTTCGTGGCCATGGATGTGCAGGAGGTGCATGCTGGCAACTGCATTCTTCGAAACCAGTTTACGCCGTCGAAACGTCAACTGGGCCACATGGAACAGTTGACGCGATATGCCCCACAAGGGGTTAGGGCAATTGAGAGAGAGGGATTTACAAGACTAGCCCTGGCGATCGATCGGCGATTGATTAATAAAATTACTTAAATCTTTGAGTGGGACCAAAGAAACTTCCTCTGTTCCTCCAGCCTCAAAGTATTTCTTCCGAAAGCGACCGATTGGCTAATATCTGCAGACAACATTCCGCAAGCTCTCAACCTCGTCCTGGCATAAAAGACAGGTAGAATCGAATTTTTGTAACCATAGGTCGACCCATTTTAAATAACCGATGAACAGCTATCCAATAGCTGATACACCTTTCCATAAGGGATTTCTCAAAAGAGCTCTGGCTCATAGAGAGGCGTGCCCGAGACCATCCCGGCTTGCTCATAAGCCCGTTCGTTACCAGCGATGCCGGCAATACAACGTAGCTTTGTTTGGAGAGCTTAGCTCTTGCAACACTTTTTGGCAGCTCCAAACAAGTCCTGATGTAACGGCGAAATTAGTGATCGTCGCCTTGATGATTCGGAAAATATATTTTAGGTATCCCAGGAAGCCCAGCAAAGCTCATCACACGCTTCACAGGCGTGTATTTCCGCTTGGACCGCTAGAAATCTGCCCACTAGAGCGAAGATTCGTTGACTGAAAACCGCAATGCCCGCCACGTATCATCTTCTCTCTTAATGTGTAACGGACGGTCTGGTGGGCATCCGGAGATGCCCCTGTGGGGACGGAGCCTCAGGTAGCATAATGACCGCGAAGGTCGCGCCGTGCCATCTGGCGAAGCAAAAAGGCCCCTCAACGAGCTAAGCAGCGGCCTATGCTTGCTGTAGCTCAGTTCGAGAGATGTAGGCGGGGTTTTCGACGCTCGTTGCCCCTGTCCTTTACGTATTAACAAAAATGCATAGGCCTGGGGAAGACAACACAAACAGGGGAGGTAAAAATGGGGAATAAAAAAAAACAGTCGATAAGGATGGAATGGTTGGCGGACGGATCAGACGCCCATGCGGTCGCACCTGGGTCCGGGTGTAATGGGACCCTCGGCCACTGGTTTCGTACCACCAAAAGATCAATACTCATCAGGTGCTGCTTCGATCCGCCGGTGGGAGCAGCACAAGCAGACCATAATATGGTTCATTACAGGTGGTTCATTAGAAATGCCATCTCTGATTATATTGCTCAACATATTTACCATCTAAGGGCCACTTTAAATCTTAGTTCACTGTCGATGGATGATAATGATATGTTCTCAAACGCTCGCTCTATTGCCCAAGAAAAGCGCATAGAAAAGTCTCCTTTGCCGACATAGTCATTTCGATCTTTCTCACAACACTGTGAAGTCTCACTCAGTTGACTTTCCCGTTTAATAAGCGAACTGCAGTAGTGGATTGTCACTAAGGAGTGGGTGCCTAAAGTGACAATCCAGATTTTTTCCATCGGTCGATCCAGATCAAAGTCTGCAATGTGCCCTAATGGAAAGCTTCATCTGAAAATTTCTAAGAGAAAGGGTATTAATACTTGCTGTCCCTTCTGGAGAAGGGCATTGAATATGACGTGAATAGTAGGCGATGTAAATTGGTCGAAGGTACCAATGGCCCATTTTACATTGTCATATGAAATATCGTTTTTCGCGCCTAATCAATCTATCAATCTCTTTAAAAGTGGCAAACGCGATTCCTTGGGCCGTATGCATAAAACTTAAGTACATACTAGTAGTAAAAGGTTTAAGTAAATGCTAGTAATACTAGTAGAAGTTAATATTTTAAGTATTTACTATTTTAGATTTAATATGCATAAAAATAAGTTTTGACTTGCTAGCAAATACTTCTAGTAAATACTGGATTCATCCAAGTAAATACTACCAATTCACCTAAAATTGGTAGTATATACTTATTTTCTATTATCGCTTAATCGTTATTGCACATAAATTGTTCCGTAAACTACACCGGTATTTTCATACGGTTTCTTTAATTTTTGTCCTTTAAACAATCTCGTTGGGCTTTTATTTCATAAGTAGTACTCAAAAGAAAGAGCCATGACAAGCGAAGCTTCTAGTCAAATGCAATTAGCTTTTGTACAAATTTTAAAAGGGCTTACCGTACTTATGAATAAGTCACAAAAACCGTCTGTTAAAAAGGACAAGTCGGAAACTATGCAATTATTTTTGAATGAATACAAGGCAATGACCGGTGTTCAACTATCGGAAGATAAAATTAGGAAGAGGATTAATAATAAAGACAGCAGATGTGAAGAAGAAGACTGACCTGAAGAAAACGGGAAATAAGCCCATAAAACTTAAAGAATGGGAAGTGATTTTTTTAGAGCTGTTGAACGCTGATGAAAACCCAACTATCTCTTGCATTCCTGGTACGTATTGTTTTATAAAGCTAATTATACTACCTATATACATATAATTCTACTAACATCGTTTCCATAAAGGTGGCTTATCCGTGGGAGCAGATAATTCCATTCGAATGGCAAGTGAAACTGCACTGGGGATGACCAGTGCTGCAGATGAAATCGAAGAGTTACCGCGAGATTCCCCAGTGACAAAACGGAAGAAAATTGAGGTTCGATGAGACTGAGGAGACAAAAAAACTTACAAATGGAGAGCTTTAACGTATGGTGTTGCTCGAGCAATTGAAACTAATACGGATGCAGCAGGAGCAAATCAAAAAAAGGAGCGAAACTAACAACCAAAAATATAATAATTCAAATCCCACTTACTCGTATAGTTCATCCACCAACATGTTAACTGAAGGTGAACTAATATACGTAAACCTGTAAAGGCAGAAAAAAAAGACGAGTAATTGTAAATTTTTATTGAAATAAGATTTTTTTTTGGAACTACATTTGTATTTACAGTTATTATTTTTTCATGTGTTATGAAGATACATATATGCGTACAATAAAATTCTATGAATTTATGTTATGTATTACTCCTGCTAATTCCGTTCTCTTTATCTGCCCCAACCGTCGGATTTGAAGTACACTGGCCATTATTTCTTCATCACCATAAACAGAAATCTCATTTTCTACATCTTTCGGGATCTGAAAATCATTATCCTTTAAATGCTTTGCAATATTGTGCACGCCACAATTATTGTATAATTGGATATATTTTGTATATTCAGACGTATGCAATTTAGTAGAATTGGAAATCTCCTCTTCAGTTGTCCGAAACATCTTTTAATTATTACCCTCTCTTTTGAATGTAATTTATTGAATGCCTTTTCTTGATTACTTGTTGGATTCCTAAAAGGTGTCATTAACCAAGGTGCAATTCCATACCCTTCGTCTCAAAAACGCTGTTAGTGGAATTTCTCATTATCGGTTCAAGATAACTGTTTCTCCAAATTCTGGAATCGTGAACTGAGCCTGGCCATTGGCAATCCACATTTGTAAAACACTTCGTTGCATCACATGTTGCTTGAATATTGATATCCCTTTCGATTAATATATTCTTTCGATGGAAGTGTGGCTTCAATATTTCTACATGAGTGCAGTCCAAGGCTCCTATACACGATGGGAAGCTAAATTTGCTTAGCCAATCATGCTTCGCTTTCAAGTGTTCTTCATAATTGGACGGAAACTTTATCCATTGAGCAGCTTTATCTGTTATGAGTTTTGCAATGGAATTTACTGTTCTCGAAACAGTACTCTGATGTACACCAATGTCTTCACCTACCCCAACTTGAAATCCAGGATCTCCAACGTATCTTAAAAAGATCCTAATCTTTTCTTGAGGTGAAATGGCCCGTTTTCCTTGTCAAAACAGTAAAGCATTTTAAAATTAGACTCGGTAGCCCTTCGCTTCTTGTAAACTTTTTCAGAATTAATACGTAAAAATGCAGCCATTTCGGTAAATACAGCGACCTGATTCCTTCAAAATGAGACCCATGACTGTAGTCCTATATAGTGCTGTGACATCGATATCGATGTTATCGAAAAATCGATATTTTTTCCTAAATATCGATGCTTTTTCCATCGATGTCATGGATCCGATATTTTCCACATATCGATGTTTTTCGTTCGATATTTATCGTAACGTGCTCCGTCCGGTAGTTCAATTTCATTTTCAATTCAGCTCTCCGCGCCACAATGGTAACTGCTGCGGATATGGAATTTTAAAAAAAATCGGTATTGCTTTTGAGACCAAGGCAAGCACATATAACTGAATATAAAATAATTATACCTTAGATCAATTTTGAATTTGTTATAATTAATTAATTTAATTAATTTCGTATTTAACACAGAAAAGCATTTGCTACCAAATTTTCAAGTTGCTATTTACCAACTTGAAAAAAGTCAAGTAAATACTACAAAAAAATAAGTACTTACCAGTTTTTTATGCATATGATATAAAGTATTTGCTAGTGAAATTCATCCGCATGTAATAAGTGCTATGTCCCCTAGTAAATGCTTGTTCTGAAGCATTTACTTGAGTTTTATGCAAATGAAAATCAAGTATTTACTTAAAAAATGGTTAGTAAAAGCATTTACTAGCTTTTATGCATACGAAGGCCGGTGTACGAAAAATGTTATGAATTTTTTTTTTTTTTTTATTTCTTAATTTTTTATTTGCTGTTAGGCTTCGTCTAGCTTGTTATTAAATAACTGCGAAGGGCATCAACAATTTCGGAAAGTTTGTAGCTTGCTTTTTTAAAGCATCAAAACCATCCCCATCCGCGTATTTTCGCAATGACTATGTTTGATAGGCTTTAATGGTTGATTTTTATAAGAGAGGAAATACAAGAGTACATGCAAAGTGAATGACCAAATGTATCCTTTTTGAAATCGAACATGACTAGAGGTTAGCATTACAAAAAGACTCCATCCATCAAAAACATGCATCATTATTATGATAGATTGGAGATAGGCCGCGGGCTGGCCCACTAGCACTGTGATGATGGTCTATTGTGCTGTAAATCATTATTATATCCTGACATTAATATGTAATGTGCCTATACGATTAGATGCCATTGTATTGCTTTATAGGACCCACGGATCAGTTTGTTATAATTCTTACCGCCAGCCGCGACCGTAGCACATTTGTCCACCCATGGAAGTTACTAAAAGCTACTTTCAATAGTCACACTCAACTATACGAGTACATTGAAGTTATACACATAAAACAGCACGTAGTTGGAATTAACGTGCTGTTTTATGTGTACCTATATAACTTCAATGTACTCGTATAGTTGAGTATACATGCATTGATGCGCTACGACCTTGTTGGCCTTGATTTTTTCCTTCTTGTGGTTCTATTTTAAAAGTCAGACTTCGCAGCGCCAGCGATTTGTGTAATAATATGGCATATTTGGCAATCTCCTCTTAGTATCTCTAGTACATGCTGCAAAAACTTTTTTCTTTCGTCTTTAAAATTGCAGCTATGGGATGTGCGTCAGAATTGTTTGAAGAATTACCACATTTTTCTCTTTAGCGATTGTCAGCAAAAATCTTAATTACGCATACTGAAACGTGAAATTTGCAGAAGTGAATGATGAAAACTATAGAATTAATTGGAATGACCAGATGAAAATAAAGCCAGGCTAGCCTTCGTCTAGCTTGTCGAAGGTATGATACCCTTCACATTACCACTTTGAAATTAGCAGTAAAACGTGTTCCACATTTGCGAGCAACTCAAAAGTAGATGGTTGTGGCGCGAGAGCATGCGGTTCACCCAGTGCGGCAATGTAAATTGAGCATTAGAGTTTGCTACTGTTTAGCAAGTGATGGATGGATGCATTTCGGGATATGAGCAGAGACGGAACAATTCACAAGAATTCGAGGACAGGGCGACTAAGAGCAAATCTTACAGTGAGCACCGATTTGTACATTTAAACGCCCTCAAAAATCGTCGAAACACGGCACCTTCCATATCAAGTGACCTCAGACACGCCAGAGTAATCGTTATTTCCAAATAAACCGTGCGTTATTGTTTGAATTAAAGTGTCTGATTTTCAGATATCTGATAAAAGTACCGCCATTAACAAGAAAGTACAAAATCGCCCGACATCGGTTTGCCAGGAACCACCGCAATTGGAATTTACTCAATTGCCCTAACCCCTTGTGGGGCATGGCGCGTCAACTGGTCCATGTGGCCCAGTTGACGTTTCGTTGGCATAAACTGGTTTAGGAGAATGCAGTTGCCAGCATGCACCTCCTGCACATCCATGGCCACGAACGTCGTCGTGGACGGGATTCGAACTCGAAACGCCGGTAGTCAAACTTGAGACGGATGCCTCAACTTCAACACACTGCGCTACCGGTCGCCCCCATAGATTTTGCCTGTGTGGAAATGATGGTTAAGGTGTAGTGTTTGTACTAGAGAAATGTGATCTTCAACCAACACCCCCTCTGGCGGTGGATTCATTATGGTGTGAAGCGCTAATCCTTCATGTTACTGGAAGAGCACGTGCTGGTAGACAGGATTTCATTTTGATGCAAGATGGAGCCCATCCTCATACTGCAAACAAGTGAATTCCTCACTTTCGACACTGGCCAGCGTGCCCCCCTCCCCTCTGTTCCCGGCGCCATTGTATCTTCTATGATGATTTATGATAAAGATTTCAATGATTCGTGTCGTGTCAATCTGACAAAATATCGAGCAGAGAAACATTTAAAAGACCATAAGTACGTACGTAGCGAGAAGAGGCGACATAAAAAGATCCAACAAACACAAACAACTCATTTATTCCGAAAAATCCTTAGAAGTCTACTGATAAATACAGAAACAAAAAATCTCCAACATCAACATCTTGAGAGATAAATCGTGCGCTACATGTGTTTTGAAGTATTAATCCTCAACCTCATAAAAGGAAGGATTTAAAAAGAACGACGTCTTATAAAAAACCAGCAACTTGATATGATTCATTGAAATTTTCTTGGGTTGCACTTTATGTACAATATATATGTACTTTGAAGAAGTCTTCCATAAGCGTTTTTCATACGTACATTTTGTGTTTTTTTGCCAGACTAACAAAGGAACGAACCAATATATGGTATACATGTGAACTTTTAGAATAACCCGACGAAATGAAGGGACTGATGGTCACAGTTGAGGGAGATGTAGATACTTGTATACTTGCGGTTTTCGCCGCTGCGGCCGGAAAACGTTTTTTTCGCGAAAAACGTCTGATTTTTTTTTTTCCTGTTTTTCCAAAATAACTCCAAAATTTATATAAAATTAAAGATGATAAAAACTTCCTAATGTTTTTCTATGATCAACGGTGCCGTCCGCCAGCCACTCCTTATCGCCCCATTTTTTTATCATCCCGCATTTTTGCCTCCCCTGCTTGTGTTATCTTCCCCAGGCCTATGAATTTTTATTAATACGTAACGGACAGGGGTAACGAGCGGCGAAAAATCCGCCCACGTCTCCCGAACTGAGCTACACCAAGCATAGGCCGCTGCTTAGCTCGTTGCGTTCCTGTCCGGAAAAACTGATCAGGCCCGGCCTTGAGGAATTCCGGATTGTGTATTTCAAGCAGCGGTGGCCGGAAAGAAACTCGTTCCCGGCAGGCCTCCACCACACGTTCCGGAATTTTTCTGTGAATGGCCAGTTCAGGCGGCCTTGAGGCGGCTGGACAGGCCTTTCAGGCGGTCAGATGTACAATAGAAAATCGATTGAATTAAATTGCACGGCATTTTACTTTCCATGGCCAAGTTTCAGATACATTGACATAAATTCCTGCAAAAATTCATTCTGGTCAGGCAGCCGGACAATTGTGCATCCGGCCAATTGTGCATCCGGCCGCCTGACCAGCATGAATTTTTGCAGTTTACTTCAATGCACCAATGTATCTGAAACTTTGCCATGGAAAGTGAAATGGTAGAAAGATACTTTGAATCTCTGATGATCGATCGATTTTCAATTGTATATGCGGCCGCCTCAAGGCCGCCTGAACAGGCCATACAGGAACCGGAATTCTTCTTGGTCGGACCTGATCAGTTTCTCCAGACAGGAATTCCGGATGGGGTATGCTATTTTATATTCAGGCAATCCGGGTGGTGAATGGCCGGCTTTAGGCTCCGTCCCCACGAGCATCTTCGGATGCCCACCAAACAGTTCGTTACAGTTTCTCCACATTTTATGCATTTTGGCGTCCGTCGACAGTATGATTTGTTGTGTCCACATTGCTGGCAGTTCAAACAGTGAGGTGTTTCTTTTTTAGGACATGGTGGTTCAAAGTGGTTCCAATTTATAAGGTGCTTGATGTCGTATAACTTCTTGTTACAATTTTTCCTCTATCTCGACTAAGAACATAGAAATAGGCGTTTAATGACTCTGTGCTTCATTTTCTCGTTGTGGCCAAGGCTTGAAAGTTTTTACCAAGATAGAAAATCTTAAATTTGAGGAGGGTGCAGATTTCTCAGCTCTACTCTCCGTTCGTTTCAACGTGAAAAATCAATTCTTAGACGATATGTTAGTAATTTCCACGAAATATCACAATTCTACTTATCTCCTTACAGAGTATCGTCCAAAGCTATTTTTCTAAAGCATTATTCAGAATACAGTGCAGAAAACGTCGACTTAGAGAATATTACACGCAATACTAGCATTGAATCATTTTTACAAAAGAACAAAGTGCTATATACGATTTTATTGTATTTATTCTACTGTAAAGCTGAAATATCACACCTGTATGACCCGATTTGTTCTGTAATCGGATTACGTCTATTCTCAGACAATTCTGTACAACACAGAAGATAGTGCAAGAATTATACCTCCAACATGACACGTGCAAGTTGCACACAGAGTTTAGAGCAAATAAATCGCTAGTGAAATTTACTGGAAATGAAATTGGAAATGTTCGTCCATTCGAACGATATACAGGGTGGCACAAAAGTAGTCACCCAATCGGAAGATACTATTGTATAATTTCTGCAAATGGCAGCAAATGCCAATTCTGCTTTGATATTTGTCAAGTAAACAGATGCAGAATAGAAGTCAATAAGCCATGGAACACTACACTCCTCAATTGTTTCAGTTTTTTGCGGAATAATTCGTCTGCGGTATTGACGCGAATTTCGGCGCAGATTTTCCGGCCGTCCAACCCCAACTGGGCAAACACTGTGGCGTTTAGCCGCTCGCCTTGAAGAGACTGGGACGACACGAGATGTTGCCAGGCATGGCTGGCCCCGGAACTGCCATTCTGCTGAGAATATCGCCGCTGTAGCCGAAAATGTCGAAGTGGACCCCGGAATATCGACCAGACGACATGCCAAGCAAATAGGCATTTACCGCGAATTTTGGTGTAAGACCTCAAAATGTTCCCGTACAAAGTGCAGGCAGTGCGTCAGCTCTGAGCTGTTGACCACCAAACGCATCTAACCTGAATCTCGACCCCGAGGAGGACGATTTTTCATCGAAAATCATCATGAGCGATGAGACCCATTTCAATTTCTCCGGATAGGTGAATAAACAAAATTATCGCTTCTGGGGCACCAAAAATTCGCATATGACCCTCGAACAACCATTACACCCGCTCAAAGCTACTGTAGGTTAGGTTATAGGTTAAAGGGGCTACCGTGATAGACACAGACCACGACTGGGTCCTTTGTGATACCACCATCGACTCCACAACCGTATAATGTGTTGGTGTGGAGTCATTCGGGCCTTTTTTTCGAGAACGCCGCGGCGAAACGATTACTGTGAACGGCGAGCGATATAGAGCTATAATCAATGACTTTTTCCTTCCTCAATTGGATGAATTGGGGACTGGAGGACATGTGGTTCTAAGACTCGCCATAGACTGTGTCAGATCGATCTGACGATGGATCGCGGCAGAATATCTGATGATCGAAATTATATGGAACTCTCAAAAAAATCGTCAACGATAGTCACATACACTGTGCGATCGATCTGATGATCACAATATCGTCAGATCGATCTGACGACGGATTGCATCGTATATGGGGGCTATTACAGGACGGAGCAACGGCGCAGCGCACACTGCACGAGCCACGGCCGAAATTCTGAAGGATACATATCCGGGTCGCCTAATCTCTCGTTTTGTCGCTTTGCATTGGCCGGCAGTATCACCCGATTTGACCGCTCCAGACTTATTTTTGCGTGGTTTTTTGTATTCACGGGTTTATGTCAACAAGCCCCAGAATCTTAAAGCTCTCAAAGAGAATATCCGCCAAGAATGCGAGAACCTATCGTCGGAAGTTCTGGCAAAAGTGATGGAAAATGCCATAAAACCGGCCATCACGCACAAACAGTTGACCGCACATTGAATGATGAACAAGCCGGCTTTCCCGAGAGCTTCTCATGTAGCGACCACATCTACACCCTCCGAATTTTTATTGAACAACCCGCAGAGCGGAGATCCCCATTACAACTCATGTTCATCGATTTCGAGAAGGCGTTGGACAGCGTTGACCGGGAATACATCTGGAGGGCTTTACGTATGAGGGTCATACCAGATAAAATAATTTCCATCATCAAGGAGTCCTACCAGAGAGCCCAATATCACGTCTTACACAAGGGTAAGCTATCAGATCCTTTCGAGGTGCATAGCGTAGTGAGACAAGGCTCCATTTTGTCAGCCCTACTGTTTTTAATTGCCATTAATGATGTACTAAGCGGCGCGCTTCAAGAACACCAGGACAAAGGTATAAGATGGAAGTTGTTCAAATACCTTCTACACCTAGACTATGCTGACGATATTTGGCTTCTATCAAATAAATTGGATCAAGTAGCTCAAATGTCTAATACTCTGCATTGCAAAAGCCGTATTGCGGGGCTTAAAATCAACGCTGCCATGACTAAGTACTTGAGCTTGGATCCAGGAAGGCAAAGCGGAATTTGTATTTCGGGGAAGGCAGTCGAGAAAGTTGACAATTTCTGCTACCTCGGAAGCGTAGTTTTACAGCAGACGGTAGAGCGGATGCTGATGTGCAGTCTCGCATCAACAAGGCTCGAGCAGCTCGAGCTTTTTCAGTTTGACTCCTTTCTGGCAAAACAACATTTTCAGACATCAAACTCCGGATCTTCGAAACCAATGTAAAATCAGTGCTTCTATATGGCTTCTGCTTCCTTGCCCGTTCATACCACTCTGCGGCTTCGCGTTGCTCTGCCTGTGGTGTTGACACTTCGCCCATTCTGGCGGTATAATCTCAGCTTCCTTCTGCAGGCAGCACGGTCTTGGATCGTATCATCCCCAGATTAACGCGTTGTTGTTGCTTTTTCATCTGATCGATCCATGTGTGTTTCCGTCTGTCTCGGCGTTTGGGTCCAGCAAATGGAACATTCATTGATAGTGCCTTCATGATAGGGTTCTCAGGCGGACGCCTTAGAACGTGGCAATACCAATCCATACGACGATCTTCGAGCTTTTCAGTGATCGGTTGCTCAACGAACAAGCTGCCTCGGATGTAGGTACTTTTGATACGATCCTTTTTGGTCACACCGGCTGACATCTGTAGCATTTTCATCTCGGTCGCAGTCATTTTGCTTTCATATGTCTTGTACATAGTCCAGCATTCAGACGCATACATGAGTGCGGGACGAACGACTGTTTTGTACAACTTGCCCTTAAGCTTTCGTGGCATTTTCTTGTCGCAGAAAACTCCAGAGTTTTCTCGCCACTTCATCCAACTGACACTGATGCGATGTTTGATGTCGTCATCGCAGGTAGCTTCCTTGTTGATCATCGAGCCCAGGTATTTGAACCTTGTACAGGACTTCAGCTGCTCTCCTTTAATGTAGATATCTGGTATCGGTCTCTCTGGATCTGAGAAAGGACAGCAAAGATACTCAGTCTTTGGTATGCTAATCCTCAGTCCATGATCCTCCAGTATCTGAAACCACTTATTCAGTGCAGTCTGCAAAGCAACGATGTCTTTGCTACCCAGGACAATGTCATCGGCGAAGAGAAGGGATATTTCCAGGCCGTCAGAGATGAGTGTTAATAAATAGAACATGATGATGTTGAAGACTCTCAGACTCAAAAGACTCTATACACTGCCTCGGTGAACTCCGACTTTAACCGGAAATTCTTCAGACTCACCAGCTGTGCATCTAACTCTAGTAGTTGCCCCATCATACATGTCTTGTATCATCTTGATATATGCCTCGGGGACCTTAAGTGCTCTTAGGGCCACCCATATCAGATCACGAGGAACTCTGTCGAAGGCTTTTTCCAAATCGATGAACACAAAGTGTAAGTCCGCCCGTGCATCACGATGCTTTTCCATCGTAACACGTATGCACTGAATAGCATCGACTGTGGACCGACCCTCCACAAAGCCGCATTGGTTGTCATCCAACCGTACAATATCTTTCAATCGATTGCAGACAACCCGCTCGTAAGTCTTCAATGTGTGAGATGTTAACTTGATTGCCCTATAGTTGTTGAGCTTGCGTGAGTCACCCTTGTTCTTGTAAAACGGGAGAAGGAAGCTTTTTCTGAAAGCGTCAGGCATCGGTTGCCCTCTTTTAATTTTGTTGAAAAGAACAGTGAGCCATCTAAGCCCGACATGATTCATCTTCAAACAAAATTCCAAGGGTATTTTGTCCGGTCCGACTGCCTTTCCGCGTTTCATCTGCATCATTGCCTTCATCACCTCTTCCACTGAAAAATCAGTTTGTTTGTTTGGCTCCACAGCTTGAAAAGCTTCTCGCGGAAATTCTTCGTTCAAAAGTTCGTCAAAGTACTCACACATTCTGCTACAGATTGCAGTGTCTTCAGCCAGTAGTACTCCTTGTGAGTCTTCAACATACCTTGACGCCTGAATCTCTTGAGCGTTTCTTCTCCTTTGGGCTGCGACCTTATAAATCCTGGCATTGCCTTTAGGTTTCGCTTGCAATGACGATCTCCCATCCGCCGTCAGATCTTCTAGTTCCTGATAGATCTTCTCGGCTGCAATCGCCTTTGCTTGAGCAACCTTTCCTTTCGCTTTGCTTCCTTCCAGCATTTATCATATTTCGAAGTTGAACCTTCTCGGCTTCGCTGCCTGTGTTGCATGTTGTCCAAGACTTGAATGCGTTCGATTTGGTCCTCACTGCTTCTTTAGTTTCGTTATTCCACCACCACGTCTCCTTGTTCGTGTGGAGCGGGCCTTTCGAAACTCCCAGTGTCTTTTTAGCCTCACCTACTAACGTTTCATCAAAGCATTCCACATTTATGTTGGACTTTGCCCGTCGCAGTTTGTGTTGTATTGAAGCCACTCCTCCATTTTAACAATGAATGGAGTTACAACAGATTCAAAACGTTCATTGTTGAGATTATGCCACTTGATTTTCTCGACTGGTTTGGGGATCGCTTGCGGTCTTGTCAACCGGTGCTGGGTGACCGCAGATTCACCCAAGATCACTTTGAAGTCTTTCACCCAACGTCTCATGAAATTAAGACACAGATGATAGTCTATCTGCGTCGCATGAGCTCCACTGCTATATGCGATTAGGTGCCTTTGGTTCTTAATGAACCATGTGTTGAGGATGACCAGACCGTGTGATCTGCACATAGTCAGGATAGCCTCACCTTCATCATTTCTGGCTGTAGATTGGCTACCGTTCCCACCATGGCAATCCTCGTAACCATAGTTCGATTCTGAAATCCCCTCCGAAAAAAACCAGCTCGAAATCTGGCATACTTTGAAGCAGTGTCAACGTCGCTCCAAAATGCCTCTTTTTCACTTCACGAACAATGTTCGCCCTGGGATCACTCAACTGTGCATCAGAAGTAGTGCCCAGCGGGGTAGTGCTTCTTGCGTGTTCTACCATAAGGCCTTACATCCATTCTTTTACACCTATCTGGAGAAAGGTGGGGTTGGATGGCACTAGTGTGTGGAAAATAAATTTGTATGGACTTTCCTTTTACAACCGGCAGTGGTCTCCAGACCCGGTAACCCACTCACACACACTGACCTGTGGGAGGTCCTAAAGATGTTAAACAGTGCCGCAGGCTCATCTAGAGGTGTTGTTGTTGCCTGCACGCGATTGGTCCTATTAGTCGCCTCGTACGATCAAGGCAGGACTCACCTAGGGGTGCATATTCCAAGTGCTTCTATATGGCTGTTCAACTTGGATTGGAAGGCGACCAATAAGATAACAACCAGATTGCAAACTTTTCTGAACCAGTGTCTACGACGCATCCTACACATACGGTGGCCGAAGGCCATTTCTAACGAAGACTTCCTTACTATTACTGGTCGGGGCAGGATAGACACTTCCATTAAAAGGCGAGAGTGGTAGGTCACACTCTCCGAAAAGAGCCGACCAACATTGCTCAACAGGCTATCGATTGGAACCCGCAGGGAACCAACACAAGTCGCCGTGTTGGACGACCTAGTAACACCTGGAGAAGATCAGTTAAGAGAGAGGGTGCCTCAATAGGCAAATCGTGGAGCGAGCTGAAAGCGATAGCGATGAACAGGACGAGGTGGAAAGTAGGCGTGGTTAATGCCTTATGCCCACAAGGGGTTAACAGGAAGGAACCAGAGAATAGACATAAACCGTAATTGAGAAGAACACTTTTGTATTTTTTCTCAGATCGGCCGTCCCAGCAAGAAATTTGTCTCCGATCCCAGTGGAATCGCAAAGTCTTC
Organism: Chloromyia formosa; assembly: GCA_964017055.1. NCBI lineage: Eukaryota > Metazoa > Arthropoda > Insecta > Diptera > Stratiomyidae > Chloromyia > Chloromyia formosa. The sequence continues at coordinate 140,966,683 of OZ024813.1, forward strand.
GATTCTTTTCCGGTTCCATTCATCGGTTTGTCTCCGAAGCTGGACAAATTCAAATGTTTTCAATTATGTATCGAGTTAGCCTGGAATTTGAATTAATTTGAAAGTATCTGGCATTTGGCGACGCATGTTGTCATACACTTATATGAAATATGGAATACGGAATATGTTTTTTTATTCTGTAAGCCTTGAATACAATCCGCCGTTAAATTAAAAGTGCCGTGAAATCAATACGAAAAGATTTCACGACAATTTTAGTTTCTAGACGAATTGTATTTATCAGGCTTAAATAGATTCAACCCATTTATACAGTCATCGATCCGAATTCGATCTGTGTCGATTCCTCGTTGGCTACAGTCATCGGTCCGGAATCGATTCCAGTCATCGATCCGGATTCGATTCCACATTGGCTACAGTCATCGATCCCAGTTCGACCCCAGAATCGATTCTACGCTGACTCCAGTCATCGATTCTCCATCGACTACCGTCATCGATTCCGGATTGATTCCTGTCCTCATTTTGGGTATCGCAAAAGCGGCCATGCCCATACAAATATCTCCGACGTGTCTCCGATAAAGTCATCGATTCCTTAGTAGACAGTCATCGATCCAGGACCGGTCAAGTATCGATTCTTGTCCGACTGGGGTATTTCTATTCCAACTGGAGAAGTGCAGAGCGAAAAGTCAGAAGTTACCTTCAAAAAAAAAACAGAATACTCTTCAAAGCTTGCTGGTTCCAAAAAAACTAATTACTATTCACTTCTCAAGATTTTTAAATGAAAAGTGTGGATGTGGAGTCGAAAAGTAGTTTTACAAAATTGGCCCACCACCTTCTGTGGACAAAAGTTCTATCACTAATCAAATTTTACTCTCCGTCGTATATTGGCTTGGCACCCGGAAGACAATTACAATATATGCCACTAGTGACTGAACGAATGATTTGTTTTGGCTTGATATACCGGCACCAATGTCCGGAGGTGCGACGCGACGTTCCAGAGATCACCTCGCCTGATAGTACAGATGGATCAATGGGCCACTTTGTTCAACAACACTGGCGCACTGGCGGTGTTTACGGATCGAATTACTGCACAGTGCACACAGGGAAGTCCACTTATGGGATAAGCCCATGGTCAATTGAATTGTTTGGGACGTCGCGTCGCAACTGGAGTGGAGTTGTTTGTGCGTTAATCTTAACATAACAAACAATTTGCGGCACGGGGCCACCAACGACAGACGGCGGCATTAGATGCCGATCCGCCGACGCTCGACTGGCGCTATGCCACGCGATGCACTGATTCCAAGGGGGCTCCGTGAGCGGTGGAAGGTGGACGCCAAGCTACCGTTTGCTTTTTATGCAAACATCAAAGTGGGTTGCGGTGGCGATCGAGTGCAATCTGTGGCTGACGCTTACGGCCTTACGGGGCGTTTCGTGACTACCAGCTAATTGACGTGGTGCATTGCATGGCGCTACTAGTGGACTTTTCCCCCCCGTGTAATGGATTTTTTGTTAAACCGAAGGACATGAAATGAACTTACCCTGGTCGGAGCTCCTGCTAATCCGCGGCTGATGGAATGTCACGCGACGGGGCAAAGTTTTCAATTGAACCGCCTCACAGCACAAAGTTGCACTCGTCGATCCATAAGCAATTTCGCGTGCATTCACTTATTATTGAGTGAAAATCGATTTTTCAACCCAGCGCGAGGACAGACAACAGATTTCCCGCGAGCGAGTCACTTTTTCACGCGGATTGAGAAACGTCGGATGTCACTGAAATTTGCCTTGCAACTGCCACACGCGTTTCACTAAAACGTTGTTTGATAATTTCCTCAAACTCGTGGTAATTTCAAACAAAAGCCTGGAACACACGACTTGGCGTTTTTCGGTTGCTACACTAACCAACTCACAAGACACAAATCCGACAAGCGACACTGCGAGCACCCCACCCGATGCGGTTGTGTTGCTCTGATTTGACAGTGCGTCCAGTGCGTGTTCTGCTTCGGGCGAATGCTCGTGTGTTGGTTTTTGTTTTCAGGTGTTCGCCGGCAACTGACATTGTTCTGTTTTCAAGTGTTTCGTTAGGCATTAATGCTGGGAATATGGTTGGGGTTGTTATATCACATATAGATGGCGCGGAAAGAATTTCAAAAGATAGTCCGTTGCAAACTTTCTGTTTGGGAACAGCGACCGCTTCAAGTAGGACAAATATTTTGTAGAGTCCTGTGCCAATAGCCGATGAACTCTCCTACTCTTGGAGATGCTTAACCATTTATATTAAAACGAAATTGCAAATTGCAAGCTTGCATTTCAAAAAAGAAAGTGGCGTAACTATCTCAAAATATATTTTGTTCCAACAGTGGCGCCGGAACGGATTTGTGTGTGTGTGTGTGTATGTGGCTGCAATTTTTTTAGTACAATTGAATTATCAATATACAACAGTTTTTACTCTACGGGTACTCTACCCACCGTTCTATGATATTTGATGGTTCGATGGAAGTTTGGTCGTGGTTGTGCTCGTTCATGGGTAGCGACCTTTAAGCCGAACATACACCATCCGGAATTCCTGTCAGGAAAAATTGTTCAGGTCCGGCCTTTTTTTTTTTTTTTCTCCTTTGATAGCTGCGCACTCTATACAGAGAAAAGACAGAATGGCTAATATACTGGTTAATATGGCTAACCTAATTCAATAAGTTGTATTGCCAGCGGTTGTTTGAGATTAATTACATGTATAAAAAAATTCTTTTTATACCTGACTTGGCTGTCACTTTTAACAAAAATTGCTTTTTTAGTTCAGAGTAACTATATCTTAATTTTCTATAAAAAAATTTTTTTTTTTTTCTAACTAACATTTTGATACTTATTGATAATTTTTTTTTTTTTAAACAACAGTCTAAGTAATTCATTGAGTTCTTGATATGTGAGGTCATGAAGAGTAACGTTAGTGTACATATTTAGTTAATTTATTGTAAATAATTTCCTTCATTTTTATTATTTTCCTTTTTTTTAAGTTTTAATCTTGTGAGAGAGGTATTTCAAGTTCTTTATATTTTTAATTTTTTTTTTTTTTAACATAAATAATATCTATAATACATCTTGGATAATGATCAAGAGAATCATTTATAACTTCCGTTTGAACTTTCAATTGTACTTTTTGTTTTATTTTATAAATATGAAATAAGGCATTTTCGTTCATTCTTTTTGTTTTATTTTATAAATATGAAATAAGGCATTTTCATTCCAATCTTATCTTCTCTCTCTTTTCTTAATAATATATCTTAAGACTAATGACACCCATTCAGGCTTGCGAACATTTAATTTTAATTCAATAATGTAAATTACTCGCGACGATGTGTAAATAAATGTTGTAAGACTAATTTATTATAAATAGATTATAACTTTTTCCATCAGTTGTGTATTGTTAAATTAATAATGACTAATCAGTGGTATTGTTTAGGAACTAAATTTCAATTTCCGACTCAACTATTGCTTTTGCCATTTTGATCCAAGTTTCGCTGGTAGAATCTTTGATGAATTTTTCCAGATCTCTGTATCTAGAGATTCTCGGAATTTTGGCCCTCATACTGTTATATTTAGGGCAGTCTATGATAATGTGTTGATTATCTTGTAATGTGTTACAGTTCGGGCAATTTGGAGAATTAACTATATTCATTAAGGCCAGATATTTGTTGTTATAGCTGTGATTAATTAGCAGTCTATTAACCAGTTTGATTAATTTGGGACTGTCATGTTTATGAGATTTGGCCCTGAACCAACTTTTATGATCAACGTTGCTCACAATTCTGTGGAAGAACCTCCCTTTATTGTCTGAGTCATTTGACTGTTGCCATTTTTTAAAAATTATGCTTTTAATGAGCCTTAAGGCATGGTCCAGAGACATTGGGGGGTTGTAGTGAATGTTGCAGTATTTTGCATCTTTAGCCAATACATCTACTTTTTCGTTATAGACAATGCCACAATGGGCTGGGATCCAGATGATAACCATCCTCTCAACCATTGAGTCGTCCAGGAGTTTTTGAATCTCAAAAGCAATAGCTGAAAAATTTTTGTTATCCGCAAGGATGTTACATGCTACGTTGCTGTCAGTGAGACCACAAACTATGGCATACTCAACGGCTTTTAAGATGGCTACCAACTCCCCCGTGACAATCGAAGTGTCCTGAGGTAATTGGAACTTGCACGATACTTGGTTGATACTATTTAAGAATGCTGCCCCTACCCCGTTTTCATCTTTTGAAGCGTCAGTGTAAATAATGACTTCATTTTCGTCCATTTTTAATTTTGTCAAATGCCTGATGTTCTTATACGAAAGATCAGTATCTTTCGTGATTTTCAGATTACAACCTTTGTCAAATATGAATAATTTATTAGAAATGAAACTTGGATTTATTGTAGGAATATTTTTGAGTATTTCATTGAATTGAGACCAACATTTGGAATAGCTCGTATTGTGTCTGTAACTACCTTTACTTTTCCACTCCTCCGCAAATTCTTTATCAGATGCTATTCTTTTGGCCATTTCCGTTGCCGCCAGCCACAAACTCCTCCACTCCGGCGGGAATTCATTGGCTAGGACGTATAGGTTGTTAATTGGGGTAGAAGTTGTTACCCCCAAGCATTTTCTCAGGGATGTGTTATAGTATGAAGTGATTCTTCTTAAGGGGCCTGTATCCAAGTTTGAAGTTGTTGACCTTGCGTATTCAAGTTTTGGTCTGATGTGGGTTCTAAAGAGTGTAAGAGCTTTGGACGGGTGAAGTCCGCCCTTTTGACTATTGATCATATTAAAAGTCAGCTGGTTTAGCGCATTTTTTTTAATCATCTCCTTGTAGTGATTATTAGCTTTTAGCTTCCATGTTAAGGTGAAACCAAGGTATTTTAGTTCAGGGACATTAGTAATTACTCTATCTTGGACAATCACCGAATGAACCTTTGTGTTTGCCATTGAAAATATAAAAAATTGTGTTTTTTCGATATTAATCTCGAGCCATAGGTTTTTAAGCTGTTTGATAAATAATGATACAAAGTTTTGGAGATTATTAATAGCTTCGCCCACATTTTTACCTTTACTGATGATTAAAAAATCGTCAGCGAATTGGTAAATCGAACTAGTATCGTCCGATAAATTATGTAATCCGCTAGTCATAATGTTGAAAAGTGTCGGGCTAAGGCAACTGCCTTGGGGGAGACCGTTGTCTATGTCAATTGATGTTTCATCAATTGTTAGTCTTCGGCCTTTTAAAAACTCATTAACCCAGTTAGTGATTTCCGGAGGTATTAGCAGATTTCCCATAATTTTAATTAATACATTTCTATCCACTTTGTCATAGGCTGATTTTAAGTCAACAGTAACACCTACAGAAACAAATTTTTTTGATTTATTATCTTCTATTTCGTTTATTACGTGATTAATGCAATGACTTGTTGATTTCTTTCTCCTGAAAGCGTATGATCTGCGATTTAAAATCTTATTGTCTTCAATAAAGGAATTTAATCTATTTAGGATCATTTTATTTAGGATTTTTAAAGGAACATTTAATAAGGAAATCGGCCTGAAATTTTCAATTAGGTTATGGTCCTTGTTTGGTTTCGGGATTGGGACGACTTTAATGGATCTCCATTCGTTAGGGATTTGTTGATCTACCCATGAAGAATTAAGGATATTCAGAAATTTCTTTTTGTTTTCTTCATCTAACAATATTATAACCTTGTAGGAAATACCATCACTACCTGGGGCTGATGATTGGTTTTTATTTCTTAAAGCCATTAACAGCTCATCATAGGTAAAGGTATTGAATTCAGGAGGTATAGAACTAGTATTGTTCGTTTGAACGGTGTTCGGGCGACTATTGTCCGGCTTACAAACTTGAAGAAAGCTATTTTTTTTGTTAGAGTCCCAAGACCCAAAGTCCGGGTTATTTATCAGGGTTCTTTTAACGTTAGCAAACAGCGAGTGCATTTCTTGAGAGTCCTTCGAATTGTTGATCCTGGATATGGTTTCCTTCCATTACTTATTTTTAGCCTTTTTTACTTCAGTTTTCCAATCCTTTTCCGCAGCTCTTAAAGCTCTGAAGTTGTCCAGGTTTCTATTCCGATTGAATTTTGCCGATATTTGTTTAAATTTATTAAATGTAGATTTAAGGTTGGCGTTCCACCATCTTTTCGGAGTATACGACTTCTTGTTTGTTATAAATGTGGCCTTTTTGATTGAACTGTTCATCTCTTTATTAAAACTGCTTAAGTTATCCTCGAATTCTAAATTTTTCAAATTATTAACTAGCATTTCTTCATTTATGATTTTAAGTTTGGAATTATGAATATGGTTTTCAATAGTGAACATAATAGGTAAGTGGTGGGATCCAAAGATTTTCAGGTTAACCGTATGCCAATTCTTAACAATGTCGACTCTATTAGTAAAAGTTAGATCTAATGACGACGGTGTATTATTGGTCCTATTGAAAGTTGACGATCCATTGTTGCAGATGTGCAGACCATGGTTCGAGACAATGTCCCTTAGAATTAGGCCTCTATCATTGTCAGCGTCACTACCATAATCCTTAACATGGGCATTAAAGTCACCCGCTAAAATAATATTTTTCCCCGTAAGGGTATGAATCTTATTAACTAAACTACTGAGGTCAGTTTCAAATTTCCTAATGGTCCCCCTTGGAGGACAATATACATTAACAATAACAAAGTTAACTGTTAGGTTTGTTGTTTCAGCCGCAACGTAATTGCATGGGCTGTTGAGTTTGATTGGTTTACTCCTGATATTCTTTGAGATGAGGATTGCAACCCCTCCTCCTCTTCTTCTTTCGTCTCCTTCTTTTAATTTCCTATTATGAAAATAGGATTGGTAATCTTTGAAATATACATGTTCATCATTGATCAGCCATGTTTCCTGTAACATAGCTATAGCAATTTTCTTATCATAGCACAGTCTTTCGAATGTATCTTTGTTCTTTTTTAGGCTTTGTAAATTAATCTGTAAACATTTCAAGTTCATCATCTATTATAAAATTATCACTGTTATCACTGATTTCTTTTCTACTCATTGTTTCAATTCTAGTTTGTAATTCAATCAACGGTCTCTGAAAGTGAGGGTCACTCGTATCAAAGTTCTTTTTAACCAACTCCACCAGTTCATTATATACGTTTACATATTTTTTGGATAGGGTTTTTTTTAAATTTTTAATTGTACTTTTAGTATCTTCGGTTTTTGAACTATTCTCCGTAATAGTATTGGAGCTACCAAATGACAGTGGAAGATTTCCATTTGGGTGTGCGAATGCTAAATTACTACTTGGTTTCGGTACTGGTTTTTTAAAAATTTTTGAATTATCATTTTGATCAGGTTTAATTCCTGAATAATTCCTTTTCCTCACTGCGGAAGCGAAGGTTCTTCTGCTTATTAGCAGTTTATTTAAGTCGGCTTGTCTATCTCTCAAGTGGGTAAGATTTCTAGTAGGATTATTTTGTGATACGTTCGTATATGACGGAAACTGGTTATCATATTCCTTTGTTCCTAAAATGTCGTAGTAGTTATTATTATTCAATTTAGTGACTTCGTTCCTGGGCTTATTTGACGTAGCCATCAATTTAAGAGTATCTTTTTCTTTAATGACTTCCGGGCAATTCCTGTCCGAAAAACCATAATTTTTGTCCCCACACAAAATGCACCCAACAACATTACAATTTTCGGGGTCACTACATGTTCCACACTTTGTACATTTTTGGTTTTTGCTTTTACACCATTTCGCAACATGGCCAAATCTACCACATTTACTACATAATTTGATTTTGGGAACATAGTACGTTACTTCCCTGAAGCAAGAACCCACTCTAATATCATATGGAATGCCTTTACCCTCAAATTCAATTTTAATAGTTTCCGTAGGAACTAACTTATCACCTTTCCTTCTTTGGAATCTATAGATGCTTAAAACTTTGGCTTTTGACTTTATTTTTTCCATAATTTCCTCATCAGGAAAATCTGTATCAATATATCTTATTACCCCGTAAGTTGACACACAGTTTTGTGGTATATAAATATTATAACCCGCCTCTTTGAGGATCGAGTTCGACAGAAGATTATTTGCGTTCATATAATCTGAAAAGACAACTTTGACTGTCTTGAAGTTAGTTCTCCTAACCTCAATGACACCCTTTACACCACTCGATTCCAATAATCGGTGAATTTTAAGGTCTTTAATCCTCTCTTCTTTAATCGTTCTGATTAGAACTATGTATTCCACGTTCGTAGAATCCTTACTGTATGTATAACGGTTAACTATTTCCCTGTTACTATTACTGTTATGTTCCATTTGGGACATTTGTGAACTAATAGAGATAGGTGTGCCTTTTTTCTCATAAACATGTGATTCGATTGTTCGAATCGAATCTTTTGACGGAGTTACTGAACGCGATCTTCTTCCCGAACTGTTTTTGGCTTTATCCCTGTCTGGGGGGTCCCCCGCCGGGAGCACCATGATTGGGGCTGTTTTACCAACCCCAATCAGGCACTACCACGTTACTTCGCCCTACCTACACTAGGCGTCACACAACTGATGGAAAAAATTACCTTAATCCCGTGGAGTTGAAATAATTCAGCTTTTTCACGAAAATAAATTTTTCAAAATGGCGGTCAAAAACACTAATTCACACAATAACTACGCGCACTACTAAAAAAGCGTCCGAGCACTATCGCGTCCTGAACCAGAGTGCAGGTCCGGCCTTGATGAATTCCGGATCGTGTATGACTGCTTCAGGCTGAACTGTCCGGCCCCGTGAATAGAATGAATTTTCACTGGAGTTTATTTCAATAGACAAATGTATTAGGTGTACAACTTTGCTTCTGCCGTTTTCCGACACAGCCGTGTGTCGGAAAACGGCGGAAGCAAACTTGTACACCTAATATCTGAAACATGCGGCCGGACAGTTCGCCTCAAGGCCTGGCGGGAACGATTTTCCTTCCGGTCGCCTGAAAGGCCAATCCAAAACGACCATACACGATCCAGAATTCCTCAAGGCCGGGCCTGATCAATTTTTCCGAACAGGAATTCCGGATGGTGTATGTTCGGCTTTAGACATGGGCATGGTAGACGGCAGTAGGTGTTGCTTCTGCGATGGTGACGATGAAACATATTCTTTGTTAATGTGTGGTAGGGTATGTCTTGGTGTTGGTTTCCCTGACCCGGAAGATATCAAATCGACCCTAACCCTATACTTATAATTCCAGCTAACTTCATCAATAAGTTAGATCAACGATCTATAAGCACCATATATACCATTTAGCCTCTTTGCTTGCTGGTCTCAATGACCCAAAATATTAATAAATCAACAAACTGTTTTTGTCAAAATGCAGCAGCTGATCGTGACCTTTGGGAAGATTGATAAACTTCTGACTGAATGCGTGACGCCATAAATTAAGGGCGGCCACAGAGTGAAAGCTGATACCGAGCTGGATGCTGGCGTTTTCATTGTGAACACTCAGCGAAGAGAAACGTTCACGTGAAACGCGCTCATGGGACTTTCTCTCCCCAAGCTATTGCTAAAGCTCAAGATCACATTCGTAATTGTCATCCGGAAAAACTAATCAGTCCTGGCCTTCACCACAGACATTCCGGAACTCCTTTCCGGAGAAACTGATCAAACGTGGGCTTGAGGAATTCCGGATCGTGAAAGTAGAAATTGAACGGTGTAATCAATGGACGGTTTTGTGGGCATCCGAAGATGCCCGTGGGGGTGGAGTCTAAAGGTCGCCACCCATTGACGAGCACAACCACGACCAAACTTCCATCGAACCATCAATTTCATAGGACGTGTGGAAAAAAGTTCCCCCTATTCCCACCGTTCTATGATATTTAATGGTTCGATGGAAGTTTGGTCGTGGTTGTGCTCGTCAATGAGTGGCCACCTTAAGGTAGCATAATGACCGTGAAGGTCGGGCCTTGCTATCTGCGGAAGTAAAAGGCCCCCCTCAGTTCGGAAGACGTGGGCAGAATTTTCGCCGCTCGTTGCCCCTGTCCTTTACGTGTTAATAAAAATGCATAGGCCTGGGGAAGACAGCACAAGCAAGGGGAGCAAAAATGGGGAATACAAAAAAAAAATGGAATAATGGAATGGATATGGAAGGAATGGGTAGCGGACGCTCAATTGCACTCGCGTTCGCATCGGAGTCCAGGTTTAAAGACACCCTCGGCCTCTGGTTTCGTACCACCGACAGATCATTACTCATCAGGTGCTGCCATAGATCTGCAGGTGGAAGCAGCACTACCAGGCCAGAATATGGAACACAACATATCCCTATATGTACGTCCTAAAAATATTGGCAAAAATTATCGAACAACGACTACAAGCTTATGTAGACAACATTATCGGAAACGGTCGATCTACTACGGATAAAATGTTCTCAGTAAAAGAAGCTGTAATGAACCATATTATGGTCTGGTAGTGCTGCTTCCACCGGCAGATCGAAGCAGCACCTGATGAGTAGTGATCTGTTGGTGGTACGAAACCAGAGGCCGAGGGTCCCATTACTCCCGGACCCAGATGCGATCGCGTGGGCGTCTGATCCGTCTGCCAACCATTCCATTCTTATCGACTATTTTTTTTTATTCCCCATTTTTACCTCCCCTGTTTGTGTTGTCTTCCCCAGGCCTATGAATTTTTGTTAATACGTAAAGGACAGGGAAAACGAGCGGCGAAAACCCCGCCCACGTCTCCCGAACTGAGCTACAGCAAGCATAGGCCGCTGCGTAGCTCGTTGAGGGGCCGTTTTCTTCGCCAGATGGCACGGCCCGACCTTCACGGTCACTATGCTACCTAGGCTCCGTCCCCACGGGCATCTTCGGATGCCCACCAAATCGTCCGTTACAAAGTACTCGAGAAATGCTAGGAATATGATATTGACGTCTTCCAACTGTTTGTGGATATCGTCAAGCTTACGATAGTACTGATCGTAACGTCTTGCATAAAATACTACATACTCGAGTTTAAAAGTCCCGCCGAAACTGTCCGATTAATAAGAGCCATTATGGAGAATACCGAATGCCAGGCACGGATACAAAACAAGCTGACACATAGCTTCCAAATGGAGTCAGGCCTGAAACAGGGAGATGGACTCGTATCCATGCTTTTCAACCTAGCTAGAGTATGTCGTAAGAAAAGTGAACGCGGTAGAAGTTCGCTACTAGTAAAATCTGCGCAGATAGTAGCTAGTAGCAGACGATGTCGACATCAAGGCTAGGTCACGCGCGAAGGAGATATTTCAAGAACTGGAGTGGGCAACTATAGGTTTAAAGGTCAACAAACCGAAAACCAAATGTATGACCCAATCTTGAAGAACGACGCCAAACAGGCAAAACATTACGATGGGCGAGTACAATTTCGAGCAAGTGAACCAATTTGCTTATCTGGGGGCTCTACCCTCAAAGGGCGGTAAGGACTAACATGGAAACATTCCTACTTGCCCGCTCGAGGCGTAGTAGTTCGCTTGTCTTTGAACAGTAGTGGGTTTTAATTTGAGTGGATTTCTCACTCCCCTTGCGTGGGCTCCGCTCGCTTCGCGACCAGGTTGCAATCCTCAGTATACTGCCGTAGAACGCTCGCTCTAATCCCACAGCGGTAAACCCACTATTAGCCAAGGCGCGAACCATTATTCATTGCGTCGCCCGGTGAAATAGGAAAATACCAAAACATGAGATCTAGCGACGAATCACAGCAGCTAACAACGCTTTTTCCACAGTTCTGCCCATAATGAAGTCGAAACTAGTCGACAAAAACAAATCGAGCATGCATGAAACGTTAATACGGCCTGTGGTTCTTTGTGGATGCGAAACGTGGACCTTAACACAAGCGAAAATACGATACGGTTAAACGAAAAATCCTGGGGATGATTTTTGTACCAGTGAAGGAAGGAGACGTATGGCGAATCCGATACAACCATGAGTTGTATGAATTCATTGACGATCTATGTGCCTCGACATTCGTCAAATTTCGAGTCCCGAAATAAATGTTAAAGGGACAAACCCAAGGAAATCGACCGCAAGTGTATGATGGGAGGGCAGATTGCAGGAAGCTTCTAAACTGGAGGACGTGGTCGCTTGATCGAGATAGTTGGAGGAGCTGTATTCAGGAGGTCCAGACCCGACGCCAATGATAATGATGAAATGTAATTAAAAATGTCTTTTATTTCCGATAGGAATCCTACAATCTAAATTGTCTTTTCTCGGTAATACAAAATGGCATTAAAAACATATTCTCAAAAAAAAAAATTAACGAGAGGTGGACTCGCATAGTCAAATTCTTCAATTTTTTCCCAATATGATCGTTAGTAGAGCCATCCGTACGTAGACACCATACTCGGCTTGACGGAAATAGGCAGCTCGGGGATCAGTATCAAATTCTTTACTTATTTCAAAAACTCTCGGCAACGGATGCATGACGATCATTCGCCGATGAGCATGAGTCATAATTTTTGGTGTCACTATAAAGTGTCCGCAGGCCTAGAAAAAAATTTCAATCATTAAGATATTTTTAATATGTTTTAACCCAATTAGCATGATCTTACCTTTTGATACTCCTCATCCGATGAGAATCGTTCCCTTTGAATGCGTGTCATATATAGAACATCCGTTTTTGGGAGAGCCTCTTCCATAGTTTTGAATGATCTTTGGCTAATACCCTTTGAATTTACGAACCGCACAATATGATCGGGCATCCCCAAGTTATCCGGATTCACGTATTGCAATTGGACATTGTACAATGTCAGAAGTCTGGCTAGAGAGTGTACGGTACGGCCATGTTTCAAGTCCCCAACCATGGTTATAGTTAACCCGTTTACAGTTCCGATTTCCTCCCGAATTGTAAAGATATCAAGCAAAGCTTGAGTTGGGTGCTCTCCGATTCCATCTCCAGCATTAATAAGAGCTTTGCGGCAATGATGGGCGGCCCGCTGTAAAAGAACAAAGTTGCTCAATTGGCCTCTTCAAGTCGAATTGTATGCGAAACTTACCGCCACTGCACCAGGCTCTGGATGGCGAAGAACCACCACGTCCGCGTAACTCGCCATAACCGAAATGCTGTCTTCTAATGTCTCTCCCTTCTTTACCGACGACGTTTTCTCGTCCATGTAAATGACTCGTCCGCCCAATCTCTGCATAGCGGCTGCAAAACTGCAACTAGTTCTAGTACTCGCCTCGTAAAATACCGAAGCCATTATCTTTCCGCGAAGAATGTCGTCCAAGGGACGATCCTTAGTTACGCGACTCTTGAATATTTGCGCCAAGTTAAAGATATCGTTGAGTTGGTCTTTATTGAACATATCAACGGTTAAGATATGTTTTCCGAGAATTCCATGCGGTATAGGCACACTACTAGCATTCGTCTGATGAATCAACTCTTTCAAAGTCATATTTCCTGCGGAATCACATCGTATACGTGGTAGAGGCGACACAGGTCGCAAATGGTTTGGATCACCAGCAAAATGTACAGCCATTTTCGAAACAGGATCGGACAGAAGTTTTGAAAATGCCTCATTTGTTTGAATGTCGCTTACTAATTCCGAGCTCAGCTGCGGTGGTGGGAATCTGGGCGGAGCGTCTAGACCGTCCATGGACTGGTAGTGGTCTACAGTCTCCATAGACAGATGAAGATTTGAGCTGCGAAGATTTTGGGTTCGAACGTTCAGACCGTAGCCCGGAATAGCTAATACTTCTCCGTCAACAAATGCCACCTCACCCCGCAAAACCACCCTGTGCACACGACCCTTGACTTTCATGCCAGCGAACGGTGTCCATTTTGCCTTTGAATGGGCTGTCTCTTTAGGGATTTCCCATTCTTCGTCAAGATCGACCTCGACATATGTGCCGGGTTGATCGGGCAAATTGAAGATTTTCTTCGGATTTCTATGGAATTTGTTGGTGATATCATCCATCGTTAGTCGCCCTTTCTGCACTGCATCCAAAAGTAGCGGCAATATTGTTTCCAATCCTGGGAAACCGGGCGGTGGTGTTTCGGAATGTTTCTCCTCAGTAGTGTGTGGCGCGTGATCTGTTGCAAATACATCGATATATTCCATATTATCCCATAGGGCATCTTGATCCTCTTTAGAGCATAGAACTGGACGCACCTCCGACACTCCCTTGCCAATTCTGCTCACATCATCTGTGCTCAGGAAGAGATGATGAGGACAAACTTCACATGTCACTTTCATGCCTCTTTCTTTTGCAGATCGAATAATCAGAATTTCTTCTTTTCGTGCTACATGACAAACGTGGATAGGTCTGTCCAGTAGATGGGCTAGTAAGATGACCGCGCCCATGGTTTGTCTCTCGGCATGACAAACAATGGGGGCTCGTTTTGGCCATGTGGCTAAATGTTTCTGCCATATGGTCATATCGGTCATTTTCAATGTTGAGAAGGTATCGTTTAGGTACATCTTGAGACCAGCCGCTTGGGGTGCCAGTTCCGAAATTGTACTCCAATTGTCTTCAGATGCTCCCACATAGAGTGCATAATCACAACGAGCTCCCGCTTTCGCGAGATCTTGGACCAGGGCAAATGATGTTTTGTCGATGATTGAAGGATTTGTATTGGGCATGGCACAGACAAGAGTTACACCTCCGGCTAATGCAGCTGCTGTTCCCGATGCGAAGTCTTCCTTGTGTGTAGCTCCCGGTTCACGTAGGTGAACATGAACATCGATAAATCCGGGTAGCTTAATCATGCGTCTAGAAGTCAAGCAATCCGTGTGTGTTTTCATAGCGGGCGCTCGACCGATCCTTCGCATCGCCTCCACCAATAACTTGGAACACTTGACATCGGTAACAAGAGGAATGGAATAATCGACAGCCAGACGACGGGTTCGGTAGCCATGTGTCATGAATGATGAAACTCTGAAAATGAATGTTTCAGGAGTCATGTAGTAAATAACGAAGAAGTTCATTACCTTCGAGCGCCACTGTTTCTCATGGGAAGATTTATCACCATATCAAACTGTTTATTTGCCAGAAACTCCGCCAAGTGCCTTAGTTCTCCGGTAGCATCTTCTGGAGCCAGTTTATCAAAGGTCCATTGCACTGACTCAACCTGCAGGAAACAACATATTAAAAATGAGTACAAACTTGCAACGAAAGTCATCTGTGTGAATAATGTGCAAAGGAATGGTAAATTGAAAGGAAACATGGCTTCCAAGGTAAGTTGTGTGATTAATTCTGGAAAAGAAGATCGTGCTGATTTGCCCGACATTATCTGAAACAAATCAGCCGAAAGACCATATAGGTTAACATTTTGGGAAGAAAAACGTTAATGTATCTAATTTGAACCTAACACCCAATAGTTTCATATACCATCGTCAAATTTGAAGAGCTGAATGAAAAGAAAAATGTTTATACGACTAGCTAAGAAGATCGGTTTAACAGGAAGTCAAAAGAAACTGGTAGAGTGCAGCGGCGACATGACCGTTGCCTATTCTCCCACAAAATCATGGATCTGTCCGTAATGGCGTTAGCTCTTGAGAGTGAAGCAAGCAAGGTTGGTCTAAAGATTAATACCACAAAACCAAGGTTCTTAGCCTGCCAGCCCGCCATTGCGAAAAAATAAATCCTACACCTATTGTTATCAATATTAATAGGCAGCCTGTGGAGGTGGACAACTTCTCCTACCTGTGTAGCATTGTTTCCGAAAATGGTGGTACGGAGCAGAATATTGGTCGTCGTAGCAACCAGGCTGAATGCAGATACGGAATGCTGTCCAAAATCTGGCAGAGCAGTTATGTCAGCATCAAGACCAAGCTGGGCCTGTTTCGCTCCCTGGTACTGTTTGCGCATTTGTATGGCATGAATACATGGAAACTTTCCGTAATAGTTACCAAAAAGCTGCAAGTTTTCGTCAACTCATGTCGAATTTGAAGAAATTTCTGGCCCGAAACAATATCAAATAAAGAGCTAAGTCGGCGTACGAGTCAGATGCCAATCGACGAATTGACACGCAGGCGAAAATGGCAGTGGATAGGTCACACATTGCGGAAGGATGATAACCCATCATACCGTTTTCCGCGGGTTGAAGCAACATGCATCATCTGAAATCAGCTGCGAAAAACTATTTTTTCATGGTGGTGGGTAGCCGTGAGGTATCGGTCGGCACTCTACAGTGCTTGCATCTAGGGTTCAGAGATTCATTTCTCCGACGCGTTAAGAAAAAAAACTACCTGTGTGTACTGTTAGAGCTCCCACAATGTTCTAAGCTTGTCAGTTGTTGTGTTGTGGTAACGATGCTTCGAATACTGCAGTGCTCCTTGCATCGACGGGGTTTGGCAGCTCTTGGCCGTTGAAAAACGGGTCGTTCCGGTGCCGCAGGAACGATGCTTGTCAGTAAAAGACGGGGCACCGAAATAAGCCATAGCGAAATAAGGCATACGAAATAATCCATATAAATACTTTCGTTTGGAAACGAAAGTATTCATCGGAAAATAAACGAAATAAGCTATACATGGGCAATATCGGTTTCAAATCGAAATAAGGCATGCGATAAAAACGAAAATAGCCGTGCAGTGTCCAGAGCGAGCGAAGCCAGCGTTCATGTTTGTACGATACTGAGGGTTGTGATCCCTTAAGTGCGGAGCGAGTGTAGCGAGCGGAGCGCACACATGGGACTGTTGTACCCAGAGCGAGCGAAGCGAACGTTCATGTTTGTGCAATACTGAGGGTTATGATCCCTTAAGCGACCCACACAAGGGACTGTTGTACCCAGAGCGAGCGAAGCGAGCGTTTATGTTTTTGCGATACTGATGGCTGTGATCCCTTAGTGGATGTTCACACTGCCGAGCCGAGCCGGGTCGAGCGATGCAATGCGATTGCAAGCTTTTAAAGCAAGAAAATGGAAAGTCTTCAATTTTAAATGGAATCACGCTTTGAGTGTACACACTGCGCGCGATGCAATGATGAGCCGAGCGATGGCCCGATGTTTTCACAAACTTCTTTGCTTTTTCGTGCGAGTACCGGCTGCTGATTTTTTTGCGATGGAATTTAATGGGCTTTGCGATGCTTTGCGATGTGAAGCTTTTTGGAGCCAGTATGGTGCAAGTACGAGCTGTAAAGTAATATTTGATGTAAGATCACACTGAAAAAAATGCATGTATGTCTGCTTTTATACCCTAGACTTTTAGGCGCGGCGGTGTGGCAGTGTATACATGGAAATTATGAGGGTCATCTCCTGATTCGATTTAGCCATATCTGTCTGTCTGTCTGTCCGTTTGCACGATAACTTTCGATAGAATGAAGTTAGAAACTTGAAATTTTGGCCAAATGTTTGAAGCATAATCTAGTTAGTTGGTATTGAATATGGGCAAGATCCGACCGAAGGAACCCCTACAGATGAAATTTCAAATGAGCGATAACTTTCGATAGAATGAAGCTAGCGACTGAAATTTGGTTCAAATATTTGGATTTAGATTTAGTTGGTTGGTATTGGAAATGGCCAAGCTCCGTCCCAAGCAACCCCTACGTCCCCTACAAATGAAACTTCAAATGAGCGATAACTTTCGATACAATGATGCTGGCGACTTGCAAAATGCGACAAATATTTATAGTGTGGGTGGGTTAGTTGATTTTGAGAATGGGCATGACCCTATTGAATGAACGACAACCTTCGCTATAAACGTTAGTTCAAATGTAAATATCCAAAATTTGAATGGATGAACGATGAAACTTTTTATTGGATCCACGCCCACAGCTCAAACTGACTATATGGAAAATTCACTTTTAATGCAATGGCCGTTGCCAGTTGGAAGTTTTGGTATCACAACTAGGTCTGTACAAGTCTAGAGTATATACGCTTTGGACTCCGGTTTTGATTCAGTATGGCTCAAATGAAAGGTTATTACCACCGTAATAAGGTCAATTTAGAAGGCGTGGTTTCACAAGCGGTTTGAGCAGCGGACACGGCTGCGTATTAAGGCATAGATCAGAACCGGCGGCTTACATATTTAGTGCCGGTGCACATGGACGTCCAAATGACGCCTGACGCTGGTTTCTGCTCCTATCTGCGACATTTCACGCGTCCGCATATCAATTTTTAATAAACCGGCCCACATACATTCGAACCCGGAACACGGACACGGTCACAATGTCTGATTTGTATGATGTTTCTTAAGCCATTCGCTTGAGAATCACTTTTAAGTGCTAATTAATTCATTGTTAATCGTTGATCGTGACCACTACAATTGACAATTAATTTTGAAAAAAAAAAATGGTGGGTAGGGAGCTCTCAGCTCGGACGGGGGTAAGGGGGCTGAAAATGGTGTTAAAAATGCGATATTCCTTATATTTTAGAAGTTATGGCCAAAAAACAGTTTATTTAAAACTAAAAATAACATAAATTGTAAATTCAGGTTCGCTATTATGTGGCCCGGCTTATATAATACAGAGTGACGCTGTGTCCTATCGCATCATGTGAATTGAAATGCAGATAGGTATCAAAGAGGGAGGAGCTTAAGTGACGAGGCGTCCGACGTCATTTGGACGTCCATGTGTACCGGCTCTTACACTGAATTCAAATGCAATCTCGCCGCTGCACAAACCGCGGCGGTGGTCGCAACGGCAAGTCGAGTGGTTTATACATTCATCGTCCTAAAGCCGCCGCGGCTGCCGCTTTTAGCGTTTATACACAGCGGTGCGCCGCTGCTCAATCCGCTTGTGAAACCTCTCGTCTGAGGTCGCGGAAGAGATGATGAAATTCACCAACACTGGGCCTTTCTTCATTAATGGGATGCACCCAATGGCGAAGCCCTTCCATTTTTAGAGCACTGTTTTGAAACAGAAATAAATTTACCGGGTCAAGCACAAACGACATGATGTCGAACAGATTCTATTCCTTGAACTAAATTGGTCTCTACTCTCCATAACTGCGTGCAGTGAACATCCGGGATCATCTTTGCATCGCAAGCCATCGCTCGGATCATCTTTGCATCGCAAGCCATCGTTCGGCTCGGCATCGCACGGCGTGCAATGTGAACACCCACCTCATCGCATCGCCCGACCCGGCTCGGCTCGGCATCGCACGCAGTGTGAACATCCACTTAAGCGCGGAGCGAGCGTAGCGAGCGAAGCTCACACAAGCGACTGTTAATTCATTTATATCAACTTGAAGCTCTTCTAAATGCTGCTACAGACAATGGCCCATCGTTGACCAATTGCTTTGAAAGCCATTATGAGCCGATTTCAGGCAGCCATTATTGCCATAAACCGCTATCCGGCCAGATTCACGATATCAACTGACAGCGATGGGCCATTGTCTGTTGGAGGCATGATCCGCTCACCTCTTTCCCTGAGGATGGAATCGGCGTTTTACATGAAACGATGGAGAAAACCCGGCGATTAATGCTGAAATTGTACCATCTCGGCCATACAAAAATAATGCAATGGACAATTTATTTGTAAGTTCCTATAAGAGCTCAGAATAGGATCCTCGATTTTTTTCAGCTATTTTGTTACCAGTAATTAAAGTTTCTTTGTCATAATTATTTAAACATTTCACGAATTTAAATTCTTAGAATAAAGTAGTCTTATCTTTGTTGAAATTTATAATTGGACGAGACATCACGATTTAATCTCGTGCTGGAAAGTGATATTCAAATAAACAAGATTAGTCTTAATCTTTTGTAGACGCATCATAATATACAATATGAGTAAATTTTTTCATTTTGACGTAAGTCCGCCTATTTTAGGTGAACCCACGAATGTTTTCTTTGATATACAGCCCAATAAACGTGGCATAAACGAAATTATGATACCTACTCATATACTCGTATGTTATATTTCCTTAAATTTTCACAAACATAGTCTATCGTCCAAAATATTGTTTTTAATTACAATTATTATATTTCGGCCTTTCTGGCATAAATTTGATGAGTAAAAATGTTGTTCAAACATTAGTGCAAAAATAGAAAACTGTTTGATGACAGTTGTTTTTTATATTAATAAATAAAATAGTATATTTTAGTATAATCTTAACGTATGTATGATACCTATACTTAAATTTATAGATAATATACAGTCGTGGCCATAACTATTTACACAAAGCAAATCACAAAGAAAAATTGGATGAAATCAAAATAACTCCTTCAATTTATATTATATTGTAGCAAAATGAAATTTTATTCGGGCGTTCTTTGGGAAATTCATAATTACAATACTTAAAAAACTGAAAATTAAAATAAACCAGTCCGAAGCGTATACGAGACTTGTCTTTTAAGTTTTGCATATAGGGCTGAATTAAAACAATATATAGTTTTTCGAAGTATTTCTCACGAAGATTAATGCACTTTTGCATGCGTTCGAACCAACTCTGGAAGTAGTTATTCCACTCGTTTGTTGGTACAGTCAAAATTGCGCTTTTGAAGGCGTTAACTGCTTCTTCTGGCGACTGGAACCTTTGACCAAGCAGTCTGTTCTTAATTTTCGGAAAGGTAAAGA
Organism: Chloromyia formosa; assembly: GCA_964017055.1. NCBI lineage: Eukaryota > Metazoa > Arthropoda > Insecta > Diptera > Stratiomyidae > Chloromyia > Chloromyia formosa. Next base: position 140,987,166 of record OZ024813.1, read on the forward strand.
AATCGTTGTGACATAGATAGGGACTGTACGGAGGATGGTCTAACAATTCGACGTTTTGTTGCTTTAAAAATTCAATTGTCATGCGAGCTGTGTGCGAACTTGCATTGTTTTGGCGGAGGATGATTCGTCGTTCGGGGTTGGTTTTTGGAAGCTCAGCGATGACTTCTGGCAAACAAATGGTTGTATACCAATCGGCAGTAACTGTTCTTTGATCTTGCAGAGGAATTGTTGCTACATGACCTGCTTTTGAGATAAATGTCGCGACCATCGTTTTGGAGACACTTTGAGAGCGGATAACTTTTGTCGGCTTTTCTTCATTTTGGAATACCCAAACAGACGACTGGCGTTTATTTTCGGATTCATAAGAGTATATCCACGATTCATCACCACTGACGATGCTGTACACGTTGTTAGAGTTTCCTATCTTGAAGCGGTCTAGAGTTTTCTGACACCAATTGACCCGAGCTGCTTTCTGTTCTTCGGGTGTTGTTGTAGCAGCGATGCTTCAAATACTGCAATTCTTCTTCCCCCTCTGTTCTTCGGTCAATAGATGCGGTATCCAAAGGGAAATTAATTTTTTTACACACAATTTTTCATGCAAAATTTGTCGAATTGGGGTCTTTGAAATCCCCAATGATGCCTCAATCTCGCGATATGTCACATGTCGATCTTCCGTGGTGAGCTTGCGCACAGCATCGACGTTTTCTGGGGTAACTGCCATTTTTGGTGCACCCTTGGATCGTCGCTAAGACTCACTGGTCCACGTTTGAATTTTGCATACCAACGAGAAATAGTCGATTGATGTGGTGCTTCATCGGCGAAAACAGAAACCAACTCGGCGAGGCATTCTTTTTGAGATAATTGTCAACGAAAGGATTTAGATTTAGGTTAACGAAGGATGCAGGTTAATATTTAGTAGTGACATTTGATTCGTGCCAACCTCGATGTTCCTATATGCAAAACTTAAAAGACAGCCATCGTATATCCTAGACTTGTGCAGACCTGGTGGTGACACCAAAACTTCAAATATGCAGCAGAAATATACATGGAAAGTATATTTCCTATATGGTCGGTTTATTTCTGCCTAGCCGATGAAGCTACGATGATTTCTCTGGCCAACATAGATACTTGAACAATCACCACAGTTGATCTTGTATATTCCGTTTTGATCTTCCTTAGCTATGCGATCTTTCCCGTTCCTGAGGTTTGTTTCCATTTGTGCATTTCGACTCGTAGGTACTGCTTCTATGTTAAATTAAATTGTTCAAGTATCTACGTTGGCCAGACAAAGAGGCTAGTAAAAGTATGATTTGAAGAACACATGAAGGAAGTAGAGTTGGCTAAGGAAAACCCCATTAGACACGTGAGATCCGCAGTAGCCAAACATATGATCGAGAAGGGACACAACATGACATGGGACAATGCCGAAGTAATCCGCAAAGTTAGGCATAATATTATAATAAACTTTCGTGTGTCTAGCAGTTTGAAGACAATATTAGGGGACTTCCCTTTAAGCATTGTTGTCAAGCATATGGTGTGGAGTCTCCTTTAATTTGTTACATATTTATAAATATTGCGGAGCAAAAAAATTTAACTGTCACAAGCGGAGTGTTTACTACCAGGTGTTAAGAGTGCAGGAAGCACGGGTCGAAAGAGGGCAGCAACTGAAAGGGAAGATACTAAAATATGTCGGTCTATGCAACGAAATAGTCGTGAAAAAATCAGAAACATTATAATTACGTATTATGTTTCTGATTTTTTTTAACAAGTACTAAAATAAAAAAAAATAGCAGTACTTCAGTTCGGAGGAGACTGACAAATTTTGCTATTTCATTGGACGGAACGTATGGTAAAATTTCTTATTACAATCGACAGCAAAAGAAAAAGTTATTCGTGGCATTCATGGTAAAATAATGGTATGGGGTTCTATTATGTCCAATCGGTCCAATGGTTCAGCGTCTAACAAAGATGCATTGGCGTGAATATCTCGACATTTTGAACGAAGTTGCAATTGTTGCAGACGCTTCTTTGATTGGTACTGACTTTATACTACAACAGGACAATGCAACAATCCATGCTACAAAACGGATTCAAAAGTTTTTATCGAACGTTCAGCAAAAAATTTTAGAATGGTCTTCGCAAAGCCCTGTCTGGCATTTGATTAAATCATTGGTTTCATTATGTACACCAACTTAGTATGCGTCTGTAGCTTAGCTCGGTACCGAAACACGGTCGTTTGAGGTTCAAGCCCCTCAGCGGAACAAATACTTTTTTATTCTCAAATTTCCTCTGTTTAATTTCTCTAAGCTTACTGGTTTTGAATGAAGGGTCATCCGAAGGATCATTGGAGCAACGTGCAAAGAAGACCAATGGCGTACAACAATGAGTTGTATGAAATGTTTGACAAACCGGGCACCTCCAGATTCATTAAGATTAGAAGGCTACGAAGAGCGAGGCACATGCAGGGAATGGATCACCATCGTCAAGAAGTACAACGAAACAACAAATCCCCGAAGACCGAGAAAAACGATGAGAGGCGCCCGTCCGAGAAGACAGCGGCAGTATATAACTCAATTGCCCTAACCCCTTGTGGGGCATAGTGCGTCAACTGTTCCATGTGGCCCAGTTGACGTTTCGTCGGCATAAACTGGTTTCGGAGAATACAGTTGCCAGCATGTACCTCCTAAACTTGGAGAAGCCATATCTCCAGCGGATAATATGATTATTAACTTCATGTCTAGAAAAAAAACAGGAATTTTACCCTGTCAGTAAACACCCATTCCCCCCTAATTTAACCTCTGCCAATTTTTGGGGAATATTGACTAAGTCTAAGCAAGCCTTAAAAATGACTTCGTCCAGGGATAAATAACGTCGGATAGGTGCTATTCCGGCATGCGGGGAGGTACACCGGAGCAGATATACCTAAACAGCGGAAGAGACTTGTTAAGGTCGCCACCCATTGACGAACACAACGACGACCAAACTTCCATCGAACCATCAAATATCATAGGACGTGTGGAAAAAAAATTCTCCCTATTTCCACCGTTCTATGATATTTGATGGTTCGGTGGAAGTTTGGTCGTGGTTGTGCTCGTCAATGGGTGGCGACCTTTATGCTAAACCGAAGAGGTAAATTAGGAGTATGTAGGTTCTTGCTTATGTTTTAGTTGTGGTTGTGAAGCATTTGGTTGACAGTTGTAGCAAGTAATCACCGCGAATGCGATCTGTGTTGATGTGGGATCCATTACTAACCTTTGCCAAACTAAAACTTATCTAAGGCGGCTATTACACTATAAAAGTTCTTTTACAAACATCTTTGACGAACGATATTTTAAAAGAACTTTTATGAATGATATTAGCCGCCTAAAGGGGAAGGGGTGCAAGCTTCTAAGAAAAGTAATTGAAACAAGCAACGTTCATGTCGCAGATCTTTTGTTAGGCGGCTATTACGCTAGAAAAGTTGTTTGAAAATGTCTTTTATAAAAGATATTTGTAAAATAACTTTTATAGTGTAATAGCCGCCTAAAAGCCGTGATAGTTCACCCGAAAAGTAAACCGACCGGTATACATGTACAGTTGACCTCCGGTATACGGGAATGTCTATTGACGGCCTAAAGGTAATTCGAAGAGCATAGAAAAAATGCGGAGTTAGGATGGAATAATTCGATCAGGGAAAAAAACTAAGGTATAAAGAATAAAAGATACACAATGCATGGAGGATATGTGTTATTTGCACGTTCGAAGCACCATGGACGCCTGTCGCTTCGACGTTAGCCTAACATTTACTCTGGTTTCGAAATCATGTTGGACCTCAAAAGTTCCTTGGTGTGCTTGGAGGGATATTCTTCTTGATTTTATCACGGTCGTGGTCGCGGCGTTTATCTTCGAGACTTCGTTCTCGGTTTTCATATCTTGCAAAACATAATAAACTATTGAAAATGTCATTTCAAAAGTCACGCATGAGTGCATAGCTAGTTTTTGCGAATAGAGTGGAGTGGGTCACTGTTATTCCAAGCCAACAATGACTTGGATTAGCTATCCACCACCACGAAAAGCCAAAGCCAATTTTTCACCTTGTCTTCTGGTTTCGTTCACAAAATGGATTGTACTCTTCAATACAATACAACCACTACCAGACCAGTTAGGGCTGCTTTACCGATGGATTAAGGCAGCTCCTGGAGAGTACAATCAATCCATCGTGTGGACGAAACCAAAAGACAGGTGAAGAATTGGGTTTATGTTGATTAATTTTTCGATTGATAGTGGATAACCAAGACAAGCCATTGTTGACTTGAAGTAGCAATGACCCGCTTCACTCTATTCTTAGTAATCAACTATTATTTGTTGATTTAAATGGATTATCCTGTCGACTTATTTGTCTTATGAACTGATTTGCAAAACGTTAAAATTACACAATGATTACAATTATCCGTGGAAAGATGATTATCTTTACATGCATGTCCTATCAAAAATGCAATATCAGCGATGACAACAACTTATCAATGATAAGGAAGACCCCAAAGAGAATCTTGAAAACGTGTGACGAATGATGTAAGTTGAAGTGGTATAAGTTGAGTTGTAGTATGTACCCGAATAATGAGTAACAACATTTGTCGAGGTGTAAATATAAAGAACCCGCTTCCTAAGTACTGACGCTCATATACCATTTGCTGTAGCCTGGTGCCAAGTTTCCACTTAAAAGTGTGAAAAAAAGTAGGAAAAAAAGTAGAATATAGGAACAATACATAAATTATTGAAGGCAATACAACTGCGAATACGACTGATAACTGCTTGATATTATTTGAGTTTCTACTTTTCTCAGCGCTGTCATACAATCAGAAGTTTTTGATAACATTCCCATTACATGGGTTGTGGGCCACACAAAACCTCTTACCTTATCGCTATTATCATTCGATCGTTATAAGAAAATCAAGTCGCCTGTGGACACTGTGCCGACGAGGTCGTGCAAGTTTCCCTTCTGAAACGCGATTTTTTTTTCAACATTCAGATAACGAAACAGATACAAATCACCCGCGGATAACTATTCTGATGTGCTACCCTGCGAATAATACGCGTCACCACCTGCTATCAACCAACCCCAAAATGCGCTGAGGTGAATTATATGTGTTCCAGAGCGTTCAGTGTCTTCTGTGTTCTGTGATAAGTTGTTGAGCATCCGGAGTATCGGCCAGATCGCGAAAAAGAAAAATTGACGGAAAATGGGTCGATCACATTCTAAAATGAAATTTCCAAATAATCCGCTAGAGAAAATCGAGTATAATCTTAAACGGCGACAGCAAGAGTTGGATCAACGCAAAAAGCGACACGAAAAGTTAAAAAAGGAATTGAAAAAAGGCAAAAAATTCAAACATCTAAGTGGTGGGGGCAATGATGTGAATGAAGGTGATGAGTTAAGTGGTAAAAAGTGTGACCTGAGAATAGCAGATTACGATAGGATGGCGACTAATCGACTGCGAAATCAATTAACTGTGGATTTTTCATCTTTTGTGCTGAATCAGCTGATATTATCTATACAATTTTACGGACACTATGAAAGGTGAGTGATACATAAATTCAAAGTGGGTCAATCACTGCAGATACCGTCAATTCTAGCAACATCCAATTATGGTGTCAGTATGACCCATGACATGAGACTGACTAGACATCATACAGGTGTTCCAGTATTAGGCGACTGGGAATCTTCAATATTGTTGACCGTCCGACTGAGTCATCGTGATATCGGAGATAGAGCTTTAGTCGACATTGCGAAACATCTCTATTCACAAGTCGACCCGCTTTTGTCTTCTTTTTACGACAAAAACCACGCAGAGTCCTCTGGTTTAAATACCATCCACTTAAAGGATATTAATTCCGTTGGAATCCTATATGACAAGGCTGAAGGGGGCTGTTAGTATCTCATAGTGAGAGCTGGCAAGCAAATGTGAATGTTTTTTTTCAGTGCTTGTTGCTCACATCATTATGGAGTACGCAGTATGTACGAGTACCAGATAAAACAACAAAATTTGTTTCGAAACAGTGGTGGAATGAATACCGGCCGGCGCAGACACTTCTAATGCTTGGTTTAGACGTGAACGCTGAGCCGAGCACCGAATATTGAAAAGTTGCATTGAAAAGCACCAACAACAAGAAGATACCTTTTCTTCTCTTACATGACGAACATGAATTCATGAGCATTCGTGAGCATTTGAGTCGTTCCCACAAGAGATGAGAACGACTCAAATGCTCACAAATGCAAAAAGGTACTTTTTCCATAGATGCGAGTTTTCATACGAAAACGATTCGTATAATATGGCTCACAAACGATATGATATGCGGTTCATTTTCGGTTCGCAACATACGAACTATAAACGAGCGACCGTTTCAGTCCCCTCATCGAATCTTTTACGGATCCGAAACGAATTGTCATTCGTTGAAAACGAATCGTTTACGGGTCGTTTACGAATCATTTGGTTTGCTGGGAAAACTTCTGATACCAATATAACCACTGCGCACGATAGTTCTACGCTCCAATGTGCGTCGCCCGGTCAACTACGAAAGATTTATATTGGAGTGAAGGCTATAGAAAGTATGGAAAATTTAAGAATAGCTGAAATGAACTCCGTTCAGCTATTAAAGATTTATATAAAACATTCCAAAAATTTTATGCTGAATTAACGTCGGACATTACTAAAGGTCGCCAGACACTGGAGTCCAAAATCCAGTTTGTCCCGCGTCCAATCCAAATTTCGTAGTGTGTGAGAGTTGAGAGCTCCGGAATCCATCGCAGTCCAAATTGGATATTCTATTTGCCCAAAATCCACCCGCCTGCCGTGAGATTTGTGCACGAAACTCGAACTTAACGGAGTCAGATTTTGTTTATGTTATGTGTTGTCAGTGTTAAATAGCAACAAAGAAAATGTTTTTACGTGTTGGTGGCTGCCAAGGTGTTTATGCAACATTTCTGCAATGCAATCGGATAAGTGAAAATTGAGTTCGCCATCGAACTTGACTTTTAAAATTACGTCTGGCTCGCGATGGATTGCAGTGTGTGTCCCTGAATTTTGGACGGAGGACATTCGCAGTGCGCTCATGTTGTCCCGCGTCCAAATGGACGCTACTATGTGTCCACCTTAAGAGATTTGATTTTAAAGATCATTTATTTTCTATGTATTATATTTATTGTAAATCCATCAGAAACACAATAATTCAAAATTAAATCACTGATGCCCATGCTAAAGCAATATCCCGTGATTGATCAATTTGTAACAATACAAAAACTGGAGGACGATTGGCGAGCTCACGCTATGCTGGATTTTGTTCTACATGATCTTGATGGAGATGATTATGCCCAAATTTACTGGGGTAAAGTAAAAATAAAAACGTCGCGGGACAATATTAAAAAAGTTACTGAGGTAAAGTAAAAGCAAAGTAAAAACGACGTTATGTTCCCAAATTCACAAATCATAATCTGCTCATTGGTTGTGTTGCTATTTACAAATTCAAATTTTTATTAAAACCTGTTTTTTTTTTTAAAATAATATGTGGGGAGTTTGTGGGGAAATCAGGATTTCGGGGGCTTATTTTCGTGAACCCAAATATCTAACTGGTGTCTACAGCAATTGAGTTGATAGAGGAAGTTACTCAGGACTAGTATTGAGACATAGAAATTAGAAAGTGGTAGATGTACCACTTTTTTGTCGAAATTATCGATCTACTACAGTCGGATAAAAATAAGCCGCAATACTGCTCAGGACTATTGATCATCGTCTAATTGAAGCTGACCACTTATATACTTCTTGTCAAAACCAACATTCTTAAGATATCTGGAATGCCTCAGAAGAGGACAATTAGAAATATCCTAGTTGTCTCCAATATACTCGTAGTATTTCTTTCCTGCACAGAAATATTACAGTACAGTGCAGTACTTTGATTTCCTGCGCAACAAAAAATAAACAGTTGGAACAGCTCGATCCAATCCAATGAAGAAACCTGGGCCGTCGTCGTGGGCCCCAATCATCAGGTTTTCATACCCATAGGCAAGTTTGCCACTGTCTTCCAGGCGGAAGTGCTTTGCCATCGATGTATGTGCTGAGTTTTGCCTCAAGACCGGTAACCACAGCAAAAAAAATTTCAATATACACGGACAGCCAGGCGGCCATCAGAGCTCTGTAAGGACAACATCATCTAAGATCGTATGTATTGTAGTTGCCAAAAGGCACTGCAAAAAGTAGGCTCTCTTAATAGACTAACACTACTTTGGGTCCCTGCGGTCATGCTGGCATCAATGGAAACCAACAGGCATACGAACTGGCCAGAACAGCTTCAGCTACGCCCTTTCGCGGGATATCAACCTGCATAATCAAGAACCTCATCAAAGACTGGGAATGCAGTGAAACTGCTGTCCACTGGAACAATCACCCAGGGCTGAGGCAGGCTAAGCTTTTCCTCTCAGGCTACTCACATAGCAGATCGACAGACTGGACACCCATGCCTGAGACACCACTAGACAATGATGGGAATTGTATCGGACTCGAGCTGTCATTTCCGCAGAGAGGACGACGAGACGTCGACCCATGTTTCATGCGATTGCCCGGTGACGCAGAAGCTGCTTCGGGGTCTGGGGATATCGCTTCAGTGTCGCCGAATCTCTTGATCAAATTTATCAGCTCGATCGATAGGTTTAGGCCTGCTAGCACACTCTGGGTTACAGCACAATGGGCCATCTAAACTCAGTAGTCTGTACCCTACGAGCCCAACACCCGCCCACTTCACAATCTAATTTAAACAGTTCAAGTAAAACTGGAGCGACGCTATGATTACACCTAAAAAGACTGCACTTCATGGCACACCAATTCAGTGTCTTATCTACAGCTGATTTCTATACCCGTTACGAAGTAGGCTATATTGGCTTTGTTATGAAGTATCCAGCTAACAGAAGGAAGAATCTCTATATTTTTGATCAGTATGACTGGATGAGCCGATTAAGTTTTGTCCGTTTTTCTGTCGGTTCTATGCAAACTACTTTCTCAGTTTTAAAGCTATCGAGCTGAACAAAGCTTTCTATCTATTGCACTAGCTCCATCGGAACCGGACTACTACGCCATATAGCTGAAATAGGAATGACAGGGCCAAGAGTTATTTAATGTTATTCCATCGTATGTATCGCCAAACCACATTCCCGAATTCGGTTGAAATTGAACTACTACATAGGGTGACCCGCTTCAGATAGTAAATGCTTTAATGGTAGATAGTACCGCTCATTTGCGGTAAATTGGCACCAAAATAAACACTTTCGTCTTTAACCGTTACATAGTTATAGCATTTCTTGTAAATTGTGCCATAAAGCTTGACTTACCGAACAAAATCAAAGTTTGTCACTCTCCTAGTCATTTAATCCGAGATTCGTACTGTTCAACATCATGCTGCAATTTGGTATACCAGAAAACTAGTACGACTAACAAAGATGCCCAACTCACAGGTCAGGATCCAGAACAGGTTGGCTGATCCTTTTGGACTACATACTGGTTTGGAGCAGGGCGATGGTCTTCAATCGATCACTTGAATACGCCATTCGGCTAATGGATACGAACACCAGCGGGACGCTACTAATCTAGTCAACACAATTGATAGCGTACGCAATCGACATCAACATCATGTCCCGAAAACTGACCGATGCAGAAGAACTTCTGCATACTCTTGACACCGCTGCAAAAGAAGTTGGACTGCGTGTCAACGAGGACACAACAGAAATTATGATGCAATCAAGAACCAGAACGCCAGCACAATCGAATATCAACGTAGGGGACCTCAGCATCGAATTCGCAAACGACTACCTGGGTAACAACCTGTCAAAGGACGCCAAACAAACTGACGAAATCAAGCGACTGATACAGCTAGTAAATAGGAGTTTCTTCTCGGTCCTCCCCATAATGAAATCGAAACATGTGCACAGAAACACTAGGCTCCGCGTGTACAAAACCAGTACCAGTGTACCAGTGCTATGCTATGGCTGTGAAACCTGGACCCTAAACCAGGCCTTCGAAAACATACTAAACACATTCGATCGGAAAGTCCTTCGGCGAATTTTCGGAGCAGTTTGCAACCGAGATGGATAGCGCATCCGGTACAACCATGAGTTGTATGAATTGAGCTGGAAGTTCCGAAAATCGTCAAACTACAACGTCTCCAATGGGCAGAGCATGTACAACGCATGAACGGGCGACGAATCAACGGAGAGAGACTGCCACGAAGACCGAGAGCTCGTGGGAAGAGCGTTAACTTTCCATGTTGATGTTTCCTTAGCAACTGGTTTCGGACGATACATGTACCTACTCCCCCCATTTAGCCGCCTATCTATGACAAGTCGAGAAAAATGTTGTGGCTTATTGTTACGCCCCACACCACATGAGAAAGACAACACAAACCTACAACATGACGCGACGTGGACGGCATTCGAACCCGAAACGGTGGGTGTGGCGAGACATCAGACTGACGCCTCTACCCTAAGGCGGACATGGCATGCCGTGCGGCTAGGCATACCGTCTATCATGGAAAATACACAGGAGATGAGTCATTTTCGAAATTCTGAAAACCGGTCTCGCGGCTGGCCTTACAGCATGCTTCGCGTGTTATATACACGTGTATCTTTTTAGGGTTTTGTAGTAAAAACAAAACCCTTATGAAATCGGTCAAACGCACGTCTTTCTGTCTGTCTGTCCATGAAACCGAGAACTGCTGAATCTACACGCATGAAATTTGGTGGAAATATGTAAAAGTATTATAATTCTCTGGAGAAAGCGATGCGCCGTAATAGATCAACTTTAAGTGGGGGTCTCCACAGAGGGGAAATGAAGGTCTTTTTTTTCATTTGGTATAGACAAGTGGGGTATCGTAAGAAAGAGTACGTTGAGTATATTCCATTTTTGATATTTTCTTCAAATTTGATGAAAGAACAAAAGAAGGAGAGGGGAAAATATATGATCCGAGTTTGCCCCCCTCCCGTGCATTGCGAGACCGTTATACCTAGGAATATGGAAATTTATAGAGAAGCGGCGTTTCACTAGCATAGAAAACCAAAAATAATAGAATTTTGAAATCTTGTCAAAAAGGGTTAATAATAGTAGATTTCTATAGTTGCAGTTAGAACACCTCTTAAGCAGATCGAAGGTCAAAAATATCGATGGCCAATGATAAACAGCACATGGGCAATAATATCTCTAGGTTTCATTACAATCACATAATATTTAATAATAGTGCATTCATTTAAAGTTAGGCATTTTGACACTATCCATATACGGATAAAATACGCCATAGGTGTGAATACTACCTGTATGTGGTTTTTCGTTGTGCGAATTGCAGTTATTTAATTAATCATTTTTATAATGGTAATGATTAGTTGGGAGCGGTGATTCTTACAATAATTATTCATAAAATTTCTTTTTTTTTAGGGTTTTGTAGTAAAAATAAAACTTTTATAAAATCGGTCAAATGTGTGTCCGTCCCTCTCTCCATAGAATTTCTCATGAACGGCTGAAGCTATACATGTGAAATTTGGTGAATTCGCTGGAGAAAGCGATGTGTCGTAATTGGCCAATTTTAAGGGGGGGTACATAGATGCGAAATCAAGGTCACTATTTTTAATCGACTGGTATAGGCAAGTGGGGTGTCGTGAGAAAGGTAATGTTGAGTACATTCCATTTTTGACATTTTCTATAAATTTGAAGAAAGGGGAACAGTGGGGGGGGGGGGGGGGGGAGGGGGCTTATCCAGCTGAGTGGTACCAAGAAGAGCAAGGAGCCGATATTTACATACCAAAATAAGCAATTGCTACAAAACCCTCGGCTTGCGGGTGTAGCTCTCTATATTCCGGTTTCATTTCTAAAGTTGAACATAATGGTTGCGATAAACTAAATACTTAAGATGAACGACCTTCAATTGAAGTACATACTTACTCGTATATCAAACATTTAATTTTTATGGGATATATTCGTACCTTACCTATTAAATATACCTATGAATGTATATATGAACGTATATGATATTGAAAACTTAATTGAAGCGTGCAGACAATCACAAAATCGTATTGTCAGCAACGTAGAGACATTGGTTGTTGTTAAAACTGTCAACTTTGATAAGATTTTATCAGAAATAGAAAGACATTCTACACACTCGAATTTTTGTACATCTCGCACCATTGGGAGAAGATTGCATCTTCAATGATTTTCTTATTATGAGAGTGCAGTGCAGCGATTATGTTTAATGCACATCTAGATTACGTCTCGTTAAAAATAATCTAGAAATTCATTGAGCAACTCCTTCTTCGCACGTCCTTGATATATAATATCCTAATAAGTGCCAATTCGTATTTGCAGCTAAAAGAGCATGCTGCAAGTCGCATTGCGCGATCAACTCATAGAAGATAGTTCTGGCGCCATAAAGCAAATGCTGTAAAAGTGCGCCGCATGACAAACCGCATTTCTTTTCCGGTTGTTGCGACCCTCGGCGACGCCACTGGAACAAGAACAAGAATATTTTCATAGCCGTGGTTCGCAACACGGTTTGAGCCGCAGTAACACTAACAGCGTGCGAAACAATAACATTTATATATAGTATGTACCACTTTTGTTCCGCTGCACTGGTTCGGACGCACCTAAGTGAGCTTTTTCATTCTGAAAATGTCTCAGTTATAATTTCTAAATTTCTAATTATAGATTGATATGGTTTGTTGTACTAGTGATTGTATTGTTTGAAACTTCCGGTAACAATTTAACAGTAGAGCTCCAAAGATATATGTATATACGTAACTAACGCTTAGAGCTTAGAGGAAGAACATCATAAATGCTGCTTTTAGATAGTACAATATAGATCGTAGCATTATCGTTGATACTATTGATGCATTAGGTGCGTTGTTTGTAACAGACATGAAGTGCAGAGCAGGTTAATACCACACAATTACAATACCAATTTAATCGAACTACTCTGAATAGAAGGTTAGTGCAAGAAAGCCGCTCCATTAGCATTTTAACATTTTAAAACGCACGCGGTGCAGGTGTCGAATTTTTTGGGGTATTTTGCAGTTTGGGAAGCGCTAAAAATCCATTTCCTGTCAATAAAATATTCGTTTTGTGTAATTATATGAAATAGTAAAGATACAAAATGATTCTGTTGCCTAAAAGAAATTTGTCCGATTGTATATGTACTAAGGATTTAAGTTTCTTGAAATTTGAGTTGCTGTTTGAATGCTAAACTAAACCAAGACACTCCCAGTAAAGACATGCCCCGTTCTCGTTTCTCTAATCTGCTCTATAGCGTTTTTTGCTGCTTATCCTGCTCTACTCTGTTCTGTACAAAAAAAGAAGAACACAGCTATTGAAAGTGATAAATTATCTGAATTTTAAAGGGTATTTGTTTAAGGGGGAAACCACATTAGGAGGTTAATATCCACTGATTTTTTAGGATTTTTTTTTGGGTGGGAAGAATTAATTAAAATTCAAAGTCATTTTGAGAAAAACGCGTTTGAAAAACAGAATATAACCGAATAAATCGCTTCTAGTACTTTTACTCTTATTTGAAAACAAAGATGCAAAAGTGGGGTTCCCCTACAAGGCTGCGTAAGTACATAAAGCGACTATCTGGGGTAGTGCTCCGCCCTACCCCCTAAAGTGCACTCGAGCCTGTAGACTGCACCCGATGAGCGCTCGGTTCTATGCTCATAAAATCTAAACGAATGCGAATTCCGCTTTGAAATTTTAGCAGCGTATTCTTGGATTGTTAAGCTAACAATTTATGCAATAAAAAAAATTGGATTTTAAAAACTTCCTAATGTGGTTTCCCCTCTTAAGAGCGATAAAACTGAAATGACTGTCGAAATTTTTTTTTGTCATTTTTAACGATTCTTCGCCATTTATGTTCACTTAAAACGTGCCATGCACACAGCGATCGATCGGCCTGTGTATGTGGAAATCGCACCGATCGGTTGATCACTTTTTATCTGCCGATATTTTAGTGCGATTTTCGTGCGATCTGTCAGTGACGATCGATTGGATAGTGTATGTGATATCGCAAGTGAATGTTAAATTCCCGAATCATTAAATGATTAGGATTCTAATGATTTAAATGGCTCTGCAATTGAAATATCAAATAAGTATGTAGTATCCGAAAATACCACAAAAATCCAAATAGTTAACAAAAATGAATCTATGTTGTATTGGGAGTGAATCATAACCTATTTTTTGAATTGTCATTCGGCAGATATTTTGTGGCGATCCATCGGCCGATCAATCGGACGACGAATCGCATAGTGTATCGCGGCTATAAGCTTACCATTTCTTCACCGATAAGCTTACATAAGAAGATCGATGCCTTATCATTCAAACTTCAGCTTATGCACACCACAGGAGATTAGGGTAAATCTCGAGATTTGAGAAAATCTTCCCCCAAATTTACCAGATTTACCATACATTTATTAAGATTTCCTAATCTAGATTTAGAACAAGATAAAATAAATCTCTTCTTAAGTCTCGTATTTTCCCCTGAGTTTGTATTTCACCAATGTATGCAATATGTTATAGACAGACCGACGGACAAAGCTTAACCAACTCATTTCGTCATACTGGCCAAGAATATCTATACTTTATATGGTCGGAGATGCTTCCTTCTATGCGTTGCAAACTTCATGACAAAGTTAATATGTATACCCTGTCACATTCGTGAAGAGTATATAAAGAAGAAAAAGGGATCATATGGCAGTTATTTTTAATGAAATTCGGGAACACACACGTATGTGCATGTACAGTGTGGGCCAAATACAAGTTTCTTTTTAAAAATGCAATAAAATGAACAAAATTAATTTTTTTCCATGTATTATGGTTTCATTAGTAAGAGCAAACATTCCCATTAATGATGAAACACAACTTCGTTCAAGTGGCTGCCTCGGCTGGCTTCGCAGTAGCGCATTCGGTCATTCCAATTTTCCAAGACCATGTCGATGGTTTCGGGCTGTATCTCACGGATTGTTTGGATGATATTGGCCTTAAGTGCTTGAATCCTTCCTGGATTGTTGGCAAAACATCGGTCCTTCACGGTTTCCCAGAAAAAAAAAGTCTAAAGGGGTCAAATCGCAGCTCCGAGGCGGCCAATTGACATCGCCAAGACGGCTGATAACACGATTTGGGAATTTGGTGCGTAAAAGATCGATTGTGGCATGGGCTGTGTGGCATGGCGCGCCATCCTGCATGAACCAGAGGTCGTCCAAATCCATGTCTTCAATTTCAGTAAAAAAAAAGCCGGATAACATGGCTCTGTAACGTCCATCGTTGACCGAAACGTTGTTCCCAGCCTCATTTTCGAAGAAAAATGTCCCAATGATGCCACCACTGCACAATCCGCACCAAACTGTCACTCTCTGTGGATGCATTGGCTTCTCGACAATAACGTGCGGGTTTTCCGAGCCCCAGATGCGGCAATTTTGTTTGTTAACGTAGCCTCCCAGATGAAAATACGCCTCGTCAGAAAAGATGATTTTTCGCCCAAAATCGTTGTCCAATTCAAGCTGCTCTAAGGCCCAAACTGCGAAGCGATAACGAAGCGGATGCTCGTGCGCCTTCAATTGCTGAGTCAATTGGACCTTATAAGCGAATAATTCGAGATCTTTGTGCAGAATTCTCCTCAGGCTAGTGCGTGAAATGTTGAGCTGTTGAGATCGATGGCGAGTTGATGTTCGTAGAGTGAGTCTCACACTCTCGGCTACAGCAGCCACATTCTTGTCTGTGCGCACCGTGCGACGACGAGGACCATGAGTGTTGTCCACTAGCATGCCAGTCTCACGAACTTTTTGCACAAACTTGCGTACAGCAGGCGCGGTGGGTTCTTCATTTCGGTCAAAACTTCTTTTCAAAAAACGCACTGTTTGGGCTACACAGCACTCACTTTGGAAATAAGTTTTCAATATTTCCCAACGTTGTTCAAGTGTAAAGCTACTCATTTCGTGCTGCGGAGATATAATACTGACTTTCTGTCAAGATTTCGAGCGGGAAACAGCTTTCACTGTCAAAATAACCTATGATTTAAAAAGAAACCACTAGATGGTCCACCCTGTACATGGAGACCACCACATCCTAGCCTGTTCACATGTAAGTAGACGACAGGACAACTGTCGATTAAATCTTAGTGGTAGAGGAAGAAAACGGATGGTGTGCATGGGTTTCGGGATTTGCAAATCTAGATTTAGGTCCGTGGCGCGTATATGATATTACCCCATTTACCCTGAAGTCGACCATTTTTTTTTATAAAAAAATCTTCAAACCATGTTCACACTGTATGGAACCATACGAATGACAAAACATTTAGTCACTTCTACCCTTTGAAGAGAGAGTATCGGAGGTAATGAAAAAGAGCGAGAGAAACGAAGCAATTCGGCACAAGTGAGGAAGTAGGAAGGGGGATGGAAGTTTGACATCTCTTTTGCTTCTATATGGACCGGGCGGGTGTTCCGCGGCAGAGAGACAGATTGGAATGTTATTGTTCCAATAGGTAAAGTAGGAGAGGGGATGACATCTTACGTGCTTCTTGTGCTTTTATATAGACTGCGCGGGTGTTGCGCAGTGGAGGGCGTGTGTCTCTCTGTTTACTTTTTACGACTGGAATTGCTTCAAATAGTTTAGTGTTGAGTATATGCGGATTGCTCCTCCATAGTTATTCTCTATGCTTCTACCATGTCGACACAAACAGCCATGGCCGCTACTGTTTTGGTGTTACTAAAATTAATACAGAAAAGAAAGAAGCATCAAAATGAAATCAAAGGAAGCGAATTTGGGTGAGAAAATGGATAGCTCGATGCGATAAGGAAAGTTTCCATTCTTTATTGCGAGAATTGCGATCAGAAGACGACGCGGCATATATACACATATTTATACATCGACTATCTTGTGGATACTAAAACAAAGAAGACTAAATTTACTAAATTTGACGCAGATGGCAGTAACAGTCCTACCAACTTAAAAATAAAAAGATTTGTGCCCAACGAAATGCCCACGCAGTTTAAATTAAAAATTCCGGGTTATATTTGTACACAGTAGTATATAGTTTATTTGGTCGGAGATACTTCCTTCTGTGCGTTCCAAACTTCATGACAAAGTTAATATACCCTATCACATCCGTGAAGGGTATAAGTAAATGTTTCAGCGGGTACGAAGGAGCTTCATTTTTTTATGTGCCGGGTGCTCAGGCTAAAACAAAAATAACACCATGGTGCGATTTTTATTGGCATTAAGTCGCGTTCCCATATTAAGCGATTTTTGTTGAAAGAGACTAGTCGGGACACAAAAAGCTCACGAATCGCTCCGTGTGAACAGCACTTTCAACAGTGTTGAGAGACACTTCAGTCGAAAGACAAAATATTGTCCCGGCCAATATTTTGTCTCTCGACTGGGTAGGTCATGCATTTCCGTGTGGTGTTCGGTCGACCGTTTTGATTTTGCATATGGCGGCGCCCATGTTCCGTGATCTGTCAACAAAAGTGAATGCAATAAAGTATCTGAAAATTGTGTGGCGAGTGTTTTTATCTGAAGTGATCTGTGTTGTGAGTGTTTTTTCTTTGCATTTTCGTGGCGCCGCGTCGCGTGGTTTATTTAATACAGTTTTAAGGAAGTGTCATCGGTCTCAAATGTGTGTGTGTGTTTGTAGTGATGTTAATATTGTGCGGGCTCGCGAATTCGATGAAAGAATTTTCTTTACACGTGTGAACAACAAGCAGTTTATCCTCCATGCGATTTTTGGGTCCGAGCTTTTGTCGCCTGACTTTTGTCGCTCCATGGGAACGCGGCTTTAAGTGCAAGCCGAAATATCCACATTTACTTGTCCTTCCCAGTGAGAGGATATTTTTTCATTTATTGCGACCGCCGTAGTTAAACGAAAAATTTGACATTTCGACCAGTTATATACTTACGAACAATACATCAATTTGATCAAAGAGTCATTCAAGTCGAACAAATTTGATGTTAATGTTGTATACCCGAAAATGGGGAGAAGGCGAGGTGGTGAAGGATTTTGACATCACGATTTTCACCGACGGGTCCAAAATGGACTGTGGCGTCGGTGCAGGGATATTTTCTGATGCACTAAATATTTCGGAGTGTTACCGCCTCCCAGATCATGCCAGCATCTTTCAGGCGGAAACCCTCGCAATCATGAAAGCTTGTCACACTCTCAGAGACATACCAGGTAACCACAGCATCGCCACTTGCTCGGACAGCCAGGCCGCTATCAAGGCACTGAACTCGGTAGGTGCATCCTCCAAGCTTGTCGAGCGATGTGGCGCGGAGTTAGCTTGCCTTAGCAAAAGACCTTTTCCATAGACCTCCGCGTGGGCGCCCCCTGGTAACGGCAGTGTATCAAATCGATGACGGCCAATGTCTTAGCGATAAGACAGTTTGGAAAAAGGCAGATAGCTGTAGCCTGAATGGCTGACCAACACCTAAGCGTCTCAGGTTTAGTAGGATGGAATGACATGCGTAGTTGGACCTGCAACATAGTTGTGTGGGGTTAAGCGACGTGCTGACAACTCGTCCTTGCAAAAACCACTCCATGTCAAGAAATCTGGAACAAAAGCTTCGGATTGGACCAGGCGGCCAAGGCCCGACGTCGGGCTGTCGCGCCACGATGATGCTGAAACATCTGAAGAGTCGGAATGTCAAGAGGAAGAATTTCAATAATTTTCACCAATATTTTAAGTATTGTTACATCTTTTCTTTATAAGTCTACCTGGGCTCTGGAATGTGTATTTTTTTTAAAATAAAATCTCTACATGAAAAAACAAATTTCATTGCAGCTAGTCGATATCTATTTTTTTTTTTTTTTTTTTGTATTTTTCTGATCATTAATTTTTATAACACATTTTTTCTCCACTTTTCCAACTAAAAAGATATTAAATAACACATTAGATAAGAAACTAACAGACATTTCTTATTGATTTATTTACTTTCAGGGAGAAGTTGGAAGCTATCGAAAGAAATTTTCGTCGTGAGAGCGACAAAAATAGAAATTTAGAGAAGCACTCAATTATTTTGCCCAATGTCCTTGATGATATGGTGGAGCGAAGAGTTCACTTCAAGCCCAAGTATGTAAATTTCAGTGTCAAAATATTATATAAAATACATATGTATGTAGGTATATTCTTTTCGTTGGTATACTCGTATGTTTCCCAGATAATTTTATTACAACCGTGGGGAATGTAAAAGTTATCGTGATAAGACGACAACTATATCATATCAAGATTCATGCGTGGCTGCTTGGCTGTTTTTATCGTAATGTTTTATTATGTTTCTTAATTAGAAACTAGATGGGCGTCTATTGTACACGTTTTGCTAGTAGAATCTCTGCTGGCGTATACCGAAAAGGGCATTCATTGATTACAGTTGTTAATTTGATGTAAATTATTTAACGACTAGATCCGATCTTGTTTTTTTTATAAGATTAGATTTTTTTATTAGTTTTGATATTTTTAAAAAACCGTACGCCTGGCATATCATCATATGTCGGGTTTTTGTGCGATTTTTTAAGCTATGCAGAGCAATGCACTATGATTGATGCGATATACTTTGTCTGTTTGCGTAAACATACTTCGACGTTCTACCCCATTTCTTCGGTGACGTGCTACAACATCAGACGAATTAACGTCACATGGTTAAATGATGCTTTGAAAAGCGGCATAAAGCCATAAATCCTTATTAAAAAGTGTCATAAGCTCAGATTAGCGGAAGTCCATTTCCGCTTTTACTTATAAGAACTTAGAACTCACACACGATGGATTTGTAGTTCCTAAAGTGAAAATTATTTGAGTGCGGGTTCGTGATACCACCAGTTTATTCTGTGGGAAGCCTTATTCTTATGATACACACGGTAGATTCGTACTGCCTAAAGCTAGGTGCAAAGATCAGTCAAAAATGATTTTATTTTTCTACATAATCTTCCTTGACTTCAACACACTTGGTCCAGCGTTTCTGCAACATCAGTATTCCTTCCCGGAAGTGAGAGTCTAGAAGGCTGTGAAAATATTCATCTACGGCCCTCTCAACTTCTTCATTGGATGCGAATCGCTTCCTAAAAACAAATTTCTTCAAGTTTGGGAACAGACGGAAGTCTGAGGGTGCCAAATAAGGAAAATAGGGGGATGGTCGAGCAAATCGTACCCCAAATCCCGCAGTTTTCCCATCGCCAACGCACACTTGTGTACAGGTGCGTTGTCCTGGTGAAAAATGATTTTTTTCTTCTTCAAGCCAGGCCTCTTCTCGCGAAGCTGGTCAAGAAGTTTGGAGTAATATTCGCCTGTTATTGTTCGGCCTTTTTCAAGGTAATTAATTAACGGGATCCCTTCCGCATCCCAAAACACGCTGGCATGACCTTTCCGGCAGGTGCGATCGACTTCGTTTTCTTTGGCGCTGAACCACCCACTGCTTCGACTACTCTTTCGTTTCTGGCGTGTACTGAAGGACCCAAATACCATCCATGATAACAAATCGGCGCACAAAATCGGTCGGATCCCGATTGAATCGGTGCAAAGATTGCTGTGAAAGTCGTTTGTCCAAGATGTTTCCCACCCTTTCTTCCGATATCCCCACAGCCTCAGCAATATCACTCACTTTCATTCGACTATCGTCCAACACGATATCATGCACTTTTTCGATGGTTTCCGGTGTGGTTGCGGTCTTTAGCCGTCCTTCACGTAGGTCGTCTTCGAGGGACATGAGACCACGTTTAAATTCATCTGTCCATTTTTTAACGGTTGACACCGAAGGAGCAGAGTCCCCGTAAACTTTTGTTAACTTCGGATGAATTTCCTTAGGGGTTAATTCATCCAAAACGAAGAATTTTATGACCTCACGATATTCAAGTTTCTCCATTTTAACGATAAACACGTAAGACGTCTACTGCAACAATTCGTGTAAACAAACTACTTGAGAGAACAAGTTGAAAGTTGTCATACGAACTAATGACACGTGCACCCAGGCAGGAAACATACATTTTTGCTGACTGTAACGGTATTTCTGTGTCAGGCAGAGAACTTTGCACCTTACCCTCGTATGATGGCGCGAAATGTCGCGTTCCGCATAAAGGTAAGGTTTCGGGGGACTTTGAGATTCGCAGTGGAGTTCGGCAGGGGTGCATTCTCCCACCGATCCTATTCCTCATAGTGATCGGCGATGTGTTGCATGCGGCTCTGGCTAGACAGAGAAATTCAATGGACTTTAACATCTTATGTACAACATCTTGACAACGCTGACGACATATGCCTACTCTCCCACAAAATATGGATCTGTCCGCAATGGCGTTAGATCTTGAGAGGCAGGCAAGCAAGATTGGGCTAAAGATTAACACCAACAAGACCAAGGTTCATAGCCCGCCATTGCGAAAATGAAATCCTAAACCTATTACCAGCAATAATGGGGAGTTTATGGAGTGACAACTTCATCTACCTGGGTAGCATTGTTGCCGAAAATGGTGGTACGGAGCAGCACTTCGCTCGTCGTATCAACCAGGCTAAATGCGCATACGCCATGCTGTATAAAATCTGGCAAAGCAGTTATCTCAGCTATGTACAGGATCAAGTTGGGCCTGTTTCACTCTCTGGTGCTGTCTGTGCTTTTGTATGGGAACAGTACATGGAAAGTTTCCGTAAGAGTTACCGGAAAGCTGCAAGTTTTCGTCAACTCATGTCTTCGTCTAATTCTAAGAATTTTCTGGCCCGAAACAATATCAAATGAAGAGCTAAATCGGCGCACGGGTCGACGAATTGATATACAGGCGAAAATTGCAGTGGATAGGTCACACATTGCGGAAGAATGATAATTGCATTGCTTTGCATGTCATGAAATGGAACCCCGTTTCCAACCAAGGCCGACCAAGAGCGGGTTTTCTGACATGGACACATTGTGAGATATCGCCATATCGCTTTATGACGCCGCTTGCTTTGGACAAGTACTACTACCACTACATTTAATCGGCCCGAGACAATCCCCACACTAGATCCTCTGCTTTCGTCCGCCCATGGACCACCACTCTTCACGTGAAGGTCCGGCAGTGCCATCTCACTAAGCTAAGCAGGGACATATACTTGGTGTGGCTCAGTTTGGGACAAATGGCCGGGGTTTTCGACGCTCGTTGACCGCCTGACCTTATATGAATACATTTAATATTGTTATTCACATAGCAGAGGTTGGTATTTTGGCCCATCCCATGCAAATACACATGATGGATTTGCTTCCAAGTTGAATACATACTGATTGGGGCGACCGGTAGCGCAATCTGTTGAGGCATCAGTCTCATGTTTGACTACCGGCGTTTCGGGTTCGAATCCCGTCCACGACAACGTTTGTGGCCATGGATGTGCAGGAGGTGCATGCTGGCAACTGCATTCTCCGAAACCAATTTATGCAAACGTAACGTCAACTGGGCCACATAGAACAGTTGACGCGCTATGCGCCACAAGGGGTTAAGGCAATTTAGTGTCCTAGACCAAAAGCGTCTTTGAGTTAACTTTGAGTTGCTTTAGAGCTGACTTTTAGTTGCCTTTGAGTACTTTACTACAATATATGTCTAGTTGTATTCATTATGTCCTGCATGTCGGTTATGTCCTCTATATCCTATATGCCCTTAATATTTAGAGCTTTGGTCTAATTACCCCGATTCCGAAAATACCTACATTTGCTAGGTTTGGTTTCCCGTTCATTTTATGTTCAAGAAGGTCCTGTTGTCCTGAAGCGCACCTATGCAGCAGCACCTTTTGTACCGGACGCTGCATATGATCACCATACCAAATTTGGTTAAGATCGGACCAAATAACGAACGAACGAACTTTCCTAGAAAAGATTCAATCGAGAATTTCACTGATTTTGACACAATGCAAAGTGGCGTAAAATAAGTCACTTAAAGTCACCCAAAGAAGCTAATTAAAAATAGATCGTGGTCTGATCCCAACTAAATTTGCCTTGCCATGAGGGATCCCATGATCGAGAAAAAAAAATTGGAGTTGCACCACTATCAAAATGAGTCGAAAGGCCGATTAAGGGCGCGTTCAAAGCGCTTTCCTCAAGAGTTTAGAGTCTATCTATCCAGTTTTCTATATTGAATGTTTTTGTTAACATTAAAAAAGAATTCACAGCATGTCATAGGTATACTTTTATTCTAATTTAAATATTTCAATATTTTCAGGCACGGCATATTCAAAAATGAATCAACGATGCTACAGTTGCAAACCATGTATGTAGTCCATGAAAATATTGAAATTCTAAAAACAGATGACACAAACTACGCATCCATCTCGCCAACTTGTAAAGTCGTTTTGGACACCAACAGCTTGAAAACCGAAAATTGGAAAGGATACGTTCGCTTAAAATTGTGGGAGCTGATCAAGAAGAAAGAGTCAAAACTGAAGCTGGATCGAAAACGAAAACGTAGAACCGTATTGAAAAAGACGAGAGGAAGTCAAAGTTCGACTAGCAACGATAGTGATACCGACCTATCTGATGACGACGATGACGAGAATTTGTCTAGTGGCTCTTCATACGATGAATCGCGAAATATGAACGGATGTGGACCATTTTCGAGAAGTTCATCAAGCACAGCGACAAATCCTTCCAGCTCGGAATATGATTATGCTTATATAACAAATTTAAATACTCATAGGCCACTTAGTCTTCTAACCACAACCAGCTATGAATCGTCAGAGGCTAGTAGTTCGGGAGTACCAGGATGGTGTATTAGCGGACTACCTACATATCTTGATTATAATTCTAGTGATACAGAGGAACATATCTATTCGGACTTTTCTTTAGATACGGTGAAATATCTCAACTCGAAGGCTTTCTTGTGTTATTTTGCTAAACAGCTAAAAGATAAGCTCGCCGTGGACTTAGCCATACCGTATAAGGAATTGGAAGTAGCGACCTGGCGCGGTTCTTCCATTTACACGAGTAATTATGAAATAATTCCCGCTATATTCTGTCCGTGGCCCAGTTGCGCATTTGAATGGATGCGACGACAGCGACCGATACACGAAAATCCACTGACGGGTCAAAAATTTCAGTGGCCCAATCAGGCTATGGTGCATAGGATAGTGTCCTTTGGATGTCACGTAGTTCCACTCGGATACGCACCGAAACGGGGGAAGAACCCATTCCGCGAACTGGAATGGAAGATTGTCTTCCCGAAGGCCGAACGTTATTTAGAATCCTGTCTGACGAGTACACAGATTAAGGTGTTTATGATAGCGAAAGTACTCGTAAAAACCTTTCTGGAGCCGCATCAGAATAAGGATACGTACATGTTCTCGTTCGAGCATCTACGCACACATCTTTTCTGGCAATGTGAACGCAACTATGCAGCTTGGCCTGAAGAATATATCGGCGAAGTACTGATTCGATTTCTAAGATCATTCTTAGATGCGATATCATGTAAAAGACTAGGCGACTATTTCCTGCCAGAACGAAATCTTTTTGAAAATATTCCGGAAAAGGCACAAGCTGATCTTCATCAAATCATCTATCAAATTGTACAAAATCCTGTGATGCATTTAATAATAGCCTACCGTAATATAGATTCCCTGCACAACTTCTTCCCAAAACTGAATTATAAGGAGCTGTATTCGATTATTGTAGTTGATAATCCACTTCAAGTGATAAATAGATCTGCAAAAAGTAAGAAAGCTAACAAGGTACTTCAGAATATTATGAAAGCCGAGAAGAAAACATCGCTGGATGACTACGATTCGGAAGATGAAACCGATAAATTGCAAGGATTAATAGGGTATTCACAGAAGCGTGAAAAGTTCGATGAGACGAAAAGGAGACGAACGAAAAAGCTTAAGAAGAAGGAGCGAGCGAAAATTAGGAAGAAGCTTCAAAACGAAAAGGCAAAGCGCCAATCATTAGACTCGATTGATATACAGGTAAGCACTTGCCCTATAGTTTACAGTGTAGAAATAAAAAGCTTATTACTCATCAATTATTTTTAATTGCAGTTTATTGTGCCTGGGAGTCTGGAAAAGGCTAAACGCTCCCAGTCGAAAGCGCAGCTACGCAAAACATTAGACGATCTTCGAAAAGCATTCATTGTCGACTTATTTGTGAACTTTTTCATCCTATGTGCCCGAAATTCCTACTCCTATCATGCTTTCGATCAATCTACGATCTATTTAGATCAAGCATCTCGCTTATGTTCCATCCTTGAGGAATTTCCCCATCAGGCTGACACAGTTAAGCGATTCCTGGAAAATATTGAGCAAGTTCGCGAAATAGTGAAAGAATCACTCGAAAATGAGACAGAATTGGGACCAGAGCTGCCACGCAGAATCAGTCTAGAGCCCGTTAAATCTCTTCAAAAAACAATCAGATTAAATAACGGTAAAATTGATCCTTATGCGAACGTTGAGGTGGTTACTGTAAGACGGGAAAAACTGAAAGACGAACCGACGCAAAGAAGACCACTGAGTGGTCGAAAATCAGTTCAGTTCACCGAGACTTCGTTTGTTGAGCCACGACAATTCGTGGCAACTGCAGCACTAATACATTCGCCTCCTTCGAATTCCGAAGGACAACAGAATGGCATACGATCCAAAGTGAAGCTGAATGGCATAATAAAGCAAAAAAGCGTGGAAGAAATAGCGCCCCTAAAAGATTGCAATTTCGTTAAATTTAAGAGCATAGATAGCGAGAGATTCAAATGGAAATCGTATGGACTTAAATCGTCAAAACCAGAAATAAAAATCGCTGCCGATGATATCCATTCAGACGATGAATTCTATGGTGATTCGACAGAGCTTTAAGTTCGTTTTGTACGCATATGTTTATGTTTAAGATTAGATAGAGTACGCTGTTAGGTTAGGTCGGTAATTTTTTTTAAAGATTTTGTACATACATCAAAACTATGTTATCTACTTTTCTAATAATGCTAGTTATTATGTACTTTAAAAATTTATATATAATATATAAAAAAAAAGTATTTATTCGATCAAATAAATTTCCATTTGTATAGATTAACAAAAAATGCGATTTTCTTCGTCGACGATAATATTAGCTGCGTTTTTTTGGCAGTACAGAACAAGTGCAGAATAACAATCGCACGCATTACACACTAACAACCAGCTCTATCCAGAAAAATTTCGTTAGTGTTACGCGTGCAATGGTTGTTCTGCTTTGGCCTGGACTGTTGAAAAAACGTAGCTATTATGGATAGATGGATACCAAAAGATTACCTGAAAACTAAGGATGTAGGAAACCATCCTTACGTGAATTGACTATTGTAGAGGCCACCGGTAAATAGGCTTAGTGATATGCCGACAATAACCTTTCTTCCCTGTTAAATCTCAATCCCGCCTTTTTTGAAAAATCTCGCCGTGCAAAAGAAATAGCCAAATCAAAATCCCTCCATTATAAAATGCTGATCTTTTAAAATGCGATAAAAACCTAGATGCGCCGATCTGTAGTAGCTTGAGTTTGCATTGTTGGGTAAGTCGTGGGGACTAACTCATTTTCTATATCGCGACGATGAGTCTTGTTCAGAGGTGTGTGATCAGCAATACGCCCAACCGAGCTACTTACCCCATAAATGAGTGGGCTCATAGTCCGACACGTAAATCCCCTTTTTTATCGAAAACTACCGCATTCAGTAGGAATCGAACAGGAGCCCAGTGCGTATGTTAAAAGACGATTGTGCTAACCGTTGCACCATTCGGACTACTCAGTAGGATCTTACCCATTCTCAAAATCAACCGACTAGAGCCTACTACTAGCATTTGACCGAAATTTCAAGTCACTAGCATGTTTGGCTAAGTTGAAATGGGTCGTAACCTTCGGAAGGAGTAGAGCTTCAATCAAGCGTCTTGGTAATAGGTGATAACGAGTGATCAGATGATACGATTCGCTCCATGTTTCGTTTTTTCCCGGGTTTAAGGATAGGAATTATCCTACCGTTTTTCCACACTTCAGGAATCACCAGCGTCGGGATGAATAGGTTAAGTATGGACGTTAGATACACCAGGGCTGGCATATCAAAAATTTTGAGCATTATCATCGAAACCTCGTCAGGACTAAAACTTTGGAGCTTTTGGCTTCATTGATGCTTGCTGCAACTTTGTTGGATGTGAACTGGATATGCTGGTCAAAAGTGCTGTTACACATTTTCCTG
Source organism: Chloromyia formosa (assembly GCA_964017055.1). Taxonomy (NCBI): domain Eukaryota; kingdom Metazoa; phylum Arthropoda; class Insecta; order Diptera; family Stratiomyidae; genus Chloromyia; species Chloromyia formosa. The sequence continues at coordinate 141,014,343 of OZ024813.1, forward strand.
CTAATTTTGCGCTTGCGACTGCCAGGTGGTCGGATGTTCAACGAATTATCGGTTAAAGTGGCTAGCGGATTTTGTAGGATCACCAATTATGCTGCTACAAAACTGAATGGCAACATTCCTTTTTTGTTTGGAGGAATTGTTGAGGGCTCTAACAGTTGAACAGAGTTTACTGACTCCAGATTTCAAGTTGCAATTATTTAAGTGAAAGCTCCATTTGGTCCTCCTTATGGTCATTGACTTCGGCGTTGAGTTCTCTAATCCCAGGGTCATCAGGATTAATATTACGGATTCTGTCTCCTTCGTCTGCCAGTCTTACAGCTGAAGTCGGAAAATTAGCACGAATTTCAGGAATTCGACCAGCCGAAATAAATTTTGTTTGCAGCTTTTATGGTGACTTTCCAAAATTTCTTCTCAGCCACGCGTACATCTAAAGGTGTCGGTAGGGCAATAAGAGCCGCATCGGTGAAATTCCTGAAGCTTGCCCAATCTACTTTGTTGTGGTTCATTCAGCAAGGTTCTGCGGTCAGAATGTTCTACGAGTTTAATGATGATGATGAGGAGATGGCCAGAAGAAAGAGTTAGAACGGCTTTCCACTGGGCAACGTTGATTAGACCAATACCTATTATAGATATGTCTGAAGAGCTTGAGCAATATCCAGTCAGGCCAGTAGGGGTGTCTTCGTTCAGAGTCTAATTGCTCCGCTAATGCTGATGCTTCTATTAGGAAATGGTGTCTCTCCATGAATGCAGTTAGCTCTCCTATCTTATTTTAAAGCCCGTTACAATTGAGCTGCACTAACGAAAGAATATTGATGTTTGCGACCGCCGGAGCTGGAGTTAAGTTTAATTGCCATGATGTTCTTTGATGATTGGTGTTGTTATTCATAGATGTCACTGATGACATCTGGGAGCCCGCTGTGTTAGAAGGCAACGGCGTACTGGTAGGGTGGGGCATAGAAGATGATTGCTGGCCGTTATTTTTACACAGTGACTCAGGATTCGCAGTGAAGGAAGGGATCCATAATTTATGATAAGACAAACCGGAACAGTTTTTCAAACGGCACCATTCATCGCACAGTTGCCTGTTGACAACGCAGCAAATCTAAGGACCTGAGTTTGTTTCAATACCGGCGAAGTGTAGGAGAATTGAGAGCAGAGCGCCGACATGTGATGCTTCCAATTCGCATAAAAAACAGTCTCGAAAAATAAAACACATTTTCTTCCTTCTCGCATTAAAGGGGTTTAGCAGCTCTTGACAGTAAAACTTGTAGTAAAATGGGTCGGCACGGTACGTAGAACGGGCTGCCGCAGGAACGCTAATTGTAGGGTCATCTGGGCTGTTATTGCGGATTCTCTCCCTTTCGTCTGCCATTTTTTAGCTGATGTTGGAAAATTGTGTCGAACTTCAGAGAGTCGATCCGTCGGTATTAATTTCTGCTGGTTTCACCATAACTCGTCTAAAGTTCTTTTCAGCCACGCGAACATCAGATTGTGTTGGTAGGGCAGTTAAAACCGCATTAGTGTAATTCCAAAAGCTGACCCAGTCAGCTTTGCTGTAGTTGATGAAGGTTCGATGGTCTGATTCCTGAACGTTTGTTGGACGATCGAGTTTGTATAAGATGGGAAGATGGTCGGACGAAAGCGTCAGAACAGATTTCCATTGAGTAATGAGGTAAGCAGTTGATATGGAGATATGTGAAGAGTTGGAACAAGGCCCCGTTAAGCGAGTGGGAGCATCTCCGATTAGCGGGCAAAAGTCAGATGTGGCGAGTTACTCCACCATTGTAATGCCGCGGGAGTCATTGCTCAAGTTGGAGTGCCATAACTCATGATGAGCGTTAAAGTCACCTAGTACAAAAAAATATTGGCCAGCTAGGAAAGGATTGTTATTAACCTTGTATCTACGGGGACAGGAGGAGACAGGCGGAATATATATGTTGAAGATGTCAATTTCAATATTTCCAAATTGAACTGTGATCGCCTGCACCTCGAGGACATTATCGTTAGTAACAGAAGTTATCTCACGATAAAGCATTGTATGGTGAGTGGTGTATGACAAATGTAAGTCCTCCACCAGCATTTGTCAGTCTGTGTTTCCTTATAATATTGTAGCCACCGTATAAGTTGAGGATGAGTTAGCAGTAAGTTTCTTCTCCTGTATAGCGCTGATTAATTACGCGATGGCTATCCATAACGGCCATGAGTTCAGAGATTTTATGTTGCAGACCACTGCAATTCAGTTGCATCAGTGATATGATATCTAGGTTTGCAATAGTAGGTGTAAGTATTGATTGGAGTTGCTGGAGATATCTGCGATTATCCCGATTGAGTGACTGTTGATAAAAACAAGCTGGGCTACCGAGCGAGAAAGAAGATGGTCGAGCCCTGTTTCTACACCTGTTAGCGGTAAAGGAGGGGCTTCATTTCCTATGATGAAATAGTTCAGACCAATTTCTGAGGTGCCACCAATCGTTGCAGCAATTACATTTAACTGAGGTGGTATTATTATGTATTGGCTTAGTATGATATAAACGCAGCAAATCCAAGGACCTGGGTTTGTTTCAATTCCGGCGCGAAAAAGGAATGTTGAGAGCAGCTGCGCCGATATGTGTTGCTCGTGTAAAAGCAGCTCCAAGGGCAGCCAGTTCAACGCACCGGAGCAACCCGTTCATCAGGAGCGCCCAAAAGCTGCCAATCCCCTGTTGCGTTGCTACGACAACAACAACAACAAGTATCATGAATAAAAATATTTGTATCTTGTACATTAATAATTATAATAAGTGGTTGATATCATAAGCACGCTTTGACCTCCAAAAGTCTGTGGAAAATAATAGAACCTTATGTTTTTTTATTGGAGTATAATATTCGTGGATTTTTTTTTACGAATACGTATGTATAGTCATCATCATCATCAATCACAAGGAATGCAAGCATTACGTGAAGTTCAATTTGAGATTGTTCGTGCGAATAAATACACTTCACAATATATCTAAAAGATATAATCTATATTCTACATATTTGAGAAGAGTGGTAAATATGTAATAATAGTAAATATGTACAGTAAATGGCAACTGTAATGTATTTTCAGTACACTATTTACTATTATATTTACCACACCACTCAAATTGGTAGAAGAAGATAATAATATCACGTTATCTATTTATAAAAAATAGTATCACATACTAGTAGCTATAACTAGGACTTTCTTTGTTGATTACTCTCATATTATCGTATTGGTAGAAAATGACCAACAAAAAACAAAGTCAAGATTTTTGTTTTCTTTTAAAAGTGGTATTTATGGCAATCTATTTACAAAAAAAAAGTAGAATAGCATACATAGCTTAAGGTGACAATTTTGGTCGCGAGCATGCATCGAACCACGTCAAACTCAATAGAAAAAAATCATTTCATCTCATTTCCACCATTCTGTGATATTTGATGGTTTGATGGAAGTTGGGTCGTGGTTCTGCTCATTCGTCTCATGTGTGGTAACCTTTAAAATTTTACTAGATTGAAAATAATCTATGCATATATAAATACATAAAAATAAAAGTGATTGTACGTTTGGATGAGGATTATAAACTTAGAAAATGTTTCACCTATTACGCTTGAACCTTTGGGTTAAATTTGACACATCACTTGAAAGGTTTAAGGTTCCCACACATGATCGCACAGAACCACGCCCGAACTTCCATCGACCATCAAATATCATAGAACGGTGGAAATGAGTAGATTTTTTCTATCGAGTTTGACGTGGTTCGGGGCATGCTCGTGACCAAAACGATTTTCGTGTGTGGCGACTTAAGAGAGTAGTTTTGAGTTCGCAACCACATACAGTAAAACTCCGTTTAACCGAACCTAAGACTGCAGTGTAATTTTGCATATCGAAATTTTTCATTAGTGCTTTCAGGAGGCGCCGGGAGGAAAATAAGGTGGTTCGCGGCTCCGTGAACACTGCGCTTAAATTTAGGGGTTAACGAAATTTTTCATATGAACTGTCGGAAGGACGGGGAGGAAAATAAGGTGGTTTGTGACTCCAAAATGATACCACATACAGTAAAGCCTCGATTAACCGAACCAAAGAGGAGGCGACATTTCAGAAAACGAAATTACTAATAGTACTTTCAGGAGACCTGAAAAGAAAATAAGGTCGTTCGCGATTCCAAAATGATATCGTTAAACCGAACCAATGAGGGCGGCGTCATTTGGAATAGCGAAATTACTAAAGAGGTCGGCATCATCTCGGTTTGCGAAATTTAGGGATAATCCGTTGAAACTGTTTATAACAATAAAAAGTCGCTACAAACATGATCCACGTACGGTATGTTGGTAAATAGAATATGCTTTATTCTTCTTCCTTTTTTTTGTCAATATACAAAAGTTGCTGAGATCAATATTGATATATGTATGTAGTACACAGTTAAAAATCTCGGTATTTTTTTTAAACCTGGTCTTGGACTACCGCCATTTTTAATAATTTTAATTCTATAATCTAAACCCTTTCAAAGTTTACTTCTATTTTAAACCAAATTTGTAATAAATTCTAATACAATTCAAAGTTTACTTCTATTTTAAACCAATTTGTAATAAATTCTAATACGATTCAAACCTTTTTGTGTTCTTTTTGTTCTCGCATTAGTTTCTAATCTAAGTTTAATTAAAAGGTAAACCCCACAAAGTATATTTTTTGAGTCTCAAGTCTCACTATAACTACTCGCAGTCAGCTCAAAATATTATGCTGCGTGGCCGAGTGGTCTAGGTCGCAACTCTACAACACGGAGTTCACAGGTTCGATGCTGCGCCATGGCGAAAAAAGTTAAACTGCTAACCTGCGATGGGTTTAATAAAGGATTTGGAAGTTTAGAAAATTGAAAAAAAAAATAATGGAGAAAAAACTTAGAGGAGCTAAAAAAACGCAGTAAAATTAATATTTTTTCATAGATTATAATATCTGTAGATTAAATTTTAAACCAACAATTTGATTAAAAAAATAATGCCAGAAAAGTTTAATATTTAAACCAGTGAAGTTTACGGAAGCAATTGTAATACTTTCATTTTATTAAAATCTAATAAAATTTTGGTGTCGTCATATATGTAACCCCAATTAGCATTGATAATAGACCAGGATTTTTAACTGTGTATGAATAGTGGCGAGCCCTAAGACCATCCCCCGGGGTGAGTGGCCATGAAAAATCTCAAAGATTACGGAAATTAGTGCAGAAATGTGACGATACGCTCACAATTTTGCACTAATTTTCGTAATCTTTGACATTTTTCATGACCATACCATACCATAGATGAAAGATTTTTAATGGCAAATTTAAAGGTGCAGATATGCTACTACCATGCATACCAATGATACCAACAGATACACCATTCCAACTTCAATTCGACTTGTCTTTGCAATGACAATAAACAAAGCACAAAGCTTTTAGTGTGTGATTGACAGTTTTATGTTGCATTTTCACGAGTTGGAAAACCATCAGATTTACATGTATATGCACCAAGTGGAACGACTAAAAGTATTGTGTATGCAAAAGGATTAGAAGAATGCCATTACTACACAAGATTGGCGTGTTTTTTTAACAGCCATACAAAGCAAAGCAGAACAACACCACACAAAGAATCATAGTGTAATTGTGTGATATTATCTGTTCTACTCTACACGGCTGTTAAAAAACACGCTTAATATTTTACTATGTATCAAAATGTGAGCGAAGCGACCAGCGCAGAGAGGTCGCCTTGAGATGGCCGAAGAGGCGGTCGGACAGGGCTTGAGGCGGCCGGATGCGCAATTGTCCGGCAGCCTGACTAGAATGAGTTTTTGCAGGAGTTTATTTCAATGTACCAATGTATCTGAAACTTGGCCATGGAAAGTAAAATGTCGTACAATTCAATTCAATAGATAGAAAGATGCTTTGAATCTCTGGCGATAAAATCGATTTTCTATTGTGCAACCGTTGTTTAAAGAACGATTTAAAAACGGTTGCTCATAAAAGAAAAAACTGTTTTTTACGTTTTTGGGAAATAACAGAAACGTCCATCTCTAGTCAAAAGTAGAGGATGAAGTAGAGCTTCAAGTGTTTTCGCAACAGGAGACAGTGTGTGATGGGGCGGTAAAATTCGCCTTGCGTAGGATTCTTCCCGGATTTCAAAATAGGAGCTACCCTTCCTTTTTTCAGACTTCGGAATAACGGACGAAGAGATGGAAAGGTGGTCGTCGTTATGTAATCAATTGCTGGTGTGTTGAGGTTCTTCCGCATGACCATAAAAATACCATCTGGCCCCAAGACTTTGGAACTCTTCGCTTCTTAACGATGTTTATGCCAGAGGGCAGAGTGTGCCATTCTTATATTGAACGAGCCGACAGCTATGCCACTATCCCTTATTTTGTTGAGTCGTTTAAAAGGTTCTGCGGCGAATTTTCGAGGCCGTTTGCGATCGATATGGATGGCGCATCCGGTACAACCATGAGTTGTATGAACTGTACGATTAGCTGGAAGTTTCGAAAATCGTCAAACTACAACGACTTTAATGGGCAGAGCATGTACAACGAATGGACGATGATCGCATGCCAAAGAGAGTAATGAACGCAGAACGAGTCGACGGAGCGAGACTGCGAGGACGACCGAGAGCTCGTTGGGAGACCTCAGTAAATGCGGACACCGCGCAGCTACTGGGCTTCCAAGATTGGAGGACGCGGTCACGTGACCGAGATAATTGGAGGACAACGATCCAGGCGGCCAAGGCCCGACGACAGGCTGTCGCACCACAATGATGATGATGATGGTTCATAAAGAAGGTAGTCTGTGGTGTGCTCATCGAATTTACGCTACATTAGAGTTGGTTTGTGGTTTTTTTGTTTTGAGAATCGTCGTTAAAAGATTAGTATTTTGACGGAAAGAGTGTCGTTAATCTGCATAGATTAAAATGATCAAAAATACCAGAAATTAAATTAAGATAGTTTGCGTGAACTATGAAACTATCAATAGAAAAAGTTATGGAATCTCCCAAAAAACAGCCCTGTTGTAAAAATCCCCCGCCAAGGAAAACTTCTCAGCTGCAATAAGGATTGATATGTATATAATCCCGTTTAAAAAGGTGGTAGTGATACTTCGAATACTGCAGTTCTTCTTGCATCGAGGGGGTTTGACAGCTCTTGGCCGTTGAAAAACGGGTCATTCCGGTACGAAGAACCGGCTGCCGCAGGAAAGCGCTTCGTGCCTCGATGTTAGATGTATATATTTAACCCAGCTTAAAATCGTTTGGCGGGGAGCTTCGTGAGATGATGCCAAGTGATTCTGCCTCTTCACCCAATGTTCAATGAAATTAACGATTTTAAACAGGGTTCAATATGTACATCCAAAACCGTTTTGGCGGGATTCTATACATATCAATCCTTTTTGCAGCTGAAAGTTTTTCTTGGCGGGAGATTTTTACAACAGGCTTGTTTTGGGAGATAGTTTACCATCGCTAAACACATTATTGCAACAAACGATAGTATCTCATACGTCTAAATATTTTTTACTTACATCAACACCGTGTTCAGCATAAAAGTCACCAGTACCCATTGAAGCGTACAACTTATATCCCATCTTTGATAACTCTCGAATAGAAGGCAGTAACTCCACTTTGTGCTGCAATACGACAAAAAAAAAATATCAACCACGAAAACAATTTAAAGCATTTATGTTTCTACCTTAAAACTTCCAATTGACAAAAGAATTGCTCTCTTAGGAATCTGGAATCCAGTTGACATCATCGCCTTCAAATATGCCTCGTAACGATTATCGCCAAAACAGGCTACCTCACCGGTTGAAGCCATCTCTACGCCTAACTGCACATCCGCCCCGGCCAGTCGTGAAAAACTGAATTGTGGCACTTTAACGCCTACTTTACCGCACCCGTGAAGTACTTCAACAGGATCAACACTCAGCCCAATTATAACGCGTGTAGCCATTGCAACGAAATCATGATTTAACGTTTTCGATACAAATGGGAAGGATCTTGAAACTCGGACGTTGCATTCGATAACTTTCAGTTCGTTATTTTTTGCAATTAGTTGCATATTGAAAGGTCCGGTGACGTCCAAAAGTGCAGCCACGTCCCGTGCAATCTCCTTGATTTTCACCAATGTTTCACTGTTAATGTCTTGCGGTGGTGTCACTAGAGTAGCATCACCGGAATGCACTCCTGCATTTTCCACATGCTCTGACACGGCCATACATAGAATTTCACCATCTGCAGCCACGGCATCAACATCAATTTCTTTGGCTTCTGTTAGAAATTTCGAAATAACCACAGGGTGTTCCTTGCAAACCAGAGATGCTGCGTTCAAGTATGCCTCCAAATCTTGATTTGAATATGCAACGTTCATAGCGGCACCGGAAAGAACATATGATGGTCTCACCAAGCACGGATAACCGACTTCCTCACAGAACTCAATGGCAGATTTGAGATTTGTTAATTCCTTCCACCGCGGTTGAAGGATTCCTTTCCGATCCAGCATACGTGAAAATTTGAATCGATTCTCGGCACAATCGATTGATTCTGGCGACGTTCCAAGTACGCGTGCTTGTTGTCGAAATAGATCCATAGCGATATTGTTGGGCAATTGACCACCCATCGAAAGGATAATGCCCTCCGGGTTTTCAATCTGATAGATGTCCATAACCACTTCGAATGATATCTCTTCGAAATAGAGACGGTCACACATATCGTAATCCGTTGAAACTGTTTCGGGATTGTAGTTGACCATGATCGTGGAACGTCCCAAATTTCGAAGCTCCCGTAGACAGCCAACCGCACACCAATCAAATTCCACAGAGCTTCCGATACGATATACTCCCGAACCAACCACCATTGTATAGCCGCCGGGGTACTCCAAATCATGAGCAGCTGCATTGTAGGTTATGAAGAGGTAATTTGTTGTAGCTGGCCATTCACCTGTTTTAAAAAAAAGACAAATTGTTGGGAGTAATGTTCACAGTTCATTCACAAAGCGGGAATTTTGTGCAGTAAGGCTTAATACAATTTCCTCAATAGGATTTAGAGGCCTGGCCTACTGGATTGAACTGTAATAAATGCAGATGTGCATAGGGTGAATTTAAAATTTATACAAAGAAACGCCACAAGCGACAAACACCTAATAAAGAATTGCTTTTGAAAAGTGTCTAATATTTTTCAAGTTGTTTAGTACAAATCTGCTTTTTACTTAATAATTACAGTATTTTTCACAAGTTTACTCTGGCAACTTTCGGTGCAATTAAAGTCTATCTGAAAAACTGTAAGATTCGGCTAATTTTTAAAGTCCTTTCTTGGTCCCTTTCGACTCTCGGTAACAGTATATTTGCAAGAAATTTTCGATTATTTTGCCATATTTCCGAACCATGACCACAAATCAAACTAGTGCTCAGGTGGTTGACAAGTCGGGGGCAAACATCTGCCATTTGAATTTTTATAATCGAGTGGAAAGCGTAACAATAAAATAGTAACGCAGGGTAACTTAAAACCTACCTGCTACAGTATCGATCTGCTTCACAAATGGCGTGATATCAACTTCCTCACGATGTTGTCGCACCGCCAACTCCGTACTTTTTATGGCTACGGCTATTTGCTTATCCGAAAATCCCAACTGCTTTGCTTTCAACAAAAGCTCCGGACCAAGATTGTTTCCTTGCTTCTCCAACACATTCAGAAAGTCAATAATATTTTTCATCTTATTCAAGAACCAAGGATCAATTTTGGTCAACTCGTACAATCGTTCAATCGTATAATTCTGTTTTAAAGCTGCTGCCAACACGAAGGTCCTCTTATCGGTAGGTTGAATCAATTCCTCGTCCTTCAAATCGCTCGTGTACGGATCAAACCCGTTGACGGTTTCGTCCACCATCCGAAGGGCTTTCTGGAATGCTTCCTCGAACTTTCGTCCGATAGACATCACCTCGCCAACACTCTTCATCGAGCTACCGATATTCTTGCTGACCCTTGTGAATTTTGCAAGATCCCATCGAGGAATTTTGACGACACAATAATCCAAACTCGGTTCAAAGCAGGCAGTTGTTACACCTGTGACCGAATTCTTGATTTGTGGCAATGGAACTCCTAACGATAGCTTGGCAGCAACATAGGCAAGTGGGTAGCCAGTTGCTTTGCTCGCAAGAGCTGAACTTCTGGACAGACGAGCATTCACTTCTATAATATAGTATTCCTCGGAGAATGGATTCAGGGCATACTGTATGTTGCATTCGCCGATAATGCCAAAGTGCTTAATTACTTTGATTGCGGTGTTTCGAAGCATATTATATTCGAAGTTTGACAAAGTTTGCGACGGGGCTACGACGATACTTTCGCCCGTATGAATGCCCAAAGGGTCAATATTCTCCATGTTGCAAACGGTTATGCAGTTGTCGAAGGCGTCTCTCACCACTTCGTATTCAACTTCTTTCCAGCCTTTGAGCGATTTGTCGATAATCAGTTGGCTGGAATGCGAGAGTGCCTGATGGGCCAAAGCTGTTAACTCGTCCTTATTACTAGCAAATCCTGAACCAAGTCCACCTAGTGAGAAAGCAGCTCGAGCCATGACTGGATATCCTAATCGCCCGGCTGCGTCCAAAGCTTCCTGAATTGAAAAAACCGCCTCGGAAGGTGCTACTTTTTCACCAATTTCGTTGACACGCTCTGCAAAGATCTTTCGATCTTCAGTCTCGATAATCGACTGAATTGGTGTTCCCAAAATTTTCACATTGTATTTGGCAAAAATCCCCGCCTTTTCCAATTCCACGCCACAATTTAAGGCTGTTTGACCGCCAAAAGTCAGAAGAACGCCATTGGGTCGTTCGGATTTGATAACTTGTTCGACATACTCAGGCGTTAAAGGCAGGAAGTAAACCTTATCAGCCAATCCTTTAGATGTTTGAACAGTAGCAATGTTCGGATTGATGAGAATTGTTTGAATTTTTTCTTCTTTCATAGCTTTGATAGCCTGCGAGCCGGAATAGTCAAATTCACCCGCTTGACCTATCGACAGTCCTCCTGAACCGAGGATTAAGATTTTTTTTGGTTTTTGTTCCGGAATTGAGTTTGGTTTTGGCGTGTAACTTAACATTTTTGTTAGACGATTCTTTATGGAGATTATAGGCGTTGCTTTGGATATCGATTGTTTAACAGTGTCCAGGAAAACATCAAAAAGCATTTCAAGATCCTAAAATGGTAATAAGTAATAATCGTTGTGGTTTGCACTGTGATTTATTCCGTCAACATTACCTTAGGCCCAGCTGTATGCTCCGGATGAAACTGCACCGAGAAGAAAGGTTTCTCCTTGTGAATGATGCCCTCGTTGCTGTTATCGTTGATATTGGTGAATAGTGGCTCCCATTCCGACGAAAGGGTGCTCGCATCAACAGCGAAGCCATGGTTTTGTGATGTCATAAAACACCTTCCGCTCCCGTGATGCAAACAAGGTAAATTATGACCACGATTGCCGTATTTCATTTTATAGGTCTGACATCTGGCAGCCGTTGCAAGAAGCTGATGTCCCAAACAAATTCCAAAGATAGGTTTATCAGAACTCTTCAATACTCGTTTAATTTGCTTAACTGTATCGACGCACTTCTCTGGATCTCCGGGACCATTACTAACGAATAATCCGTCAAAACTATTTAAATCCAACTCATAGTTCCATGGCACTAGTTCGACACGAGCCCCTCTCGCTACAAAACACCGAATTTGATTCAATTTTAGTCCACAGTCGATGGCACAAATACGTGGCAATCCGTTGGGATTGTACACGATAGGCTCCTTAATTGAGCATTCGTCCACCAGATTACGTTCGTTCGGATCCAAAAACGTGTAGTCTGAATTCGGGCTGGGCAATTGCTGAACAATACGACCCACGATTGTACCATTCTCGCGAATTTTCTTGGTCAATGCTCGAGTGTCAATACCGCTAAATCCGGGAATATTCTCGTCCTCCATCCAATCCGAAAGTGTCCTTGTATGGCGCCAATGTGATGGCTTTTCGCATATCTCGCCAACCACCAGGCCCGATAGTGTAATGCCCTCGGTCCATTCGAAATGTTTTGGTAATCCGTAGTTGTCACATTCTTCAAAGGATGGCACTCCATAATTTCCAATTAGTGGATAGGTTAGAACTAAAATTTGGGCACGGTATGATCTGTCAGTCATCGATTCCGGATAGCCAACCATTCCAGTTTGGAATACAACTTCTCCGTCAGCCGCAACTTTGGCTCCAAATGATTCTCCCTGCATGATAGTTCCATCTTCTAGAATAAGATAGCACGGTGCCCCCATGATAATGGTTTAGACTGTTTAGTGTAACTCTGCAATGCAAAAAAGTGAAGAATAATGTGAGTTTATAAAACAAATTTGAAAAATAGATTGGAATTTGGTTTTTCTAGTCATCGAACACTACATATTAACAACATTGGGATTCCATTTGGGTTCGTGTGGAATCAGCGGATAATCACTTTTATCTACCAATCAAGGCTTAAACCTGGCTTCCCGACCCCAGAGTACTCATCATCATTCTTTTGGTATGTAAGAAAGGGTGCTGATCCTAATCCCGAAACCAATTATCCCCATCATATGACCGATTTGAGGAGGAGAGGTGTTTAATCACAGAAAGTCGTAGAATACTAAGTTTCTCAGCCACTGACAATGATTGAAGTGGGTACAGCATCGTTGGCGCTACAACTTTCTCTACGCATGTATGTTTTAGGTATAAGTATTGTCTTTGCAGAACCTATCTATTTTCATCGTTGTACGGCTGCTGATACAAGTTATGTTGTTAAATAAATAAATAACTGGCGCAACAGTCCAATTTGAACCATGGCCACGAAATGAGTTAGCATCATCTCATTTTCTAGATCGTGACGGTCTTGTGCAGAGGTGTGTGATCAGCTACACGCTCAACCGAGTTATTTACCCCATAAATGGATACTCATTTAACAACTGAGTGGGCTCATAGTCCGACACGTAAATCCCTTTCTTATCGAAAACTGCCGCATTCAGTAGGAATCGAACCGGGGCCCAGTGCGTTGAAGGCGAGCGTGCTAACCGTTGCACCATTTGGACTACAAGTTATGTTGTTGCTATTGCCTTTTTTCGTAGAGTGTTTTTTATTCAGAACAAATCAGAATTACAGTTACAGGACAGATCATATCAAGAAACCTGGAAAAGCTGCTTCTTGCGCAACAACCTAAACGCCGTATACGGATACGCATCTTGTCTATATATTACTTCATTGCCAAAAATGTCCTTTTTCCACACCACACCCAAGGGCCCAAAATGCTATCAACACTTGTCTAGTGCATTTGCCTCGTGACTCCCAATCATATGATACCCATCTTGCCTAGTCATCGCTTTATTGCTAATAATGTCCTTTTTTACCAAGAATGTCATTTTTTCCACACCAAAGGACTCAAAATGCCTTCAGTAGTAATCTATTGTATTCGCCTCAACATATGATATATATCATATGATATCCATCTAGCCTAGATATCACTTCATTGACAAAAATGTCCTTTTACTTCACCAAAGAACTCAAAATCACTTCAACAGTAGTCTAGTGCATTCGCCTCAACATCCCCAATCATATGATACGCATCTTGTCTATACATATATCACTTCATTGCCAATAATGTCCTTTTTCCACACCACACCCAAGGGCTCAAAATGCTATCAACACTTGTCTCCGGGGGACACCAGGAACCTACATACCAAATTTGGTTAAGATCAGAATACGGGAACTGCCCGAACAAACAAACGTACATCATGCATCGGACTATGTATATGCCCGTCCTTTTATATGGGACGGGCCAAAAAACGTTATAATTATTATGTTTTTATTGCACATTTGCAAATGGCTTGTTCTTACTTCTGCTATCCGGATGAAAATCGTGACATCTGGCGTGACGGACATTTTTAGGATGACCCCCAGCCATAGACATATCCATGTTAAAAAAAAAACTAAACGTCAGCCCTCTTAAGTGGATAAAAATTGGCCGAAGGTGAGTGTCCGCCCAAAGTTTTCACTGTTTTTACAACCGGGCCCCAGAACGCAGAACCTAAAAATACCCACCAATTCGGCATTTCAATCTTACCATTTCAATGTAATCTTCTGCATCTAATTAAAGCCGAAGATAACAAATAAATGACCAAATATTTATACACTGCTCGTCACCACAATAGGTTCAACGTTTGTGCAAAAATAAAATATTGTAGCTCTACCTCTGTAACCAACCGGACGATTTCAGTGAAATAAATTTTAATCGATAGCCCAAGATGTTGTTAATGAAGTAAAATAGTTTGGGATTTAAAGCACACATTATAATTTATTTATAATTTTTTTTCTAAAAAACATAACAAAAAGTTCATTTTTTTTTGGTCACCAGAATAGGTTCAAACACAGAATAGTATAAAAATTCATATCTAATAGTACGTTAACGCTGGACTTGAAATCGCGGATTTCGAATAGCTGGCTCCGAAATCCCGAAAGTGTTTACGCTGATACTTTTCAGATTTCATTTGACAATTAATAAATTAAATTGGGTTTTTACGTCAATTCATAGTCAAGTTGCATCTTTTCGTTTCAAATTTTAACTTTGCTTGACAGTTGACAATTAAATATTTATTTTGAACTGTCACTCGAATATTCACCACGATAGAATTTTAAGCATGTCAAATCAAGATTTCAATCGCGCGGAGGATTTCATGGTGTCCTTGCTTAGTATCAAGATTTCGTTTGGCAATAAAATGTATGCGAAATTCGTCGGATTTCACGGATATTTCGCCGAAATCCCATTTTACGAGATTTCGAGTCCAGCGTAAACGTACTATAAAGCAAAAAATCAAGTTTACATTGGTTGTAAAATAAAAGTGATTAGTTTTAAAATATTTTAATAGTGCGTACTACCTCCTTGGTTCAAATTGACTTCGTAAATCCGGTCTGGCAATGAAACCTAATCATTTCCAATATCTCGAAGGGAGACTTGAGCCCACGCCCTTTTAATGGCTTCCTTTAGGGTCTCAGTATCTTCGTACTGTCTCCCCCCTCCTTGATAAAAGTCCCCACATATTTTCTATAATATTAAGATCAGGAGAATATGGCGGCCATTCAAGGAATTATACATTTTAACCCTTGATCCACGATTTAACCTCTCTCGCAGTATGAATGGGGGCATTATCATGTTGGAACGTCCATGCAATTGGTCCAAAAATATTCGAGAAGTGTGGAAATGCCTTTTCCAATACCGATTTGTAAGCGTTCGCGTTTATTTTGGGAGTTAAAAATTATAATTCACAAGTCCCATAATATGATATGACTCCCCAAACCATTACACCGCCTGCACAGCTGTGATGACGACTTAAATAGCTTTAAGGCGTTCTTATATCGTGGAAATAAAAGTTATATCCATCCGGTCCGTCGAGGTTGAACTTTCTTTCGTCGGAAAAGACGATGGTGTACCACTCCTTATTCCAGGTCATACGCTCTCGAGCAAAACGAAGACGTGTAGCCTTACCAGCACCATTAAGCGGTAGTTTTTTTTAGTTTTAGTCTTTTTAAGTTGCAAGTGTTGCGTATTACACGTGTTACAGTTGATAGGCCCGCTTTAACACCGCTTTTTTCCCTGATCTTCGATGCAGAATGGCGAGAATTTGACGCAGCTCGGACAATATGTCTTCTGTCTGTTGCTGTTGTTGTTGAATAAAGACATCCTTTCATATTTTTTCCGTAATTTGCACCTTTTCGGATAGAATTGCTCACTACATTTTGACTTCGACAGATTTTTCTGGCAATTTCTCGCTGATTTAGGCCACATTCGAGGTAACCTTTTATTTGACCCTTTTCTAAGTCATCCAGTTGTTTACCGCGACCCATTTTGCACTAAAATCACTCTACACTACCGGATTTGTTAAAAATAAAATATTTCACACTGTTTGGTAGCAACTGCACATCGCAAACTAAATGAATTACCGCTGAACCTATTCTGATGACCCAAAAAAATGTAGTGTTTTGAGTGAACAAAACAATCGAAGCAAGATTTAACATAGGTAAGTCACAGAAATGTCCTCATTTTTGTATTATCAAGTCTAAACAAAAGAAAGTTTAAAACATCCAACAAAAATGTAATGTACATGTTATACTTTTTGAGATACAGTGGCTCACAGCTTATTTCGTGTGAGCAACATTTTTGAAAAACCAAGCATAAAATTGGTATATTTTATTCTGAACTCAAAAAACAAATTTCTTTCTGGAACACAGTAATTTTTACCGATGAGAGTAAATTTAATATTTCTGCATCAGACGGTAAGGCATATGTGTGGCGTCAACCAAATACTGAGCTCCAAACAAAAAATTTACGAACTGTATCCAGACTGTTTGATTTTTCTTATTAATAAACGGCTTGTTTCTTACTGTTTTGGATGACATTTTTTGCCAAGAAACATTTCAACATCCTTGGCCACAGCTGGAGCACTTAACATGGGATCTTTTTTAATTTTTCGCAAAATTTACCTTTCATCGTGTTCAGTAAAAATTTTATTTGGAACCTTTCTTCCTTTGTTGTGCACACGATTTTCTCGAACAAAACGCTGAATAATATATTGAACCGTAGATGAACTTAAATCAACAATTTCAGCAATTTGTTTTTGAGTTTTCACACTTTGAAAGTGTTTAATAACTAACTCGCGTATCTCTATTGAAGTTCGTCGACCCATCTTGTAAAATCACACAATTATAACTGATTTTAATATTTTTGAGTAGACTCACTCTTCCTACACTCATCATTGTTTATGTTTTGATGTACCGTTAGTTATTAGAATCCAATATTTCCAAGAAAAATAAGAATGAAAATAATCACACGAAATAAGCTGTGACATAATAATTATTACTTGTATAGTTTTTTTTTCAATAAATCGTTCTATGTTGATGTTTGTGTAAATTTTTTTGATGTTTTATATTGGAGACTAAATTATCTACAAAACTGCATCATTTGTTTTTTGAGTTCAGAATAAAATATACCAATTTTATGCTTGGTTTTTCAAAAATGTTGGTCACACGAAATAAGCTGTGAGCCACTGTACATATGAGAGAAAACGTAAATGAAAATTCTTGAACCTATTCTGGTGACGAGCAGTGTATGCCGATAATTTTCAACCGGTTTTTGGCTGCAAATTCTGAGATCGATTAGAAAGTGTGTAGTGTATGACGCCGGCGACAGTATGCTAAAGCCTCTGATATTCGGCAAGCCCACGCAACCGTATCCATCTCGAGCCTCTTCGTCCGTGTACTAAGACCCAATCAAGTTATTCTCAAGATTTTGATTCACAAGTAAAACCATTGAACTATGTAACCCAGCCTGTTCCACTGTTGAACGTACTCGCAAAGCTCTGGATTGCCGGCTAAAAAAATTCTGTGGAATGTTGTCGTTACATTCCGATAGTTTAGTTCCAGCTGATTGATTGTGTGCTTGTTTTCTTTCTCACGCTCACGCATAACCAAGAGTGTAGTACCGTAGTACCACCGCTCTATCTTTATATAAAAACATATGTTCTCGTTCTCAGATCCGCGCGACCGCAGTAGAAGCCGGGGTTAGTGCATTTCTCCCATGTGGCGAACCGGTTCCAATCTTTAGCCGCCATTTTACGGGAGCTTCCTCATAAGACGACACTTGTTGAGTTTGTTAACTTATTCCGAATGAATTGCATTATCAAATCGTTTCTTTCGAATGTTAACAAAAAATATACAAAGCTGACTTACATAGAGCACAGGACTTTCAAGGGAATTTGATTGCACCGCCACAAGATGCAGTTGCACAGTGTGAGGTACACTTTGTCACAAAACTAGTCTTCCACCAAACTCACTGCACATACACACCAATCACTTGTCACCAATCGAGACGTGAAAGTTGCAGAAATGCAGGCAACGCGATTTTACGCCTTTTGAGATACTTTCGAACACGTGGACTATGGAAAAGTACAATAAGCGACCGTAAACAAAACAAGACACTGCCAACACCGTCGTTTGACAACGACTGAATTTGCCCTTACTCCTGCAGTTTCATATAAAGAAAGAGCAATATATGGAACGTAATGGAAGTGCGTTCTTTGAGAACTCGTTCCCGTTCTCGCAACTCCTTATCTCGAACTGGAACCACTTTTGCGATTCAATCTAGCCGGTAAAAAAAATTTCGTTCCACATGAACATGCATAGATAAGATACGGTTCCACGATACCTTAAATTAAAATACACCTTGGATGCATCTTTAGCTGGTGTAAAATGATAAATACAGTAGAGCCCCGATTAACCGAAGTAAAGGGGACTGGTGTCATTTCGGATAACGAAAATTTCGGTTAATCCGTGGTAACAACTAACTGCAATGAAAAGGTCAATAAAACACTTCGTACGACAAGCAGTTTAATACAAGATGATTGTTTGGATACATCTGTTAATTATTTTTTAAAGTAATCTGATATTTTTGTCTGAATCTTCGTGTCGTAACGCTTACGAGCAGCCATATCGCGCTACCGTGTACATATACATTTTATGAGTTCGAAATAAAAAAAAATCTAGTCGCCCCTTTCGGTTAAAGCGGGTTCCGGTTGAGCGAAGTTCGGTTAAGCGGGGTTCTACCGTACATATATACCTATACAGTGATGTGCAAAAAAACTACCTCAAACCATTTTCTTACTTTATTCGCAAAAATTCTTGGAAGTAATTAGAGTGCAATGTTTTTGTTTTTGGTTCAGGTAACAAATAAATGATGTGTACCTAGAAATAAAAGGAGCATCGTTTTGTGTATATCGTGGGGTGGAACATTCGATTCACATAAAAAATGCATAAGAATTACGCAAAAACGGGTGTTGAAAATTATCGCTGGAGTACCACTATCTAATACCCTACATACACGGAGCGATCCGTCGCCCGATCGATCGGCCGATGGATCGCCACAAAAATATCAACTGATCAAAATTATATGGAACTGTAAAAAAAAATCGTGAACGATAAGCGCATACACAGGCCGATCTATCGGCCGATATCGATATCGGGCGACGGATGGGCCGATCGATCGCTTTGCTGAAGTTTCACTTAGAAAGCACAATCGATGAAGAGCAGGCTGGGTTTCGATCTGGTTCCTTCTGTGTCGACCACATAAACACCCTGCGCAGTGGCGTGGCGTGATAATTCAACTAGGGGAAGCAATTGGTATTAAAAATTTACTATTATTATGCTTTCCACAAATTTACTGCGTATTAATTGAACCCCTCTCGTTAGCTACTTTTAACATTTCTAATATAAAAGCACCCAGGAATCACGAACGGGGACGTGAGAGTAGGTATACTGTATTTTATCAGCATTTTAATTCCCATGCTACCAATATATAATAATTTACTTTTAAATAAATAATTGTAAAAATTATATGTTGGTAGACTTATCAAAAAAGCAAAGCTGTAACTATAAGTATATAAATAAAGCATATTCGAATTATTAGAACTACTATAACAATAACAACAATAGCAAAAAAATTGCAAAATAAATATCCATACACTCATAAAGAAAGTAATCATGTTCAGCGAATCAAAATTTGAATAATAAAAACAATAACAATACAATAAAAATTAAAAATAATTCAACTATTTACTATTTAAAAAATCACAGTTAGTGAGTAAAATAAAATAATAATAATTGGGCAATAAATATATTACAAGTCAAAATAAATAATAAGATCCGTACATACTATTATTTGTAATTTAATTCTATTCGTCTTTCTTTTTTTGCGAATTCATCTATAATATCTGTATAAAAACTTTGCTCACACAAACATGATTTAAGGAAAACCTTTTCAATTGACATTATTGCCAAGTCGCTAAGCCGTTGTTCGCCTGTACAATTTCTAAGATACGTTTTAATCCTTTTTAAGCAAGAAAAACTGCGCTCTGCGGACGCACTGGTTACTGGTAATGTTAAAACTAAACATATTAATTTATAAAATTGTGTGAAGCTATCTTTTAATTTGTTATTAATGAAATAGTTAAAAATACCTTGAAAAGATTTTCCCTGCAAATCAGAATCAGAATAAAGCACAATGAGTTCAGTCTTTAATGAAATATGGTCAAATATATCAGCATAAGTTTTAGTTAAATTTAGTAAAAGATTGTCCGGAAATGTTTTCAAATATTGGTTAAATTTAGAAGAATCTAATAGGTTTAAAAATGTGAAACTTGCTAAGGATGAAAATCTTGAATTTATTTCTGCGGTAATATTATCTATAATTTCGACATAAATACGTGTAAAGAATAGTTCAACATTTTCATTACTGTCAACAAGGCACCTGGCTTTTTTCCGGCGTTGTGGAGTTTCGCAAATAGATGTGGTTTGGGTCCAAATTTCCGTGAAACTATTTCTTAACGATTGAAGTTGATTTTCAAAATCTGTAATTTTTTGAATGCAGTACATTATATCAGTTTGTTTACTTTGAAATATATCGAAAAGTACGTCGGTTTGTGGAAAAATTTTAGAAAAAACATTGAGCAGGAAAACAAACTGAAAATCTGTAAGTAAAACAAGAAGTCCCCTTGCGCTATTAACGGTCTCGCCATCCCACTTTCCACTCTCATTTTCAATGATATATTCAAAGAGTTCTTTTAATTGATCTAAATTATCAAAAATGGTTAAAACTAATCGACCATTAAAAGTCCAACGTGTTGGAGCTAATTTTGGAAGCCTTTTTTTGAGGAATAAATCTAGTGCAACTGTTCTCTTTGTTGAATGATTAAAAAATGTTGAAAAACAAGTAATAGATTGAAAAAAAATTCGACATTCGCGTATTTTATCGCATGATTTAGATAAAACTAAATTTAACCGATGAGCGAAGCAATGAATATATATTGCGTTTTTATACACATCCTTTACACGTGTTTGTAATCCAGTTATTTTACCAGACATTACCGAAGCCCCGTCATAGCTTTGACAAATAAGTTTGTTACCGCAATTGAATTTTTGAACAACATCTAAAACATGGTCAAATAAACGCGACGCAGTCTGATCATCAGAAATATCTGTAAAAGTTATGAAAGTTTCTTTAACCTCACCGGAAGGAGTAATGTAACGAAAGGTTGTTGAGAGTTGAGAACGACATGAAACATCGGTTGTTTCATCTAATATTATTGCTATAAATTTAGTTTGCTGAATTTCATTATAAATCTGTTTTAATAAAATTTTAGAAATGCTACTAATGAGATCGTTTTGAATATAATTTGATATTCCGGAAAAAACAGTCGCTTGCTCCAAGTGAGCTCGCAAGTCCGGATTATATTTAGCTAAAAGATTTAAAAGTTCAACGTAATTTCCCCTATTGCAAGAATTCACATTTTCATTGTGACCACGAAATGCCTGTTCTTGACATCCTAAATGGCACACAACGTCATCATCATCATCATCATCGTGGCGCGACAGCCCGACGTCGGGCCTTGGCCGCCTGGATCATTGTCCTCCAATTATCTCGGTCACGTGACCGCGTCCTCCAATTTTGGGAGCCCAGCAGCTGCGCGGCGTCCACACCTACTGAGCTCTCCCAACGAGATCTCGGTCGTCCTCGCAGTCTCGCTCCGTCGACTCGTTCTGCATTCATTACTCTCTTAGGCATGCGATCGTCGTCCATTCTTTGTACATGCCCTGCCCATTGAAGTCGTTGTAGTTTGACGATTTTCGAGACTTGCAGCTCATCGTACATTTCATACAACTCATGGTTGTACCGGATGCGCCACCCATCTCGATCGCAAACAGCCCCGAAAATTCGCCGTAGAACCTTACGTTCGAAAGTATCTAGCATGTTTTCGGAGGCTTGAGTTAGGGTCCATGCTT
This sequence comes from Chloromyia formosa, assembly GCA_964017055.1. Lineage (NCBI taxonomy): Eukaryota > Metazoa > Arthropoda > Insecta > Diptera > Stratiomyidae > Chloromyia > Chloromyia formosa. The sequence continues at coordinate 141,036,229 of OZ024813.1, forward strand.
CGCAGCCATAGCATAGCACTGGTCGTATAATGGTTTTGTACACGCGGAGCTTCGTGTTTCTGTGCACATGTTTCGATTTCATTATGGGGAGAACCGAGAAAAAAGTCTTATTAGCTAACTGTATCCGTCGCTTGATTTCGTCAGTTTCGTTGGCGTCCCTTGACAGGTTGCAACCCAGGTAAGTGAAGTTGTTCACGAACTCGATGTTGAGGTCCCCCACATTGATGCTCGATTGTGCAGGAGTCCTTGTCACCGATTGCATCATTATTTTAGTTTTACCCTCGTTAATACGTAATCCAACTTCCTTTGCAGCGGTATCGAGCGTATGCAGAAGTTCTTCTGCGTCAGCCAATCTTCGGGACATGATGTTGATGTCGTCGGCGTACGCTGCTAATTGTGTCGACTTGATGAGTAGCGTCTTGCTGTTGTCCATATTCATGGCCCGAATAACGTATTCCAGTGCTAGGTTGAAGAGCGTCGGTGCCAGTCCATCGCCCTGTTTCAAACCAGTGCGTGTTTCAAATAGATCAGTAAGTCTATTTTGGATCCTGACTTGTGAGACGGAGTTGGTCATCGTCATCTTTGTCAGTCGCACTAATTTTGCTGGTATACCAAATTGCAGCATGATGTTGTACAGTACTCCACGATCGATACTGTCGTATGCCTGCTTGAAGTCGACAAAGATTTGGTATACGTTTACGTTGTATTCCCAGCACCTCTGGAGTATCAGTTTGACTGAGAAGAGCTGATCGGTTGTGGAGCGACCAGGTCTGAAACCGCTTTGATATTCGCCAATGACTCGTTCTGCGTACGGTTTTATTCTATTTTCCAGAATTTTCGTCAAAATTTTATAGGACGTACAAACTAGTGAGATGCCCCTGTAATTCTCACACCGCAGTTTATCTCCCTTTTTATGAATTGGACAGATGATGCTTCTGCGCCAATCGTCTGGGATCTCCTCGTTCTCCCATACTCGCAGGAGTAATTGATGTATGGCATCAACTAGACTCGTTCCACCGAATCTTAGCAGTTCAGCTGGAATCTCGTCAGCGCCCGGCGCTTTATTTCGTTTTAGTGACCGCAACGCGAGATCAACTTCCTCTACTGTCGGGGGTTGAATGGGTGGGCCTAGATCAACAATATCGTCGAGAGCTTCCTGTGTGGGGATGTTAGATGGTCGGTTTAGAAGCTCTTCAAAATAAGAGGCCCATCGTTTGTTAATACCATCGGTGTCGCTGATGATGTTTCCATCCTTGTCCTTACAAAGGCTAGTCCTGGGTTGGTAGCCGTTCTTAATTGTATTTACTAAAATAGTTTGTACGCTTGTCTGGTGTTCCTATTAGCTAAGTTTTCGTTTATGTTCAGCAACTGCTCGTCAAAGTATTTACGTTTCTTACGTCTAATTATTCTATTCGATATTCGCCGTAGCTCGTCATATTTTTCTCTTCTGGCTCTGGTTCCTCGTTGAATCCATTGTCTGTAGGCCTCGTTTTTCGCGTCAAGTGAATTTTTGCATTCTTCGTCGAACCAGTCATTTCTCGCTCGCCGGGCTTTATATCCCACGACCTTCTCTGCGACATCCTTGATGGTACCCTTGAGTTCATCCCAGAACCCATGGACGCCTGTGTTGCTGATGTTGTGTAGCATAGGTGATAGTTTTTCCTCAAGGGCGGTAGTATACGCCACCGCTGTAGCATCACTTAAGAGCTTATCAACCGCAAAGATTTTGGGAGGGCTGATTCTTGACTGGTGCACTGAGGAAATTCTACATCTGTAGGTCGTCTTCACCAAGTGATGATCTGAGTCGCAGTTTGCTCCTCGATAGGAGCGGACATCCATGACACTAGACGCCCATCTCCTGCAAATGAGGACGTGGTCAATTTGGTTGACGGTATGTGCGTCTGGAGACTTCCAGGTCTGCTTGTGAATGCGTCGATGCGGGAAACACGTAGAGCTTACGACTAGATTCCTGCTGCAGGCGAAGTCGATAAGTCGCTGGCCGTTATCGTTACATTCTTCATGGAGGCTGTGGCCTCCAGTGGTCCCCCGATGCCAACTTTCATTCCCGACTTTCGCGTTAAAGTCTCCCAGCAGCAATTTGACGTCGTTTGTTGGAAGTGAGTCGAAGAGAGTTTCAAGGCGGGCGTAGAACTCGTCTTTTACTGCGTCTTCTTTAACTTCAGTGGGGGCATGCACATTAATGAGCCAGAGATTGAAGAATCGAGTCTTGATGCGAATCGCACAGAGCCGTTCGTTTATGGGTTTGAAGTCAGTAATATGCGGTTTGAGGTGATTGTTCACTATAAATGCTACTCCAAACTCCTTGCGGCCCGATGGTTTGCCACTTGTAAAAATTGTGTGCGATTTCTTGTCATTAATCTCGCTGCCAAGCCAATTTGTTTCCTGGACTGCAGTAATGCTCAGTTTGTACTTTTCGACCTGTTGAAGGAGGGCCTTCTCGGCCCCCGGTTTGTTCAGGGAGCGTACATTCCAGGATCCGAAAGAATAATCCTTTATTCGTTTGCATGGTCGTCGTTGTTGATCCGTCCAATCCGAGGCTTTTGTTCCAGGTTTCTTGACATGGAGTAGTTTTTACAAGGACGAGTTGTCAGCACGTCGCTTAACCCCATTCAGGGGATGGCCTCGGAGATAGCTGCTTCAGATGGTTTAATAAACGTGCTGGAGCCCACACAACTATGTAGCAGGTCCAACTACGCAAGTCATTCCATCCTACTAGACCTGAGACGCTTAGGTGTTCGTCAGCCATTCAGGCTACAGCTATCTGCCTTTTCCAAACTGTCTTATCGCTAAGACATTGGCCGTCAGCGAATTGATACACTGCCGTTACCAGGGGGCGCCCACGCGGAGGACTATGGAAAAGGTCTTTGCTCCCTGCACACAACGTCAATTAGCATTTTTAGTATATCTCGATTTTTCGAAACTTTCTCATTGTGCAATATTATTGAAGATCTATGTTGGCTACTTAATAATTCTTCAATTCTAGGACCGGAACCGAACTTGGAAAGAAGAAGTACTGACTTTAAATGATCAACGCTTTTCGTACCATGCCTGTCCACAGCTTTATGTAAATTATTTAAGTCACAAAACCCGGTAGTTCGCCAAACATTTGAATCATTTGAAAACAACAAGCATGGCCAACAAAATAATTTTTGCTTGGTTTTACAACCGGTAATCCATTCCGTATCTTCATAAATCTTAGCAGTAAAATGCCTAGTACATCTTTTTGTTTTAGAAACAATTTCCAAAATCGGTTTCGGTCGACCCTTTTCGATAATGTCTTTTTTTTCTGCGAAAGATCGAGATCCAAAAGACAATCGAAAAAGATCATCAACAACACAATATTGATCCATGCTACTTTAAAAACAAATCAAAACACTATAAGCAATTATAAGCACCTAGACCGATTAAAAAACCCCTTCACCTTTTCACCAACAAAAAGCACACAAATCGCACTACACTAAAGCACTACACTAGAGCAAATGAGTTTTAAATTTAACGGCTCATTCAATTCCTTGTGACGTCAATGACTTGAGGCAGTATTACCATCTCCCACTTATTTTTTCTTGGAATTTTCCGTTAAATGGTTTTCGATTAGATATAAGTAATAATAATTTTTAACCATGAAGCCATTATATTTCAAATCGAAACTTTTTCCACAATTCAATTCCTATCCTACTCTGGTAACCCTTGTGAAACTCATATAGCACATCACATACGCATTGCAACACAGCAAATATTTTCAGTCCACAAGAAAATACGAACAAAGAGGAAATGGGAAGAAAAGTTCCCCAGCGTCCATGCGCCAGCAGCTCCGCTGCAGGCAAGAATTTCCTCTACTACATGTGAGGGGAACTTGGAAGCAAATTCCTGAGTGCTTCCAGCCTACCGTGTACGTGAATTTTTTTTTATCGCGACACAGTAGGTTTACTGGGGAAAAAAATAAACGCTCATAGATGCAAATTTTGATATGCTTCCATGTGTCTTCTTCTTGGTGTGGTGTGGTGGTTTTCGCGGTGTTACCAATTCGGCTGTGTAAGATATTCGCGATTAGTTTCTTTGGAACTTTTATTTACATAGACTGTGCCGAAGAGTTTTTTTCGCGACTTTTTTGCGCGATTCAGAAAAAATTATTTAGAAAATTTTCCACCAATCGCCAAATATAAGGGAAGCAATGCTTCCCTTGCTTCCATGGACGCCACGCCACTGACTCTGCGGATTGTAATCGAACAATGCGTTGAGTACAGATCTCCGCTGCACTTGCTCTTCATTGATTTCGAGAAGGCTTTCGATAATATGAACCAAGATTGTATCTGGGCTGCTTTGCGCAGGAGAGGTGTCCCTAGCTTGTGGCTATTATTAAGGTAACCTATGTCGGCGCGAGATGTCCATAAGGGTAAGGTGTCGGGGGACTTTGAAGTTCAAAGCGGAGTTCGGCAGGGTTGCATTCTCTCACCGATCTCCTTAGTAATTGGTGATGTGTTGCATGCAGCTCTTCCCGTGGGATGCCGTAGAATTCAATGGACCTTGCTGTCTCACTTACAACACCTTGATTACGCTGATGATATATACCTACTCTCCCATACAAAATCATGGATCTGAGCGAAATCGCTTTGGATGTGGAGAGGGAGGCTAGTAAGTTTGGGCTAAGGATCAACACTAACAAGATCAAAGTTCTTGGCCTGGTTGGAAGTTCAACTCACCCCATTAATATTAGTGCACAGCCTGTGGAACAGGTGTACGAATTTGTCTACCTAGGCAGCATTATTGCCGTTGATGGTGGTACTGAGCAGGATATCGCTCGTCGCATCAACCAGGGTAAATGCGCTTTCGGCATGTTGTCCAAAATCTGGCAAAGCAGTTATCTCAGTGTTAAGACCAAACTGGGCCTGTTCCGCTCCCTGGTTCTGTCTGTGCTGCTGCATGGGAGCAACACATGGAAAGAAACCGCAACAGTTACCAAAAGATGGCAGGCCTTCGTCAATTCCTGTCTTCGTCGAATCTTAAGAATTTTCTGGCCCGAAACAATTTCAAATGAAGAACTTAGTCGGCGAACGGGTCAGATGCCAATCGACGAATTGATTCGCAGGCGAAAGTGGCAGTGGATTGGTCACACGTTGCGTAAGGGCGATAATTGCATGGCTGGACGCGCTATACGATGGAACCCATTTTCCCAAAGAGGCCGACGAAGGGGTCGTCCTAGAATCTCGTGGCGCAAATCAGTGGACGATGAATGTAAGTGACTGGGGAAATCTTGGGGTGAGATACGTAATAGGCCGGAAACCGAACGCGATGGTGCGTAGGTGTAGTAGACGCGCTATGCCCACAAGGAGTTAAGGCAATTTAGTGTGTAGTAGTAGTAATGATTTAAATGGTTCTGTAATTGATGCTCGATGCTGTGTGCAAGCTCATTACGGAAGATCGACATGTGACATATCGCGAGATTGACACATCATTAGGGATTTCAAAGACCCCGATTCAACAAATTTTGCATGCAGAATTGTGTGTAAAAAAATAGTTTCCTGTTGGACACCGCATCTATTGACCGAAGAACAGAAAGTCGCTCGGGTCAATTGGTGTCAGAAAACTCTAGACCGCTTCAACACAGGAAACTCTGACAACGTGTACAGCATCGTCAGTGGTGATGAATCGTGGATTTACTCTTATCAACCCGAAAATAAACGCCGACAAAAGTCATCCGTTCTCGAAGTGTTTCCAAAAAGATGGTCGCGACATTTATCTTAAAAGCAGGTCATGTAGTAACAATTCCTCTGCAAGATCAGAGAACAGTTACTGCTGATTGGTATACAAACATTTGTTTGCCAAAAGTAATCGCTGAGCTTCGAAAAACCAACCCCGAACGACGAAACATCCTCCACCAAGACAATGCAAGTTCGCACACAGCTCGCAAGACAATTAAATTTTTTAAAGCAACAAAACGTCGAGTTGTTAGACCATTTTCCGTGGAGTCTCGACCTAAGCCCCAACGCAATTCTTTACATTTCCAAAAATTAAGAACAAATTGCTTGGTCAAAGGTGCCAGCAGTTGACGCCTTCAAAAACGCAATTTTTACTGTACCAACAAACAAGTGGAATAACTGCTTCCAGAGTTGGTTCGAACGCATGCAAATGTGCATCAATCTTCGTGGGAAATACTTCGAAAAACAATAAAGTCATTAATAACTACTTATATATTGTTTTAATTCAACCCTATATGCAAAACTTAAAAGGCGACCCTCGTGGTCAACAAGAATTAATCTAGGTTGTATTGGGAGTGAATCATAACATTTTTTTTAATTGCCATTCGTTATTGCATCGCACGAAAATCGTACAGTGTGTGTGCAGTGGAGATCGGCAGATATTTTGTGGCGATCCATCGGCCGATCGATCGGACGACGGATCGCATAGTGTATGGCCGCTCTTATGAGATAGCGATTATTAGGGATGTAATTAGGATATTATCGAAAAGCTGTCGTTAAAAATGCTGGGATGGGGTTGTTGTATACGCCAATTGGCATTGCCCTCCGGCACAATTAATTATATTTGTTGTGCTGGAGTCCTATGCCCAATAAAGGTGGCAGTGATAGTGGTGAAGCAGGTTTACGGATGCTGTTGATAAGCGTGATCAAACCATTTTAAATTTCTTGTAATAATGGTTAAAACATGCATGCAATCCATATGTATGTATGTACGAGTAATATGTACTCGGATAATTTGATACTCGTATATAGTATATGATAAACGTATTAACTACATATTCGAATTTAAACACTTCGTGTCAGGAAAAAATTGGCAAAGTGTGAAGGGTATTTCCGTGCAATAATAGTATTTTTGAAACTAAAACATCCGATAAAATTTTTATGCGCAATTAAACTACGAGTTCTGGTAATGGTGTACTCGTATAATTGCAGAGAGCTGTCAACTCAAAACATATAAATTAATAATTCGCCCGAATAATTTACCAGTTATTCTTAAAATGGCTATGTTAAAATATTATTTGATTTCTGCACTAATCGTGTTTTATCTAATTTTTATCCATACGAGCACAGCAAAGGTTTATGTGATATATTTTGAAACAAATTTCTTCCCCAATATCGAAAAGTGTATACAAATATATGTATTGTAATTCTAAATTCAAGGATGCGTACGATTTCTTGCTGGAGCGTATAACTTGTGAAGAAGTTGATCCGAGCCTTGCCTGCCTTAATGCATGTAAAACTAAAAGCATTAGCCGTACTGTAAAAACAATGACAATTAATATACAAATTCATCCCAACGTTTCCCTCAACGATCTTCATGTGAGTAATAAATGTATTGTATAGTCCTATGCTTCTTTTACATTATACGATATCGGTCGGACCGTCTAAAACCGAACCGACAAAAATTCGAAAGAGGGACATATTCATATTATACGACTGATAAAACCGGGTCGGCGAAAAAAATACGAATTAAATTTAGACCCCACATACACAGCGATCCGTCGGTCAATTTATCGGACAAGGAATCTTCACCAAATATCGACCGATCAAAATTATGGAACTGTAAAAAAAATCGCCATCCCTGGACTAGGCAGATTATCCCCTTTCAGATGGTAAATACTTTAATGGTAGATAGGACTTGTAATTTGAGGGAAATTTACACCAAAATAGACACTCTGTCTTTAGCCGTTATAGAGTTATAGCATTTTTTGTAAATTGTGTCAAAAAGCAGGACTTGCCGAACAAAATTAAAATTTGCCACTATCCCAATTTAATTTAATCCGAGATTTGACCTCACCTTTTCAAACTATATAAAATTTGATATAAAACAACTTTTTTCCGGCTGCGAAAATCACCATTAAGGTTGCCACACATGATCGCGCAGAACCACGACCAAACTTCCATCGAACCGTCAAATATCACAGAACAGTGGAAATGGGGAAATTTTTTTCTATTGAGTTTGACGTGGTTCGATGCATGCTCGCAACCAAAATGGTTGCAAAGCAAAACATTTGGTTGAGGCAATTAGATAGCTGTAGCCTGATTGGTTGAGTAACACGTAAGGGTCTCAGGTCATTATCCTCATTATCGTGGCGCGACAGCCCGACGTCAGGCCTTGGCCGCCTGGATCGTTGTCCTCCAATTATCTCGGTCACGTGACCGCGTCTTCCGATCTTGAAATCCCAGTAGTTGCGCGGCGTCCACAGAAACTGAGCTCTCCCAACAAGATCTCGGTCGTCCTCGCAGTCTCGTTCCGTCGACTCTCTTTGGCATGCGATCATCGTCCATTCGTTGTACATGCCCTGCCCATTAAAGTCGTTGTATTATAGTTTGACGATTTTCGAAACTTTCATCTCATCGTACAGTTCATGCAACTCATTGTTGTACCGGATGTGCCATCCATCTCAATCGCAAACGGCACCAAAAATTCGCCGCAGAACCTTACGTTCAAATGTGTCTAGCATGTTTCTGGAGGCTTGAGTTAGGGTCCACGCTTCGCAGCCGTAGCGTAGCACTGGTCGTATAATGGTTTCGAACAAGCGGGGCTTCGTATTTCTGTGCACATGCTTCGATTTCATTATGGGGAGAACCGAGAAGAACGTCTTATTAGCTAACTGTATCCGTCGCTTGTTTTCGTCAGTTTCGTTGCAACCCAAGTATATGAAGTCGTTCACGAACTCGATGTTGAGGTCCCCCACGTTGATGCTCGATTGTGCAGGTGTCCTTGTCGTCGATTGCATCGTCTGGGGTCATCTCGTCCTCTCATACTCGCAGGAGTAATTGATGTATGACATTAACTAGACCCGTTCCACCGAATTTTAGCAGTTCAGCTGGAATCTCGTCTGCGCCCGGCGCTTTATTTCGTTTTAGTGACCGTCAGGTCATTAGGGTGGAATGAATTACATTGTCAGACCAGCAACATAGTTGTGTGAACTCTGGCACGTTATAAACCACCTAAAGCAGTTATCACCGAGGCCACCCTTGGATAAGGTTTAGCGATGCGCCGACAACCCATCCTTGTAAAAAAAATACTCCAGATCAAGAAACCTGTAGGTTTCCATGGAACAAAAGCCTCGAAATGGACGGATTATCAACGACGACCACACTAACCTTTAACGGATTATTCTTTCGGATCCTTGTATGTACGCTTCCTGAACAAACCGGGGGCCGAGAAGGCCCTCCTTCAACAGGTCGACAATTTTAAACTGAGCAGCACTGCAGCCCAGAAAACAAATTGGATTGGCAGCTAAGAAGATGACAAGAATTCGCACAAAATTTTCAAAAGCGGCAAACCATCGGGTCACTAGGAGTTTGGAGTTGCATTCATAGTGAGCAAGCAGCTCAAGCCGCACGGTATTGATTTCAAACCTATTAATGAAAGGTTGTGTGCGATTCGCATTAATGCTCATTTTTTCAACCTCTGGCTCATCAATGTGCACGCCCCGACTGAAGTTAAGGAAGATGCAGTAAAAGACGAATTTTATGCCCGCTTCGAGACACTGTTCGACTCACTTCCAACAAACAACGCCAAAATACTGCTGGGAGATTTTAATGTGATAACTGGAAACGAAAGTTGGCATCGGGAAACCACTGAAGGACATAGCCTCCATGAGGAATGCAATGTTAACGGTCAACGATTAATCGACTTCGCCTGCAGTAGGAATCTTATCGTAAGCTCCACATGTTTTCCGCATCGACGCATTCACAAACAGACTTGGAAATCTCCAGACGCACGTACCGTCAACCAAATTGACCACGTCCTCATCTGAAAAAGGTGGGCGTCCAGTGTATTGGATGTTCGATCCTATCGAGGAGCAAACTGCAATTCAGACCATCATTTGGTGAAGGCAACTTATCGGTGTAGAATTCACTGCACCAATCGAGAATCAGCCCTCCCAATAACATCTTATCTACAACAATTTGACTACGCTGACGACATATGCCTACTCTCCCACAAAATCATGGATCTGTCCGCAATGGCGTTAGATCTTGAGAGGGAGGCTAGATAGGTTGGGCGAAAGAACAAGGTTCTTAGCCCGCCACTACGAAAACAAAATCCTACACCGATTGCCATCAATGAGTGCGTTTCCGTTTTGAACCGTGTCGACACTGCTTCATAGATACTTCGCGAGAACGCTTACGTATCACTTATCAGATACCGTTACATGAATCTTTGAGAGGGGGAAAAGTATCACGATTTTTTTCCGATCCAATTCCATGATCCATGATCCCTAGAGTTTTGACAGCTCCTAACAAGTTCTGGCACTCCATTCGTAAACAGCTCTTTGTTGGCGTCAAAGTGCGTATAGTGATCGGAAAGTCTGTCCTCGCTCGCCACTTTCTTTGGAAATTGTGTTTTACAGTGTAAATATCTCCTATTAATTGGCATATAGTTATCTGAAATATATTCATGGCGGCATGGGAATCACGTCGTTCACCACAGAAATCACGAATCGGAGAAGGGGCAATCAATAAATAGCGGAATCACGATATTTTCGGGAACGCACCCAATAGTAATGGGCAGCCTGTGGAGAAGGTGGACTGGGTAGCATTTTTGCCGAAAATGGTGGTACGGAGCAGGACATTGCTCGTCGTATCAGCCAGGCTAAATGTGCCTACGGCATGTTGTCCAAATACTGGCAGAGCAGTTATCTTAGCACCAAGACCAGGCTGGGCCTGTTTCTCTCCTTGGTACTTTTGTATGGGAGTAGTACATGGAAAGTTTCCGTAAGAGTTACCAGAAAACTGCAATTTTCGTCAACTTATGTCTGCGTCGAATTCTAAATTTTTTTTATGTCTGACGGTGTTTCGGATTCGAATCATGACCCGACGACGTTCGTAGCCATGGATGTTTGTGTTGTCTTTCCCCCGTGGTGCGGTGCGTAATAATAAGTCACATCATCTCCCGATGGGGGGGGGGGGAAGGGGCGGGAGGTGCATGCTGGTAACTGCATTCTCCGAAACTAGTTTATGCCAACGAAACGTCAACTGTGCTAGTACTCGTTAAGCCATAATTTTTTTTTAAATTTATACTATAGATAAAATGTTCGAAGTTTACTGAAGAATTATAGATATTTTGTTTTCGGCTGAAGAAGTTAGAATAACTTCACTTGTTCCAATGCGCCAATGTTCGCCCAACTTTTGTTATGTTTTCTTATGCTTATGCCGCAGGTTAAAGTTGGCTACTTTGCCAAATCGAATGCAGGTTATCGCCGAACCATAATCAGTGCTGAAGAAAATTTTTGTGGATATTTGGCGGGAACTTCACAAAGTCATTTAATTAGCATTTTGTGGCCGTTTTTGAAGAAAGCTAGCAATATGAAGGATAGGTGCCCTGTAGAGGTTAGTTAGCTATTCGAATTGAAAGCATCATTTCCATATTTTGTATTAATTTTAACATATTTTATTAATTTCAGGGTTTAGTTAACATAACGGATCTGATATTTGAAGATAAGTACCTGCCGCCAGTTTTACCAGAGGGACGAGCAAAAATTTCAATCCATGTAAGAAATGGCCCAAAGAGAGTATCCTTGGCAAAAGTTGAATTATATATTGCTATAAAACCAAAAGGAGCATTGAAGCTTGAAATGTAAATCAAAATGTCGAAGTAACACTTTCAATGTGTGACAATAATAAAATTGAGGAGTCTCATACCGAATTCTACGAGAAAATGATTAGTTTTTTGTTCGGTTTCAGGTACTTCTAGACAGGACCGTCGAGAAGGGGGGGGGGGCACCCCGGGCCCGTGATTGTAAAGGGACCCAGAAAATGGTCAGTTTTGTAAAAAAGAAGAAGATACGAAATAAACGTTTCTCAAAAATGGATGAAGAAGAGTTTTTCTGAACACTACATATAACACTGAACATTTTCGATACTTTAACATGTTTTTATACAAAAACTTTCCGTTTCCTACTTTTCGTTTTCAATTTTGCATTTGTCGCGGTGTCGGGCTCGGTCCCTACTCAATCTAGGCTCGGCTTGGTCTGCACAGATCAGAGTATGGTTAAACACTTTTCGAAAAGTAATAATTATTTAAAATTTAATTACTGTTGGAAATCAAATTTAATAAATACTAATTAATTACTTTAGGTTATTATAAAATGTAATTAAAATAAATACAGTCGAAACTCGATAACTCGAAACTGTTTAACTCGGCATGCCCCTTAGCTCGAAGACATCATTTTCCAATACATTTGTCTGTAAGACAACCAACAAAAAACTCTTAACTCAAGTAGAAAACTCTATAACTGGAAGCGAAACTTTTCATCCGTCTCCACGGGCATCTTCGGATGCCCAACAAACCGCCAATTACATACTTGGTGCCCAACGTAGGGGCCATTTCTGGTGCAGTATAGTACTGAAAAGAACCTCGTCAGGTTCCTTTTTGATTCTTCCTCTGATTTGTGTCCCCACAAGCACATTAAGGCTACTTGCTCTAAGTCTTAGGACTTAGCCACCTTACTTCACGTATTTTCCCTTCAAGTAACTATACTTTCCTTTGTAGTAGCCCCATCCTTCCCATAGAGTAATTTTTTTCTTTTTAGATTCAGTTTAACAAGGCAGCCCTGGCATTGTGTTCGTCTTTTGTGGTTTAGTCACGTATTTAAAGCCTCTATAGAGGGAGGATTCGAATTGCCGGCATTTAGTCTCTTTGGTGACCGGACGAAACGCGGAGGAGCCCTGGACACTTTTTTGTTCGGCAGGATTGTCCATTTAAGTAACTTAAAAATTTAACTTAGATGGTGGGCTGGTATCAACTCTAGAGAAGATGAGTTCGAATGTCCAAAGGTGTTGTTGACGACCTCCATGAAGTGCTCTCTCTACCGTCGCAGTTGGTGTTCATCAGTGATCCCTAGGGATCTTTCACGGGATGTTCAGTGGCAAAAGATTTACCGGTTAACGGCTCGATAAGTTTGTAAAGGGTTCCACTGTCACCACGGTAAGCCGCTTCCTCTGCCTTCTCCGCTAATGCATTGATGTTGTTGCGTTTGTTTCTGAAGAGATATTTAACTCAAGTTAATCTTTGACTGCGTCGTTAGTAGCTGAGTTAATTTGTTCCTTAACTCTTGCGTGCCGAGATTAGAGACCATGTAGTGTCACTGCTGAATGGTTATTGTTGTAGCAATGGTCAGAACTCGGTGTGTTAGTTAGTCACATGCCTACGGTTCGTCGTCATACCCGGTGTCGAGGGATAGAAAATTAGCTGCCTCTAGGTGCGTGGGTGCAACTGGGCAGTGAAAGATGTGGTCCACGCCATGAGGGGCTTCATTACAGGCAGGACAGATGTTCGAGACGTCCTGGTCAATGCGGGATAGGTAGGAGTTTAGTCGTGAACACCAGCCTGACCGAAGGAAGTTGGGTGAGTGTCATTCTCGTTGCTCTCGGAAGTCTTTCCTCTTCCGGAGATATCGTTGGTGGTATGGCCGAGAGAACTGGATTTGGACCTAAGCCCGCAATTGATTGAAGAACCTCCTCCTGATGTATCGCTACGATGGCAGCTGAATGGTCTTCTACCGCGCTGCAATCTCCACACAAAAGTTTGGCAACACGAAATAAATGAGTCCTTAGCGACGTTTCATCTACCGTCAATAGGAGTCTCATAAGATGATGGTGATTCGTGCGATTCGGTGGAATATGCACGTCTTAAAGATGAATCTTTAAGCTTTTGCACATTAAAACCTGGCAAGATTCTTGCATTTTGAGGGCGCTCGTAACCGCATTTCTGAGAGACTTACGCGGAAACAATAATCGGCGAATACCAGGGAGCCTTTCAGCCTATTCGATCTACAACTGATCAAATATTCACGGTAAAACAGGTGCTTGAAAAATGTCTTGAATTCAAATACATGTTGACTTCAGACAGGCATACGACAGCATCGGCCGAAGTGCTTTATATAAAATCATGCGACACTTTGGTATACCAACAAAATTAGTCCGACTCCGCATGACAATGTCAAATTCAATATCGCAGGTCAGAATCAACAACAACTTGACCGAAACATTTGAAACACCTTGTTCTTGAATATGTGATTTGAAAGCTACCAGTGGACACAACAAAGACCCTTTTAATAACGATTGTCCAAATCGTGGGATATGCAGATGCCATTAACATCATGTCAACATCGCCCAGGGAAGCGAAAGATATACTGCTAGTGCTCGATCAAGTGTCGAAAAAGGTTGACCTACAAATCAATAAGTCAAAGACGAAGACGTTAACACAAAAACTCGCAAAGTAGATCGAGCGTGCCGGAGATAAAGTTGGGCGATCATGACATTGAAAGGGTAGACAACTTTATAAACATTGGCGCGAACCTCCCAGTAGATGGCGGCGTAACTCTCGAGATCAAACGAAGGATACAGCTCGCAAACCGCACCCTTTACGCAGTTCTCCCCCTACCGAAGACCAGCTGCATCCACAGAAAAGCGAAGCTCCAAGTCTACGAAACTATAATCCGACCGGTATTATGCCATGGTTATGAGACTTGCACCCTCACTCGGGCATCTGAAAACATGATAAACGCACGATGGAAAACAATGGCGAAGAAAGAACAACAACGTGCTGTATGAGTTAATTGATGAATCAGAGACCTCTACCTATATATTCGTGAAAATTTGTTAACTGCAGTGAGGAGGTCATGTGCAAAGAATGGACGCACACCGAATCCCTAAAAAGGCCTTTGCTGACACCGGCAAAGCTGTGAGAGCGCGTGGCAGAGCTAAGAAGCGCTGGGAGGAGAAGTGCGAGAGGACAATAGGGAGTTGCTCGGCGTGCGGGATTGGAAATAGCGATGTGAAGACCGAGACGATTGGAGCCGACGACTTTCGGAAGCCATATCCCAGTAGGGACGACATCGCTAATAATGTATGTATGTAAATTTACATTAAAAACATTTTTGGTAGCCAATTTTATATATTTCTTAATAATGCGATGTATAAATAATATAAACACTTCGTTTAAAGAAAAGAAGACACGATATATATACATAGACCTTACAACTATAATTAATAATTAAATTTTGTTTTCTATAGAAAAAGGAGATGCATTTAACGATTTTTGATTGCATGATATTAATTGCCCTATAAGGTGCACATTTCCAATGCATAGGTACATACTACGTAAATATTTATGCGTAATTTGTCAGATACGTATTTCATCATGATAAGTAGAATATAATAATAGTTGAATATAAAAAATGAAACAGTTATATTTTAGAAAATGCGGTGTTTACTAACATTGTATTATTGCGATAGTGAAAGTGTTTGTTACAGAAGATCAAATTACCTTAACTATAAATCTATGTAAGCTTAAACTAGTAAAGAAAACCGTCAAAACATGAAACATACAAAGGAATATCTAAACATTCGTCGGTGCATCCATTGCGCATATTATACTCTTCATTACAGCGGCGGCTGCTAGAGATGAAAAATTTTGCCATTTCCGCGTTGATGTGCCATCTTTATAGTCAGAAATGCCTGAAAAAAAAATACATATACCGGTCATAAAGAACTGTACATAACCACATTAAGAGATGACTTCTCACCTTTTACTAATATGAAACTTTCTCTGCAATTTCCAATAACACTATCCAATACCGAGCTCATTTCCACGTCAGTTGCCAGCAGATTGTGCCTCTTGGCGAATTCACATCTCAAATTATCGGAACGGATTAAATCTCGACCGGATCCAATAGGTCCTAAATGCAGCCGAGTGGTAGGAACGCCATCGACTAAATCTGTAGGTTGTGGATGTGCAACTTCGATAACTTCGTGATTTCCAATATTCATGTACAGCTTGTCTGTGTTTGCAGCAGGCCGGCCAAAGGCACTTTCCGTTTTGCTTTGAAGATGTAGTAGACCCTCCTTTAAATATTGCTCCCATGGTTTTTTACCTTGCAGATCGGCTTGTAGGCTCTCTGCTAAGTGTTGGAGGGAATTGTCCTTTGGATAATAAGTTTTGACATCATCACCGCTAGCATAAACATACATGTAAGGTTTGGTTCGATTGGCATTTCTAAAAATAAAAAATAAAATAATGTTTTAATTTAAGACACATTTTGCTGAAATGGATTGTGGTCAGTCTCAATAATGAACAAAACTTCCGCATCGATCCTAGTGTCAGTTTGCTAATGGGGGAAAAGTCTGGGGTGGAGGATACTCACCCATTAATACTATTTCTTATTTTATCGCTGCTCGAAATAACAACATCACCCAAACGAACATGTTTCTTGTAGTCGGTGTAATGAGGAACACCGCCAGCTACACCAACAATGAAGACATAGTCGACCTTTTGGAATGTGCCCAATAGCCGCGTTGTAGTATTTCCAGCCGCTGTCATGGCTTCGCGGGTACTTCCAACTGATGGCAATTTCGTGCTGACAATACGGTGTGCTCCAATATTACCCAAAGTGTACACGTTCGATTCGCCTAAACAATGGAATTCAAATACACTGAATTTTAGAAATTCTTCACATGTTTGAAAATGAAATAAATTATTTGCCAGTAAAACAAAACCAAACACATCCTAATGATTCTAAAAAAAAGTGATTATTTACTTTGTTGGGAGTTCCTAATCACGACAGGAATCTGTGTGAAGAAACTCCTTTAAAATTAATGAAACACCATCTCAATCAAGGTTCCTAGCAGTTCTAAGTTAAGGCAATCTGCCTTGTCGCCTCCTTCATTGGCTTCACTAGTAACGGAACAGGCAACCCAAAATAATACTGATTTTATCCCTAATCAAGTCTGCTTTTGGACCTTGATTAAGGATGGTCCCAAATTGATGGCGTCATTGAAATCACTATAAAATATGAATGTATAATGGTGCAGGTACCATGCTATCGATACGGTGTTAGAATACTAGAAAAAATGTGCGAAAAATTATGTAGTCATGTGTGAAATGAACTTGGTATAGTCCCTAGAATTGTGTTACTTACAACTGATAATTCGATCTTGTAATGAGATGCGAAAATGTAAACAATAATTATGAAAGTTTAACAATAATTTGTAGTCCATGACATGTTTTTATTTTATACATTTTTATACTAATATGAATTTAGATTTATAGTGATGGTTTAGCACATAACTCTGTATGTAAGACATTTCTTCTAAATACACTTAGGTGTTATGTGAACCCTTTTCATCGGAGAAAGAAAGCTGAAGAGTAATGGTCTCTCATCACCAACGAATCGAAGATATCGGGCAGCTTCAAAGTTCTCACTGTTTCGCGGAAATAAAGCGATGGCATGATTTACTATTTTCGCGCCCTAACCCCTAGTGGGGCATAGCGCGTCAATTATTCCCATAAGGCTTAGTTGACGTTTCGTTAGCAGTAACTGGTTTGCATATTGCTAGCATATACCGTCTGCCCATTTAGCCGTATACCTGCAACAAATCGGGAAAGTTTGTGGCTTATTGTTACATCCCAGACCACAAGAGGAAGACACAAACATCCATGGTCAAGACGTCGACGGGACTCGAACCCGTAACTGACTGGAAGCATGAGGCATCAGACTGATGTCTCAACATTAATTTTTTTAAATTTAATTTGTGCGGTTCGTTTGCCCACCGTAAGATCACGTTTGCCCAGGAAGAATTTTCACTTGCCCACCCTTGCAAAAAAAAAGTTATTAACAAAATTATTTTTTTTTCAAACTGGCAAAAACAACGAATTTATTTTTTTCAAAATTGGGAATTTTTACGTTCTTTTGTTTGCCGAACGTTAGTCCAGAGTTGCCCACCCAAAATAATGGTTTTTCCATCTCTCCATTTTTTTTATTCAAAAAATAAAAATTTGGATCCCACATTATACCTACACTCTCACAACGATATTTTTTTTATTTAAATTGCGTAGTTCGTTTGCCCATCGCAAGCCCTCGTTTGCCAAAGAAAAAGTTTCGCTTGCCAACCCCTTCAACTTTTTTTTTTATAAAGAAGTAATTATATTGATCCCACTTGGCCGCCACATTTCAAATTTCCACCCTTTGGCTCCTTAAAGGACAATTTGTGAACGCAATCTGGACAGTTCGTTTGCCCGCCGTGGAGTATCATTTGCACAGGAAAAAATTTTGTTTGCTCATTCTTGCAAAAAAAAAGTTATTAGCAAAATATTTTTTTTAGATTAGATGCCCTTAATTTGGCTCCTTAAAATAGATTTTTTACGATGGGAATACTTAATGTGGCTAACTAAAAGAATTATGAAAACTGAGTTTTTCTTTTGCCCATCGTAGGACCTCGTTTGCACAGGAAAAAGTCTCGTTTTCCCACACTTGTGAAGAAAAAGTTAGTAGCAAAATAAATTTTCTAGGTTGGGAATTCTTAATTTGGCTCCTTAAACGACAATTCTGCAGTGCAAACTGGGCAGTTCGTTTACCCATCGTGGACTATCGTTTGCCCAGGAAAAAAAAATTCGTTAGCCCACCCATGAAAAAAGGTACAGTGAAACCTCTGCTAACGGACACCTTTCTCTAGCGGACACCCCTCATTACGGACAATTTTGAAAAGTCCTGAACGAAAGGTATGGGAAATCAATCCATACAAACCACCTCTGCAACGGATATCTCTCTAACGGACGCGGACAGTCTAAGTATTGATACCAAGAAATAAATTAACCTCTCCAGAACGGACACTACAATAGCTTTGAAAATTAAGAAACTCTAATTTGTCTTTTATTGATCAACTTAAACTTGCAAATTGACATAAAGACCAGGATAAGGCCTGTCAAAAGGAATATCAATAGGTGAGGACCAATTTATGCGCCTGTAAGCCTTCAAAAATCGTGAAAACACATCCCTTATTAAAAAAATATCATGATTTCAACTCAAGCTATTACGCAGCGCTTGTGTGGTGGCCGAAAAACTCAGCAATCTTCTGTCTTACTGAAGTGCAATAAGCTTCAACGCCTTGCCTGCCTTGGCTATGCTATGCGCACTTGTCCTACGCCAGCCCTGGAGGCGATTATTGGACTTACTCCGTTGCATATATTCATTCAAGAATCAGCAGCTCTAAATGCTCTTAGACTTCGTTTAACTTCCGACGTGCGTAGTGAAGAAAGCGGTCGCATGAACATTCTGAATCAAATTCTTGACGTGCACATCTGCTTGAGATCAGATTACATGATCACGGAGGTTTGCTTGGGCAGAAAATTTTCAGCCCTCATCCCTGACCGCTCTGAATCGGTAAATGGCACACCCTGTCCAGACCCTAGATGTATTAAGTGGTTCACCGATGGGTCTAAAACAGAACAGGGTGTTGGTGCAGGTGTCTTTGGACCCAACACCAGGATTTCGATCGCAATGGGAGTCTCACACAGCGTTTTTCAAACTGAGATCCACGCCATTGAGGTCTGCGCCAGGGTAATCTTGGAAACTGGACTTCGCTGCGCTTATATTGCTATCTACTCAGACAGCCAAGCAGCTATAAAAGCGCTCTCCTCATATAAGGTCTCTTTAAAACTGGTGAAGGAGTCTTACGAACTCCTTCAACTGTTGGCAACCAAAAACCGAGTCTTCTTGTGTTGGGTGCCAGGCCAACAGGGCATTGGTATGGTATGGTGGATAGATAGGTCTGTCTAGCGAGACTGAATGCCGTCTCTGTCTGGAGGACGTGGAAACGACCAAACACATCTTGTGCGAATGTCCCGCCATCGCGCGGTTCAGGATGTCACTCCTCAAGCAGGCTACTACCAGCGCTGCAGACTTCAGGTTGATTCCTGCTAAAGACTTACTGCCCTTTATTAGAAACGTGGATGGTCTTTTGGATTAATGGGCTACGGCACAATAGATTTTTTTATGGTCGCAATGCCTTTCTGCTGGGACAGTAGCTAGTCTGTTTTATCTTATCTTATTCGTTCAGGTAATGTTGCTTATTTTGCAGATGTCCGGTAAAATGACTCCTATTGACCATGTTTACAACAACAACAGTTTACAAGGGAGTTACTTCCCATAGCATGTTTCATCAGCTTCCAAATGATAATGTTGGTTGAAGTGCACGGGGTAGAAAACGTTCGTTTTCTCTTCACCACACTGCCAAAAGACCATAACTACTGTATACTGTTCTGGATCCTTTGGAGAAAGCGGGCATTTAAAAAAAAAAAAAGAAAAAAAAAGAGAAACTAGAGGTTTATTTTTTTTCGAAAACTGTTTTTCGGCGTAAATCAACAGGACAATTTCTGTGGCAATAGGTTTTTAAAAATCGTGAGATAATTTTTGTTGCTGATGGACGCGACTCACAAAAACGATTTTTGAAGGCTTTTTTCACCCTTCCTACACTAGTGGTAAAACCTGAAATTTTGCCTTCTCTGCTCTCTTCAGTTGGAAGAATAGTGGGAGCCTTACTTTTTTTTCTGAGCAGTGTATACATTTTGGAATCAACATTGGTGGTGGACGAACCTCTCCATAGCGGGCACGCCTCTGCAACGGACAATTTTGTTTTTGTTGGCACCGTGACTGTCCGTTGTAGAGAGGTTTCACTATATTAGCAAAATACATTTTTTAGGTTGGAAATACTTAATTTGACTCCTTAAAGGAAATTTTTTATGGCCCTATTCCTTGTAGTTTAGGTTCTTAGTTAAATCGTGAAGTTTACCTTATAAGGGAAAACCAGCCTGGTACCACTTAGCACCGGAAGCTCTGGATATATTCTGTTCTTGTTTTTTGGGATTTATAATTAAACAACAGAATTCAGCCTAGAGGGTTAGTAGTGAGACAGCATTCCGTAATATCTCACTGATAACGCTAGGAAATTTTCCCGATATGGCATCATAAATAAGTTAATTTAAAGAAAAAACAAGCCGAAGGTACAATACCCTTCACGCGAAGCATTATTACTTATGGTGCATTTGCCACCTTGAAATTAGTAGTAAAACTTGTTCCGATTTCACTGTTCCTATGAGAGGTATCATTACGCAAATCGTAGTCATTACTCAAATCGTGGAGCCAGTTGAAGGCGATGGTGGCGAACAGGACGAGGTGGAAAGTCGGCGTGGTTAATGCCCTATGCCCCACAAGGGGTTGACAGGATCCAGAGAGAGATGAGAGGTATATTATATAAAATATCACATCCGTGAAGGGTATAAATATTGGCTGCGATTAACTTGTTATTTGAGCGTTTTAGCTAGCGTAACTTCCCAGATATTATATTTTTAGTCATGTGAGGTGGAGAATTTTCAAGAAAAATGTAAATGCCAGTGGCAGGCTAAAGGGTTAAGAATTCGAAAAAATGTTTCTGAATATTTTTTGGTGGAAACTGCATGGGCAATTACGTGTTGCAAGGAATACGTCGAGTTACAAGTAATCCTGTTTATGACAAATAAGAGATTTTTCAATAATTTTGAAGTTATTGCTGAAAGTTTTTTAATTTTTTTAATTTTATTAAGTTGCATTATTCCAACCACTCCAAATCATAAAATATTTCTCTTCATGAAGTAATGTACTACGATCAAAACGTACACTTTATTTATAAAATTGTGAATTTCGTTAAACACAAGAAACACAGAAAAACGTAACACAGAATATACAAAACATAAAACACAGTGTGACAAAACACAAAAGCAAAGCAACAATCTTCTGCATATATCCACTTTCCATTGACGGATATTTTTTTCATTCAACTCCTTTTTTTTTGTTTTCTCTTACCAAATCGTCGTTTCCTATGCCAATGTCTCTCTAATCCATTAAATGTTTTTTCGGGAGATTTTCGAAGGGTATTTTGTCTTGAGTCAGGGTCTTCCCGTTTCAACAAAAAAGAACGTTAATGAAAATATACAATTTTGAAAAGAAACATAGAAATTGTTAATTTTTAATAAAAGGGTTATGAGAGAATCATAAAGAAGTACACAGTGCACGATATTCTATTGCTTTGCGAGCACTGAATTCAGTTAATCTGTTAGATTTTAATAATAGCGAGACTACACGACTTTTCAGTAGTTTATTCATACTTCTAACGAAAATATTTCTCAGAATACTTACCGACGGTTGTATAGCGAACAAATGTTTCCTTATTTTCAAGCATAGCATCGACTGCTAACTTTTCACAATATTGTGCTGTAATGATGGCGATCGTTGGCTGTTTATTGGAAGCAATTGTTGGCATCTGCTGGACAACCTAGAGAAATAGAAATTAACTATTATTCACTGTAGTCTATAACGAATCACGAAAAAAAACTAAAATAATTATATTTCGAAGATAATTAATTATTGTACTTCGCGCCAAAAAATAAGCCGCAAAAGAAGTCGAATCATCTCGCAGAGTAAAAATTGTAGCTTCTCAGCTACAGTTTTAAGGGATAGAGGACTAAAAAATTTCACTGAAAGCATCTTGACGACTCGACGGGAACTGTTGGTACGTAGATATTCACCCTAGAAATGTGGTTTACTCATAAAATCGATACAATTGAACGTAATGTCACAACGAAATGCTAACGCTTTACACAAGAAATTATCATAATTGGCTTAGGGCTTCGAATCAACCTGCCCATTGACATTTTATACATAAATAGATGAGCCAATATAGCGTTTTATTTAGTTGTTACGAAGGTGTTCATTGCTATAAGAAGCATTTTCAGAACACATTTCGTAATATGAATCAAACGCTGTCTGATACTTTTAACACCTAAGTGCAGCCGCAACAAGTGTTTCGCACAGTTTAAACGAAAACTCTCATGGAAAGTGATTATCCTATTACATTAATCATTTTATGTTATGTGACGGAGTACAGCCAAAGTAATCTCGCATCGCGTCCCGTCCACGACGACGTTCGTGGCCATGGATGTGCAGGAGGTGCATTCTCCGAAATCAATTTATACCGTCGTAACGTCAACTGGGCCACATGGAAGAGTTCACATCCAAGGCCACGAGCGTCGTTGTGGACGGGATTCGAACCCGAAACGCCGGTAGCCAAACATGAGACTGAGACTTTCCTTTTTGTATATTAGTGGAGGAGGCGAGTGGCTGCTATTTGTTAGGCTCACCCCGCAACTCCCGGTGACTGAACAGGTCTGCCAGCCAACGTCATGGCGGTTCATTGGAGAGGTTTTTCCGGCATCCTTGAAGTTTTGCGACCTTCACGGTCAATTTCCACACCTCAACCTTCGCGATCCGTTACAACAATGGCGCTCAACGTAGGGAGCGTGTGTTATGGAGCACTCAGAAGACGAGGAAAGGAAAATGGCCGTCAAGACCGTGGGTCACCCAGGGCGCTGAAACTCAAACCCTCTTCATTTATTTACCCGCAGTCGACGTGCGTTGGTAGAGCAGCTCACAGCTCAGCTGTGGGGAGTAATGGTGTGGGCAAACGCAGGTACTGACCTCCTCCATTATCGAAACAAACTTCGCACGTCTGTCCGATAACAACAAGCAAAAATTAAAGAAAGTTACGTTAAAGGGCCAACAAAAAAAACAGACTCAGAGAAAGCAAAGTGGTTTCTACACCAAACTCCCAAAACAATATATAAAAAAAGGTTCCGTGCTGGGACTAAGGGCTGCCAGCGCACCTCGACTACGGGTAATTGGCGAGGGTTTGTGTTTCGGCACCCTGGATGACCCACGGCCTTCACAGCCACCTCCCATACCTCGTCCTCCGAGCACTCCTTTAAACTGTATCCTCCCGTGGTTTCACGAAGCAAAAGTTCCTTTTCAACTTTCGCATTGAAATTTCCCAGCAGTATCCTTATTTAGTCAGATATCACGTTCATAACCAGAGTCTTAAATTTTATGGCAAAAAAGATTGCCTTATAAAACTGGCCTTATAACATAACCCTCACACCATTTTACTTCATCTTATTTAAGGGCTTTCTGTTTAAACGAAGTACTCTTTTCCTAGTGGAGCTGCTATTTATGTTTATACCCTAGACTTATAGTATAGGGTATATTGTTTTTGTCACGACGGAAATATGTAACACCTTAAAGGAGGCTCCGGAGGTATAGCAATGTGTATATATAAATGATCGGGGTCACCTCCTGATTCGATTTAGCCATGTCTGTCTGTCTGTCTGTCCGTCTGTCTGTCTGTCTGTCCGTCTGTCTGTCCGTTCGCACGATAACTTTCGATAAAATGAAGCTAGAGCCTTGAAATTTTGGTCAAATGTTGGAAGTGTGATCTAGTTGGATGGTATTGAAAATGGGCATGATCAGGCCAAGAGAACGCCTACCTCCCCTACATATGTAAAATACATAAATGTATCTATAACTCCCGATTAAAGAAACATGGTAGATTACTCATGAGGGTAATCTCATACTCTCCTGGGAAAATAAAACTGATAAGTTGAAAACTAACGGTAATTTTCTTACAAAGAACCCCGTACTACCCTACTTTTCAGGTTTTTTGTCTATAACTCCTGAACCAATTGACGTAGACACCTGATTTTTGGCGTGTAACCTTGAAGTGAGAAGCTGCTTAAGTTCTAGTAAGTTGGGCATAATCGGATAAAAGGAACGCCTACCCCCCCTACAAATTTCCAAAAATTAAATATTCCTTTAATTACGATAACTTTCGAAAAAATGATACTAGCAAGTTGAAAATTTGAAAGGATGTTGCTAATAAGACCTACTTTGTTGGTATTGAAAATGGGCAAGATCCGACACAAGGAACCCCCACCTCCTCGACAAATGAAACTTCAAATAAGCGATAACTTTTGATAGAATGAAGCCAGCAACTTGAAATTTTGGTCAAATGTTGAAAGTGAGATTGAGTTAGTTGGCATTAAAGATTAGTAAGATCCGACCTAAGGAACCCCTACCTTTCCTAGAAATCAAACTTAAAATAAGCGATAACTTACGACAAAATAAAGCTAGCGACTTTAAATTTTGGTCAAATGTTTGTAGTATGATCCAGTCGGCTAATATTGAAAATACGTAAAATCCGACCAACGAAACCCCTACTTCCCCTACAAAAGTAACTTCAAATAAGCGATAACTTTCGATAGAATGAAGCTAGAGACTTGAAATTTTGTTTAAATGTTTGTAGGGGGATCTAATTGGTTGATGGAAATGCTGGGCAAGATCCGACTCAAGGAACCCCTATCTCCCCTACAAGTGAAACTTCAAATAAGCGTTAATTTTCGATAGAATGAAGCTACCGACTTGAAAAGTTGGACAAATATTTGTAGAATGGGTTAGTTAATTGATTTTGAGAATGGTCAAGATCCCACTGAATGAGTGCCAACCTCCCCTATGAACTGGCCATATAAGAGACCCACTTTTAATGCATATGGTCGTTGCCAATTGGGACTTTTGGTATCACCACTAGGTCTGTACAAGTCTAGGGTATATACGCTTCGGACTCCGGGCGAAGCTTCGGCCTGGTTTTTTTTTCTAATTTTACTGAAAAATACTTATAGTAGCATAAAGAGCTTGCAATGTCAGTGGACAAAAGTCCTTGAAGTTAGAGGGCGCAACTACATCCACAGGACTATGCAGTAGATTCATTCATCACCTCTTCATCAACACTAAACGAAACTATCGTTTATTGTACTAAATATTCCCAAGGACATTCACATTTCCTTCTGAATTGAAAAGCCTTTTTGCTCAGTCACAATATTTGCCTTTCAATTTCGCCATCCTTTCTGCAAAATCTCTTTCGTCTCACAAATGTATATAATAAACGTCTGGCTGTTGTTACTTCCGTGTTCGTCACCAAACATTGCAGTGTCAACGTCCCCGATTCATTGCAAGATTTATGCTTTTTGTATCTTCCTCATCATTGCAAATTCATACACAAGTTGACAAATGTGGAAGAACGACCTAACGAATATACTCTCGTACGTAATCCAAATGTGTAGGAATAGAAGCGTAAAGGATTCCACAGGAGAGATAACCTTTTGTTCCACTTTTTGCATTGTATCTTATATATTTTAGAATATCTTACCTTTATATCCTTATCTTCGTGATGAATTCTCGTGTATGCATTGTAGCCCATTGACTTTATAAGTCCACGATTTTGCAAGGAGATAATAACTTGTAGTACATCTTGTTCATTCCAGCCATTATCCCTGTATGGAAGAGATAAAATGTAATTAGGTTGATATTTCATTTATACGCAGGATTATACTTTTTATTAGCATTTTGGGTGTTTAAATTTTGATGATATGGTTTAACATTGGAAAAGGGATTAAGGGACATGGCCCAACTTGGTTGTTACGCAAAACATGGTATTCATGAAGGCTTTGTTGTAGGAAAGGTGTTCTAGATAAATTAGGTTTTCATAAAGCATTTATTTAAGGTACAAAATATGTATAAAAAATTTCACTCCTAGGCTATGTTAATCAAAGGTTGAAGGATAAGCGAAGTCCAAAACATTGGAGCATAAGTATTTTTAGGTTCCACCTAAAACTGATTTTTTGTCGTTTTGGTACTTGTCAGGCCTGCGTAGACTCAACACCAAATATGGTGTGCGTAAATAGGCACCCATCGTTAGCAGTGGCGGATCCAGAGAGAGGAGGGGGGCCATGGGGCCCGGACCTAAATGTATATACTAAACATTTTAGAGGAGGTCTGTTCTGGTTCTGTTCCATTTGGCCCAGTTGACGTTTCTGTGGCATAAACTAATTTCGGAGAATGCAGTCGCCAGCATATACCGCCAACTTATACGATGCCTTAGATTGTTCCAGAAATAAAAACGCACAGTAAAAGCGAGACGAAACACCGATTACAACCACGCAATCAAAATCACGTCATTTTTTCACATTTCATCCTAATAAAAACATATTCATGTTAAAAACTATACTCACTTTGCCAAATCTTCAGGCGTGACCGGATTTGGATATGCTTGTTCAATTAATTCGAGGACCTTTTCCTGAGTAAGTGGCGGGATCTCAAATTGCGACTCTTCCATCGACACTGTAACAAGAAAAAAATGCAATGTTCAATTTATGAAAACAATGAACTTCTACGCTGTATTTCTACTACACACAACAACATATCACAAAATTAACTTAATCAAATGCATAAAAAACCAAACGACACAGAAGTCAAAAAACAATGAACCAGGCAGTGGGTAACCTTTACACTGCATTAATTTTTAAATATTGCCAATTTGAGCATGCAGACAGTCAAATGAAGATACTGGAAATCAGAACAAGAGATTCTGATTGGCATGGGAAACTTTTGATTGTTAAGTGTGAATTATGATTTGAATTGTTGATAAATTCAAAATGTAAATAGGCAGCATTGTATGGTAAAATCACCTCTGGAAAATTTATAAAGGATACAAGTAAAAATCAAATATCGTCGTTGATAAGTTGTGTAATACGAGGGTAAGGTGAAAAGTTAACGGCCTGACAATGAAAGACTGCGATTTTCAGTTAAGAAATGATTTTATTTTTCTACATAATCTCCCTTGACTTCAACACACTTGGTCCAGCGTTTCTGCGACATCAGTATTCCTTCTCGGAAGTGAAAGTCTGGGAGGCTGTGAAAATATTCATCTACGGCCTTCTCAACTTCTTCATTGGATGCGAAGCGCTTCCCAGAACCAAATTTCTTCAAGTTTGGGAACAGATGGAAGATGGAAGTGAGGATGCCAAATTAGGAGAATTGGGGGGATGGTCGAGTAAATCGTACTCCAAATTCCGCAGTTTTCCCAACACTTGTGCGTTGTCCTGGTGAAAGATGATTTTTTGCTCCTTTAAGCCAGCGCTTGTTGTTCGTGTAATGCGTGTTTGTTACCCTACCCTAGACTTGATAGATACGCAAAAGAACGCACCTATAATTAACCGCTACTACTGAAACTAAGCTCAACTAAGCCTCATATAAGTTATTAACACAATATGCCCAGTGCGGGTCAGAACAAAAAAGTAAACCTCTTTTTGGCACAGTTTAATCCTCGCATGAGATAAAAAAAAATGGGCAAAGATTTGGCAGAAATATTGCTAAGGACCCTACAACTGATGGACAAAAATTTTCCAATTTTCATCGTCCTCGAGCTCGTAATGAGTCGGTGAGTAGTTGATCATCTAAGAGCTCATTTTGAAAAACCACAGGTCCTCCATCCTCATAATCTAATTGAGCTAGGTACTAAAAATTAGCTCGAGTTCAAGCGTGTAGCAACTCACCAATTCATCATCTTAGGCAGCACGGAATATGCTACGGTAATTTTTAACGACTTTGCAGCTACTGCATTGTAGTAATACTTTCACTCATTTTATTGAGTTATTTAAAATGTGTCGCTACAAAAAAAAAATCGAAAGAGGGGTTAAACTACCCCCTCTCCTCTTTCCCACCCACCACGTGTGCGGGGTCGCTGATTGCGAATCTGCAGTCACAATTCCAAAAAATAAAAAAAATAAAGAAGTTTCTGAACGGCAACCAACGGTCAAACTTGCTGAAAAAAGCTGGTAGGAGGTTTTTGGGTCGCTGATTGCGAATCTGAACTCTAAATAGCAGAAAAAAACAAATGTGGGATCCAGAATGGCAACACTTCTTTTATAAACACGACCGATCTTACTGAAAAAAACTGGTAGGGAGCTGATTCGGTCGCTGATTGCGAAACTGAAGTCAAAATAGCAAAGAAAGAAAAAAAAATTAAGGAAATTCTGAACGGCAATACTTTTTTCGAAGAAACGGACAAACAGTTTGCAAAAAGCTGGGGTTACGTGAGTGGTTTCGCTGTAAAATTACTTGAAACATGAGGTTGGTAAACATTAAATTAAAGTAAACGCTCTCCACAAGTGCGCATATTTTTTTCCTATGGGAGCGCGTATGTTACCGTACCATCAGTTATTTGCCATTGCCCAACAGAACAGTACCTGTGACTCGTACTCGGGCGAGATTGTGAACGCGCATCTCGCACAGGCTACTTGCCTCGGGCATTCTCGCCGAATATACTCGCCTCGTCAACTTGGCGAGAATGTAAACCGGCCATAAAAGCTCCACCCCACCTGATATCAATAAAATCCAATTGAAAATACAATCCATTTTATTTTACACTGCAATACAGCGATATGTAGATACATATATCTTCTAATCTAGTCAGTAGTTCAGTTCTCCATTCTCTTATTTACAATAACGACTCAGACTTCGACGAATCTAGTTCACCCACTCTTCTGTTCTTTCACTACATCTCCAACTCCATGAGGGACGACAGAATCGTTTCATATACGGAGTAAGTCTGCGAACATAGTTTCTTGAACCTACTCCGTGGTCGGACTCGAAGTAGGTCTACCTGATCCGCAAGAGGAGCAGCCACCATACAGATTACTCGTCGCGGTGGGGGGCGAATTGAAGACTTCGTAAACAAATATTCGTACAGTGCGAATTGTCGAGAAACAAGTTGACGATCAATTGACTTTCAACTTTAATCCAGATGTGATCCAATACGAGAACTGGATCATCAACGCTGAGCCGTTTTGTATGGGAATTGATTTTGATTCGGTGAAAGAAACACGGCTAATATTTTAAAATGAAATAATTTCATTCCATGGTTTTACATTGTATTAATTATTGATAGGTAGTCCGGATGGCGCAACGGTTAGCACGTTCGCCTTCAACGCACTGGTTCGATTCCGGGGATTTACGTGTCGGACTATGAGCCCACTCAGCTGTTAAATGAGTACCCATTATGGGGTAAATAACTCGGTTGAGCGTGTTGCTGATCACATACCTCTGCACAAAAACCGTCACGATCTAGAAAATGAGATGATGCTAACTCATCTCGAGGCCGTGGTTCAAATTGGACTGTTGCGCCAGTTATTTATTTAATTATTGATAGGCAACATTTTCGAATAATTTACACCTATACAAAAGGAAAGTAATTCTTTAGCTGCAAAATTTTATTTCAACAAGATCAACGTAATAAAAAAAAGCTATAAACAACTTTTAAAACGTCATTATATTCAATTTGCTTAACTTTTATGGACTACTAACACAGCCATAACACCGAAGTTTGGGGAAATCGTGCGACTAATTGGAGCAGTCACGCAATAATGCCTCTTTTTCAATTACCTCTATAAAAGTTGCTATTTTCGTAAAAATGGGGTTGCTGGAAAGTTGTAAGGCTGAAATATCTTTTCGAACTAAATACCTACAGTAAGTCACAGTCAAAATGAGCCACTCTTTATGTTAGTGAAAGAATTACTTAAAAATGAATGGTATTTCCATTCAGATTAAAATTATGTTTATGTAAATTTATTGTCACAACATGTAAGTCTCTTATTTCAGTGTTTTATAATTATTTTTTTCTTCCTAGTATGCACACAAAAACGATATTAACTTCAAAAGTTCAAAAATACACCTCACAGTCAAAACAAGCAACTTAAATAAAAGTAAAAAGCATATACAGGTTGCCCCGCTTCAGATGGTAAATACTTTACTGCTAGATAGTATCGTTCATTTGTGGAAAATTGTCACCAAAGTGGACACTCTGTCTTTAACCGTTACAGAGTTATAGCATTTTTTGTAAATTGTGTCAAAAAGCTTGACTTTATGGACAAAATCAAAATTTGTCACTCTCCCAATCATTTAATCCGAGATTTGACCTCATTTTCAGAAACTATTTTACATAAAATTTCACATAAAACATATAAAATTTCCGGGTTTCGAAATTCACCGTTACTACAAAGATGCAACTGTTCATACTATTAAAATCGATTTTTCATCGAAAATTTAAATGGTATTTTCACAACGGTATTTTGACTTGACAAATCTGCAAATTTTACAAAAGTTGCCCCAATGTGTTGTCTTTCTAACGGTATATTTCTTTGATACGTTTTAATTTTCGAATAATACGCATTAAAGAAAAAAACATGGCGTGGATATAAAACAAATTTACTTCAACGTTTACTTAACAGGTAGTCCATGCTGCCAACGAAAAATAGGAAGAAAAGATAGTATACTTTTGAAATTTGGCACAATTACTATAATATGGGGAGTCCTCTAAATAGATGCTCCAAAGTCACTGTTGCTAGGAGGTCCGGAAGTCTAGGGCAAAGGGGGTTACAAGTCCTTTTTTACAGTTTTTCGTGAATATTTCGAATCGGTTTCTCCAGGCCATGTTTTTTCCTTTAATCCGTATTACTCTAAAATTTTCAAATCCAAACGTATCAAAGAAATATACCGTTGGAAAGCCAACACATTGGGGCAACTTTTGTAAAATTCGCAGCAGTTCAAAGTACCGCTGCAAAATTACCATTTGAATTTTCGATGAAAAATCGATTTTGACAGTTTGAACAGATCTTTGAAGTAACGGTAAATTTCGAAACCCGGAAATGTTATATGTTTTATATGAAATTTTGTATAGTTTCAGAAAGTGAGGTCAAATTACGGATTAAATGATTGGGAGAGTGGCAAATTTTGATTTTGTTCGGAAAGTCAAGCTTTTTGGCACAATTTACCAAAAATGCTATAACTCTGTAACGGTTAAAAACACAGTGTCCACTTTGGTGTCAATTTTCCACAAATGAACGGTACTATCTATCGTTAAAGTATTTACCGTCTAAAGCGGGATACCCTGTACATATATGCTTTTTACTTTTATTTAAGTGGTTCATTTTGACTGTGAGGTATATTTTTGAACTTTTGAAGTTTATATCATTTTTTGTGTACCAAGAAGAAAAAATAATTATAAAACATACTGAAATAAAAGACTTATATACTTGTCGCGCTCGGTGGCCGTGATCGTTCGGTCACCGCTTTACGATACTAATCTAGAGCTCGGAGATCAAATCCCGGCGCGATCAAAAACTGCCTGTCAGTACTAACAGAACTCTCAAAGTGGTCCGGGCTTGTCAGTATAAAGACGGCGCGGATAGGAGGTGCATGCTAGCAACTGCACTTCCGAAAAGTAGATATGCTATTGAAACGTCAACAAGACATAGAAATGCTAGAAGTGTTGACGGCAATTAGAGAGAGAGGAAAAGACTTATATGTTAAGAAATAAATTTATATAAAAACAATTTAAATCTGAATGGTTTTTCAGTCATTTTTTAACATAAGGTGGTTCATTTTGACTATATCTCACTGTATATCTTTTTTATGGACACATGTATAGATAAAAACAAATATGTATAGTTATTATATGCAGTATGTACAATTTAGCTTTCATAATCTGCTATAAACTACTCGTAGGGTATGTTAGAAATTAATTTTGTTAGGAAAAAACATTTCAATTCCCACTGAATAAAAAAAAAGTTTATTACACAAAATCCATTATTATTAATATGCTTTGAATGTACAACAACATTTTTATTTAGTGATTGAACCAATTACTGAATATTGGTTTTTGTGCGACATTAACGTTTCTTGGGGGGTTAATCAAAATCCAAACCAAAAATTGTTTAATCGTTTCACACCAACATCGGAAGCATATTAATGTTCATATCTAGTTAAAACGCCTTCATTGTAAATATCCAGCCAAAGCGCTTTCACCAAATCATCACCATCACCTGTTTGCTTTTGTGCTTGAATTGCATCCTCGAATTTCCTATTACAATCACCGTAACAATATATAAGGTAGCCATCTCTAGCTATAGACGTTTAGATGAAGAAATTAAAAATTTAGTTTAAGATTTAGATATCCTGAATTAGTTAACAATTATTATATCCAGAATATGTGCAAGAGAGATCTAAGTATCTACGATGGATAAATAGTGTTAGATGTAGCGAGTGACAGATAGAATAAAGTTAAATATGTTTCAGAGAACCTTCTTGTAAAAAACATATTTTCCTAAGAGTGCTACGCAAATTAGCATTCACGTTAAGTACAAAACAAATCTTCTTGTACACAAAACTAAGGAACTACAGGAAATCTGTGCAAAAATCTTGAAAACTTCGAGTATTATAAACTTAGGTCACCGATGTACATATATAGTATGAGAACCCGATCTTGCACAACACATTTCTAGATTTCAGCACGGATTCAAGTGATGTAGAGCACGATACATATTTAAATCCTTACGAGACTATAAAAATCATAATGATTCTAGGAGTAAATAATCATATACAGCAAGCTCTACATGAAAAGGAATATGCATTGATAAAATTGACCTACTTGTGGGCTAATTAAATAAAACAATACAAACTTGTGTTTTTATTTGCGACACGCAACTGTGAGGTGTGGTAGTTTTTTACCATACTTCACATACTCTAAGCTGCAAAATTTAAAATTCTAAATCCTAAATGTGACATAATAAAAAGGCTACTTACGTGGTCTGGAAGGCGGCGCTGATGTTTCCTCCAATATTTTCAATTCGACTTCCAGTGACTGTATTTCGTCATATCCTCTCTGTAGAAGTTTCATCATTTTCTTGATAAACCCAACGTAATCTATAAAAAAAAAACATCGTTTATATTTCCCATATTCCCATTTCTTCACATTTTAAAATATTTCTCACCTCTTGGAAACTCCTTCGGACTGACCAACTCCCGAAAGAAATCTTGTGCAATTTGTGCCATTTTGTCTTCATCCTTCAACCATTCGCGAAACCAAAAGCGAAGTGTTCGTGACTCTTGTGAATGATTGCCCGTATTCGAGCTGACCAAGAACACTCGAAACTCCAGACTAAGTTGAGCGGGTAGGTTAGCACTTTTCGGATCTTTGTGGGTGTCCTTGTTGATGATAATGCCCGTATGGTCGCCGCCCGCCACGTGCACTCTATCGGAAATTTGGTCGACCAATTTCCTTTCGATAAGGATAACCGTTGAATTGGACGTTTTTCCTTTTGGTGTCATCACGACTTGCTCCCGTTCTGTATTAGGCGGTGTGTTGCACTCGCTACGACCATTTCCATTCTGCACGTTCAAAGTGTCCCCACCGTTGTTGCCGTTCACTGTCTGATTTCGATTTGCTTTATTGGGTTTTGGCGGGGCCGGCGGGGGCATATTTGGTGGAGATTTTGAAGACATTATGCGCTATTGGAATTGTTTCGTTGCTAAGGTTTCGAATTTTACTGAAGAAGTTTGATTAATAATATATTCGTTGTGGTGGTGGTGCCTGCTATACCGTGACGGGGAGGTGACCTGAAAATTTCCGATTAGAGCAGGTTATTATTTCGAATTGGAATAGGTTAAGTCAGTTATGATAGGGTTGGACAGGAATGAAGTATCGAGATAAAAATGTCACTCTATATTTGCAAAAAGTATCAATTCTAGTTGAATATTTCAATGGCCACGTTCATATCGTGGAACTATAAGGAGTAATAACTAGGTCCCATTAGGGTTAGTACTAATTCGTGGTGTATTTATACCGACCGGCACTAAATATGTCAAATGTTAGTTTGCCACTTCGGTTTGATATGAGATACTGGTTCTTAGATTAGATTGTAAGGTGGACGTTGAACCCCGTAGGGTTCAGAGTCCCTGAGTATGTTAACATGTCTAACCTGTCGATCAAGTTTGATCGAGCTAATTAATTTGCTCACAAGATACGGCGAAGCCGAGGCGATGTCATCTGCCTCTGGATAGGCGGCTCTGAAGCGGTCTCTACGTCGCCGGGCTAGGGCGTCGCAATCGCATAAAAGATGGGTCAACATCTCATCGATTTTTCCGCAGAAACGACAGCTCGAGTCAGATTGTTCTCAAGTGCAACTCTCAGGCACTAGCAAGTATGCCGCATATGGTTCTTACCTAGTTCCGGTTTAACTTGAGCAGTTCACTTAATCTGTTAAATGAGTAGCCCGAAACGAAACCTTTGCCTGCCTCAACCCTGATGATTATCCCAATGGTCAATAGCTTTACCACGTTCCCAGTTTCTGTTGAGTTTCTTAATTATACAGGTTGGAATACCGCAAAAGGGTTCTGGCCCTTAAAAGGGAGTAGCCGAAGCTCTTCTGGCTAGTTTGTCAGCCTGTCATTTACACCGACATGGCCAGCCACTCAGAATAGAGTAACTCTACTACGAGAGCCTACTTTGTGTAGTACATTTTGGCAGCTACATACGATCTTGGATGTTGTAGTTCTTTTTGGCAGCGCTTGAATGGCCGCCTGGCTGTCAGAGAATATTGCCAAGTTTTTGCTGTAGTAGCCAATCTTCAGGCATAACTCGGCACACGCCTCAATGACATGCACTTTCGCCTGGAAAACAGTAGCATACTTACCCATGGCTGGAGCCCACAATGCCCGCCCCAGTACCGTCATTGATTTTCGAGCCATCCGTGAATCATATGATGGTGTGAGGGGTAAAATTGGAAAATATTTCTCCTGCCAGTGTTCTCTGTTCCATATAACGGCGGTAATCCGTTTCTTGCATGAAACTTCATTCACAAGATGATCAGATGGCATTCTTATGACAGTATTCTCATTGAGCCAGCTACATACTTTGTTGAATTTAGCTTTGCAATCCAGAGGGCTATATAGAGGGTCTAATTCCGCACATCTTACCTATGTATTGCCTACATATCCACAAAGCCTTAGTGGCCCTAACTGCGTCTACCCTGAAATGTTGCTGCCAGAATAGTTTACTATCGAGGGTGATGCCCAAGTATTTGGTGTGATCTCCCATGGGTAAGGGTGAGTCGCACATTTTGGGGCGTCTGATGTTACTAAGGTTTCTTCTTCTACAGAATGAAACTGCCTTGGATGGGTTAACTCGAAGTCCGTTGTCGTTACATCATTCTGGTACCATAAAAAGAGCTTAAGGATGCCTGATAGAACCTCCTCGAACTTTCCTTTAACCAATATCACCTAGTCATCGGCGTAGTTCCAGTTTTCGCCAACTCATGCCTTCGTCGAATTCTAGGAATTTTCTGGCCCGAAACAATATCAAATGAAGTGCTATGTCGGCGTACGGGACAGATGTCAAACGACGAATTGATACGCGGGCGAAAATGGCAGTGGATAGGTCGAACATTGCGGAAGAGTGAAGACTGCATTGCTTTGCATGCCATGAAATGGAACCCCATTTCGAACCAAGGCCGACCAAGAGGGGGTCCTAAAATCACATGGCGTCGATTTGTGGCAACGGAGTGTAAGGTACTTAGTAAGTCTTTTGGGAGGTTGCGCCCCATGGCCCAGAACAGAGTACGATGGCGTGCAGGAGTTGGTTGGTTGGTTGGTTAGAGTGGCTGTTCCATTCCAGCAGGGAAAGAGAATACAATTAGCGTTAGGTACGCCGTTTTGATGCCACATGCCTCATGAGAGGAATAAACCGTTGATATCAAGAACGTTCTGAGGTATTCGTCCTCAGATCCATCCTGTGGAGTTAACAAAACGTATTATCTCCCCGATACTCTTCGAGGAGATTTCGGATATATCTTGGAAGAAAGCGCTGCCCAATTCTTGATGTCTGATTCTCGCAAGAGCCGGGCATTTGCACAAGAAATGGATCAGAGTTTCCTCCTCCTCCTCATTCCTGCAGCTGCGGCAGAACATGTTGTAAGGTATACCCAATCTGGCCGCGTGCACTCCCACTGGCCAGTGCCCCGTCGTAATCGCTGTAACTTTTGCGACATCCGAACGGGCTCTCTTCAGAAGGGCATTAGATTTACGTGCATCATATGATGGCCATAATTTCTTAGACGTGCCACACGTTGTCAGTGCGCCCCATCTTCCACTAGCCTGTGTCATGAAGTGTGTATGAATCTCATTTTTAACGGCACTAAACGGCGGGTGGACAGTCACCGCGAAGGACTCGTGTAGTGCAGAGCCCTGTCTCGCCAGTTGATCTGCCCACTCGTTCCCCTCTATGTTCCTATGTCCTGGAACCCATAGAAGAGAAACTCTGAAGAGGTCCGCCAGTCCAGCCAGTTCACTGCGGCATTGTTTTACTATTTTCGATGAAATTGTTATTGATTCCAGAGCCTTAATCGCGGCCTGGCTGTCTGAGAAGATGGCGACACTCCTAGTGGTTCCCTTATTGCCAGCACTTTAGCTTGAAATACGCTTGCATAGTCTGGGAGGCGAAAAGACATTGATGCACA
Source organism: Chloromyia formosa (assembly GCA_964017055.1). Taxonomy (NCBI): domain Eukaryota; kingdom Metazoa; phylum Arthropoda; class Insecta; order Diptera; family Stratiomyidae; genus Chloromyia; species Chloromyia formosa. Next base: position 141,073,066 of record OZ024813.1, read on the forward strand.
GAGATCCTCAGAAAAGACCCCCGCACCGACTCCACAATCCATTTTAGAGCCATCAGTGAATATTTTGCAGTCGTATCCTCCGGTCACCTCTCCCTCACTCCATTCCGCTCTCGTTGGAAACCTTGTTACGAGGTGCTTTTCAAAGTCTACTTCGGTGACGATATAGTCTGTTGGCAACATGTCTCGAACACCGACAGGTAGAGACTCTAGTATATTGCTATGCCCATATGGCTTGGACGTCCAACATCCAGACTCCCTTAGTCTGACAGCGCTGCACGCCGCGTTAAATTTTATTTGTAGGTCTAAAGGGAGTAGACCCAGGATGATATTAAGTGCATCCGCTGGACATGTACGCATAGCTCCCGTGACTGTGATGCAAGCGGTTCTTTGCACTTTGCTCAATAGGTCAATATTATACTTCCTACGAAGAGCTGGCCACCATACCAATGCTCCGTAAGCGAGTATAGGTCGCACTACAGCCGTGTATAGCCATAAAACCATCTTTGGCTGAAGACCCCAGCTTCTGCCGCAAGTTCTCCTGCAGGCGTAGAGGGCTATATAGGCTTTCTTTGTACGATGCTCAATGTTCATCTTCCAACTAAGCTTCGAATCGAGAATGACTCCGAGACACTTAGCGTTGGGTGACAGTTTTAAAGAGTGGCCATTAAGTTGTGGGAGTTGAAACTCCGGTATTCTGGTCTTTGTGGTGAAGAGGACTAACTCGGTTTTCCTCGGGTTCACACTAAGGCCACACTCTGCAGTCCAAGTGTTTACTATGTCCAAAGCTCCGCTCATGATTTCGCTCATGACTGTTGGGAACTTACCCGAAACCAGAATTACCACATCATCTGCGTATGCAATTACCTTGACTCCTGATGCTTCTAGCTTTCTTAGGAGTCCGTCCATCGCTATGATCCAAAGCAGGGGAGACATCACCCCACCCTGAGGGGTACCCCTGCGCACGTATTTGGTGGCTTGACATCCCCCCAGCTCCGATTGAATCGTTCTGCTGTTTAGCATCGCTACTATCCAGCTGCTAAAACAAGTCTCCACCCCAAGTTTGGTGAGGGACTCCTGAATGATATCAGTTCGGATGTTATTAAACGCGCCCTCAATGTCCAGGAGTAGTTGACGCGCTATGCCCCACTAGGGGTTAATGCAAAGTAGTAGTCCTGTGCTGAGTATCCCTGACTAGAGAGTTTCCAAAGCAGGCTCTTCCTAGTAGCTTCTTGATAAAAGCGCTTTTATGCCGCCGACTCTGACAAAACAAACACCAAACAAAACATTCGTCAGTACCGTAAAGCTCAACCTAATCCCAATTTTTCAGTCCACTGCAAGGGGAGAGTAAAATCATCATCATCATCGTGGCGCGACAGCCCGACGTCGGGCCTTGGCCGCCTGGAGAGTAAAATGATGTCAACTAAAACCAACTACTGGCATATTCCTATTTCACCGGGCATCATGGTTCGCGTCTTGGCTAATAGTGACTTTGCCGCTATGAGGGGAGTGGGAAATCATCTTAATTTAAAACTCACTACATATTAATCAAAGATGCGAACCACTATGTATCACCCGATCTACTAGGAATGTTCCAAATTTTGGTATATTCCTATTTCACCGGGCGACACATCATGGTTCGCGTCTTGGCAAATAATGGTTTAACCGTTGTAACACATAGAGCGAGCGAAGTGAGTGTCCTAGTGCGATGTACTGAGGGTAGCAACTCCTTAAGCCGCAGAGCTCGCGGTGGCGAACGAAGCCTACGCAAGGGGAGTGCGAAATCATCTCAATTTTAAACCCCCAGCTTTCGTTTATCGCCACCTGCGTCGCCAGGAGCGACAACTAGAGTCAGAGAAAATAAACCTACAGTGCAGGTGCTGGGTCGACTGCCCTGATGGAAAAGAGGCAAATTTTTTTTACGCATACGTTCTATGAAATTGGTGGTTCGATGGAAGTTCGGTCATGGTTGTGCGCGATTGTGTGTGGCGACCATAATACCAAAACAGATACGATAAATTTCCAATGGTGAAATGACCTACATTCACCGAACTAAAGAATCGATAGTGCTGATATTATGCACAGAATAACCCACCTGATTTTGGAACATATCCAAATTGAATATGCAATACGTATCTAAATTCTAGTTGATGCATGTGACCAGGAAGCGATGAAAGAGTGAAATCTTAATAAACATTCTGAGATGTAACCTCATCAGCTAGCATTTCTATGAACTACTAAAATCTTTTCATGTTTACTTAGAAGTTTATATTTTGATTATTTGCCCCAGTTTTAAATAAGAGACGCGTTTCTTTGTGCGAGAACAGCATAGAACCGAATAAGCAGCGAAAAAGTGACACAGAACAGCATAGCGAATGGGGAATTTATGGGAAATTGAGTATTTCCTTCGTTCAGGGTGTGTTTTGGGTTAGTTAGCCTGCAATTCTTAACTCAAATTTCAAAAGAAAATTTAAATCTTCAGTGAATCTAGCGTAATAATTCGTAGTAATACATTATAATTTTGCAAACACCATTTTTTTTTCTTCGTCCTTTCCACTAATTTTATCTTTATTTCTGACGGTAAAGACGGAGAAAAAAAATGGTGTTTGTAGAATTTATTTGGCTAGGAGAATCATTTTCTTATTTGTTACTCTATGTAATTACATAAAATCAGTATTTCGTTCACAGGAAATAAGTAAACTGCACTGCGCGCAGCGGATTCCGAATATCTCTACCTGAAAAGGCGCTCACAGATCAATTTTTGTGAATTTTCGGAGGTAATGTTGTTAATGTAATGTGTGTAATATTGTTCTGTTCTGGTACAAAGAAACGTAGCTAAGATATTCTGTCTGTTGTTTTTTATAAAGTTGATGAGTTTCTCAGTGTTTAAGATAAACAAAGTACATATGAGTACATGCTCATATACAGTTTCTTGTTCTGTTTGCTGTTTCAACTACTAATTATTGATGCCAGAGTTGTAATGGTTTAACAATTAACAATGTGAAGTGAAGTAATTTATTTTATCTTATTTACTTAAGATTTTTTTATCGTACGAATAGTACAGAATTTTGCTATTCTTTGGCTGTCCCTGTCAGCATACTTTCTTTTTATACTCTTAACTGAAGAGGGGATATTAACTTTAACTTTGACATGAAGTTTGCAACGCACAGAAGAAAGCATCTCCGACCATATAAAGTTTATACAGTACAGTCGCGATAATTTCAACTAATAAAAACTAGCTTGGTTGAAACTATCCGTATGGTGAAATTACCGAAATACTTATATATTTGTTATTAAAACATTTAATTGAGCTCAAATAAGGTGTACAGCCAATGTCAGTTTTTATCACTTTTGAGATATCCACATTAATTATCTTTAAAAAGTCCATATTTTCATTTATAGGGCCAACGAATATTATTCTGCCTGAATGAAATAGGTAAAACCGTTGGGTATCAGTCGTTAATTTTTTCCATGAAAATATCATACAATTTTTATTCAATAAATACCACAGCTGGGGGTGACTATGCTAAACAAAATTTTTAATGGGATATTATGTAACGATTACAAAATACAAGGAATCTGCCGTTTTACTAGATTCTCCATATTAACGTACCAAAAGGTAGTGTAACATAATCACTCAAGGGTAAAATTGACCCAACCATTTCAAAGCCGTTTTTATTGACATTGGTTGTTCTTGCATATACGTACATGTTTATACAATTTAATTCAATTCATGTTGGAAAGAAATCGCAGATTTAAGTTTGTTTAAAAGTACGTTGTGAGCACCTATTTACTACTGTGCTTCGTAGTTCTTGAAGTGTCTCAATTTTGACTATGGAAATAGAGTTTTGCACAGCCCACTTTAAGACAACACCAAAACATCAACTTTTACTTTTGGTGCATCAATGATATTTTCATAAATGCATTTCTTACGAAATTGATATTATCGAAAAGTCAGTATAGGTTTAGGTTAGGCTAAAAGGGTTGCTTAAGCACACTTAGACCACCACTGGGTCCGTTGTGACACCCCTGGACTCAGGAACTGAGACCAACTCACTCGTTAAACCAGCCTGAGCTCACAATGAAGCGATGTAGCCGACCAACATTTACCTTTTTCAGGTCGTCCAGATCGGTGAAGAAGTAGGAACCAAGGAGGTCTTTCCAAAAACTCGCCAGGGCCAGACAGGTACACAGAAGATAAGACGTACTTTCCTCCTCTTCCTCGTCCCCACAGCTTCTGCAAAAATCATTATATGAAAGGCGAAGTCCCCTGGCAATTGGGCAATGTTCAGTTAGCACTCCTACGATAGTTCTTAGATTATTTCTGTTTAGCATTAGCAACCGAGAAGAACGTTTGGGATCCAGTTTGGGCATGTGGCCCTGTCTAGCCACATGACATGTACTGCCATTGCTCCATCTGATATAGGCCCTATCATACGCCGCATCTTTGATAGCCAGTTTACAAGCATTTACGGCATCCTGATTGATCGTACCCGCCCGAGTCAGTTCGTTGACCATGCAGTTACCAACATAGCCTGGCACCCAGCACAGGGAAATGTTGTAGAGCCTTCCCATCTCTATTAGGAAGTTGCGACAACCCAGTACTGTCTTCGAATTTACCAAGACAGAGCTAAGCGATTTAATCGCCGGTTGGCTATCCGTGTAGATTATAATGTCCCTTCCAGATATATCGCTTTGCGACAACTAGGCTAGTGCTTCAGATATTGCTGTAACTTTCGCCTAAAAAAACACTACTAAAGTTCGAGAGTCAGAACGACAAGCTAATATCCAACTGTTCCGAGCATACGCCAGCCCCACTCCTTCGTCAGTCTTAGAACCATCAGTGGAAATGGTAATAGCATTTAGTCCCTGAAAAGCGTTTACGGGCCAATCATTCCTAGAGGGAATCAGGCCTGTAAAACCCATTTCGAACAGGTATTTCGGGGAGGTATAGTTCGTCTCCTGGGAAATATCAAGGTTGATCAATATAGCCGAGTGACCCGTGGTTGACGCCGCCCAAAGACCGGTTCCACGGAGGCGAACAGCCGTAATCGTGAAAGTCAGTATAACAATGAATTGAAATTACAGAGTATAATGTATAATTTTTTTAGTTGAAATTATCAAAGGTTGAGATTATCGCGGGTTGAAGTTATCGCGACTGTACTGTATATTTTTAGTCAGCATGATGAGATTAGTCGATTAAGCCGTGTTTGTCTGTACTCGTAAGTTTATGTAAACCATTTTGCACAAATCTTTACTTCTACTCCTGCATGTATGATGTTGGTATGTATGTTGGAGTCAGCGGAATTATATCCTTTATATCAAATCATATATGTATGTACACCCCAACCATATTCCCAAATTTAGTTGAAACTATTCTCTTTCATAAATCCCACAGGAACGATGGAATCAGACCATGTTTTACTGCTAACTTTCAAGTGGCGAATGCAAAATGTATCAAAATTTTTGCCTACGGCCTTAACTACGAGATTCATCGTGAAATTCTAAGCAAAAAAAATCTTAAGGGGACTACAGACCTTCAGTTTATCCGCGCAGATATCTGTGCTAAATATCTGTGAAAAAATCTGTGCAGTTATCTGAACTGAAGGTGTGGCCACGGTGAAGTTTGGACGAGAACTGACCAAACTACTCGCATATGATAAACGTGATGGTAGCAATGAGAGAGCCAAACTAACTATCCCCTGTGCGGCACCGCTTAGTGGTCATGGTGAAATTTGGTCGGAAACTGATAAAACTGAACGATAAACTGTGAAACCCGCGCAGATTAGCGTTGCAAAACAGGGTCCGAATGCACAGATCTCAGATCTGCGTAAAAAATCTGCCAAAACTACGCAGTTCACACGAATTATCATTCAGACATGATGTCACACTTGATAAACTGAGCGATAAACTGAAGGTGTGTAGTCCCTCTACTTTTTCGATTCTTTAACTCCTCAGCTGCTGTTAGCATTTTAAGTGTTCTTGCGTTTTTGGCAGTGTGTGATATATAAAGCAAAAAATAAGTAATAGTCGGGGTTAAATCTCTAATTTTCTGACAAAATACGAAAATCGTTGAAACAAAGTCATTAAAAACAAAACATACTCAGCCCTAATGAAAATATGCTTAATCCTTTCATTGCTAGGCTATCCAAGATTTGGCCATGGATATATCTATAACTTTCATATTGTCATTCCCGTCTATGAATAAAAATACGAATCAAATACATGGAAATTGCCTCACAAGGATAACAGAAAAGGAAACAAACAAAACTAGTACCAATGCCGTACAAGGAACGATTTAGAAACTGTTTACTAAAGAATAAGGCGAATTTTCCCTTTATGAGTTCAAGGCCATTATGTTGACTTACTTTCGAAGAATTTTTAGACATAAATGCGTATGTACTAGTATAGTAGCGGACAAAGAAATTCGTAAAACTAATTTCAATGAATTTAGGGCGTCGGTAAAATCTGATTAGGAGAATAAGTTTTTGTAGTAAACACGTTTGACAGTTACATATACATGCATATATCATTTTGCGTACGTTTGTGATAGCTTCAAGTGATAAGTGCTTTCAAATTGAGTCAAAAGTGAGGAAATGCCAAATTAAAGGTAGGGTCGCGATCGGTGGCCAAGGTCGGTAGGTCACCGCTCTACGATACTAATCTAGAGCTCGGAGTTCAAATCTCGGCGCGATCAAAAAATGCCTGTGGGTACTAATAGAACTCTAGCAGTGCTCCGAGCTTGTTAGTATAAAGACGGCGCGGATAGGAGGTGCATGCTAGCAGGAAATGGTTGTGCGTTCGTAACGCCGAGGAACGAATCAGAAAGGCCTACATCGCCTTTTACACCTGCAAAAGCTTGCTTGGTAAAAGGTAGGGCCTCAAACCGAGAATCACTCACTGGATTTATCCAGCTGTCGTAACACAAGACCGATACTAACGTATGGAGCTGTGATCTGGTGGACAGCACTCAACCCGAAAAGCAGCGTACAGGAAATGGAGAGGGTACAGAGACTATGCTGCTTGGGAAGACTGCCGAATGAGAGTAGCATTTTCCAGGCGGAGGTGCTTGCGATCCAAAAGGCAGCCGAGGTGATGATATACGAATAGTAACATCCCCGAAAAGGATAAAATCGTTATACATTCGGACAGTCAAGCAGCACTTAAGGCGCTACAATCCGTAGTAGTAGTAGTAGTAGAACTTGGAGAAGCCTCTTGAGCTTCGTCAATGAGTCAGGTTCCTTCCCGATCTTCTGGTAAGGACTAGCAACGAGACGGGATGAGTACCTGAAATATGTGGTGTAGGGAATTTGTAAGAGACGGTTTTGTGGGCATCCGAAGATGCCCGTGGGGTTGAACTGGTTAAAAACTGCAGAGGATATTCGGAGTGAGGTTGTTCGAGATTATGGAGCCGAACTTATCACTCGAACGGTACGACGACGTCTGCAGGAAGCCGGGCTATGTGGTCGAAACCCAGCCAAAAAACCTCTCTTGATACTAAAAGTTCATCCAAACTTGAACCAGGGAGAATTGAAGGATGGTGATCTTTTCGAATCTGTCGAAAATTAACCTCTTCGGATCAGACAGAATGTTGTACGTGCGGCAAAAAACCGGTGAGCCTTTTTGCGATGAACGTATTAGATGTACCGTGAGGGTAGCCAGGTGAACTGGGGGTGTTTTTTTGATATTATGGCGTTGGACAACGGGCCTTGATGGAACAGTGGAGGCCGTCACGTATCAACACATTCTCCAAGAAAACCAGACCCCTTCCACTGAGAGCACTCTTCACTCATCGACAACCTTATATTTCAGGATGACTCTGCTCCCTGACACTGTGCGAAACCCTGATCATTTATATATACGAATTGCCATACCTACGGAGCCTTCTTTAAGGTGTTACATCGTTCTGACAAAAACAATATACCCTATACCTTATACTCATATATTTTAGATCTAGTATAATGAATAGCTGAGTCGGCGTGCGAGCCAGATGCCAATCGATGAACTGATACGCAGGCGAAAATGGCAGTGGAAAGGAGACACATTACGGAAGGGTGATGACTGCATTGCTGGACATGCCATGAAAAGGGGACCCGCTCCCAATGAAGGGCGTCATAGAAACTCATGGCGCCGATCTGTGGCCGACAAGTGAGTCGTGGAGCACATGCGTCTCATTATAAGATCCGGGACACCTAGAACAAAAAACTAAATCTTTATTTCACTTCGATGGGCTGCGAGCTGCAGATTTCCATACTGCAAGAAGTGAAGACAGTGAGGTGCTACTACATATAGTAAAACCTCCTTAAAAAGGATCAAAGGAATCGGCGATATTTCATTCCAGCAAACAATTTCTATCTTCCGCGATAAGAATGCGATTCGAAGATAAAGATAAGATAAATTTATCGCCGGGGATATCGCCATCTTATCGCGGGCGTCAACTCCTTCGAGAAAAAAATAGTTACCGAAAGCGAAACTTCCATGAGGAACTTTGGCGAAACGTATCGGCAACAGGAAAGCGAATCGCCACGCGGATAAATTGACAAAATGTCGCGCAGAAGAAATTTTGGCGATGAGAGTCAACTACAACATAAAACATTATTGTTTTTTTTTATTAGGGCAATCTTAATCCTTATCTTACATATTCTCATGCACTCATAATTTATATTTTATACTTTTTAACAATTGATTTTTGTAGGATTCGAACCAGTAGGCTCCCATGTTTGCAAGTCAATAGTGCTAACCGTTGTGCTATCTAGACTACAAAAAATCAGAATGACACAATCGTCGTTTTGTATTTATTGTGAATTGATTCAATTCGCGAAATTGAAATCGTGACCTTGCAAGTAGGATATAATCTTGGCGATATATTTGCGAATTGAAATCATATCGCGATTCTTTCGCCTAAGGGATATCCTCTAATTATTGAAAAAGCGACAAATAAGCGATAAATTTATCGTATGGAAAGAATCACCATCGTATCCTCTGGGCGATACTCATCTTCCATATCCTCAACGCGAATTGAAATCGTATCGCCTAAGGGATATCCCATAAGCATTGAAAAAGCGACAAATGATCGATAAATTTATCGTATGGAAGAATCGTCATCTTATCATAAACGAAATTGTTTGCTGGGATATACTATACATAGTGGATGGGCATATGTGTCGATGCCTGCAGTTGTGTGCTTGTCCGGATACTTTTCGTGGTCCAATTTCAACCAAATTGGGTACGTAGCATCTCCCCGTGATATTTTGGTACTGCTACAGGCGCTTTCGAAGGCACATTTGTTCTCGGATGCGCAGCCAAATATTTGCTTCTTTGGTGACAACATTTTTCATCATTCATTTCGTAGGGTTCATTTAAAACGAAAAACAGTAATAAATGTCTAAGTCGAGCTGCACCTATCCCTCCGGAGCATACATTTTTCGCACTCACTTGGGTTGGCGCTTGGTGGCTGTGTTCGTCTGGTCACCGCTCTACTAGTCTAGAGAAAGGCTCAATCCTCGGCGCGAATAAAGACTGCTTGTTAATAGAACTCACACTGCGCTTCAAGCTTGTCAGTATAAAGATAGGATACGAGGTGCATGCTAGTAACTGCACGTCCGAAAAGTAAATATGCTATCGAAATGTCAACAAGGCATAGAAATGCTAGAGATGTTGACGGGCCCATGCCCCTGGAGGGGTCAAGGCAATTAACAACATAGTGAAACCTAGCAAATATGGGTATTTTATAATTCGGTGTAATGATACTATTGCAGTGGAGTACTATTGAAAGTATTTCGAGTCGTTTGGTCAGGACAACAAGACCTTGTTCAACATGAAATGAAACGGAAACTAAACCTAGTAAATATGTGTATTTTCTGGATCGAGGTAATGAGACCAATGCACTGAAGTACTGTTAAAGGTATTTTGTTGAGTCTTTAATTCAATGCCACTTCGGGTTATTTGTAATGAGGTGATAAGGATCAGTATTATCATGGCCGCCTTTACTTTCATTCTTCGCCGGGCGAAAATAAGCAATTTTAACATGCCCGGTACCAGGCTAGAATCACTGACCTCTTACTTGATAGCACGAGAGTCTACCCATTAACCTATCAACCCCGTTTTATAGACAATTGGTTAATATGTAAATATGTTTTATTGTTCTTTTATTTATATAAATGCATTTACGTATGTGATGGCGAACCATTTCTACAGTGCATGGAATTCATTCATCATATTGCAGCACACAATTGAATTGCCAACAATTTGTATGCGGGTCACCAATGGATTAGTGTCACACTCAATTAATCATTAGACATTTTGATTGGTACATGCTGTGCTATTATAAGACTATTATCAACTGCCAAATATTAAAAACATTCAATTATCCAAAAATAGATAAAAGACAATCTCAAAGAAAGTCTAATTCATTCATTAAGATGTTGCACGATGACACATCGAATCACATTGTTTGAATATGGCATGGCATGTGTATATGGTTAACATAAGCGGAACTAAGGTTGTGGTTTCACATTTGTCCCTCAACTTGCGTCGTCTGACTGGGTTCCATTGAAAATGAAATAATGTAATATGGGCGTTGTTTTGGCGTTCCTATTCTTTGTTGATTGTTGCATGGACTTAATTTATGGCATCCGTGAACGAACATTCGACAACAAACATGATACTTTGTCAAATGTTGTGTTGCACACCAAAACGCAAGCGACATATTTAATTGGCCGCCCCACATGTAAAGGGGGAAGATTCCAAATACACTTCATGTGCATTTATGTTCGCTTTTCAAATTTTACTTGGCTAGTTCCTGTAGTAGTTTTTCCCTTACCAACAACTTCCCGTGAAATCTTTCACCAGTAATCTGTGAAATGTGTTTGACCCAGCGATCGGGTGTATCAATCTCGTTCTAATAATAATTAATTTTTCTTCTTTTTTTCATATTGAATTTGATCATGCGACAGTCATTTTTCAAGAGCACTCCCTTATGGGTCCTGGGACCGTCAAGGTTGTTGTTGGGTCGATAAAATATGATTTCACGCAACATTAGCCATCATCATCAAAAGGAACTTAATGGAGTGCGAATGAAATTAGTGACGTTTGGTGTCTTGATGGGGTTATTTGGTTGATATGTATAACACGCTGGGGTCAAGACAAATTGACCAATCAACAAATTTAACAGCAAACATTTATGAACTGAGGAAGCTGGCGTGCAAGGTTTTTTTTAAATGATAAAATGATATGAAGCTATGGGAAAAATGTTCTCGTGCTGAAATGGAAGCACTGCCTGTTGTCAAAGTTTTGAAAATGTTGAATATATCATAATATGTCGGTCGAGCAGGGTAACTGAGTAACCATGCGTTCCCATGCCATATTTTTTTTGCTACGCTAGCATAGCTTAGAATATGTACCTCCTATTGCTAGCTACTAGCTAGCCTACCACGTTTAAATCTGGTTTATGTGAGTCTTCGTTCATGGACCAGCTTCAGTTGGGACTCGGAGACGATTCGTATTTTGTTTGATTCCCACTATGCGTATTTCAAAAACCAAGTTCAGTACGTCCCTAAGCCAGTGACGAGGTCAAGACGGTTTTTAGTGCCTAAATGGCCAAAACCCGTAGCCATTCTCGTCCCTTTTGAGAGGACAAGATCGATACATTTTTATAGTGCATTTGTCGTCTAAAATGGCCATAAAACCGTGTTCAGTACGTTCCCCAGTCAGTAAGCAAACCAATACGTTTTTCAAGTGACTAAATGGCCAAAAACCCGTATCTATTTCCTCACTTTGTGGGGACTAGCTCATTCCGAATGGATTCATTCTAATGATGCACTCACGATGGATTTGTGGTCCTTAAAACGGAAATTCCTTTAGTGCGGGTTTAGAGTTCATTTATGCTTTAGGTGGTAAGAGCTTGTCATTCGTTGAAATTAACGATATCGATAGGGATTTACGGGCATTTAGTCACTATCTAGCCACTATCTAGCCACTCTGTCTCGACCCCACAAAGGGAGGAGATGGATACGGGTTTTTGGCCATTTAGTCACTAGAAATCACATTTTTTCCGATACATTTCTGATCTTAGGTTCATATGTATCTCCAATTGCTGAATTGATTGCTGAATGGAACAAGTTGAATTTTGGGGTGGCTGTAAAGCTTTTTCGTATGTACCTTGTGTCATAAACACAAGGGCTTGAATTGTATTGTATATTATATATATATATATTTAAATGCCGTTTATAGACGTTGTGCCGCATCATTAGACCTCCATCTGACCTGTCCGTCAACGTGTTAATAACATTTCACGATCACGATTTTTACATCAAACGGTCATATACACCAAATGATATATAGGTACATATCTGATTGTATCACTTCTATCTCCTGTGTGCCATACGAAACTGTGAATAATGCCTAGTACACAGTTCGGGTGGAATTCACTGGTAAAATATTCTCTGGTACAAAATGCACGCGAAATTTTGAAATCGAAATTTTCGTATGGATTTGGCAGCACTTTTCACTTCACCGAGAACTGGTAGACAGTACAGTACGCTATAGTAATAAAGTTGCTGATCGACTTAGTGACAATATCTCACTTAACAACAAAGATACCGAAATGGTTTTCTTTCTTCGAAATATCATAAAAAAAAACTCTGTGACTCATCACGTCTGAAAACATGAGATCACGGTAACAAAGTACATTCTTACGATAAAGTCAGTTCGAGTGTATTCATTGCCTTATCGACCCATTCTGAAGAGTTCTTTCACCTGGTGACATTATCTTCTTTCAAAAATGCTCTCAGTTCTTAGCACCCAGGAAGGTGGAATTTTAATTACCGAGTAGTTCTTTCGTTCCAGAGCGACCATTTGTCTATTACTGTTGTCCTATTAGGGGGTGAATCTCAATGACTTCCCTTCAATACCCAAGGTAGTAGTGACAATGTATTGTATAAAATTTGCATATTATTGCTATACGAAGTGGGGTGGTTGCTTAATCCTGTAACGTAACCGGCAGCTGTGGGCGTGTGTAAATACCCTTTCACAATTGCTTCAAGACACGATGGTTTTTTTCAATTGAAATGGTGGTTAACCTTTATGGAAACATCACATGAGCATGACTCGGGCAAACTAATCCAATTGTGTAGCTAAATTGAACATTTGGTATTTTTTACAATAACATACAACCCAGGGGTCGATTATTTTGTTAGTGGAGCGAAGCTCCTGATTAAGACTTCTCTTACTGGAAAACATCGATTGTAAAATCCAGTCCAAATGTAACCCATGTACACAAAGCTCGACCAATACAACTCTCGTTGCAGAGTTCATTAGAGTTCAATTTAGTCTTTTCGGTTTTGGTCGAATTGTCTACTTTCCCTAAACACAAAGGATATGAAACTGAAAAAGAAATACTGAAATGACCGTGCTTCTCAGCAAATTTCAAATACCGGTTTTCGGTTTTTCTGAGTACCGATATTGCGAGCGGTTTCTCGGTAGTCGTTTCAGTACCGATAATAGTACCGGATACTCAAAAAAAAAAAAAAAAAAAACTCGAAACAAAAATAGAAAAAGTACGGTACTTAAAAAAATCGGGTAAGTTCGCAAAAATGGGGAAAAAACGCGAAAAATGGGTACTCAAAAAACCGGGTATAATCGGTACTCAAAAAAAAAAACCGTATAAAAACCGAGGAAAAAAACGGATACCTACTCAGAAAACCGACTCATACTTTAAAAAATGTACTAAAAGACCGTTTTTCTTTTTATGTGTTTGTCAAGGCTTTAGAGAATGACAGAAAGGAAATTAAGGCAAGGAATGGGGGAGAGGTTAAGTGATGAGAAATTACCGGTGCACATTCCGCTTAAACTTTGGATGGTCATAATTATTGGAGAATACAGAGAGAATGTTATACATTCTCATTGACAGGGTGAAGAGAGAGAGACCCAAGAAATTTAAGGGTACGACAGACGACGATTTCAAGACTATGGAGTTGGGCACGACTGGTAAGCCGGGAAGAGAATTGACGTCAGCACGTCAGCTGAGCGGACGCCTGTATATTAAGATGGCAATGCTTTAACTCTGTCGTTCCTTCGAAGTGACCTGTTTTCGCGGTGATAATCATTACTTACTCGAACGAAGTATTCTTCTATTGCATCTACGTCTGGTTTTTTTTTTTTTTTGACAAAAAAGTTGCGAACGGCACTTTATGTTGCTTTCGGAATCGAGTGTTCATTTCTTTCGACACTTTCTTTCTTATGCACTCTAGCCAGGACTGCACAGATTTATAGCAGCTTGTGATTCGCTCACATCTGTTCTCAGATAGTAACTTGTTCATTAATCGGTGAAAAAAAATCACTCATTTCTCCTGTGTCGAGACTTTAATGAAAACTGGTGTGAGAATAGCTATCATCCACTTACCTAATCACATAGTATTTCCAATACTATTATTGTCAAAATAATCTGAAAAAAAAAAACATAATAATAAAATAAATTTCTGATTTGAGAAAAAGTAAGGTTAGAATTATATCTAGCAAGCAAGCTTTGTGGATAAGCAAAACAGAAAAAACCTTCCTAGGTTATCCATTTACACTAGAAGCTCCTTTTCTATGATTTATTTTCAATGGAAGGAGATTTATACGTTGCTTTTAGGAGCGGAACTGACGTCAGAATATTACTCAATTGTCCTAACCCCTTGTGGGGCATAGCGCGTCAACTGTTCCATGTGGCCCAGTTGACATTTCGCTGGCATAAACTGGTTTCGGAAAGTGCAGTTGCCAGCATGCACCTCCTGCACATCCATGGCCACGAACGTCGTCGTGGACGGGATTCGAACCCGAAACGCCGGTAGTCAAACATAAGACTGATGCCTCAACACACTGCGCTACCGGTCGCTCCCACGCTACGTCAGAATATTACAAGTTGATAGTTGCTCACTGGTATTTTTAAATGATCTAAGAATAATTATCACTATCCAGCTTTAATTGTAATAAAATATTTATTAATCGACGGCTACGTTTCGCATTACAAATGCATTATCAAGACTAAAATAAATACAAAAATATAATCAACAACATATATACAAATCAATAACACTAAAAGGAATTAACTATTTTCATTTAAAAAGATAGTATTTTTTTAAAAACTATCTATATACAATAAAATGACTATAATTATGGCAGTTGAAATATTTTGAAAAATAATGGTTAAGTTCATAACACACAACCGTTGGCATACTGTTGCCAATTTGTTTTATGAACTCTCTCCACTGAGTTTTTGATGGATACAACATGCTTGGAAAAATGTCGTTTTCTCCATCACAAAAATTTCTCCGCTGGCTAGGACCAGCATATGATGACAATCCTGACATGACACTCGCGCTGTCGTATTCATACGATTTTTCGTCAGTAGTCAGTTTTGAACTTGAGCGACAATAATCTGAAAGAAACACTAAATTACTTTTTTTTTTTAATTTGTATTTTCGGGGAGAGCTTCGGCACCCAAGCCAAAGCATAAATTTCATATCGATCTCCTATCCCATTCCGTTTTTTTTTGCAGAGTATCAACCCTAAACATTTCTTCTCCCGATAGAAAGGTTAAATGAAGTCGGAAATGTGTATACCATAGACCCGTGCAGACCTAGTGGGGACACCAAAACAACAAATTGGCAACGACCATTATGCATTAAAATTGTGTTTCCTATATGGTCAGTTTGAACAGAAGTTAGCCGATGAGGCTACAATGAAAAGAGATAGGGATTTATTTTATCGGGTCATGTTAATTTTCAATACCAACTAACAAAATCCTACTACTGTTATTCAACCAAATGTTCAACTCGGTAGGCTTCATTTTATTGAAAGTTATCGTAGTTACAGATGTATTGTATTTCATTTTTTGACATTTGTATTGAAGATGGACGTTCCTTTTATTGGATCAACTGAATCAACTTTTCATGTCAAGTTTGCATACCAAAAATTAGCTTTCTACTTCAATTTGTTCAAGAGCTACAGACAAAAACATAAAAGAACTACGATTGGGGTAAACCCCAATCATCCAATACTCTAGATGAATTTGAACCTGGTTTTGAATCTAACTGATATTGTTAATTAAGTGTTAAGTACAAAATTTCAGCCAGATAAATTGTATAGGTAATGAGTAAATTGGCTTAACGTATTTCATGAAATAATGCAGTTTGTATGGGAGGGGGTAGAAGGAGGGTGAGGATTACAATAAATTTTATAATGTAGGTTACAATTATCATAAAAGTGATATATTCAAAATTTCAAAGCAAGATGTTTTATAGTTTCTGAGAAAATCTGATTATTGTAAATTATCAAAAATGTGTCATTTTGTATGGGAGGGGGTAGACGGAGTAAGGGTAATCGATTATTTTTTTTGAATCTAACTGATATTGTTAATTAAGTGTTAAGTACAAAATTTCAGCCCGATAAATTGTATACGTACTGAGTAAATTGGCTTAACGTATTTCATGAAATAGTGCAGTTTGTATGGGAGGGGGTAGAAGGAGGGTGAGGATTACAATAAGTTTTATAACATAGGTTACAATTATCATAGAAGTGATTTATTAAAAATTTCAAAGCAATATGTTTTATAGTTTCTGAGAAAATCTGATTATTGTAAATTTTCAAAAATGTGTCATTTTGTATGGGAGGGGGTAGAAGGGGTGGAGCGATTTAGCCCGTTCACGAACTTAGCCTTAATTTTTTGTCAAAAATAACGTGTGCAAAATTTGAACTTCATAGCTCAACGCGTTCTCGAGCTAGAGAGGTCACGGACGGACGGACGGACAGACGGACAGACGGACAGACGGACATCCGGTTTTGAGATATTCGAGTGATAATATGAACTTCTGTATCATTCATTTTTTTCTGCGAGCCTTATTTCTTAGCGTTACAAACTTTGTGGCAAACTTATAATACTCTCAGATTTCATCTAGAGTATAAACATGAAAAGTAGGGTAATACCGTGAATTTTGTAAGGAGAGCACTCTTGGTTTTCAGCTTATCGATCTGATTTTTACAGGAGACCTGAATACGGCCCTTTACAGTCATCTACCAATTAGAGCTTTTCGCGTTTATTCTTTTGGGAGTTATAGATATACATATTATTTTACATATGTAGGAGAGGTAGGCATTCCATTGGCCATATCAAGCCACTAGCTTCATTTTATCAAAAATTATCACCTATTTGGAGTACCATTTGAAGGGGAGGTGGGGTTGCTTTAGTCGGATCTTGTCCATTTTCAATACCAACCAACTAAAACCTACTACATGCAAACATTTGACTAAAATTCCAAGTCGCTAGCTACCTTCTTTTAAAAGTTAAAGTGCGAACGGTCAGACAGATATGATTTGATCGACTCATGAGATCACCCTGATCATTTATACATATATAATTGTACATACTCGTATGTATATATAAACATACGTATATCGCCATATCTCCGGACGGAGCCTCCTTTAAGTTGTTACATATTTTCGTAGGAACAAAAACAATATATGTACCCTATATACCTTTATAAGGGCTAGGGTATAAAAGCCAAAGACAAGAAAAAAAAACTACTTAAAACTTCCTATATAAATTGAATACGCGAATTAATGCGTACAATGACCTACTGAAATTTTTTTGGGTGTGAACACCTATTATTCAAACAGAAATTCTAAACGCTTCAACTCCATATCATAACATGTATTTAATTCTGCAACAACAATTTAACACGCCACCCCCACGAAAATAATATAAACAAACCGACGATCACATTTCTCCCTAGTTCATGCCGCCTTGCACCCTGGGGAAAGTAGGTCATAAAAAGCGACTTGGCGTGCTACTCCCCAATCGATTGTACTCGTAAATTCATCATGGAATTACTTACAAGTAAATTTATTCTACCGTTGAACGAAGACCGTACAACAAAATGAGTAATCAGGTGTTTTCATTCAATTTTACCATGACGTCAGTTCGCTGTTTATTCTGTATTTATGATTCACTGGGTTACTCGTGTCAGTTTCATTTGGCGAACATTTCCACATGAGTTAAATAATTATGATGACCGATTGGCCGGTCAATTTGCATGAGTAGCCTTCAAATTAAAAATGATCCTCCAATGAAATCCACTATTTGTTGGAATATATTTTATTCTGGAATTGCTCTTGATTGCAATGAATTTTAATGTAAAGCTCCTAACTATTGAAAATTTTCATTTGGGTAGCTACAAAAATGTGAGCCGGCAAACCAAGTTGACATTGAATAGCGTCTGACTGATGTCATTTCAGATTATGTAATCCCTGTTGTCAGAGAGACTAGAATGGTGTCGGATTGACAATGAAATACGAAAGAATATTCCAGCAGTTGTTGAACAATTGATATTTGCCGTTAATCATTTGTATGCTGAAGGTGATGTGATTCAGCTTAGAAACGATTGGAATTACTATACAGAGTGTCCCGCTTGAGGTGCTAGATACTACCGTGCATTTGGAGAAAATTGACACCAAAATGGACACTCTGTCTTTAACCGTTTCAGAATAATAGCATTTTTTGTTAATTGCGTCAAAAAGCTTGACTTGCCGAACGAAATCCAAATTTGCCTGTCTCTCCCAATCATTTCATCCGAGATTCGACCTCACTTTCTGAAACTACAATACATAAAATTTCATATAAAACTTTTTCCCGGTTGTGAAGTTCACCGTTACTCCAAAGATACAACTTCAAAGAAATTTCAAAATCGATTTTTCATCGAAAATTTAATGATAATCTTACAACGGCACTTTGGACTGACAAATCTGCAAATTTGACAAATCCCGAAACCCATGAACACCATGCGTTCTGCTTCCGCAACCAAGATTAAGTTGACAGTTGTGGTCTACAGTTTTTTCACTAGAACGTTCGGCGTAGTGAAATTTGAAAAGCATATACGAGTATTCAGGCGAAAAAAGAACATTTCAACAAGATTTTAGCAAGAGTTGTCTTAAATCTCAGTCGAAATCTAGATAAATAAATGAGATTTACCCAAATCTCCTGAAGAGTGCAAGGGACATAATGACAAAAACAGAGTGTCTCGTTTGGTGTCCATTTTCTCCACAAATGAATGATACTATCTATCATCAAAGTATTTACCATCTGAAGCGGGACACCCTGTATATACATACATATGTATGTGTTATGAGTTCACAAATTCACTTGGAGTGTTCAGGTGTTCCAGTGCTCGTGTTTGATATAATCAGACACAACATTATGTATTAATATTTTCCTTGGACGTTATATGTATCCCTGAAAATAATTCAAACAATATTGTCTACAACTCGAATCTAATTATCATATTTAAAATTACTCTAAATACAACGACGCGTGGAACTTAGAAAATTATATATCAAGATAAAACAAAAAACCGAAATCAATTGAACCCTTTGTTTTGAAAATTCCCGGGTGTTGATGTAAATGGTTTGCGAAAAATCCAATAAGAACAATAAACCACAAGAAAACAGTATGCATAATTGAATGGTAATGAACGGTTGGTGTTGTTTATGTCAAGTGGTTCGCTATCCATGCCAGCCAGAATGCATAGTTGAAGAAACGTATTGATCTTAGTGTCATACCATGCACTGTCGACCTCCAACTCGAACTCGAACATGGTACAAGTGGACTGCTTTTCTTCAGGTTTATGTGAAGCGTGTGTGTCAGTGTCTTGAGCTATTCAGAAGACATTTATACCAGGTTCGTGTTCGAGTTGGAGTTCAACAGTGTATGGTGACACTTAGGTGTGTTAGCTAAATCGGCGTACGGACGGGTCAGATGCCAATCGACAAATTGATACTCAGGCGAAAATGAAAATGAGCATGGTATTTGACGTGGGCGGCCCCTGGTAACGGCAGTGTATCAAATCGCTGACGGCCAATGTCTTAGCGATAAGACAGTTTCGAAAAGGCAGATAGCTGTAGCCTGAACGGCTGACGAACACCTAAGCGTCTCAGGTTTAGTAGGATGGAATGACTTGCGTAGTTGGACCTGCAACATAGTTGTGTGAGCTCCATCATGTTTATTAAACCATATGAAGCAGCTATCTCCGACGCCATCCCCTGAATGGGGTTAAGCGACGAGCTGACAACTCGTCCTTGCAAAAACCACTCCATGTCAAGAAACCTGGAACAAAAGCCTCGGATTGGATGGATCAACAACGACGACCACGCAAACGAATAAAGGATTATTCTTTCGGATCCTGGAATGTACGCTCCCTGAACAAACCGGGGGCCGAGAAGGCCCTCCTTCAACAGGTCGAAAAGTACAAACTGAGCATTACTGCAGTCCAGGAAACAAATTGGCTTCGCAGCGAGATTAATGACAAGAAATCGCACACAATTTTCACAAGTGGCAAACCATCGGGCCGCAAGGAGTTTGGGGTAGCATTTATAGTGAACAATCACCTCAAACCGCATATTACTGACTTCAAACCCATAAATGAACGGCTGTGTGCGATTCGCATCAAGACTCGATTCTTCAATCTCTGGCTCATCAATGTGCACGCCCCCACTGAAGTTAAAGAAGACGCAGTAAAAGACGAGTTCTACGCCCGCCTTGAAACTCTCTTCGACTCACTTCCAACAAACGACGTCAAATTGCTGCTGGGAGACTTTAACGCGAAAGTCGGAAATGAAAGTTGGCACCGGGGGACCACTGGAGGCCACAGTCTCCATGAAGAATGTAACGACAACGGCCAGCGACTTATCGACTTCGCCTGCAGCAGGAATCTAGTCGTAAGCTCTACGTGTTTCCCGCATCGACGCATTCACAAGCAGACCTGGAAGTCTCCAAACGCACATACCGTTAACCAAATTGACCACGTCCTCATTTGCAGGAGATGGGCGTCTAGTGTGATAGATGTCCGCTCCTATCGAGGAGCAAACTGCGACTCAGATCATCACTTGGTGAAGACGACCTACAGATGTATTGTAGAAATTCCTCAGTGCACCAATCGAGAATCAGCCCTCCCAAAATCTTTGCAGTTGATAATCTTCTGAGTGATGCTACAGCGGTGGCGAATACCACCGCCCTTGAGGAAAGACTATCACCTATGCTACACAACATCAGCAACACAGGCGTCCATGGGTTCTGGGAAGAACACAAGGGTACCATCAAGGATGTCGCAGAGAAAGTCGTGGGATATAAAGCCCGGCGAGCGCGAAATGACTGGTTCGACGAAGAATGCAAAAATTCACTTGACGCGAAAAACGAGGCCTACAGACAATGGATTCAGCGAGGAACCAGAGCCAGAAGAGAAAAATATGACGAGCTACGGCGAATATCGCATAGAATAATTAGTCGACGAGTCGACGAAGCGAGACTGCGAGGACGACCGAGATCTCGTTGGGAGAGCTCAGTAGGTGTGGACGCCGCGCAGCTGCTGGGCTCCCAAAATTGGAGGACGCGGTCACGTGACCGAGATAATTGGAGGACTATGATCCAGGCGGCCAAGGCCCGACGTCGGGCTGTCGCGCCACGATGATGATGATTTGACAAATGGACAGACAGCATGACGTTTCTAAAACTCGAAAATAAACACAATGTGCTGGTCAACAATTGTGAAGCGCTGAAGTTTCAGGAATGCAGTCATTCTCTCAACTGAAAACGCTTTCCGGCAACAGAAACAATGAAAAAAAACACGTTTCCTAAAATTCCCCACAATCCGAAGAAGTTTAAATAAAGTCCTATTGTTGCATCTTGGGTGCGTCCCAGAAAAGAATAATTTTCAATCGAGCTGCCATTCGAAAAAAAGTTGATTTTTTTTTATATCCGAAACGCTCAGCTTTAAGCTTCTGATACACGAAATGCTCCACGATACCCGTGTCCCGTGTAAACAGCAAAACGGGTGCACGTCAGCTCGCAACAATTTAGACGACGACGGATACCGAAGCATGAATGCGCTTACCCGTAAAGAGTAATCGTGCTTACACTACATGGGTGAAAGTTACGCGATCACGTATACGCGCGTCCCGTGTATCAGAAGCTTAAAGCGGAACGGGAATCGTGGATTTATCACGCGTTTACGCGACTCGTGTAACAGAAGCTTTACTTCCAAACCTGCGATACACATTGATAGATGTAGATGTAGCGTTTGCGTCAGATTCAAAGATTACACCAAATCAAGGTCGCGTTAAAAACATTAATTGCAAATACATCTCATAATCACAAAATGAAGGACCTTTAAAAACACATGTACTCTAGAAGAGCACAAATCGTTCTGTTTTTCAGCACATGTATCAAGAAAATTGATAAGCGTTTTGCAGCAACATCCAAAATACGTGATTTTGTCAAAATTAACACAACCACTATCAGCAAAATATCCACAACCTTGAAATGCACAAGATATGCAAGAATAATTTTCAAGTTTATTTTTTTATACTATTAAGAAATTAGCGGAAATACAATAAAGCAAAAGGAAATAATCAACAACTAAATAGTATAGCATAATAGAAATATGTATATGTATTATGGACTTTTAGATAGTAAAAGAAAAAGATTACATCATGGAATAACTTCAAAATAGACAAACGTCTAAATGCCGTACTGTTTCTGCTTACATGGTTGAGTAGATACCGGATTTGATGAAAATTCATTGCATCGATTGTTATTTACAGATCCGTAGATCTTAGCTAATCTATTGAGAAAGTTTCATCTATGAAAGCCATAATTTAATTGCGACAAGGTCTACAACAATCGATTTATAGAGAACAAATGGTTGATTGTTTTTTTCGTTATTTTAATTTAACGAGATTTTTTCTCTAGCAAGAGGAAATAATTACTTATTTATAGAGATTTATTTATATACATTCATGTACAGTGGTGCTCCAGTATAACGAAAGATATAATGTCCAGGGTGGGTCGGTATATCGAAAAGTTCGTTAAATCGGTAACACAGGTTTATTTTTAATATAATCGTATTAGAAATAATTCCTTTTATAATAGACAGTAATAAACAATGCGTCAAACGTTTGATCCAATGTTCGAGCCAACGATTTAATCAATTGATTCGGCAATTGAAAAGACATGTTTCTGCTCAACAGTTCGAAAATTCAAAAGTTTGATTCAAACTTTCGACGGTTTGAGCCAAGCTGTCAATTGTTCAGTCTCAGCAGAAGATTTTGTGTATCTGTTGAATGAAATTAGTCCAAAAAAACAAGGACACCTGTATGAAAGAATGTTTTTCGTTTTTTGCCTACTGTGGATAATTTTGGCCAAATACGTCGTGTCTTGTAGCCGCACTTCCTTCAAATGTTTCTTCTCAACTGTTTGATTCAAACGTTAGAACGTTCGAAATCTTTTGATTCGGGCGGAAAATTCGCCAACAGAACGAACGTCTTCCAGCACGAACATTCGGCGCCTGACATTGGAAGCTCCGCTGAAGCCGCTTCTAAACGATGCTACGAACACCTTCAAACGTTGGACGCTTGATGGTTTTGTGGCACCATATGGCGGGACATCGGTCTACGCACTTCCAATGTCAAGCATCGTTCGCTCTGTTGGAAATTTTTGTGTCCGAGTAAAAGGGCTTCGAACGTTCTAACGTTTGGATCAAACAACTGCCGTAGCATTGAGCAGAAACATTTGAAGCAAGCGACGCATTTGGCCAAAATTGTGGGCTCCGTACGCTTCACGTTTAAGAATTCACAACCCTCAACATCGCAGGAGCATTAACGCTCCCTTTGCTCTGAGTGCAAGGCCGGCAACCCACACAATTGCCAATTTGGCATTTCTACCATGGACACTGCACGGCTATTATGTTTTTTTTCGCATGCCTTATTTCGATTAGAAACCGATATTGTCGGTGCCCCATCCATGGCTAGTTTCATGGTGCCAAGCATGAGACGTCAAAGTAGGGTTAAGCCTAGCAGGCTGACGTCCAAAACAAAAGACCACAGATCGAGTCGGGGTCGGGTGCATGACCCGGTCAACAGTCATTAATTTATACTTTTCTCCGTTACTCTGTGTCCCTAGGTACACGTGAAATCTATCATTTTGTAGTGAAGGAGAAACGACGAAAAAAAAACGAGTCCTGGTGGACCGACCGTGATGACCTGACAAAGGCAAAGGCACGAGATGATCTGAGGGACCAGTTTGCGCTAGCTTAGTTCGGTAGCAAGAACAAAGGTACATCAAAGTAGTACCTCTGATAATAACATAGTTGACACTGACAGTGCCTTCACCTTTGTTGTTCAGTCAGCTCACCAAGACTCAAATTCGTTTCGACAACACAAATTTTAGACTGTAGACGATCGACGATTCGTCAACTCACCGAATAATCGGCCGATTTTAACATGGGCTCAAATGGAAGGTTGGTGAGATTACGAGCAATTTACGGATTCGTCTGCAGGCGCTGATTTAAATTTGTGCTGATGATCGGGCCCATACTAAAAGCAATGCACTTTTTGACTCATCGACCATCGAAGCGATGAACTGATCCTTGATATGAATGGCCCATTAGACCATAAGTGGGTTAGTCCTCAATGCTTTTAGGCCCGACCGCATCATCAGTATAAAATCAAATCAGCGCTTTAAGGTTCTTAATCACCTTTGTTAGAGAATTGGGAGAGAGAAGATATTAGTCTCGATGTATGGAATAAAACCTTCACTCATCAATAGATTTGAAGTAGTATGTGATCCAAATGCAATGGGAAATATTGAAATGTTGAAAGTTGTTTCCCGTGGATACGAATTAATACAAAAACTAATTTAACCAATATGCACAATGTTATTTAAGCAATTTTTTCCCAATCAACATCAAATGACAGTATTGAAATCTATTATAATGCACCCCTGGAAGAAAATTAAGCTCAGCAAATCACTTCACAGACAACTATCAAACGTTTTCGATAATGAATGTGTCCCTACTCGTGCTTTTCAGGAAGTTGTATCCTACATCAATAAAACAACTTCTGGAAAGTGTCCCTGTTGTCATGAAAATGTTCCTCTCCGGATCGGAAACTTCTCAGATCCGGAGGGAAACATTTTCATGACAATTGTCTTTCAAATTTTACCGGAGGGGAAAGCATATGGAGGAGAATTCGAACATGAACCAATGGATGCACCAACCGGAAAAAAGTCCTTTCCTACAATAATAATTAACCAAAAATAATAAGCAAAGTGAAAGTATATTCTTTTTAATTTACATCTTTGTTTTGCTGTGTGATGTGATTTTCTCGTCGTATATTTTTAGATACAGATACAAAAACGTTACATTGGATTAATGGAAAAACGGACAGATACTTTAAGGAACACTTTATTATAAATTCTTGTGAGCATTCTGATGCTATTGCAAAGCTATGCTGAGCAGCATGATGAAATCTATGTTTGCCTCAACAGTATGAAGAAATTATTCTACGCAGCACGAAGAGTGTCTACAATTTTTCGAAATTCGAGTATTTTTAGAAAATTCGCTTGGGACTGATATTCAAGAGATGTGTTGAAAAAGTGATTTGAAGAGTTGTGAATTTCTGGAGAATAAATGGAAATTCGCATTAAATCAAATAAATGATGTATGCATATACTCGTACATAGATATTTTCAGGGCTGGCGAAAGTTGTGTTGAATGTTTTGAGACCTCAACATACGAAATTTCGCGTGTGTTGAATTCAACTCGACACACGAGAAAAGCGCAAGGGTTTGATACGTATT
The DNA here is from genome assembly GCA_964017055.1 of Chloromyia formosa. NCBI lineage: Eukaryota > Metazoa > Arthropoda > Insecta > Diptera > Stratiomyidae > Chloromyia > Chloromyia formosa. Next base: position 141,098,726 of record OZ024813.1, read on the forward strand.
TTCATGTCTAACAAATTTAAAAAATAAAAATCATAAAACAGATGTTAATTTTAATGTTGTTTATGCTAAATAAAAATAAAATGGAACACTTGATGCCATAAATAATTTCTGTCAATATTTGGGGGTTAACACCTCTTCGCGATAGCCGATTCGTTTGTTCTAGAAGATGTTGGTGATAAATTTGGGATAGCCCTTTCTAAAGTTCGTTACTGGGATTCCACCTTAAATTGGAATTAACACGTTATCGTAACTTCATAGCTTGAAAGTGTCAATTGCACCTCCCAACCAGGCCCTTCCCTTTCCAAGGATCATATTCTCTTCTTGCCACAGTTTTAAGTCATACGCTTTAAAAGAACTTGATGGCTTTGAAATATTTTGAGGCTGAGGCGTCATGAGGCTGCTGGTGGAATGATGCTACCCACTGATAAAAGGAAAAAAAACTACTCCGCAGACATTAGAATGGACTATTACAGATGGCGCTGATTTCACTTAATATATCCGCCTTCCTTCAATGTTCCTATAGTTTCACCCACAGTTGGAGCCTTAAGTACGAATGACGGGCTCGTGCCAACTAGTCATTAAAATTTCAATTAAAAACCTAATTTTTATTTTGTTATAAGACAAAGAAAGCATATATTGTATGTATAGCGGATATTACATGTGCACCATAACATTAATGGCTGTGGCGTCGTGCCGGAGTCGTTGCTGAAAAAATAGGATTTATTTCCCCTTAGGAGAATCCGCAAAGTGATCTGATTTGGTGCGACCGAAAAATGGTTCGGTAGTGACTATCGACCTTAAGGCCAGTGGACCTAATCATCAGAACTCAATGGACAAAATAGCGAAAACATTTCGGAGAGGGAGCGGGGTAGTATTGATTTTCGTTCATAAAATTCAACGCACGAGTTTCACCTGTTCCGCCGGCCCTGGATATCTTTTTGTTTAAAAATACACCATTATTGATTTTTTTCCCATGGAGTATGCATTGGCTAAATCTGGAAAATTATAAGTTCTCATTACATTACTATGGTATCCTTCGAAATGTTTAGTAGCAAGTATGGACAGAAGAAAAAATAATGCCAGAAGTGCGTAGGTTAGGTACAACGAGAATATCAAACAATTTGCAAACAGCAATGGCTAAACGATCTAATCGATTGGCCTAAAGCATACTAAACTTACATGGTGAAAAAGTGCCTAATAGACTCGATCAGATAGAATTTTAGTCGATTAGGCTCTCTATTAAGGTCGCCACCCATTGACGAGCACAACCACGACCAAACTTCCATCGAACCATCAAATATCATAGAACGGTGGAAATAGGGGGAATTTTTTTTCCACACGTCCTATGATATTTGATGGTTCGATGGAAGTTTGGTCGTGGTTGTGCTCGTCAATGGGTGGCGACCTTTAGACTATTGCATTATATTAGACCTGCCGCCGGTTCGGTGTGAAAGCATTGCTCATTTTTTAAGTGATATTTTTCTATTTGATTTCCAAGGCTTTTGCAGAAGTTATTCTGGTGAAGCCGAAGACTTCTGGCATGTTAAGGTATTGCCAGTGATGACGACTGACTTGATGCGTTGTCATTTTTGAGACAGTAGTGTGAACCATGAGATAAAGCCTAGGAAATATCTAGAATTACATTACACGTGTGAAAGCTTCTGTTTTTTCCGTTGGTCAAACAACACAAGCGTTCTTTCTTCCACTCATTTTCGAGTAGATCCGGCGAGGGACACTTTACTCGTTGATAGGCTTCAGCTGTGTCAGACATACATACACTCCGCGACAAATGCTTAGGTTCTGTATTATTTTGGCTCAAAAGTACTACAACTTCTATATACATATTTCAGTGGAATATCATTTTAGCTGTATTATTTCAATAAAAGAGTGTTTTGGTAAATTTTCTATCGCTGCCAAGTGGTCCGTATAGTTTACAGAATCTTTTGAAATCAAAGGAACTTGTGCAAGTACGACAATTGTAAGGTTCACTTACTTTAAATTGTAGTTTTGCGGCGGTAAATAATGTTTTCTAAAGATTTAGTTTTCTTGGTAGTCCGAAGTCCAACCGTGGAAATTATGTCCAAAGAAAACTATTAACTCCTGACGAAATAGCTGCAATTAGCGTTCTGAATGAGGAAGGCTATCAAATCGCCAAATTTAGCAACGGATACATCGCAGTTTAAACGTCGTTAACATTTACAGCCAGGATTGCGAGAATGACGGACAAAACACGGAGTGGTTAGAAAAAGCCGATATTCAACTGAGACGACGATTATTAAGAGAAACTTTCAATTCTTCCTTTATTGCACGTGAACTTGCAAGGAAATTGGAATAAGTACCTAGGTACATATATGGAGAGTCCAGCGAACGCTAGACGGTTGTCCGTCATTAAAACGTTTGCGACTAAAGAAAAAAATAGGGTTGACGTAGCAACATCGCAAACATCGCCTAGAATTCTCAAGAAAGCTCATGAAATAAACTTTGGAATGGAGGCACGTAGTGTTTAGTGATGAGGAGTGGTTTTCATTAGACGGTCCAGACAGGTTCTCCTAATATTACTACGATATTAGGAAGTTACCTAAGTACCTGTCACGCCATCATTCCCGAATAGGTTCCGTTATGGTATGGGGAACTATTAATCTTGTTATCCTACACGGCAGTCAAACGGGAGCAACTTAAAAACATTGCTAATAAAGGAAAACTTCAAAAAAGAGGGGATGTTATAAGGAGAGCCGTAGGTATATGAACCCAATTTTGCCCTAATTCACACGGCAAGGGACATGAAAATACCGCAATTCGTCATATATTCTCTGTATGATTCCCTGCTACGCAGAATATTTGATATTACATAAAAAACAGTGGAAATACACGCAATTAAATAAAAGTATTTGGTCTACAACTTAATAATGAGACTTTTTTTGGAATTTTGGGCATTTGTTCATAGATTTATTCATATAACTAAATTATTCAAAATATTGGCCATCAGCAGCGATAACTTTCTCCCATCTTTCGGGAAGTCTACGAATTCCGTCGCGAAAAAAATCTTGGGGTTTCGAGGCTATCCATGAATCGAGCCAGTTCTTAGTATCCTCATATGAAGTGAAGTGCTGATCAGCCAACGCATGAGTCATCGAAGCGAACAAATAGTAATCGGATGGAGCAATGTCAGGGCTATACGGCGGGTGGGGTAGCACTTCCCATTTGGTTGTTTCCAGGTACGTTTTCACGACTTGCGCAACATGAGGGCGAGCATTGTCATGCTGAAGAATTATTTTGTCGTGCCTTTCAGCAAATTGTTGCCGTTTTTCACGCAATGCTCGACTCAAACGCATCAATTGCAGTCGATAGCGCTGCCCGTCAATGGTTTCATTCGGTTTTAGCAGCTCATAATAAAGAACACCGATCTGGTCCCACCAAATGCAGAGCATAAGCTTGGAACCATGAATATTTGGCTTCGCGGTCGATGTTGATTGGTGCCCGGGCGGTCCCCATGATTTCTTTCGCTTTGGGTTATCATAATGAATCCACTTTTCATCGCCGGTCACAATACGATGCAAAAAACCCTTCCGTCTTTGCCTTTGAAGCAGTTGTTCGCACATGCAAAAGCGCCTCTCAACATCTCTTGGCTTCAACTCGTACGGACCCAGTGGCCTTGCTTTTGGATCATTCCCAGTGATTTTAACCGCTTCGATATGGCTTGCTGAGTCACTTCCAACGAAATTGCCAACTCTTTTTGAGTTTGGCACGAATCTTCTTCGAGTAATTTCGTCAATTCTTCGTCTTCAAACTTTTTTGGCTGGCCAGGTCGCTCTTCGTCGGTAATGTCGAAATTATCATTTTTGAACCGATGAAACCACCGAAAACACTGTGCACGCGAAAAAGCATCGTCACCGTAAACTTCCACGAGCAATTTATGACTCTGAGCTGCAGTCTTCTTAGCAAAATAATGTCCAAGTAAAACTTCCCGCAAATGTTGTTTTTTTCGTGAATTTTCGAAACTTTCCATGGTCCGGTAAAATACGTTGTCAACAATCAACACGAAATGTTTATACTGACATTGACAGCTTATGAATACAAACTTCAAATGGTATGTATGTCAAAGATGGACTACCATTGGTTTATCGGTGTTGCCATCTCTAAAAAAAGTCTCATTATTAAGTTGTAGACCAAATAATTGTTGCTTTTATTAATCATATGTTCCGTGCCTGGAATATCAACGCACAAAATTGTAAAACAATGCCTGAACCTAAACAATTGCCGCACTAGCATGGTGACTTTTGAACCAAATCAATTGCTATAATTTCAACAAAGTTTTCGTGGCGAATTCAAACAATCTGTATCATTTCTAATGTCTTATATTTCTGAAATTTTTTATTAACAATGCAATGTCTCTATTTAACCATTTCTTGGGACGAAATATCGGTGAACTTAAGCATTTGTCGCGGAGTGTATGTACATATGTAGTGTTATGGCTCAGATGCGTAGCGTAAGGTTGTGGAGCATGTAACTTGCGATTAGGACGCATTACGATTTTCTTTGGAGGCGGAAGGTATACAGCAGACGAACTTACAGTAATTAAGGCGTAAGTGTGAAGAAGGTGTGTCAGCAAAGGTGTCGCTGGAGGAAAAATTAAAAAAAAATATAAATTTTTATCGCAGATCTCACACAGGGTGACTAAAGTAAACCAACCCATAATATTAATTAATATTACTACTAATATAGCATGTAAATGCTCCTTTTTGAATCAGAGATTAAAATGCTCCCTTTTGAATCAGAGAATAAAAAAAAACACACAAAAAAGATACTACTCCTAATTACATTAACGCTTCCAGTGGGGCATAGGCGCGTCAACATCTCTAGCTATGCTTTGTTGATGTTTTGTTATCATATAAAATTCGGATGGTGCAGTTGCTAGCATACACCTCCTATACGTGTAGACATCTTTTACTGATAAGTTTTGAACGTTGTGCAAGTTCTATATTCTTTATTTTATTAATGCACCCGGGAAGTGGACCCTTGACCGAGATCTCACGCCTACCGAGCCCGTCCCTCTGAAATGAACGAACCAGTGCTTTTGACATGGATATGTCTTATAGCTGGGGGTCATCCTAAAAATCTGTCCGTCACACGAAATGTCTGTTTTTCTACTCGGGGGTCAGAAGAGGAAACAAGCCCATTGAACATTTTTCCGAGCTCTATGAATGTAGTGGCCGATTCTCAGTCAATTCGAGTCAGTCATCAAAGGGAACTCACGAAAATCGAAAAACTTCGCGTCATGAACTGACTAAACAACCAGGCACCCATAACACAAGCCAACATCATTCAACTGCCATCCCCTCGTGATTTAAATCTGCTCACAACACCAGCCACATCGAGACAACCTGTCTCCCCCACTCGTGCACAGCGCTATGGCTCCTCCTTCACAGCAATCTTTTTGTTTTCATCAATTAGTCACTAACCTGACTCAGTAAGAAAATCGTTGGGGTAGGTCGGGAAATAGCTTCAACTTCACACACACACACACATACACACTCTCATATGCACGCAATGGAGAGACGGTTGAGTCGAAGAAGTTCAATGGATGGGCGTTGCTTTGTCATCAGCGACAGTGCGAAAGAGATGCTTGCTCCACGGACCTTGGACTACACTTCCGCGGCGGATCCACCCCTTTCTTGTGATGGCCCATCCAGCCGACTGAAATCAGTGTCACCAAGGTCACCAACGTGTTTTTCCCGTAAGATGTAAGGAACTTACGACCGTACTTGTATCGCGCATACCGCGTACTATCACGATCGATGATATATCAACTAACAGTGCACAATTCTGATTTAGTGAGGAGAATAGTGCAGATGATACAGTTTGTGCAGCGCGGATAACGTAAACGTTAATGCAATAAAATTGTGTTGTCGCGCTTACCGTCTTTAGACTTAGACGAGTACTATCTAAGTATCTAATAGTAAGTGTGTTTAGCTAGACCGCGGCTTGACGCGATCGATCGCGGATTGACGTACTAACGAAGCACAGGCGCATATAAATATGTAGAGTGTATGATCGCTTGATCCACACACGGGGCAACGGTTGGGTTAATTTGTATCCTCCTGTACACTATGCAGGACGGTATGTCTTGAAAATGATACAAAGTATCTACACTGCATGCAGATACATCGGTACATCTTATGCCTACCGAAAGCGTGGGACGTGTTTTGTCGAATGAATTCATCCAGTATAACTATACTGGGATCTTTATAAAACTTACGTCGATATCTTCAACACAACAGGTTCCACGCAGTCGGTAGCCAAAGACATATCCATGTTCCGATGTATCTGCATGCAGTGTAGATACTTTGTATCATTTTTTTCAAACTTCCTTCCACACTTAACTTGTGTAAAAGCCTCTTCAGTCTAGTTGTAGGTTATGATTATCGCAAACTTTAAAACGAAAGAAAATTCTAGATTCAATTTTACAAACCAACACACTCAAATTCAATCCATTTGAGTTATCTGGTGTGTAATGAAGCATTTATTATTTTCCTTCTATTTAAAGCCGTTTGTTCTTTAACGAGCGGATATAAATCACTCCCTCATCACTACTCCCTACTCAACTCCATGTGCGATAACAATTCACTTATTATCTCAAATGTTTCTGAATCATAAACTATTTTTATTTGGCATGGCATTTTTTTACACACGCAATTCATGAGTCAATTAAAATTAAATAGTCGTTCAAATAATCACTGCATACTATTTTTTTTACACATAATGAGCAACAGATTACGACTTATACGGCTTAAGAACCGAAGTTTACGAGGAAGACTTCATAACAATTCAGTGCACTTATTAACCTTTTATTGACATCAAGAGTTATTCACACTAGCCTGAGCTCATCATCAGAACAAAGATGAGTGAATAGTAGCAATCCGCAACTCGGCCGGCGTGCTACACCCTTTGAAATCTAGCGGTTACTCTACACTACTTCTTGACCAGGAGGGGCTGGGATGCATGATGATAGCCTATGCGGATGATATTGTCATTGCTATTTCGGGAAAGTTCGTCGCGTCCTAAGTGAGGTGCTTTTAACAACGCCCTCTCTCTAATTACAAACTGGGCTTAAAGGTTAATCCCAGCAAAACTGAACTTGTTCTTTTCACCTGGAGGTATAAGGGACCTCCTGTCATGCCTCCACGATTAGATTAGGAGGGACTAGATTAGTTTTTTCGGAGGCAGCAAAATTTGTTAGGCTTATTTTCGACGAAAGGTTGGTATGGAAACTAAATATTTAGAAACGAATGAAAAAGGCTACTATTGCTTTGTACTCCTTTAGAAGAGCTACCTACTTATATATGTAGAAGCTGGGGTTTACAACCAAATGTTGTGCACTGGCTTTACTATTCTGTTATACGCACCATACTTATTCATGTTATTGTTGTTTATTGAAAAGCCCTTCATATTGCGGCCTGTTGGGACCCGCTTAGCAAAGCTCAAAGACTCGGGGAGTCTCGCATAATGTGGTACGGGCATAAGGTAGAACATGTTCTCCAAAGATCTCGTCAAAATATCGCATTGGACTTAGTGCCTCCGCACACGGGTCGTCTGATTTTCGTCACGTCTGCGATTCGAACTCTGCTCGTCTGAATTCCCACACGACGAGCGACGCCCTGCACCACACACGGGTCGATTGCAATTCGGCGCGTCTGCGACGCGATCCGATGTTTGAAATGGGAGTTGGGGTATTTGGGCAATACGTAGCCTGGGTAGAGGTGAAAGGAGGAGTGCACAGGAGTGTCGGTGAAATCATTTTAACCCTTTGGCATGGCGAATAGACCTTTTAGTACATGAGGCGAAACACGGACAATATGGTTTTCACATGAGTAGATGTGAAAAGAGGAATGCAATCGAGTGGTGGTTAAATTTTTTTAACCCTTTGGGGAGGTGAAAAGGGCCCTTTTGTACATAAAGCAAAATATGGGCAATATGGCTGTCGCGTGATTCGAGGTGAAAGAAGAAATGCAAAAAAGGGCTGGTGAAAGCATTTTAACCCTTTGGCGATGCGAAACGGACCTTTTTGCAAATGAAGCGGGATATGGGCGATATGAATGTCGCATAATTCTAGGTGAAAGAAGGAGTGCGTAGAAGTGTCGGTGAAAGCATTTTAACCCTTTGGCGTGGCGAAATGAACCTTCCTGTACAAGGAGCGGTACATGGGCAAAATTGGTGCCGCCTGTTTCGAGATGAAAGGAGGAGTGCACACGGGTGTCGGTGAAAGCATTTTAACCCCTCGGCATGGCGAAATAGACCTTTTTGTACATGGAGCGGAACACGGGCAATATGGTTTTCGCATGAGTCGCTGTCAAACGAGGAATGCAGATGAGTGCTAGTTAAAGCATTTTAACCCTTTAACGTGGCGAAGTGGACTTTTTTGTACATGAAGCGGGGTATGGGTGTCGCGTGATTTGAGGTGAAAGGAGAAGTGCACAGAAGTGCTAGTAAAAGCATTTTGACCCTTTGTTGAGGTGCAAAGAAGCCTTTTGGTTATGAACCGGGATATGGGCGATATTGAGTGTCGCGTGATTCGAGGTAAAAGGAAGAGTGCACGGGAGTGTCGGTGAAAGCATTTTAACCCTTTGGCGTTGCGAAATGGACCTTTTTGTACATGAAGCGGGACTTGGCATTGGCAATATGGTTGTCGCGAGGTTTGTGGTGATAGGAGGCGTGCACAGAAGTGTCCGTGAAAGCATTTTAACTCTTTGGCATTACGAATACGCCTGACTAATGCTGAACACTATTATAAACTGATCAAATGCGACAATATACTATTTTCTGGTTTCTGACGACTACGACGATTTCCTGTTACAAAGATTAATACAAATCCATAAAGTTGATTTTCGAGTTGGAGCGTTGTGGAGGTTTGTGGAGGTGCTGATAGTAGCAAGGTGTGAATGTTGTGGAGAGTGGCAAGGAGGGAAGGGCTAGCCTTTTTGATTCCGCTGTTTGAGCGAGCGTTAGAAGTCGGTCTATATACATGTAGTGAGGGTTGATATCGCTTTAACGTTTCAAAGGGTTGCCGACCATATATTGTCAGATGTGTTCAGGTTACAACGAACAAATCGCTGAACGACCGCTAATCTAAGCATTGAATCACACGGGGCACCGAAATATAGTGCATGCCGAAACTGTCCATACGAAATAATGCATATGCACACTTTCGTTTTGAAAACGAAATAGTGCACGCGAATATCTCGTACACGGCACTGCCTAAGTTTTTGCGTGACAACGTCAAAGTGTTTTCAAGGAAAATTTAAAAAAAAAAATTACACGGAAACTTTCCCCTTGTTGGGAAAAATTTTGGATCATGTATATATCTGTGCTGAAAAGAAGATATTGGTTGCGTTCAGAATTTCATACACTGGATATCTAAATTTCTGAGTTACACAAACGTTGTTTAATTCAGAAATTTAGATTCGAATAAAAAATGATTGGCGGAAATTAACCGGGAAAATTGGTAATTGTTTTCCCCAATTTATGTTCGACGTTTTCTCGTTTTTCGCTTCGAGATTGCTTTAATATCGCTGTGATATTGCTTTTATTTTATATCACTTTGATATAACCTCAATATCGCTTTGATATCTGGTATCAAAACGAAAGTGCTAAGAAGACCATCAACAACATTCCATTGCATTAGCTTCATCACCCCTATTCAGACGACACCAGTATTTCTTAGATTTCTCCTTATCTACATGAATGTGTTAATCTCAACACCATAGGGTAAAAAACGCCTTGAACAACACTACAGAGTACTGGCCTCATCATCCCAATTCATAGGCACCCGTATTTCCTAGATTTCATTCCATGTCCAAAAGTATGCTTGTGTCAACACCAAAGCGTTTAATTCAATTCAATTCGTTTTCAACTCCACCTCCGTCACACATTTTCTCCACACACTCCCCGTTGAGGTAGTTACGTCAAAAAAGTGCCAAATTAAAATCGCAAAAACCACTTGGCGCCACGGACATAGTAATCTTGCCGAAATTGAGTAAATACCGCATTATGTCATCATCATCACTAGAGACCGGATTATATGCAATATAAAAAGCCCGAAATATTCATGCAAATATGCATGTAAAATGCTTGAAATATGCAAGTAAAATGTGAAAATATGCAACATGAAATAAAAGAAAATAATTGGACAATTATGTTCTTATTAAGAAATAAAGGAACGAAAAGTCACAAATTTAATGGTTTTAGCAGTCTGTTGTTTTTATAGAAGTTTAATATTGTAAACTAGACTAAGTTTGAATTTAAACTGTAACCGTTTGTGGTGGCTTTGCTCAGCTCCTACATTGAACGCACTCAAAAAAGAACTAGAGTGCAGTGAGCGAGGCCACCTCAGAAGAAAAATATAGTAGAGCTGTGAGAAGCGAGGACGCGTGAACACTTTTTAAGACACCATCAAATAAAAGTTATTGTAAAACACGTTTGAATTTTTAAAATTATTTCTTCTTTATACTATAATATATTGTTCTATGTGTTCAGTTGTAAGATTATGTCTTCTATCATTTAAAATAGTTTTATAATTTGAGAAAGATCGTTCTACGTCCATCGATGTCATAGGGCAATACTTAAACTTGGGTGCTGTATTGGCAGATATTGTCCCAGGCAAAGTTTTACCTGTACCATTAATAAAACTATTAATCTGGCACAGAGGCTCGAAACCTGGGTTGTTGTTTAGAAAGTTTTCAAACTTTTTTGTTTGGCAATTCAGAGTGTATTTTACGAACTTTTTCCATCAACAGAATAGATCCATTCAACTGCAAGCCTCGAGCTTCAATTTTTTTGATACACTCGGGTATGTGGGAAAAATGAGTACTTAGGACAATTACGAATGCGATCTTAAGCCCATGGGTAGGGGAAGGTTCATGAGCCGTTTCACGTAAACGTTTCTCTTCGCTGAGGGTTTACGATCAAAATATCAGCACAAGCATAATAGCATAGCTTTGACTCTGTTTTCACCGTGTTTGCTTATAAACACCAAATGTCCCTTGCACACTACATGAGATTTGGATAAATCATGAGAAGACTCGCAACAATTTCCCTAAAAATATGCAAAATTAATGGATTTTCAATTAAATATGCTAAAACCAGTAAAAACAGCCAATATATGCAAATGCATATGAAGTTCTGCATTTGCATATAATCCGGTCTCTAATCATCACAAAGCATATCTGCATCACGAATTTGTACCGCTTCATGTCCAAAAAGGTAATTTTCGCCTCACCAAAGAGTTAAAATACTTTCACCAGCACTCCGGTGAACTCCTCCTTTCACGTCGAATCACGCGACCCCCATATCGCCCATATCCCGCTTCATGTACAGAAAGGTCAATTTCGCCACACCAAAGGGTTAACATGCTTTCACCAGCACTCCTGTGCACTTCTCTTTTCACCCCAAATATTGCAATACCCATATCGCCCATATCCCACTTCATGCACAAAAATGTCCATTTCGACACGCCGAAGGTCTAAAATGCTTTAACCCGCACTCGTCTGCATTCCTCTTTTCGCATCAACTCAGGCGATAACCATATTGCCCATGTTCCGCTTCCTATACAAAAAGGTCCATTTCGTCATTCCAAATTGTTAAAATGCTTTCTCTGACGCTCCTGTGCACCACTCCTTTCACCCCGAATCACGCAATACCCTTATCGCCCATTTTCCGCTTAATGCCCAAAAAAGTCCTTTTCACCTCTCCAAGGGGTTAAAATGCTTTCACTAGCACTCCTGTGCAATTCTCCTTCCACCTCGAATCACGCGACACCCATATCGCCCATATCCTGCTTCATGTACAAAAATGTCCATTTCACCACTCCAAAGGGTTAAAATGTTTTAACCAGCACTCCTGTGCACTTCTCCTTTCACCTCGAATCACGCGAAAAACATTCCCCATGTTCCGCTTCATGTACAAAAGTCTTCTTTTCGCCTCATCGAGGGTTAAAATACGTTCACCAGCGCTCTAGCGCACTCCTCCTTTCACCCCGAATCACGCAACACCCATATCGGTCATATCCCGCTTCATGCCCAAAAAGGTCATTTTCACCTTGCCAAAGGGTTAAAATGCTTCCACTAGCACTACTTTCGCCTTGAATCACCCGACGCCCATATACGACTACACCACAATTTCTTTGAACATATTTTTCAATTGAACAAATGCATCCATATATTTTTTTCTGGTGTCCGACGTCGACGACTTTTCTCGTTCCAAGCAGTTCGCATGGTTCGAGACGCACAGACGAGTACACCGATTCGATTACGTGCCGACCAATGTACGACCCGTGTGCGGATCTCCATACATTTGCTTTGGAAGTGGAGTTCAAATCGCAGACGAGCCGATTACGAGACGAGTACGAGACGACCCGTGTGCGGACGGCCTTAGACATCCTTCAACAATTGCTAGCTCTGTACGTGCGTCGGCATTTATGCCTCTCCAAGCCATAACAGATCCACATTAGAAATTGATGGTTTGCCCAGTGGTGATAGGTAGAAAGCGCTCTCCGTGCCTGTCCTACACACGTTCGCGACAGTCTGGAGCTGTTAAACTTACTCTCCACTCATCGGCCCGAAGGACTTTACTCCACTGCTCGTGCGTCCAATTTGCATGTTCGCGAGCGAACCAAAATCAAGTTACGCGATGATGTCGGACCAGTTCCAGACCTCAGGCTGGTCTTCGAGCACGCAAGTCATCTTCCTCCAGTTTTCTTCTAATGATGCGCTCACTTACATTTACTTCCCTCGCCATTTGTATGCTCTGCCGTCTTTCAACCGCCACGCGCCGGCCGTGAGGTACCTATTTCTCAAAATTTTCAGTGCAATAAATCGGTCATCTAGGGTCGATGTACACCAGATCTCGCCCCTTCCAAGCCTCCGCATGTATAGTCGGCATCGTCCCTTTTTCAGGCGTACCTCAAAATTGTGCGCGGTACATTTAAAGATGACGAATCACCTGCTGATCTTTCCCTTCACCACGAAGCAACACAACTTGTGCATCTTGCGCTGAAGTAAGGCGCATCGAGTTACAATTCTGGAAGTGAAAACGACTACAGATTTTTAAACAAAATAAAAAAAGATTATTTGCGCTACAATTTGAATATCGAATGTTAACTTACCAGCGTACCAGCTAACTGTGTTTTCTACTAAACCTCTTAAATTAACAAAAACAAACGTTTTGGCAAACTGCCATTTGAAATTTTCCTATGCGATAGCAAATAATGTCGTTAACGCATTGTTCATGTTTGAGCCACATTCTGTGCCCCTGAGTGTATTTGACATGCCTCCCATATGAACAGTACAGCCAGTTGGCATTTGCTATTTTTAAAATTCAATGCATTGTTTTTGAAAAACTCCAATCTGGCAAACTAACGTATTCTTGACAGATGTAGTGTTAAAAGTGCGCAGTAAGATCTTTCAATTTGTTATGAATTCTTTCAATGTCTAGAGTTTACAATCGAAACTGCGGATTAACAGGCAGGGTTCGTCTTTAACTTTCTCATGGTGGACTTGACCAGAATTTATGTTGATCTGATTGTCTGCAGAGACCATCGCAAACTGCGACAATCGAAGGACCTAGAGTCCTAGGGAAACCTTTTCTTTATAGAAACACCAGCCGGATGGGTAGAGCTGATTGAGGCCGCTTGTGGGGAGCAGGCTAGTTACATATCTAGTACCCACTAGATAAAATTTCAGCTTAAAGGAAATGCTGCCTTTGTTTGGCTGGTGTATTTAGGTAGGTATTTTGGCTATAACAAGAGCTATGGTACGATAGATCTATCTATAGTCGTTGAGTCCCACTTTCTTATTGCATTTACTTGTAATTACTTTCGCAACTTATCTATCCTTTTCCAAAATGGAGCTCCTAGCAATGAACCACACATTGTAGCAAACCAACAACTGAAAGCTAAAAGTCTCAATAAATCATTACATACCTATTCTAAGAGTTATGTTATGACTTATTACAAAATGGAATACATCTACCGGGCCAGCTTTACCATCTCTTGAGAAAAATATGCGAATCGAGTTCGATCGAGAAACGCTAAAGTAGTACGTAAAAAAATGATACAAAGTATCTACACTGCATGCAGATACATCGGAACATGGATATGTCTTTGGCTACCGACTGCGTGGAACCTGTTGTGTTGAAGATATCGACGTAAGTTTTATAAAGATCCCAGTATAGTTATACTGGATGAATTCATTCGACAAAACACGTCCCACGCTTTCGGTAGGCATAAGATGTACCGATGTATCTGCATGCAGTGTAGATACTTTGTATCATTTTCAAGACATACCGTCCTGCATAGTGTACAGGAGGATACAAATTAACCCAACCGTTGCCCCGTGTGTGGATCAAGCGATCATACACTCTACATATTTATATGCGCCTGTGCTTCGTTAGTACGTCAATCCGCGATCGATCGCGTCAAGCCGCGGTCTAGCTAAACACACTTACTATTAGATACTTAGATAGTACTCGTCTAAGTCTAAAGACGGTAAGCGCGACAACACAATTTTATTGCATTAACGTTTACGTTATCCGCGCTGCACAAACTGTATCATCTGCACTATTCTCCTCACTAAATCAGAATTGTGCACTGTTAGTTGATATATCATCGATCGTGATAGTACGCGGTATGCGCGATACAAGTACGGTCGTAAGTTCCTTACATCTTACGGGAAAAACACGTTGGTGACCTTGGTGACACTGATTTCAGTCGGCTGGATGGGCCATCACAAGAAAGGGGTGGATCCGCCGCGGAAGTGTAGTCCAAGGTCCGTGGAGCAAGCATCTCTTTCGCACTGTCGCTGATGACAAAGCAACGCCCATCCATTGAACTTCTTCGACTCAACCGTCTCTCCATTGCGTGCATATGAGAGTGTGTATGTGTGTGTGTGTGTGAAGTTGAAGCTATTTCCCGACCTACCCCAACGATTTTCTTACTGAGTCAGGTTAGTGACTAATTGATGAAAACAAAAAGATTGCTGTGAAGGAGGAGCCATAGCGCTGTGCACGAGTGGGGGAGACAGGTTGTCTCGATGTGGCTGGTGTTGTGAGCAGATTTAAATCACGAGGGGATGGCAGTTGAATGATGTTGGCTTGTGTTATGGGTGCCTGGTTGTTTAGTCAGTTCATGACGCGAAGTTTTTCGATTTTCGTGAGTTCCCTTTGATGACTGACTCGAATTGACTGAGAATCGGCCACTACATTCATAGAGCTCGGAAAAATGTTCAATGGGCTTGTTTCCTCTTCTGACCCCCGAGTAGAAAAACAGACATTTCGTGTGACGGACAGATTTTTAGGATGACCCCCAGCTATAAGACATATCCATGTCAAAAAAGTTAACATTAATCTTAAGAGTTCGTGCACACGGCAGACTTCTTAGTTCGCAGAAAAAGTAAATAGTTTAGTCAGAAAAATAGGACATAAGTTGTTTTATGAGACTGCGCCCACAGCGATTACTAAATATGTAGTTTAGTTTGCTGTGATCTCATATATCGCCGTGTATCCGTATTCTATTTTCTTGACTAAACTACATATTTAAATAGTTTTTCTCTAATGGGGCTAATAGGAAAATACTAAACAAAACTTGTTATGAAAGATATGTCTGACCGAAATCAAAAGTACGACAAAATTTAAGATGGTCCAGTGTGAAACCTGCCGTTAGGCTTGCTACTAATTCTGCCGTCAGTCCTGCTAGCAATTGTTCAGTCAGGCCTGCTATCACGCCTGTTATGAGGCCTCAAAAAAATGCATAGAAAACGGATAGGTCTGACAGCAGGCCTAACGACTGGCCTGATGGCTGACGGGACGGCAGGTTTGATAACTGGTGCCAGATTCAGTCAGGGTGAGTTTTTCTGCGGTGCGCACCGGCTGAAAAATTCAACGAAACTATCAGTGCGCATTAAAGCAACGCCATCTATATAGACAGGCCTGCGCTCAGCTGGTTTTGACGCAATCATTTCCTTTGATGACGCCATCAGTATCCACAATCCAGTGGTCGGCGACTGATGGCGGCGAGTCCCCGGTATTTGTGCGTTCCGTGATTAGTTCTCGTTTTCCGCGTTCAGTGTTTATTTGTAAGTAAAATTTCATCTAGTGATCCGGGAAAACAAACACGTGCGCGATGAAAGTGTGTCGTGCGGTCAAAAGATGTATTTTGTCAAGTGTGAACTGTTCCACGATGCTCTGCGACTGATCCCCGGGGCTGCGACTTCGACCAAATTGGTGGAAGTGTCCAGAAAGTGTGTTTTTAGAGGACTAAAATGCCGTCTGGCGCAATTCCAATTGTAAACAGATGCCGTGCCGGGAACATCGTCGTGTGCAGTCACTGCCTTGGCATGGCCTTGGCGAAGGAAATAATTACGTAACGATCAGCTGAGCGCAGGCCTGTCTATCTAGATGGCGTTGATTAAAGCAGATTAGGCGATTCCGCAAGAGTGCGTAGGTTTTAAGGTGCTGAATATGAGAAACATATTCGCAGAATGATTTTTTTCACAGAGATTGAGTGTGTTGTGGCTTTTACCCGTTGATATCAATTATTTAAAGTTTGTAAAATTACTAAAGTGTCTTAAAACACTTTTATTAACGAAAGACGTTCTGCGATTCCCATTCACATAAGGTATCTCTGCTTTATGCTTCTCCGCTGTTTGAAACTTTAAACGAACGATTGGTCAGGATTTTTCCACGTCTATATCACAAACACGAATTCATCGGCAGCATGTAAAATTCCTGATGAACAAGAGCAACGGGAAATTAAATCCAAGTACTACGAAGTCAGTGGATTTCCTGGAATCATTGGTTTGGCACACATCAGAATAGCTGCTCCTAAGCGTGATGTGGAATTCGCGTACTACTGTCGAAAAGGACCACCTTTCGTAGACAAATTTTTCGTCTCTACAGTTGCTCTACAAGTTATACATAGACTTGATTAAGTTGGTAGAGCTCTTCCGTTTTTAAAATCCTCATTCGTCTGGTAATTAACGGTGATAGCAGAGCTGTGTCATTGTGATTTATTGAAGGTTAAAAATGCATCGAAGGGGAAGCAGCCAATATGACTGGCCTAAGGAAATTAATTTCGTTAGTTGATTCGCAAACGGATTCATGGTACGTATCAAGTCCACTATACAGGAATCGGTAAGTAAAGCTCTATTCTAGAGCTCTACCAAAAAATGCTCTACAGAATTTACCTAGAGTGAAATTATGGTAGAGAAATACTCTCGCGTAAACACCACTAGTAGAACATAGTTTTCTTTTTGTTAGAGCTTTACCACTTTTCTCTATAGCTTTAGAATCCTACCCCAGAACAGGGCAAATAGCTGATCGCAATAAACGCTATTATGCACAACGCTCTTAACCGTACCGGATATTGTTAAATCTAGCCATTAAAGAGCCGTGTTATGCTGGCAATGCTGTCTCCAGCAGTCTCAGCAACTTCACGTTTCAATTTTCGTTGTTTGCCGCGTTCTATCTGTATCTAATTTTAATACACATGCTGGTAGCACTCTTTACTTCACATTTGCATAACGATGCCAACGGTTTAAATCAAAACATCGTTTAGCTCTGGGTGAAGTATAGTTCTGGATTAAATTGCCAGCCAGTGCGATGTAGTCGCCCAATTACTAGTTCAACTAAAATTAGCCTGATGACGCTACCGAGGACTGCGGCGAGCTTTCGCGCTGTTAATAGCATTTCCGGAAAAAAAAAACAAGAATTGTCAATTTCTTACAATATTTCTTTGACTATCAATTATAAATTCCTAGCCGAAAGTGGTTTGTCTTATCAATTGAAATTTATATCTTTTTTCGGGCCCGGGTTTTTTGTTGTACGAGTATATAGACTTGTATTATTGTAATGTGTTAGCGTGTAAAATAGAAAAATATAACAATAATTTTATCGGTTTGAATTTCAGACTTGCAAACACTTGGTTAGAATTAAATCCACTTATCTGCCCTTGAGGGTGTGTTAGCATTGGATTCGAAAAAAAAAACATTTTTATTAGATCAGCTTGCTTATTTTGCTTGGCTGATATTACATAGTATTAAATCAAATATGAAAAAAAATCAAGAAATTCTCACGAAATTATTTGATGGAATTATGTTAATCTAAACGGAGCAAAACAATTAAAAGACTACTTTAAAAAGTTCACAGTTCTTTCTGCTAAAAAGAATAAGGAAGCCAAGGCGGCCTTTTAGATGTAAGTATAGCAAGTGTAAAAAGTATAAAACATGTTTAAATGTTTAACATAACGGCATACATACTTTATGTATTGATGTTCTTGCAAATGTCCAAGTGCGAATCATTTCAGTGAAAATCGAAATTTTTTGTGACACTTGGTTTCATTCTGCACACCAACTTAGTATGCGTCTGTAGCTTAGCTCGGTACCGCACCGGGCATTTTTTGCTACTCGAAACACGGTCTCTGCGGTTCGCGCCAGGAAAATAAAAACATCGATATCCTCACTGGGATATACTGTGAACGTTTTACAATATTTCTTTCACAAGCTTTTCCAGCAGAAAAACGCAATGTGCAAATATAGAGTCCTCTTCTTGTACGACAATGGGTTTTTGTACGGGATTGCCCTTCCCGCGGAAAAACGCATAGTGTAATTTCAGGCTTAGCAGTTTGATTTTTTTAAGGTGTAATGGGACATAGAGGGTAACAAGTTACAAGAACTCAAGCCCATCATCACCGAACAGAGCTCCGACCAGCACATGCCATGTGTAGCCTGTTGATGACGTTGATCGTTGACGTGTTATCGCCACCTCGACCTACACAGTCACACACGTTAACTCAACTCACTCGCTTCAGTCATTTCGGCTCCCTAGTCTTCTCATTACAGATATGATGTGGAGTTTCATCGTCGACCTCACAAAATCAACAGATGCCATCTGATACGATGTGCATGATGTTGAGGTGCTCCCAAGACAGAAGAGGGCGGTTTTGCAGGCAGCGGTTGGCGGTTTTCTCATGTATGTATTTTCTAGTTGCGTAATAACAAACTAGATAGGAAAACTGCCAACCGCGGCACGCACCTCCCATGCAAAGCGACACTAAGTGCGGTTTCTAACAGCCGCCATTTTAAAGTGTATTTTGTTATTGCGCAACAACAAAATACATAGGAAAACCGCCAACCGCGGCCTGCAAAAACCGCCCATGGAAAACGGCACTAACGTGTAAACTGCGTTTCGATATCGTTGCATGCAAAACAATGGATAAGTCGTAGGGTATAAGCCGTGCTAAAGGGCAAGGGTAATAATCCTGACCCTGTTCCTACTTAAATCAAGTAGTTCTAGGGTACAGCTACGCGAGAGGCCCGCAAGGAAATAATTCAGTCAGAGAGAATCTACCACAATGAGGTAGTGGTACAGTAAAATTGGATGCAATTTTAAATAATATATTTTTATACCCTTCACGGATGTGATTTTGGAATGTACGTATATTTGTCACATTTTCTTTTTTATAATATCCTAAAACAAAATTCGATGCACATATGTATACTGAGTTCTTGCACTTATTTTAAGCCACTCTTATCAAATTCAATAAGATTAGATCGTGCAACGTGTAACTTCTATCGACAAGGCACTATACGAGTATATGATGTGTAAAAGCAAAATGCTTGCAAATTTATGCAATTAGAAAAACGTTCGATAAACTTGTTTGGATGACTAACCTTGACGACCACTTGTTTCTTTATTGAATCTGAAGTCAGCAAGTTTTCGGCGCAAAAGGTTACGCGGCCAATAAAATTTAAACGCATGACATCTTTTGGTGACTCCATTGTTGACAATATACATACATGCTCTAGGTCGTATATATGTTACCTACGTATATTTTCATTATATATATAATTACACATGACGAAAGAGAAAGAAATATTACGAGCTAGTGAATTTATTTTGTGACTAGACTATCTGTGGACAAAAAGCTGACACGAAAGAGCCGATAGATATCGCAATATGTTGCAATTTTCCTATCTGCCACATGAACAACGCAAGATAAGGTGAATTTTATCGGCATTTGATTGGACTTGCGGGAACAGATACAATATCTACGATACGATATCACGACAGTATTATGGTGATAAAATATGAAAAGTAAAGGGAAAATTAATTTGTATACTTTTATATTATGATGTATAGTTTGTGCGATATATGAATCCAATTTTTTGGCGTGATAACACCAACACGAAATGGGAGCTATTACTAAATGTCCCCCCGATGTCATGTGTTATGGCTTGGATGCGAAATATGGAACAGTTATCGGAAAATATGATAGGACACCTTCGAAAGCAGAGGCCTGCGAAGAAATTATTGGAGGGATTCGCGACGCGATGGTGGGGAAAAAGGTACAACAGTGAGCTACGAAATAAATGAACCAGAGGTCTCCAAATTCGTTAAGCTACGAGAACTGCAATGGGCTAGGAATGCAGAACGAATAGACGAACATCGAGTAACGAGAAAAGCATTCAAGGTTGAAGTCTTAGGAAGTCTATCTTATTTGAAGTCGATACGATGAAAAACACCCGAAATAAACAGTATAATGAACCATATTCTGGTTTGGTAGTGCTGCTTCCACAGGCAGATCGATGGCAGCACCTGATGAGTAATGATCTGCCTATGGTACGAAACCAGAGGCCGAGCGTCCCATTACACCTGGACCACGATGCGAGCGCAAGGGAATCTGCGCCGTCCGCCAAGCATTCCATCCTTATCGCCTGATTTTTTTATCATTCCCCATTTTTGCCTCCCCTGTTGGTGTTGTCTCCCCAGACCTATGAATTTTTGTTAATACGTAAAGGACAGGGGCAACGAGCGACAAAAGATCCAGCCCACGTCTCCCGAACTGAGCTACAGGAAGCATAGGCCGCTGCTTAGCTCGTTGAAGAGCCTTTTTCTTCGCCAGATGGCGCAATCCGACCTTCACGGTCAACTATACCTTAGGCTCCGTCTCCACGGGCATCTCCGGATGCCCACCAAACCGTCCATTACAAACTCTCTAATTTTGTCAGCCAATTTTTTTTTGAAGGGCTCAACCAATTCTCGCTTTGGTAACAATGTTTCGCCTGCGATTTTAAGATATCGAATTCCATAACGTTGTTTGAATTAAAGATTTGTGCCAGTGGGGATAGTACAGGGGGTGTCTTTTCCATATATAAGCTGGAGTCTTGGCGAATCGGCAGGAGCAATGAATTCGGGGATAGAGCAAGAAATTAGCAATTATGGCTTTCATTTTGCGTTGAATTTGGAGATGATAAATGCCGCATTAAAAAGTGGGGGTGCTAGCGTAACGTTACGCTATCACCACCATACAAAAACATTATCCTGGCAATTCGGCAGGAGCAATGAATTCGGGGATAGAGAAAGAAATTAGCAATTATGGCTTTCATTTTGTATCGAATTTGGGTGTGATAGATGTTGGCTAAAAAGTGGGGGTGTTAGCGTAACGTTACGTTACGTTAGTTATAGTAATTCGAATTTCTAAAGTTTCTTTTGACCGAATTGAAAAGATGAGGTACTTTCTGAATGTTGAATTTCATGCTCTACAACTTTTACTTGCTGCTTTTTACGTTTTAGTAGCCGTTTTAAAGTTACAGACGTTCAAATGTGACCATAACAAAGTTGAGAAAAATCTACATTTTTCGACTGTCGATCGCGGCTGTACCACTGGACCGAATTTGACGTTTAGGTAGCTCATTTTTCGCAGAATTTCATTCTCTTTAATTAGTTTAGAAGGGTTGCTTTCGCTAGGATGCACGGTCCTCAAGTTATAAGCCAAAAACCAAAAAAAGGACCGAAGTTTTTTGAGATTTTGACCATGTTTAAAGAAATTATGGTGGAAAGCTCCGGATTCGTGTTCAGCACCCGAAAAATATAAAATATGAAAGAAAAATATTCTCCACCAGAATTTGTTTTCCCAAATCACCCAATGACTGAACTATCTTGTCATGGTGCTATTTTTTCACCGCAGCTACATATACATATATCAGATCAGTATCTTCAGGAAAACATCATATAATACTAAATTATCAGGAATTGGAGGTGAAGTAGTTAATCTCCATAATTACCATATTTATTTACAGTGCATGATTGATACGAATGAGTACTAAACTAAAAGTGTATAATCTTCGTTACGATAATTCGCAAAATGTCCTAGACCATTTGAACCTGCGATCCCCCTCACTAATTCAACAAACAGTGGTATGCATTCTAGATAAGATACGGCAATGTATGTTTATCAAATGTAAGTGGGTAACTGAAACAATTTCAATTAATAAACGGTGAGCGCAAACGCAGGTGCCAGTGAAAATTCTTATCAGCACAATACCACAGATAAGAGAACTAGGTGTGAACGTACATATGGAATTCCAAGCGGAGTCATGATCCACCACCAATCACCGTATAATAATTCTTTCATATAAAACAGTTTACAACATTCAAAGAAATAAAAACTAATTAACATGTAACATTCATTTCTTACCTGTTGCACTTCTTTATGCACCGCTATGCACTCCTAATGTCGTTGCCTCCTATCACTTTACACTTTCACTACCTTCACCGCTGCTCGCAGCACACAAAACGTAAATAATAGAGCGCGTGGCTCGTATTTCCTATCACACACTGTACCCACAAATGCACGGGCGAATTGGCCTCAAAACACAACTTTCCGCGTAAACACTGCCCCCTGCACCGCACAATGCTCAAGGTGGTGGATCAGATGTTTGCACTTTTCGCCAAAAACACCGAAACCGGGTCGTGAGATCCCACGCAAAGTTGACTCACCGATTCGATTCAATCACACGTCGTCGACCGCTGCTTGTTGCACGTCGCAAATGCACAATTCAACTCACAACAAATGGACGGGCACCTTCCCAAAAAAGTAATTTCGATTACTCACGCGGTTTTTGCGAAAATCGGTGATGTGTGGCGCGATAAATAAACACGTGACGTCACCGAATGATGTCACCGTGAAACGATTTCAAAGTAACGAACTTTTCACTCATCCGCAAATTCTCTGGGTCGCGTTTTTATCTGTGTATCTAAAATCGAGTTACGAGACGTTGGAGAACCCCTTCGCACCAATTCAAGTTCCGTGGAGGACTGACACCGCTTTCGATTCGCCGGCTGTTGGCAAGCTGTTGAGCGACTGGCTAGCGGCCAGCGAGCAGCCGAATGCCCCCATCCAGCTGGCCTGGCGTCGCGTCGTGTCGGCATTCTCCACTTCTTCCATTCAATCGCAGTGCAGACGACGAGGCGACCAGCTGGAGCATTGGAAGGCGTTCGCGTTGCCGCTGCCGGCCACAGCATTCAACTTTTCATCAACTACTCGGTGGATGCAGAAAGTTGAAAGCTAATTCGACAGTTGAGCAGGATACCCGTGTTGCTGTTGAACAACAAGAGCACCGCACTTTTTACTCGGGGATGTTAAAAAATTCATTCCTGAATTTTAGGGTGAACTAAAATGTGACTCGCTGTTAACTGTTAAGGCACCCTAAAACAGACGGGCATTTGCCGGTGATCTGATGTACATATACCATTCCAATGGCAGTAACTGGTTGAAAAATATGTATGGGAAGGTGCGATAGGAACAGGAAAAAATGCACCCCTGAATGTTTTGTGTGCCAGGCCCAGGACGCAGGACCCAATATGTTATTTTGTTTATGATTGAAATGTCGCTGGGCTTCAGCACCCTCTTATCCTCACGAGCAATTTACCGGAAAGGGATCTACATGCACGTGTTTCGTGTGTTTATTTGGCAATACGACTTAGGAAACGAGCAATAGCATAAGGTAAACGAAAGAGAGCAAACAACCAGGATAAAGGTGCAAGTCCTTTTGTTTTGGTTTTATGATGATAGGGATTCTGTTCTTTGTATTTTTCGAGATGTGTACAATTTGTAATATGTATTATATAGGTATATTCGGAAATCCGCATTGACGGCAATCTAAAAAAAAATTGTTGCATTTTTAATTGGATAAAACAAGTCAAACATTCAGTTTTCGGGCCGGTTTCTCAACGTCCGGTTAAAGTTTGACGTAACGATAAACGCTAACCACCGCCTATTCTCCGGTTAAAAATTTAATGACACGATAAACCCAAACAGGTGATACCGGCTGCTAAGATTTAACAAATAGAACTGTTTACGTTTGTGGGGGGCAAAAACTCCTCTTCCATAGTCCTCCGCGTGGGCGCCCCCTGGAACGGCAGTGGTCACTGTGAATTTCTGAGGTACAAATTAAATATCTTAGGAGTTAGTGAGATAAGATGGTGGAACAGCGGAGAATTCATCTCTCCAACGGGCAGCACTGTAATGTTGTACTCCGGTAAAGCTACCGGTAGTCGCCGTGAGTCAGGTGTGGGGCTTCTTTTAACCAGAGCCGCGCGAAACTGTCTCTTATCCTGGGAACCGGTCTCTGACAGGGTCTTGACCGCCCGGTTCCGGACCAAAATGAGGAACATCTCAATAATACAATGTTGTGCCCCTACTGAACCCGACAATGTCTTGGCAAAAGACTCCTTCTACGAAGAACTAAACGCCGTTCAGAGCAGAACACCTAAAGGTGACATTATAATGGTTATGGGTGATTTGAATGCGAAAGTTGGCGCTGATAACTATGGGCTCAGACATGTGATGGGGAGACACGGTCTTGGTGATCGTAATGACAACGGTGAAAGATTTGTAGAGTTCTGCAACTTTCACAGTCTCTTCATCGGTGGTACTATGTTTGAGCATAAGGACCACCACAAAATCAGTTGGTCCTCTGTTGATCGGCGCAGAACACAAAATCAGATCGACCATTTTGCCATTAGTAAAAGATTCAAGAGTTGCCTCCTGGACGTGCGAAACAAGAAGGGTGCCGATATTGGGATGGGAAGAGACCATTATCTTATGATCGCTAATGTTCGATTGCGTATTGCAGCCGTGCGCCGCCCCAGCGACGAAAGATCCAGGCCCCGCAAATTCAACACCGCTCGACTAAAAAATCCAGTTGTCTTACAACATTGTGTGCGTTCAGAAGGAACTGAGCAACTTCCGCTCAGCGAACATGTTCAGAACGAGCGGGTTCAGAAGTGACTGAGCAACTTCCGCTCGGGTGATCATGATCAAATTTCACCGAGCAAGAAATATTTCTGCTCACTGATCAGTGCTCAGTGCTCAGGTTCTTCTTCTTCTTTTTCAACCTCACGCTCATGTTGCGAGTTTCCGAGTTTTGACAGTTATCAAATTGGTTGTTGTGTTTTCGCCGTTTTCGGCTTCTAGTTCTTTGGTTTTCGGGTGCTTCTGAATTTGTTTTCACGTTGTTCGTGATTTTTGTAATGGACAACGTGGGATTCATGTATTTTCCACTTTTCGGCACTTGACGTCTAAAATTGTCATCGTCAGCTTTCAGCTGGTCGATTTATCAGCTGGTGAAGTAGCGTTCAGCAGGTGCAGACTCCAAACCGAGCAGCTGCAGAGCCGCTCGCGAGCGGTTTCTGCTCTTTTGCCACCTTCTGAACGCACTCAATATAATGACCATCTTGCGCAAAAAGCGGCTGAGATAACTAGTCACCCAAATAGTGACATAAACGAAAACTGGGATGCCATAAAAAATGCGTACATTGATAGCGCAAATACCATCCTTGGCCCAAACCCGGATTGCCGGAATAAGCCCTGGATGTCCGACGCTTCATGGCAGCGGATTGTTGAAAGAAAGGAGCTGAAAGTTCGTTTGGCTGCAGCATCAGACGACAAACGAAGCAGCATCGAACTCCTTTACCGTCAGAAAGCTCGAGAAGTTCAGCGTAGTGTGCGACGCGATAAAAGAGTTTATGCCAATTCTCTTTTAGCGTCAGCAGAAGAAGCCGCTAGAAGTAACAACTTAAACGCCGTATACGGTGTCATCAAAGAGTTTACAGGTGGTCGTAACTCCTGCCAACATCCGGTGAAAGATAGTGATGGAAAGCTACTTATCTTGGAAGAAGATCAAATGAGGCGGTGGAAAGAACACTTCACCGCGGTCTTGAACCGAGTAACCTCTGGTGAAGTTCCCCCTCATATAGATAATTTAGCTAACCATCAAAATGTGCGTATACGGTCCACTGCCCCGACTAAAGAGGAAATAGTCACTGCAATTATTGCACTAAAACGAGGAAAGGCCGCCGGACTTGACGGCATCCCTGCCGAACTTTATCAAGCAGCGCCAAGCGTAACTGCCGATTTGCTGCATCCACTTGTTGATAAAGCGTGGAATACAGAGACCTTTACCACTGAGTGGAAGGAAGGTTTGATCATCAAACTTCCAAAGAAGGGTAGCCTCACAGACTGTAATAATTGGAGAGGCATTTGTGTGCTTCCTGCCGTTGCCAAGATAATAGCCAAAATCGTCCTGGAAAGACTAAAGGCCCACTTAGAAAGCACAATTGATGAAGAGCAGGCTGGCTTTCGATCCGGATTCTCCTGTGTCGATCACATTAACACCTTGCGAATCATCATCGAGCAATGCGCTGAATACGATTCTCCGCTTCACTTGCTTTTCATCGATTTCGAAAAGGCTTTCGATAGTGTGAACCGGGATTCTATCTGGGCGGCCTTGCGCAGGAAAGGCATCCCTGAGAAGCTTGTGGCTATTATTAAGGCAACCTATGACGGCGCGAAATGTCGCGTTCTGCATAAAGGTAAGGTGTCGGGGGACTTTGAGATTCGCAGTGGAGTTCGGCAGGGGTGCATCCTCTCATCGATCCTATTCCTCATAGTGATCGGCGAAGTGTTGCATGCATCCCTATCCGGACTCGACAGAGGAATTCAATGGACTTTGACATCTTATCTACAACATCTTGACTACGCTGACGACATATGCCTACTCTCCCACAAAATCATGGATCTGTCCGCAATGGCGTTAGATCTCGAGAGGGAGGCAAGCAAGGTTGGGCTAAAGATTAATACCAACAAGACCAAGGTTCTTAGCCCGCCGTTGCGAAAAAGAAATCGGACACCTACTCGTATTGCCATCAATATTAATGGGCAGCCTGTGGAGAAGGTGGACAACTTCGTCTACCTGGGTAGCATTGTTGCCGAAAATGGTGGTACGGAGCAGGACATCGCTCGTCGTATCAACCAGGCTAAACGCGCATACGGCATGCTGTCCAAAATCTGGCAGGGCAGTTATCTCAGCATCAAGACCAAGCTGGGCCTGTTTCGCTCCCTGGTACTATCAGTGCTTTTGTATGGGAGCAGTACATGGAAAGTTTCCGTAGGAGTTACCAGAAAGCTGCAAGTTTTCGTCAACTCATGTCTTCGTCGAATTTTTAGAATTTTCTGGCCCGAAACAATATCAAATGAAGAGCTAAGTCGGCGTACGGGTCAGATGCTAATCGACGAATTGATACGCAGGCGAAAATGGCAGTGGATAGGTCACACATTGCGGAAGAGTGTAATGAGCGTTTGACCAAATCCAATTCGGGATGAATAAAATTTCATCCTCAGTCTGCGAGGGAGAGAGGCATCTGCTGGTGGGCGTCTCAGTTCAGTAGAGTAACGGGGTGGGTGTCCTCGCTGATGGACCAAACACATCACAACTAAACTTCAGATGCCATCGGGGTAGTGCAATAATAGAAATGACATAAAAGATAGGGGAAAACCAGGGGCGGCAACTCCCAACCGGTCGACATACGGGGGTCCCGGTATATTTCCGTGTTGACGGCGTCGCACTTCCGCTCTTCGTTCACCAACGAATCCATGGAGCCGCTGACCTAAATTGGAGAAGGAAATGGCGGCAGTGTGGAGTTCCCCGAGGCAACCAGGCAAAAATACCCAATGCAACCTAGCGAGCCTAAGCTAAGTAGCTGCTAAGGCGCCATCGCGCCAGACCACCCTCTATAAGCAATTGGTGGAAAGCGAAGGGGAGGGCTAGGGCAGGACATCTTTTCTTCGTATTATTAACACATTTTTCTTTCTTTTCAAATCAACGGTTTAATTTTACATTTTATAATATACGTTGCGTGCCGAATAAGTTTGAACAAGAGCACCACGACACGGGCGAATAACGCGGTTACGTAACTGAATAAATTATTATTATCACTGATACAGATCTCGAATAAATTACTAGATAATACTAAGTGCTCCTGGGAGCATGTTCTCGCATCACACAGTAATGTATAATATAGATAATATATATTTTTTTTTTTTTATTTACTCACGGTTTTTTTTTTTAGCCTTTTTTTTTTTTTCGTTGTTGCAGGATCCGGTGGCGGCCGCTACGGGATGATGATTCGAAAAATAAACCTAGGCGAATTTTCCTTTTTTTTTTTTTTTTTTTTAAATAGAAGAAATTGTGATGCGAGTCGCTCCTTAAAACGAAAACAATAACTTAACTAATTATTTAAATTAATCACAACTACACAAAACACATAATACCCCAATCCAGGGTTTGACCGGGCTCTTGCAGTAGGGCGGAGGCCGACTCGCTCGTCAGATATATGGTGTCGGCTGAGCGGAGCGCCTATGGGGCTCAGTGTGGGTCGTTGGCTTGGCGGAGCACCTATGCGGCTCCCTATGTGGTGCTGGCTTGGCGGAGCGCCTATGCGGCTCCCTATGTGGTGCTGGCTTGGCGGAGCGCCTATGCGGCTCCCTATGTGGTGCTGGCTTGGCGGAGCGCCTATGCGGCTCCCTATGTGGTTAGCTTGGCGGAGCGCCTATGCGGCTCCCTATGTGGTGCTGGCTTGGCGGAGCGCCTATGCGGCTCCCTATGTGGTTAGCTTGGCGGAGCGGGATTTTTTCTTGGGTTTCGTCCCTCCCGCTAGGACGAAGCCCGCTAGGGCAGGCCTAGGGCCTGTTGTCCCGCACACCAAATAATATCGCAACCACCGCACGCACTTTGCACTTTGCACACCAGATAGCCGCGAAAAACGCCTAAAAATCAGGATTTTTATATTTATTCTTCCTTAAATTTTATTTCTACTTACTCTTTCTTCTTTCTCTATATCGAATTTCTATAATTTGCTTTTATTTCCTTTAATTTCTTATTTTCGGCTGTACTATTTGATCTATTCCCCTGCCGGTCGAAACTAACCATGCGGCCGTCCAAAATTCTCCTCTGGCCCCCTTTCCGGAAACGCCTTTTGAATGAGGGAACACAAATTTCCCTTTTTCCTGCAGCTTTTCCCCTGGGTGGTGAAAAAGAACATATTTCTTTCGGAACACCACCCAGAGAGAATTGCCACATCGCACATTCCGTGTTCCACATGCCTTGCCAAAATTCCGGTTCAGTGGCGTCAATAAAATGAACGTCACTGATATTATGACAGTTGGTAAATTGTTTACAGGCAATCTGTGTTGGATGGAGACTCATCTCTTTGATGGAGACAGGAAAGGATTTCAGCGAGGCAGTACGTCGGGGAACCCATCGAAACTCCGGGAATCTTCTTCCCAAGAGGTTCATCGATAAAGCCGGTAAGTCCTACTTTTGTTTATGATGGTGTCCGGTCCTTTTTTTAACTCTCTTGTTCTCTTAGAAGCTAACTCGCGAAGCAATGGAGCGCTACCTACACGGGCGGAATGAAAGGGTTGTTGTCATCCTGCCTGCAAAGGTCACTCAAACGTCCTATGGCAAAGAAACCGGGTCTTCTGCTCGCCACCATGCATATATCTTGTTCAGCAACGGTTGGCGCGACGTCAAGAGAAGTGCTACGAAAAGGAGCGCCTGCCATATAGAGTGGCAGGACCACGTCCGACTAGCTCGATATGGTGTGGTGGTGTCACCTTGGAACGAGCGTCAGGTAATTCTTCCCTTTTTTTTTTTTTTTTTTTTTTACTTTGGAACTATATTAGATCGCCAAGTGACAATTCAATTTTGGAGTGTATTCGTCTTCCGACTCGATGGCCTGTGTAAATACTATTCATGTCATCGATTGGAATCCGAAATTGACACTTTAATATTTAAAACATCATACAAGCTGTCATCATCATTAATGATACATTACAGGGCAGGAAATTTTACCTCAACGACTCTCAAGCCTACATCTTCTTCCTTCCATCTTAACTTAGAAATAATATTTCGATATTTGACTATGGTAATACTTTAATACTTTTACGTATGAAAGTTGATAATATTTGATCTGACCGCTTCAAACATATTTAAGCCTAACTTATTTTACAATTAACCTAATACTACTCTAAGGGAGATGCTTCCAGGTATTCCGAGGATGATACCGCATAGCGTCGGCTGAATCCTCCGAATGAACATACTTAATGTAAACTACAGCTAAACTTAACAGAAAGAAGGAAGGGGGACCTATAAAGAGTCGTGGAAGGAAAAGAGCCTGAAGGAGTACTAGCAACGTCTGATGTCTTTCTGATTATATTTGCCTAAGAACTTGCCCGACAGGTCAGACAATAAATAATCCACGGTTCCGACTCTTTTGACGATTTGCGCTGGTAAAAACTTTTTGTCTAATTTTGCATTGTAATTGTGGGCGAAGTTGCTTTGCGAGAAGTTGCGCCTAAGGACGATATCTCCCGGTTTAAAGGTGGAAGGGTTGGACCGGAGATTATAAGTTTTTGCATTTACGTCATAAGCGTGTTTGATAGCTTTCTGTGCATTTGATCGAATCAACTCTGTTTTTAGGTCCGGCGTTACATCAGCAGAAGGTTCCTGAAGCAGATTAAGGTTGCGCAACAAAGAGTACATTTTCCCATGTGTGATCATGTTCTGTCCGAAAACAGCGAAATATGGCGAGAAACCGATGACGGAGTGGTACGCAGAACGAAGCGCCATATTGATGCTGGATAATTTTGCATCCCAGTCCCGTTGCGATGGGTGAATGTAAGACCTAACAGCGGCAATAACCGACCGATTTAACCTTTCGGCTGCGTTTGATTGGGGTGAGTAAACGGCTGTAAAATTGTGTTTCACTCCATATGTTTCAAGCAGTTTAGCCACCAATGCCGACTTGAACTGGACTCCATTATCGGAGATCAATACTTCGGGGACTCCGAAAACGTGAAAAATTTTACGTTCGAGGAACTTAACCAGGTTATCAGCTGTAAGCTTTCGTACTGGTTCCACGAACGAGAACTTTGATAACTGGTCTAAGGCAACTATTGCCCCGATATTTCCCGACTGGGATCTGGGGTATGGTCCAATGAAGTCCACGTACAGACGCTGGAATATGCGCTCCGGAATAACTAGATTCCCCATTGGAGGTCTCAGAATCTGGTTGGGAGCTTTAGTCTCCTTACACTTGATACACGCAGAGATGTAGTCTTTGACCGCCTGAGCCATTTTAGGCCAGAAAAAGAACAGTCTAAGACGTTTCAGGGTTTTCCCAACACCACCGTGAGCACTCAACGGGTGGTCATGTGCGCGTGCTATCAAGGTCGACGTCAGCTCCTCCGGAATCCAGAGTTTCCAAGAACTCTCCTCCTGAGTTTCATCGCCGGTCGCATATTCCGAGCGCCGGTACACAAACCCGTCAACAACTCTCAAATCCGGAAGCAGGTGTTGATTTTGTTTCACCCTTTCGACCAAGGCGGTATATTCATCCGTCGAAAAATGTTCCGATGTTAAATCCACCTCCAATGACGAGTCAGACAGTTCCAACGAGTCGATGCACTCAGTAGCATGCACTCTTGACAAAGCATCCGGAACGACATGTTGCGTGCCTTTTCGGTGCCTGATGCTAAATGAAAAGCCTTGAAGCTTTAATGCCCATCTGGCAAGCCTTCCATGAAGATCAGGTTGTGTCATAAGCCACTTCAACGATGCATGGTCCGTGACTACTTCAAATGTGTGGCCTTCGACGTACGCTCGAAATTTTTTTATTGCCGTCACCGCTGCCAGACACTCTTGTTCCGAAACCGTGTAATTACGCTGGGCTGAGTTGAGCTTTTTAGACATGTAAGCCACTGGAGCTTCCGCACCCTCTTCGGTCATCTGCACCAGAACTGCGCCAATACCACATTGGCTGGCATCGCAGTGTATAGAAAACGGTTTTGCAAAATCTGGGCTGTGCAACACCGGTGCGGAAACTAGTGTTTGCTTTAACGTGTTGAAAGCCGTGAGCCCTTCCTCCGTCCAGGTAAACACACGTTTTTTTTTCAACATGTCTGTCAGCGGAGACGACAATGTTGCGAAGTTCTGCACGAAGCGGCGGTACCACCCGCACATGCCTAAAAATCGTCTTAACTGTTTGACCGATTTAGGCAAGGGAAACTCAGCTATACCCTGTACCTTACCCGGATCAGTACGAATAGTACCATTACCAACAATATACCCCAAATAACGCACTTCCTTCATCAGGAATTTGCTCTTCTCTACATTCAGAGTGAGCCCAGCCTTCCGAAGACAAAGAGCGACCTCCTGCAACAGCGACAAATGCTCGTCAAAGGTTTCGGTAATCAAGAGTAAGTCGTCGAGGTAAATAAACACTTGATGACGAAGGTGTGCAGGGATTACCCGATCCATCAATCTTTGCATGGTTTGAGGCGCGTTGCACAGTCCGAACGGCATAGTTACGAACTGGTACAACGGCCTCCCTGGTACAGTGAAGGCGGTTTTATCCCTAGAACACTCATCAAGAGGTATCTGCCAAAAGGCATCCTTTAAGTCCAAGCTTGTTATAAACTTGGCTTTAGGGAGCCTGCTCAGAATACCTTCAATGAGTGGCAAGGGATATGCGTCCTTCACTGTGACTGAGTTCACCTTTCGGGCATCCAAGCACAATCGAACTTTCCCTGGCTTCACTATCAATGTTACCGGGGACGACCAAGAGCTTTGGGACTCTTCGATTACCCCTAGGGCTAGCATTCTGTCGACTTCCTTATAAAGCTGCTCTTCTATGGCCGGTGATACAGCGAAATGCCGCTGTTTAATGGGCTTGTTATCGCCGACATCGATGACATGTTTCGCCAGCTCAGTTCGTCCCAACCCCTCTACAGCGAAGGAAGGGAATAAAGCGATGGCCGCTTTGAGTTTGGCTTGCTCTCGAGAATTGAGGAAGTGACAGTTGTCGCTATTACACGTGGACGCACTTAGCAGGGACTCCGAATGCAGAGAAGATACAAATAGGTCAGCAGCCAGTGCAAACCTTCGTACAAAATCCACGCCGAGATACAAATTTTGAGACAAAGATGGAATTATTAAAAAGGTAAGCGGATGAGTTTGTCCTCTAAAGGATACATCTGCTGTCACTGCACCCACAGCCGAATGTGTTGTCCCATCTGCCGTATGAACGGAGACAGTAAAACGTTTCCAAGGAGATGTATTTGCCTCCAAAAAGTTCTGGGCAAAGCCTGCTGATATGCAACTGACGGTTGCGCCCGTGTCAATCAACCCCGATACATTTTTTCCCAGTAGGGAAACTTCCGCATAAGGGCGAATATCATCTCGCGGAGAACCCGGACCAACCGCCGAACAATATAAGCGCCGAGCTTGCTTCACCTTCCTCCAGAATGCCCTCAATCGCAGGGTACTTCGCTTCGGAGTCCGAGATTGCAGAGTGACTTCTGCAAAGATTCGTCGCTTAGCTTCGGAGTAGGCTCGCAACCGTACATGTAAAGGCAGAAAGCTGTGATGTATTTTGTCATGACTTTGCAGAGCTTCGGGCAAGACATTATTAGAGATGGAAGTCATTGTTTTTGATTCGAGGGTCGTGGTGGAGGGTCGACCCTCGACGCGTTCCAGTTTTTTTGGTTTTTGGAACACTTGGCACATTGCGGTTTATAGGTGTCGGGAGCCCCGCAGCCATAACAAAAGATGGCACGAGGTGCCATACAATCTGCAAAACAATGACCGCTTTCACGACAATTCCAGCAAATGTAGGAGCCGGTACGGCTTATAGCCTCTACACAAACTGGAGTGTCAAGTTCAGCTGGTTCAGCGCTACCCAGTTCCGAAATATTCCTCTTTCCACGATCAATGCGAGGATTATGGGATGTTGTTTTTATCTCGTACTGCAAATTTTCCCACTGGTAGGCATAAAAACGAAGCTGTCGAATAGAATTTATCGGCTGATACAAAAGCTCTTGACGCAGTTCCAAATGTAAATTGCGCTTCAAAATCTCGATCAGTTCCCATTCTGGAAGAGGTCTTGTCAAGCGATCCAGCCACTCCATTACGCTATCATGAAATGCGTCAAACGTCTCATGAGGTCCTTGCTTTCGATTGCGGATCAGTTCCAATAGATCATAATTAGATAATCGTTCTTGGAACTGATCGCGCAACGCATCGCAGAAGGTGTTCCACTCTATGTACCCAACCCCTCGATGAAATCGCCAGAACCACTTTGAGGCAGGGCCAATTAGCAAGGTATGAAGATGTCTGGTAACCAAGGATAGGTCTCCGTCAAGCGTAACGGAAGCCAAGGTACGAATTTGATACAAAAATTTCTCAACTGGCATCCCTGGATCTTCGCCACTAAAGCGAATATTCCAGCCAGCAATTATTTTTCCTATTCGTTCATCAGGAAACTGACTCGACCGACGAACGTTACGAGTTGCTGTCTCGGATGGTCCCGCAAAGTCCTGGGGGCCTGGCAGATTATAATTTGAATGTGATGCCCTATAATTATTTCCGTGTACTCCCGAAAGATCGTGATCGTATAAGATACGGTTACTTGCTCGAAAAGGTAGATCCGTTCTGGCTTGCTCTAGGTTAACTCCATTAGATGGACGCAAGGAAGGCGGAGCGGGTTCATTTCTAACAGACTCAAGTTGGCTATCACTAGGCAATGAAGGTAACGAGGAAGGAGCAGGACGGTTATTTAATGATAACACTGCCATTTGTCGGCTTATAGCCTCGGTAACTAACGCGTTAATTTGAGCAATTACATTATCACTAATCCGATCCGAGGATATATTAGCAGCTTGATGAACGGGCAAGCTGGCTTGGTCTTGTGGAGGTGGTCTCAGAGATTGAGAAGTCAACGCTTCCTCTCGGGTTCGGGACCTGGTGACCATCCTGGGTTTTGGGATTGCGCCTTGATTATTTGCCACCCCAGCTTCCTGTGTAATACCACTAGAATCTTTCTTAAAAAGAAAAGACTCTAGATCGTCTTCCCGAACAGACCGTCTGCAAAGCGGACAAGTGGTATGGTGTGTTAACCAATTGGTTAAACAATCCCGGTGAAAAACATGTGCACAAGTGGTCACAACCGCCTTGTCAGATAACAGAAAGTCGTTACTGCATATTGTACATTTGGTCGGACTATCTTCCCACAGACTTGGCAAGTCTTCTGTGCTGTGCCGAACAGCCATTATTACCAACACGCTTAAATAATGTACTCAAAGCAAGAAAACACTTATTTAACAAAACGTACGGAATGGAAATACTAAAACTAAACACCTATTTCGTTTTAGACAGTGTACGCAACATCAAAAAAAAACAGACAATATTCGAAATAAGCAGCAAATTTCTTCAAAAAAAAAAATAATCAAAAGATGTCCACGCTCATGCCTTTCCCCAACGAACGAGTGTAGATACTTGACAGTATAGAAATCTACATCTCTATGGCTATAAAAATTTTGGATGGCTCAAGCTACTCTGGTCTAATATTAACAAAGGGATTCTGCAAGGTAATGAGAAAAGAGAAAAAAAAAAATGAAAATTTTTGATCTGTCTTGTAGCAAAAATAAACATAAAAAGTATCGGTCATTAGCTAATGCTCCTTATCTTTTTCCAGAAGAGTCGAAATGGGGCGTAAAATAACACCATCATTCCGCAATTCTCAACCATCAAGCGAAAAAAGAGCACGAGAACTAGTTTGCAATACTTCCTATGGATCTAGGACCACGGAAGGAGAATCACCCATACAAAAAGGCGAGGAAAGACCCAATCCGAAGCATACCAGAGACGAATATTCGATATAAACATCAAACAAATCGTAATTCTCCAGTAGCAGGATGGAATCCACCGCAGAGTTTCAAACTCTAGGACAACACGTGAGTGGTTTCCTGTAGAGATAAAAAAAAACGTTAATACAAGACAGACTTCCGCAGTTCTCACGGCCCAAAGAAAATGCGTGCAGCAACGCTAAAGAGACAAAGCTCTTGAATTGTGAGAACCCGGAAGTGGAGCAAAAAAAACCGATTTAGTCAAAATCTATCCTTTTCCTAATTTTTTTAAAGTTTTATGACTAAAGATGTGATATAATTCGATTTTCGGGCCCCACGTTGGGCGCCATTTATGTAATGAGCGTTTGACCAAATCCAATTCGGGATGAATAAAATTTCATCCTCAGTCTGCGAGGGAGAGAGGCATCTGCTGGTGGGCGTCTCAGTTCAGTAGAGTAACGGGGTGGGTGTCCTCGCTGATGGACCAAACACATCACAACTAAACTTCAGATGCCATCGGGGTAGTGCAATAATAGAAATGACATAAAAGATAGGGGAAAACCAGGGGCGGCAACTCCCAACCGGTCGACATACGGGGGTCCCGGTATATTTCCGTGTTGACGGCGTCGCACTTCCGCTCTTCGTTCACCAACGAATCCATGGAGCCGCTGACCTAAATTGGAGAAGGAAATGGCGGCAGTGTGGAGTTCCCCGAGGCAACCAGGCAAAAATACCCAATGCAACCTAGCGAGCCTAAGCTAAGTAGCTGCTAAGGCGCCATCGCGCCAGACCACCCTCTATAAGCAATTGGTGGAAAGCGAAGGGGAGGGCTAGGGCAGGACATCTTTTCTTCGTATTATTAACACATTTTTCTTTCTTTTCAAATCAACGGTTTAATTTTACATTTTATAATATACGTTGCGTGCCGAATAAGTTTGAACAAGAGCACCACGACACGGGCGAATAACGCGGTTACGTAACTGAATAAATTATTATTATCACTGATACAGATCTCGAATAAATTACTAGATAATACTAAGTGCTCCTGGGAGCATGTTCTCGCATCACACAGTAATGTATAATATAGATAATATATATTTTTTTTTTTTTATTTACTCACGGTTTTTTTTTTTAGCCTTTTTTTTTTTTTCGTTGTTGCAGGATCCGGTGGCGGCCGCTACGGGATGATGATTCGAAAAATAAACCTAGGCGAATTTTCCTTTTTTTTTTTTTTTTTTTTAAATAGAAGAAATTGTGATGCGAGTCGCTCCTTAAAACGAAAACAATAACTTAACTAATTATTTAAATTAATCACAACTACACAAAACACATAATACCCCAATCCAGGGTTTGACCGGGCTCTTGCAGTAGGGCGGAGGCCGACTCGCTCGTCAGATATATGGTGTCGGCTGAGCGGAGCGCCTATGGGGCTCAGTGTGGGTCGTTGGCTTGGCGGAGCACCTATGCGGCTCCCTATGTGGTGCTGGCTTGGCGGAGCGCCTATGCGGCTCCCTATGTGGTGCTGGCTTGGCGGAGCGCCTATGCGGCTCCCTATGTGGTGCTGGCTTGGCGGAGCGCCTATGCGGCTCCCTATGTGGTTAGCTTGGCGGAGCGCCTATGCGGCTCCCTATGTGGTGCTGGCTTGGCGGAGCGCCTATGCGGCTCCCTATGTGGTTAGCTTGGCGGAGCGGGATTTTTTCTTGGGTTTCGTCCCTCCCGCTAGGACGAAGCCCGCTAGGGCAGGCCTAGGGCCTGTTGTCCCGCACACCAAATAATATCGCAACCACCGCACGCACTTTGCACTTTGCACACCAGATAGCCGCGAAAAACGCCTAAAAATCAGGATTTTTATATTTATTCTTCCTTAAATTTTATTTCTACTTACTCTTTCTTCTTTCTCTATATCGAATTTCTATAATTTGCTTTTATTTCCTTTAATTTCTTATTTTCGGCTGTACTATTTGATCTATTCCCCTGCCGGTCGAAACTAACCATGCGGCCGTCCAAAATTCTCCTCTGGCCCCCTTTCCGGAAACGCCTTTTGAATGAGGGAACACAAATTTCCCTTTTTCCTGCAGCTTTTCCCCTGGGTGGTGAAAAAGAACATATTTCTTTCGGAACACCACCCAGAGAGAATTGCCACATCGCACATTCCGTGTTCCACATGCCTTGCCAAAATTCCGGTTCAGTGGCGTCAATAAAATGAACGTCACTGATATTATGACAGTTGGTAAATTGTTTACAGGCAATCTGTGTTGGATGGAGACTCATCTCTTTGATGGAGACAGGAAAGGATTTCAGCGAGGCAGTACGTCGGGGAACCCATCGAAACTCCGGGAATCTTCTTCCCAAGAGGTTCATCGATAAAGCCGGTAAGTCCTACTTTTGTTTATGATGGTGTCCGGTCCTTTTTTTAACTCTCTTGTTCTCTTAGAAGCTAACTCGCGAAGCAATGGAGCGCTACCTACACGGGCGGAATGAAAGGGTTGTTGTCATCCTGCCTGCAAAGGTCACTCAAACGTCCTATGGCAAAGAAACCGGGTCTTCTGCTCGCCACCATGCATATATCTTGTTCAGCAACGGTTGGCGCGACGTCAAGAGAAGTGCTACGAAAAGGAGCGCCTGCCATATAGAGTGGCAGGACCACGTCCGACTAGCTCGATATGGTGTGGTGGTGTCACCTTGGAACGAGCGTCAGGTAATTCTTCCCTTTTTTTTTTTTTTTTTTTTTTACTTTGGAACTATATTAGATCGCCAAGTGACAATTCAATTTTGGAGTGTATTCGTCTTCCGACTCGATGGCCTGTGTAAATACTATTCATGTCATCGATTGGAATCCGAAATTGACACTTTAATATTTAAAACATCATACAAGCTGTCATCATCATTAATGATACATTACAAGAGTGATAACTGCATTGCTTTGCATGCCATGAAATGGAATCCCATTTCCAACCAAGGCCGACCAAGAGGGGGTCCTCGAATCACATGGCGTCGATCTGTGGCAAAGGAGTGTCAGGTACTGGGTAAGTCTTTTGGGGAGTTGCGCCCCATTGCCCAGAACAGAGTACGATGGCGCGCAGGAGTAGTTGACGCGCTATGCCCCGCTAGGGGTTAAGGCAAAGTAGTAGTATGTTTAGATGGCAGTGACCAAACGCCTGTTTTAGGTACATACATGGAAACAGGATTGTTATGAACCTCAGTCTGTTCCACAGTAATGGAGGCGGAATTTTTAATAGTAGAATTGAAAGTATTCCAATTTTTTTTTTCTTTGCAGGATCGTAGCATCGGTCGGCTACGACGCAGTTACTGATTTACATACCTCAGTGTTGCTCGAAACGTTGAAGTGAGCAGTCGCTTATCGAAATGAGAAATTGGGTCCTTCAAGAAGACAACGACACGAAGCATCGAAGTCGCCTCTGCCGCGCCTGGAAGGAGAAAAATGACATCAACACCTTCGACTGCCCCTCCCAAAATCCTGACGCAAACCCCATTGAAAATGTCTGGGCCATTATGAAGAGCAAACTTGCGGGAAAGTCTGTTCACAGTTTGAAGCAGCTTTCTCGGGAGATTGGAAAAATTTGGCGTTCTCTTCCAGTAGTCTACACTAAAACGACGTCGAAAGCATGCCACTTTTTACTAATTGATTGCGCCGAAGCTTCTTATTTTACGTTTACACTATCCCCAGATTACTTCATCTGCTGCGTAATCTGGGTGTGGTGAGTTCAAAATTGTATGTATTTGACAGTCGCAGATAATCTCAGCTGGCGCAGATGAAGTAATCTGCGGATAGTGTAATATTACGTTTACACTATCCCCAGATTACTTCATCTGCGCCAGCTGAGATAATCTGCGACTGTCAAATACATACAATTTTGAACTCACCACACCCAGATTACGCTGCAGATGAAGTAATCCGGGGATAGTGTAAACGTAATATAAACGTAATATTACTTGCATTACACTGTAAAAAAAAATTGGAATAAATATTTTGATAACTATCGAAATACTCGCGCCTCCTTTCCTATGGAACAGACTGTATGTGCTCTAACATGATTTTTATTGCAATTTTTCATACTTGCTTACTAATATTACGTTTACACTATCCCCAGATTACTTCATCTGTTGCTTAATCTGGGTGTGGTGAGTTTAATATTACGTTTATATTACGTTTACACTATCCCCTGATTACTTCATCTGCTGCTTAATCTGGGTGTGGTGAGTTTGAAATTGTATGTATATGACAGTTGCAGATGAAGTCAGCCAGCGCAGATGAAGTAATCTGAGGATAGTGTAAACGTAATATTACACTATCCCCAGATTACTTCATCTGCGTCGGCTGATTTAATCTGGAACTGTCAAATACATACAATTTTAAACTCACCACACTCAGATTAAGCAGCAGATGAAGTAATCTGGGGATAGTGTAAACGCCATATAAAATTGTATGTACATATTTAACAGTTCCAGATTAAATGAGCCGGGGCAGATGAAGTAATCTGCGGATAGTGTAAACGTAATATAAGAAGAGTATTGTGACTTCTAAAATTACGTTTACACTATCCCCAGATTACTTCATCTGCAGCGTAATCTGGGTGTGGTGAATTCAAAATTGTATGTATTTGACAGTCGCAGATTATCTCAGCCGGCGCAGATGAAGTAATCTGCGGATAGTGTAAACGTAATTTTAAACGCAGCTTTCTGGTTTCCTGGTGTGGGTGATTAAATGACGAGATCAGGTGACAGCCAGTCACGGTTCAAAGAGTAGCATTTTGACAGGACTGAATATTTTTCCATTGGGTGTCGTTCAGGTTTCCAGACCAGAGGGCATCCTAGCCATCCGCCAGCCATTCCATCTTTATCGCCTATTTTTTTTATTATTCCCCATTTTTAACTCCTCTGTTTGTGTTGTCTTCCCCAGGCCTATGAGTTTTATTAATACGTAAAGGATAGGGGCAACGAGCGGCAAAACCCCCGCCCACGTCTCCATAACTGAGTTACATACATCACTATTTGCTCGGACAGTCAGGCCGCTATCAAGGCACTGGAATCGGCAAAAACATCCCTGAAGCTTGTCGAGCGATGCGGGGAGGGGCTAACCTACATTGGCAGGAGGCTCAATATTACCCTGCTCTGGGTTATTGGGCACAGGAATATAGAGGGCAACGAGCTGGCCAGAAAGGGCGCGTCGTAGACAGCACTCATGCGGAACCTGTTAAGTGCAGTATTTCCTCTCATTACCTTACGGTTGCGGATGCCAAATGACGGGATCTGTCTACCTGCGCCGTATCAAGGAAGAAATGGCCCTCCTATGACAGGAGGAGAACATCTGAGCCTTTGACCGAATCATGTAGAGGCGTCGCCAGGCTCACGGCGGTCATCACGGGACATTGGCATAGGCGATCACGCAGTCAGACTGGGCATTCTCTACTATCCGCATTGCCGAAGTTGCGAGAGTGAAGAAAACGAAACTCTCACTCATTTCCTTTGCGATTGCCTGGGCCTTACCAGATCTAGATATCGTGCCTTGGGCCAGGTCTTCCTTAACAACCTGGACGATGTGTCGGGGGTGAGGATTGTTAAGGTGATTTACTTCCTTAACTCCTCCGGTGGGATCTAGGCATCCCAAATGCATCCCCTAAATTTCCAACTATGATCGAATAACAAAATTTAATGAGGTTTGTGGCTTCAAAACGGCGCCTTCTGCGCTAACTGGGCTCTGGCTAGTCTTGTCTCAGCCATCACTTATACCAACCAACCGAAGACCGGTGGTTTTAACGGCATTCGCGCCATTCATTTCTGGTCGATCCACGTCGAAATTTTGCTTAATGCCATTGTACGAGTACAACTGACTGATTTTGATGATCCATCCCATGAAATATGATTAAATGTTTCCCAGTTTGTCAATAATACTGACATCAATTGACTTACTGCATTTGTTGAAAGCAACACACAAGTAAAATATACAATTCTCAGTTTACATATTTTTTCTTTTTATTTTGTTTCTCAATTATTACATGAATAAATACTTCTCTTTATGTAATTTTTCACATATGATTTTAAGTTATGAGTAAGCGACTTTGAAGATTAAAGATTATCTAAAAAAATGTTTCCGTGACGATCGATCTGGTCTTTATTTCTTTTCCATGCAGTAGTTCTACAAGAACAAGTTTATATCACAAAATAAAGCCCACAGTGTATCAAAATAATTGCATTTCAAATTGAAAATATTTCGTTGCCCACGAATCGGTTACGCGAAACATGTCGTGCATGCTTTCCAAACGAATTAATACATGCTCCGCGTAAGCCACCATTTTGCACGAACACAACGAAAACTTAAAACCGTTTAGCACACAACTGTGTTGCCATAATAAGAACTAAATAAAACTATTAAGTTAAATTGGAGTAAATAAAATTTGTGTGTTTAAATTTAAAACGAGCATATTAACATAAAGAGGAAAAAATCCTAACGACTTAAAGTCTTTTTTTTGCTCTCTTTTAACCTCTCCTTAAACATATGTTTAGTTTTTATAGATAGATTATAGATAGACGTAGGTTTAAAGTTCATCGCTTTGATTCATTTTTAGTTCATTCAGTGTTCCACTGAAACGGGTCCATTCGTCAATGCGAGGGTGAGCAATATGTTCAGCGACATCATACACATAAACTTTGCCAGAATCGTCACCGATTGTAACATGTAGCCCGGAAGGTGTCCACGATAAGCGATTTAGGGCTGGTGCACCTTCAACTAAGACCGATGCTGTTGGCACTTCAGTGTCTTGATTAAGATTCCATAAATCC
Source organism: Chloromyia formosa (assembly GCA_964017055.1). Taxonomy (NCBI): domain Eukaryota; kingdom Metazoa; phylum Arthropoda; class Insecta; order Diptera; family Stratiomyidae; genus Chloromyia; species Chloromyia formosa. The sequence continues at coordinate 141,141,378 of OZ024813.1, forward strand.
AAGCGCCCGCTACCATCGACACTGGCGAACAATGCTGGGTTTATTGGCGACCAAGCGACATCCATCACGTAATCGGAATTATCTTCGAACGAATAGATTGGCTTGGTATCCTGCAATGAAAAATGAAGAAGAATCGGTTATTGACGAGTATCATTTAGTTTGTATAATAGAAGATAAACTTGCTAAATGAGGAGAAGAGAAAAAAGTTTCAACCTATAGGCGGAGTTCCACTGAGGCTATATTGCCGCATGCTACGTGTCGTACAATGTCGCCGCTATCCAATAGCCAGTGGATCGGTGCGGCTTGTAGCATGCGACATTGTGAAAATGTGTGAAAAAACCGAAAACAGGCGACACTGGGCAACATATAGCATGCCTCTTGTCCCCTCATGCCTCGGTTACTGTTGCCTCGATGGAGTTCCGCCTTATGAATAAAGTCAATTTCCGGGTAAAAGTTGATTGTTTTTAGGCGGAATTCCAGGCAATAGTGACGGACAAGAGGCATGTTACATGTTGCCCAGTGCCGCCTGTTTTCAGTTTTTTTTTGACAAATTTTTACAATGGCTGCGTTTCTGCGAAGGAATCAGGTTCTGACATTTCGTGAATTCTCCTCCATATGCTTTCCCCTTCGATAAAATTTGTATGGAAAACTGTCATGAAAATGTTCCCCTCCGGATCTGAGAAGTATTCTGATCCGGAGGGGAACATTTTCATGTCAGTTGTCCGTACAAATTTGACAGGAGGAGAAAGCATATGGAGGTGAATTCGAGAAATGTTTAAACCTGATTCGTTCGCAGGAACGCACCCAATGTCGCATGCTACAAGCCGCACAGATCCGCTATTGGATAGCGGCGACATTGTACGACACGTAGCATGCGGCAATATAGCCTCAGTGGAGTTTCGCCTGTACAGTTCCGAAACGCGATTGCGGACATCTTCGTTTTTAACCACAGTCTCTTCCATGGTTTTGGGTCATATTTAAGGACTTCTACGGCAAAGTCACGGTAACATTAGAGGGTTTTTCTTTCGTTCCTGCGACAGCCGGTTCTTCGTACCGGAACGACCCGTTTTTCAGCTGCCAAACCCCCTCGATGCAAAAATAACTGCAGTATTCGAAGCATCACTACCACAACAACAACAACAGGGCTCTTCTTTCCTAAGTACCTATCAGATCACTCACAAATTCAACAGTGCTATGTCATGCCCTCGAATAGTTTCTCGGACAATCGTTGTGTCCATTCTACATTGATTTTAGCCAAATTTACGATTTTCCTAATTTGCGTAATAGCAACGTATGATGTTTTGGGCGATGCATTTCGAGCTCATCAATGTCAAAAACTCGTCGTCTAGGAGCCACGTAATCTCTTAAGCTAAGTACTCACTTAAGACTAAAGAAAATTGAAAATAGGGTACGGAATGTGGGAAATGGAACGGTTCGGTTGCAGTGAGTATATAGAGGAAACCAGGGTAACTGGAGTGTTGTTAAAGGCGGTTTAACTCCTTTGGTGTTGACATGAGCATTTGTCCGTCATGCCAGATGTCACGATTTTCATTCGGCTAGCAGAAGTGAGAACAAGCCAATTGCAAATGTGCAAGTGCCATGAATGTGGTGGCTGAGTGGTGTATTGTATAGAAGGCCTACGTCGATATCTTCGACAAAACATGTTCGGTAGCCATAAGACGTATCCATGTACTGATGTATCTGCATGAAGTGTAAATACTCGTTATAATTTTATTACTCCTATCGGCCGGCCCTAAACAGATGATTTTGTGATCGATACGACAAGACAAGCCACAATTCATCATTCTTCTATTGCCCATTCGCATTTATGCATTATCTAATATTAAACACTTAACAACTCACCTTCAAACTCCATAATTTAATCGTCCAATCAATGGAAGACGTAAGGAACAAATGACCGAAATCGGGCGACCCTTGGTTGTAGTGTGTCGAAAGTCCAGTCACTGGACCTAAATGTCGCTCATATTGTTCTCCTACTCCAGCTCGGGTTCCATGGCGGTATGCTGTTATCACCAGAGAGAAAATAAAATGAGAGCAGGATCACATATTGTAAAGCACCATTCCGTGAACACCTAATCATTACAGAATTTAAACTCTTGTATACACTCACCTGAATACACATAACCATCTTCACTACCCACAACAAAGTTATTAATTTCACCATTTGGGAACGCCATTGACGTGACCGCGATCGACTTTGATTGCTTCTGTTGCAACTCCATCGTATCCTGTGGCATCGAAAGCATTTCCAAACTCCACGAACAGAGTCGACCATCAGATGATATTGAAATAACATTATGTGCGTTTTGTGTTCCAACCACTTGTAGGCAGTAGACAGGATGCGTATGAGCCGTGGCGCTTAGTGGCGTTCGTTGAATTGGAGTGCGTTTTTGCACACGATTATCCCAAACGACAATTTGGCCCGAATAAGTACCGCCCAAAATTAAATTGGGTTGGAATTTTGCAAAACATGTCGACATGACGGCACTCTGACAATGGAAAATATCCTCGGGGGTCTTCTTCTTGTATTTGGTGTTCCAAACGATAACAACGCCGTCCGGTTCGTTGGGACATTCCTGTGAAAATATGTTTTAAAACCAGATTGTAATTTGACGATTTGATGATAAGGAAGGTGTTGTATAAAATAAAAAGTTAACGGCCGGGTTCTTAATGCCCGGTTAAACTGCCGATTAGCTAACCGGGACATTAGTCTATCGAAGCGCCTAAAGGTATGCAACTCATCTCAACACTCGAACTATGACAACGTTGTGGCAAAATCAGCTGTTTTTTTTAGCTTAATGCCGTCTGTACCGTCTCTCAGCATTCACTTGCGGCTGAGTTGGTTCCAAATTCCCTTCCATTCAGAACTCTCTTGTTCTTTATGGCCAGTTTAATTGTTTTCATTGAGCGCGGTCCTACGAGCGGATCAGGAACAGACTTTCTGAATATTTTCAGATCCAAAAATTGACAGTTGACGGCACATATTTTACTGGAGGGGAAAGCACATGGGGAAGAAATCGAAAAAGTCTCTTCCTGATCCGCTCGTAGGACTGCGCGCATTGGCATGTGGAAACGAAAACAGTTCTAGCCGTAAAATTTCAGCAGCCTATATCAGTTGTTTGGATTTATCGTGTCGTTAACCGGAGGATAGGTGGCCGTTACCGTTTATCGTGACGATAAACTTCAACCGGACATTAAGAAACCAGTTCTAAATGATGTTACCTCATTGTTATGGTATGACGTTGCAACCAATTCTGGAAAATGAGTAGACCAGTCCATAGAAGTTACACAGCGATTTTTCGACCATCGATCATCATAGAAGATTCGATTCAGTGACAGACCCGCTAGTGATTTCTCATCTCTACGAATAAAAGTGTATCTTACTGTAAAAACAATAAACTAATTTCACTCGTCACTTACACTCCCTCATCGGTGGAACCGCCTCCAATATAATCGGTATAAATATCCGTACTTTCCGATAGTGCACGTTCGATAACTTTTCCGGCACGCAAAACGAATCGTTGAAAATCTTCCGAGAGTATAATCATTTGTTTCTGCTCCTCCGACAGTTCACGAACTGAAAATGTCCGACGAAAATACAATGAACATCTGCAATGGTTGCATAATTGTAAAGCTTACTTTCTTTCTTCTCATCTTGATCTTTCTTTTGTTCCTGTGGCGTTATGGCCGGGGCAACTTCTTTAACGGTTGGCAAACCATGTGGAAGAATGCCGGGTGGCAATTTTGAATGAAATCCATGATCCAGATGTGGCAAAGAGCTTTCTTCATCATCTCCTTGGGCATCACCAAAAGTAAGCACTGTTTTAAGTATAAAACTAACAAAGCTAGAGGAATACGACATTCAACAAAACAGGTTTTTTTTTTGGTTGGGGCCTTATGCCTTTTATTGGAAATTCTAGACGTCATTACATTAGGTTGGATATTTTACTTTTTTTGCCAAAGTAATTGAACTAATTAATTTAATTTTGATAGATGAATGTAGCTCACAAAAAAATAAAGTAAAAAGTTTTGATGCAATTGTAATGAAATGAAAAAAGAAATGGAGGCAAACGATCGCACAAAAGTAAAAGTAAATAGATAGTTGAATACCAATCGAATCTACAAGTTTGACTTTTATATATTGCATGCAAATTAATGAGTATTTGTGCAAATAGGATCTTTCAACATGGATAATATGTACAATACATCTTACAAATAATGAGTTATAAAAGGCGCTTTACAGATAAATATGAAAGTTCTAAAATAAAATTTATATATCTTCATAAGGATAAAACATTAACTTGTGAAGCATTCCTGGATGGAGTGAAGCTTGAAGTGAATAAAAAGCGCGAAGCGTAGAACTTCAGTGCAAATATTTTACTCAACGGGCATATGCTAGAGCTGCGATGTCGGCCAGAAAGGTAAAAAACATCGAAGTTTCCGATGTTTAATGTTCAAGCAAACATGGTTAAGGTTAAGAAAATAAAAACCTCAATTTGGTTGATTGTGATTGATAAATCGATGTTTGTAAACAATACGAACATTCATATGAAGTAATGAACCACCTGTAATGAACCAAACTATGGTCTGGTAGTGCTGCTTCCATTGGCAGATCGAAGGTAGCACCTGATGAGTAGTTATCTGTCGGTGGCACGAAACCAGAGGCCGAGGGTCCCATTATATCCGGACTCCAATACGAGCACGAGGGCATCCTAGTCGACCGCCAACCAACTTTTCCATCCTTATCGCTTCATTTTCTATTTTTCCGCATTTTTGCCTCCCCTGTTTGTGTTGTCTTCCTCAGGCCTATGAGTTTTTATTAATACGTAAAAGACAGGGGCAACGAGCGGCGAAAGCCCCGCCACGTCTCCCGAACTGAACTACAACAAGCATAGGCCGCTGCTTTACTCGTCGAGAGGCCTATTTCTTCGCCAGATGGCACTGCCCGACCTTCACGGTCATCATGTAACCTTTGGCTCCGTCCCCACGGGCATCTTCGGATGCCCACCATACCGCCAAATGAGGCGATAAGGATGGAATGGTTGGCGTACGGCTAGGATACCCTCGCGCTGGCATTGGTGTCTGGTTTCGTACCACCGACAGATAACTACTCATCAGGTGCTGCCTTCGATCTGCCGGTGGAAGCAGCACTACCAGACCATAATATGGGTATTACAGGTGGTTCATTACAATGAACATATATGGAGTTTATGATAAAAACGTCGATATGGTGAAAACATCACCCTAAAAACACATCGATCGCAGGCGATGATCAAAAAGATACATACAAATAGTGCTCTGTGCTTTATGGGTTGTTCGTTAATCGTGAATAATATGCGACGATCCTAGCCTAGCAAAACGCACCTTAAGGATGTGAGTTCCTAGGCAACGACTGAGCGACTTGCGTTTGCAACTGGGAAAAACTATCATAGCAGAGTACTATTCGTGTGTATTTGATATGAAAGTACAGTCGTACAACTACAGACTGCGTTCGACGATCCCCTAAACCTTAAAATACACACGAATAGTACTCCGTAATGATAGATTTTTTTACAGTCGCAAACGCAAGTTGCTCAGTCGCGGCCTAGGAACGCACACCTTAACTCTAGACAGTCACAATAGATAAAGTTGGCTTGTCTGTTCTAAAGGTTCGTCTTGCTAGACACACGATTGTCGCACATTGTTCACGATTGGTGATCAAGCCATAGATCACAGAGCACTATTTGTGCGTATTTTTTGCGATAGTCGCCTGTGATCGACGCAGAGACGTATTTAGCAAGATGAAGCTTAAAACTAAAGCCGCGTTAAACTATATGCTGATTCGAAAACGGAAGATGGTTAATTCGTTCGCTATCAAGCCCGCTCGGCTCGGCTTTTATTCTGGCATTCGCGTGCGCATTTGCATGAAAATGTATGTGTGGAGCTTTTTAGCGCTCATCTTCTTATATATCGACTCAGCTTCACGCTTCCTTGCATAGTTTTCAATTATAGCATTTTAAGTCATTTTTCTAGGGTTAAGAAATTGGAAAAAAAAGTCACATAATAGGTGTATTTCTTTGTACATTGTTCTGGAACATTATGACACTAACAAATTTTTCTGGATAGTGTTCTGGAGCTGGAATATTTATTCTGTTAATATGTTTTTTAGATGAAAAGTTAGACGACACGGGTGTAGCATTATGCCAATTTCCGCATCAATAGCTATTTTTGTAATAGCAAGGAATAGTGCTCACATGCGCTGATTCTGACTATCTCTGTTATATGTATTTGTCAATAGCACAATGAGCCATCCGGTCTTAGTGTTCTGTACCCTACTAGTTCCAGCGCCCACTTCACAATCTAATTTATATTTATCAAAATATATTTGCATCCAGAATATGCCAGGGTTTCAGTGTTCTATCGATTTTTGTATTGCTTCGTGATATATAGGGAACAGCTGATTGCACGGTGCACGCTTTTGACACTTCTTGATCTGAATTTGTTGTGTATTGTTTCTTTCTTGTCCTAGTCTGTTCTGCTCTAAAACAAACAAATACAGCTACTTTTGTTTACTTGGAATTGCGAAAGCATAATGACCGTGTCCGACAATATCTGGACACGCTAAATGGCCCCAACTTGTTCAATTTTTGAGGCATGGATTACGATAAATTCTTCCACATACATGCTGATTCGACATCGACTCAACCTCGGCTCCACTATGTGTTGTAATCGACGAGATATTCTTTTCTCCGCACCCTGCTGGTCGACTCGGAATCGCTGCGACTGCAACTCGAAATCGATTTCGCTTTAGGGCCCATAGATGGCACATACAAATGTAAATGCATACCCAACCTTAATCACATAGAAATCATCCCTCAAACATCATCACTTATCCATCAATATTCAATCATCATTGTCATCCCGAGGAACACATAGCTTTCGCACCGAAAACCAAACAGCACAATATTATATAAAGAAAGCATATCATACTCGTACATTTAATTGTGTATGTGGTGCCCTATATATTTTCGTCAACTCGATATTTCTGCTCCATGTATCGAGCACCATATCCATAAGTTTCAATTCATTTACGTTGGCGAGGGCAGTCCGAATTTGAGCAGATCTCAAGTCGATTTTTTTTATTGTTTTTTTTTTATACCGAGTTGGAACAATCTCGGCCCTATTGGCCAGATTTCATCCACAATAGGTGGAAGTACCAAGTTGTTGGGGTCGGACGTATATGCCTGATGTTCCGCCGACATCCAGACGTATGTAATGGAGGTCGCCGAGCACCTTCCGCACAATTACACAAGTATGCAGAACAACGCACTTCTGTATTGTGTCGATAAGGCTTTGCGGCAGATTCAGTTTGTCCAGGAAAATAAGAAGGGCGTTAGGTACTATACCGGTGGCCGACAATATTACAGGCACTATCTGCACATGGTCAAGATGACATAGTTGTTAGATTTCTTGAGCCAGTGCACTATAGTTTGCCCTCTTCTCTCTATGATTTCTCTCGATGTTGCTATTGTGGGTGATAGCAACATTGATTATCCATGCGGAGAAACTCGTCTTGTCGACTAGGGAGTACATCGGATTTGTTGTGGGCGACTGAGTGATCAGTGATAATCTGGCGATCCCAGTACATCGTGTGCGAGTGCTGTCAAGCACTGCTTGTGCAGTATACTGGTAGATCGGTAGTGTTTTACTGATCAACTCGTGCTTGTATGCAAGGTGTTGATGAATTACCTTGGATCTCTCAATTGCCCTAACCCCTTGTGAGGCATAGCGCGTCAACTGTTCCATGTGGCCCAGTTGACGTTTCGTCGGAATAAACTGGTTTCGAAGAATGCAGTTGCCAACATGCCCGTGTCCACAGCAGCAGTCTTAATCGACAGTTTGAACTTGGCAAATGGCATTTTAATGTCCTTTTGTCTTTCGGCAATCGCCCTAGTTGTACCCTCCCGAGCCAGTTCATCTGCCTTGCAGTTACCTGCAAAACCAATATGGCTCGGGATCCAACAGAGGGTGATATTGAAAAGCAATCCATCTCTGCGAAGACGGAGCTGCAGTTCTCAATATGTTTAGATGTCGTCAAGACGGAATCGCCGCTTTACTGACCGCGTGATGTCCGTCACAGTAGTTACATGACTTCCTTGCCAGAAGAGGACTTCCGAGATCGCCGAAACCTCCGCCTGTAAGACACTAGAAAAGTCGGTAACATGGAATGACAGGTTAACCCCCATTCCCGCCGAGTGTATGCCTATCGCGACGCCTTCGTCGATCTTAGATCCATAGATGACTATGGATTCGGTGGTCAAGGGCATATCCCACAGACTCCTCGACGAAATCAAACTAGTGAAGTTTCTACAAACATGATATTTTGGAGTAATGTAGCACGTTGTTCAGTATGGTAGAGTGTCCCACATTCAATGCACGCCACTGGGCCGCCACGCAAAGGCGCAAAGCCGTGTTTGCCGCCAGATGTTCGCCAAGAATATCCAACGAGAGCCAACCGAATATCATATCTAGTATCCGGTTAACGGAGTGGTTCTAACCACAGTAGGCCGCTACTATGAATGCTGTCCACCACATACTGATACCGTACAATCATTTAGAACGTACAAACTTACAGTTACAATCATGTTACGGATGTCGCAGAGAAGTCAGTGTTTAAGTTTGTTAGAGAAAAAAATAAATTTTAGATAAGCTTAACTCTGGCAAGCACAGTTAGTAAGGGAGACGACCGCATTTTACCACCCCCATCGCGTTTTCTTTCCGGACAGTAATTAGGTTATAGAGTTGATATGTGCAATAACGGAATTCAGTCCTCCTTGATCAAGTTCTGCTGGAACTACCATCATGTCGATTTTTAATCAAAAATGCATAAAAGTGCAGAGGGCTGCACAGGGCTTCCGAATTTGTGATCTTGCCTCCTCCAAACTTGTCGCAACATCTTGACAGGAGAGTGCAAAATAAATTTTTGTTTACGGTTTACGGTTACGTTAAATCAAAGGTCTTGACATCCTCTTTTCGAAAACCCAATCCTCCCTCGTCTACCAACCCAGAACTAGCCTTTGTAAGGACAAGGATGGAAACATCATCAGCGACACCGATGGCATTAACAAACGATGGGCCTCTTATTTTGAAGAGCTTCTAAACCGACCATCTCATATCCCCACACAAGAAGCTCTCGACGATATTGCTGATCTAGGCCCACCCATACAACCCCCGACAGTAGTGGAAGTAGATTTCGCGTTGCGGTCACTAAAACGAAATAAAGCGCCGGGCGCTGACGAGATCCCAGCTGAACTGCTAAAATTCGGTGGAACGAGTCTAGTTGATGCCATACATCAATTACTCCTGCGAGTATGGGAGGACGAGGAGATCCCAGACGATTGGCGCAGAAGCATCATCTGTCCAATTCACAAAAAGGGTGATAAACTGCGTTGTGAGAATTACAGGGGCATCTCGCTAGTTTGTACGTCTTATAAAATTTTGACGAAAATTCTGGAAAATAGAATAAAACCGTACGCAGAACGAGTCATTGGCGAATATCAAAGCGGTTTCAGACCTGGTCGCTCCACAACCGATCAGCTCTTCTCAGTCAAACTGATACTCCAGAGGTGCTGGGAATACAACGTAAACGTATACCAAATCTTTGTCGACTTCAAGCAAGCATACGACAGTATCGATCGTGGAGTACTGTACAACATCATGCTGCAATTTGGTATACTGGCCAAGTTTGTGCGACTGACTAAGATGACGATGACCAACTCCGTCTCACAAGTCAGAATACATAATAGACTTACTGATCTATTTGAAACACGCACTTGTCTGAAACAGGGCGATGGACTGGCACCGACGCTCTTCAACCTAGCACTGGAATACGTTATTGGGGCTATGGATATGGACAACAGCAAGACGCTACTCACCAAGTCGACACAATTAGCAGCGTACGCCGACGACATCAACATCATGTCCCGAAGATTGGCCGACGCAGAAGAACTTCTGCATACGCTCGATACCGCTGCAAAAGAAGTTGGACTACGTATTAACGAGGGCAAAACTAAAATAATGATGCAATCGACGACAAGGACACCTGCACAACTGAGCATCAATGTGGGGGACCTCAACATCGAGTTCGTGAACAACTTCATTTACCTGGGTTGCAACTTGTCAAGGGACGCCAACGAAACTGACGAAATCAAGCGACGGATACAGTTAGCTAATAAGACTTTTTTCTCGGTTCTCCCCATAATGAAATCGAAGCATGTGCACCGAAACACGAAACTCTGCGTGTACAAAACCATTATACGACCAGTGCTATGGCTGCGAAGCATGGACCCTAACTCAAGCCTCCGAAAACATGCTAGATACATTTAAACGTAAGGTTCTACGGCGAGTTTTCGAGGCTGTTTGCGATCGAGATGGATGGCGCATCCGGTATGAACTGTACGATGAGCTGCAAGTCTCGAAAATCGTCAAACTACAACGACTTCAATGGGCAGGGCATGTACAAAGAATGGACGATGATCGCATGCCTAAGAGAGAGAGTAATAAATGCAGAACGAGTCGACGGAGCGAGACTGCGAGGACGACCGAGATCTCGTTGGGAGAGCTCAGTAGGTGTGGACGCTGCGCAGCTACTGGGCTTCCAAAATTGGAGGACGCGGTCACGTGACCGAGATAATTGGAGGACAATGATCCAGGCGGCCAAGGCCCGACGTCGGGCTGTCGCGCCACGATGACGGTGAATCCTCCCTCGTCTAAAGTTACCGAAAATAGGTGGCAAGAGCGCACAAAGCTTGATATCCTTTTTTTCCGAAAAACCAATCCTGAGTCGTGATAGCTTGCCGGAAGTGGCTGGCAGGAGAAGTAATTGGGGCGTACGAGCAAACTTATTTGAAATTTGACCCATTTTCGGGAAACAGGACTGTTTTTTTCGGAAAGACGACGTCAGTACCTTTGATTTGACACCGCATTTAGTGCAAACTTTCATGAGAGTAGTTCGTCGACCTGAAACATCAGCTTTACACGCTCCTGCAGCTCACTTCTGGCAAGTGTGGATGGGGCAATATTCGTTTTTTGAAAAGAGATTCAACAAAGAATTGCTATTATGCAGATGCAGAAGCAAACCACAGTTGCTTATTTAAAGATAATTATGATGTAATGAGGAACGTGTTTGAACAATAAAGACAGTTAAAATACGTTTTATGTTTCATTCGCTTATATTAACGATTCGCTTAATTAATAGGGGTCCTGCATTTATTTGTTAATATAAGTGAGCGTCTACTGTAATTGAATACTGTCGAGAAACTGCAAAGCCGGCACTCCATCTCGGCAAATTAATTTCGGACAAATTGTATAAATTATCGAAAAAACATCCTATTTGAAAATTGTATTAAATCAAAGCACATGCTTTTGTCAACTCCAAACAGTTAAACCACTATCTGTACAAGTTAAACAAGTTAACACACTCTACTATTCAAATTATGTATATATTATTAATCATGGGCGAAATACAATACATAAAATTAATAGAATTAAATTTGTGCTTTCTACACTTGCTTCTTTTTTTAGTGATGGCTAAATGTCTCTTTTTAATTACATATATTGTTTTTCGCTACCACAATATATTCTAGATATATGAAAGAAAGCAATAAACAAAAGTCAAACCAAGAAAGTTAAAAAAATGTTCAATCAATGAAAATCTTCCTACAATTACTTGCTTGCAACATAATAAATTTGTTTTAAAAATTGTTCAATGTTCACTATGAAAGGAACACTATTAGAAAAATAAAACACATTAGAGTTTTAGTTTTTAGAATTAAGGAAAAAAAAAAGATATTAAAAATAATTACCTTGTGCTAATATGCGGATTTGCCTCTATTATGTGAAATGTTGTGAGTCTGATTTAATATTATTTAGACAAAGTTTAATATGAATGATTCATGTGCGCCATATTTTGTTAAATTCGTTTGTTCTAAAAGTATGTTTTGTTTTTGTTTCCGAGTTTTGCTTCAACACAGGAATGGTGTTACCATAAAAAAATCAAAGCCCATCATATCGATCAGATGTAGCGCGTGAAACATTTATTAAGCGTATGATAATAGAAAGTAGACTTAATAGAACCACGGTGCTTCTTGTTATTGCGTCAAAATATGAAATATGTAAGCACAAATCGGCAACAGTTTATGTGGACTTTAAACGTTTTTTTTTCTTTAATAGTAATACAAAAATGTACGGAAATAAATAAATAAATGTGTTTGTCTATATTTATATATATTTCTCCACCCAATTTTCTTATTATATTATACAGAAATGAGGATTTGGGCATTTACCTCGTACATACTAGTAGTCAATTTAGATTAAGATCAACGTAAAATGCATGCACCTGTTTCGAAGGTAGGTATTAATTCCCATTTGTTTCAATGGTATAATACTGGTACTTAAAATATCAGTAGAAAAGAGTGTTAATTACATTAAAAAAACATAGGACGGACATATGTAGATTGACAGTTAATGGATACTTTAGTCAACAGAAACACGACACCAAAAGTTGCTGATGACATGAAGTCACATCTTAACGCCCCTTTCACATTACACAATGTCAGTCGGACCGGCCCGGACAAAACAAAACCGACAAAAATCCGAAAGAAGGCCATATTCGTATTAGACAACTAAACCCGGATCGACGAAAAAAAAAAAGAAGAAGAAATAATTCAATTTAGACACCCCACATACACAGAGTGGGACTATCAAAATGTTGATACTGTCAAAAAAAACCTACGACACTATACGAACCATCGGACGACCATAAAATCGGCCAATGGATCGGACAACGACAGCTCGCTCAGTGTATGTGGGCTCTTACTAATAAACACGGCTATGCTGGTCGCTATCCGGGCCCCCTGTGAACACGGCGAGTTTTCAATTTTTAGCCGTGATCGTGTAATGTGAAAGGGCAATATTCTTCTGCAGTCCACTTTAGTCGGTCCGACCGAAATCGAATAATATGGATGCCGGCTAAGGAATGAATAAGTTGTTAACTACAATCAGTCTGACAAAGAAAAAAATCTGCCTTCACCATATAATAATTACCAAAATTCACAACTACAAATTTCAAACTGAGTCCATGTCCACATCATTGCCATACTAATATTGACTTGGACAGTTAGGGAGAAGTACGCTTTAACATACATATAAACTTATTGAAATGAAGCACATACAAATAAAAATTGCGTAAGGGCGACCACAGAGTGAAAGTTGATGCCGAGCTGGATGCTGGCGTTTTGATTGTGAACACTCAACCAAGAGAAACGTTCACGTGAAACGTGCTCATAGAGCTTTCCATAAAGCTGCCCATAAAGTTTAAGATCACATTCGTAATTGTCCGGTGATTTTCAATACTTATAAAATCCATTCATAACATACAGAAAAATGAAACGAATACACCGGACAATTACGAATGTAATCTTGAGCTTTAGCAGCAGCATGGGCAGGGAAAGCTCCATGAGCACGTTTCACTTGAACGTTTCTCTTCGCCGAGTGTTCACAATTAAAACGCCAGCATCGCCCTTAGGGCGACGATAAAGTAAAAGTTGATACCGAGCTGGTGCTGACTTTACTTTACGTTTTCATTGTGAACACTCAGCGAAGGGAATCATACAGGTGAAACGTCCTCATGGCGCTTTCCCTGCCCATGCTATTGCTGAAGCTCAAGATCACATTCGTAATTGTCCGATGTATTCGTTTCATTTTTCTGTGTGTTAGAATGGATTTTATATAGAAAATCACCGGACAATCACGAATGTGATCTTAAGCTTTACCAATAACATGGGCAGGGAAAGCTCCATAAGCACGTTCCTCGCGAACGTTTCTCGTCGCCGAGTGTTCACAATCAAAACGCCAGCATCCAGCTCGGCATCAACTTGAAGCGATATTTTGGAGTTTTAGCTCAAGTGCTAATCTAAAAAGAATCTTTGAATATTACCAAATGTACTAGCGAGGTCATATATTAATCACAGGAGATCGGTACCGAATGCAATTGATGCGTTTAAGTCGAGCATTAAAGGAAAAACGACCACAGTACCAAGAGAGACACGACAAAGTCATCCTCCAGCATGACAATACTCGGCCACACGTCGCAAAAGTGGTCAATACATACTTGGAAACCCTGAAATGGGAAATCTTGCCCCACCTGCCGTACTCCCCGGACATCGCTCCTTCCGACTACCATCTGTTTCGTTCCATGGCGCACGGCCTGGCTGATCAAAATTTTCGGTCGTACGAGGAAGTCGAAAAATGGATCCAATCATGGATTGCGTCGAAAGACGCCTGCTTTTTCTGAGATGGAATCCGAAAATTGCCGGAGAGATGGGCGAAAGTTGTCGCTAGCGATGGACAGTACTTTGAATAATATATCTGTAAGTACTTTTTGACAATTAAGCTTTCAATTCCAGGAAAAAACGGCGGATGCAAAGTTGTACACCCAATAATATAATAATTTTCGTCCTCCTCACAGGGCATTCGGCACTGAGTCACAACTTGTACTGTTTAAAATGGGCATTGTCTCTGACGCTTCAGCGAGGCCAGCACATCATATGCGAGTGTGACGCTTGGAATGACTCGGTGATCTATTCCCTGATGTGGACGAGATAGCTTCACTTGAACTCGGTCAGTTGAGCAGTTTTTTTTTTGGCTGGAGACAATACTTCCAATGGCACAATTAAAAAATATGTTAGAAGCCATGGTAGTGACTGGTTTAGCTAATTTGATTAGAGATACCCAATCCACACAGTTCCATGACAAGAGGGTTACTGATAGCGCGATCAAGATTCAAGTTTTTAAATAAAATTAAAAACAGATTCCTTGTTATGTCGTCGAAAATCAGAACAACATATTTGAAATAAACAAACTTGAGTTAAAAACCAGACCGAGGCTTCGCTGAGTTCGAAGCGTATATAGCATAGACTTGTACAGACCTAGTGATGATACCAAAAGTACCAATTGGCAACGACCATATGCATTAAAAGCGAGTTTCCTATATGGCCAGTTTATAGGGGAGGTTGGCGATCATTCAGAAGGATCTTGATCATTCTAAAAATCAACTAACTAACCCACACTACAAATATTTGTCGAATTTTTCAAGTCGCTAGCTTCATTCTGTCGAAAGTTATCGCTTATTTGAAGACTCACTTGTAGGGGATATGGAGGCTTCTTTTGTCGGATCTTTTACATTTTCAATAACTTTTGAGAATAAAAGTGGGGTGTACCATTGCTAAGCAGTCAACAAGACCACTTAGCAATTATCCCCATCCAAAAATTTTCAGCCTATAACCTATTCGCTTAGTGATCATCATTGCTAAGTGGTCTTGTTGACTGCTTAGCAATGGTACACTTCACTTTTATTCTCAAAAGAAAAGGTAAAAATGCGCTTAAGCGTGACTAATAGGTAATGCATTTTCAATAACAGCCACTAGCTTCATTTTATCGACAATTACAGCTTATTTGAAGTTTCATTTGTAGGGGAGGTAGGGGTTCCTTGGGTCGGATCGGGCTCATCTTTAATACTAACTAAATCCTACTTCAAACAATTGACTAAAATTTCAAGTTGCTGGCATCATTCTATCAAAAGGTATCGCTTATTTGAAATATCATTTGTAGGGGAGGTAGGGGTTTCTTGTATACACACATACTTGTGTCCAAAAGCCAAATTGATCTCGGTTCGAACTAAAATCCGTAGTCCGCGATCCAATGTGAATATTCGACTCGCCCAAAATCCACGAGCCAGCAGTGGACTACGAATCCGAACTGAACGGAATCAAATTTTGTTTATGTTTCATGTTGTCACTGTTAAATAGCAAAACAATGAAATCGTTTTTGCATGTTGGTGAATTTTTTTTTCAATCCAACTGACGGCGCGTGAAATTAAATCGGACAAGTGAAAAATTGAGTTCGTTAACTTAACTTTCAAAATGACGTCTGGTTCGCAGTCTCTAACCCCGAAATTTGGAACGGAATCATTCGGAGCGGATCCATTATGATCCGCGTTCAAATAGACGCAAGTGTGTCTCCACCTTTCAAGCAGGCATCGATACGAATGTATAGTCTCATACAGTCTATCAAAATGGTCTCACGATTAAGGCGAACCAATTTGGAACCGATTCATTCGTCAAGTTTGGAGCTGTAGGGTCCCGAACATGTAAATCATCAGCGTTGTATGGAGATGACGTTTTTTGTTTGTTTTTAAGGGTGCACAGATGATCCGGGGGATTGATGGCTGTCAAGCCTTGTTAAAGCACAAAATTCAATGGTACAATCCTCATGGACCATATATAATGTCTACGTGTCTTAGCCAAACAAGTGTTTGATTTTTAAATAATGGAGGGACGTTGTCCCTCTCCCTAATATTTGCATTAGAGGGGACAGGATATCTTCACAAAACTTTACTCGCATTAAGTTAACCGATGTACTAGTCAGCGCCATGATAGCCTCTTGACTCTCAGTGAAGATGCCTTTAGCATTGTAAAGTCGCGCACATACCTCGATGGCGGCAACTTCTGCGTGGAAGATAGTGGGAAAATTTCCCATAGGGAAGAGAATTCTGTATCCTGGGCGAACAATACTCGCACTCTTCCCTCGTCCATTCTGGAGCCACCCGTTAACTCTTTTGATTGTGTTGGGATGAAGAGAATTGTAGGTCCACCGTTCTCTAACCCAAACATATGACCGGAAGGAGTCCTCGAAGCGTAGCTTCCTGACCACGTAGCCAGATGACATTCTAAACGTATTGTGACTTAGCAGCCAGCTGTTTTGTTCCGAATGACTTCACTTAAATTGGGATTTTTTTTTATCTTCTTGTTCGCTTGTTTTTCCTCTTCTTCTGCTCTTCTTCGTAGGGTAAACTACACATTTTCGTCCAGTGACAGGTACTCTGAGAAAGTAAGATGCACGTGCCAATCTTACTTTTTTCGGAGTTCCTCCTGGACGAAAACTTATCTTAATTCAGTTTATCCCAGTCTTCCAGTTTGGCGATCAACATCTCCAGGTGATGTAAAGGGGATATCGCAGCTTTAAACATGAAAGAATGAACGAAACTTGCTGGAACACGAAAACTTCTTAAGGTCGCCACACATGATCGCGCAGAACCACGACCGAACTTCCATCGAACCAGCAAATATCATAGAACGGTGGAAATAAGGAGATTTTTTTTCTATTGAGTTTGACGTGGTTCCATGCATGCTCGCGACCAAAGTGGTTGTCGTATGTGGCGACCTTTACGTCGTTTTCCTTTTTTTGTTTCCATCGTCAACAATAAAATTCGTGTTAATCGACATTTTTGTATTGGCGTTACAAAATTGAGTTCGCAATTCGTGTTAACCGAATAATTCGTGTTAGCTGGCGATTGTTCATTTGAAACCATTGAATTTAATCAGGGGAAAAGATATGGTTCGCGTAAACCAAATGTTCGTGTTATCCGGGTTCGTATTAACGAGGGATTACTGTAGCATCGGTGTAAAAGTATTTGCGAATCTATAGTGAATAAATGGCCGCAAATAAATCGAATTGGTGTGTGGGAAGATTTATAAAAATTAAAAATTTCCTGGACCAAGTGTCAAGCACGCAGTTTTATTTCAAAACAGAATCGCGTTTATATCATAGTGAGATTATTTTAAAAATATTTTCTCTTGTTATATGTGGGGTTTTACTTCTCCAGCCTGTTTAGTTGTTGTTTGTTCCATGCGTGGCAGGAAGTGTTTTCGATTTTTATCAAGTTTAGTCTGGAATAGTTTCCGGATTCGAATATGCATATACCAGAATGATATACCACTTCCGGCCGAATATTAAATTATATCTTCGAACTTAATCTATGTTTAAAGGGCTTTTTACATTATAGACCAACCAGCCGTTAGGCCACGCATTAAATTACTTATCAAGCCAGACATTAGACCACCTATCAAAGGAGCCCAATTGGGGGTTTAATGCCGTAATGGCTGGTCGCATAGGCGATCTAACCCAGGCTACACACTGTCGAACATGAACATGGTACAAGTGGACCAGTTTTCTTCAGATTTGTGTGAAGTGTGTGTCTTGAGCTATTCGGAAGACACTTGTCCCATATTCGTGTTCGACAGTGTGTGGCCACGGTAATGTGTACTGTAACGTTGGTCTATTTTAACTTGTAAACACAGCCCAACGATTTTAAAGCTAATAATAACTAATTGTCGAAAAACTAACTAAATAAATTATATTCTTCTGCTAATTTTTAAATATTTCTTAATCCTAATGATCATTTGAGATACTTTTTTGAACTTATGACACTAGCAATAATTATATACTACGCGAAAGCAAGCAAAATCTTTACTGCTAAATGTAACACAACTAATTCTTTCTAGTTAGACGCAAAGAACACATGCATCCAACATTTCTCTGACCACAAACAAAACATTATAAAAAGCAAAGAATGTTAGGAATTAATATGAAATGTTTGGTGAGTTTAGTAGGGCAAAGATTAGAAAATGCAAATGCATGGTGTTTACAAGGAATGTGTGATATACGAGTATATTGTCTCAACGCAAAAAAAAATCTTTTCAAATCTACTCTATACAAAAAGACAAACTCCTCTTTATTTTTGTGTTAAAATTACTTGGCAAAGTTCGATTAGGAGCTCACAAAGATATCTGTGTCCTGCGCGTATTTTTTATCGTACCTAAATGATTCGCGATAATTGCTGTAACTGAACAATATCATTAGTTCGCTAATATTCTGATTAGTATTACACTCCTGTTTTGTCTTATCGCGTTCCCTCTTTCTTTATCTTTTGTCTCTCACATCAGCCAAGAAGTACCTACCTGTAAATTCATCTTCCCACTCTAAACCCGGATTTAGATTGTATTCATCTTGAAATATAGAAAAAAAGAAGAAAAAGTCGGTGTTCATCTTTTGTATTTCACAAAACAAAATGTATCATTGTCGCATTTATTTATCGAACAATGATCTATGATTTGAAAGAAATTTTGTATGTCTGGGGGAAATGATAGCCCTCAATTTAGCGAAGATCCAGGACACTTAAACTGACGGATCAAAATTGAAAGGAGAATGCCTCCATTGTGGAAAAAGAATACATTTTTTTTTATATGAAAAGAAAACTGTGGGTAATCCTCGAATTTTATGAGCAACTGCTAATTTTTAGGATGATTTTGTTTTTACCAACTATAGTGTGCTGCACTTAAAGGGGTTTTATTTAACAGAAAATAAATATAAAAAAAATCAAACACTATTGTTATAAATGGGAAAGCGACAAAGGACAAATGAATACAATTGACCCCCCAACAAAATCATGCAAATTATAATATTACACCTTTCCGGGTATTTAGTAAGAATAAAACCACAAGTGGTGAGGTAATATTGGCAGCAACTTACCGACTAAAATGAATGAAAAATCAATTTGTTTGATGCGTCGATTGAAAGGTGCTGTTTTAAGACGGCTTTCGAGCAGCCGGGAAATTTTAAAAGACAAGTGCACTTGGTATGCAACACAATTGCAATTAGAAGGATATAATCCGAATTTTGGACAATTAAAAGTAACAGCACCTCTCAATCGTTGACAAATTAAAACTGTGACTTGCACAATCTTACAAACAACATGAGGAAACAAAAATAGTCGACGCTAGGTCTGTAAATAAACTTATATTCTTAAATTACTGCTAAAAGCAAACTAAGTGTTGTTATCCTTCCCATGATGTTGTTCATAAAGAAAATAGGGGGCGTATTCAAGAGAGTTTTGTTTTGTTTGTTTATTTTTTTTAGGATGCGAAATTGTTATAGGTCTAGAGTAATTATCCCAACAATATCAGTAATCACTAAAATATAATCAAAATTTTTAAACTAAACAACTAAAATGGGTGGAGAAATAAAATTCATTTTTAAATAAAATGACATTAATAATTGTGTAATATTATTTTATAAAAACAAATACGATAAAATTGTATACGAATTCAAATGGCGAAAGTGTGCTCCAATTGAAAAATTCGAACACATGTTAACTAATACAAAAATGATATGTACCTTAATTTCGAAACGTAAATTCAATTCACCAGAATGATGAATGGTTATAAAACCAAATTCAAATGATTTTCAACTAACATTTAAAAATTATTTACTATAAATGAGATTGTGAGAATGACGATCTTCTTTTTAAGTGAAGCTAATAAATACTTCGTTCGTTTGTTACGAATAATGACAAATAATAACAGTAACCAAATCTAAAATTGATAAAAATCTGAACTTACCGTAATAGTCCGTAGCATGAGCTATAAAACCAAGAGAGAGAAAAAGAAAAATAGAAATTATTAGCTTTTAAAATGCTCTCGGACTGCACAATTGTAGGCGAAAAAAGATTCCAATACCATTCAACAGCCTTTATATACACTTTTCCTAACAAAATGATGTCTTGCCAAAAATCGATTAAACCCACAAAAATGTTTCTTTGTTGAATGGCTTCCATAGACATTGTATTCTTGTTCCACAAAAAAAAAACTTTCAAAAATAAAATTCCCATTGGACACACAAAACAAAACGGAAATGAACAAATGAATGAATAATGAATTTATGATACGATCTAAATTGACAATACCTTTTCGTGGTCTCCACCAATCCTCCATATATCCTGACAAAGGCGAGGAATGGCAAGAAAGAACTGTATTTGTTATTTTATTTCATTTTCATAATTCCTGTTTGGTTATTTTTTTGGTTTTGTTTATATCAAATTCTTGTGTTTATTTTCCGAAAAGTAAATTTTTCATTTTGGTAGCTACAGTGACTTAAAGCCATTTCTTGTACGTATTGAATTGTATAAAAGTTAAGAAGCAATAGTAGCGGTCCACCGTGTTGTGTGATAAATGCAGATGATATAGTGTTGGGATGAGATAGGATGATATTTACAACATTAATCAATCTACAAGTCTTGGTGGAAATGGAATAATGTTTTCAAATGCAAACTGCCAGATGTAGTCTCAACAAAGCGAGCAAAATTGCAATGATAGGCAAGCGGAATTGTAGTTAAAGTTGACAGCTTTATGCTTTATTTTTTTATATTTGTAAATAATATAGTGTTTTACAAATAGGGGTTTTTAATAGGAATTGTGTATTACACTCCCGATCACTAGGATACGTCCACTCGAAATTTGGCTATATCTCGGGAAGGACTAATAGTCCAGCAGTTGCGTGATTTGGAGAAACAAATTCTGGTGGAGAATTTTTTGCTTTAATCTTTTATGATTTTTGGGGTGCTGAACACGAATCGGGAGCTTCCCACCAAAATTTTTTTTGCGGAACGGTCAAAATCTCAAAAAACCTCGAAATTTTGGTACTTTTTTTGTTTTTTTTTTTTTTTGATTATAACTTGAAACCCGTGGATCCTAGCTAGAAAAAGTTCCAGAATAAATTGGAGAGTATAAAATTCTGCGTCGAATAAGCTACCTAAACATCAAATTCGGTCCGTTGGTGTAGTCGCAGTTGACAGTCGAAAAACGTCGATTTTTCTCAACTTTGCGAAAAACCCTGTTATGGTTAAATTTGAACGTCTGTAACTTGAAAACGGCTACTAATACGTAAAAATGCCTCAAGTGAGAGTTAGAGAGCATGAAATTCTCCGTTCAGAAAGTACCTGATCTTTTTAATTTGATCAAAAAGGAATTCACAAATTCGAAATAACTAAAATCACGTTTTTGAACGTGTGTTGCCTTATAACATATTTTCGTTATTTGTTTTTTAGTAGGTGCTGGTAATTCTTCAACAATTTGAATATTGAAGGTTGTATTTACATGTACCTATATATATTACAAGAAGTTGAATAAAAAATACACTACAGGTTTACAGCTTTAGTTTTTTTTGGAAGGACCGGTTTGTGGGAATAGTGGTCTGGGTTCCGATGGATGGGATTCGTCGACTGATTCTTCCAACATCTCTTCGAGGTCCTCGTCGTTGTCCATGGCTCACACTTACCCTTACGGTTGGCACAAAGCGGGAGCAATGTATACCTGCCTTTTTGCAGCCACAGTGTCCTACACATGTCTTCTTGCCTCTTTCAAGAAATGTGTGCAGTAGGGCATCTGGTGCCGCATTCCTCGTGATTGTTACAGGCAGGAGTCCACTTTTGGTGATTTTCCACCCCCATTCTTCGGGCCTTTTGTCAAAGTAAAGTATACCCTCATTGAATGCTGCTGAGCTGCATCCTCAGTTGATGGAAGTGAGGCGATGTTGAATCGCGCCTTGAAGGAGGACGTCACATAGCTTTTGTTTCTCAGCAGATTCAATGAGGTGGCGTCTTTTTGGCCGTACAGCGCCTTCAAGAAGGCCTCTCATGCCGTAGCTATACTTGAACGAGTTTCCCGGGGATCTTGAAAAACTTTTATGGAGGCTGACAAATGTGAATTTCTCCGGAGGACGTTGAGAAATTTATTCTTCCAATGGTTGAACAGCGTGAATGTTTCTGTGGAATGGGGATGTTCATGAAACCAATCCATAAGCTTTCCTTGATTGTTTCGCTTGAGTCTCAAGTGAAAGTTGTTCACATGTCAGAATTTAGAACTGATCTGTCGGTGATTTGACCTTCAGCAGATAGGGAGCAAATGTTGTTGTTGTTGTGGTAGCGATGCTTCAAATACTGCAATTCTTCTTGCATCGAGGGGGTTTGACAGCTCTTGGCCGTTGAAAAACGGGTCGTTCCGGTACGAAGAACCGGCTGCCGCAGGAACGATAGGGAGCAGATGATTGGGTTCTGTGTTAGAAGGATGGAGATGGAAGGGAGGAGGCCCGAGCAAAACAATAAATGGGTAGAAATCTGGGGAAACTTTAGAAGCTCTTTACCTGACCACAAATTGCACTTACTAAACTTTTTCCGAGGTGTTACTCGTGGAACTGCTACCGAGAACATTCCAGGGAACTTCTGAAAGGAACTGAATGGAACTGTGACTGCGGTAACTGGAAACGCAATGTTTCTGGTGGTTAGAACGGTGACTAGAACGGTGACCTACTAAAAAAATGACCGAAAATGTGTTGTATGGAAACACTCGCTCAAAAGGTGATTTTAGCTATTTCGAGTTTCTAAATTTTCTTTTGACCGAATTAAAAAGATTGGGTACTTTCTGGACAAGATTTCATGCTCTACAACTTTTACTTCTTGCATTTTTACGTATTAGTAGCCGTTTTCAAGTTACAGACATTCAAATGTGACCATAAAGGATTTTTCGCAAAATTTAGAAAAATCGACGTTTTTCGACTGTCAATTGCGGCTACACCAATGGGCCGAATTTGATCCACGGTTTTCAAGTTATAATCAAAAAACCAAAAAAAGTACCGAAATTTCCAGGATTTTTGAGATTTTGACCAACATGGTCAAAATCTCAAATATCCTGGAAATTTCGGTCCGCAAAAAAAATTTGGTGGGAAGCTCCGGATTCGTGTTCAGTACCCCAAAACACATAAAAAATTAAAAAAAAAAAATTCTCCACCACAATTTGTTTCTCCGAAGCCCTTCTAAGCTCCTAATGACTGGATTATAACGGCATATTCTGGAATTTTCATAGCATTATATAAAGTAGCCTACTTGCCCATTTTATGGAAGTGATATCAGATCAAAAGTCCCGTTAGGACTTTATTCTTTAATTCTTTAGAAAAAAAAAAACCACCACTAGGATAGGTCCACTTGACAATTTTTTTAATTAGCCGAAAAAATGACAACTCCGAAAATATTCAGTAATACAATTTTTTAAATGTTTTCAAGTTGGTATAATTATCTCTATTTGATACGAGTCAGGAAAAATTACATATAGAAACTTTGAAAGAAAAAGAGCAGTAAAGACGCAATATTGCGAAACAAATTGGTAGAATCCATCGAGTGAGAAATTCTTTTGATGTTGATCTCAAATGAATGTGCGACTTTCCCGCGCTTCAATTTTTACCCGGAGTAGAAGAATTCAAAGGATATCGGCTGATTCTATGAATGCCATAAATTGAGGCAAGAGAGTTTCGGTTTTGTTCTATGCAGGATTCCGAAGGATTCTCTTTACTTCTTCAACCCCCTTTTGTAAGACGGACCGTGAAAGAGGGCCCATTATTACCACAAGGTGAATTATCCCATATATTTACATACATTTAGTGAAATTCAAGTAAGGAAAATATAATAGTGCACAAGCAACCGATATCCTTTACTCATTTGCCCTAACCCCTAGTGGGGCATAGCGCGTCAACTATTCCATGTAGCTTAGCTGCCGTTTCGTTGACTTAAACCGTTTCGGACGATGCATGTTACCAGTATGCACCTTTTTTGTTTGTTTGAGGTATACTGCAGAGAGTAAAACCGAAATGCTCATGTCTCAATTTTTGACTCCAATAGCGCAGGATAAGCCGACATCCTTTGAATTCTTTTTCTCCCGGTAAAAACCGAAGCTCGGGAAAGGCGTACAGTTTGATTTTTCTTCCGATTTTTGAGATTAACATCAAAAGTATTTTTCACACGATGAATTCTACTAATTTATTTCGCAATATTGCATCTTTGATGTTCTCTTTCTTTAAATGTTTCTATATTCATAACCTCCTATTATGGAAGTCATTTTTCCTGACTCGTATCTAATACAGATAGATGTACCAACTTGAAAACGTCTCAAAATACTTTAAAGTTTGAAGTGTATTACTAAATATTTTCAGAGTTATCCTTTTTTCGACTAGTTAACAAAATTGTCAAGTGGACCTATCCTAGTCGCGGAGTTTTTTCTGATGATTCAAAAAAAAAATGCGAATTCTAATGGGACTTTCGATTTGAAATCACTTATAATAAAATGGTCAAGTAGGCTACTGTATATAATGCCATGAAATTCCGAGAATATGCCGTTAGTCCTTTCCGAGATATAGCCAAATTTCGAGTGGACCTATCCTAGTGATCGGGAGTGTATAGGTTAGGTTAGGCTATGCATGATGCATCACAGCACACTTAGACCACTTATGGGTCCATATGTTGTCCGATCGATCGGCCGATGGATCACCACAAAATATCTGCCGATCGCCACTGCACACAAACTGTACGACTTTCGTGCGATGCGATAACGAATGACAATTCAAAAAATAGGTTATGATTCACTTCCAATACAACCTAGCTTAGTTTTTGTTAATATATTTGATATTTCAATTGCAGAGTCATTTAAATTATCAGAATCCTTCAAATTTCACCATTTAATAATTTGGTAATTTGACTTGCGATAACTATTGTACATACACCATCCAAACGATCGTCACCGACGGATCGCACAACAATGGCACTAAAATATCGGCAGATATAATTTAACGGCCGATCGGTGCGATTTCCACATATAAGGCCGATCCGTCAGCCGATATCGCTATCGGGCGACGGATTGGCCGATTGATCGCTGCGTATATGGCACGTTTGAGAGACAATATACGTGTAACGTGTGTCAAACTGGTGAAACCGGTCAAGCCATATCCATACCCATCATACAATACAATGGATGGCGGCTGGATAACGTGGAACATGGCAACGGTGTGGCGCAGCGCGTAGTCTCAATCACTTACAATAACAATGAGGAAGAATAGAGTAGGTGACGCAGTAGAAATGTGATTTGCAGCTTGTAGGTAGCTTAATCCGATTCAAGTACTTTGATTCGACCCAAGTACTTTAATTTGATACCTACTCAGTACTTGAGCTAAATGTATCGATACCAAATGTACTTGGATAGGAAGCAAAAGTATCGATACCTTAGTTGTATTCACTTGAATCGGATCAGCCCTACCAGGAGGCGAGGAATTTTTTCCCCCTGCTGGACAGTGACACAGAAGGTGTAAAACGCTCTCCTCTTCATCCGCATTCTCACAACTCCTGCAGTAATGAACACCGATGGGGCATTGTCCTGCGATAGCCCCCACCACCCTGCCAATGCAAGTCCTATTCAGTGACAGCCAAGAGGCATAGCGACTAAAATTGAATTTCTGGCAAATCATTCTCGTGTTGGCAAGTGCTACCGTTGAGTCATGAGTAAGCTCTTCCAACTTGCAGTTGGCCGCAAAGCCACTGTGACTCGGTATCCAGCAGAGGATTATTTTGAAGAAGTAACCCATGTCAGTGAGGGCCGAGCGACATTTCTGAGTAGTTTTCGACGTAGTGAGAACAGAATGAACTGAGCGTATCGCAGCCTAACTGCCCGTATAGATAGTAATGTCTCTCAGGACATGACTCCTTAACCAGATCAGAGCTTCCGAGATCGCCGGAACCTTTCTTTTATGTGATTGCCAAGACTTCAGGGGATTACCCTTTTATGCAAGCGGTAAGATAAGTTAATCTCTAGTCCCTCCGAGTATATCCCAGCCCAAACACCGCCATTAATCTAAGAGCCATCCGTGTAGATGAAAAAGCAGTTGGGTTTGTAATGTGAAAGATACACACACACATTTTTCTTCTTCGCATTTCTCTTGCATGAAGAAACGCTTGGGTAAATACAATTGCGTTACGTTTTTACAACGCGAAAATAGTAAATGATTCGAAAACTTCTCTTCGCACCACACTCCGATGTGTTTATCTGTGGCAATTTATTGACTGCAAGCGTTCGTTTTTTTTTTCACCCCAAACGTTCGTTTTTTCAACGTAAGCGTTGGTTTTCTCACCGCAAGCGTTCGCTTTTTCAACGCAAATACGCTTGCGTTCCAACGCTCGCAGTGGAAATATTAGGCGTGTTTTTTTGTACTGCGGTGCAGGTTAATTGGGGGCTATCCGGGTTAACTTACACACATTACACAAACAACATACCCTATAGTTGTTTGTGTAATGTGTGTAAGTTAACCCGGATAGCCCCCAATTAACCTGCACCGCAGTACAAAAAAACACGCCTATTATCGCCGATTTATTTAGATACACATATCAGAGTGTGGTGCAAAGGGAAGTTTTCGAATCATTTACTATTTTGGAACCAGCAGTCGACATTATGTTACATTTCAGCAAAATTCTAATTACTAAATACACAAGATAAAATTAACTGGGTGGTCATGTTTAACAGAAGTCCTTTGATCACATATTTTTTACACAAGAAGTCCTACTCGAGACTTAGTGCAGACCTAGTTCCGATAGCTACAACTCCTTTTGCACCACACTCTGATATGTGTATCTGAATAAATTTGCGGCAATATTTCCATCGTAAGCGGCAATATTTCCATCGTAAGCGTCGGAAAGCAAGCGTATGTACATTGAAAAAACGAACGCTTGCGGTGAAAAAAGCAACGGCTGCGGTGTAAAAACGAACGCTGAGAAATGCGTTAAAAAGACGTATTTCTCTTGCGTTAAAAAAAACGCGTGTATATATAGTATTACGCCTAAGTGTCACCACAGACTATCGAACACGAACCAAGTACAAGTGGACCGGTTTTCATCACATCTATGTGAACTATGTGTGTGTGTCAGAGGACATTTGTACCAGGTTCGTGTTCGACAGTCTGTGGTGACACTAAGGGTCATGTAACGATGCCAGTGCAATGAAATCATTCGGAGTTTTTCTTTTTTATTATTTTCAATTATTTTCTAAACAAATAACACAGAAATAGAGCAGTTTAAATTAAGTTGTTATACAAAAAAGTTTTTTAATCCAATTTGTATAATTTTCGGCGAATCGGCAATAATGTACATGTATTGATTTTGCTGACTATAAGTCATACCATGCGACCAACAATGCTTGCTTTTGCGTGATATTGCAGCACAAAGGACTAATATTACTACACCTACAACCGTTTTATCGTAAATTTTATAATTCATTGCCTTATAACACAGTGCCATTTGCATAATATAAAAAAGGATTTAAAAATTCGATTTCTTATACCTTACATTTAGATCAGACGAATGCGGCTATCACGGATATGATTCGGTTTTGATGATTGAATTTGTGAAAGGCGTTTCGAAATTATGATTAATTACTATTACTATTACTAATTCTACAGAAAACGAATAGTTTTACAACTAACAAATCCAATCTATATTGAAAAGCAAAATCAAAAGTAGGCACTACTCTAACGATTTATAAGGAAAAAGCTAAAAATTCTAACAACTAACCCTAAAGCCATCATGCGTAATCGAATGTAATGAGATAGGCAACATGAGGTTATGATATTTGAAAAAAAAAGAAGATAAAAGTGACATGAATGTTTAATGGGTGCGTTCACAAAAAGAAATATCAACAAATTGATTTCCGGCTTAGATTTTATATAAATCACGACGAGGGAAAATGAGCCACAAATATTGTCCGGTTAATTTCCCCTATTCATAATTTATATACATCTGAATCGCTGAAATAAACATGTTTCAAATATGTTTCGTTTTTTTTATGAACGCAGGCAATGTTATTTCAAATCCAACTGCCTAAAAAAGTTATAAAAATAAGGAGAAAAATGCAAAAGACCCACCATCACGTTCATGACCGCCGGTGCTATTCGTCTGAGTTTGTTTTGAGTATGTAACTTGTTCTTTTGGTGGAATGTTGGTAGTTTGAACGCTGACAACACTTAAATTAACAGGCTTCTTGCGGCCGATGCTGTAAGGACACGAAAGTATTTGAAATTGTACATTTCACGAAGCCATAGGCGCTAAACTATATTACATACCTTGTACCATTCAAACTGATCGGTTGTAGACTGCCGTCGGGAGTCTGATTGTTCGAATTATCCGGTGTCACCGAATTTACGGATGAGAGTGATGAAAGTACTTCAGAGACGGGTGCAACGCCCAATGACGAGAGCATTTCGTCGAGATCCTTTCGTTGATCCTTGTCGTGACCAGTGCCGACTCGACCGGCTGCCTCTTCCATATCTTTGATCTCTTTTTCGCGTCTGCGACGATCTTTTTCTTCGCGCAAAGCGGCCAATTTGGCCTTTTTGCGTTCAAGTTCAGCCTTACGATCCATGCTTTAAGATTATTGTAGGTTATCTAGGGAAATTAAATGAAAATATATAAATATGATGGTTCAGATATTTGTTCCAGTTATATGGTTAATGAGAAATAAAACCCACTGAGCAGATAATAGGCGAGGGTCAAGGCGGCTTTAGACCTCACCGATCAGCTGTTTGCGGTCAAACAAATCCTGGAAAAATGCTGGGAGTTTAACGTCAACGTATACCAAATTTTTGTTGATTTCAGACAAGCATACGACAGTATCGATTGTAACGTACTGTACAACGACAGTGTGGACCGTGAATCTGAAACAGAGTGTCCCGTAACGATGGCACACGGGCACTGCCACGTGATTCCAAATGCAATTTCCAGCAGGAAATATTAAGGACAATTTTTCCAATTCCTAACCCTTTAGCTGGTCGATGAAGAGGACTCTACACTGAAGTTCGAGGCAGCAACCTTGATCTGAGGAGCCCCCTCAAGTGGCCGAGCGAGGAACCTCCACGTGGTATCAACTGGAAAACGCCAACTCATACGGCTTGCTGGCTAGAGATAGTAGGCTGATGCTTCCAGGCACTTAAACACTCTACCAATGACAAGACAACTACCTTCCTGTGCAATCAATGCACTGTGAAGGTACTGGTAGACTGTTAGATCTAGTCTTTTCAAGGCCGGGAAACGGTAAAAAAGGTCCAAAGAACGGTATGACATGGACGTGACAAGAATTAGCGGGTAGGGATATCTACCAGAGTCGTGGCTACGACTACCGGCGAGGGCTCGAGAGGTGTAAGCGCCTCCTTAGTTGCCAGTGGCCACCCAACAACAGTCGAGTCAGCGGTCTCTGATGTTCATACTACTGTCTTGGAAAACAAAAACGCGCAAAAGACATCTACACACTCGATACCGAGCTGGACAGTGATCGCTCAGATCGAGAAGAAGACAGAGCACTGAGACAAGCAGAAGAGGTCCGCCTGTTAAACACAGAATCGTCTGGTGAGGGCGCTGAATGACAATCGACCGGAAGCTCCAATTCTTCAAAAGAGTGCGCTGAACGGCACGCGACCAGAAACCCCAACCCTGAGAAGAAGAACACTGAACGGCGCTCGGTTAAAACGTCCAAACCTACGAATGAGGAGCGCAGGCCCCTTAGACGCTACAAGGTGGCGCTAAGACTGAACGAAAGACTTGGCAGCCGGCAACTTCTGACCCCTGAAGAGGCGAAGGATCTGTCAGGAGCCAAGGGAATCACAGAAGAAAGCAGGAAGCGCTTCCAGACATGAGCAGACCTTGCGAATAGCGACCCGCAGTTCTACAATAAGGTCGAGCAACGAGAAAATGCAAAAGCTGACTGACTGCAGCGCTTAGAAGAGGAGCAACTAGCATCTTCGGGCGAAAGGCAATGCCCAGTGGCGGGAAGGCCAGCGGCTAGCCAGGCGCCTACGGGACAGACAGCCAAAAAGACGACAGCGAGCACTTCCAAGAAGGCCATCGTTTGATGGAGCTGGGTGGTTCAAAGGCGTCAACATGATAAGCTACAAAGACGACGCAACACTGCACTGGTGCAGAGACACTGTGCCACCACTGGGCGGTTTCTGGGAGGGTTCCAAGCTGGAAATAGTTGACCGGGACAACTATCCAGTGGTGCCCAAGGCGAAGGTTTTAATGCCGAGGGTCTTACCTGTAGATACCTCGCTCCAACTGCTCCAGCGAGAGAAACTCGATGCATCGAAGGATGATTGGCTGGTTCTATTATACATTCCAGTGGATCTACAAAGGAAGGAGGGCAAACCATCTACTTACAGATTAACAGCATCAGTAGAGCTGCTGCGCACGCTATAGAAGGGAAGCTATGATGTGGAACTCATTCAGGAATCGTACATTTCTGGGGAGGGCCACATCAAGGGACCCTCAACGAACAACTACAACGTTTTAGGCTATCGGAAGGAGGGCAGGCTGCGGACGGCCATCATGGCAGGGAAAAGCCTCAATGCCTTTCTAGACTTTGATAGAAGCACAAGTGACCCGACAGTTATACATGTGAAGGGCGCTCAAAGACGATTCCTTATGCTCGCATCACCATACATGGCTCACGACAAACCCGCGCCACCGCAAGAGCTGCATACATTGCTCGAATACGCGACCGGAAGGAAAGCGAACATACAACATAGTGATAGGCAGCGACGCTAATGCACACCACGCGATATGGGGAAGTAACGACGACAACAAGAGAAGCGAGTCACTACTTTTTCTACTCAACTATAATTTAAAAATTGCTAATCGTGGAGGGGAACCTACTTATAGGGGATCTACTAGTGAGAACGTACTAGATGTAACGCTACACTCAAAGGGTGATACGTGTCAAGTCCAGAACAGGAGGGCCCTGGATAGATCCTCATTCTCGGATCATTTTTGTTAAAGCATATACTATAATGCCATATGTCCCCTCAGAAAACCCCCTAAGAAGACCCAACCACTATGGTGGAACAAGGAGATTAGGGAAGCCCGCTGCAAGGTACGGAAGTTGTTCAGTAACGCCAAACGTACGGGGCGGGATGAGGCATGCGGCGAGTACAGGAACTCACTAAAAGCATTTAAGAAACAATTAAGAGGAATAGCTGGAGAGACTTTTGCAGCCAAATTGAAAGCACGACGGAAGCATCAAGGCTAAGAAGAGTCATCTACAAAAATTCGATACCGCCCACCACCCTCAACAAGGAGGATGGAGGTTGGACACAAGATAGCGCAGAAACACTAGGTGAACTTCTAAATGCAAACTTCCCTGGCTGTGAGGACCGTCACACCCTCGTAACACCGGCCGGAAACAGGACATGGTTCCTGGTCAGCTGGACGGTTACGAATGCTCCTAGTAATGATGCGCTTAAGTCTATCAGGAGGTGGATGTTCGATAAACTGTTGTAATGTTGCCGAATTGGATTGCAACACCAATTC
Organism: Chloromyia formosa; assembly: GCA_964017055.1. Lineage (NCBI taxonomy): Eukaryota > Metazoa > Arthropoda > Insecta > Diptera > Stratiomyidae > Chloromyia > Chloromyia formosa. The sequence goes on from OZ024813.1 coordinate 141,173,272, forward strand.
GACAACATTACGGTTAGCGACCCAACAAAATGCGCCAACAACTTTAAAAAAAAGTTTATCGAACATCCGCCTCCTGGATAGACTTAAGCGCATCATTACTAGGAGCATTCGTAACCGTCCAGCTGACCAGGAACTTTAATTTACATCTCAGGAAGTTGCACTAGCGATAAAAAGAGCGAAGAGTTCTAAAGCCCTTGGACCAGACGGTATATCGATGGTCATGCTCATGCTATATCTTCAGACGAACTACGACTTCCTAGAGCAACCAGGACCACACTCGCCCAACTTCGTTCTGGCTAGTGCTCACATCTGAACTCGTACCTATCCGGCATTGATAACGAAATACGGAGCTTCTGTCCAGCCTGTGGCCTCACTCCACACGATGTTGGGCACATCTTTAGTTATCCTGCAGCTCTCACGCGCCTAACACCTACTGCGCTATGGGATAATCCTATTGAGGCAGCTGCGTTTCTACATCTGGACATTGAAGAAAACATGGACAACCAAGCTTTATGACACACACATTCATCGGATATCAGCACGTCGCTACAATAATACAGCATGTAACACACAGACACACATCCTTCTTGCATTGAAGGAGTTTGGCAGCTCTTGGCCGTTGTAAAAACGGGTCGCTCCGGTGCGTAGAACCGGCTGCCGAACGAAAATTGCGATGTCATTTGCGACTACTGTGCTGCGCCTTAGTATCCGACAGGATTCCCTTATTTCCAGTACTTCCGCCTGAAATACTCTAGCAAAATCTGGGAGTCTTAGGAGAGACTTAGAAACTGCGAGGTCCTCAGAAGAAAAAAAACTCAGCACCGACTTCAGGCTATTTTTGAGCCATCGGTTAAAATTTTCAGGTATACCTCGACGTCACATATTTGTTGACTGGACGGTAGTACTCGGTTCGGAATTTACTGAAAATCATCATGACAACTTTGGGCCTCAGATACGAAAGTCTCCCCATTTGCTTTCGAAAAAATAATATTTGCAGAAGCGTCTGCGTTGAGAATTTGTTGCCGACGATGAAGTCAGATAGCAAGATCTGAGAAGTATGCGTCTGTCTGCAAAATTCCAATTCGTGATATCTTCGACTGCGAGCATTTAGCAATATTAAAACAACACAAGCACCGCAAACCAATCAAAAAAGATTTCTTCCGCCGGCACAACAAATCCCGCACCACTCGCCTTGCAACAGCACGTCGGACGCAAGCATTTTCGCTATGTGACAAGTGCTCCCGTCTTTTGTGTCCGAAACTCCACGGTAGAGCGACGGCCGTCTGATGATGTCACCACAAAATGAGTGCGAGCTGCGACCGGACCAAGCCCCGTTGTGGGCTCATTTGCATGCAAAACACCTGAATTGCGATCCACCTATTACTTTGATGCCATACGGAAGCCAGAAATATTCAACGGCCCGCAAACAGATGAGAAAAACTGCGTTCCAGGAATGTGTCATCGGTCGCGAATGCAAAAATCGATCGTCCAAAACCCAAATGAGTGCTGGCACATTCAACTCCGACTTTTCACATAAATTCACGGATTTTCGCACATCCACTACACCGTGCAACTTACTTGCTTAGATCTGCAACGTTTTCGGTACTCCTTTTCAGACTAAATTTATTACTTGATCCCTAAAAACGACTTTTTATCACTCTCTCCACTTGGACATTTCCCTATTCACTTTTCCAATAAGCAAATGTCAATAAGAATTTGGCTGATCCAAGGGAGGGCTGATCACTTAGTCGTTGTTGGTGCCATCTGCCAGTTCGGATAGAAGAAGACAGTTGAAGTGCGTTCAATTCCCATCGATTCAAAATGTGGGCGAATTCGTTTCGCCATGGAGACATGAGTATTTGATTTGAAAAAATGTTTTATTGATAAAACTTTGTCATTTGGAATTAAATGGAAGCTGACGATAAATATTCATCTGGGAAATATCGAAAAGACTATTTAATAAGATATTTGTTATGTTATCGGCAACAATTGTGATCCGTTAAAAACGTTAAAATTCATTTATATCGATTCACGTGAAAAGTTGGCAAAATGATTTCTAAAAAATCAGAAATATCAACAAGACTGGAGGAAGAAGGAAAATTTTCTATGACAGAGGATGCTTCTGCGCTGTAAGAAGGAGCCTCCAGTTGGCTTGAATTGTTATCAGTTGATTTTATATTTGATTTTAGATCGGACGGAAAACTGAGCAAATTTTTAGGCAACACCATATCAGATGAAAATGATGTTTTCTTTCGAGATTTCGATGTGGAAGACGCGTGGACTGAATTGCAAAATTTAGAGGGATGCTTTAAAGTTGCACTTGAGTAAGTTTGAATTAAATTAAATATTAAATAAGACTTAAATTTTTATTTTAATCCAAAAAGTATTTCAAAACTTATCACAATCCGTGCTGTTTATTTCGAAATTATAGCTCATTTGTACCAGAAATAAGCTAGATACTAAGATCAGCTTTTTGCGCGAAGTCTAATACAAAACTGTCAAAAATTCCACTTGCACAAAAAATTGCACATTTTCGTCCAAAATCCAAACCCAAAATCCGAATCCAAAATCAAAATTTCGGGGTCACTGCGGAGCCAATCCATCGCGAGCCAGACATCATGTTAAAAGTTAAATTCCAGGAGGAACTAAATTTTCACCTATTCAATTGAATTTCACGCATCGACAACTGGATCGCAAGAGTTTTGATTGCACACCTTAGCGCCAGCCAACATGCAACACGATTTCTTTGTTGTTATTTAACAGGGGAACAGAAATCCTCTTTCATAGTCCTCTTCATGGGTGCCCTTTGCAGGCATGTCATAGACACCGACGGAAAAAGGACTGGATGTGTAGTGTACGCTAGCAGCTTGCATTATCCGAAGTCTCCTACATGCTAACGAAACGTCCAGTATGCCTCAGACTCGGATAAGGACTGACTCAACGGTTACGACTTTTGGCTATCGTACAATGACAAAGATTGGATTCTGGAATATGCGTGCTCTCCTAGACAATGGATCAGAAGGTCCCCAGAACGCACGACTTCTTCAATTAAAGAGTTTCAGCGTTATAAATAAAACATCTTAAGAGCTGGTGAGATAAGATGGTGGAACAGCGGAGAATTTATCTCTTCAAAGCGTAGCACTGTAATGTTGTACTCCGGAAAAGCTGCAATTTGTACCAAGGAAGTGCGGAGCCAGCATGCTCAGATGCCATCTTTTGGTGCTCCGAGGGCCAGATGACGGTGGACCTCGGCCTTCTGCACCCGCTGGAAAAAAAAGAAAAAAGAAACCCGACGGTGAGGCCTCTTTTGGCCGAAATAGAAAAATTTGCGGGGCCTCCCATAGCGAACAAAGAGATGAGGCCTTCACCTCATCCAATCACCAACCTGAAAGGGTGCTTAGAGTGATCTTCTGAGAGGGAAAAGTAGTGGATTTATTCCAGTATTCTCTTAAGGTCGCCACCCATAAACGAGAACAACCACGACCAAACTTCCATCGAACCATCAATTTCTTAGAACGTGTGGAAAAAAAATCCCTCTATTTCCACATTTCTATGATATTTGATGGTTCGATGGAAGTTTGGTCGTAGTTGTGCTCGTTCATGGATGGCGACCTTTAGAAACAAAAAATCCCAGAAAAAAAAAACAAAAATACTACTGCAAAACGCCCTAACCAGATTGAACGCAGAATGCAGCAGCAGCGGCAACAGCAACAACAGGTAGATCTGTCGCGGTGACACAGCGGCGATAACAGATCTGTCTGTTGTTGTTTCTGCCGCTGCTGCTGCATTCTGCGTTCAATTTGGTTGGGGCCAAACTAACGACAATTTAAAGGAAAAATAAATAAATGTCAACAACTAATAATTTGAAGAGAAAAGAACAAAAAATTTATCAAATACACAGGAAAACCGATAATTAACTTAACTAATAGCACTTACCCCCAGATCCGACGGTGGCCACCGTAGAGGTCGGAGCAGCTCAAAAACTTTTTGGTAAACAAAAGTGAAAACTAAAACTGGGACGAAATTACAAGTAAAATTACACAAAGAAAAATCATAATAATCGTCAGATATTTTGTGGCGATCCATCGTCAGATCAATCTGACGATGGATCGCACCGTCTATGGTGGGTCTTAAACGTGCCATAAACGCAGCGATCGATCGTTCTTCGATCGATCTTCTGTATATGTTCTTATCTTTGACGATTTCATTGACGGTTCCATATAATTTTGATCAGGTGATATTTTGTGGCGATCCATCGGCCGATCGATCGGGCGACGGATCGCTCCGTATATGTGGGGTATTATGCTACTGTAAGGTATAAGTGTGTGGTGGACTTCACTCAGAATAACTGCCTACTGCAACCTGCGGGCGACTGGTAGCGCAGTGTGTTGAGGCATCAGTCCCATGTTTGACTACCGGCGTTTCGGGTTCGAATCCCGTCCACGACGACGTTCGTGGCCATGAATATGCAGGAGGTGCATGCTGGCAACTGCATTCTCTGAAACTAGTTTACGCCAAGAAACGTCAACTGAGCCACATGGAACGCGCTATGCCCCACAAGGGGTTAGGGCGATTGAGAGAGAGAGAGAGCAACCTGCTGGGGAACGTGCAAAGACTAGCTGCGTTGGCCATAATAGTGGCGTTTAAAACCACTCCGTCAGCTGGATTGATCATGCTGCTTAACTTTTCTCCCGCTGGACATTTTCGGCGAACAACTGGCGGCCAACGTCTTTGTGAAGCTGGCCAGAGGCAATCTGCGCAATCTGGATCTCCCTTTGGAGACTGACTACACGTCCCTGAAACGCATTTTTGATCGGAACTATACCAGCCTTATTCATTCTAGAAATCGTTGGGCTGATAATGTAACCTTAATGTCTGGCTCCATGGTCCTCTCCACGGATGGCTCAAAGACGCACGATGGGGTTGGGGTCGGAATTTACTTGGAGGGTCTTGTTATTAATTTTTCATTCCGTCTTCCTGACTTTTGTAATGTCCCCCAGGCAGAGATTTCGGCGATTTGGGAGGCTCAGGCCTGGATGGAAAGTCACGTAGTGACTGTCAGTAAAATCACTATTTTTACGGATAGTTAAGCTGCAATACGTTCACTTGAATCGGTTCTTACTACATCCAAAACAATTGTGGATTGTCGCTAAGCCCTCGCGGTAGTGGGCGGATTTTTCAACATTACACTGTGCTGGATAGCAGGCCGCAGTGGCTTTGCAGTCAACTGCGAAGTGGATGAGCTTGAAAATAATATTTTATATAGTTAATACGCCAAACTGCTTTGAAAAAATGAGAACCGGGGGAAGTTGAGCGCCAAAATATCCTTGCCTGTGCACTAAATTAGTCTTTGATCGGCCGTGCTGCCTACCCTCATTTTTACTGACCATTGCTTTACTCGTTTTAGAGTAACTTGCGCAATGTCGAAACTTAAATCTCACATGAACGATTTGCGACGCCAACGTGTTAAAAAAAAAACAGTCCGAAGCGCATATAGAGTCTGGCATCCGGCTCTTCTAGCTAAGCTCCAGGCTTTTGGTTTGGACCCAAAATTAGTTAAATGGATCGAAAGTTTCCTTCACGACCGTTCGCTTCAGGTCGTCCTTGATGGAGTTAAATCAAATTGCCATACCACCAACGCAGGGGTCCCCCAAGGTACTGTCCTTTCACCAACACTCTTCCTTCTCTTCATCAACGATCTTCTCAGCGTGACTTCCAACTCAATCCATAGCTTTGCAGACGATAGCACCCTTGACTACACTTACTCTTTCAACTCTGTAGCTGACTCTCGCCGAAATTCAACATCTATCAACAGAGATCGCATGTTTGACTCACTAAATGAAGACATTTCAAAAATTATTGCATGGGGGAAATCGAATCGAGTTGAGTTCAACGCCTCAAAAACTCAATGTTGTCTACTTTCCAATAAGCGATGTGCTCCACCTATCGCCCAACCCATTCTTGTCGATGGGGTCAGCATTCCTGATTCGCCCATACTGAACATACTAGGTATTAACATCTCCAGTAAACTAAATTGGTCCGACCACATTTTTTGCGTTGCAAAAAACGCAATGAAGTGTCTGGGCTTTCTGAATCGCTGTAAAAGATACTTTTCACCATCTGATCTGGCTCAAATTTACAAGGCTCATATAAGACCGAGACTTGAATTTAATTCCCACATATGGGCAGGCGCAGGTAGAACCGCATTATCCGCGTTAGACAAAGTTCAACGGAAAGCCTTCAAGCTTATTGGCGAGGAACCCATAACATCTAAAATCGAACCGCTTGAACACCGGCGAAGTGTCGGCTGTCTCTCACTCTTCTATCGCTACTACAACCGCCGTTGCTCTGATGAAATAGCCAACCTCATTCCTGAGCGTACTTTTCCTTTACGTAACACCCGACTAGCCAGTCGTGTCCATCCTCATCTTCTAGAACTCAGCAATAGTCGCACCGCCAAATTCCATGACTCGTTTGTATCTAGGACAACACGAATGTGGAACGATCTACCATCTTTTGTTTTCCCCCGCAACTATGACCTACAAAAATTTAAACGGAATGTACACCGTCACCTTATTCAAACTCAACCCATCTCCCCACTACCTTAATCCCTTACCGCCAACGCTGTGCTCTCGCATCAAAGGGTTACCCCCTAAGCTTTGGTATAAACATAAAAAAAAAAAAAAAAAAAAAAAATACCCTAGACTTGTACAGACCTAGTGGTGACACCAAAAGTACCAATTGGCAACGACCATATGCATTAAAAGTGAGTTTCCTATATGGCCAGTTTATAGGGGAGGTTGGCACACATTCAGGAGGATCTTGGCCATTCTAAAAATCAATTAACTAACCCATTCTACAAATATTTGTTGAATTTTCCGCTAGCTTCATTCTATCGAAAGTTATTGCTTATTTGAAGTCTCACTTGTAGGGGAGGTAGAGGTTTCATTTGGTGAATCTTGCGCATTTCTAATAACAACCAACTAGATCCCAGTACAAATATTTTACCAAAATTTCAAGTCGCTAGCTTAATTTTATCGAAAGTTATCGCTTATTTAAAATTTCATTTCTAGGGGAGGTAGGGGTTCGTTAGGTCGGATCTAACCCATCTTTAATGCCAACTAACTCAATCTCACTTCAAACATTTGACCAAAATTTCAAATCGCTGGCTTCATTCTATCAAAAGTTATCGCTTATTTGAAGTTTCATTTGTAGGGGAGGTAGGGGTTCCTTGGGTCGGATCTTGCCCATTTTCAATGCCAACTAACTAGATTTTACTACCAACGTTCTACCAACTCGCTAGTGTTATTCTATCGAAATTTATCGTAATTAAAGTAATATTTAATTTTTTTAACTTTGTAGTGGAGGTAGGCGTTCCTTTGATCTAATTATACCCAACTTACTCAGCTGTCTACGTCAATTGGTTCAAGAGTTATTGACGAAAAACCTGAAAAGTAGGGTAGTACGGGGCTCTTTGTAAGAAAATTACCGTTAGTTTTCATTTCAGGGTTACATGCCAAAAATCAGCTGTCTACGTCAATTGGTTCAAGGACAAAAAACCTAAAAAGTAGGGTAGTACGGGGCTCTTTGTAAGAAAATTACCGTTAGTTTTCAACTGATTGATTTTATTTTTCCATGGGAGTATAAGATTGCCCTTACGAGCAATCTACCAAACCTAGAGCTTTTCATGTTTATTTAATCGGGAGTTATAAATACATTTAATTACTTTACATATGTAGGGGAGGTAGATCATACTTCCAACATCTGACCAAAATTTCAAGGCTCTAGCTTCATTCTATCGAAAGTTATCGTGCGAACGGACAGACAGACGGACAGACAGACAGACAAACAGACAGACAAACAGACAGACAGACAGACAGACAGACAGACAGACAGACAGACAGACAGACATCCTCCTTTGAGGTGTTACATATTTCCGTCGTGATAAAAACAATATACCCTATACTAAAAGTCTAGGGTATAACTAGCGCCTTCCTGTTTGGATGTGGAGCTGTGATCAGTGAGGTATTCAAATACTGAAGGCGAGCGGTCTACTGTGATATATTAACCGCTATAAAAATACAAATACAAATACGCTTAAAATCTTTATTTTTTCAGCGATCAACAACAAAAAGATATCGGTGTTCAAGTCGGCACCAATGTTAGCGCTGAATTCCCTTGGAAGCAAGTCAAATGCAAGGTTGTCCGAGAATATCTACCCGACGAGCCCTATTTCTCAAAAGACGAATACGAACAAATGCTTCAATCGCCCCATTCATCGCAACAGCAGATTGAACCCTTCGAACGATTTCCAGATATGAAGCCCGATGACATGATTCTGATCGGCTACGCACCATTGCTGTCTGAAGATGAGGATGTCTTTCTGGTGTTCACCACACTAGATTCGTCCAGGAGTGCTAGTAATATCATCAAAAACATCGAAGCATATCAGCATTGGCTACTAAACAGGGCCTTGATGAAAAAGGGCCGAGGCTGGATATCACAAGGAAGTGAGGCTGATGTGGATTTGGGTCGACCGCCGGATCAAAAGACCATAGTGGATGTGGAAATTCAAAGTGTCTACCCAATCAAACATTCAAATGTCATGTTCCAGCATCGCTATAGCGACGATGTTCGCGATGGATACGTTGAGCTTGAACCGGGCGAAAAGACATTCGAGAATGTTTTTCGAAGGCGAATTGATGTCGCCATTCAAAGTGCTCCGGCCCGGGTGGATTTGGCCCAACAGACAGATCCGACTTTTCCGTCGAATGCATGGTCGCAGTATTTGTATGAAATTAATCCGGATGGTGAGTGTTGTCATCGTTTATTCAGGGGAGTAAATGTTTTTTTTTTCAAGTGTTGAGTAAAGCCTTACATAGAGACTAATTACTACTTATTCACTTTCGTATAATTTTTAACCCGTATTCGTCACAATCTCTTATTCCATCAGACGAAGGCCTCGATCGCTCTGACGATGAACAGGACGAAGAAGGTAAAAAGAGGAAGCAAAAGTCAAAACCACCTAGTCGACCAGCAAGTCCGACCAAAGAACCCGAGCCTGAAACTCCCGAGCCACCGAAACTGCCTCCGGAAATGTCCAGTCAGGTGAAAGAGTTGCTAGAAACATTGGAGTTTAACCAAGTGGACATGTACAGGTAATCAAACGGATAACGTCCATTTCATTTGAATTTTCAGTTTATGATCATTTGATTATCTTAATTTCAGAAACGACTATCCACTAATATCGGACCAGAGGATTTCCAAATATACGGTTCCATTTCTGAAGGAAATTTTATGCTTTGCCGATATTTCGCGTAGTATTAATCGTTACGTTTGCAGTGTTGATTGGTATCCTGCTCTGAGTGGTTTGCTAGTGGCGTCCTACACTTTTACTACAATGGCGTCTACAGTGAATGGTAAAAATCGTTTTAGGGCTCGTTTTTATATAACAAACCAATTTATTTTAGGTGACTCCAAAGTCGATACTGTGAAACGTGCGGTCGTAGAACCCAATCCAGTCCTCATGTGGAGTTTTGATGACTCCCTTCGACACACTTTTGAGTTTGAAACACCTCGGGAAGTAACTTGCTTATCATTTTGCCCCTACGACGAGAACCTTCTGATCGGTGGAACAATAAACGGTCAAATTATTATCTGGGATCTACAAAACCGTAGTGCCCGAGACGAGACTGAGAAAGTCCTGACAGCGGCTCAAATTCGATATCGCAACGTTATGCGTCAGTACCTGAACTGGACGAAAATGCCGAATGAGTCGGTGGTGTTTCATCCAGCGGCTATCAGTGATTTGAAATTTTCGCATGGTGGCTCTGTGACCGGAATAAAATGGCTCTCACAAAATCACTATATAACGCCGACGGGCCAGGCGAGAGAGTCCGAGAAAGCTACCCATAGATATTTTGTAACATCCTCCATGAGTGGAACTGTAGCATTTTGGAATTTAGACGCTCCGGTGGATAGGAAACGCTCAATCAGCAGTGCAAGCAAAACTGTCCCCAAACAGCTGATGCAGGATGTTTCCACATACAAGAAATTCGATAGGATATTAAGGCCGCAATACATTATCGAGCATAAAGAGCCACTAACTTCAATGCTTTGCAATAATGCCAAGTTTGAGTATTCGACAGAGGACCGGGTGCGAATAAAAGTGAGGGCCGTTAGAGGTCGACCCTTTGAGCAATTTATGGTAGTGTCTACGATGACTGGGCATCTACATAAATTCGTCTGGGAAGGATTTGATTTTGTACCGTCGACCGAAGTAAATAAAGAGACGATTCAATCCCTGGAAGAATTCGCTCCTGTGCATGATGGTCCTGTTTTGGAGGTGCATCGAAATCCATTTTGCGATATGGTGTACGCTTCGGCGGGGAAAAATGTTTTAGCAATTTGGAAGGAAGGATGTACATGGGCACCGATTTTCTGGAGAAAACGACCAGCGGCTATTACCCGAATGGAATGGAGCTTGGATCGTCCAGGACTCTTGTTTCTTTGTCGAAATGATGGAACGTTTGAAGCATGGGATTTCCTGGGTATAAACAAAATTTGTTTACTTTATTTTCTTTAAATGATTCTTGAAGCTATCTACTTATTAATACGGGGTTTTCAACTAATTCGTATTCTTTTCAGCAAGAACCGACGATGCATCATTGACGGATCAGCTAAGTGGTGGTATGATCACTGCGCTTTCAGAACACTATCCAATGGCAGAAAAGATGATTGGAGTAGGTGATTACAACAGCAGTTTTCGGGTGCTTGTGTTGCCGCCAGCATTTAAAAGCAAACTGCCTAGGGAAGCCGAGGTGAGTTTAAAGCTTAATTTACATATTTGATTAACGCGCACTCAATTGCCCTAACCCCTTGTGGGGCATAGCGCGTCAACTGTTCCATGTGGCCCAGTTGACGTCTCGTCGGTATAAACTGGTTTCGGAAAATGCAGTTGCCAGCATGCACCTCCTGCACATCCATGGCCACAAACGTCGTCGTAGACGAGATTTGAACCCGAAACGCTGGTAGTCAAACATGAGACTGATGCCTCAACACACTGAGCTACCGGTCGCCCCAGTTTACGGCTTAATAAGCTTAAAAAGGGTTCCACTATCACCGTGGTAAGCCGCTTCCTCTGCCTTCTCCGCTAATGCGTTGATGTAATTTCGCTTGTCCCCTATTACGCCTTTTTACACGCCTTTCTGTAGTGAATGGTATTCAGCTCTGAGTTGGTTGTTGTGGTAGCGATGCTTCGAACACTGCAGTTCTTCTTGCGTCGAGGGGGTTTGGCAGCTCTTGGCCGTTGAAAAACGGGTCGTTCCGGTACGAAGAACCGGCTGCCGCAGGAACGAGCTCTGAGTTGGTCTTTGGCTGAGCCGTTAGCAGCTGAGTTTATCTGTTCCTTAACTCTATTGCCTGCTGAGATTCGAGACCACGTAGAGTCGCTAATAAATGGTCTCCTGCCACGCTCCAATCGACTCGCAAATGTTACGCCACATGGAATAAATGATTCCTTAGCGATAGCTCTCTCTTGCAAGCCGGTGGAATATGCACGTCTTATTGATGGATCTTTAAGCTTTTGCACATTAAAATGTGGCAAGATTCGTACATTTTGAGGGCGCTGGATCGCTGCCGTTCGTAAGCGTATTTTTGCGATAACAAGTTGGTGATCGCTGCCACAAATTTTTATGGGACATTTGGGAGCCTTGTCGAAGGTGTCGAAAAGTTGGTAAAAGGCGTCCTTAGCTGATTGATCCGCTGGTTCAGTCGGGGCGTAGCACTGAATTATTGTGATGTTTCTAGCCCTGGAATTGAATCTGGCTGTGATGATACGGTCAGAGATGTACCATACGATATGATAAAATAACCGTTGCAAATTTGTAGCGTTAGTATCCTCACTATGTTAGGTCTAACAAAGGTTCTATCATCACTAGGTCACATTCAGGAGCGTGTCAGTAAAACAACTTTAGTGCTGTACTGTTGCAGGAAGGCTATAGGTAAAAAATGGGGTCTGCAACCGAAAGTACTCCATTGGCTGTATATATCGATCCTACGCCCGATACTGCTACATGGAGTGGTCGATTGGTGGAATGCCCAACGTACAGGGACGAATCTTACTTTATTGACAAAGGTAAAAAGAGCGGCTTGTTTGGCTGTTAGTGGGGCCCTCCGTTCGACGCCGTCCGCCGTTCACTAGAGATTATGCTCAATCTTCTTCCCATGGACATTATAGGTGAACAAGTTGCCGCAAACTCGGCGATCCGCATACACCGCATACACCGGTCACGCATCAGTTCTGAGCAGCATGGACATCCCATCATCAACGGACTATTGTACACAAAAAATCACGTTCGACAGAAACTTTACATGGTCAATTCCCTCATATAGCCATTGGAAGTGATGAACCCGACATACACTGAACCCTTGTGTATCTATAAAAATGGTTCCAAGACCGATAAGGGAGTGGGGCTGGAGTCTTCTCCGAAGGGCCTAGTCTCAACCTGTCGATTCGTCTCCCAGACTACTGTAGTGTGCTCCAGGCGGAGGTCCACGCTATTAAAGAGACAGTGATATGGATTGGTCGAAACGCTATAGCAGAAACAGATGTCATAATTTATACTGACAGCCAAGCTGCAACAAAATCCCTTGAATCTTGTCTAGTCTCGTTAAAAACCGTTGCGGACTGTCGCTCTTGCCTGCCGGAAATGGGAAGTATCAATAACATTACACAATGCTGAATACCAGGTCGCAGTGCTTTTGCTGGTAATTGTAGGGCTGACAAGCTTGCTCGGAACGGTGCAAACGATACAGCTCTTCAGATGGGTCGGGGTTTGGCCATGCCCATCTCCAGTTGTAAACATACAATAAGCTAATTATGACAGCGATAGAAAGGGTTAACTCGAGATGGTTGATTGGTAGTACCTGTCAAAATTGGAAGTTTATTATGGCCCTTATTGAACAAAAACCGTTCTTCTAAACTGCTGTCGATGAGTAAGCACCACTTCAGGATAGTGATGGGAATTATTACTGGTCATTGTGTTATCGGTGAATACGCGAGGAGGCTCAGACTTCCCAACCATGACTTCTGTATAAGTTGCGAAGACGTAGAAGAGGAGGAGAGCATCTTTCATCTACTCTGCATCTGCCCAGCATTGCCCTACAGGAGAATGTCGACTCTAGGCAAATTTGCCTATGCGGATCTAGATGACTTAGCTAATGTGGATATGGGTCAACTCCTGCGACTCGCTATTAACTTCGGATGGTTCAACAATGGATAACGGATGGAATTATGCAATTCCTTCTTCTGGTCTAAGTGTGCTGTAAATAGGTTACGGCAGCCCCTCTTACCATACCATTAGGATTTATTATATAATACAGATGTACCAATAATCGAAAGTAAAAATTATGACTGTCGGACATACAGACAGCCCGAAAAACTTATAGAGTGCGCGCGCGTTTAGATCACACCTCATATGTTGGTTGGTTGAAACGTATACGTTGTAACGGACAAATTTTGACACATAATTGTCTGTTTTTGAATTTGTGTACTTTTGACAAATGTATTTGATTTCGATTTATTTCAAATCATTTACTCGTACATTTGGGAAAATGCATTACAAGTTCAAAAAGTTGGCATTTATGGGCTACAATTGGCTGCTGTAAATAAACTATTGATGGGGCGGCCATGTTTTTTAGGAATGGCTAAAACAGCGGTGATTTGAGTTTTGGGTCGTACATATATGCTTACTATCAAATTGGCCACTGTGCGCAACGTATTTCTTGGCGCCAAAAAAGATATCATCGGGTAATCGGATGGGAGCCAGAGGATGAAAACGCTGTCGGAGAGTTTTTCGTCGTTTGTTAAGCGGGACGCGAAAGGTTTCTAGAGATAGAAAGTGCCGGATTGTTCGTCGGTTTTAGACCTGAGTCATATAGAAAGCAACAGTTATTTGTATGATTAACTCAAATATATAATAAACATTTGTTTACAGCGTCTAACGGATATTATAAATCGTGAGGAAATACGAAAGGAAGCTATTAAGGAATGGGAAAACGCATGGTTAGTAAAAAACGCTGATTTGTTACAAGCAAAAAAGGAACAAGAAGAGCAGGCATTACAAGAACTAGAACGCTTGAAAAAGGAAGCTCAACAGCAGGAGCTACGTTTAAAACGTGATGCTGAAGATGCTCGAAGGTACGTGTGTTGTAAGAAAAATACAACTAAAATTTAGAATTATTATAATTTTGCATAAAATACAAACTATTAACTTTTCTAATTGCAGGACACAATTGAAAGAGAAGAAAAAATTTGTGTATGACCTACCCGAACGCTTGGAAAAGAAGTGGGACGACATGAATCTTAAACGACTTGTAAACTTACTCATGTCCCGGCGATTAGTGGATCACGCAAAACTAGCCCAACAAACGGCTATGGAGAAAGCACGTCTTGCATATGAACAGTCCAAGAAAAGGGCGATTAAAAAGAGTTTCAAGACAATTGATGAAGATGTCGCGGCAATTCGCGCTCGACTTCTACCCCTTGTTCTTGAAAGTAAGGAAAGAATGCAAATGGCAACTGAATCAGGACATACAATTGTCGCTGAAGCTACAAACTATGTTGATATTGAAGCCGAAGCCGACAAGTTAGTTAGTGAGAATTCCGTTACTGCAGATATTACATTCAGTGAATTCTTGGAACGGGGCAGACAACGTAGATTGCTGATTAATAAATCATTGGGTGCTACCACGGAAAGGAAGCATTGGTACAACAATTTAAAACACAATCGATTATTGGGAAATTTAGATTTTGGGTATGAGGCGTTTGTACAGAAGTTGACCAATACTGTTAAAGGTAGTGTTGAGCAGGGTAAAGACACGGGAGAACAACCAACGACAGATGCCGATGACTATTCTTCAATGGGAGAGTAAAAAGAACGTATTTACGTTCCAGATAAATTCTGTAATGCAATTGGTTTGAATAATTATAATGTTTTATTAAATATCATAAAAAAATCTTGAATTGTTTCGATTATGGTTGAAAAGTTTTCATTTTGGCTGCATGATCTTCACAGAAATACTGCAAAATATATGTGTGTTAGTTGCCTGACCCCTCCAGGAGCATGAGCGCGCCAACTTTCCTTGCATTACTATATTAATTGCCTTGGCCCCTCCAGGGGCATGGACGCGTCAACATCTCTAGCATTCTTATGCCTTGTTGACGTTTCGATAGAGAGACTACGAGACTAGTATCGTAGAGCGGTGACCGAATGACCACGGCCACCGAGCGCAATTTGTATCTTTAGATGCAGCATGGTAGAGTGACAATCGAGACCTCACGACTACCTAACGCGTCAAACAAGAATCCAGCGTAGCAGGCGATGAAGCCAATATCCAATTAAAAGAGAATTCTTACAAGGGTTTCGACCATTCCTCCAAATAATTAATGCGGTAATCATAAACGCCCAAAAGACCTTCATTTCTCAGTCGATTGAAAATGGATTTTACTTCTGATGGTATCATACGCTGCTCACTGCGTTGTTTCACAATAAATGACAATTGCTGCAGATACGGGTTCGAGTCACATCCACGTCGTAGCCATGGATGTTTGTGTTGACTCCCCTTGTGGTGTGGTGCATAAAAAAAGACACAAAATTTCTCGCCTTGTCGCAACTATGCATCTAAATGGGCAGGAGGAACATGCTGTCAACATGCATCTGGTGAACCCGACGGTATTATTCCAGCTGACTTGCAGCATTGTTCAGATATTCTATATCCTTAGATAGAGGGTATTTTAAAGGCCTGCCTGGAGGTCTACGTTCCTCACATCTGGTTGGAGGTACGAGTTGTCTGTATCCCGAAGGCGGGTAGAAGTTCGCAAACGCACCCGAATGACGTCAGACCGATTAGTTTATCTTCAACGCTGTCGAAACTGCTAGAGAGACTAATTCATGTCCATTTGCGAAATACTATACCACTACGCCTTTTATATGCGACGAAGCATGCGAATTAGAGAGGTAGATCGGTAGATACGATTGTTGATGGTTTTTTTCCTTGATATTGAGAGCCCTTTCAATAACATTAAACCTAGTGCAATGATCGAAGTACTCTTGAGCCTGGAGGTGTTAATGAGCAAGGCGACTCATCAGGCTTTGCTCATTCCTGGGATCAAGACTTTTCCCTATTACCTTGGGAACATCGTCTGCGTGCAGGCGTGTTTGCAGGAGAACCCCCAGGGAGGCACACTGTATGCTTTTTTCTGGAATTAGGCGGTTGACAGACTGCTTTTATATCTTAAGAAGTTTGGGAATAAAATCATTGCTTACGCAGACGACATCGCTATCGCAGTCACGGGCAGGTTTCCTGATACCCTAAGCGACAGGCTGTAAAAAGCGCTATCCATTCTAATGGAGTGGGCAAACCGGTGCGGCTAGCCTAGATAAGACGGAATTTGTGCTTTTCACTTGAAGGCGCACAGGAGCCCACTAAATTGGTTTTGACTGATAAAGCTAAATTGGTCGGTCTTATGTTCGACAGGAAGCTAAGGTGGAAGCTTTATTTTCAAGAATGGGTAAGAAAGGCAGGCTACTATTGCACTTTTCTCGTGCAGGAGATAATTGGTAAAAACCGGGGCCGGGACCACTGAAAGTGGTAAATTGGATACACACAGCTGTTGTACGTCCTTTGTTATTGCATGGTATCAGTGTGTGGTGGACAGCAGTCAGACTAGCGGCTTACTTTTGTCTGCTAGGCAAGGTGCAAAGGCTAGCTGCATTGGTCGTAATGGGGGCTTTTAGAACTACTCCGTCAGTCGGCCTAGATATGTTGCCTGGCTTGCTCTCCTTGGATATTTTGGACGAACAACTCGAGGCAAACACGGTCTTACGCCTTTGCGGGAGGGGACAGTGGCGTGCGCTGATTGCGGGACGCTCTTCAATTCTGAACAATCTGGATCTCCCCAGGGAGACGAACTATTGTACATTTCTCCAAAATATCATTTTGTCAAAAACTTCACTAGTCTGATTCCATCGCGGAGTCTATGGACGGGGGAAATGCCCTTAAACACTGAGCGCATCGTCTTCTATACAGAGGGCTCCAGGACCGAGGAAGGCGTAGGGATTGGCATTCACTCGGAGCTACTGGGGATTATTCTTTCATTCTGTCTTCTCGATTAATGCAGTTTCAGCGATCTCTGAAGTCCTATTTTGGCTGGGCATTTATGTAATTACTGTGAGGGACATCATTATTTACACTGACAGTTAAGCGGCGTTTCACTCACACGAATCCGTCTTGACGACATCTAAAACCATTGAGAATTATCGCTTAGCCCTCGCAGAGATGGGTGGCTTCTTTAATATCATCCCCTGTTGGATCCCAAGCCGTAGTAGTTTTATTGGTAACTGCAAAGGGGATGAGCTGGCTCGGGAGGATACAACTGGCGTGGTTGACGGAAGACGCGAGCACATTAAAATGCCATTTACCATATATAAAGTGGCAATTAAAACCGCTGCGCTACTGTGAATAGGGCTGAAATAAGATGACTCAGCGGCAGCACAAACAACAAGAATTAGTTGACCGATTTTCAGCCCTGGCCGCTCGGCCACGCTGTTGTCATTGAACAGAAAGCACATTGGCAGAGTAGTAGGGGTTATCACGGGGCTTTACTGAATCAGGGAGCTCACGTGGAAGCTTCGTATTTCTAATCACGGTTTCTGTAGGAGCTGTGGAGATGTGGATGAAGAGGAGAGCGTTCCCACCTTCTCTGCCATTGTCCGGCCTTGTCTGGCAGGAGAAAGAAATTCCTGTGCCCTCGGGTCTCCTATGATCTGGATGACCTTTGGGATATGACCGCCATTAGGCTAAATTGTTACATCACTAGTATAGGCAGGTTTGATACGTAGGTTTGAATGGAGGTGACATTTTTGGTGGTATCACAACGGACCCAGTGGTGGTTTAAGTGTGCCGTGATTAGGTTAGGTTAGGTTAGGAGGCGGTCTTACGCATAGACTGCTTGGATCCATAGCGATGCCACATATCTCCGGGGCCTATTATGAGTTGGTTTTGACCGATAGTTCCGGGTGTGCCGTGACACATCATGACACCCGCTACACCAAACCTAACATGCATCACCCGAAACCAGTTTATGGTAACGAAACGTCAACCAAGCCCCATGTGAAGTTGATGCAGTGTGTCAACTCTGTGGCCCAGTTGACATTTCGTTTTCATAAACTAGTTTCCGAGAATGCAGTTGTCAGCATGCACATCCTGCTCCCCTATTTAGCCGCCTACCTGCGACAAATCGGGAGATGCTACGTCTTATTATTACGCCCCGCACCACGGAGGGGGAGGGGGGAAGACAACACAAATATCTAAGGCCATGATAAGGACGGCCCTAGGTTACAGGGACCTGTCTTTAGTGAAAAAACAGATGGCTACTCTATTTGTAAAAAGAAAGCAAAATAATTTGCAATTCGTTTTGAATTCTCCCCTAGTCTTTTCAATAAATTCAAGAGGTGCTTCATAAAATATCAATAGTGATAGCTTTGTATTATTTCAGTCAATAACATGTGCAAGGTTTGAAATTTTTTTTCCATAGGCTGAGTTCTGCAATATTCATACTAAAAAAATTAAGTGTAATGCCTTTAGAAGCCCATTTTACGTTTCATTAATTATATTCAAATATGCACATACCTCCTTGTATAAACTTGATCAAATGTACAACTTGATTTGATTTTTTTTTATGACAGTTCTAAATAAAATCATTAACTGCAACCAGTCTGCTTAATCGCTAGCGGCTAAACCGAGGTCTAACGTGCTAGCTTTTACACAAGATGCCGTCTTAAGACCCGTTTCTAACAACAAACTGGTTTCAATTTAAATTTTGTGAAGGAGAAAGAAACTGGCGCAGACAATAATGCCCACTGGCTGACGTATGTGTATTTGCCAATTCAAAGAAATACCCGTGATAAGTACCTACATGACTGCATGTATGCACCGAGATTAATTTATGCTTAATGTTACTTCTATACACTTGTGTGTACCAGTATACCGTTCTCAAATAATGCCATTAAATTGTTTTTCGCTCAAGGTTTGTCGTGTTCGGTTTCTTAATTCTTCTGCTTCTGGTAACGCGCTAGTACAAGTTTCTCGACAAAGTTACTCGGTGCGATGAAAGTGAGAGTGAATGCAAGCACTCCATGGAGACCGCGATGCCATAAGGAAAAACTTACATTGAAGACTGACGCTTGCATGTGAACCAGGGATTCTCGTTTTACCTGTACAATTTAAATGCCACAAACATATTTAAATGGCAAGACAAAAAAAATCAAATAAATCACGTCTTGTTAAGAATGCGAATTGATTACTATATTTCATTTGGCTTTGTTAACATTTCATGTGTGCGGGTGCAGTCTTGAATCTTTATTAGATAATTGAGCTGTACATTGAAGATGTTCTGAAAAAAAAAGTTACTGGCTTAAGTCTTTCGTTTTTTTTTTTCGATAAGGGGAGTATTATACAGATCATTGACTTGTATTGTTTAGTTTTGGAATTTATGCTGAAGTATTCGATGAAAATCTTGTTAATGGAAGGATTGTTTAGATCTAGTAATTTGATGCAGTTTTTAAAGCTTGTGTTCATGTTGCCCTTTTCTTGAGAAACTCATATTGTTTGCATAATGATTTCTTTTTTATTAACATTGCATTGTATTGTATCCTCCAAACTGAAGAATCCGCTGTTGAAATGCATAATAAAACAAATGATAGAAAAAATATTTGAGTATATTTCGTGCTTTGTTTGTTCATACTTTCTGCACTACTCGTACTTTGCAAGAATACTTAAACATCAATTGAGTCGAAGTTATTATCTATGCCCCACAAGGGGTTGTGGCAATTGAGTAATCCCTTAGTCTAGCCATGGAACACGCACCAATGGCCATGACCAGGTGAAAGTACTGGTTTTTAACCAGTGGCGTGGCGTGATAATTCAACTAGGGGAAGCAATTGGTATTAAAAATTTACTATTATTATGCTTTCCACAAATTTACTGCGTATTAATTGAACCCCTCTCGTTAGCTACTTTTAACATTTCTAATGTAAAAGCACCCAGGAATCACGAACGGGGACGTGAGAGTAGGTATACTGTATTTTATCAGCATTTTAATTCCCATGCTACCAATATATAATAATTTACTTTTAAATAAATAATTGTAAAAATTATATGTTGGTAGACTTATCAAAAAAGCAAAGCTGTAACTATAAGTATATAAATAAAGCATATTCGAATTATTAGAACTACTATAACAATAACAACAATAGCAAAAAAATTGCAAAATAAATATCCATACACTCATAAAGAAAGTAATCATGTTCAGCGAATCAAAATTTGAATAATAAAAACAATAACAATACAATAAAAATTAAAAATAATTCAACTATTTACTATTTAAAAAATCACAGTTAGTGAGTAAAATAAAATAATAATAATTGGGCAATAAATATATTACAAGTCAAAAGAAATAATAAGATCCGTACATACTATTATTTGTTATTTAATTCTATTCGTCTTTCTTTTTTTGCGAATTCATCTATAATATCTGTATAAAAACTTTGCTCACACAAACATGATTTAAGGAAAACCTTTTCAATTGACATTATTGCCAAGTCGCTAAGCCGTTGTTCGCCTGTACAATTTCTAAGATACGTTTTAATCCTTTTTAAGCAAGAAAAACTGCGCTCTGCGGACGCACTGGTTACTGGTAATGTTAAAACTAAACATATTAATTTATAAAATTGTGTGAAGCTATCTTTTAGTTTGTTATTAATGAAATAGTTAAAAATACCTTGAAAAGATTTTCCCTGCAAATCAGAATCAGAATAAAGCACAATGAGTTCAGTCTTTAATGAAATATGGTCAAATATATCAGCATAAGTTTTAGTTAAATTTAGTAAAAGATTGTCCGGAAATGTTTTCAAATATTGGTTAAATTTAGAAGAATCTAATAGGTTTAAAAATGTGATACTTGCTAAGGATGAAAATCTTGAATTTATTTCTGCGGTAACATTATCTATAATTTCGACATAAATACGTGTAAAGAATAGTTCAACATTTTCATTACTGTCAACAAGGCACCTGGCTTTTTTCCGGCGTTGTGGAGTTTCGCAAATAGATGTGGTTTGGGTCCAAATTTCCGTGAAACTATTTCTTAACGATTGAAGTTGATTTTCAAAATCTGTAATTTTTTGAATGCAGTACATTATATCAGTTTGTTTACTTTGAAATATATCGAAAAGTACGTCGGTTTGTGGAAAAATTTTAGAAAAAACATTGAGCAGGAAAACAAACTGAAAATCTGTAAGTAAAACAAGAAGTCCCCTTGCGCTATTAACGGTCTCGCCATCCCACTTTCCACTCTCATTTTCAATGATATATTCAAAGAGTTCTTTTAATTGATCTAAATTATCAAAAATGGTTAAAACTAATCGACCATTAAAAGTCCAACGTGTTGGAGCTAATTTTGGAAGCCTTTTTTTGAGGAATAAATCTAGTGCAACTGTTCTCTTTGTTGAATGATTAAAAAATGTTGAAAAACAAGTAATAGATTGAAAAAAAATTCGACATTCGCGTATTTTATCGCATGATTTAGATAAAACTAAATTTAACCGATGAGCGAAGCAATGAATATATATATATATATATACACACAACGTCAATTAGCATTTTTAGTATATCTCGATTTTTCGAAACTTTCTCATTGTGCAATATTATTGAAGATCTATGTTGGCTACTTAATAATTCTTCAATTCTAGGACCGGAACCGAACTTGGAAAGAAGAAGTACTGACTTTAAATGATCAACGCTTTTCGTACCATGCCTGTCCACAGCTTTATGTAAATTATTTAAGTCACAAAACCCGGTAGTTCGCCAAACATTTGAATCATTTGAAAATAACAAGCATGGCCAACAAAATAATTTTTGCTTGGTCTTACAACCGGTAATCCATTCCGTATCTTCATAAATCTTAGCAGTAAAATGCCTAGTACATCTTTTTGTTTTAGAAACAATTTCCAAAATCGGTTTCGGTCGACCCTTTTCGATAATGTCTTTTTTTTCTGCGAAAGATCGAGATCCAAAAGACAATCGAAAAAGATCATCAACAACACAATATTGATCCATGCTACTTTAAAAACAAATCAAAACACTATAAGCAATTATAAGCACCTAGACCGATTAAAAAACCCCTTCACCTTTTCACCAACAAAAAGCACACAAATCGCACTACACTAAAGCACTACACTAGAGCAAATGAGTTTTAAATTTAACGGCTCATTCAATTCCTTGTGACGTCAATGACTTGAGGCAGTATTACCATCTCCCACTTATTTTTTCTTGGAATTTTCCGTTAAATGGTTTTCGATTAGATATAAGTTATTGAAATATGCATAAATATCCCTATAATTGAGTTCGTCTCTTACTAATACTCGTATACACTAATAATTCTATGCGAAATCACTTCTTCTCGAATTTACCAATAATAATTTTTAACCATGAAGCCATTATATTTCAAATCGAAACTTTTTCCACAATTCAATTCCTATCCTACTCTGGTAACCCTTGTGAAACTCATATAGCACATCACATACGCATTGCAACACAGCAAATATTTTCAGTCCACAAGAAAATACGAACAAAGAGGAAATGGGAAGAAAAGTTCCCCAGCGTCCATGCGCCAGCAGCTCCGCTGCAGGCAAGAATTTCCTCTACTACATGTGAGGGGAACTTGGAAGCAAATTCCTGAGTGCTTCCAACCTACCGTGTACGTGAATTTTTTTTTATCGCGACACAGTAGGTTTACTGGGGAAAAAAATAAACGCTCATAGATGCAAATTTTGATATGCTTCCATGTGTCTTCTTCTTGGTGTGGTGTGGTGGTTTTCGCGGTGTTACCAATTCGGCTGTGTAAGATATTCGCGATTAGTTTCTTTGGAACTTTTATTTACATAGACTGTGCCGAAGAGTTTTTTTCGCGACTTTTTTGCGCGATTCAGAAAAAATTATTTAGAAAATTTTCCACCAATCGCCAAATATAAGGGAAGCAATGCTTCCCTTGCTTCCATGGACGCCACGCCACTGTAAACACAGCTGTTAATTACCCTTCAATACTCCGTCGGAAGGCAGTTCAAGTCGACTTGAGTCGACAGAACGGTTTCTGTGGTGTAATTGGCGCTTTGGGGAAAGTGTCCAAGGATCACGTGTGCCAGAGGAAGCCCAGACTCCTCAGCTGAAAGGAGCACTTAGACCTTATATGTTCAGTATTCCTCTGGACAATATTTAAGGTAGCGGAACCCATGTAGACTAGTAATAGCCACGGTACACGGGATAGAAAAAGATCCTGTAACATTGAGGGCGATTTTCAGAGACGACTTCGGGTATAATCCTATGCAGCAAAGTCAATTGTTCCAATGTTAGGAAATATCTCTCATCGTTCGGAGGATAGAGACCCAAGCAATTAGTACTACCCGACTGGCTATAGCTGATTTTCTCTGACTCTATATGGACTAGTTTCGATTTCTCAGCAGTTTTCAAAGAGGAAGATTGCTTCTCTGAGCGGTTGTATCGACGGAATGATCTTAAGAGCTTCTTCTCTAGAGTGGCCTTGTGCCTTCCTCTCTTTAAACTGCAGCGGTTAGTCCATATTAAATTCAACGAAACCACTTGCTTCATTGACACCCAAATGACTGACAGCGTGCCTGGCGGAGAAAAGCCTGGACTTCAGCGAGCAACCTCCATCTAATAACCGTCCGAATCAAAGACCAGGATTTCAGCGTCGTTACTGCTAAAGTAATACAAAAAGGACAACTCTGGTGAACCGCCCCGTGAGGCAGAAAGTTCACGAGGGCCTTCTGTAGCATGCCCGATAACTTCGCATGAGGAAGATGGGGTGAGTAGCCCAATGGCTATTAGGACCGAAGCTAATAGAACCGCTTCAGGCTCATCATATTTGTTTTGATCATCCATCATGAACCCCAGGAGAATAACGCATAAATTCCTGCGATTCTGATGCACACCCAACCAACCAACCATAGGTGACACGGCGAATAGGTGTGAGGTTGGAGCTGGTGACTGAGGTGACTGCGAAACAGGGGTGTCCCAAAAACACTAACTTTGTGCCAGTTGAATATTCATCACAGCAAAGCAGCATCAGCGATGATGACGAGATGCTTTGGGGAAGAAAAACTGGACATAGGTTTGATACAGAAACCCTGAATTTTACACAACAAAGGGGTTTGTGACAACAAATCGCAAACCTGTACCATGTACAGGGGGACGGTAAAATAAGGGCCTGCATCCTGGCGCGTTATGGAGTACGTGCAGTACAAATGATGCATCTCTGCTCGCCTAATCTTACGGTAGTAATGATCAGCAGTGGTGCAGGATCATCTCAAATTGCATCAGTATATCTCCCTTATGATGTACCAGAATCACCTCAATCACAGGAAGTGGAAAATCTGGTAAGATATTGCAAGGAAAGAGATATGGCGGAATATTCCTGGCACTATTACAGTGGTGCATGAGCGCTCTACTAGATAGCTCATAACATGTTCGTCGCCTGTTTCTCAACAGGCATGAATGGAGGCTAAAGTGGTGTTCCTGCCTAAACTGGGAAAAAACTATACAGAGGCAAAGTGCTTCAGGCCGTTTAGCATCATTCCTGTTAAAAACAATGGAAAGACGGGAAAGCGGGGGCGCGGGTTTACTCTGAAGAGTTAAACCTAGCCTGTGTGCTTAGTCTAGGAGAGTATGTGTCCGTATACCATGCAGAGATGCTTGGCTTGTTGCATGCGTTGCTGGAAGGTCAGGTGTGGGTGAAGAAAATCCTTATTGCACCGGACAGCCAATCGGTGATCAGACGCATGCAGCAAACGAACATAAACTCCAAATTGGTACTAGAGTGTGTCCGAAAGCTCAACACGTGTGCCTCAAAAAATGAGGTTACACTGATTTGGGTAAAAGGACACAGGTATAAGAGGAAATGAGTCAGCGGATGCCTTGGCAAAACAAGGAAATACGGTGACTTTCATTGGACCAGAACTCAGAATTGCTCCGGAGAATGGCATGATTGGAGCGAAGGTTGGGAAGTGGGTGGATTCCATGCATCAACGAAGATGGCAGTAGTTAGTTACTTGCAAACAAGCTCGGGATGCTATGACCAGCCCTTTAGGCAGGGAAGCGAAAAAGATACTCAATTATAAACGGAGTACCCTAAACTGGATAATTGATTTGTCTACAGGGCATGGTAGTTTTAAGGCTCATTTGGCCAAGATGAAAATCGAGAAAGATGACGTTTGCAGACTATGCCTGGAGGAGGCTGAGACGGTAGCACACATTGTGTGCGAATGTCCAGCACTGGCTAGCACGAGGCTGAGAATCACAGGTAAGCACACGATAAGTATGGAAGCCATGAGTGAGCGCAGCCTTAAGGAAATGCTAGTAACAACACGGGACTCAGTGATGAAGACAGAAGTCAACAATTATCAGTCAACATCTGGAAATCACTGATGACCGGGAGGGGCCAAAAAGGGACCCAAAAATTAGTGGTCTGCTTCGGATATCCCTCGGAATACAATTACAATATTATTAATATCTATTTCGGCCACAGGCAAAAACCACTGGTGCGAAATGGCAAAAATATTCGAGACTGTCGTCAACTGCCCAGCAACCAAATGTAAATAAGATAAATAGACGTAAGTTGAGTGCTCAAACTCCAACAGCCACTCACCTTTCGTAAAACAATAAGCCGTGTCTCCTTCATATGCTTCGTTTACACGTGAGCACTTCCCTGAACGTGAATACAATAACAAAAACATGATGTTAGCGGTTCGGGTGAAGCAATGTTCCTATCCATCCACTCCCCGAAAACAAAAATATTTATGCACGTTTTTAGGAAAAGCATTAACTCGAAAAAAATGCATTCATATTTTTACCCGGCCAAGATGTTCGCAGCCGCTTAAATCCGTTCCCATGATGACTGGGAACAAACGCGACACAAAAGGGAAATTTACCTTTTCAGATGGATGTATCTCTCAAACGAGGGTCAACAGACGAAGGGTAATATTCTGTTTACGGGTTCATGAGCAAATATACTTTTTTCAGCATCCCATCTGCCTTCTTACCCTCCGTTCGAACTGGTCGAGAAGGAAATTTGGTAATTGATGGTATACTAATCGAAATGCTCAAGAACAGAGCTGAACGCTCTTGTAAATGCTCCATGACTTGCTCAATGTTCACGTGTAAACGAAGCATTAGACTAGACTCTGATTATACAGTATGTTATATTTATAAATCGCTTCAATTATTCGTAATAGCCAGTTTACTATAATAACAGTAGCTGTACTTGAAGATAAATTGGTAACTATTTCTGCTATGTCAAACAATTTCAATAATTCTATACAATTTCCGCTAGTGAAGAATTGAATGAGTAACCCATGTTAATTTAAACACACCTTTTCTTGCGTTTTCAATAATTACCAACAAGATCAACCGGTCCGAACGCAACAAAAAAGAAATCAAGAGCATATACCATTACCAGATATTATTGACTAAGAGACAAAAAAAATGTCAATTCGCTTGTGTATCCACTTGAAAGTGGCCACATAGTATATTCCGAGTAAAAGAAGTTCACCTTGAATACATTTTTATGCAAACATTTTTTTATTAATTTGGTTTCCATGGAACAAAAATGCGTGTGTGTAAAATTTTAAGAAATTCTTTTCGAAGAGGATGCTAAGGACGGATTACAAAACAAATATTCGAATTTAATCAGATGTGATATATTCTAGGTGTGGTATAGTAACCTCATATTGATATGCACACGTATTTGCATAACATTTATGCAAATCTTTCCGTCTAAACGATTATCATAAAAAGATGAATATTTATTATCAATCACCACATTCGAGTAATACTGACATTATGTAAAGAAAAAGGTCAAAGTTGTAAACATTTTGCAAACCTATTTATGGATTTTTTCATATGCAAGAAAAGCGAAATTAGGGCAAATATTGTGGAGCAACTGTTGACGTGTTATGAAATATTACTTTCAGGAGAGCAAATTTGAAAATTATACTTATTATAAAACTGATCGATTATAACGATTAGATTATACGAGCATTAGATTAGAAATCCCACCTGGAGAAGTAATTTTTCTGATTTTCTGATTCTGTCGACTCCTCATATCAACAAATGTTTCTTTGCGAAGTTCATGAAAGAAATGGTGTTAAATATTAAAATAGCTATTACTACTATAATCGAATTTCAAATTGTATCATCAATAATCATTATTATGCAATACCATACCAACAATAATATTTCTAATGCAAACATGTACAACTCTGTTAGATGTATGTACATAAGTCAAACTGAAATAAATTAATCCTACAAAATCTTCAAATGTGTGCGTTCTAAACACAACAAATGGTGTAATACGTTGCGATAAATTCAATTGGCTAAAGATCCTAGGAAAATATACAATAGATTTCGCTAGTGAGCAATGATCATATATTGAAAATGCATGATGAATTTATTGTTAATGCGCAGTGGTGCAACCACGGGGAGGTTTAAAAGGTTAAAAGGGCTAAAGCCCTTCCCAGATAAAAGAAAATTTTACCGTAAAATAGAGGGCTACGCCCGCAATCCGAGGGTTTTGTAGTGTCTCATGCCAATAGGAGATGAACTGTCCTACTCTTGGAGATGCTTAAGCATTCATGTTAAGACGACATTACAAAGCCCCTACCTTTGCCTACCAAACTCCAAGTGTAGAAGGCGTGGTTAGCTTCCTTGATTCGTTCTTCAGCGTTATGGATTCTTTCAAGTCTACTATCCAGGATCACCCCTAACTACTTTGCTAGAGTTGACAAAGTGTCTCTCATTTTTGGCAAGTTGGTCCTCCTTCAGAAAAGAGCCATTCAGTTTTTGAGGGATTTGCGCTCAATCCTTTTCTGCTTGCCCACCTTAGCAGACTACCATAGTTAAAACATCTGATAATTTGATCGTGTTTGCCAGATAAGAGTATCGCCACATCATTTGTGTAGGCCACCACTCGTATTTTTAGTAGGGTAGAAAGTCCGACGCAGAAAAAAGAGCTCGTTGGATGATGAATGTCTAGAAGCGGTGAAAAAACGACAGGATGTATAAACAGTTCATGGCTATATGGACGAGAGGGAAACGAGACAAGTATGAAGAGCTACGTAGAGAGACGAACAGTATTATAACAGCAGAAAAAAAGATACTCCGACGAAAAACTAAAAGCTATGTACGAAATACCGCGAGAAATACGACACGATAATCTTACAAGCTAGTTAAAACAATGGCCACGTTTATGCCGTGGAACTAAAAGGCGATTTAACTAAATCGTTTTAGTGCTAGTACTTGTTCGTGGTGTGTTTATACCGACCATACGAAGAGGTAATAAACATGAAAGATGTCAGCTGTTGGTTTGTGACTGCGGTGACATAGGTTAATAAAATGTCAAGGGGCAGTAGACTCCTAATAAAAACGCGTTTCTACCGCTACAATCAAAGGATGAAACGAATGCAGAGTTTCAGGAAAGGATGAGGTATTTATATAACAAATAAAATATAATTTTCAACAACAACACCATTAGCGAAGACAGGAACACCCCCTAGTCCCAATTTTTCAGTCCAGTTCTGCATAGCAAGTGGAGCTAAAATTGGTACCAAAACTAGCTAGTGCGATATGTTTATGTCGTCGTGAGTTAGCTCGAATTAGTTAATCCTCGAAGAGAGTTCCGCGGCATAAACAAGGCCAATAAGAAGCAGGTTTAGTGCGAGAACCACCATATGTAGGGACAAAAATAAGATGGTGCTATCATCAGCGAGATAAAATCAGTCAACAGTCCTATTTTAAAGATCTACTTAACCCGGACTTTAGCACGTCGTCGATCGATATATTAACCAACCATCCGGTGGAGCAACCTCTAGAGGACCCCACAAGCACCCGAAGGAGTCGACGCTGCAATCGAACCCCTGAAGAGCAACAAAACATCGGGAGACTTGGCTCTAAATATCCTAAGGCTAGCTACATACATTTAGACTTGGCGTTTTGAAGAGTTAGGTTGAAATTATAAGAAGTTTCATTTCCATTCTATGCTCTTTCCGCCGCACACGCCACACGTCGACTGAATGCAATAAATAAATAAATAACATGGAATTGAATTTTCAATGTACCGGATAGATTTGAGCTGCAATTAACATCGGATTTTGCATTATAAGATTGCCCCCCATAGAAAGACGGGGCAACCAGTAGCTCAGTGCGTAGAGGCGTCAGTCTCATGTCTGACTACGGTCGTTTACGGGTTCAAGTCCCGTCCACGACGATCGTGGCCAGGGACGTTTGTCTGCCCGTTGTCGCGCGGGCCGTGATAATAAGCCACATCTCTCGACTTGTCGCAAGTATGCGGCTAAATGGAAGAACGAAGTGTGCATATTGGTAACCTGTATCATCCGAAACTGCAAAAGAAACGTTACATGGAAAGTCGACACACTATGCCCCACTAGGGTTTGAGGCAAATGAATATAGGCATATGCATCAATAAAATAACACTACTGTTAAAATATACTCCTTATATTCATTTTTATTTAGAAGATAAAAGAAAGTAAACCAAATTGTATAATTTTTTCTTGAATTTAAAATTTCATGAAAACAGGAAACATTATATCACCACGTATGGTGATACAATGTTTCCTTCATTTAACCATGCGGCGTTTCCGATTGATTGAAATTGGTGAATTATTTAAGACAAATCATGTCGAACAAAACCATACCTAGTGAAAATATCACATGCAACAACATAGCAATCTCACCTTCTTTTCTTCATTTGCCATCAATCGTTTTTCTCAAGACTATGTTCAGAAAAGGCGCATTTCTTCAAGTCACACCTTTAACTTGGGCAATTTCTCCGCTTCCTTATTACATCCGCTGTGTAGCCAAGACTTTTTCAAATTCCAACAGATATGCCAATACTCGCACTCGAGCAGCATGCTAATGCTGAAATTTAAAATTTAAAATTTGATGTTCATCTGTTTGCAGCAGATATACATTACGTAAATGCTTGCTCAGATGCATCCATTACCACTGTCAATAGGCGTTTTTTTGCAGTGTAGTGGTAGTGAAGGTTAATCCATAGTGCCAAAAAATGTTCCCAGTCAACTAGTTTGGTTACGCGTTAAAAGTTCGGGGCGATCCCTAGCGTTATTTTAGTTTTAATTCATAGTTGATTGTTTTCGAGAGATTAACAACGTGTTAGGAAAAATATCAATGAAACCTCTTGATATAAAATGTCAGATTAATTTAAAAAAAATTCAACGCCTTCATATTAAATTCGTCATTTAAACGATGCAATCGACATCTGGTGTAATATCTATTCGGTTCATATTTACAGCTCCCGTCAATTTCCACAAGTGAATGCATAGTTGTAATCGTGTGCTAAACGTGCACTATACTTTACGGGAGTACAAAATACAGCACATAATATTGAAAAATCTGAAGAAAGCAAGAAAATGCATATGACAAAGAAAAATATGTATGTATGTATATAAAATTTGGCAGAAATTTCGCATATTCAACAGATTGTGTTATATATCATGACTGCAGATCCACAACGGGTAAGTTAATTTTTATGTTTAACAACAAAAATAAAACAGAAAGAAGAGTCCGAAGCGTATATACTCTAGACTTGTACAGACCTAGTGGTGATACCAAAAGTACCAACTGGCAACGACCATGAGCATTCAAAGTGAGTTTCCTACATGGCCAGTTTGAACTCTGTGTGTGGATCGATGAGATCGTTCATTGTTCATCCATTCGGGTTATATATACATATTTGAACTAACATTTCTAGGTGAGGATGACGCTCATTCAGTAGGATCTTAATCATTCTCAAAATCAACTAACTAATAATCCACACTATAATTGTCGAATTTTTCAAGTCGCTAGCTTCATTCTATCGAAAGTTATCGCTTATTGAAGCCCCACTTGTAGGGGAGGTAGAGGTTCATTGGTAGAGTCTTGCGAATTTTCAATACCAACCTACTAGCTCCTAGTACAAATATTTGACCAACATTTCAAGTCACTAGCTTCATTTTATTGAAAGTTATCGCTTATTTGAAGTTTCGTTTGTAGGGGAAGTGGGGGTTTCTTTGTTCGGATAGCACGTATTTTCAATATCAGCCAACTAGATCCTACTACAAACATTTGACCAAAATTTCAAGTCTGATAGCTCCATTTCATGGAAAGTTTTCGTGCAAACGGACAGACAGACAGACAGATATGGCTGAATCGAATCGGGAGGTGTCCCTGATCATTTATGTACAATATATACATTGTTATACCTCGGGAGCCTCATTTAAGGTGTTACATATTTTTGTCGTGACAAAAGCAATATACCCTATACTTTATAAAGTCTAGGGAATAAAAATACCAAGGGCGTTTCTTTTGTACTTTCGTACAAGGTAAGTTTAAGCGTAATGCATAAGAAAAAAAAAACGTTCTGTGTCAACTACTTACTTGAAATTGACCGCTTGCGTCAATTTATTATTCGGCGTTTTATTGTTTTTGTAACTCCTTAAAGTAGTAGGTACGGTAATGTATGTATATTAATGGTCAGGGTCACCTCCTGATTCGCTTTAGCCATGTCTGCCCGTCTGTTTGTTCGTTCGCACGATACTTTCCTACAGAATGAAGCTAAAGTCTTGAAATTTTGGTCAAAGGTTCTCAGTATGATTTAATTGGTTGGTAATTAAAATGGGCATGATTCGGCCAAGCGAGCGTCTACCTCCCCTACATATGTCAAATAATTAAATGTAATAACTCCCGAATGAGTAAACGTGAAAAGCTCTAACTTTGGTAGATGACTTGAGAGGGTCATTTTATACTTTCTTGAAAAAATTAGCTCGATCGGTTGGATAATAACGGTACTTTTCTTAGTGTCACCATACACTGTCGAACTCGAGCACGAACCTAGTACAAGTGGACCGGTTTTCATCACACCTATGTGAAGTGTATGTGTGTGTCAGATGACATTTGTACCAGGTTCGTGCTCGAGTTCGAGTTCGACAGTGTATGGTGACACTTAGGCTGCTATTGCACTATTAAAGTTCTTTTAAAATATTGGTCATAAAAGATATTTGTGAAAGACCTTTTACAGTGCAATAGCCGCCTTACAAAGAACCTCTCATTACCCAACTTTTCACTTTTCTATTTTTTTTTGCATATAACACTTGAATCAATTGACGTAGAGAGCTAATTTTCGGTATGTAAGCTTCAGATGAGAAGCTGCTTCAGTTTTAGTAATATGGATATATTTCAACTAAAGGAACGCCTACCTCCCCTACAAATGTAAAAAAATTAAATATTCCATTAACGATTCGATAACTTTGGACAGAATGAAGGTAGTGAGTTGAAAATTTGGTCGAATTTTGGTAGTAAGATCCAGTCAGTTGATATTGATGATGAACTTCCCTATAAATAATACTTTAAATATGCTATAACTTTCAATATAATGAAGCAAGCGACTTATAATTTTGGCAAAATGTTTGTAGTGTGTGTTAGTTAGTTGAATTTTAGGAATAGGCAAGATCTCAGCTCCTCTATAAAATTATGGGAAAAAGAGCTTCTCGTCTCAAATGGTGCCTACCTTCCCTACTAATATTCCTCAGCGCAGCTTCATCCATTAACCTCTGCTCAAATTGACCATAATGCAAATGGTTGTTGCCTATTTGAAATTTTGGAGTCACCACTAGGTCTACATAGGTCTAGAGTATACACCCTTCGTACTCGGGACCGGTCTCGTTTTTTTATCATTTTTGGTTGTGTTCTCGAGATGGAACATATCCGAAAAATCCGTTTCGTTAGCATATAAATTTCAGATAGTGAAGTTGCCAGCATACATAGTTCTTATAATACCCAAACCCACAGGTAGTTTTTTTTTTTTTATTTTATTAACGCGCCGGGGAAATGAGCCCCTGATTTTTTGATGCAGGCATCGTAGAGTGGCGACCGAGACCACACGGCTACCGAGCGCGTAAAAAAAATCGCATGAAACTACGCAAGTTTAGTTTACCGATTTCTTTTTTTTGGCTGAGGTGTCATTACGATGTTTCTTGCATCGAAATGTAAACTAGGGGGTTAAGAAAAATAAACATCATCCGAATTGCATGATTACTAAGTCGAACTTTTTAAAATTTAGTCTTGGAAAAAAGCACCAAACATTTGTTTTGATTGATTCTACGCGAAAATTGCCTACTTGAGTTATGTCGGAATAAAATGTAGAATTTTGCGACCTCATTGCGAACAAATAATGTTTCAATTCAAATTAAAATATTGTACAAACAATACGTTTGTCTTTGGTGTTGCGTTTCGCTGTTCATATTTCTCCCAAGGTACGATGAATCTGCATAAATCTCAAGTGGCAAAGATCATCTTAGATTTGATTTGCAATTAGATACGTAACAATTGTCTTATCGTGGGTAGAAGACAGTTTGAATGGGAAGTTTAGTATATTTGGATTTCAGTTTACATTCATATCTATAACTTGATAATAAGCGTGACTATCATTTTAAATGTCCTGATAATAATAAAATCGTCAAGAAAAGAAAAGAGTGAAAGTTTCGACAACTACTCATGGTAAATTCGTATGTTGTTGTTTCCATAAAACAACACAGACAGCCCCAGGGAGCGGAACAGGCTAAGTTTTGTCTTAACACTGAGATAACTGATTTTCTAGATTTTGGACAGCATGCCGAATACACATTCAGCCTGCTTTATACGACGGGCGATGTCCTGCTCCGTATCGCCATTAACGGCTGAATACCATCGAAAGGTCAATATTTTCGAATACAGCCATAATATAAAAATTAAATAAGTACATGTTATTATACAAAAGATACATCTACCACTATCAACTTCAATTGGATCTGCTATCTGATAAACACCAAATTGAAAGTTGAAAGACACTGGAAACTATGTCATGCGGTCAGTGCAATCGCAACTATCCTAGGCAAGGCAAGACCAAATCAATAAATTCTAAAATTAAAAAAAATTTCTGAATTGAATTTTATAACCGCAATAAATTTGTTACGTCCACAAATTGTTTTGAATTGGGTAGCTGAACAAAGGCATAAGACAATTTTAAAGAAATCCATAAAAAGAAGTTATGAACTTCTTTCTCAGATAATTTTGAGCAAAATAATGATTACATTAGCTCAGCGGGAAATTCATGTCAAAACAAATTTAGATATAATACAAATTTCGATCCATAAATTATGTAGAAATAAAATATGACTACCAGCGTTTTACACTCGACGACGCCGACACGATATTGATTAACCGCTGACAACGACGGTTAGTGGATGTTTGTATAAACAAATACTAAAAAAAAGTGGTTTACTATTATTAAGATATAAGTTTGTAATTTCGAAATTATTGCCTATACAAAAACCTGAAAAAAAAAAATACTTGCGAACAAGAAGAGTGGTCGTCAATGCGGAAAAAAAGGGGTCTGCAGTGAACTTTTGACGCTGCGAAAAAAATTGTTGCACAAAGTGCCGAAACTTCTCATCAGTGTGGGCAGGTTCGTAAGACACGGCACCGTTGTTAGATTTTTGACGTGTCGAAAATTGCCGCGGACTCGACCACTTAAGTCGAAGATCCTAAGTTGAAAATCCTCTAACTTTAATTCTTCCCTTTGAATTATTATTCCATGAGTAAGTTAACAAGAAATTGCTCTGTAATTGTTATGGACTTAAATTCAGATTTTAGGTTATGTCCGAGACACACAATAGAAGTTAATCTACATTAAAATTAAAACTTTTTAATGCGCTTTCCTTGGTGATATAGTCGCTCAAACTCGCTTAATTTAATTGTGAAGCTCAAACGTCTTCTGCCGTCACCCAGCGGGAAAAGGGACATCAAAAATCAATGATTGACGGCTGCCTTGAAAGGTGTGGAGTAGATGCTCTGTTTATGCCGCCTTATTTCCTTTAAACATGATATGTGCTTACGTAAGTCCTTGTTGTTATTGGGGTTTCGGATTCCATCTCGGAAAAAGGAGGCGTCTTTCGACACGATCCAGAATTGGATCCATTTTTTGACTTCCTCGTACGAACGAAAATTCTGATCAGCCAGGCCGTGCGCCATGGAACGAAACAGATGGTAGTCGGATAGTCGATGTCTAGGAAGTACGGCGGGTGGGGCAAGATTTCCCATTTCAGGGTTTCCAAGTATGTCATGACCACTTTTGCGACGTGTGGGCGAGCATTGTCATGCTGGAGGATGACTTTGTCGTGTCTCTCTTGGTACTGTGGTCGTTTTTCCTTTAATGCTCG
The DNA here is from genome assembly GCA_964017055.1 of Chloromyia formosa. NCBI lineage: Eukaryota > Metazoa > Arthropoda > Insecta > Diptera > Stratiomyidae > Chloromyia > Chloromyia formosa. The sequence continues at coordinate 141,208,674 of OZ024813.1, forward strand.
ACTTAAACGCATCAATTGCATTCGGTACCGATCTCCTGTGATAGTTTCATTTGGTTTCAGTAGCTCGTAGTATATCACACCGAGCTGGTCCCACTAAATGCAAAGCATAGCCTTGGCGCCGTGAATATTCGGTTTCGCCGTCGACATCGAGGCATGTCCGGGCATTCCCCATGACCTTCTGCGCTTGGGATTATCGTAACGGACCCATTTTTCGTCGCCGGTTACGATACGATGTAGAAATCCCTTCCGATTCTGCCTTTGAAGCAGTTGTTCGCATGCAAATAATCGCCGTTCAATATCTCTCGGTTTTAACTCGTACGGACCCCAATTTAATTGTTCCTGAATCATGCCCATGGCTTTGAGGCGTTTCCAGATGGCTTGCTGAGTCACTCCCAGTGATTCAGCTAATTCTTCTTGCGTTTGGCATGAATCTTCATCGAGCAGTGCTTCCAATTCGTCGTCTTTGAAAATTTTTTCTCTCCCACCGCCATGCTTGTCCTCAACATTGAAATCGCCACTTTTGAAACGTTGAAACCACTCACGATATGTTCTGCCGCTCAGAGCAACCTCACCGTAAGTATCTGAGAGCATTCGATGGGTCTTAGCTACAGTTTTTTTTTCAAATGGAAGCAGAAGATCAAATCTTCCCGCAAATGACGAGAACTTATCTCGAAAACAGACATTTTGAATCGCGAATCTTATTAAAAATGAGAACGACTTTTACTAATGCGGGGATGTCGATACGTTCACAGACGTCCAAACTCACTTTGTGACACTTTTGGACTACGTATTTTATTTTGACCAGCCCTTACCGATGCAACCGTCTGTCGGAAAACGGCGGAAGCAAGGCTGTACAGTATTTACTGGACATGGAATGGTAATATTATACACTTTTACGTAAGTGAGTGAGAGAGAGAGAATTGAAGAAACCCATCAGTTCGTTATTGGGAAGTGTTTGCAATGAGAAACGTGTTACTATGAGTGCAGATTTCACAAATAGAGGTCTTTAGACCAATACCCCTACCTTTATGGTAGACTGAAAAGTTGGAACTCTTCGATAGTGGTATGTTCCTCGCCAGCAACACAAGGACGAATTGTGAACCAAATCCGTTTTGCGCTGGCCGAATGCTATTGCAATTCAGCACGGTGCCCACCAGAAAAACTCATCTCGCTCATGCAGAATCGCATTTCTTCGGTCCGCACTGAAAAAAGTTCGAGCGTATATACCCTAGACTTGAACAGACCTAGTGGTGATACCAAAAGTACCAATTGGCAACAACCATATGCATTAAAAGTGAATTTCCTATGTGGCCAGTTTGTAGGCGAGGTTGGCGATCATTCAGAAGGATGTTGACCATTCTCAAAATCAACTAACTAGCCCACTCTACAAATATTTGTCGAATTTTTCAAGTTGCTAGTTTCATCCTATCAAAAGATATTGTTTATGTGAAGTCTCACATGTAGGGGAGGTAGAGGTTTACTTTGTCGGATCTTGTGCATTTTCAATAACAAGCAACTATGTAGATCCTTGTACAAACATTCGACCAAAATTTCAACTTGCTAGTGTCATTCTGTCGAAAGTGATCGTAGTCAAAGCAATATTCAATTTTTTGAAACTTGTAGTGGAGGGCGTTCCTTTGATCTGAATATGTCCAACTTACTAAAACCCGAGCAGCTTCTCACACCAGTTTTACATGCCAAAAATCAGGTGTCTACGTTAATTGGTTCAAGAGTTATAGACAAAAAACTTGAAAACTAGAGTAGTACGGGGCTCTTTGTAAGAAAATTACCGTTAGTTTTCAACTGATCGATTTAATTTTTCCAAGAGAGTATAAAATAAACCTCACGAGCAATATACCAAAGTTAGAGCTTTCATTTTTATTTAATGGGGAGTTATAGATACATTTAATTATTTTATATATGTAGGGGAGGTAGGCGTTCCCTTGGTCTGATCATACCCATTTTCAATACCAACCAACTAGATTGTACTGCCAACATTTACTCAAAATTTCAAGGCTTTGGCTTTATTTTATCGAAAGTTATCGTGTGAACGGACAGAGAGACAGACAGACATGGCTAATTCGAATCAGGAGGTGTTCCAGATCATTTATATAATATACATTGCTATACCTCCGTAGCCTCCTTTAAGGTGTTACACATTTTTGTCGTGACAAAAACAATATACCCTATACTGTAAGTCTAGGGTATAAAAATCAGTACTAAGCCGATTTCGCAATGACAGTTGGAATGATGTTCACAGTAAAGTGAGTACTCGTATGTCAAATTCGTCATTGCCAGCAATTCATCATTCGCGGAATGATCATTCGGACACAACGTATGTCGAAGGTATTAATCTCGTAAAATGAGATTTCGGCGAAATTTCGCAAAGTTAGCAAGGACACCATAAAATCCTTCTGCAATTGCGATTGAAATCCTGATCTGATACGGCAATGCCTCTCATGCCAATATAAAAGTGGAAAATTCCCAATGCCAATACAATTAATTTCCAATACCAATGAGAGTTGATATTTAAAAATGTTAACAAGAAGTCAAAAAATAAATAAATAATATAACGGATGCTTGTCAGCCGTTGACATATAATCGCAATCTCATCCGCGTCAGTATAAACACTTTGGAGATTTCGGGGCAGGTAAGAGATTTCGAGTTTAGAATAAACGTAGTATTACACACTTTCTAATAAATAAAATTCCAATTAAATAAAAAAAATAACATTTTGTTTTACACCATTTGTAACGCATTGACCCCTCTCTGAAATTTTAACCTCTCATAGAACTTAATTTTGTCATGGTCGCTAACAACAAATATAACCCCGTATTAGGGAAATAAAAAAATATTAATACAGAAAAAGTAATAGCCTGAAAACTTAGGGGTCGTTTTTCTCAGTATTTGAAAATTGTCACCATCATTTTCTAAATCAGGGATAAAAAATCAGGTTCGCGAAAACCCAACCTTTTTGATTCGGAAAGTTATTTAATTGATCCGGAAAGTTGTCTATTTGGTCCGGAAAGTTGTCTATTTGTCTCGGAACGTTACGTACTTGACCTAGAAATGCTATATGTTATTAAAATTATGTACTTGTCGTACTTTTGGTGGTTCAATGACATTTCAATTATATTGTAGGAGGGATCGGGCCAGATAGACTTGTATACACCCAATTTTTTACCATGGCGTCCTCCGTAATAATCAACTAATATTGCGAAGTTAAAATACAAATCATTTGAATACCCAATTTCTATGTCACCAATATCAATACTAATTATCATTAACAACATTTTTTTTTGTCACCTATAGTAGGTGTGAGTTACAATTTACCAATTTGCAGCCAACGCCGGCAAAAGAAGTTGAACTTAACGCCTTAGTGGTAGACAAGTTTTTTTTGAACATATATTAATATTCTTTTTTAACCATTCATGTTCATTATGTGCACTCCAAGTCGTGCCACTATTGATTCACTTTTAACAAATTACACACGTAACAGTGCGAATGAGAGAGAAAAAGTCACACGACAGCGGCATGGCAGCAGCAGTGCTGGCACTAATAAAAGATTTAAAAAAAATGCAAGAAGGGAGTCTTCAAAAGTGAGAGTGTACATACGACGGATTGTAGTCTAAGAAAATCCATCGGGAAGGTTAGTCGTTAGTTTGTAGCTGCTGTTAAACTTGTGGCCGTTGAAAGTTAGTTACGAGCCCGTAAGAGACCGTTTATGTTATTATTTGGCTTCGTGTCGTGTTACGTATACTTTTTTCTTAATATCCAGAAACACTTATATACGACACTTTCGCTATATGAAGCGAAGAAAGTTTTTAACAAATTAGTTAACGTTTTTTTGTTTTGTTTTGTTTTATCCGAATTTCAGTTGTATCTTTTGTAAAGTTTGTGGTGAAGAATTCGAGAAATACAATGAAGAAGTTCGTGCTGCTGATTGTTTTAATTGCTGTTGCAAGTGAGTGGTGTTTTCTTTTATAATTTCCAAATTTTCGTTAAATTCTGTATAGTGGGTCAAGTGATAGTGAAATGGGATTTTAGTAAAACATGAAAAATGGAAAATTCAATGAAAAAGAGAGTAAATAATTATATAATGATTTGGCATCAATTTTTAAATATTAATTTTCAATTGGGATGCTCCCAATCATGACCAGAATATTCAATATTCAGAAAATATTCTAAACTATGAGGAGTATCTTATCGTTATGATATAATCAAATAATTTTATGTAATTATTTGTCAAAATTGTATATAGTGTTTTAAAACACTATGAAATAGTGCTCATTGGAAATATTTCAGGCTCACTTTCGTTTCGTTTGTTTTTTTTTTTTAATTGAAACTGAAAATATTGAAAATGTTATGTTTACTGTCCGACAATTATTACATGAACATTTTTAAATTTCATAGTCAGAAGATATTCCATCCTCCTAGATTTTATTCCAGTTCCATAACTATATGATCATTACGTGAGTCAGTGTGGATCCCCATTGAATAGCTTAGCAAGGAAATTTGTGTGTAATCAACACTGATTACGACAGCAATTATCAGGTACAATTTCAATTATATCGCAAATATGATAGTAAAACTATCAAACATACCGAACGTCACATCAATTAGGAAACCTTACCGTTACACTTGGTAATATGTTGTCCATATCATATTACCAATTTAAACCCTCATGCTTGTATCACACTATCTACTACCTGTTAACGCAATAATTGCTGTCTGCATGGTTTTACCATATCAAATTAGATACATGCGACTCATGCGAGTATCCATATCCACACCTATTACTTAATAGGTGGTCTCAGAGAGCTGGAATTTGTCTTGCAGGTATGGTTGGTTAGGTAAGACGTGAACCGAAAAAATAGATATTTTCTTGCGGTCAGGCTGACGAAAGCGGGTCCGGTAGTGGATACTTACACGTATCAAAGGTTTTGATGAAGAGAATAGCGAAACAGTGTAATCATAGTTGTCGATTGTGGCAATGTGCAGGCAATTTTGGACTAGATGTTGATTTTGATTATGGGAATTGGTGCGCTGGCGGAGACCCACCAGTTGCACAATTTTTATTCGAGATTTGAGCTTTCCGGTGTTTGGATATTTGAATAGGTCAAAAATATTATGTGAGCTATGTAGGCGTGAAGCTGATGATTGAATTTGGTTTGTTAGCAATAAGAATTATGTAATTTGGTAGTGGATTTGGGAAGAAAGACTGGTGGATCTGGTTGCAAGGTATGCAATGAAAATTCCTAATATTATCTAGTACACGTGCGAAGCGTCCAGGCTTCGTAAAATACCAGCAACGAACCCATCTAGTTCGAACTAATTAATGATGCTTGATGGCTCCTCAAGTAAGCTGACGATTGACGCCCATGCTAGAGACACACTTTCCGGGCAGCGTGCCGGAAAATGCAATCGGAGACATGCAGGAGGGCTTGCACATTCCTACCAGTGACTCCTCATATATTATATCAATGGGGACGATTCTCTGGACTTTTTCCAGCTTGGAGCCGTTTAAGTCGGCTGGGTTGGATGGTATTTTTCCTGCAGGTATATAGCAGGTGTCCGACATTGTATATCCCTGTATTGAAACCATTTTCATGGCGTGTCTAGACTTAATCTGCATCCCTCGAACATGGAGGGAGGTCAAAGTGGGTTTCATTATAAAAACGGGAAGGTTCTTGCACACACGCCTGAACGACAAGCCCATCAACATGTTCTCGCTATTTAAAAGCTATTTAAAATGCTGGAGAAACTTATAGATACTTACTTACGGGGTAGCATTCCTGGGCTCCTTTTATAGAACTCTATAGGGCGACTGGTAGCGCAGTGTGTTGAGGCATCAGGCTCATGTTTGACTACCGGCGTTTCGGGTTCGAATTCCGTCCTTGACGACGTTCGTGGCCATGGATGTGCAGGAGGTGCATGCTGGCAACTGCATTCTCCGAAACCAGTTTACGCCGTCGAAACGTCAACTGGGCCACATGGAACAGTTGACACGCTATGCCCCACAAGGGGTTAGGGCAATTGAGAGAGAGAGAGATGCTTACTGGAAATGAAGATCTGTACTTACAGCCCTCGACTCTATCGCAGGCTATGTTGAGAAAGTTATAGTTATAAGCAGTATGTCATGGTCGCTTTTTTGGATATCGACGGCGCCTTTAAGTGTCACCATACACTGTCGAACTCGATCTCGAACATGGTAAAAGTGGACCGGTTTTCTGCAAGTGTGTGTTTGTGTCTTGAGCTATTCAGAGGACATTTGTACCAGGTTCGTGCTCGAGTTCGACAGTGTATGGTGACACTAACAGCGTGAAACTTGATGCAATCACTGATGCACTGTCTGGTATGGGATACGCTGCAAACTTATTAACCTCATGTTGGCACCTAGGGTTATTTTTTCAGAGCTGGTTGAAGAACGCTCTCTCTCTGTTAACAATCTATTCAGTTAATTATGGTGTTGGGGTGAATCAAAACAAAACGGAGATTGTCCTCTTCATAAGAATAGAATACCACCTAAAGAGCCCCCTGAGATGGAGAGGATGAAATTGACTTTCACAGAGAAGGCGAAGTTCCTTGATGTGATATTGGACAATGGGACGATGATCTTTCCTAAACTCCGGATTCGATGCACTTCTCTATGGATGGTTATAAGACTGATTCTGGCCTAAGAGCTGGTCTCTTTTTAACCGACCGGCTCGACTTCCTTCCAACTGTAGTATTCTCCAGGCGAAACTCATACCGAGTCGATAACTTTTGACCAGGTTGGGACGCTATGTCATAGCGACAAGAGACATTACTTTTTTACGTATAGCCAATCCGATCCCTTAGATCCCTTGAATACCGCTTCAATAGTGGTGATGAATTGTCGTGCCCCTCTTTTGGAAATGGTCAAATTCTTCAACGTTACCCGGTGGTTTCGTCGGAAATTGTAGAGCTGATGGGTTAGCTCGACGTGGGACAACGGAAATTGTACAAGATAATCAACTCGATTTCTGTATGCCCATGGACTCGTTAGGCTGCGATCAGCAAGGCCAATTAAATGGCAGTACGGATTACAGAGCAAAGCTAATGTGGCCAAGGTTGGATCCCCGCTGTTCTACTAGGTTGCTAACGTTGAAAAGTAAAGTTATTGGTGATATTGTGGGCATTGTCCCGGGACATTGTACAATCGAAGAGCACGCCTGAAGGTTTCGTCTTCCGTATAACGATTTCTGCAAAAGCTGTGGGAATGAATACTTTTTATTCTCAAATCGAATTTATGTTAGTTTAGGTTCAGGGCTATGATGTATCGCAGCACACGTACACCACTATTGGGTCCGTGGTCCTCATATTTTTAAGGTCATCCAAATCATGAAAGTCCCGGGAGCACAGAAATTGGTTGGTAGGTAGAGTACAGAGCGAGTGAAGTAAGCGTTCTGTGGCGGTATGCTGAGGACAGCAATCTCTTAAGCCGCAGAGTTCGAGTAGTGACCGGAGCCAACGCAAGGAGAGTGCGAAAGCCTCACTATTGGCTGACGCGAGCCACTATGCGTCGCCCGGTAAACTAGGAATGTTTCCAGCAATGTAATCCGTCTCTCAGCCAAGGCCGATCAATAACAGAAAGGTGGATAACTCTAAGTTCCTCATCCACATCCCCACAAATCCTGCAGTAGTCCTGAAGAAAAAGATGGATCGTCCAGGTGAGCTCACAGTTAGGCAGTGCCCTACGATAACCTCCACTACCCTGCCAATGAATCATACTAGTTTAGTTTTTGCCAAAATGATACTTTGGAAAAGTGTAGTCAGTCTCCCCAGGTTCCTCCGTACAGTTGAGTGTCTTATACTCAGGGAACGCCCTGGCCAAGGTAAAGGTCTTGAGGTAAGATTTTGCCGCTTATCACCAATGGTATCGAAAGCCAAGTCGATTTCCAATTTCATTGACCTCACATTGGGCGCTGGATATTTTCCGGTTTTCGACCATTTTCTACTGTACCGCACTTAGTAGATTGGTAAATTTTTCGACTATTTTAAGAATTTTTAGGTCTTTGTGTCTAACGGTATCGGGCTTAGTTGATTGCCTATTTCAGTTACATTGACTAGATAAAGTGACACTATCTACATCTTTCGTCTATTTTCTATTCTAAATTTTCACTGATGTCGGATAAGAATATGTGCCTTAAGGTAGTCTTCTGCTTAGCTTTATGCTTCGCTTACACGTGAACATATTCAGGCGCATTTAGAAACACAAGAAACACGACATGCGCTTCGTCTTTCGAGAGCTCGTGGTGGTATATTTTCGTCTATTGTCGATAGTCGATCTACTCGGAAAATTCTTTTTCTACAAAGAATTCATTTCCATTCATTAACATTTTAAATTGATCACTTTCCGTCATTAGAATTGCCGTAGGTATTAATCGAAAACTATAAAGTCCAAAGTCTTATCTTCGATGAATTCTGAGCTTTGGAAAGTTCAAAGCTCTTGGAGCTTGGCAAATTTTCTTGGCACTTTGAACATAGTGGGTGAAATCAGGAAAGATACCTAACCCTTAAGGTAACGCCACGACCCTGCTACGACCTTAATGTCAGTCACTTCGCATTGAAAATAATCACCCTTAAGGTCATAATGCTAACGTGCATAGTATAATTGTCAGTCAGTCTTTAATGTGGCAGTGTAATAAGTCAATAGACAAGGCGTAGAATACTAGGATGAAAATAATAATCATTCTACAAAGCTTACAAAAGGGAAAGCGATTACCAAAATTATAAATGGTCAATTTCGAAAACGGCGGATCGTAAAAGAAAGCGAATTACCAAACAAAAATCGTTGTGTAATCTTCATTAATCACCGTTCCTTTTTCGAAAATTGCAGATTGTTTTCCTTTCTAAAGGTCATGCGTGGTGTTTGCAGATTTTAAAACCTCAATTTGTGTAATAATACTGGTTAAGTAAATGGGTATATTGACATTTAGCAAAAGAGCAACAGAAGCGTGATATTTGGTATTATCACGGGGTACCTGTCTGGATGTTTATCCTACTAGTAGATAGATACATTCAAACAACCGTGTATTATGTGTAAATTCAAACTCCAATCACCCTTTAAAATGAAAATGTTGAGCAATGTAAACTGGTTGGTTGATTGATTATTTTTGTTCATATCACGTCTCGTAGTGTACCTACGGGGGTTTTGGGAAACACACTCTGGTAACATCTTCGTCAATAAGACGAAGAAGCCAGTTGCTTGCTATCATCTTTTTAGAAAGTTGCCATGCAGCTTACCTTTTTCTTGAAGGTGCTGAAGTTTCTTGCATCGTGTGGTATAAGATATAAGATACAGATACACATTGGCGCCTTGTAAGTATGGGTTTACCAGAAATTTCATTGCGTACTGTATAATATATGCGCACCTATAGTCGACATTGCTTAATACATGTTGTGTTTTGTAGACGTGACAACTGAAATATATGTGGCGCCACATTTTCTTAATGTATCCGATACACCTTTTCAAGAACGGTAGCTTTTACTATACGAGTATGCAAAAAGATAAATGCCATCTGCCACGACAGAATTTTAAATCGCTCATCGGATTACATTGAGCTCAAGGTGATGCAGCAAGTCCACTGTTATAATATACACTTTTTTCAATTTTTATGTGATTTAAAAGAGGGTTCATTTTGTGACCTATCAGGTTTCATTTTATGATGATAGCTTCAAGCGAAAAAAAATGACATTCGAAAATTAGTTTTATTGCATTTCGTTTCAATCAACTGTTCCGATCATGCGAGTTGGAGCCGAGAAGATTGATGAGAATTATGTCTAGTATGGGTATGCTTGTAAACTGCAAATTTCAAGCGAGTTAATGTAAAAATTCCACATGATTGACACTCCAAGGCTCTGGGTTGAAGGTGTAGAATACAAATGTGGTTTATGTTTTTAGTATTTCTGCAAATTTGCTGATTCCGAATCTATTAAAACCAAATTACAACATTTTGAGTCGCACATGGTTTAAACATGAGACCACTGCTGCACTTTAATTCTCGACCAAAAATCAGTCCAATGAAATTAAATGGTGATATTCCGTTTATTAGCATTGGCTAATGATACTGCTCGGCGCAATTACTCTAATATGTTGACACAACAAGGTTTTGCGAAACTCCAGTGTGCATGACTTTTATCACGGTGAAACGAGCCAGTCTCTGGAATTGGCTCAATATAACCTTACAACCTTGTTGGATTGATATATTGATATTGTCGCACTCGGTAGTCGTGAAGTCTCGGGCACCATTGTACAATGCTGCATTTAGAGAACATTGGTTCGATCCCCGGTGTGTGAATAAAAAAACTGCCTGTGGGTATTATTATAGAACTTTCACAGCGCTCCATGTTCGTCAATAAAAGACGGCTCGGGTAGGATGTCCATGCTAGCAACTTCACTATCCAAAATGGAGTGCTATAGAAACCTCTACAAGGAATGGGCTTTGCGAGCGATGTTGACGTGCCCATATCGCTGGAGAGGTCAAGGCAATTAACAACGCCTTGTTGGATTGCTGTTGCATACTTAACTATAGGGCAAACAATCGGAATTGGTTTCTCATCTTCCCTTTATAATTGTTTGTAAATTCATAGTGGTATAGTAGGTATATATTTGGGAACCTTCGCCTTAGATTTTCCGACGATATTTTCTTTTTGTCAAGGATATAACACAGGAACTTTACATTGCACCCCAAAAGCGTAGGAGGGTTGTACTTTTAGCGAATGTAATGTTTCTAGATTAGATCGTATGGTGGTAATTGAATCCCGCAGGGTTTAGAGCACAGAGGCCGAATTCTCATTGTGTTATAGCCCTGAGTCTGTTAACAGGCCTAAACCTGTCGATAAAGTTTCATCAAACTAATGAATTTGCTCATAAGGTACAGCAAAGCTGAGGCGATGTCATCCGCCTCTGCATAAGCAGCTCCGAAGTATTTTTACGTCACCGGGCTGAGGCGTCGCAGTCGCATAAAGTATAGGTCGACGTCTCATCGTCTTTTCTGCAGAAGCGATTGCTCGAGTCAGATGCAATTCCCATTGTAATCTCTCAGGCACGAGTGTCCAGTCGGGAGACCGCATTTGGTTCTTACCCTGTTCCGGTTTAACTTCAGCAGTTCACTCGATCTGCTATGTGAGTAGCCCGAGATGAAAAGCTTCGCTTACCTCAACCCTGGATGATTATCCCCTAATGGTCAATAGCTTTACCACGTTCTCAGTTTCTAATGAGATTATTAATTGTACAAGTACCGTAAAATGGCTCAAGTCCGCAAAAGGGCTCTGGTCCGCAAAAGGGAGAAGCCGAAGCTGTTCTGGCTAGTTCGTCGGCATGTTGATTGGCATATGTCTCCTGCCAGTGTTTTCTGTTCCATATAATTGTGTAAACCGTTTCTTGTATTTTAGATTATCATATGACATCCTTATGACATTATTCTCATTTAGCCAGCAACTTTGTGTTGAATTTAGCATTGCATTCGCATCGTTTGCCATTTGTGCTTCTGCTTCTATATGGACGTATATCGGTAGCAGGTGGAGCAGTACCTCAAGAACGCTAGATGGACAAGAGCGAACAGCCCCAGTCACCATACGACATGCAGGTCTCTGGGCTTTGCCTAAAATGGTCTTACCAGCTGCAGTTAATGCTCTTTTCCACCACTGTACCGTATTCTAATATAGGTCACACGATAGCCTTGTAAATCCAGAGGGCTATAGAAGGTCTGATTTCCCGCGTCTTACCCAAGTACTGGCTACATTTTCACAAAGCCTTAGCGGCCTTATCTGCCACTACCCTGAAATGTTCCTGCCAGAACAGTTTACTATAGAGGGTGATGCCCAAGTATTTGGTGTTATTTCCCATGGGTAGGGGTGAGTCTGAGTCAGACATTTTGATGAGTCTGATGCTGCTAAGGTCTCTCTCTTCTTCTAGAGAATGGAATGACAACTGCCTTGGATGGGTTAACTCGAAGTCGGTTGTCGTTACACCATTCTTGTTCAACGAAAAGAGCTGTCCTTTAACCATATTCCATCAAGTCATCGGCGTAGTCCTGTGCTGTGTATCCCTGCGTATCACTTTCAAAGTATTTGTCAAGTTATTTCGAAGACCAAGCCAATAGCGTTGCAGCGTTCTTGTAGTATGAATTGCGCTGGCTCTATAATCGGTTAGGACGTCTTTGAATTTTCACTTAAACTTGATCACCAGGTCGTTGGTGATTTTGAAAAATCCCCTGTGTTTAGTTCATATAGCAGGGTTAGCTTCTTCAATGAAAGCTGAATTGAATGATGGGTTAAAGCAGAGGTCGGATAATTACAGCTCGTAGGCCAAATCCGGCCTGCTAACACCCACTTTACAAATCCGTCCTACCACTGCCCTTACTTATTGACTCACAACTGTGTCGTTTGTCTAGAAATACTGATAGATTGGAGACCTCATTAGAATAGAAGCTTCGAGTATATGCCATCAGCAAGTCCTCGCGGAACATTGAGTTCCTAAAAAAACTACAAGACCTTAAGATTGTGAACTGCAGCCCGCATGAAACTGCAAGTTTGTGGTAAATTGAGATTATCTTCAATTCAGGTCGGCTGAAGATCCATGGCGTCTAGATATTTTTTTTTTTGCAATGTATCACGCCACTTATCTTGTGATCACTCTTAACTCTGAACAGAAGATGACCTGACGATAACAAATTATGAGTGTGTGGCCAATTGTCAGACCATGGTCTTTTAAGATTTAGACCGGCATACTAAGATGTTCAATTTAATGTTAAACCGTTGGGGATCCTTTACGAGCCAGAGCCCTTCTGTAGCCTAAGCTGCATTATTGAGGCGCTGGTCCGGAAATGGTCTACTACCAAAAAAAAAAACATAAACTCTGGAATGATCTTTCTAGACTGTGGCAGTTGAAGGAACTAATTATTCCCTCCGATATTAGGGTCAGCAACCAAATCGGTAGAGCGGTTTTGAGGCTTAAAGTAGAATACCTGCCAGGACATCATTGGGTGAAATATCGCCTTAACAAGATATACATATATAAATAGGTTCTCTGTGTGAAAAGCCGAGAGATCACTTCTGACCGCCCTCTGTGAGAAACACCTTCTGAGCCCAAACATAGTAACGATTGGGCGCTTTTTTAGAATTAATTTTCCTTCGGAATTATCATCTATCAATCAGAGCTAAGATTCTGTCTTGTCTTGTCGGGTTTATTCCTGCAAGAAAAACGGAATAAAACATTCATTGCGTCATTTAGACCAGTTTTTGTTAAAATTGGAAGATGGCATACCCCGGAACCTTTCTGTTTTTTCTTCTACCTCGAGAGCCTTACATTTTCTGTTGAAACAAAGCAGTATAGTTGGGCTGGGCAAAATTGTTCTAGGATGCACACCAGCAACCAGGAGAAGGTACTCTGAGTACTATCCCATTATGATATCATTCGATCCAACTATTTTCAAACACTACCTATATTATTAAGCTGGCCATATAGGTTTAGGTACTCGTATACCTTGAGGTATACTTCAAAGTAAACCTGTACACGTCTACTGTAGTGTGCGTTGTCTCGCTGCACAGGCGCCCAGACTAGTACAGTTGTACGTGTGCAAGTATACCTCAAGGCTTACCTCAAGTATATACCTGAACGTATATGGCCGGCTTTAAGTTCAATTTCAGCTCGTTAACTTTTTATCGACTAATTTTATTTCTTTCTTGATTTCAGCTGCACAAAAATCATCATACAAATGTCCCGAAAAGGATGGCCAATACCCCGATTCAATTCAATGTGATAAATTTTACGAATGTGTAGATGGTGTAGCCACTGAAAAATTATGCCCTGATGGTTTAGTTTTCGATCCACTCAACCGGAAAATTAACAAATGCGACCAACCCTTCAACGTTGATTGCGGAGACCGTATTGAACTTCGTAAGTATTGCTAAAAAACGGAATATTTAAAGTTAATTCTCATTAATCGTTACTTTCTCTTTTCAAAATTTCAGAACCACCAAAGGGTAACACACTATGCCCACGTCGCAACGGTTTCTTCGCCGATCCTGATGCAACTGTTTGTAATATTTTCTACAATTGTATTGAAGGCGAGGCCATCAAAACCAAGTGTACGGTCGGTCTGCACTTCGATGAATTCAGTGGCACCTGTATTTGGCCAGAGGCTGCTGCTCGTGTAGGATGTATTGATGATGAAAGTAAGTGGTTTGTGCAGTAAATGTACCGCAATGGGCCTTATTGTTTCTATCTCGTATTACAGAGAAACTTGCCGACGGCTTCACATGCCCATCTGGAATTAAACTCGATGCTTCAGGTCAAACTGTTGCCCATCCTAAATTCCCACATCCATCGGATTGTCAGAAATTCTACGTGTGCTTGAGCGGCAAGGATCCGCGTAGTTTGGGCTGTCAAGTAGGCGAAGTCTACAACGAAGAGACTGAACGTTGTGACGCTCCCGAAAATGTACCCGGATGTGAAGATTGGTACAAAGAAGACAAGAAAACTAAATAGATATGTACTTCCTAAGGAATGATAATGTAGAGATAGAGAGAATGAGTGGGAGTATATGGAGCTGTAGCGCGAAGATAAATCGCATTTAGTCGTTCAAATTAAGGACATTTTCAGCGTCAACTACTTCGTAGCGGAGCAATAACAAAAGGAATAAGTTACCCTCTTCTGCCTATTTACATAATTACATTTATATATGAAAAATTCTTGTCAACATAATGATAGTGCGCTTTTGATTGTTTTGTTACGAGCATGTGATGATGATATTGAGAGTGTGGTTCTTTATGCTGACGATTATGACTGATAGAAACATTATTTTTTAATGCTAATTTTTAAATAATACGTACTATTTTGTTGTTAACTATTTTAATTTTGAAGATGTTCGATCATCGCTCTTTTCTTTTGTTTGATTTTTGCCGTTTCGTAAGGTACGAATGAGATTGTATACATATTTTTTTTTAATTGTTACATATGTAAATATGTTTTGATTTTTGTATAAAATATGACAATTTTTTCTATAACTATCTTCTTTTCTTTCTTCACTTTTTTCTTCCTTTCTTCCTTTGCACTGCGCTTGTAACTGTTTGTTTCCCTCTTTTTCTCTGCACTATTCCTTTAATGAATTTCTTCTCTGCCTTATCGTAAAAGTTGAAGGTTCGCTTTTGTTTTGAAATGTTTCTGTTCCTCTGTTTTAATGAATTTAACTCTATTTAAGATTTTGTCTTTACTATTTCTTTAGTTATACTTATCATTGATTAAATAATTTCTTCAGGTATTGGACAAACTACGATTTATCGATTTAGCCTAACTTATCGACAAATACTGGCTTCAGTTCAAAATAATATTTGCTACTTGGCCTTCATTTATTTTACTTACGTACGACTGGATGACTCTTACTTAAAAAATAGGTAAGATACGCCAGTTAAAACATGTTCATTGGTTTCCGTAGTAACCAATTTGGATTGATGCAACAAACTATCACTATCTTTTTACTTCCATTTGTTTCACATTTTCGACGTCTATTCCCTTCATCTGTCCACGCTATTTTTAGTATTCAACTAGATTTCTCTAATTTTATGTCATACTAATTTGTCCTGTTTTATTTAGTTTAAGCCCAGCATAATATACAGTAGCTGAGGTTTAATTTGATAACGGCGTTACTAGATGTACAACTGCTACACTTAAACTAAATCTTCAGACGCACATGTATTCACTTTCACGTATTGAACAATGTACCGAACTGTGTCCTTTAGGATGTTAGCTTACACTCCGATAAAAGCTCACCTGATACATTTTTTTCTCCTCTGCTGGTCAAATTTCTTTTCCACTTGATAAGTGCACTATGCAGTCGCGGATTTACATTGACCACCGCCCTGGACAGGAAATATCTGCAGTTTCAATTTTTTTTACAACCTACTCTTGTCAATACAACATTTAAGGTGTTTGGAAAGTGCTTCCTGAATTTCCTGAGTGAACAGTCATAGTTACATACATACAATGCATCATGTGCGGACCATTGAAGATGCGCTTGGTGTTGCTCCTGTGGAATCTGTTTTGAGTGAACATTTAGAGCCCGAGATAGGAAAAGGTATTGACTTTGTAAATCTTCTTTTTTTTACTTTTTTATTAGCTTATCTCTTTGCTTATACCTATATATTGTATACAAAATATGTACATTAACGTTTTCCATGTCGTATGGGGCGTAGAATAAGCCACTGTTTTTCTGGCTTGTCGTCGAAGGCAAATAAAATGGAAAGAGTAGCGTATGCTAGCAACATTTCCGCAGAAACTTGTATATGCTAACGAAACGTCAACTAGACCGTGTTAGACTAGTTGATGCCATTAAAAAAAAGTAAAGTACCACTGGAATCAGAATATAAAAATAGTTGACTCAAAAATGCTTCCAGTTTTTAGTTCTTGTCATAACTTGTGTCTCTTTTTTTCCGCCGCCATTTTCTTTATTCCGAACCACTTAACACACATTTTTATGCGCAAAAATCTATGGGGTTGACTATGTTTTTATACAAACACAGGTTGGAGGTTGGTTGAAGGCAGAACGAATGAACATAAAATATAGGATGAGATCCATAGGACATATGCGTGTGTATATGCTGTGGTCAAAAAAAATTTGCCGGCCTGGGTAGTAGCCCATGTTGCCCATGCTTAAATCCGCATGAGCATGTAAAATAAAAAAAAATCTCACCGGAAGAAAAGCTCGTATCGACATAGGTTCCATTAGCTTTTTTAG
Source organism: Chloromyia formosa (assembly GCA_964017055.1). Taxonomy (NCBI): domain Eukaryota; kingdom Metazoa; phylum Arthropoda; class Insecta; order Diptera; family Stratiomyidae; genus Chloromyia; species Chloromyia formosa. The sequence goes on from OZ024813.1 coordinate 141,225,434, forward strand.
CTCATACTTCCAGTTAAATTTCTATAAAACAAATAATAGTACGAAATTCCGTCGTTCGTGTTTCTACAGTCCCTTCAGTAAACTCGTTGTTAGTATAAGGGGTGGCACTGAATTTTTGCCGTAACCCGTTTTATTATAATTATTAACATTATTTTTAAAGTTTCCTCATACTACAATTCAATTTCGTTTAAAATTAATCTTCCTTTTTGCTACTATACACACTTATTGCGTCTGTCTTGTCTCTTATCCAATTTTCGATTGGTATTTTCTATTCGTACTCGGGGCACTGTGGCTCGGGACGTTTAGGCGTCGATGTTTCTTCCTGCCTGCTCGTTGCTTCGAATTCGGCCATGCTTTTCTGGGTTGTCTTTCCTCTCCGGGGTGTGGCGAAAAAATAAGCCACATCCTTTTCCGATTTGTTGCAAAATGCTTCTTCATGGACGAATATATATGCCAGTAATATACATCATTCTAAATCTAATATGCTTACGAAGTGTTAACTATAGGTCTCTTAGGAGTACGATGCTCTAACCCCATAAGTTAGTATACACCTTATACTTCCTTGAATTTATCTTATCTTCTTTTGCCACTTTTCTGTTAGTATTCCCTTGTCGTAATATGCTTCAGTTTGATTTTATTCTCCCTTCTTTCTTGTTGTGAAAAAAATAATGTTAATATTGCTTGAATTTATTTCCTATTCGGTGAAAGTAAAAAAAAGTATACTTGTATATATAGTATATTGTGACATAGACTATTTCGCCTACTGAGGCATAACGCGCCAACCACTTCTGCGCGCCATGGTACTCTGTCCTGGGCAATGGGGCCCAACTCCTCAAACAACTTACCCACACTCTTTGCCACAGATCGACGTCATGTGATTTTAGGACCCTTTCTTAGTCGGCTTTGGCAAGAAATGGGGTTCCATTTCGTGGCATGTAAAGCAATGCAAGGAACATTTTTCCGAAATGTGTGACCTATCCACTCTCATTTTTGCTTGCGTATCAATTCGCCGATTATCAGCTGACCCCTACGCCGAATTAGCTCTACATTTGATATTGTTTCGGGTCAAACAAAAAAAAATCATATTCGACGAAGACACAAGTTGATGAAAATATGCAGGTTTCTGGTAACTCTTACGGAAACTTACCATGTACGATTTAGATTTAAATACGGTTTTAAATCATTCTTTCTATTTAATTTTTTCTTTATTTAGTCAACTTAACTTTTTAGAGATTGAATCTTCCTTTTTCCTTCTGTGTTTTGGTTCAATTTTTCCTAGCGGTTATTTACTATATTATTTGTGGTTTCTATTGTAATATTTCTTTTTTTCATCTATTTCTCTTCTTCTCTCCTCCCTTCTCCCTTTCTTTCCCTTCTTATTTTTTTCTTCTTTCTCAGTCTTCTTTCTACTTCACTTTCTCTATATCTACAACGTCCTCCTTTGATCTTTTCATATTTTTCTTCGCTCACTTTCTATGATATTTTCTATATTTCTTTCAAGTTTTCATTCTTGTGAATCTTCTTAATTTCAAGTATTTTCTTCATTTTTATGTGTTACTTCCCCTATGTTTATCTTTAAATCTATCTTTCCTGTTTTTAATGTAACGTACACACGATCGACATCGTTGTCTACCTATATATAGAAATGTGTGAAGTTCATCGATCGTAGACATGAACCGGTCTTGAGCAGAAACTATTACCGGATAACCACGCAATTTTCTCCTCTATATTTATCGCATTTCTCTCGCACTCTTTAACTTGTTTTTCTATCAATATTTCTCTCATTTTTCTCAGTTTCCTTTGCCTTTTCTACTTGTCTTCCTCCTTCTTGACTTTCTTTGTCTATATCATCTTCGTGTGTTCACTTCTATATTTCCTCTTAACTTCATCATCATCATCGTGGCGCGACAGCCCGACGTCGGGCCTTGGCCGCCTGGATCATTGTCCTCCAATTATCTCGGTCACGTGACCGCGTCCTCCAATTTTGGGAGCCCAGCAGCTGCGCGGCGTCCACACCTACTGAGCTCTCCCAACGAGATCTCGGTCGTCCTCGCAGTCTCGCTCCGTCGACTCGTTCTGCATTCATTACTCTCTTAGGCATGCGATCATCGTCCATTCTTTGTACATGCCCTGCCCATTGAAGTCGTTGTAGTTTGACGATTTTCGAGACTTGCAGCTCATCGTACATTTCATACAACTCATGGTTGTACCGGATGCGCCATCCATCTCGATCGCAAACAGCCCCGAAAATTCGCCGTAGAACCTTACGTTCGAAAGTGTCTAGCATGTTTTCGGAGGCTTGAGTTAGGGTCCATGCTTCGCAGCCATAGCATAGCACTGGTCGTATAATGGTTTTGTACACGCGGAGCTTCGTGTTTCTGTGCACATGCTTCGATTTCATTATGGGGAGAACCGAGAAAAAAGTCTTATTAGCTAACTGTATCCGTCGCTTGATTTCGTCAGTTTCGTTGGCGTCCCTTGACAGGTTGCAACCCAGGTAGTTGAAGTTGTTCACGAACTCGATGTTGAGGTCCCCCACGTTGATGCTCGGTTGTGCAGGTGTCCTTGTCACCGATTGCATCATTATTTTAGTTTTACCCTCGTTAATACGTAATCCAACTTCCTTTGCAGCGGTATCGAGCGTATGCAGAAGTTCTTCTGCGTCAGCCAATCTTCGGGACATGATGTTGATGTCGTCGGCGTACGCTGCTAATTGTGTCGACTTGATGAGCAGCGTCTTGCTGTTGTCCATATTCATGGCCCGAATAACGTATTCCAGTGCTAGGTTGAAGAGCGTCGGTGCCAGTCCATCGCCCTGTTTCAAACCAGTGCGTGTTTCAAATAGATCAGTAAGTCTATTCTGGATCCTGACTTGTGAGACGGAGTTGGTCATCGTCATCTTTGTCAGTCGCACTAATTTTGCTGGTATACCAAATTGCAGCATGATGTTGTACAGTACTCCACGATCGATACTGTCGTATGCCTGCTTGAAGTCGACAAAGATTTGGTATACGTTTACGTTGTATTCCCAGCACCTCTGGAGTATCAGTTTGACTGAGAAGAGCTGATCGGTTGTGGAGCGACCAGGTCTGAAACCGCTTTGATATTCGCCAATGACTCGTTCTGCGTACGGTTTTATTCTATTTTCCAGAATTTTCGTCAAAATTTTATAGGACGTACAAACTAGTGAGATGCCCCTGTAATTCTCACATCGCAATTTATCTCCCTTTTTATGGATTGGACAGATGATGCTTCTGCGCCAATCGTCTGGGATCTCCTCGTTCTCCCATACTCGCAGGAGTAATTGATGTATGGCATCAACTAGACTCGTTCCACCGAATCTTAGCAGTTCAGCTGGGATCTCGTCAGCGCCCGGCGCTTTATTTCGTTTTAGTGACCGCAACGCGAGATCAACTTCCTCTACTGTCGGGGGTTGAATGGGTGGGCCTAGATCAACAATATCATCGAGAGCTTCCTGTGTGGGGATGTTAGATGGTCGGTTTAGAAGCTCTTCAAAATAAGAGGCCCATCGTTTGTTAATACCATCGGTGTCGCTGATGATGTTTCCATCCTTGTCCTTACAAAGGCTAGTCCTGGGTTGGTAGCCGTTCTTAATTGTATTTACTCTTAACTTACTTTCCCTTTAAAGTTTTAAATTTCATGATTCTTTTTTAAAAGTTTTTCTTAACTTTCATATACTACTTTCCTTCTGCTTTTCCTTATGCCTAACTTTCATTCTTTTTTTGAATGAAACACACGTGTGATGGACATCATAATTGTTTGTCTTGAAAGTGTATGAGTATCTCCAATGAACCATAGGAAGAGGAGCAAAGTATGTACGTCTCATTTTCTGTGTACCTGTCCGGCCCTGGCGAGTTTTAGGAAAGACCACCTTGGTTCCTACTTCTTCACCGATCTGGATGACCTGAAAAAGGTAAATGTTGGTCGGCTACATCGCTTCATTGTGAGCTCAGGCTGGTTTAACGAGTGAGTTTGGTCTCAGTTGCGGAGTCCAGGGGTATCACAACGGACCCAGTAGCGGTCTAAGTGTGCTTTTAAGCAACCCTTTTAACCTAACCTAACCTAACCTAATGAACCACTTCTTTTCTTCCATTTAGTACTCTTGCTATGTTTCTCTCTTTTTCTCTTCTTTGTTACTCTTGCTATGTTTCTCCTTTCTTCTCTTCTTTCCCTCTTCTTCTTCTTCTTCTTCTTCTTCTTCTTCTTCTTCTTCTTCTTCTTCTTCTTCTAATTCTTCTTCTTCTTTTTCTTCTTTTTCTTCTTCTTCTTTTCCATCTTCTTCTTCCTCTTCTTCTTCTTCTTATTCTGGTTCTTCTTCTTATTCTGATTCTTCTTCTTTTCCATCTCTTCTTCTTCTTATTCTTCTTCTCCTTCTTCTTTTTTTCTCTTTCCTTCTTTCTTCTTGTCCCCCTTCGTATCAATTTCGTATCATTTGGATGATATATTGCCCAGATGTTACGATGGCGATTCTTCCATACGATAAATTTATCGCATATTTGTCGCTTTTTTAATAATTAGGGGGTATCCCTTGATTATGATTTAAATTCGCAAATATATCGCCAAGATGGCTTTTCGCGAATTTATGTAGCTTCTTACTTGGAAGGTCACGATATCAGTTTTGCGATTTTATCTTCTAGCTTCAACTTAATTTTTTCTAGCTGTTATTTACTACATTATTTCTAGTTTATAATACTTCTTCCTTGCATCTATTTTTCTTCTAAGATTTCTTTCCTCCCTTCTCCTTTTCTACCCGTTATTCCTTTTTTCTTCAGTCTCCCTTCTTCTTCACTTTCTCTATATCTACTAAAACATCCTTCTTTGATCTATATATATTTTCTTTACTCCCTTTCTATGATATACTGGTCATCTCTTTCAAGCATTCATTCTTGTGATTCTCCATTGTCTCACGTTTTTCTTAACTTTCCTACTCCACTTTCCTTCTGTTATTCCTTCTCCCTAAATTTCATTCTTTTTTAAATGAAACACATGTTTGATGGACACCATTGTTGGTTTGGAAACTGTGTGAGTCTCCAATAAATCTCTCCTTTTCTTTCATTTGTTTATCTGGTTATACCTATATTCCTCTCGTTCCTTCTTCTTTTCTTTCTCTTTTTTCTTCTTTCTTTTTGTCTTTTGTCTAGAACATCCTTTCTATGATATTCTTGTCATTTCTTTCAAATTTTCATTCTTGTGTATCTTCTTTTTCTCACGTTTTTCTGAATTTTTATATTCTCCTTTTTTCCTGTTTGTCTTTCTATCCATCTTTCCTCTTTTTCTAAAAGAAACGGACTCGCGACCGGCCTCATTCCCAGCAAACAATTTCGTATCATTTGGAATATAAATTGCCCAGATGATACGATATTTGTCGCATTTTCCATGTTTAGGGGATATCCTTTTGGCGACAGAAATGCGATACGATTTCAATTCGCGTTGAGGATATGGGAGATAGGTATCGCCCAGATAATCGGATGGCGATACGATAAATTAACCGCTTTTTCAATAATTAGGGGATATCTTTTGATTATGATTGCAATTTGCATTTTCGCAAATATATCGCCAAAATGATATTTCGATGAATTTGTACTTTTACTTGCAAGGTCACGATATAAATTTCGCGATTTTATCTTCTAGGCGATGAACTCAGAATAAATTCAAATGGTTCTCATTGTTTGCATTCTAGATAGTGCAACGGTGCTAGTTGACTCTCATCGCCAAAATTTATTCCAGAAGTATTACGATACGAAATCGATATTTCCACGCGACAATTTGTCAGTTCGTCAATTTATCCGCGTCACGGTTCGTTTTCTTGTTGCCGACTCGTTTCACTAAAGTTTCTCCTGAAAGTTTCGCTTTCGGTAATTATTATTTCCCGAAGGGGGTGACTCCCGCGATAAGATTGTGGTATCCCCGGCGATAAATTATCTTGTTTGCTCCCAGCAATTCGCTAGTCTATCGCCAAGATGATATTTCGCCAATTCACAATAAATACAAAACGACGATTGTGTCATTCTCATTGTTTGTAGTCTAGATAGCGCAACAGTTAGCACTATGGACTTGTCAACATGGGAACCTGGTTCAAATCCTACAAATATTATTTGCAAAAAAGGATGAAATATAAATTATGAGCATCAAAGAATATGTAAGATAAAAAAAAGGATGAAGATTAATCTAATAAAAAAAGCGATGATAATTTTTGTGTTAGTTGACTCCCATCGCCAAAACTTCTTCTACGCGACATTTTGTCAATTGGTTAATTTATCCCCGCCGCGATATGCTTTCTTGTTGCCTACTCGTTTCGCCAAAGTTTTTGTTGGAAGTCTCGCTTTCGGTAACAATTTTTCCCGAAGGGATAAGGTGGCGATAACCCCGTCGATAAATTTATCTTCCAAGGTGAATCGCATTCTTATCGCGGAAGATAGAAATTGTTTGCTGGGCTGGGATTGTTTGTTTCGAAAGTGTGTGAGTATGTATTTCCAACGAAAGCAACGAAAACTCATGCCATTGATCATGGACACAAACCGATCTCGTGAAAAAAAATAACATGTGAGCGGTCTGTCATTTGGGTCACGTATGCCTTAACGCACCCTTTTTCCTAATCTCTGTCACGCTCTTACTTTTCTCTGAATCATATTTTGAATCTCTCTTCTATGTATATTCGTGACTTATATCACAAAATGTTGTTGTTTTCTCCATATTTTCCACTTATTCATCTCACTTTCTTTATTCTATTTTTCTTCTTCTCTTCTTTTTCTCTTTTTCTTTCACTATCTATAACACGCAACAATGCTCTTTCACTCCTGATTTCATTCGTGATCTTGAAGTTTCTTTTTGTGTTTTCTTACTATACGTAATAATACTTTCATTCTTTCTTTGTTCTCTTTTTCTTTCTTTAATTAATTTCCTGTCTTTTCTTCCGCCCCGTTTCACTTCTCTCTTTATATACTCGTTTGCTTTTTCTCGTTCAAATTCTTGTATTTTTTCCTTTCTTCTCACTTTTTTCTTCAAATTTTATTGTATTTCCTTTTTGTTTCCTTCCTGCTAAGTCTTTCTCTATTCTCTCTCCTTTTTGTCGATCTCTTCCGAAAGCTCTCTCTCTACTATATTTTTTCCTCTATCTCTTTCGAAAGTTTTTCTCTTTTTAATGTATCCGTTACTTCACTTTACGTTTCCTTTCTGGAATATTATCTTTTGGCACGATTTTCCTCATATCTTCATAAATTTATCAATTTCTTTCCTAATTTAGATTCTGACATTTTTTCCAAACATTTATATCTTATTTTCTGCCTGTTCCCTCTTTCTTTGTCCCTCCCTTGATCTTTTTTCTCTAACATTGCCTTTCTTTTCTCTCTCATACTTATATTCGCCTCTCTCTTTCTGTACTCGAGATTCTTTTCATGGTCACATTCTCTCTTCCCTTTTCATTTTTTTTCACGGTTTCTTTAATCGCCTTCCCACTTATATTCTGACTTTCTTCTTACAATTCAATTTACTCTAATTACAACTTCCTTTTACGAGTTCGCAATTTTTGTCTTTCAGATTCTAGCATATTGTTCATTTAATTTTATTCATTGAAACTATACGTGTTGGCAAATTTGCATTCAATCTTTCAGCAATTAGCTTTCCCTCGCTGCTTGAAACTAATCGAAAGGGTTAATTTCTTTCTTTCCTTTTATGCGAGAATTTCATTGCCGGTGCAAGCATAGTAGCGGCAGCAGCAGAGGCAGAGGCATCAAATGTGTCTTGGGTAACGTGCTATCTTACATTTACCGAACATGAGCAAAGTTGTCTACAAATTTTTAAACAAAACCATACCATTACCCAAGATGCATATTTGACACCACTATTTTTCTTCTGTCAGTAATGACATTTCTGCATTAGCCTAAGTTCTTCTTTCTTTCACTATCTATTATTCTCTCGTCTCTACTTTTCTTTCACTATACTATAAATTTGTTTCTGATCGCATTTTTTACACTCTTCCCTTCTTTTCTTTTTCTATTTTTTTCCTTCTTCTTTCTTTCACTATCTATTACTCACTTGTCTCTTCTTTTACTGTACTATCAATTTACTTCTGATTTCACTTTTTTCACTCTTTTCTCCTTTCCTTTTTCTATTTTTTTTTTCCTTTTACCTTAAACTGAAATCTCTTCTTATTCTTATAAATAAAGACTTAACACAAGGCTGTAATCTGGCAGCTCCTTGAAGACCATCACTTTGACATTACGTCTTACGAACTGTCAAACCAGTCGCATCTATCATTTTCTTTTTCAAAGAAACAAAACAAGCAAGAAGTTTTGACTTCTGTGGATCTTTTTTTTTTTCACTTTCACGACTGTGCATTTCCATTTAAAATTGGAAATTCCCTTCCGCTTCAACTTATTCTATTATCTATTATTATCTATCTATTCTTTCCTTTTTTATCCTCCTCAATTTTTTGAGTATTTCAGATGTTTTTTACTATTCCTTTCATTTCTCTGATTATTTGTGATTCATATCTCTCTTTCGTTTCTTTGGCTTTTTTTTACAAAACTGGCTGTCAAAAAATGATACATTGCACTCTGTAATTTCATGTATTCTATAGTTTCAAAATAAATTTATTCGTCTTTTCCAGTTGTTCTTTGTCATATTAATGTTTCTTCTTCGTCGAACATGATTGCTTTCTTTTTTTTCATACTTTTTCTGGATTCTTTACATATATTTTCTTCGTTCTACATATATCTATCTATCTATATCTAACACTTCCACTTCATCTCTTTTTTTTCAATTTTCCCATTCTTTCGCTTGAAAAGATTCTACTTCAAATTTTAAAATAAAAATATTCTGAGAATATTATCTGTTTTTCCCCTTCATTTCCTTTTTAGATTATTTTAAATCTATTTAAATTCTTTCCTCTCGTTCTCTCTATATTTTGCATAGTCTCCTTACTGTTTGTTTTCCAAATTTTCTTAATTTGGCTAATATATTTAAAAAATGTAAATTGGGATATTTAATTCTATTTTATCTTTTCTCTGGAATATCAATATTGAACTGTACTTTTCTTTCATACTTTCTGCTCTCACTTTCACACTGTCTTTTAAATTCTTAGTAGTCAACCCTTCCTGTTCTTTTTTTTCTGGTAAAGAATAGCTTTGAATCTTCAATTGTGTACTTACATACAATTTAAATTCTACAGACTTTTCTTTTTCGATTTTCTCTGTCATTCGCCTCTTAAGACAAAACTTTTCTGTCTTTTTTCTTTTCAACTATTGTTTTCTTTTCTATTCCTTTCCTTTCTTTCACCTCCTTTTTAATGTAAGTCAAACTTCTTGTATCTATCTATCTATATCTCTCTTTCTGCCTTATTTTCTTATAATCAACAAACAAAACTTTCCACCGATTTTAAAAATTATCATTAAATATGTGTATTTAAATATTCTCAAACGACGACGTCCAATTACCGGATATTACTGTTTAGTGCCTTGCGATTTCAAATCGAATTTTAAATGAACATTTAAATTTTTATATTATGTGTAAACTTTCCTATTTGTGATAATAAATATTCCTGTAATTTTCTAATTTGTGCGTTTTTGTTTCTGTTTAATAATAATAATTAATTAGCGACCAAATAAAGAATATTATGCGAAAGCCTATTTTTCATTATTCAAGCAAAAGGCCTTCCACCACTCGTGCGAAGCCTAGTATGTCTTTTGCAGGAGTTTTCTTGATAACGGCAGGACACGCGGTGAACTGTCCGTGGAACGTATACCTCACCCGTGCAATTGCCGGGCAATCACATAAAATGTTACATGTGATCTCAACGTCCCACAAACAAAGACGACCTAAGTCTCGTTCCACAAACCCATCTTGTTTAGATGAAATCTCACCCTGTGGTGGTCCGATAGCTTTGGAAAATAAAAAATATGTGGGCACAAGTGTTTTTTTGCAATAAATCCAAAATTAGGGTTATATAAACTTATCACAATTTATTTACAACAAAGCAGAGATTTTTCCTTCTAAAAAAGATTGTATGATATTTAAGTGAAAACTCGAGAAAAGTTTGATTTTATTTTTCGAAGCTATATCTGGCAAATAATTTATCTGATTTCCATGGGCTATTTTCCGTTTTTAAAGTAGGAAATTAACTGCAATTCAGTGTTTACTGCAAAGTTCTTCTGTGTAGTTTTTGAGCTACTGTGTTTTAATTAAAGTAAGGTCGACGATTTTGTAAAGCTTAAAATGCTACCGCGGATGCCGCCAGTAGTTTTTTTCATTTGGAGCATCCATTTCAAAGATCTGTGAGCTCGGTTTGAAGTTATAAGGAAAATATGATATTAAAAAAAGGATTCAAGTTTCTTGGATTTTCACCTACCAAAAGTTAAGTTTACTTATGATCTATAAAAGTGATTAAAATTATTTCCAGATCTTTCATAATTACATATTTCCTCTAAAGCCCAAGAATTGACTTAATTTTACTGACCTATATGCGTACGCGAAAAACCATTGCACTCAGCCGTTGCAATTTGCTTATAAAGGCAATATTAAGAAAAAAAAGGTGAAAATTCGTCGGGCTTTTATATATTTTGCACTAATGCAGTTTTATCCGATCTCGGCTGTATAACATTTTTAATAATACATTTTTGATTATGTGTAACTGCATAAGGTTTGTCAAGTAATTAGGCAGCACCTTGTGTGATTTTCTTATTACGTTAAATATTTTAACTGTAGGAATAATGCTTAAAAATGCACAAAAATTTAATAAACATTTCTATTAAAGATTGTTCAAATCATATAACTCGGGAAGCGAAGACGTTGGTCCACCCAATTGAAAGAAATGAACATAAGTAACAAAATAATGTATTCGATTGAATTAAATTGAAATATATAAACCGATATGCACTTACAATAGGTTTAAACTGGGAACCAGTTCTACCGCAATCGCCCACTATCGCTAATGAGCCCTATTAGAGCAGCCGCTATGAGATATTAAAGGTCTATTTAATACGATACTATAATTCATTGGCTACTAATGGACGATATGTTACAACCTACAATCTGCATTACATATTTCACTGGGCGTCAATTTTGAATTGAAATGACTGACATGCATTTGTGTTATCTAATTTGAGTGATGCCAGATCACAGCACTTCAACTATGTATTTATGTTGGAGCTTACGAAAGTTAACATTTGAACCGGTCTAATCAATTTCGTATATTGGACGACGGTCTTTCTGGAGGCACACTTGTTCGGATCGAGCCAATCAAATATCAATCCTAGTCAAAATCTTACCGGAAAAGCAGGATATGAACACTTTGGTTTCTTGGAAATTAAGTCAGTTTTGTGATATGGTAACAAAAAAAGGTTAACTACGCGTGTCGACATATGAAATGAAAAGTATATGTATCTGTTGTTAGCATAACGCCTTAAGACATTTTAATGGCCAGATTGTTGACCGCTAAGTAAATCAGAGTGGTCTATCCGACATTGTATACCATGGTGGATTGTACTTTCATTTTCTGTTTAGTAGAGCAGACAGAGGCCGATTACAAGCGCCTTAGAGCTCGACTAGCCCAATTATAAAGATCTTAGAATGGTCGGCTGGTATTAAAGTAGATACCTATCTACGTATTTGGATCATGTTTCGTTTTGTACTTTTTGTTGTGCTTTGCTAAACATAACTCAGAAGAGATTAATTGCATTTGGGAATTATATTTGTGTGTACTACTACGGACTTTTGTGAAATGAATTTACTTTTTCAGTTGTCAAGAAAACAAATTATTGTAAAGGCCTTTTTGATAATGTCGGTAAAATGTTTGAAATAAAGGAATGAAATGTCAATTCAATTAATTATTTTAATTATTTTGGATTCAGAAAGTATATAAAATTTGTCATAAGAGTAAAACAATAAATTGATGATAGATAAATTTGAGTAGATACTTTGTCCATATTAATCTGGAAAACTACTTTTAGTGGCTTCTGCAGAGACAGACGCGTACATTATTTTTCAGAATAAAGTGGAGTGGGTCATCGCGAGTCTATGTCACATTGAATGAGGCTATCCACAACCACACAAAATTAATCAGCTCGAATCTAAAACAGTCTGTCCCTTGGTTTCGTCCACACAAGGGAGCTGCCTAAATCCATGGGGAAGCAGGTCGATGAAGCCAGGTTCGCATTCCGTTCTAAATGGGAATACTCATACCCACCTAACCCCTTGTGGAGCATAGCTCGTCAACTGTTCCATGTGGCGCAGTTGACGTTTCGTTGGCATAAACTGCTTACGGAGAATGCAGTTGCCGGCATGCACCTCCTCCACATCCATGGCCACGAACGTTGTCGTGGACGGGATTCGAACCCGAAACGCCGGTAGTCAAACATGAGACTGGTGCCTCAACACACTGAGCTACCGGTCGCACGGCTTGGGAATACGTCTTTGAGTACAATGCTTAAACTAAGAGTGTGCCTTCTACGACACGAGTGCGAATTATCATTCAACGAAAATTCCTTTGTGTTTATTCACGCATAGGCGCATATCCAAGATGTTCAGAAAAAAGTGTGGTGGGTCCTCAAACAACATGCTGTGTCTAAAACAAGAAAATAATCACAATGTCTATCTCAATTGCCTTAATCCCTTGTGAGGAAAGCGCGTCAACTGTTCCATGTGGCCCAGTTGACGTTTCGACGGCATAAACTGGTTTCGGAGAATGCGGTTGCCAGCATGCACCTCCTGCACATCAATGGCCACGAACGTCGTCGTGGACGGGATCCGAACCCGAAACACTGGTAGTCGAACATGGGACTGATGCCTCAATACACTGCGCTACCGGTTAGCAATTATGAAGCGCAGAATAAGCGCTGACTCAGCGCTGGCGATTTAGGAACGCAGCCATTGACTAGTTCAAATGGCACCGACCCCACTTTCTGAGTCTCTTGGTATAAGGTAGAATAAGCCACAACAATTCCCGGCTTGCCGCTGGATGCGACTAAATAGGCAGGAGGTGTATGCTAGCACTATAATAACGAAACGTCAACCAGGCCTGTTGACGCGTTATGCCGCAATAGGTGTTAGTGCATATATAGTATACGCTTTGGATGTGAAGTAATATCAAGTTTCTTTGATAATTTTCCAAGTGATGCAGGATTGAGAAAAGCCTTACGGTAGCTTTAAGGTTAGGTCTAAAATTATGTTGGTTTCTGTGTGTTTTTTTTAGTATCAGTATCGCGCACACCAAGTCCAGCAAGCAGATTGCACATTCCATCTCATTGATTGAATCAAGCTCACTGACTCCACATTGGGCGCAAAATAATTTAGGCTATTTCTACTGCAAGTTTTCAATGAAGTTCAATTAAAAAGAAGGCTTAATGTAGTCATGCATTAACCAACTAGTTGATGTCATAGATGATTGACTGAAAAAAGTACTCTACAGAGGAAATGACATGAAATAAAGTGGCTTCGATGTATCGGACCGATAATGCTTTTGTATTTTAGTTTCTAGTGATTTTGAGTGTTAAGTCAAAAACAACAATTTGCAATTTTTGATGTTGGTTTTGGTTTCAACAACACAAAACCTGGTAAATTTCTAGTTTTCTTGCAAGGTCCATTCATTTCATAAGTTTCCTATTGTGACAGATCTTTGTGGTGGTGTGAAGGTAAATCGCCAATTTTTCACGATGACATAAGGGTCGATTTTATGCTGCGGAGGCATTTCGAAGTGAAATATCCGTTATCAGTCTAGTATGCATTATTCCCTATTAGCTGAATATGACAGTAATATTGTTAAACCCGGCACTGCTTAGGAGAGTAATAATTCCAAGGTGATTGTCCACGAGCGCAGTCCAACTGACGAAGCTTGGACGCATTTTATTCTTCTGTTTATAGTTTCTATAGTTTCTATTTCTATGTGTGCTTTGTACTGAAGTTGTTGCGAGTTCATCTAAATAATTTGTTGGGATTTTGGACGGTTTTTTTTCTCAAACTCAAGATAAGAACAATATAGAAGCGATTCAATAAGAACCAATGGGGGATTCGTACCCTTAATCCCTCCTCTTATCTACGCCACTGCTTCAGCTTTATGCATGAGAGACGCAGGCGTGACTTTAAACGTAGAGAAACTTCATTTCCTTATGAAGAAAATAAAATATTTGGGTCACATCATCAGCCACGGTACCCTTAAAATAAATCCGCATAAAGTACCTGCGATTACCAACTTTCCGCTACCAAATTCCGATGGCCAGTTAAGATGTTTCTTAAAAATTGAAAAATTAGCAGATATGCTGCGCAAGTGTCCCACATTTTCAAGGACTGACGAGTTATTAAACGCATTCGATGCGCTTGAGGAGCCTCATTTCGTCACCCGTCCTACACAGCCCCGATTTTCTCTTTTTTAGGGGTAGCTTTTTTTTCAAGAATAATTTTTTTTACGGTACTGTGTTTCAATGGTACACATAATATTTTTTCTCTGTTATAATTGCAGCCTGAATATTATTTCTAATGCAACTATGGAGAATTCTTGAATTGGCCGAGGTTACTCGCTTGAGTCTTTCGTTTTCAGAATTTAGTTTTTTATCAATAATAATCTTTTGTTGCGCCAGTTGACAATAACATTTTATCTAAACCAAATATTTAGATTTCCAAAAAACACAGACATAATTCATAGCCAGCCATCAAGCTTATCAAGAGGGGAAAAAATAAAATATTCTGTAGGTGCGACGATTATAGTCTGTTCAGGAACAATTGCCAGAATTCCACTAACCAATTTTCCCCGATAGTTTTCCATGAATTTCTGGTTCAGGAATCTTGTTTTGTTAGTATGTTTCATGATCGTATTTGCAATGAATAATGCCCACATGTGCTGATTCTACTGTGTCAGTTATATAAGTCAAAATATATTTTCATTCAGAATTTAATATAGCGGGGTTTGAGTTTACTGCCGATTTTGGATTGATTACATTACAAGCTTTTGACAGTTTTTGTTCCAGAACAGTTCTGAATCGTTTGTTTGCTGGTTATGAATAGGATACTGTTGCAAAATAACGCGGCTAATATGTAATTTAATTTCTAGCATCGAGCCACTATATTTTCCATGTGGAATACTTGAATACCGCAACATTAATATACAATACGCACGTATCTACATATTTATTGGCTAGTTACGAGTTTACTTTTAAATCTTCACATCTTTACTCGCCTGTGTTGGATTTCTTGCCAAGGCATAGTAACCAAAGTCCCCACTAATATGTTGCAAGAGATCGCCATCAGTTTGTCTCCAACCACGGTTCGGTATAGTTACATCCATTCGAACGAGGTCTGCATAACTGATATTCTCATTTAGTGGGTTACTTATAAGCGACCGTTATTACAAATTAGTCTAAGAACCGTCTTCGGTAGTTGAAATTAAGTTTGTACATAGTCGTAAAGATGAATCGTAAACTGTGCACGTTCTTACTTCCTGTATTCTTAGCTGCTTTTGGTGAGTGAATTATTTAAAAGAAAAAAAATCAAGTTTGACTTCAACGTGCTATTGTGCATCGAGTAGTTTCAAAACGTGGGATGGTTACTTCCAATGTTGTGCGATTATTATTGAGCAATTCGTGAGTGGTGAATGTTGTTGCTCTTTCTGCATAATTATCCAACGTCCGACCGTTGTTACTGCTTCAGCACAATTTCCGCTTGAATACAGGCGTAAAATTATGCAACTGATCCCATTTGAGATAGACATGAAATCGATAGTGAGGTGGAACGTATCTGCATGTGTGCTCTTATTGCAAAATTTTTTATTTATTGTGAAAAATTGTCTTTTGAATAATTTATTCAGTTGTTTTAGGTATTTTACTTTCGGTTATGTGAGTGTCTGGAACTAATCGTTCCGTGTATGCCGATGTTACTACTTTTTAAACTGACAACCGACTAATTTCAAGTTTTATCAATATACGAGTATATTAGGAGACCTATTCCGATTTGTGGTTGTATTTTTTTTAATATATTGTAGTATATTAGCATAAACTGATAACATATAAAACACCGTTTGAGTATAAAACAACTGATTTCGTGTTACATAAATGCCAGCCAGTGGTATTGGACTGGTTTTGCTACTTCACAAAGTTGAAGATCTTGAACTATTCTGCAAGCCAGTGATAAAGTAGTTCGGAATGAAGTATTTTTTTAATATGTAGCTATCAGTAATATTTTTATGAAATAATTCGAACTACTCGTAACCTGATTAAAGAGTTTTACTTTCTTATTAAAAAATTGATACCGTTGTAAGAATTACCGTAGACTATCCCAAATAATGCAAATAGGGAATATGTTCAAAAGTGATTGCGATATAGGAAATGATTCCATATTCAGGACTATGCCTTCTTCACTAAAGCCAAATGAATCCAATTTTCAATATTGAACATTAAGCCATTAGTGCTTGCGCATAGCGCGTCAACTACTCCTGCACGCCATCGTATTTTCTTGTGAGCAATAGGGTGCAACTCTTCAAATGACTTACCCAGCGCCTTACACTCTTTCACCACAGATCGACGTCATGTTATTTTAGGATCCCCTCTTGGTCGGCCTGGATTGGAAATGGGGTTCAATTTGACTGATTTTGGACAGCTGGCCGTATGCGCATTTAGCTTGGGTGATACGACGAGCGATGTCCTGTTCCATTCCACCATTTTCGGCAACAATACGATCGAAATTTACGACAACGTAATACAGTCTCTCAATCAACCTAAGGACGATGGTTTCAGTGCACTTCCAGTTTCTGATGCATGTACTTACGGAACTTGGTGAGAGAGCGTATCTGATCAGTTCATCACCCTTTTCATTTCCCGAAATTTTGACGGGGCCAAGAAACCAGTATAGCGCTACCTTGTTTGAGGAACCAACATCTTGTAGGGCATTCCGGCAATTACGCACCAGCTTGGATGTAACAGAACAGTTGCCTAACGCCATGATAGTTGTCTGGCTGTTAGTAAATACAGCTTTATTCTTGGAGGTATTTGACCTCCAGGCATCACTTCGCACACGCCTCGATGACATGCACTTCTGCCTGGAATTCAGTGGCCAGCCCTCTTATAGGTATATAAATTTCTTGGATAGGCCCCACTATATCAGCACCTGTACCATTAGCAGTCGTTGATCCGTTCGTGAATCATTTGATAGTATGTATATGGAAGCAGTGGGTAATGTTCCTCCAATCAGTTCTTTCTGCTCCAGATTGTGGTGGTTAAAAGCTAGTTGCAGAATGGTTCTTTCACAAGGTGGTCGGATAGTATGCTGGTCAGTCAGCTCTCACTAAGGCAACTTTCCTGTTCTGGATTCAGCTTAGTGTGAGCAACGCAAGCCTTAAGTCTAAAGATTGTCTTGTGCTTGCGCAGGTATATGCAGTGGTGGAAGGTCGAACAATACTTCTAGCGCTGCAAATGAGCAGGAGTAAATGACTTCGGTAGACATTGGACAAACAAATCTCTGAATTTTTCCTATTGTAAATCTGCCAGTTAAAACGTAGGCTCCTTTCCACTATCAAACTGCAGCATATTGTGGCATAAGTCTATCGATCGCCTTGTAAAGCCAGAGGAAGATGAAAAGCATCAAATTTTTTTGATATTTCTTTTCTTAGTAAATGGGACAACAACTGCCTTGAACCGGTTAACACGTATGCTATTTGCGTTTCACCTTTGCCGTACTATACACAATGCTGATTGAAGGACGTGTGATAAGACCTCCTCAAACTTGCCCTTAACGGTGATTACCAGATCATTGGCGTGTCCTTGAATGGAGAAGCCCAGTGATGTAAGTTTCCAAAACAAATTGTCAACCCAATACGAAGATTAGCTGGTAGGCAGTAGTTTCCAATCGACCCTTCTGAGAGCATTTGCCCCATCCATTTCGCTGTGGTGACGCGGACTCCCTTGGGCCTTCATGCGCCGTCAATGGCAGTAAATGAAATATTATTAAAGGCACCATCAATATGGAGGAAGGCACATAAAACAATTTTACTCCAGTCAGACAGACGAACTCTGCATTCTGTCTAGTGAAGCCGACTCTGAAGCTAATGTTACATCTTCTTTTTATTCACATTCTAGCTCACTTTGACAACGGCTTCGGCTGGTTTGTACTGCCTGAAATGAAAATCTACTCGGCTTCAACGACACAGTGAACTCCAAATCTGACTTTCAGTCCATCTTACCGTGAATTTCGCCTTAGGCAGTACGGCCGTGGACACGTGCAATAGAGCCATACGAATAGACGCCACATGCGGATATGGCGCACAAAAAATTTCACGTGACCATATGAACATCTGACATTGAGACATTACGAATTATGGCCATGAGGCCATATGACATTTTTTGAGCGCCATGTGGCGTCTATTCGTATGGCTCTATTGCACGTGTCCAGGCCCGTACTGCGAAATTCATGGTAAGATGGACTGAGAGTCAGATGTGGAGTCCACTATGACGTTGACGCCGAGTGAATTTTCATTTCAGGCAGTACAAACCAGCCATGTAGGTATTCACCATGTCTAATGTCAGACCGAAAACAGAAAAGACTGGTTAATTATCGCTTTTAAGAATGGTGTCTACCCCCCTTTTAAAGTGTCAAAAAGCCATATGGTATTAGGGCGTATCGCATTATGAGTAGCCACCGGTGGGAATACTTTACTTTCAGGTCATTTTAGTAAGTCCGATTACTTTTGCGGAGTCCCTAGATAAAGCTTTGTAAAGACACTTACAGCTACCAGAAGAGACTAAATGCTTGCATAATTTTGCAAGCACTTCCTTACTAAAGTTTTTAATGAGTTTATTGTTTACAGTGTATTAGTTCCACATATTACAGCAGCTGCTTGTTTGGGACTTATTTCTTTAAACTTTGCCTTTAAAATAACCCCGAAGTCAAGTGCTGTCGAATGAGAGCGTAAAAACCATTGAATTTCTGTTTACCAAATATATTTTTGGTAGCCGGTAGCTCAGCGCGTTGAGGCGTTAGTCTTATGTCTCATCAAACCAGTTTTCGTGAATTCGAGTTCCGCTGTGGTCAGTAATGTTTGTGTTGTCGTTCCGCAGTGGTGCGGGTAGTAACAATAAGCCATCGCCATTCCTGATTAGTCGCAAAATTGGGCTAAATGAGCAGGAGGTGTGCTAGGAAACGTGCACCTTCGAAAATCAGTTGTATGCTAAGCAAACGTTATTTAATACTTTCTAAAAAAAAGAAATAAAATTGTTTGAATCATCGGCAAATTTCGGACATGCTGTACAAAACCACTTCTTTTTAGCATGTAATCGTATGGTTAAGTTATTATCTTTACGCAATTAAGTACAATAATTAATGCATCGGAGTCTTACGCAACTTCTAAATACTAGTGCGTTTCTCGTATGCTGCAGAAATTTAGCAGCAGCTTATAAACGGGTAAAACCTAATTTAAACCCACTTCTCTTTCTTGTCATTTTGAATTTTTTTAATTTCATTTGGTTGACCAACTGGATTAATGGTGAATTGTAACAAGCGGCTCTGATTGTTTCAAGGAGAGCAGGTGTATTTATTTTCTTTTGTTGTCCATAGAACAGAAGTGATAGTTGACCGGTTATATCGCTCTTAATGGTATCTTTGGTATTGTATCTGATAATATAATTATTGGGTTTGGGAAAGGTGTACGTGTAAGGCATCAGCTGCAAGAAGTCAATTCGGAAGTGTTTGTTGTGAATAGTTAACCAGGCTGAATTGATCGGATTTGGCTTTTTGACATTCAGTTTAGCATTGAAAACAATATGATTGTTAAAAGGAAAGCAATTACAAATTTTGAGCTGTCCTAGACGGGTCGAATGCCAAAAAAAATAAACGAGTAGAGCTAAAAAAATTAAAATTTTCTCTCCGAACAAAATAGCTTACATAAGGTACGTGCTGTTACTTCCAATTAAAATTTTCGAACATTTCATAGTTCTACTTGCAGTATACGTGGCTCACTACTAAGTCTGCCCACCAAGTCTCATCCATGGGGACAAATCGCCGCACAAAATCGGTCGGATCCTGATTGAATCGGTGCAAAGATTGCTGCGAAAATCGTTTGCGCATTTGCTTTTGATCGGCATTCAGCAAATGCGGCAACCATCTTACGCAGAGCTTTCGCATCTCTAATTCTTTGTGCAAGATCTTTCTCACCCTTTCTTCCAATATCCCCACAGCCTCAGCAATATCACTCACTTTCATTCGCCTATAGTCTAACACGATATCATGCACTTTTTCGATGGTTTCCGTTGTGGTTGCGGTTTATGGCCGTCCTTCACGTGGGTCGTCTTCGAGGTACGTGTGACCACGTTTAAGTTCAGCTGCCCATTTTTTGAAAGTTGGCATCGAAGAAGCAGAGTCCCCGTGAACTTCGGATGAATTTCCTTAGGGTTTAATCCATCCAAAACGAAAAATTTTATGACCGCATGCTATTCAAGTTTCTCCATTTTAACGAAAAACACGTAAGACGTCTACTGCAAAAATTCGTGTAAACAAACTACCTGAGAGAACAAGTTGAAACTGGTCTTACAAACTAATGACACGTGCACCCAAGCAAGAAATATAAATTTTTGCTGATTGTAACGGTATTTCTGTGTTAGGCCAAGAACTTTTCACCTTACCCTCGTGCTTTTTATTTATGAATATTTTTCCATTCATGGATAATGGCCTCTTAATATGATTTGAAAGCTACTATAAAGTCTAGAACGAAACTTTTTCAGGATGACTGCAATCGACTTCTTGCAACTTAAATAACAGTTATTTGCATTCTGTCGCCCTTCTCAGTAAATAGAGTGACTACACTCTTATTAGTTTATTTATATTTTTGGGCCACTTCAGGGGATTTATTCTTGCTAAAGTCTATTTTCCGAGCCCAAAACTATCAATTTCGGTGATCCAACACGCGCTCAGTAGTATTTAGGCCTAGATTCTGAGCAGGCAGTGGCGGATTCAGAGGGTGGCCACGGGGGCCCGGGCCCCCTCCAAAACGGTTTTGGAATAATCGAGGAAATACTCAACAAATTTTATACAAAAGACAGAGAGTTTAAATTCCGATTTCTTTGAAACGTATTTGTCCATACTGCTTTAAAGCTTGGAAGTCGTCGGGCTGCAAGATATGTGCTTATGCGGATGACATTGCTATTGAAACATCTGGTTAATTTCTGGGTGTTGTTAGTAAGGTGATCTAGAGTGCCCTCTCACAACATCCATTTCGGCTGATAACTATGGGGTAAAAGTTAATCCGAACCAAATAGAGCTTGGTCTCTTTAGAAATGTAGGATGCTTCCATTCGAGCTTTCCGTACTGCATGGGGCGATCCCTTGATCATTCGACTTCATGTCACTGATCAGTGGTTTACCTCAGGACACGCTGCTTTTCTGGAAAACGCAAATATTCCGACAACGACTGACTACACCTCAACCAAATATGTGATTGGCAAGCATTTTGTCAGCCGGATAAAATTACGCAGCCAATGGGAAGAGAACGCCGTTCTTTGGATCCCATTTCTTCTTCCCCCTACTGGATGACTTAGGTAAATTTGATGATGATAAAATTCACCGTTTTATTGGAAGTTCTTTCTAGGTCAATGATTAGATTGACGATTGATTGGCGATGAGTCTCTATTGATAATAGAATAACCCTATTTCAGTACTACGGTAGGCACAGTAGCTCTTGTACAGGGTGGCGCAAAGGAAACGAAGTGGTTTGAATAATCTATAATTCCTTTATTTTTGAATCAATCGAATTTCTTTTTTTTTCTTAGTACACTTCATAAATGGGGAATTTTGTTAATTTAAACGTGAAAAAAAAACTCGCGTTAGTGGTGCCCATTCTCAGCTTAACATTGTCGCGGTCTTTCTAAAACATTTTCCAAGAATTTTTTCAAGATTTCAGGTATCGCTAAAAATTCTTCTCGAATATTATTTTTTAGTTGGAGTATGGTCTGGTGTATGTGTATGGCATATGAATAAGGCACAAACCATACCCCAACTAAGCAATCATATTCGAGAAGAAATTCGAGCGATGCCTCCAGAAATTTTGAAAAAAATCATGAAAACGTCGCAATTTGCAAAGCTAAGAATGGGCACCACTTACGCGATTTTTTTTTCACGTTCAAATTAACAAAATTCCCCATTAATGAAGTGTACTAAGAAAAAAAAAGAAATTCGATTTATTCAAAAATAAAGGAATTATAGACTATTCGAACCTCTTCGTTTTTTTTGCGCCACCCTGTACCTTACCTTGGTTCATGGTTTTCTATGTTCATCGTTACATGCTTCTCTCCAATAAGAAATGCGTCGGGGCTTTCATTCCTTTTGAGTACCGAACGATGAGTAAACATGGATATACTACCCTTACCTCTCTAAGGGACAAAGTCGGTCCCCCTCCGAACTCGATTTCTAGATCCACCATTGTGTGCAGGCCACATATTTCGAACAAAGTCGTTGTTAATAAATGAAACTGAGTGAAATGCTGAAAGTGACTTTGAAGATAACATGAATATCTAATGCACAGAATTTATTTTAAGTAAAGTTAATGTTTTTCTCTTTTTAATATACCTTCTCCATAAAAAAAAGTTCAATTTTTTGGACCAAGGTCTCGAGATAAGTTAGCATCATCATCTTTATTAGATCGTGACGGTGTGTTTTGGACAGAGGTGTGTGATCAGCAACACGCTCAACCGAGTTATTTACCCCAAATGATGATGATTTGGATTTGCCTTAACCCCTTGTGGGGCATAGCGCACTAACTACTCGTATGAGGCATAAAGAAATTATCTTTAAGAGGCAAAGTTGACGTTTCGGTAGCATATAACAGGTTTCGGATGATGCATGTTGCTGGGATACACATCCTGCCCATTTAGTCGCCTTCTATGACAAGCCGGGAAAGGCTGTAACTTATTCTTACACCCCACAGCCCAGGGCTTTTTATCGAAGACTACTGCATTCAGTAGGATACGAACCGGGACTCAGTGCATACAAAGTCAACGTGCTAACCTGCTGCTACCTTCTTCATAGTTTTAAGAACATTTCTCATTTCTGCTATCGAATTGCATTTATTTGCTTATCCTGTATACTATACTGGAACTTTCGTAAACAAACTTTCTTTTCCATTTCCCATTTCCACTTACTTCTGGATGAACGGCCAGGATGAGGAAATCCAAGTGATTCTGGAAAATTGGGATTTCATTTCGGTACTGAGTGATATTCAAACAACTTGTTCGTATCTCATGAACCATATATGCATGGTTCATGTTGACTGCAAATATGCCCATGCATACATTTATTAATGCCTCTAAATCTCCTCATACGGATATTATATGAATGTCAGCATGTGCAATTCATCTTCAATTTGGATTTAAGCTCCGTACGTTGACGACAATGTCGCATATTGTTTGCTGAAACTTGGTGGAACCATGACAAACTCTCACTTTCACCCATCATCAAAGAAACTGTGCTCATACTACATACTTCACAGTCAACATGTTTGCGCTTCATGATGACAACGTAATGTTATGTATGCTATGTAGCCACGACCAGGAAATGGTACACTGTAGCAGCATCACATATGCATTCAAAACCATGAAGGCTGCGGAAACACTTTTGATAGTATCGATGACTTTAAAGTGTTTCTTTTTTTTTTTTAATTTTTTTTAAGAAAAGGCTTGTTTGATAATTTTTCCTAAGACGGAATGCTTCTTTTTGTAAATGTACATTTCGGACACTAGTTGTGCCCTTCCTCAGTATAGTTCAACAACAAATGCCTATTTTCAAATAAAAAAGAAGTATCAAAATAATTTTCTATTAACTTTACTAATTAAAATACACAGAATTACTCTTATTAGAAAAACCCACGAACAAGACTTTTCTTTTGTGTATATCTAAAGGTGCGTTCACACCTAGAAAATATTTGGCAAAAAATGACAAATATTTCGCAAAGAACGGCTAATATGCACAAAAATGCTTGTTGCACGTGTGAACCGATAACATATTTTTTCTGTTTGTATTTCCATGTGAACAAGGGACAAAACTGCATTGCCACATTAATCTTTTTGGACAAATATTTGCGTTGTGTGAACGCACGTTAAGTAAAGGCGAGGAAAACATCGACTACAGAAGATTTTGTTGTGTTTCGATCATTTAAACTATATTAGCTATTTTCACTTCAGTCCAAGTGGCGAAAGCCCACATAGCTCACACCGACCTTTTCCGAATTTTTACAATAAAGTAAAAGATGTCTTTCAGGAAAAATCTAAACCGATATGTTGCTTCATAGTGCCATTCCTCTGTCATTATACCTTTGTACACACAAGTAAGTACTTAAGTTATGGTACTCATCTTGATGGCAATCTTCAGCTCACTTGAACAGACCCCTCTGGGAAGTGTTTGCCATATGGAACTTGGCATGTTCCATGGCTTCGAATCTCAATGACCTTTTAGCGTGGCTCATCAACGAGTGGAATCCAATCATTAAAGCCACAACGATTAGCAGAAATTATTTTGCCGAAAAATCTTTTCAATTCGTTCAAAACAGAGTGTGAACAATGTCAAACGTTATCCGTTTTAATGGTGATTAGTGTGAAAGTTTTATGAAAAAGATGCTTTCGATTTGCACAATGCAAATAATTTTTACATTTAGCTTCAATGCGCATTTAATCGTGGTGAAGATACCAGTTATTTGAAGAAGTAGTTAGTTTCCTGGAACGGAAGTGACTAGTGAAAATTATAGTATTTTGAAGATTGGTATTGCATAAGTTGTATTAGTTGACTTCATGCAATTTTATTATGTAAGTGTGGCGAAAATCTCACCAAGCTTTGGTGGTTGTAATTCAATGCAATGGTCAATACATTTTTCGTAAAAAATAATTTATTATACAATACATACTCCGATTTAGAGTTGCCACATGAAATACGAGTACATGCAATTATAATATGTATTTGAATTTTGATGACGACAACTTCCAAACACCTTACCCAATATTACTAAATTTTCATGTCGCTAGTTATATTTTGTCGAAAGCTACCGTGTGGTTTTCCCTGTGAAAAAAAAAATCAATATACCTTATACTACCTATATTATAGTGTAAGTTAAAATGTACTATATTATGTATCACATATCATTTTGATTTATGATTTTTTGATGCGGCGTTTGATTTTTTTTTGCATAAGCCAAAGTATTCGAAATATTCAAGGAAAACTGTAAACCACCTTGAACTTCCGGGCCGTCTATCAATGACGTTTAAGCTTATACAAAACTGTTCCCAAGAACTGTGCAAATTCCAAAACTGCACGATTTGTTTCCGCATTTTCCGTTTATTGGCTGAACTTCCCTACAAACTTATAATCACAAAGTAAACCGGACGTCATCGCAAAAGCAATTAATTAGCTCGTCATCGCATCCATCGCTAACGCAATTAAACCATCGCAAAAGTCATAAACCACTGCAATTCGCATCTATCGCAAAGGTAATTACGACCCGTACTCGCATCGAATCACAAATAATTAATGTTTGCATTTTGCTCATAGCACGCACTTCACACAAATCTGAAGAAAATCGTTAATTAGTACCATGTTCGTGATCGAGTTAGTGTTCGACAGTCTGTGGCCGGGGTTATTGTATGTTTGGTCCTACGGAGCGTATAAGCTGCGCTTTACAACTGTCGTCTCTCGAACTCTGAACTGAAATGTGTGGGCAACTACTGATTTGACCTATTAATTTCATACTATACAGGGTGTCCCACTTTAAGATCGCCATAGGACTAGGTCATATTTCACGCTCTATTTGTGGAAAAATGCCGCCAAAATGAACACTCTATCTTCTATCGTTACAGAGCTATTACATTTTTCTCAATTCTTGTCAAAAAGTCAAACTTTCTAGAGAAAACTCCAATTTACCGGTTCGATTTGCAGATCGATGGTAGCACCTGATGAGTAATGATCTGTCGGCGGTACGAAACCCGAGGCCGAAGGTCCCATTACACCTGAACCTTGATGCGAGCGCGAGGACAAATGAGCCGCCTGCCAACCATTCCATCCTTGCCGCCTCATTTTTTTTATTCTCCATTTTTACCTCCCCTGTTTGTGTTGTCTTCCCCAGGTCTATGAATTTTTATTAATACGTAAAGGACAGGGGCAACGAGCAGCGAAAACCCCGCCCACGGCTTCCGAACTGTTGTTGAGGGGCCTTTTTCTTACCAGATGGCACGGCCCGACCTTCACGGTTAATATGCTACCTTAGGCTCCATCCCCACGGGCATCTTGGGTCGCCCACCAAACCATCAATTACAGATCATAAATCGAGGAAGGTCATTTGCGCTTTAATGGCAGTGGTCTCTATGTATTGAAGGTCTGGGAAAGGAATTGGATCATGGCTGATATTTCGTCTGATTAGGACGGCTGTACCTCTTTCCCTACCTATCATTCTATCACTCCTGTATAAAATGTAGTTTGGTTCTCGGAAGTTGTTTCCAAGCTTCAGAAATGTCTCCTGGATGTGCATGATGTCAACTTAATACTCTTGTAAAAAGTTTATCAGCTCACCCTGTTGTTGTTGGATGGAATTGGCGTTCCATGAAACCACAGATACACTATTGATAGTCACCTTAATGTTAGGGTTGGGCTGGGAGTTTTTCTAAATTCTGGGCTTCAAACAGGCCCTGAATCATAGTTGCCATCATCTGCTCCATCACTTCCCGGTATTATGTCTGCATTTGTCCAAAAAAAGTCTGAACTTGACCGGAGCTCAGGATTGTGTCTGGGATGGGTGTAGGTTGGATGTTTTTCGGTTGGGATAGTCGAAGTAGACGAAACCACAGCGACCCTTACCGTCTGTGAAAACGACTTTCCGCCGAAACTGTCTGGGTGCTCACCGCCGCAGTTACCCCATTTCGGTTTCTCCTCTGCTTTCAGAGTGCAGTTTTTGAAAAGGTGGAGGCCATCACATTTCACGCACTGCGGTTGGGTGTTGCACTTATTGTCTGCGGCCCCGAATTGTTGGCAATCGTGGCATTGGGACTATCCACTTTTCGATCGCTGAGCTTCTACTTTGATGCTGGAGAGTCCGCAGATGCCAGTGATGCTATATATATCGATCTCAGTTCTTTGGAGGAGAACTTTGGCCAATTTGGACCTTTCTACATTTTGAATTTGAGTTTGAAGCACTCAATGGGACGAAATTCGTGCACTTCAAGGTCCTCTTTGATTTCTTCTGGAGAGATATCCTCCAAGCCGCATATAATAATATTCAAATTTTTCACCTCCGGGAGCAGATAGGTGATATTTTTTATCAGTCAACTCCCAGTGATCGTTAGTTATCCCAGGGGCTATATGGATTCCAAAACAGGCCCTATTGGCAGTTGGATACCTCGTCGTCCATTTCTCAGGTTCCCTCAAAATATTGAGAACCGGTTTGTCCTTAACGGCTTCTTGCGTTAGAGATGTAGGGGGCATATGGCATTAGCCGGGTTTGAGGGCTTGGTGGCGTTCGGTATCACAGTTGATTTCGGAATTGACTTCCTTGTAGTTAAGGTTTCTTTGGAGCCGGGGTATTGGTTTTCGGGGATGCCCGCCATCCTCGAAAACCAAACTCCCCGTCCGTATCCTCAGTCATGTATAGAGTACTACATAAGAGTCGTCAGTGGTCTCCTCGCTATTATGCGAGGACGTGCTGAGATCCGTCTCCATGTCTTTGTCAAATGACGTAGACGAACTGGATTAACTTTTGGCTTTCCATTTACGCTTGCTAGGCATAGCCATTTTCTTCTTACACTTTTCGTGCAAAGTTTTGTTTTCAGGAGCTAACATTAGCTCGTGAGAGAGTTTCATGTTTTCATTGACAATTCTATCCAATTTCTCCATCATCTGCGCCATTTGTGCTGAGAGCTCAGCTACCTGGTCAGAACATTTGTTATTGGCTGCACTAAGTGCAGCTATTGTCGCGTCCTTGTCGAGTACAGGGGTAAACCACTGTTAGTTAAATTAAAAAAAAAAATCCAAATTCATAGCGCATTGGGATAATTTTTGGAACTTAGAAACGGCGCCGCCTGTCATTATTCAGACAGAAAATTCGAAATTTCTTGCTTTTGACAAGCCCCAGGTGTTTTTGGCTATAACTTAAATTCCACAAAAAAAATGTCGGTAGCAAAACTCAAATTCGTAATTAACACAACAACAAAAACAGACGGGAAAAAATTACACCACAATTTGCTATAGAAAAGCTACTGGTGACTTAGCTATCAGAGATATGGCGATTGTAGTAAAAATCAAATATGTCTCAGGGCGTTACTTAAAATGAGACACGGGTTGGGAGGATAATATAAGTTGAATAATAAACAAAACAAACTCTTTAATAA
The DNA here is from genome assembly GCA_964017055.1 of Chloromyia formosa. Taxonomy (NCBI): domain Eukaryota; kingdom Metazoa; phylum Arthropoda; class Insecta; order Diptera; family Stratiomyidae; genus Chloromyia; species Chloromyia formosa. The sequence continues at coordinate 141,253,776 of OZ024813.1, forward strand.
CCTTCTATAAAATATGGCAGAATATTACTGATTAAAATTATTTATTTCAGCCGCCGGAGTACCAACTTGTCCCGAACAACATGGAGTTCAAGCCTATGGACATCCAGAACGATGTGATCAATTTTTCTTGTGCACGAACGGAACCCTGACTGTGGAAACATGCGAAAACGGATTGCTTTTTGATGGCAAAGGCGCTGTGCACAACCACTGCAACTACAATTGGGCGGTAGATTGCAAAAAGCGTGTTTTCGATCGTGAGATATATTAATACTTCTACATTGGCCACCAGAAAATATTAATAATTCTATTCAACAGCAACTCCAATCTCAACTCCGGGATGCGAATACCAGTTCGGTATATACCCAATCTCCAATGAATGTTCAACAAGCTTCGTGAAATGCGCCCATGGAGCACCAATTCAAACTGAATGTGAACCTGGCTTGGCCTATGATCATCGCATCCACGCTTGTAATTGGCCCGATCAGCTCATTCCTCTGTGCAATCCAGAAGGTAATATCTTCGATAATGAAACATTTACGCTAAGGAGGTCGAATAATAAATGAAATTTGATTTTCAGCTGTTGTCGGATTCAAATGCCCAACTCGTCCACCACCAAACTACAAGTCAGCAGCTTTCTGGCCATTCCCACGATTCGCTGTCCAAAGTGATCCACATCGTTTCATCACATGTGTCGAAGGATGGCCACGTCTCATCTCATGCGGAGATAACTTGTTTGACTCTAATGAACTCTCCTGTCAAGAATAAAAGCTCGCGGCACTGCCATGATATCTCAGAGCGCAAAGAAAATCTCTCTGGACGTCCAAGAAAAAATCTAAGAAAATAATTGCAAAAACACACTTTTTTTAATTTATTTAATGGAGGTGAGAAAAACGGTCCCTAGATGGAAAGTGATGGGCGACACGTTAGCGCATCTTTGTTTGATACTCAAAGTTACCACAATGTACTCCACAAATAATGTATGTTACCATTTATAATGAAACTTAAATTAAAATAATTTGACACAGCATTTTTCATTAATTTAAGTAAAACTTTATTTAAAATATTTATATTCCCTGCCGAGCAGCTGGAAGTGAACTAACAAATTGCTGTTTCAATTTTATGAATCCGAATTTAATCGAAAGAATACTTCACGTATTCTCGAGTTTTATTCACATTCTCAAAGCTAAAATTCACCAGAAATCGGAAAACTCTACCCGATTGTTCCCAACATTCAGAGCCGCAGAACTGATTTTACTGACCCGATTTCGGGGGGTTACAATTCAAGTGGCTACACTTTTATCCCGGACTGAGGTGCGTTGCGGTCATATTCAAAAGTGGGCAAGGACATCCAGGAAAACTCAGTGAAACAATGTTTTACCACAAAGCCGATTACGAGCTGTGGTGGACCGATACGATGTTCCAGAGGAAAAGTCCTCACAGCGTTACGAGTACATAACGTTATATTCTGAAATGTCATACAGAATAATGAACAATGCATAGGATTTAGGGAATTGTCCCTTGCCGGTGCATCCTGTTTGCCGAACTGTAAGTTCTGCAACACCAGTTTGTATGTACATATTCGAATGCTTGACGGCGACAACAACAATTTAGTCTTCAATTCGGATACGTCCTTGCACCTGATATATGTTCGCTATGGAATACATAGAGCAGATAGCACAGAAAAAAAGCTCGTTGAACAAAGGATGGTCCAGAGGATTTGTTTTTTGTACGAGGGTATCAAATTAATTTGTTCTTGTAAGGAGTCCCATTTACCTGTTTGAGTTTCTATTTTTCAAGTAAAAATTGGATGCCTAGTCTATCTAGGCAAGCAAGCTATTGTATTAAGTATACCTCATTGTACGAGGTTGTGTGGCTGCTTAAAATAATACAGGGTGTCCCGATTCAATCTCACTCACCAGGTGATGTAGAGCTGTGTCGGTGGACTTTCCTGATTGGTAGGCAAACTGTCTATCGTGTAGTGGATTCCTCTTGAGAAGAGTTTGACGTATATGTTCGTCAAGGATCTTTTCCATCGCTTTCAGCATGAACGATGTTAAGCTGATTGGCCTGTAGGATTTAGGGTCGTCCTTTGAGCGATTGCCCAACTTAGGGATGAAGACTACCTGCGCTGGTCTCCAAGCGACAGGAATGTATCCCAGTGCAAAGCTACCCCTGAAAATATCCATGAGGTATGGAGTCAATGCTTCCTGTGCCTTTTGAAGAAGGCCGGGGAATATTCCGCTAGTACAATACTAGGGTATTTGAATGGACTAAATGAGTCGATGGCGCATTTGACTTTATCGGAAATGAAGATGGTTCTTGCAGTTTTCCAATCAGGCGGACGTGCCCTGTGTAGAGGACCCGAGATAGGAGGGCGATACTCCCTCCTAGGATCAAACTTCCAGGGAAATGCGTACTCAGCAAAAGTTTACCAGTATCCTCGGCATCAATTGTAATTCCACCGTCCGTTCTTTTAAGAGTACTTATCTGATCAGTGCCCTTTTTAGCCAAAATCCGATATAGTCTGGCAGCCTTGTTAGTGCTATCAATATCCTCACAAAATTTGGACCACGAGTGTATTTGCAGACCGGATCTTGTTGTTATATTCCGAAAGTGAGGTTCGATATGCCTCCCACTCACCGGATCTTCTTGCTCTGTTAAAGAGCCTTCTGGTGGTTTTCCTTAAGCAAGAGAGTTCAGAATTCCACCAGGTTACTTCAGGTTACTTCCCTTTTATCCTTGATGGGGATGGTGTTGGTGATGGCACAGTTTGCTTCGTAGGAGGCGACTATTGCATTGGTAACGCTGTTCACAAGGCAGTCCAGGTTTTGCCATCTCGAAACTGTCCTATCAACCATCGTTAAACATTCCTGCAAAAACGAGTTATAGTTAGGCCAATTCATTTGCTGTGGAATTCGTCTGACACAAGGTTCTGATGCGTGCAAACCAAGATCAAATCGAATGTGGCTATGATCGGGAAACGAAGGTTTATCCGAGACATGTCACTTCTGTATCCAGCTGACCGCCAGATGGCTACCAAAAGTAATGTCGAGCACCTCACTTCTAGATTTCGTAATAAAGGTGGGACTGTTGCCTCTATTGAAAATATTTAAGTCCAGGCTTGTAATTAAATCAAGAAGATGCTCACGTCTAATGTTAGTTCCGTGTTGCCCCACGCTATATGGTGTCGGTTTTCGTTGCAGCCGACCAAGAGAAGCGACCTGTGGTTGATGATGATGATGAACCCTTGATTGTTGGTTTGTTACGGTTTGAGTAATCGAGTTAAGTTTAACATGAAAGCGATAGTTCTTGTTGATTGTCCTCATACGGCACTTTCATTTACTGTTTAAAAAAGTTGATGCTAAAATTTGGTTGTTCCTACTTATACCAGACTTGAAGTTAATAAGATCAAAAGTATAATTATGAAAAACGAATAGCTTCTCTGATACGTGGTATAATGGCTCGTCTAATGTGTGGTCTAATGGGTGATCTAATGGGTGGTCTAATGGGTGATCTGATGGGTGGTCCAATGGGTGGTCCAATGGGTGGTCAAATGGCTAATGAATGATCTAATGCGTGGTCTAATGTATGGGCTAATGCGTGGGCTAATGCGTGGTCTAATGCTTAGTCTATTGGCTGGTCTGATGTGTGGTCAAATAGGCGATCTTATGGGTGGTCTAGTGCTTTGTGTAATGACTGGTCTGATGCGTGGTCTAACAGGTGGTCTAATGGGTGGTCTAATGCGTGGCCTAACGCAGGTAGTTGGTCTAGCGTCCAACAATAGCCTTATGACGCTATATAACTTTAAAATATATATTTCATTTCTCCTCTGATAGTTGGGGAAAACTACTAAGCTTGGGATAAATCAAGTTGCAGCATTCCTAGTTGACCGGGCGATGCATAGCGGTTCGTGGCGTTGACCAACAGTGCGTTTTAAACTGAAATGATTTCGCATTCTCTTTGCCAAGGCTCGGAAAATACTCAATTGTTTTCAGAAAATGCGTATTTGTTTCACAAAAACTCTAAATATCTAAAGAACGGTGAGTCGTACAGATGTGATGTGAGACATCTCTCATTCGAGTCAGCATAAAAAAGTCTCTATGTACTTTTGTATTGTATACTTTTAATTTTTCAAGGAACGAAAGTTACATAATTTTGTCGGAAAAAAATGCACTTTTGTCCCATTGTGCATCGGATTAAAGTCCTACTGACAATAAATTTCTAAAATTTCCAAAAGTGCCAATTAAAAGCTATTATTGTTTCCTAATTTCTTTCCAATGATATTTCAGGAAGGTGAATGCGTCTTTTTCAACTCAATTTAAATCTTCACATAATGTTAACAGTTATCACATTCTGTGGAAACTTTTCTAACATTCCTCATAAAATTTGCATTTTTGATTACGCTCCCATTACCTTGATATGAAATTGCACGGATGAATTGTTTTTCCTCAATACGGCTCCAGTTCGTATCGCATCTAATGCTAAGCGAGAGTACATAGATTTCCCCGAATAAACTCAACTTTTAATGAAGGCTTAAACTAATTAAATTCATTAGAAGATGAATAAGCCACAGCTACTTTCTTAAGTGCTCTTCTTTCACTAGGACGAAACAGGATGGTTTCGACGTTGAATTAGCGTCCGCCAGAAAGTTCAGAAAGCACTAATGTGAGAACGGGTACTTTGACTTCCTGTTTTCATGTCCCTTTTGTCTGTACGGTATTTATTCACCTTTGAATGGGCTTACAGTCAATTTTAGAAGTTAAATAGCTTAGACATTTCAGGATAGAGCTCTGTGTTGGGTTATCTTCCGCGCTGATGGTATAGGATGTTGGAGTTCTTTCAGCCTGTAGCACTTTTAGACCTTGTGCGAAGGTAGGGTGGTTCCGGTTCTATGATATAAATTCTGATAGAAATCATGGTAATTTTGTACCTTGCGACTAGTTGTAGGGTTGCTAATATTATTCCAAATAGGCGAGAATTTTCAATTATGTACTTACTAGAGAAAAAATGCTGCCAAGGAAAAAGAGGGGGGCGCAGTCATGTTTCGATGTGGATATGTCAATATTTATTATACTTGCTGTTAGAGTTCGCTTCGCTCGCTCTCTCATCTTGTGCTCACTGCGCTCGCGTTGTTCGCTTACAACTTGACATCGTTTATTTTTATCATACATAATAGCTAATCTTCAGGCAATCAAAAATCTCCGTTAGAAGCAGTGAGTTCACCCGCCAACGTCATCGGCAGGGTTTCGTCTGTGGATTTTGGGATTCTTGATAGAGACTCTTGTTGGGGATACTTAATAACCACGACTGTGGATACTAATTTAGAACAGGCTGCGGGTTGGCATAAAAGATTCCAAGTGCTGCGCTGTAATTATGAGCATGGGCTGCAATTTTCCTATTTCTAGGAGCAGAAGCACAATAAAACAGAGAAAGTGCAAGGAATGCTTGATAAGAAATTTCATTCTCACCCAGATTGGCTGGAGGACAAAGCCATGTTGAAATTAAATTAAAATGAGTCCCTTTGTAAACTCCAAACTGGATGAGAAAATAACTTCAGTGCCGAACGAATGTCTGCAACGACAGAAACATAATATCAGTTTCTACCTTAGGGTCATACATTTCAAAGAATTTCATTTATGTGGTAGTTCATACAATTTGTCGCAACTTGGAAACTAAAATAACTTATAATTTCCTTCCAGAAGTGCTCTCACTTCTGGAGGGAAATTACAAGTTATTTTAGTTTCCAAGGTATGCACTCCTTTCAACTTAATGGTGAAGATTAGTGAAGACAATAAAAAACCAGTGAAAAAAGACTTCGAGCATTCGGACGTTTGGATAGTCGTACCATATCAGCTAGCCAATTTGAACAGTTACATATGAAAGACTGCATTCGATTTTTTTTAGTCGCTTGCGCGCTCAGTCGCACGCTTATCGCTCGGCAATCTGAACGCGGCCTTACTCTTTGCCGTCCTAGAAACCGAGAAACAAAGGCAATTTGCACTATCCCAAATCTTCTATATGCTAACGAAACCTCAACTATTGGCTGACGCGCTATTTCCTACTAAGGGTTAAGGTAAAGTAGTGTGTAATTGATTTTTTTTGTTTTAATTGTACTCGTTGTTTTTATATTTATTAGAATCAGTTTTATACATATGATATAATGCATACATTATTTAAAAAAAAAAGAAAAACACAATGTTAACTCTAGGAATCTATAAATCGCTCGAGGTTAATAAAAATTTAAAATTTACATTATACTACTCTATGCCACACTGCTTTTTTTCGAAATTGTAGCCTGGAATTATAAACTGCACTTTTCCTGCTGAAATTAACTTTTCCATTTTAATTAAAACTTTAAAACTTTGAGGTATGTCATCATTACGCAACCAACCAGTAAAATGATGTTCCTTTAATAAACTTGTTCCGGTAAATTTATCTGTTCATTAAGGTACTATAACCTCCATAGCAATGACTAGTAACGAGTGTTACACTTCTTTGCTGAGGTTAGCTTGGTCTTTAAAGGCACGTCATCATCCTCATCGTTGCGACCATAATCGATAATATGCTCGTCAGTTTTAGTCAGGACACCATCTAAACCATTTGAGCTTGAAATTGGAAAAGTAATTAAGACAACCCTCTGGCTGTTGGCTGCAAAATTAATTTTCTGATGAGAAATTGAATCTCGACTGCAAAACTAAACTCCAGGTCAATATGGAGGACGGGGCATGGTTTTATTTCGTTTACAAGGATGCTTGTTGGATGTAATGTCCTGCGGGCGTGTAACACCACCTAATGGGAAATGCATCCGCTTATGTCTGAAATGAAGCATCATTGCCCTAGAAGTACGAAGTTCAATAAAACGAGTATTTCGATATTTAGCGTATTGGGCATTACCCAAATATGTAGTACTTGATTGGAAATGAACGCAAAGAGAATACCAGAAATTTATTTATTTTTTGCTACTCCCTATTTGCTCGTATTTAACGATTTTGTAGTGGTGGAAATTTTAATTTCAGCTTTCAATCTAGTGTTTCTTGGATGTTATATTTTTGGTGGCTAGGGAGCCGATTGGTATTCACTTGGCAGAGCCGTCGCTTATACGTGGTCCAGCTAACCCAGCCATTTGGCTATGAATCATCCGCTTTGTATAAAAGCATTTCGTCTTGATTGAGATATTAAAAATGACATTGGTCTTCATATCTGTGCTAATTTCAGAGCGCTGCGATTAGCCATTGATGTAGCTCTACAGAAGAGAGAGTTAGAAGGAAATGAAAAAGAGCGAGAGAAATGAAGTAATTCGGCGCAAGTATGGAAGTAGGAAGGGGGATGTAAGCTTGACATCTCATGTGTCGGCTATATGGACCGGGCGGGTGTTGCGCGGTATAAATACAAAATGGAATGTTATTGTTCACAAAGGAGAAATGTGAGTTTGACATCTCTTGTGCTTCTATATGGACTGAGCGGGTGTTGCGGGTAGAGGGCGTATGTCTCTTTGTTTACTTTTTACGAGTGGAGTTACAATACTTCAAATAGTTTAGTGTTGAGTATATGTGGATTGCTTCTCCATAGATTCTCTATGTGTTGCTCATACAGAAAAATACTAATTTCAACGTTTCGGAATGACATGCAAGGTCGTTTCGCTTACAAGCTACTCATGTAGGCCCGTTCAGTACTTAGATTTCAGCATCAGTACCAGTATTACAAGCGGTTTCGAGGTTTTTCAGGTACTCCTTCACGAGCACCAGTACCGGTTTTTCGAGCACTGTTTTTTTTAAACTAAGAATTTGGTGTAGAATTACGAGTTCCATGAACGGATTACTCATCACGTAAAAATATATATTTCGTATTTCGTTCCGTGAACGCAGCAAACGTATCGTAATTCACTTTTATGTTTTCCCTCAGGGTCCGATCCCTCATTCGATTGCAAGGAACCGTTCGTGTGAGCACAAATTTTGAAAGCAAAATGAAAGTACAATAAATAATACTCGTAATAATAAGCCAGACCGAAGCTTCGCTTCAGAGAGTATAAAATGGCCCTCTCGAGCCATCTACCAAAGCTAGAGCTTTTCACGTTTATTTAATCACGAGTTAAAGATACATTCAATTATTGTACATTTATAGGCGGGCTAGGTGTTCTCTTGGTCGGATCACGTCTATTTTCAATACCAACAAATATTTGCAGTATAATCTACAATAGTTATCATACTGCAAATATTTGACCAAAAATTCAAGGCTCTACCTTCATTCTATGGAAAGATATCGTGCGAGCGGACAGACAGACAGACATGGCTAAATCGAATCAAGAGGTGACCCTGAATATTTATATTTATATATATATGCATTGCTATACCTCTGGAGCCTCCTTTAAGGTGTTACAAATTTTTGTCGTGTCAGAAACAATAGACCCTATACAAAGTCTAGGGTATAAAAATATAAAAAGGATGTTTATTGGTAATTCTTTTTCTTAATAACTAGCAAAACATGTTTTGGGCTAGTTCTACTCTGTAAAGGTGCGTTTCGATTAAACGAAATCATTCGGGATTTAAGCTTGTAAGTAAGTAAGCTTGGTCATAGTGTTCTCGATGTGATATATGTAAAGCATTTGATTTACACCACATTCGGCCCCCGGGAAGCGGTTTTGTTTCACAGTTTGGAGATGTGTTCCTGTTGAGCACATACAATTGTCGAAGAGTTCCAACCCTTCAGTCTACTATAAAGGCGGAGGTAGGAGTATAAAGACCTGGATACCATCTGCACTCATAGTAATACGTTCAACATTGCAAACACTTCCGAATAGCGAACTGATTGGTTCCTCCAATTCAAAATATTGGACGATTGAAGAGTCTCCCCTCAGTCAGTCACGTAAAAGTGCTATCTGAATTCGAGTTCATGTGCATTTCACACGCAATACACTAACAAAATTATTCCTGAAAATATTCCATTATATTCCTCTTCTTGCTTTGCAGAACCGTAACACGCAGTTCGGCAGGATCAAAACGAGTGTGGCATATTTTTTTTTATTTTTTTACTTGTGGCGTTACTTCAGCTTCTAAGCTTGCCTTGGGGTTCTTTAACTAGTGCTGTAGAAATTTATAAAGATGTTGTAAATTTCCATGAGTTCGGCAGGATAAAAGTGAGTGTGGGCTTGGTTTTTAAAATTTTCATAATTATGACGTCACTTTATGTGTGAGTGGCGGATGAAGGACACCAACACCCAAGAGTTCTGAGTTTGCTTTGAGGTCCCTTATAAAGCGCTATGAAAATTTATGAAGATTTTGGAAATTACGACGGGTTTGGCAGGACCAAAACGAGAGTCTGGTATATTTTTCAAATTTTCATGCTTGTGACGTCACTTGTGGGGTGACTGGAGGATGAAGCACACCACCACCCAAAAGTTTTGAGCTTGTCTTGGGGTCTTTTAAGGAGTGCTGTTGAAATTTATGAAGATTTTTATAATCCGATGAGTTCGATAGTGTCAAATCGAGTATTTGGTATTTTTTCAGATTTTCATCCATATGACGACACTTTAGGGGTGAGTGGGGGTGTGTAAGCACCGCCATCTTTGGTGGCTTCACTCTACTAAAATACTAGCACAACAAAAAACGTATACTCAACCTATGAATCCCGATTAAAAGGCCAGAAATTACCTGAAATGTTGTCATTTGACAACCACTTTACAGTCACTTTTGGGAGTTTCCGCTGAATTCACCGGCCTAGGGCTTAGTTCCAAGGTAGTGCTGCACCATTCACATTAGCCAAATTGCCGGCAAATGAGTGAAAAATGCGGGATTTCCAGTTTCGCACTTTCATAGCCACACTTATGCCTCGTGCACCTTCGAGCAGTTCATTTTGGCCGGTAGTTTACGGCACCTTGCGTTTTTTCCACTTTCACATGTCATTGACAAGCACTACTTTCAATTACACTTAAAATTGCGGCACTAAACTCAATTTTACGTACGAAAATTACGAAATTTGTACAAAGTCGACCGTACGCGTTCTTCACTTTGTTTACATATGGTTCACTGTTTGTCATGACGTCATTGCTTTGATAGTCCAGCCTGTTAGTAAAGATGGCGCTGGTGTAAGTTACCATAACCTGAGAATTCTTGACCTTGACAGATTGAAACTTGATTTGATGAATTGGAACTCAGTACTCAACATTTAAGAATATCGCTCAAATATCGACATTCGAGTACATAACTCTGTAGCTTTTTGCACCTGGTACTAACAACTGAAGTTAATTATCCTACAATCAGTTTTCATTTTCCATCAATTTTGAAATGATCCGGTATTAACGTACATTAAAAATCAGTTCCTGTTGCAACACTGCGCAAGGTGTCTTTTTTCTTTCAAAAAGACCTAAAAAGTGATACTGATACCAATATTGGTACCAGTACCACACCTATGTACCGGTTTTAGAAACAGTCCTACTATACTCATGGGCACATAGATTTGAATAAGGTCCAAACAAGTAGACCTATGAACCAAATTACTAATTTTTACTATTATAGATTCACCACAACACCAATTCATCAGAAATAGCCCACATTTCGTCCCAAATATATTTCAACCTTAAATTCCTCATTGCTCATGCACGCAGACAGTTGATACCAGCCTATACTATTATAAACATCTAAACAACATTCTGTATTGCCAATGCCTTAATATTTAATTCAGATAAATTGCTATCTATGAAAACTTTATGAGCTTCTCTAATCAAAGCCATTATATCAAAACGAAATGAATCTTTGAATTGAGCACAGTGTTTTACTGTCCTTTGGGTTGTTGTTGTTCCGTAAGCGATAAAAATAGCTTCTCATTACACCTTATAGGCCAAGTGACTGTTAAACGGAGAGATGTAGCTGCGAATAGCAAGTCTATTACGTCGTGTATGAGAAAAAGCTGAAAGGCATTTAGAGTCAAAAGGATATTTACCTCCTTCGTCGCAGAAGACTCTCCGAAGAAATGAAACACTCACTTGTCTGTCTTTGCTGAGAGTCCTTCGCACTTTTTCAACAGATTTGAAAGTATATAGACACATTTACCCAACCATGGTCATACATTTAGGCTTATAACAGATACGAGTCCCTCCAGAGAATGGGAAACATTTGCCAGTACCTAGGCTCGAGTGTCTCATTTTAGATAAAAGGAAAAAGAGATTGTAGTGACATGTCCATAAATATGAGAATTCACGCGAATAGCAAAAAAAAAGGTTGAAGTATTTCGAGCATCAGGAATGCCTAGAAAATTGTAACTATTTTACTGACGTACTAATGTCACTTGTGGTGTAGCAGCAGAATCGATTATAAAGTGCTGAAAGAAAAGCATGTATTTATTGATATTCCTCCGATGTCATTTTTAAAACGCTGTCATTTATATACGTTAGTAATGTGGCGATGAACAATACCAGCTAATTGCGTTACTTATATCTCGTGCCTCAAAAACAAACATTCATCCTAGCAGAGGCCATTTTAGACCATGTTGTATCTCTTTTTGCCTTTGTCTTTTCAAGGGGATTTTCTTTCTTCTTTGCTTCAAATTTTTTCATGCATCTACACTGCTTGCAGATACATCGGTACATGGATATGTCTTATGGGTATCGAATGCGTGGAACATGTTTTGTCGAATGATTTCATTCACTATAATCAAAGATACCGGGATATTGATAAAACCTACGTCGATGTATTCTACAAAACATTTTCCACGCAATCAGTAGTCATATGACATATCCATGTACCGATGTATCTGCTTGCACTGTAGATACTCGTCATCAGTTTACTGATGATGAACTACTAAGTAAGAGGGCACAACGACTAAGCTGAGGACTACTTTCATTCTAAAACTGGACCTGATTGTGTCTTGTGCTAGTGTGTTTATGATCGCTAACCAACTGGGGCGTAAAATTTTGGTAAGCGGCGAGTGAGTATTATTCGCGATGCATGCTCGCGAATGTATAGTGGTCAGTTGCGTTGAGGAACCTGACTAAGCACCTGTGATGCCTGCTTCAGACAATGGCCCATCGCGATGGTGACTTTGATGGCCGCCATCACACACCAAATGTAAATTTAAATATAGGCGGTCCATACAATGGTCTTCGATGGGCCATCAGGAACTTGCGCATAGTAGGCCATTGAAATGGGCAGTTATAATCCAACGGATCGCGTAAGACAGAGGGTCGGTGATAGTAGAATTGCGATAACTATTAAATCAGCTGTTCAAAGATGCGTACGTGATGGGTCATCCCGTGGAGAATCTCGAAGCTATTTGTGGCCATCCCATGGCCCATCATTGTTGACAGTAATGACGCTTACGCGCCATTGGCTATTGGCCACTGAACGCCATCCGCCCGTCCATACAATGGTGATGGCTTCAAATGTCCGGGGATGGGCCATTGTCTGTAGCAGACTTGATACGTGCTTTTACGCGAGTGGCACTCGCGGTCATGATCCCATATGTGTAGTTTCACTATAATGTGAACGTTGCGCGAGTATAGTTCAAGTGAAGATAATTTTGATGGGAAGCACTCGTCCGACTTGGCTGTTTTCATGGGGAAATACTCGTCCGATCGGAGTGGTTCGAACTACAAGGTAATTTTGGGTGGCTGATTCCGAATCTGAAGTCAAAAAAGAAAAACAAAAAATATTCGCCGTTGAATCGCCACAAAATATCTGCCGATCAAAAATATAAGGAACTCTCAAAACAATCGCCAATGAAATGTGCACTGTGCAATCCGTCGGACGATGACAATATCGACTGATTGATCGGGCAACGGTTCGCTTCGCCTATGTGCTTTCTTTGTCTGATTATAAAATAATAATTAAAATTTTAATTTAATTTTAAATCATTAGTGGGCATATTAATTGACTTCATCATACATGCAAAAATCATAAGCACATTGACCGAGAAATCTTAGGTCGTGATATGACCATTGCAGCTGAGCTCTTAGCCGATGCTCACATAGCAAAACCCAGTTTTTTTTTGCATAAAGTCGTTGACTGTCTGAACTTCACAAGATTAAATGGTATGACACACAAACACATATCAGCGATATTTCCAACATTTGCTGACAAAATTCGACCTACTGGATGAGCGAACTGTGTCGGAGTCGGAGCTAACTGTATATGCACCGATTCATAAGATGCTGTACATTGCGACGACTGTCGCTAGTGAGTGTGATACTCACGTTCCAACGTTCCTAATAAATGTCAGTTGTAAAGGTACTTTTTGCTGGACATACGATTGTCGCATATTGTTCGCTATTAGTGATCATGCCATAGAACACGGAGCTTTATTGGTATGCATCTTTTTGATCGTCGCCTGCGATCGACGCAGAATGGTGTTTAACAAAACGCACTTTAAGGGGAGTGAAGTTACCCAACAAACCACACCGAGGGAATTCTTTCGGAATATGGAACCATTTTCCATAGATCTGAGTCGGAATCCAAGCCTTAACATCTCGAAATACTGACAGTTCGTCATATGAAAAGTGTCCCAGCATTTCCGAGAGCACGACACATACAATGACGAATTTGGAAAATGCAGAGACATTTCCGAGACTTTTCTGCACAGTTATCGTTACAGATTTCGGTTTGGTCATTTCGGAATTTTATACGAATTTTGAAGAGAATTCGGATCGGAATCGAGTATTATTATTATTATGTTATTTTTTCAAAAATTACAACAGGCACAACACAGAACTCACTTAAGTCTTCCACATTCAAACTGATGCACTACGATCGAAAAATAACATCAATTAACGGCGAATGCATTTAGTTTGTGTGCTCCCGGACTTTTCTCGGAAAAGTTTGATACTTTTCCGAAACAATTCCGAGACCGTCTCCACGTGGAGAGGGTCTCGGAATTTTCTCGGAAAAGTTGATACTTTTTCGGGACAATTCCTAGACCGTCTCCACTTTTTGGGAAAAGTACAAACTCGAACAAAAATTTTGACAACAGTTTGCATGTGTTAGTGTGGTCTCGGAATTGTTCTCGGAAAAGTGTTGTGAAATCCGAAATGAATTCCGTCGCTCGGAAAAAATGTTTGTTGGGTAATCACCAGAATTCAATGAGAAAAATAGGATAGGTTTGTTTAGACGCACTATGAGATTCAGTTGTCTGTAATAGTCACCGAACATCACATGCAATTTTGGTTGATAATTAAGATCCCACACGTACTTACGACTATAAATGTGAATGGCAGCTTTCGGCGAAACTAGGAACACCGATGGTATTCAGGATGTATTGAGTGAAACTAGATGCTGTTGCTGTGCAGTTTCCTAGCATTTGTGGTGTCGGTTTTTTTCATTGTATCAGCGGGGAGCATCATTCCGCCAGAGGTCACAAGACGCAAAATATTTTTAATTCATTAAATACTTTCCAAGTGTAAATTTTATATGATATATTTTATGATTTTATATTATATGATAATATGATCCTTATAAAGGGAAGTGGCTGGTGGTTGGAAGACATTTTAGCGACTTCCAAACTATCAAATAGCAATAATGTGTCAATCCCAATTTAAGACGGATGCCCGGTAATGAACTTTGAAAAGGGCTGCTATCCAAGTGCCGGAGGAAAATCAAATTACCGCCCCGATACCGTCATTGTTATCGTAATTTTACGCAAATCCATCTGTAACATATTCTAGAACAAACGAATCGGTTGTTGCAAAAATGAATTAACTCCCAAATAGTGACAAAAATGACTTACTCATTTGAATCAAAATATTTCAAAAACATCCAAAACACATGATTTATGGCTATTAATTTTAATTTGGTTAGACATGAAAATACGAACAAGTTTTTTGTTGCCGGGCGACGACCATTGACACCATACAACTTATATGATGCTTTTCATGTCGTCGCCCTTATCAGTCCTAGTGGGACTGCACTTGTTTGTTGTAGCCACTGACGCTATGCCAGAACACAGACGAATTCATATCGGGAAATCGTAAGTTGCGATTTCCACTTAAAATGAATTTGCACCCTTGTTGTATCTGCCACTCAATATAAGGCAAAACACAATCCGACTTGGCCTGTGCCCGCTCACGCCTTCCCCGCTGGTGTGATGCGCGAAGCGGGTGCGTTGGATGAGACGCGGGTCACACCAGCGGTCGAAACCTGTGAGCACATTACATTTTTCATTTATTTAATGAAAATACGGATTAGACTCCTTGGCTCTTTTCGTGTGTTGAATTCAACATATTTCAGAAATTTCATGTGTTGAGGTCTCAACATTTTCAACACACCTTTCGCCGGATTTGCCGAAACCTACCAGATGCAGAGGAAGCTAGAAAATAAGAGCTTAAATGAGATAATTTGAGGACGAAGATCCAGGCGGCCAGGGCCGGACTTCGGGCTGTTGATGATGATGATGGGAACTCCCTTTAAAGTTGGCCTTTTACTGGAGAAAGCGATGCAGTTACGCTGCATATTCTCACAAAATTTCATAAATGTGGCTTCAGCCTTTCGCCTGTCTACGGAAAGGTAGACAACGAAATTTAACTTTTCGTCTGGCTGTTTCTTATATAAAATTGTGCTCTGATTTCAAATCCGCATAAAATTTGTTTGAAATGGGCAAGATTTCTTTGTAATAAAAAGATTTATTTATTGAATCTGTTATTTATTAGTATAATTTTATTTAAAAAATCAAAATGTGTTTTTTAATGACTTTCTCCTATATTTTGCTTGAGGAGCATCCCTTTTTAGTGTCCAGTAATAATCTGTAAGCATATTTAGATTCTATTTTCCCGAATAACGTTTTTCCATTTTTGAGATATCTTGGTGGAATCACTTACACCACCGAGATTTTCAGGGAAAACCTCCAAGTGTGATTCCAGAAAATGTATTTTTAGGGTCATGTTACATTCCAAAGCTTTATAGTTTTGAAGGAATTCTGAAACTTGTTTTCCATAGTTCTCAGCTTTTCTATTGCCGAAAAATTCAGTTACGACCTTTTTTTAAAAACTTCCAGGCAGCTTTATCGACCACATTTAAACTTTTCCCAAAGCCTTGTTCCATCATAAGCTCCCTTATTTTTGAGCGTACAAATATTACCCTCTTTTATTTTAGCCCCACTGATCCTAGGAAACTTGTCCATTAAGTACATGAAAGCCGTGCCACTTTTATACAGCGCCTTAACGAAATGTTTAATTAATCTGAGTTTTATTAATTATAATAAAGTTTCCAATTATGATTATAAATTTGATCTAAACTATATAATACTTTTTTTTATTGACAGGGAAAAATACCTGCTTAGAAGTTAATAATTACATTGTTAATTGTTGTTGTTAAAAAAATTATCCTGCAAAAGTTCTCTAATAAACAATGCTATAGGAACATTTAAGCAGGTATTTTTTTACTGTTAATAAAAAATTGTAATATAAGTAAGATTAAGTTAGGTATCAAATCATTATAAATATTTTTTAATAAATGTAAAATTACTAAGAAACTGATCCCGTTGGACAAATTTTGTGTTCATATTCGTCTTTAGGGTAGCAAAGTACATAATAAACAGCCACAGTTATTCATTCAACAAAATCACTATCGACCAGTGTCATTAAACCTAACAGATTCCAGATGTAAAAATTTCAAAAGGCTTTCAAAAATACGAGTAGTTCTCGAGACTCTCTTTCAAACTGACATTACCTTACAGACTGCATCGCATTAACAATGCATCGCTCTACAAGTCGACTATCAATCGTTTTCAACAGCAATGAGTGTCCTTGCCTGGGTTCCAATCGATATAATACAAACGACTCGGTAAACAAGAATAAGAGCTCTCCACACTCTCAGGGAGGAAGTCATCTTTACTGTGTACCCAATGAAAGTCCCTGTAAATGGCATTTAATTGTTATCACTATTCTGACAAAGGCGGAAATTTTCCAGTGGAAACTGGCAAATATGTTACCAGCAAGATGAGACAAATTATTCTGCCAAAGCAGATACTGAGTGCTTCCTTTATTCGCTTATTGCCACCTCTTAGCAATTCGACGGGAGCATTTGAAGAGGTCTTTCGGCATAAGGAAATGCCATTAAACCACATGTTGGCACATTATACAAGGAAAAGAAGAGGTGGAGACAATAACAATTGAGTGGCTGCACCATTGGATTCGGTCCAGGAATCATCATTTTCAGATTCCAAAAGCCGTGAAACATCATGAGATTGTTGGCACGAATCATATATTGATTTGATTTTTTGATGATTGAAATTTAAGAGGGTCTATGTGGCTTTTTATACTCTTCACGGATGTGATAGGGTATATTAACTTTGTCATGAAGTTTGCAACGCACAGAAGGAAGCATCTCCGACCATATAAACTACATATATATATTCTTGGTCATTATAATGAGACGAGTAGATTAAGCTTTGTCCGTCTGTCCGTCTGTTTCAATTCAAACTAGTCCCTCAGTCTTAAAGCTATCAAGCTGAAATTTTGCACAAGGCATTCTTTCTATTGCACGCTGTAAATATGTTGGAACCAACGGAATTGAACCACTACGTCATATATGTAGTTGCCATAGGAACGACCGGTTCAAAAATTGGTTTTTGTGAGAAAAACTTTTTTATTTCTAAAGATATCTTTTTCAAATTTCACAGTAATCAATAGTATTTTCGCCAAATCACATTTCCGAATGGTTAGTTGAAATTGGACTACTCTATCGTAAAGCTGTCTAGGGAACGACTGACATTTTTATACCCTAGACTTTTAGTATAGGGTATATTGTTTTTGTCACGACGGAAACATGTAACACCTTAAAGGAGGCTCCGGAGGTATAGCAATGTATATATATAAATGATCAGGGTCACCATATATAAATGATCAGGGTCACCTCCTGATTCGATTAAGCCATGTCTGTCTGTCTGTCCGTTCGCACGATAACTTTCGATAGAATGAAGCTAGAGCCTTGAAATTTTGGTCAAATGTTGGTAGTGTAATCTAGTTGGATGGAAAATGGACATGATCAAGCCAAGAGAACGCCTACCTCCCCTACATATGTAAAATACTTAAATGTATCTATAACTCCCGACTAAATAAATATGAAAAGCTCTAGCTTTGGTAGATTGCTCGTGAGGGTAATCTTATAAACTCCTGGGAAAATAAAATCGATCAGTTGAAAACTAACGGTGATTTTCTTACAAAGAGCCCCGTACTACCCTACTTTTCGGGTTTTTTGTCTATA
This sequence comes from Chloromyia formosa, assembly GCA_964017055.1. Classification (NCBI taxonomy): domain Eukaryota; kingdom Metazoa; phylum Arthropoda; class Insecta; order Diptera; family Stratiomyidae; genus Chloromyia; species Chloromyia formosa. Next base: position 141,271,958 of record OZ024813.1, read on the forward strand.
ACTCTTGAACCAATTGACGTAGACGCCTGATTTTTGGCATGTAACCCTGGGGTGAGAAGATGCTTGAGTTCTAGTAAGTTGGGCATAATCGAATCAAAGGAACGCCTACCTCCCCTACAAATTTAAAAAAATCCAATATTCCTTTAATTACGATAACTTTCGATAGAATGACACTAGCGAGTTGAAAATTTGACAAAATGTTGTTAGTAGGATTTACTTGGTTGGTATTGAAAATGGGTAAGATCCGACTCAAGCAACCCCTACCTCCCCTACAAATGAAACTTCAAATAAGCGATAACTTTTGATAGAATTATACTACCGAGCTAAAAATTTGGTGGAATGTTGCTAGTAAGACCTACGTAGTTGGTGTTGAATATGGGCAAGATCCAACCCAAGGAACCCCCACCTCCCCTACATATGAAACTTCAAATAAGCGATAACTTTTGATAGAATGAAGCCAGTGACTTGAAATTTTGGTCAAATGTTCGAAGTGAGATTGAGTTAGTTGGCATTAAAGCTGGGTAACATCCGACCAACGAAACCCCTACTTCCCCTACAAACGAAACCTTAAATAAGCGATAGCTTTCTATAGAGTGAAGTTAGAGATTTGAAATTTTGTTTAAATGGTTGTAGGGTGATCTAATTGGTTTGTGGCAATGATGAGCAAGATCCGACCTAAGGAACCCTTACCTCCTCTACAAGTGAAACTTCAAATAAGCAATACCTTCCGATAGAATGAAGCTAGCGACTTGAAAAATTCGACAAATATTGTAGAATGGGTTAGTTAGTTAATTGATTTTGAGAATGGTCAAGATCCTAATGAATGAGTGCCAACCTCTCCTATGAACTGGCCATATAAAAGACCCATTCTTAATGCATATGGTCGTTGCCAATTGGTACTTTTGGTATCTTCACTAGGTCTGTAGAAGTCTAGGGTATATACGCTTCGGACTGGTTATTTCTGAAGATATCTCTACCAAATTTCATATTATTCAATTATATTAACTGCCAAACCACATTCCTAAATTTGGTTGAAATCGGCCTACTATTTCATATACTTTCCATGGGAACAGTGAAATCGGAACAAGTTTTACTACTAATTCCAAAGTGGTAAATGGCTTTCTCGGTCATCCCAATAATGAAATCGAAGAATGTGCACATACGAGTAAATACTAAGCTCTGCATATACAGCACCATCATACTACCTGTGCTATGCCATGACTGCGGAACGTGGACCTTTATTCAAGCCTCCAAAAACATGATAAACACATTTGGACGTAAGTTCCTTCGGCAAATTTTCGGAAAAGTTTGCTACCGAAATGGATGGCGCATCCAGTACAATCATGAGATGTATAAACTCTGCTGTTAGCGGAAGTTACAAGAATCGTGGGCGACTGGTAGCGCAGTGTGTTGCGTCATCAGCCTCATGTTTGACTACCGGCGTTTCGGGTTCGAGTCCCGTCCACGACGTGGCCATGGATGTGCAGGAGGTGCATGCTGGCAACTGCATTCTCCGAAAACAGTTTATGCCAACGAAACGTCAACTCGGTCACACGGAACAGTTGACGCGCTAAGCCCCACAAAGGGTTAGGGCAATTGAGTAGTAGTAGTGAATAAACAATAACGTCTTTAATGGACAGGACATATACAACGAATGGACGATAAATGCATGCCTAAGAAAATACTCAACGGACGGCGCTTCAACGGAGCAAGGCTGCGAGGGAAACCGAAAGCTGGAAAACCCAGTAGTTAAAGTTGTGGACGCCAAACAACTGCTGGGCGTCCATAATTCTATCATGACAAGAAAAAATTAAAAAAAAATCGTCAGGGAACTTCATGCACTACTCAGCTAGCCACGGACTCTCTTAATTGATTCTTCTACATATATCTCTAGATGCCTAAATGTCGCTTAGAGAATATAAGAATATGTAATATATAAGAATGTTATAAGAAGCAGAAGGCACCCTTTATCATCTTAAATGTTTCTTTATTTGCACTTCAAGCATGATATAAAAGAGATTTAGAGATATATTGTATAAGCAGTTTACAAGAAAGATATAAGAAGGATGTAAGAATGATACAAGAAAGTAACAAACCAAAAAAAAAGACCCAACAGTGTTTTGGGTTCGAATCCGTCTATCGCGTTTTTTTCGCCTTCAATATTTTTTTTTCATTGCATTTATTTTTGATGAATTGGTTATCTGTAGTGACCATAAGGCGCGCTTTTCTGCAAATCTTAACCTGTACAGGTTAGTGAAAATGAAAAATGGTTTTCGTTGACATATTGGGGAACTATTCGGCATATATGTATTACTTTCATTTATCTCAGTCGCATTTGACAAGCTTAAGGTTTTGTCTTGATATTTTAAAATTAAGTTTATTTTTAATATATTTTCAATTTTTTCAGTCATTTAGATTTGACAATCATCCATAATCCAAACCACTCCAAACATTAGCAGAGACAAAACGCATGTCATATCAAATGCATGTTCCTACCCTATATGGTTCAAATGTAATGGTTTTTGTGTGCAATGAGCTCGCCTGAGCTACAGTCCGGGATAACTGCATAAAAACGCACCTAAAATATGCGCGAAGAAAATATGTTGTGTGCTTTTGTACCCAAGTTGTTTGCAGTATTAGTACCACTGCCTACTCTTTATACAAATATTCTCAATGACCGTAGTAAACGATGGCTGAATTGGGCAAGTTGTTTTCTAGTCGGGCGTGCTAATAGTTAGATCGAGAGCCTGGTCTGAAACTCAGTTGATGCAGAGGACGAAAAATCATTGGAGTTTCGAAATTGGAAAACACGGTCACTGAAACAAGACAATTGGAGGAAAAGGATCCAAATGACCACAGGTTAGATAATATATTGTACATAAATAAGTTCAAATATGTTTTGGATCCAGCTGCGATGAAACCTCCTTCGCTTACAATTCACAATATAGCAAAATTCCACAATGCATTAAAATTGCTTTCCACTACTTTTTTACTATTATTGCCTCAAGTTAGCGAAATTCCGTGTCGAGCATACAATGTTCCAATTCCAAACGAGTTTCTCATCTTCGCCAAGAGTAGACCAGAGCAGTATAACAAGCATCGAATGGATAGTTCCGTGTTGAATACAGGCCAAGGACGAGACTAGTTATTCATGCGACAAACAGATCGATTTCAGGAAATGGCCCCCATTCCAAATCCAAAAGTTTCAGCTTCAAGTTTTAATGGGTTGACATGAAGTGGTGCCATTTAGGGGTACATATGGATGCAGAATGAAGTCGCCGAGTCAGCCACTAAATTGCCAAGAATGCTGTCATTTCTGTCTCATGGAAATTTGTGAAATGAAAGAATGTTTAATTATTATAGTATTATTTAGCGGGAGAGGGTCGAAGAAACACTCGCCTGAGGCGGTAAAATGTATTGCGTTATGGCACCACATTATCTTTAAAACTTTTTTATAGCCTGCTATTTATTACTAGGAATGTCAAGGCAAGACAAATTTGTGTGTTTGATGAGCAATGTGATTTGACTGCATGATCGTTGTGAGCGAGAATTAGAATTGTCATGTGACGGACATTGTAAGGAAATGTTTGAAACTGAGTTACCTCATCAGAAACTACCAGATATCAATCAATCAATTATAGTCTGGACAAGAAGTACCTTCCTGGTTAAGCCCTAGTTAGCACACAAACAATGAAGCCAAACCTGTGGTTTCGTCGGCCGTTGATATTTCGGCTCAAAGGCAGCAGGAAAGTCACTTCACAGTTCAGGAAGAGTTGCACTTTTCGAAAACTGGTAAGCTGATGTCTGAGAGAAATCAGCCCTGAAACTAAATCCTTGGGTGAAGAAGCGACTTCGACTTCTAGTAGGGTAAATATGAAACAGAAGAGAGTTCTCCAAGCGACCTGCCCAGGAAATGTGTTACGATCGCTTGGAAAAAAGATGTCTGATATACACTGCGAAAGGTGAGTGCCATCTTTCCAAAGATTTCTGAGCTGAATGGGGAGAGAGCCACAAACTTTCTTGACAAATATAATGTCTCATTTGAAGTCAATGAATAATAGTATCAAAAAGGTCCAAGAAAGTAAAGGAGTGTCGGCAATTACTTGTAGTTCAGTCGACCGACTGTCCTCGAAGATTACTAGGCAACATAACATACGTACAAAGCTATTGCTACGTAAAAAGTACGTCAGTATTCCTCTCCAGAAAAACGGATCAGGCTTGGCCATCCGGATTTCCTGAATATATCCTTCACCACAGATAATCCAGAATTACTCTCCGGAAAAACTGATGGGGCCTGGTCTTGAGGAATTCCGGATCGTGTATGTCAAAATTTGGCCGGTTCAGATGGCCTCAAGCCGGCCTGATTGGCCTTAAGGTCGGTTGCACAATAAAGTAAAACACAATTGACTAGACGTACTCATAGATGTCTGCACGTACGTAATTTCAGATATAAGATACTCGTATCTGAATATTCAACAATGAGTGAATCTGTGGATGGATTAATGTTGACGGAAGGCAATCTGCTTGACTGGCTTTTGAAAACCAACTTTTCAGGGCGAATACTCCGTACGATATGATGACTGGTACATACATTGAAATAAGCATGGAAAAATCAAACAGAGGGAACTTGAGAACATAAAATATTTGGTCCCGTTGGGGTTTGAACCGTAGACGACCGTGTTTCGAGTAGCAAAAAGTGACCGGTGCGCATACAAAGTTGGTGTGCAGAATGAAACGAAGTGTCACAAAAAAACTTCTAATTTTCACCAAAATAGACTCCTCCAAAAATTCAACCCGGCCAGTTTTTTCGGATCAATTTTCAACTGTGCTTTAAGGCCGGCTGGACCGGCCATATTTCGATCCGATATACACGATCCGGAATTCTTCAAGGCCAGGCCTGGTCAGTTTCTCCAGAGAGGAATTGCGGATCGTCCTTAAGCGGCCTTAAGATGCCTTTCCTTGATGATTTTTCATGTACTTCTCGATGCCCTTGAAGTCAAACTTATGTGGGTCACTTTAGTTCAGTTCAAAACAAACCACGGCTAGGTTAGGTTAGGTTCGACTAGCTGTTGTGTTTGCCACAGGCACATATATGTAGACCACAACAAGGTCCGTTGTATTACCACCGAGGAATCACCTCCCAAATATTCTACTCATTAAACCAGCCGGAGCCTCCAATGAAACGATGAAATTTCCCAACATCGAAGTTGGCTAGGTTCTCCAGTTCATTGAAGAAATATGAACCAAAAATGATCGGCTTGTCATGCATGTAACTTCTTCAATGTGTTGCCCAGATGTTGTAATTCTAATTTGTGTATTAATGTCTGCGGTACGTGCTGTCCGGATTTTATGCGGATCTGATGAGATATTTTAATAGTCAGCGACATTGTTTCCGGTCTTTTAATTGTGTTTCTGATTAAAAACTACATGCATTTATACTTTTCAAAATAGGCTAATTAACATGCTCAGTTTCTGCACTTTAATTGTACGAGTACATATATCATAAAAGGCTTTTAGATTAATCTGACCAATTTGAAATGGGCTCGTTACAATTAGCATGAAAACTCACTTAGGGAAATTAATTTGTATTCACTAGCTCACTACTATACAGATCCATTGTTGATTTACTAACAAGCCTTGTTGAACTGAACCCACCTATTTTGTATTTGCTCGCCGAAATTAAGTATTCATCAAATCAAACACTACATACCAATGGAACAGCAAATTATCGACTATTTTCAATTCGAGCGAAAAACACAGAAAAGTATGTGCTAATATCCAGAGGGGTGAACAAGGGAAAATAATTTTATGCATGCCGGCTTCATACCTCGATACACTCAACCCGAGCCACTGACCATCACGAGAAACTTCCACCGGATGGTATTCACCCGGGGGATTGAGTCCTTGTTTCACCGATTGGGTGGCCAATCGCAGAAGGTACGGGGTATTTCAGATATTTCATCTTTTATGGCTGCCGAGCGACATGCTGTTAATGCTTCGGAAAACAAGTCAGGTGCATGACATGCCAAACAATGTTAGACGCATGCCTGACTAAAGCTTCGTTCTGGAAAGGGATCCCGGAATATTTTGGGACACCCACTCCGACCCACTCCGACGGAGCTTTCATGTGTCACACATTCCTGTGACACGATTGCGACGAATTCAGGACGTTACGATACGGTTTTGAGTTCAGTTTAACTCGAGGATTTGCTCTAGTCGTTGGTGTTTTCATCGAACTGATAAAGGACGTTTACATTTAGTGGGTGTTGTGATTCTTGTGTGCTGTCAGAACCAATTTGGTGAACAACACTGGTTTTATTGTGCTTATTGTGATACAAGATACGTATTATTAACAGAGTGATTATGTTAGAGTGGCGTCTCTTTCCGGTGGCATTCCTTATAGGATTATTGTTGACATACAATCAATGCGAAGGACGTGCGGTGAGTCGATGATTATTTATGTTAAGAAAACAATGGCAAATCGCATTGTCAGAATTAGCTTTTTCATGCAAACGTGGTATTTATAAATATTTTCAATTTATGATTGAAATATGCGGTATGTATCTATAAATGCTATAAATTACTTATAAGTAAATAATCCTGTCTAATCTCTAAGATATGATATAAGACAGCTATGTTATTTAATACACACCGCGTTTGGTTATTGATACCACACTGTAGATCTATGCGTGACTTGTGTCTGTTTAAGATACGTAAATAGCCCATTGCTTAGATCTGAGCTATGTTTGAAGTCAACCATTCGAACTTTGGCAGACACGATATCCTTGAAATAAATCAAAGATAAACGAAACTGACACTGATTGGATTGCGGAAACAAAAGATCGAAGAATGTGTTCATTTCGTCATTGAAATCCTTTTAAATTTAAAATCCTATCCGTCAGAATATACGCCAGAGACGCTTGTCAAGAAATGAGCATTAGCCTCAACGATATTCATGCTTCATAAAAAAAAAAGAAATACCCCAGCTATTCTGGAACATCCTTTTTATCTTGATGTTTTTTTCTCAGCAACAATATTTTACGACTGTGATTTATGACTGTTACGGCGACTGAGTGGTTTTGAGTATGTTTGACAGTGGGGCATAGGATGTCAGGGGGGCATAGGATGCCAGTGGTAGTATCGTGTAGATGCTTTGCAATGCGGAATAGGAAAAAACAAATGAAAAGTTGATGGAAACCTGAAGCGCACCACAATTTTCCAATGAATCTTATACGAGTAAATGTACGTGTGCTGTATTCTTTGAGTTGCATGTTACTTCTGCGAAAGTTGTGAAACAGCCCATGTTATGGTAAATAGACATGGTGAGTGATTCGCACCTCCTTGAAATTATCAGACTTTGTGGATTGATAGGGAGCATTCGATGCTGAATAATAAATTTTGAGTTCAACAAAGGAAGAAAAAAGATGTGATACTCTTCGCAGTTATCTCATTCATAACAAATATAAAATAAGGCAAAACTTTAAATTAACAGCTTTCCCAAAATCTGGCCAAAACGGGTTTTTTTTAATATATTTGTTGGGTCTTGAAACTCACAAATAAGTTGGGGGAGCTTTAACTTTATAACGGGCTCCTTGGATAAATGTCAAAAACCGTTATTCTTGAAAAATTGTGTTTTTTTTCACTTATTTCTTAGAAAATAGGCTTATTGGGGCTCGAAGTTAACAAATAAGTACTTTTAATTTAATGGGTCCGCGGACACGCCGGTATCCCAGGAAACGAAATAGCCGACGAGTGACCAGGAGAGTTTCTGCAACTCCACTCGTTGGTCCAGAGCCATACTGTGGAATTCCTTTGTGTAGTGTAGGACGTAAGCTGCTTATAGCTGGTCACTCACGCAATCGTACCCATGAGCTGTTAAGAATACGCAGAAACCGGGTGAGAATTATTTGCGGGCTCCTCACGGGTCATTTTAAATTGAGGGGTCATCTGCATGGAATGGGAATTGTCTCTGACCTAAGCTGTCGCTTCTGTGAGAGCGAAGATGAGACTTCCCAGCACATTCTCTGTGACTGTGATGCGCTTCATCTCCGCCGCTTGAAATACTTCGGCGATGCATTCCCTGAAGCGGAAACGATTGCCTCACTAACACTCGAACAGATGAGGAGCAGATTTGTTGGGATGATTGGTCTCGAGGATTAGACAGACCACTAATCTGCATAGACTCTAGGGTGTAGCACAATAGACTTCCGGGTCACAGTGGTTGTTGGCACTTTGGGCCAACTGCCCTCCACCTCTAATCTAATCTAACAAATAAGTCAGGGGAGTCTTGACTTTATAACATGATTGTTGAAAAAAAGGTAAAACGGTTATTTTGTGAATTACGTGGATTTTTGCATTTTTTTTCTCAAAAGTAGATTTATAGGGGCCTGACACTTACAAACAAGTTGAGGAAACCTTAACTTTACAAAAGGGTCGTGAAAAATAAAAAAAAAACGGTTGTTCTTCAAAAATCAAATATTTTTTTGAACTTTTTTCTGAAAAAAAGGTAAGATCAGCAATAATGTGAATGAATTTCCGCTTTAGGTGATAAAAACCCAGTAGCTTGATATGGAGGATTTGTAGCTTCTAAAGCGGAAATCCCTTGAGTGTGATTTCTGAGCGCATTCCCGGTTTAGGTGACAATTACCTAGAAGTCCTACACAGGGGATTTTTAGTTCCTAAAAAGGAAATTTCTTGAGTGTGGTTTCAAAGTGCATTTGCGATTTAGGTGGTAAGAACCTAGAAGGCACACACGAGGGATTTGTAGTTCTTATAACGGAAATTCCTTGAGTGTTCAAGTTCAAAGAGCATTTCCGCTTTAGGTGTTGGTATAAATATCGTTATAGACTCTTGGCTCCCTGACTTATTTGTAAGTTTGACGTCCCAATAAACCAGATATCAGAAGAAAAGTACGGTGTGGTTGCGGTTTTTGGCCATCCTTCACGTGGGTCGTCTTCGAGGGACGTGTGACCACGTTTAAGTTGAGGTGCCCATTTTTTACCGGTTGACATCAAAGGAGCAGAGTCCCCGTCAACTTTTGTTAACTTCGGATGAATTTTCTTAGGGGTTAATCCTTCCAAAACAAAGAGTTTTATGACCGCATGATATTCAAGTTTCTCCATTTTAACGAAAAACACGTAAGACGTCTACTGAAAAAATTCGTGTAATCAAACTACTTGAGCGAACAAATTGAAACTTGTCATACGAACTTACGACACGTGCACCCAGGCAGCAAACATACATTTTTGCTGATTCTAACGGTATTTCTGTGTTAGGTCGAGAACTTTTCTCCTTACCCTCGTAGCACACATAGACCCCCACTGGATCCGTTGTGATACCTCAACGCTATAAGACCCTAGCCGTGAAACCACTCACAGCTGTCAATGAAGCGATGTTGATGACCAGTGCTTTCACGTCTTTCAAGTCATCCAGGTTAAGAAAGTAAGGGAACCTAAAGTCTCGTTTCTTCTACCGGCGACAGCAGGGCAGGTGAACATGATCTGAACTATCGTTTCCACAGCTTCAGCAATGATCATTATAAGGAAGTCGAATATGCCTGGCTTGCTCACCTATCAGGCAATGTCCCATAATGATCCCTACAGCCTTCTTTTGATGCCTTCTCTCCAGCATCAGAAGTCCAGGGGAGTGGATAGGACTAAGGCCGGCCAAATTTGCCTTGTACCATTGCATGTAGTTCCATTTAGCCATTCGATATTAGCACGGTATAGTGCGTTTGTCTTGATTAACTTCTTGGAGGCTGCAATAGGTATTTTGACAAGGCGAAAACACATTGATGGTACCCACCTATGCCAACTCGTCCACCCGGCAGTCACCGCTGAAACCGCAATACCCTGGCATCCAGCACAAAGTAACGTTGAACAAGCTGCTAAGTTTCCTGAAAGTAGAGAGGCATATCACTACGGTTTTCGAAGTAGCAAGTGCAGCGTCCTGGGATTTTATCGCCACCTGACTATCAGTATAGGTAGTAATATTCCTAGCAGATACGACATTATTACCAAAACAAACCAAAACTCCGACAACTGCAGTCATTTCCGCCTTGGTGACACTACAGAATGTTGAAAGACGGAGTTACAAGCCAAAATCCAGTCTCTCTGAAAATATACCAGCTACCACACCATCTTCTGTTTTCGAGCCATCCAAAAAGCTTAAACCTTCCAACTCTGGGGTACTATTTATGTTCCACTCTTGTCGCGAGGGTATTAGGCTGGGTTAGCCTTTGCCGAAGGAGGACACTGGAGAGGTATAATCTGCTTCTGCTGGAATATCAAGATTGTCCACTATAGTCGAGTGACCAATAATAGAAACTTTCCACTACCTGATTTTCCGAAGACGGATGGCCGTGATTGCAGCCAACTGTTCGGCCAAGATGTCTAAAGGAAGCAAATTAAACAGTACAGCAAGAGCTGATGTGATCTTGAGAGCACTAGTGATAGCAATCTTTGAACTTTGTTCAACAGAGTCCTGTAGAACGCTTTGTCGAGTGTTGTCCACAAAACTACTGCATCAAATATTAAAATAGGGCGTATGATTGATACGTACAACCAAAAGACCACCTTTGGCACCTATCGTCTGCGTACGCAAAAACCTCACAGCCCATCCCCTCCAAATCCAGAAATAACCTGTTAACCATCAAGTTCTAAAGAAGGGGGACAGGACACCTCCATGGGGAGCACACACTTGCCTTCGTGTTTTTGATGAACTCGAACTGGTACTAATGAATACAGATATAAGCATGAGACTAATAAGCTCACAGATGTGGCCATTCTACACCCAAACTCAAGACATCATTCGAAATAGCCGCTGGTTTGACGTTGTTAAAGACACCTCCAGTATCCAAGAGGGCAGCCAACGTATTTTTTTTTTGGCAGACAACTGTCATCGAATGTCAATCAATCTTCCTCAATGTCATGAACGGGGATATTGGCAGTGAAATTGGTGGCGCCGGACCACTTTATATTTTCGTGAAAAAGTTTTCATGATCGTTAGCTTTCACAGCTATTTTTTATGTAAGTACTAGCACATTAACTGAAATCTAATTTTAATCGAACGGAAATACTTTATTTATTTCAATGGCCTATCAATCTGAAGACGAGTAGATAACAAACTCAATTAAAAGAGCAATTATTCGTTTGGTAGCGTGCCATGCAAACTACGAGTATGTAAGGAATTTCTACAGTGATTGGAAGTCAAGGCACTTGGATGTGAAGTTCCTTCTCCAAGATACATTACACCGACTATACTACACATGACTTAATTGAATTACTAATCGATGGAAGCGATTGGCCATAACTTTCAGATAAATATGTGCATACGTACATGCAAGGATGCCTGAACCTTGAAGTTTAGTCGTATACACATGTATTGTTACACTTTATTGAAGTTGAAGTTCCAACCCAAGGTTCTATGGAAGTTCGGTTTCGTAGGACATACTCGTGCCCGTACTATTAATTGCAAACGTGGCTCATTCCAGCTTTCAACATTGTTACTCGATTCATTAATAAATTATAGTGTATTCAAATATGAATCCTTTTCCTACCAAATAGAAGCGAATAATTATGTATATTTTGTTTAACTAATTATTCACGGGATTTTCTTATTTATGTCTGCAGTAATTACTCACGTTTCCAGTAATTTATAGTATTTTTATTTTCGACGACGCACGTTTTGCTGTTTCTGGCATCTTCAGGTCTTTGGTAGCTGGTTCTCTTATTTATTTTGTCACAATTTCAGTAAGAATGTGTGTATCAAAACAATTCAACTCACAGTAATAAGTCTACAATTAGATAATAGATGGACCTTGTAAGAAAACCAGAAATTTACCAGGCTTTGCGTTGTTTAAACGAAAAATACTAATAACAAAAATCAGCGAATTGCTATCTTTTACTTAACACACAAAATCATTAGAAACTCAAATGCAACAGCATCATCGGTCAGATACTTCGAAGCCACTCTTTTTCGCGACTTTTTCTTTATAGAGTGGTTTCTTTTCTCGCAGCCAATCATCTATGATGACGTCAACCATTTGACTGATGCATGGCTAAGTTAGGGGATTGTTTAATCGTACTCCATTGAAAATTTTCAGTAGAAACAACCGAAAATGTTTTGCTCCCAATGTGAGGTTAGTGGGATTTTTTTTAATTAATGCAACGAGATTAGCAATATACTTGGTGGGCGTGATACCTATAGTTAAGAACACAGAAAAGAAAATCTTCTTAGACCTACAAGCTACCTTAAGGTTGTTGTAAGGCATTTTTCAATCCTGCATCCGAGAAAATTCACAGTCGAAAAATGGTCAAAGAAGGCTGATATTACTTGACGCCCAAATCGTATACTATATTTGTGCTAACAGCTAGTGCGACATACCTCGTCAACAGACCTAGTTGACGTTTCGTTGGCAACCACAAAGCAAAATGTTGGAAAATAAATATACAAGGAGATATAGTAGATTTACAAGACAATCCAATTAAAATAGCAAATGAATTTAACCGGTTTTTCGCGAACATTGGAAAGAATATTGCCACAGAAATAAAAATTAAACGACTTGATGCTACATCAGAAGAAATTACAAATAATCAGCCAGAACAACACTTCTACGAAATAAGTGAAAATGAAATTGAAGAAGTAATAACACAACTTAAAAACAATACTGCACCAGGAGAGGACGAAATAACAACAAAAACACTAAAAACATTTAAGAAACAAATAAAAACCCCACTAAAAATTGTATTCAATACCTGCATAAAAAAAGGATTATTCGCAAATGCCAAAATGGACAAAGTGCCAACACCACAGGCAGAGCAACGCGAAGCCGCAGAGTGATATGGAAGGGCAAGGAAGAAGAAGAAGACTAAAAACCAGGAGGAATACCCTAGGTGTGTAAAACAAAAGTAAATAAGCTAGCCTTCGGCTAGCTTGCCGATGGTATGATATGAATGTATTAATGTGATTTGACTAAAGATACTATTGACTAATGTGAAATTTGAAAAAGATATTTTTAGAAACAAAAAAGTTTTTCGCACAAAAACGAGTTTTTGAACCGATCGTTCCTATGACAGCTATATGACGCAGTGGTCCGATTTCATTGGTTCCGACATATTTACAGCGTGCAATAAAAAGAAGTCTTCGTACAAAATTTCAGCTCGATAGCTTTAAAACTGAGGGACTAGTTTACATAGAACCGGACAGACAGACGGACAAAGCTTAATCGACTCATCTCGTCATACAGACCAAGACTATATATAGTTTATATGGTCGGAGATGCTTCCTTCTGTGCGTTGCAAACTTCATGACAAAGTTAATATACCCTATCACATCCGTGAAGGGTATAATAAGCGAAATTTTACCAGTTTTCAAATCAGGAGCTCACACTTTGATAAACAATTATAGACCAATAGTATTAACAAACTCTTTTGCAAAATTTTTTTAATTATGTTTAAAAACAAGATTAAATAAATTCTTAGAGGATAATAATATTTTACCGGAAGGACAATATGGATTTCGCCAAGTAAAGAGTGTAGAGGATGCATTTGCTAGTCGAACTAATTATGTACTATATAGTAGAAAACTCCATATGCGAAAAGAAAATGTTAGGACTATTTCTAAATTTTTCCAAAGCATTCGACTCAATCAGAAATATGAAACTAACAGAAACCTTAAATAGAATAGGAATAGGAATAAAAAACAATCCCTTAGAACTACTTATTAAATAGAGAGCAAATTGTTAGGATAAACGAAATAAAAAGCGATAGAATATTAGAATCAGGCTATGGACTTCCACAAGGTACTGTCCTCTCTTCAAAATTATGCACGATATATGTAACATTATTATTTAAATGTCAAATTCGAATACACAAATAAGAGGTTTTGCGGATCCATCTGCAACCTCTTAAAGTAATAGTTTTAATACGAGAAGTTGTACTGTAAATAGATATGTTTGTACGGGTATAAGAGATAAACTGTCCTACTCTTCGACATGCTTAACCATTCATGTTAAGACGACATTGCAAACTTGCATATAAAAACGGCGACCAGTCTTACCCCCCCAAAAGATGCACAAAACCCATTATTTTACACTTTCTATGTTGTTTGGAATCCATCTTCCTGTAAGTTTTCATATTTCTAAGTGTAACGACCCTGAAATGCAAGGGGGTTGGGACAAATTACGCTTAATATTTTCTCCTCCCGTGCTGTTCTCCCTTCTAAAGATTTCAAGAAAATGCTAAAAATGGAATGTACTCACCATTACCTTTTCCAGGACACCCCACTTGCCTACACCAGTGGGTAAAAGAAAATGTGACCTTAATTTCGCCTCTAAGTGGACCCCTCCTTAAAGTTAGTCAATACCAACACATCACTTTCTCCAGCGAACTATAGTATTTCTACAACTTCTCAGCGAATTTGATGTGTGTAGCTGTTCGTGAGATATTCTATGGACAGAGAGAAATTTGAACCATTTTGTAAAATTTAAGACACAAAATCCTAAAACAATCAATAATTTAAAATTTGCTCTCGATCGTTTTTTTGCCACTTAAGCTGCCCTACTCTGCTCTGTACGAAGAAAACGTAGCTATTAAGTATGGTTTGATATTTACTCAGTTTTCTTCTAAAAGGACAGTTGTAGCAGATTCTTGCATAGAACGTTGATTTTCACTAATGGGGTCAGGAGTCAGAATCCGTTCCCGACCACCAAAAATATAGTGCCGATGGCATATCCCCTCCCCTTGCTAAAAGCTATTTATGCCACTGGACTTGATGATGCCAGAAATGGCAAAACGTCGTCGAGAATAAACAAACTAACTGACTGGAAACGTGAGTAATTACTTCAGATATAAATTATGTATTTATATTATACTCGTGTACATAGTGTTTACTGAAATTCGAGCACAATATGAAAAGGATGTTCAGTATCCGCCACTGTCGACATTTCCTAAATTATACCCTTGTCAGGTATAATTTTCTTTTGTCGTAACCTTGCTACGTTTAATTTCCGGGATCAAGATTGACTAGGAGTTGATTTAATCCTTTTCGCGTCATTGCCTACCGGCAATTTTCTAAAGCATATTTTATAGGATAATTCAAATTAGGAGGATAGGATAGTATAGTAAAGAAATGAAATTGTAATAGGTTCGCTGATTTATTTGCGATAGATGAATGAAGATGCACTTTCAACATATATATACACAGTTTCGAAAACGACATATAGGTGCAGATTCTGCGATTTTGGCTTACAATTTCACATTACCACACTTGCGCCGTCCGTCATATTCACACATATTGTGAAGGATCATATACGAGTAGTATGATGCATGCTGTTTGTTTAGCTACTTCCCGTGATCCGATCCTAACCAAATTTGGTATGTTGTTTCCTTTCATTCAATTGTCCAATGAAATATTAGTCACTTTCGATTCAGTAGCCCGTCTTTACAGACCGAAAAGAACGCCACGACTCTGCGACAAACGACCTTAAACAGCCACCATACAGATACTTCGCCTTCATGGGTGCGAATTTCGGACTCAGTATACATTTAGACGTAGGCGAAATAAGTTCATGTTCAACCAATTTGTTTTTAACTTTGCTCCGATGAGACCTGGATTAAAACCGGTCTGTCGTTTTGTATGAAAATGTTCTGAGATTCAGTTGAATCGAAAGCGGCTATTAACTCCTAGGGCATCGCTTTTCCAGCGCGTAGTTGGCCATGAGGTTTACAAAATGAAACTTATCTTTTATTTGCATTTATTGAGGTGTTTCAGTGATTTTGTGGTCATTTTTTAACTTTTATTGAGTTTTCCAGGGAAACTATCACTTTTTCGCAAATATGTGTATTATGCAAAATTGATTTGAGGACTAAAATCTGAAGAGTTTAAGATTAAGTCAAGCTTTTTACGATTACCTGTTATCTAGCTCCGAGCTATTTTCGGAACGCATCCAGCTTAACCGCATGTTGTTCTTTTCCTCCCCCTTCCCTGATAACGAACTGAATTTCCAGCCGGTACCCTGAATCTTCCTAGTCTACTATAACCCTAGAAAAGAATCTACCATGAAATCGCGGTTCGCTAATTTTTCATATTGTCGTGCTCGGTGGCCGTGATCGGTCGGTCACGATACTAATCTAGAGCTCGGAGATCAAATCTCGGCGCGATCAAAAACTGCCTGTGAGTACTAATAGAATTCTCAGAGTGCTCCAAGCTTGTCAGTATAAAGACGGCGCGGATAGGAGGTGCATGCTAGCAAGTGCACTTCCGAAATAGTAGATATGCTATTGAAACGTCAACAAGGCATAGAAATGCTAGAGATGTTGACGCGCCCATGCCCCTGGAGGGGTCAAGGCAATTAGAGAGAGAGAGAGAGAGAACGTCAGCTTCTAGTCTATTACATGACTATTTGGAACAATGGCACCGCCAAATGAAATTGCTTTTGAAAACACTCTTGTATTATCGCCACGGTCAATTCAATCCATACTGGTATCTAGAGTGCCAGACTTAACTAATAAGAGAAATCTCGGAGTATAATATAGTATTATAATAAGTAATAATTAAGAATAATTTTGATTTCATAAATTCCATATTGTAGTTAATACAATACAAATATGAAATGTGTTATGATAAAGCATTTTTTTTTTCAAATTCTCTAATTTCCGGGCCCTCTAAAAAACACGGGGGCGGTGCATTCGCCTTCCGCCGCCATCCCCCTTCCCCCTCCCGACGGACCTGCAGACATACCGGACACAATGAACATAAATGACATATTAAGCACATGACGGATTTAAAGATACAAAGTCAATTCAAATGCACATTTGCTTCAGGATACGCTCCCACTGATTGGCTTTATTGAGAGCAAACAAATCTAATCTATAGTAAATCTATAATTTAGCCTTGCATGCAAATGGAACCGATGTAACTCGCTTCTTTCTTGTGTCGTTAACCGTGGGTATGTTTTTTGTAGGGGGAGGGGGGATGGTAGCTCAGTGCAGTGAGGCTTAAGTCATCTTCCCAGCTTCCTTGGTTTGTGTAGGCTAAAATTCGCAAAATATCGCGCCTATTGTTTTAAAAATTAATTCCTTTCGTTGATTGTTTATTAAGGAATTGGCATTAAGAATTTAAAAATTGTAATAGTAACTGTAGAATAAAAACACACAAAAAAGGCCAAGATATTTCAAAATTATAAATGCGGTCCATCGATCCATGAGTAACTTGCGAGTTCCTCCAATGATTCGTGACAGGCATACAATATAGGTGCCACCATTTCCCTTCTTCTGAGAAGGACTGCTATAGTCATTATAACCTTCATCAACCAATACTGTAACAAGTATGTATGTATATCATTGACCATAAAATTTATCCAGTACGGCTTACGTAATCACACGAGTATGGTTAACTTTTTCATCGCTATATCGACGATACCCTTTTGTGAACGATCCCATCAATCATATGTTTACTGACATCATCCCCACCTAATTTGAATTACAATTAAGTTCTCACATTGCATGTCAAATATGGAGGCTTCACCATCACACCTTTCACTTTCCACATTATGGATGAAATCTTGTTTTTCTCTACTTGGGAAGGAAATTCGACACGAAATCGATAATGAAAAACGACGGAAAAATAGGAGTAAAACGGTTTGACTCCTAAGATACTGGTCTCAGGCGTACGGTGCGAGATGAAGAGCGTTTTACTTTATTGCAGGGGTCGGCAAACTTTTTCTGCAAATAGCCAGATCTTTGGCGTTTTTGGACTTTGCTAGTCAGATATTTAACTGGAATTATTGTATTATAAATGCTTACCTGTTTGGTCAAATTTATTTTGAAATATAGAAATTATATTTGCAGTTTGCATCAATATCAGAAAAATTTTATATTTTGCGTTTCAAACAGTAATTTTGAGCGATCTGAAAGCTCTCATTCGAGAGCCAAATTTGTCTCCACATTTTTAATTCGTTAAAATATCCACGTGATGCAATTTTCATTCCCATTCACGTTTTAAAATGTCTCTATAAATTCTCGCAATTCAAAAACGTGTAACGGACGGCTTGGCGGGGATCCGAAGATGCCCGCGAAAAAGGAGCCTTAAAGTCACCATACACTGTTGAACTCCAACACGAACCTGGTAGAAATGTCCTCTGAACAGATCAAGATACACACCCACACCCATTCCACATAAACGGCTCAAATTCTCGCACTCGCATCGGGGTCCAGGTGTAATTGGATCCTCGGCCTCTATTTTTGTACTACCAACAGATTACTAATCATCAGGTGCTACCTTCGATCTGCCGGTGGAAGCAGCACTACCAGACCAGAATATGGTTCATTACAAAAGTTCAGCAGCAATTGGGCAGTATTGGTAATGTCAACCCACTTGTCAAGATTTGACGAAAATGTCTTTCGCAGTAAGCCACCGGACCATAAAAGTGGTCACGCTAGCTTCTCCCAGGATTGATCTTGTACCGAGCAGCTGCTGGGCCTTAACTAAAAGAAGAAGTTATCCCGAGTCTTTTAAGCAGACGGATCCATCTGATTAAAATGATTAAAGGTGATTTCACCCAATGATATTTTGATAGGTATCTCACTAGCAGCCTCACATTAGACTGTGCTATTCAGGAGCTACCTTGAGTCTATCGGGGAGGTAGCTCGACCAAACCCAGAAGTGTGCATTCCAACTTTCGTCAGAATACGTCACTTCTCACAATGATCACGGTATAAATAGTGTGCATTATACGAAACGAGTGCGAATTTGCACTGTGTGAAACTTACAACCCTATATTCATTATTATTATTTTTTAACAATAAATTAGAGTATTCCATTACTTAAAAGTCAACAAGACCATTTAGCAATGATCTCCACCCAAAAATCTCTCGGCCTACGCCAAAAGCACAAAGTGCTTGAGCTGGCTTCGTTACCTGATAATAACGTATTCTGACGAAAGTTGGAATGCACACTTTTGGACTTGGTCGAGCTACCTCCCTGATAGACTCAAGGCAGCTCCTGAAGAGTACAGCCTATTGGTTGACGAAATCAGCTCAAGCACTTAGAGCTTTTGGCTTAGGCCGAGAAATTTTTGGGTGGGGATCATTGCGAAATGGTGTTGTTGATTATTTAGTAATGGAATACTCCACTTTTATTTTTAAATCAAATTAGATCTATCCAGGCGGTGGTGTTTTTCAAATTAAAGGAAAGAATTAGTTCTTTCAATTGCTTTAGTCCTGCCTAGTTCAGGGTTGTTGTCCTTGTTAACTGTCGTCTGAGTACTACTACTTAATTGCCCGGCCATTTGTGGGGCATAGCAGTTCAATACTGCAGAATACTGCTTCCACAGCATGTTGCGTTCCGCCGTTGTGTATTATGAATTTAGCCATCGTTTTGGTAAAAAAGGCTCCTTGGTAGAAACTTTTATATGGAAATTTCAGATTTCTGTTTAGCACACCAAATACCATAAATTTACAATAAAATCATATTTTCTCCAGAAAAATGAAAAATAGTTTTATGAAAATAACTGTCCGACAGTTTAATAAAATCAGCTATTTTGGTATACTCAGTACTTTTTCAGTTTTCAGTTTCCAAGAAAACTTTTGCAGTCCCTCAAGTAAAAAGACCCATCGGATCTAAAATCCATCAGCATTTCTAAAAGACACAAAACTTATCCAAATTTGATTTTTACTTTGTTTTGTGTCAAAAATAACATTAACTCGCGGGCCGGATAAAAACCAGAAGCGGGCCGAATCTAGCCCGCGGGCCTGAGTTTGTCGACCCTTGCTCTATTGGGTCGGGTTATTACAATATAATTTATCCACACTATTGTCGTTACCATAGCATTAAGAAAGTCGTTCACAAGTCTCGCTGCCTTGGTGGGGAGAGTGATAATAAAGCAATAAATGACTGCAGTTAGTTGGTAAAAAAAACAACGCGGGTTGTTTGCAGACGGAACAAGTGACCTCCACCAGCCCGTCAAGTCGAGGATTTATCCTTGTCGGTAGGTGGGCTTGGAATTTTCCGGATATTTTCTGAATAAGAGTTCGAAGAGAAACTCGTGCTGAAACAATCACTTAAAATTCAAGGGTATGCCGCGTAGTCTGCGGATTATTTACTAAGCTATAAATTGAATGAAGTTTGCTTATTATGCAATTAGAAATATGAAGCTTGATATCGTCCAGGAAGTGTGGGTAATAGTATTGGGTTTTACGCTATTCAAGTGCTATAAATAGATGGCGGAACAAGCTTGGTTTGTAAGGGTTGGACTTCTTCAGCAGTTTTGCAACAATAAATGCAGATAGTCTGTTCGTACTACGTTTGTGCGGCGTATTCAATACTTTTCCTCTCAAGCTTCAGTGACATAGCTTGGATTTCGTTTCGGATGGGATTCGCATATTCGATACCAGACATATTTGCAAGGAGACCGCAGGATATTAGTTGCGTTTTTTCTTGCACTTCAATTGGGTGTTGATTAATTTAGTACTACGCCATCCAACAAAAACATCAGCTGTTCAGTTCAGTTCAGTATTTGACCAAAACTTCAAGTCGCTAGCTCCATTCTATAGAAAGTTATCATTTATTTGAGATAACAGTTACTGGGAAGGTAGGTTAATTTAGTTCGATCATTTTCATTTCAATACCGACCAACTGGATCCTTTTATAAACATTTCGCAAAATTTCAAGTCGCTATCCTCATTCTTTCGCAAGTTATCACATATTTAACCTATCATTTGTTTGTTTTTGGTTGGATTTTGCCCATTCACAGTACCAAATTTTCAACAGGCTAGCTACATTCCGTCGAAAGTAATGGTCATCATCATAGTGGCGTCATAGCCCGACGTCGGACTTTGGCCGCCTGGATCGTTGTCCTCCAATTATCTCGATCACGTGACCGCGTCCTCCAATCTCGGAAGCCCAGTAGTTGCTTGGCGTCCGGATATGATGAGCTCTCCCAACGAGCTCTTGGTCGTCCTTGCAGTCTCGCTCCGTCGACTCGTCGTTCGTTCATTACTTTTTTTTGGCATGCGATCATCGTCCATTCTTTGTACATGCCCTGCCCATTGAAGTCGCTGTAGTTTGACGATTTTCTAAACTTCCAACTCATCGTACAGTTCATACAATTCATCGTTGTACCGGATGCACCATCAATCTCGATCGCAAACAGCCCCGAAAATTCGTCGTTGAACCTTACGTTCGAATGTGTCCAGCCTATTTCCGGAGACTTGAGTTAGGGTCCATGCTTCGAAGCCATAGCATATCACTGGTCGTATAATGGTTTTGTACACGCGGAGCTTCGTGTTGCTGTGCACATGCTTCGATTTCATTATGGGGAGAACCGAGAAAAAAAGTCTTATTAGCTATACTATATCTGCCGCTTGACTTCGTCAGTTTCGTTTCAACCAGAATGACTAATTGAGGTGAATCAATTTGAAACTGATTCATTCGTCAAGTATCGAGTTGGTCCCAACCGTTAATCATCGGCGTTGAATGGAAATGATGTTTGTTGTTACTGGGCGACCGATAGCGCAGTGCGTAGAGGCATCAGTCTCATGTTTCACTACCGGTGTTTCGTGTTCGAGTCCCGTCCCCGACAACTTTCGCTTGGCCGTCGAGAGGGGGGGGGGGGGGGGGGGGGGGGGCCCGAAAATTTGAAAAATTGAAGAAAAAAAAGAGAAAAAAAAAAAACCTATCTACGCACTGAGCATCTTTTTTTTTGCTACTTGCCCTTTCATACCACCCTGAGCTACTGGTCGTCATATATGGGCCCCTACAAAATTTAAGTAATTTGAGAAAAACGTATCTACGCTTTGAGCTTTTTTGTTTTTATTTTTTTTTTTTGTTTATTGAGCTACCGGTCGCCATATATGGGCCCCTACAAATGTTGAGTACCGGGCCCGGATTTTCTCTCGACGGCCCTGCGTTCGTGACCATGGATCTTTGTGTTGTCTTCCTTCTGTGGTGCGGGGCGTAATAATAAGCCACAGCATCCCTCGACTTGTCGTAGGTGGGTGGCTAAGTGGGGGAGCAGGAGGTGCACGCTGGCAACTGCATTCTCTGAAACTAGTTTATGCCAACACGCCAACTGGGTCTCATGGAACAGTTGACACGCTTTTTCCCACAAGGTGTTAGAGCAATTGAATAGTACAACATCCTGATGCTCCCAGACTTAACCCCTTGAAGATATACAAAGACGGTTCCACATCTGCCTGCCAGTGGTGTGGGTGCCGGAGTCTACTCCAAGAAGCTTGACTTCATCATCATCGTGGCGCTGCAACTCGACGTCGGGCTTTGGCCGGCTGGATTATTGTCCTACAATTACCTCGGTCAAGCGACCGCGACTCCCAATTTTGAGTGCCCAACAGTTGTTCAGCGTCCACATCTACTAACTCTTTCCAACGAGCACTCGGTTTTCCTCGTAGCCTTGCTGCGTCGCCCGTCCAGTATTTTCTTCGGCATGCCGTCATCGTCCATTCGTTGTACACGCCCTGCCCTTGCAATGTAGACATTGTAGGTTGACGACTCTCGAAACTTCCAGCACATCTTACAGTTCGCCAACCTCATGGTTGCGCCATCTATTTCAGTCGCAAATTGCTCCGAAAGTTCTCCGAAGGACCTTTAGTGTGAATGTGTTTAGTCTGTTTTCAGAGGTTGAAAGCGTGAGTTAGACAGTTAGGGTCCCAGTTTCGGAGCCATAGCATAGCACAAGTCGTATGATGGTTTTGTATATGCGGAGCTTCGTGTTTCTGAGCACATGCTTCGATGTTATTATTGGGAGGATCGAGAAGAAAGTCTTATTTGCTAGCAGTACAGTATCCGTCGCTTGATTTCATCAGTTTTGTTGGCATCCTTTGACTGGTTACTACCCAGCCGTCTACGAATTCGATGCTGAGATGCCGGACGTTGATATTCGGTTGTTCTGGCATCTTTTTGCTTGATTGCATCAGGTCAGGTTTCGGGACATTATATCGATGTCGTACGCTATCAGTTATGTTGACTTGAAGAGCAGCGTGCCGGTGGTGTCCGCATTCATAACCCGGATGGCGTGATCAAGTGCTAGGTCGAAGAGAGTTGGCGCCAGTCCATCGCCCTGCTTCAATCCAACATCATCATGCCGTCATGGATTGGGGCTTCCTGTATGGGGATGTTAGGTGCGGGATTAAGAAGCTCTTTAAAATAGGACGCCCATCGTTTGGTGATGCTATCGGTGTCGCTGATGATATTTCAATCCGTGTACTTACAGAGGCTAGTAAGATTGGAGGATATAGCAATGCCTTTTGCTATGTGTAAATCGGCGATTAAGGCCACTGCTGTCAACAGGGCCAATACAAAATGGCTCAACGGGGCAACATGTAATACGACAATGTCGATTTGGCCGATATTAGATTCCAGCCGCTCTGCCACCCTGCTTTCGTTGAATAGGAGGCACATTGGCAGAGTTGTTGGAGTTATTACCGGACACTGCTCAATCGGGGAGCATGCCAGGAGGCTCAACATCCCCCATCGGGATTTCTGCAGGAGTTGTGGAGATGAGGAGGAGGAGGAGACCATCCTCCACTTTCTCTGTCATTGTCCGGCCTTGGCTGGTAGGAGGGGCTACTTTCTGGGCTCGCGGATCTTCCATGATTTGAATGACCTTAAGAATATATCCACCTTCCGGTTAAATCGCTATATCAGTTATCACGGGCTGGTTTGATACGCAGTCCTCTTAAGGAGACGGTTTTTTTTTTGTTGTTTTCCGGGTGGTATCACAACGGGCCTTCGGAGGCCTAAGTGTGCTGTGTGTAGCACGGCAGCCCCTTAACCTAATCTAACCTACAGAGGCTAGTCCTGTGTTGATAGCCTTTGCATCATTCTTGACATCAATCAGCGTTTTTCACGTAGAAATCAATGCGGTTGAAGAGGCTTGGTTAGGACTTCACATCACAACAACGAAAGAAATAGTGATTTTCGTGGATAGTCAGGCTGCAATTAAACTTTTCGAATCAGGTTGGCGTAAGTCAAAAACCACAAGTAAGTGCCGTACGTGCCTTCTCCTACATTGTGCTATGCTGGACTCCAGCCCATAGTGGTTTTGCAGGGATGACGAGCTTGCTAGAGGGAAAGCAACATATTAGCACTAATTGCTATTACCCCTATCTACCATCAACAAAGCAAACTTAGGGTGGACCGTTGGCGATACATGTCTTTTAGCTAAGCTTATTTGGCCCAGATTGGATATCAGTTACACCACAAAACTGCTGTCCTGGCCGAAACAACAAATCCGCGTGGTAGTGGGTATGGTCACTGGGAGCCGAAGGTGTCTCCTTTACAATGATTTTTGCAGGAAACTAACTTTCATCATCATCATCAAATGCTGGGCGCTAGCGAAGAGGGAAAGGTAAATTCTCAATGAATATTTCTTCAGTCATCTGTGGTAACTTGCAGAGGTGATGCTTGGTCAATTGCATGGTTTCCGGACTAACTCCGGATGGTACCCTCAAACCTAACGGAGCCTATCCTAGCGCTTATGTCTTACGTGCTTAACTTATCTCAGTTTTCAACAGAAATGCGAATGAAATCGGTATCTCGAATTTATTTTTAAAACAACTCGATATCTCCAAATATAAATACATCGAAATTTCGATAACTCGAAATAAAACCTTCTTCCCTTCAAGTTGGAGTTATCGAGTTTCGGCTGTATAATCCTCAATGTTTGAGGAAGCTTTGGTGATGTTTTGCTGCTGATATCGTGGTGTTATCAGTAAGCGTTCGGAAATAAAAATCTGCTTCATCTTCTAGTTGGATATGTTCTTCCTAGTTGGATACTAATCCTGAAACTTTCCAGATATGATAACCAAATCTATCACCTCAGCGGTTTTCTCGTATTAATCACGTACATTCTGCATTTTTATCGCGACAAAAGAATCATCCTATCATCCGTACGAAAGATATCCTTTTGTTTTGGGTTCGTGAACATCACGACAAAATAATTATCTTTGATTTCCCTAATTCTCAGATATTGAACATAAATTGATTACTTGGATATTTCGATCCAACATGCAAAAGTATCACGTTTATCCCATTTTGAGTAATGTTTGTGAATCATCTCCGAGTCTTTGATAAATTGATTTCGAATCATGGCCTTACATCATTGCCCAGTTTTATGCAAACATACATAAAATCTCTGGTCGTATGGAAGCTCAGGATACGGTTAGCTAAACGTCCGGAATATCCTCATATTCATATGAACCAGAACCACCAGGACATGGTGGAGCCAACATTCAGCCCACGCAATACTTCAATGGAGCGACAGTAAAAACCATCTGATTGATAAATTATTGGGAGAAAGGGAGGAGGATGGACCATGGTGCCTTTGTTCAGCCCAGGACACGACTACTACTCGTACGTCTTGATTGATGTAATTGGGTCGGACGGGCTCGTCCCTTTTGTTGGTAATGGCTTTCAGGATTCAGTTTGATAGATGAGACAGATTAGTTTGTCCGATTCACGTTTTTGTGTTGAATTATTAGTCGTCATAAAA
Source organism: Chloromyia formosa (assembly GCA_964017055.1). Lineage (NCBI taxonomy): Eukaryota > Metazoa > Arthropoda > Insecta > Diptera > Stratiomyidae > Chloromyia > Chloromyia formosa. The sequence goes on from OZ024813.1 coordinate 141,297,465, forward strand.
CTTTCATTTCGCTATCTGCGAGTACGTATATCAAACGGTAGTCTCATCGTATGAAAACTTTTGATTCATCATTTATGCACTTTTTTTGTAATATAGAATGCATAAAGGAAAGTTTATAGCGTGCCAGAATAGTTTCTGATGAATAGTCCTGCGATTTAAATGCAATATGTGGATATGGGTTTCGTCGATTTATACGACTTTTTTCATTCGGTCACGTTAAAGAAGTTCTAGTTGAATGTGAACGAAAACATGTTTTTGACTTGGTGAAAAAGTTTTGGAAATAGACGCTTTTTACTCGGCCTCGTAAAGGTGTTCAGGACATATGTAGTAGTATGTACATACACTAATCTAGGTCAAGGATGAAAAATAAATTTGCATATTTCCTTTAAGATTGTACGGCATTAACTTTTTCACTTGCTATGACAAATTCATGCAGAGAACGGCATTTCAAAGTGCAAAAGCACTTGTCGTGAATTATCCTTTTCACGTGAGTTATTTCACATGGCTGATGGGATAACATAAAGAACGACCAAACAGAATATCATGATTATACTTCGCTTCAGAAATGCGTGCAGCATGTAAATGTTGTTTCGGATGATAAACAGAGAATCTAGTAACCCTTCTGAATTTATATTTTATATGGCAAAGTATAGAAGGATAAAGTTAGACTAGACCCTTAACTGGCAGGTACAGGAATTAAAATCATAATTTATGTACGACAGAAACTAAGCAATATTATAAATAGAACAAAAATAGTCCAACTCTATTATTCTATGGTACTAGCTTACATTTACGTCGGCTATTCTGAATAAAATATACAATAAAGGGAACGTTTACCGAAGGACTTAAAATGGTGTACAATTTATTGGAACACGTGTCGTCAAAAAAAAAAGAAAACTTAGCCCAGGAACTGAAAGTCTAAACGCAATATATCAAGGATGGACATAAAAAAATGTTTGGTACCCGATAACCCATTCGTGATGACACAAAGTCAATGGGCTGGCAAAGCTCGTTTTCACGGATGCCTATAAAGCTAACGGGGGTTCATGTGTGGGCATTGTTGGGCCGAGCATAGAGTCTTCATCCCAACTTGAAATTTCCCCACTGCACTTCAGGCAGAGGCTCGCGGCATCGAAACTCGCACACGTCAGTATAAACCGATTCAATATCAACATACATAGGAATCTTCAATTGCAGACAAGCGGCCATTCAGGCGCTGACTGGTACTTCTGTGTATTCAGAGAAGCGCGCCCAAACAGACGATCTTCATTGGTCAAATCCTTTCTGTGGATTTTCAATTCGCCAGCTGTTTTGCTGTGTGAAATTCTCCTTGGCCAGAGGCAGGCCCAATCATTGATCGCGAGCTACGTACTCTGGATCTACTCATTTCTCTCATACTCATCGGAACAAAATCAGAATGGTTTGTGGACTCTTCACAGGGCGCTCTTGTTTTCCGTGACACTTCAAACTCATGTGGTGTTGTTTGTTGTTTTGAAAAGTCAACCATAAAACGCCACACGTTAGATCAAATATACATCTACAAAATCCGATTGGATGAACGATGAAACTTCTCATTCGATCCACACACACAGTTTAAACTAACCATATAGGAAACTCACTGTAAATGCATATGGTCATTGCCAATTGGTGCTTTTGGCATCACCACTAGGTCTGTACAAGTCTAGTGTGTATACGCTTCGGACTCCAGACCAATAGCGGTGATAATGACATAAATTATTTGCCTAATTAGAAATATGTGGACTCGAATGCTGAAATTGGCTACGAAATAAATGAATACTTAAATATTTAAAGCGAATCTGATGAAAGCAATTATTATTGCGCCATCCCTGCAATAAAATAAGGTCAGCAGTAAGATAACTTCTGTCCTTGCAATCGGGCCAATACGGGCCAGTTTTCCCTTGCGACATTACCATTTTCCGTGAAGGGGAAGTACTATGAAGACCGATACCAAATGAAATATAACCATTCATAGGTAATTGCAGATTACGAGCTTTCATGCAATTTATTAACCCAGCGAGACCTCTGGAAGTTGATCAGATGCTCGCAACATACTATATAACCAGAAAATCTGGAGCCCTACTCTCTGTATTGGCTGAAAATGAAATAAACAAGAATCCATTTATGCATTCCGAACAATTCCAGGGAGTCGCAGGAAACGATCATAAAACGAACATGAATCTACAGCGTAACGTCCTAATTTATGTCTCATTTGCGCCAAATTTCCAAGTTTATGATTAATTTAACAATATGCATAAATCACCCATGCCGATTTCTACCGATTGGCTGTGTATCTACAAGTCCTGTGGATATGTCATCCTACAACATTCTTATTTGTTCACCACGGAAACAGAATATTGTTCCATTTTATTCATACATGTACCTATATACATAACGGTAGATTGTCCAACTTTATCATGGTTGCGGCGACGACGGAGAGGATCCTAGACATGACCAGAAAATTTTATCAGCACAAAATGGTAAAAGTGAACAAGCATTTTGTCGAGTCGTGTCCTGGCAAAGGATATGTTTGACTCTCAGTCTGGCAAAGTGGGAATTGAATTTCGTATGCAGAAATTGGTCTCTTGTGTGGCTTTCTGACAGTTAAAATTTATTGCCATCCCGACTTGCATGTATCATACTACGGATTCATGTACCCTCTTCTATGGATAGGACAAAACGTGTATACCTAGTCTAGCCATAAATATTGTTACAAGGTTTGGCAACCCTGCAGAAAGGAACCGTTATATTGCATTTCTTAAAAATTGAGCTACTCGCTATAGTACGCTTGTGCTTGATGCATTTGTCATCATTTGAGTTTAATTTTTAGTGTAGTGAACATGGATTGGGGTGACAAAGAAAATAGAATTGCTGTGATTGCACTTCATAAAGTAGGAATGCAACCAAGTGATATTTTTAAGACTCTGCATACCCTTGGTATAAGCCGAATGTTTGTATATCGGGCTATTGAAAGATTTAATGATACGTCTGGAGTAAGTGACCGTGAAAGAAGTGGCCGTCCGCGAACTACTCGAACACCTCAAGCGGTTAAAGCCGTGCGCGAGAGAATTCGCCGTAATCCTCTTCGGAAACAAAAAATTTTATCGCGTGAGATGAAAATACCCCAAAGAACAATTTCACGTATCATCAAAAGTGACTTGCGGTTGGGTGCTTATCGTAGATCTACCGGGCATTTACTAACAGATTCGTTAAAAAAAAATAGAGTGGAAAAATCAAAACGATTACTTTGCCGGTACGCAAACCAAGAACACCGTAAAATTTTGTTTACGGACGAAAAAATTTTTACTGTCGAAGAAACATTTAATAAACAAAACGATAGGGTTTATGCTCGCAGTGCCAGAGAAGCTTCTCAAGTTGCCCAAAAGGTTCAAAGAGGTCATCATCCAGCCTCAGTAATGGTTTGGTGGGGTGTTAGCTACAACGGGGTGACAAAGTTGCATTTTTGTGAGAAGGGCGTCAAAACGTCTGCCAAAATTTATCAAGAAAGTGTCCTTGAAAGTGTAGTGAAACCTCTCAACACGTCATTATTCAAAAATCAGCCTTGGAGTTTCCAGCAAGATTCTGCACCAGGTCATAAGGCGAAGTCAACCCAAAAATGGCTTGAAGAAAATGTTCCAGATTTTATTAAAGCTGAAGGTTGGCCTTCCTCTAGCCCAGACCTGAATCCGCTGGATTACGAATTATGGTCTGTCTTAGAGCAAATGACGTGCTCTAAAAGACATTCTATTGTAATATCGAATTCCTAAAGAAGTCTCTTACACATGCAGTCGCCAACTTTCCGATTGAAGTCGTGCGTGCTTCCATAGATAAGTGGCCAGCTCGATTAAAGGCTTGTGTAAAGGCAAAAGGCAATCACTTCGAATAACTTGTTGCAATTTCCGTTGTTGACAATGTATTTAATAAATAAACAATGATTTCTTAACATATAACACCTCTTTTATTGAACAGTGCTTCAAAAAGTTTGTAACAGTATTTATGGCTAGACTAGGTACGAAGTGCCGTCTTGAACATGTTTAGGCGATGCGATGGTGAAATAGCGCTGAAGTCTTAGCCTACAAAACGAACAAAGAATTCGGTAAAATCAAGATTGTGAAATATTTATTTTAGCTTTTTGTACATTGAAATTTTCTTGAGATCCTGCACACTCCACTGGTTACATGAGGGGAGTCATGGTACTTTCTGTTAGAATGCCCAGCTTACGAAATACATACCTACATTTCGGAGTGCACAGCTGCATGATGGAGCAACCAAAACGAAACGGATAACGAAAGAAGACAGCCTTGTGAAATTATTAGTTACCCATGAGAATTGGCAGCAAGTATTAAAAATAAAAGTACTACTACCGACTTTCAAGGTTTAGGCCAGTAAAATTAAGCCAATTTGGGGGCTTTTTAATCAAAATTGGGGAAAGACTTAGAAATAATGTTAATCCCTTCTATAGATACTGAATACATGGAAACTGAGTTTTGCACGATCGCGGCAGGTGAACCAATATTTTCCAATTTAGAGTAGTTATGAGCAAAAATTCAAAAATACCTGCTCAACGATTTATGCGTTTCTAGGAGATACTTAAAGAAACTGGACATGCCAAACGATTAGGTGCCTTTTCAAAATTGTGGCGACGTCCGTGGTGGTGGGGAGGGGAAATTAAAACTCGAATTTCGAAACAATGAACCAACTCAAACAATATATTAAAAACCGAAACTACTCTAATTGAAGCAACCAGTGTTAAAACCATTTGGTTGACCAACACCTGATAAATTCCCATAAAAACACGCCTAATGAAAATTTAAAGTTAGAGGTCAGACTGCACGTCATTTATGTTAAGAAAAATTCACGTCACTAGTTAAAGGTTCGACTGCATTAAATTCAACATCTAACTATTATATTTTAACTATTCTTCAGTTTACCCGTCAATTATAATTATTACAGTGCTGAAGTTCCGACTAAAAAACCATCTGAATAATTTAATTTGGCAAATCTATGGTGGTGTTTCATATTGTAACCGCAGTACCCGAAGAATTATTGCATCTGATTCGTATGCATACAAGATGTTTGCAATTCAGATAAACTAACCAGTAAGCGTTAGCCATGTACTAATCCTCGGCAATACTCGTACTTCAAAATGTCAGCTTGTTGGAACAATTTCAAAATTAAAATGAACATCCTGTTGGTTTGCTAGCTTTCTTGAGAGTGCCACTTATTTTCAAGAACCTTAACGAAAGCCAGGCGCCTCGAATGAAACACTGTGCAATTTACATAAAAGCATTACGGACTGGAGGATTTCACATGGCTCGAAATTACAATATTTGCAGAGAAAGCAAAGTGCACAAAGCTTTTTGAAGATTGTCGCGTGTTGACGTCAATTGTTTGCGGATTTGAGCGGTAGACATAATTACGTCCTTCATATGAATTGTAGCAAAAAAAAAGAAGAAATATTTGTTTTGTTTTAATGAATGACTTCGGACTTCGTTGACGTCCCAAGGATAGATGAAAAAAGTTGTTCTATGTGGCGAAAGAATCGTACTTATTAGTTCATCCCCAGTAAACTATTAACGAGTATCTACACTGCAGGCAGATACATCGGTACATGGATATGTCTTATGGCTATCGACATTGACTATCAAGATCCCAGTATCGTTAATTATACTGGATGAAGTCGTGTTGTTATTCCAGAAAATCGTGACATCCGACGTGACGGGCAGTTTTTCAGGATGACCCCCGGCAAAAAGACATATGCATGTCAAACAATGAATATGCCTCGCAAACGAATACTATTCTTCAAATGTGTTTTGATTCGTGGAAAAGTCAAAACACTGTTCGTTTTCTCTCCAGGTCATGTCTTTACTCTCCGTCCAAGAACAAACAGAATTCCTTACGTGCTCATGAAAATTTAATTCCAATCCATCGATTCCGTTGGCCACACAAAAACAAATTCCAAGTGTTCACGAGGAGGAACGATGCCACTCGACATATTGGTGCCATGTTAGGCGCAGAGAAGACATCTTCGTCCTTCGTTAAACGTCCCAAAAGAAATCCAATTCCATAGATTCGTTAACATCGAACGAAAAAGAAAAAAATGATTAGAATTCGATTTTCCGCCGGCATGGCATCTCTATCCGAGTTCGAAGAGCATTCCTGTGCAAGGTTTCAGAGGGATATTTAGCGTCGTTGATATAATGTCGGCTATAGATGAAAATCGCACTAGTTCATATTGCTTCCGGCCGCCAGGGAGTATGGAGGATGGAACGGGTACATGTCAAGAATGCTGTTTGGAATGACACACTGAGGAATTGATGTTAGTGTTACTCTACTGTACAAAAAATAATTTTGCTTCTTTTACTGAACTCGAGTTTGTACATATTTCGAAACTATTTGGCTTTTATGAAAAATAATCTCTTAAAAAATTCAGGAAGTGGGTAATTTACTGATATGGTAGTCTGGATGGCGTAACGCACGTTCGCCTTCTATGCACTGGGCCCCGGTTCGATTCCTACTGAATGCAGTAGTCTTTGATAAACGGATTTAGGTATCGGACTATGAGCGTACTCAGCTGTTAAATGAGTACCCATTTGGGGTAAATAACTCTTTTGGGCTTATGTCTTATGCCGCTTTAAGACATATACATGTCAATAGCTGGCGCAGTCTAATTTTGGACCAATGCATCATCTTATTTACTAGATCGTGACCGTGTGTTTTCTGCAGGGGTGTGTGGGTGTGGGTGTGTGATCAGCAACATGCCCAACAGCTGAGTATGCTCATAGTTCGACACCTAAGTCCTCTTTTTTATCGAAGACTACTGCATTCAGTAAGTAATCCTAAAAATTTCTCCGTCACAAATGTCACGATTTTCACCCGGCTAGCAGAAGCATCGAATATGGTGTAGGGTTACAAACACGCACTACACGAACAACATGCCAGAAGGCTCCGACTTTTGTAGAAATTGTAAGAATGAGGAGGGCAGAGCACTTTTCACTTTTCACTCTGTAGCCTGTACTCGCCCGGCATTAGCACATTGTCGAAGATCTACTTTAAAGTTATATTTCTATGACCATCTGGGGGAATTAGCTAGTGCACATGTATGCAAACTCTTCGTATAGCTATTACTCTGGTTGGTTTAATCGGTAGATAATGATTGCTGTTGTGTATTAGTAGGGTATCTGTACTTGGTCTAAGTTTCCTGTAGGTAAAAAGATACTGAGAAACCCAGTCCCGTGATGAATGCTCCTGTGATGCACAAGCAAAAAAAAAATTAATTTTCATCTCGGCTCTGTGTTTAGGAAGCAGAAAAAACTAACTTGTCACGTTTTAATGTGCAGAAGCTTAAAGATTCATCAATAAGGAGTGCATATTCCACCGCCTTGCACCAGAGAGATATTACATCACCACCCTGTAAGAATCCTACAATTGATGATAGATGGAAAGTCGCTAAGTACTCATTTATTTCGTGTGGCGTAACATTTGCAGGTCGATTGGAGCGCGGTAGGAGACCATTCATTAGCGACTCTACATGGTCTCTCAACACGCAAGAGAGTTAAGGAACAGATTAACTCAGCTGCTGACGGCTCTGCCAAAGACCAACTCAGAGCTGAATATCGTTCACTACAGAAAGGTGACACCGGAACCCTTTTTAAGCTTATCAAGCCATTAACTGGCAATTTTTTTTTTCAACGGAAAAAAAATGTAAAAGATAAAGATAGGTTGGTAACCGAAGAACATTAACTGCGGAGATGGAGAGAACACTTCATTGAGGTCCTCAACAACACCTTTGGACCTTCGAATGCATCTTCATTAGTGTAATAGCAGAAGATATTCCGCAAATATCCAGAATTGATACCAGCCCACCATCTAAGCTGGAAGTAACCGCGGCTATTAAATCGATGGATGTGAGTAAAGCCCCGGGGATAGATGGAATTCCGGTGGAACTTTTTAAAGCGGATGCCAATGCTACTGCGGATATTCTTTTCCCCCTTATCCCAGAGTATTGGGAAACCGAAACTATCCCTAAAGAGTGGAAGAAGGGCGTCATTATTAAGATCCCGAAGAAAGGCGACCAGAGGGATTGCAATAATTGGCGTGGGATCTGTCTTCTCCCAGCAGACTCCAAAATGATGGCAAAAATAATCTTGAACCGGATCAAATAGATAGTTGACCGCACATTGAATGATGAACAAGCCGGCTTTCGTAAGGGCTTCTCATTTAGCGACAACACCTTCCGAATTATTATTGAACAATCCGCAGAGTGGAAATCCTCATTACATCTCATGTTCATGGATTTCGAGAAAGCGGTTGACAGCGTTGACTGAGAATATATACGGAGGGCTTTTCGTAGGAGAGGCATACCAGATAAAATAATTTCCATCATCAAGGAGTACTACCAGGGAGACCAATGTCACGTCTTTTCGAGGTGCATAGCGGAGTGAGACAAGGCTGCATTTTGTCACCTCTACTCTTTTTAATTGCCATTAATGATGTACTAAGCGACTCACTTCAAGAACACCAGAACAAAGGTATAAGATGGATGTTTTTCAAATACCTTCAACACCTAGACTATGTTGATAATATTTGTCCTCTATCAAATAAATCGGATCAAGTAGCTCAAATGTCTGATGCTCTGCATTGCGAAAGCCGTAATGCGGGCTTAAAATCAACGCTGCCATGACTAAGTACTTGAGCTTGGATCCAGGAAGGCAGAGCGGAATTTGTGTTTCGGGGCAGGCAGTCGAGAAAGTTGACAATTTTTGCTAACTCGGAAGCGTAGTTACGGCGGGTGGTGGAGCGGATGTCGATGTACAGTCTCGCACCAACAAAGCACGAGCAGCTTTTTTCAGTTTGACTCTTTTCTGGCAAAACAACAACATTTCCAGACGCACCAAACTCCGGATCTTCGAAACCAACGTAAAATTATTGCTTTTATATGGCTGTTCAACTTGGAAGATGACCAATGGGATAACAACTAGATAGCAAACTTTCCTACACATACGGTGGCCAGAGGTAATTTCTAACGACGACCTCCTTACTATTAGTGGTCAAGACAGGATAGACACTTCCATTAAAAGGCAAAAGTGGCAATGGGTAGGTCACACTCTCCGAAAAGGGCCGAAAAACATTGCTCAATAGGCCCTCGATTGGAACCCGCAGTGAATCAACGCAAGTGTTTATGTATTAATGTTCTTGCAAATGTACAAGTGCAAATCATTTCAGTGAAAATTGGAATTGTTTGTGACTCCTGGTTTCATTCTGCACACCAACTTAGTATGCGTCTGTAGCTTAGCTCGGTAACGCACCGGGCATTTTTTGCTACTCGAAACACGGTCTCTGCGGTTCGCGCCCCGCAACGGGACGAACTATTTTTTATTCTCAAATTCCCTCTGAATTAATTTCTCCGAGCTTAGTGGTTTCGTATGGATAGTAGCACTCATCAGGTCTTGCAACGCAAGTCGCCGTGTTGGACGACGTAGTAACACCTATAGAAAATCAGTTCAGAGAGAGGGTGACTCAATAGGCAAGTCGTGGAGTGAGTTGAAAGCAATTTCGATGAACAGGACGAGGTGGAAAGTAAGCGTGGTTGATGCCCATGCCCCACGACAGGTTGACAGGAAGCAGAGAGAGAGAGATGCTCCTTTTTAGGGTTTTTTAGTAAAACAAAACCCTTATGAAATCGGTCAAATGTCTGTCTGTCCGTCTGTCCGTCTGTCCATGGAATATCTCACGAACGGCTGAAGTTACATACATAAAATTTTGTAGGAATGTGTAGAATTACTATAATTCGCCGGAGAAAGCGAATCGTCGTAATAGATCAACTTTAAGGGGAGGTCCCCATAGAGGGGAAATGAAGGTCGAAATTTTTTTTTCGTTTGGTACAGGCAAGTGGGGTATCATAAGAAAGGTACCGTCGAGTACATTCCATTTTTGAATTTTTTTTTAAATTTGAAGAAACGGAAAAAGAGGGAGAGGGGAAAATATGTCATCCGAGTTTGTCCCCCCCCCTTGCATTTCGAGACCGTTATACTTAGAAATATGAAAATTTACAGAAAAGTGCCATTTTACTAGTGTAGAAAACCTAGATTTCTAGAATTTTGAAATTTCATCAGAAAAGGTTAATAATAGTACATTTCTATAGTTTCAGTTACCACAGTCCTGCACCCCTTACGCGTACCCGAGGTCAAAAGTATTGATGGCCAATGATAACCAACATCATAGGCAATAATATCTCTAAGTTTCATTATAATCACATAATATTTAATAATAGTACATTCATTTAAAGTTCGGCATTTTGACACTATCCACACAAAAAATACACCTACCGGCCTCATAGGTGTGAGTACTACTATAAATTCATGTTGTTTTTCGTAGTGCGAATTGCAGTTAAAATATTTAATTAATCATTTTTTAAAGGGTAAAGACTGGTTGGGGGCGCTGTGTTTTAATTGGCCAACTTTACCGGGTGAAAGGAAGGGGGGGGGGGGGGTCCACATAGAGGCGAAATTAAGGTCAAATTTTTTTATCGACTGATGTAAGCAAATGAGGTGTCGTGAGAAAAGTAATGATGAGTACATTCCATTTTTTCGCATTTTCTCGAAATTTATAGAAAGGGGAACAGTGGGGGAGGAGAAAATATTAGTTCGTAATTTGAACCCCCCTTGCCTGCATTTTGAGACCGTTATACTTAGAATTATGAAAACTTACAGGAAGTGGGTTTCGAAAAATATATAAAATGGAAAATAGTGGAATTTGTATATCTTCTCAGAATAGGTCAATAATAGTTTATTTGTATAGTTACAGTTAGCACACCCTTGCACGCCTTAAACACGTTCGAGGTCAAAAGTACTGATGGCCAACGATAACCAACACCTTAAGCAATAATATGTTCTAAGTTTCGTTACAATCACGTAATATGAATTAGCATGTAAATGTAAGTGGGTAAGACATTTTAATTACGTTTTTTCTATCCATCTGAGTGATGTCAAGAAGAGCAACGAGCCGATATTTATATACCAAAATAAGCGCTTGCTACAAAACCCTCGGATTGCGGGCGTAGCCCTCTATATTCCGGTTTCATTCTAAGTTGACAGCCCTGTATTGGTCATATTCGGAAAGGCGTAGCCTTATGCCTTGTGGAAGGTTTTTTTTCTCTAGCTTAGCAATAGCAAACGTCTAAAAAAAGGAGTACACTACACCCTAGTGAATTTTTGATCAACACCAACAAACCGAATCTTTTTTTTTTGTAATAAAATTGACCTAAATTTACTGTTACACTGCAAATCTTTCCAAAATGTTTGTTCCTTTTCAGTCAACCTACACTAATACCAAAAACAGCAATTTTCCTTCATTAATCTCTTCAGTAGGAAGAATAGTGGGTGCGTCACTTTTTTTTTGTGAAGCAGCGTACCAATAAGTGTTATTTAAAAGGTATGCGTTGCGTTTTTAAAGCGACTTTTACTCCTCTCCTATACTCTTTATCAACGAATTATTATCAAAGCCTCTACTTAGCGAAGTGTTCCTGTTTTTAGAGGACAAAAATAGTTGCACCGTAAGTAACCCTTATTTAGAAGTTTCACTGTACATTATTTGCGGTGACCCAAATTGCGAAACATGAATTCAAGCAAAACTTTTGACATTGCCTCATAACTCAACTGAAACTCTGCAAGCTTCCTTGAAACTTGCGCTTCTGATTTCAAAAAACCTCGTCGCCATCATCAACATCCTGACAAATTTCCTAGAATTACAATGAAAATTTCTTTATCGGCAACACTTCATAAAACAAACTTCGCAAAAATGATCAAAGCCAAATGAAAAACGAATTTCGAATTTGATTCTACTCACGTAATATCCAAAATGGTCTACTACATCCCCCTGCTTACATTATACAATTTCTACACACCTACACATAAGCGCATTCCACCCGCCCACCGCCTAACTCCCATACATACCAATAACTCCCAAGAATCTAACCGAAACGTAGAACCAAATTTAAAATCAACAAATTTTCGTAAAAGTGAAAATTCCCTGGTAAATTATTTAATCGAGTGTTGAAGAAAACCGGTGGGGGCGAGGTTCTCCTTTCCTGTTAGGGAATTGAATTTTTGTCTTTGCCGCCTTGCCGAAGAGACTTGGACGAACGCAAGGACTGGTAACGACGACAACAGCAAAAGTTTTCCCAAGGATTAAAGTTAAAATGTTTGTTTGTATTGAGGGCTTGGCGAAAAGAGCAAATTGATTTTAAAAATTCAGAAGAAATTACATCTGTGTGCTTAGGACTTAAAGAAACACATTTTGTGGCTGTGGCATACATGTTGAATGTGGACAATTTAGAAATTCACTTCATTTTCCTGTTTATAAATTCAAAATGTAATCTACGACAAAGGACGACTTTGTTTGTTGCGACGCGACGAGAGCAAATTATTTCATTGAAGTGAAATAAACGAAGTTAATAGGATTTCATTGAATTTCAGCTTATGAAAAATTTATATTACTTCCCTTACTCCCCCCCACCCCGTACCACGGCTCGAGGCTGACCATCATCCTTAGAAGTTTCCCTAAATTCCATCAACTCTAGGCAACCGAATTATAATTATTGAAATAATGATCATTGTCGTTTATGCTTTGATGTTAATAATGATGATGGTTAGGTACGCAAAATGTAAAAATTACATTTAATTGGGTTGCCTAATTAGCAATTTCAGGCTACCAGAATGAATTGTAGGCTATTCAAAGTGTCTCTTGCGGTTTATACCGATAAACGGGAACTGAAGGGTGACCCGAATCAAACATCGAATTCGACTTTGAGATATTACATTCCCTTTAATCAATTAACCATAGTCCAATTAGAGCTAAGACTAAGGTAAAACAGCATCACCTCATTAACTGGATGGCCATGGTGTGCATAAAGGTGTGTGATCAGGAACACACTCAACCAAAATATCTACCCTAAATGGGTTGGGTAGTCATTTAGCAGCTGAGTTCATAGTTCGATACGAAAATCCACTTTTACCGAAAAGACTATTGTCTTCAGTAGGAATCGAAACAGGAGTCAAGTGAACAGATCGCGAATGTGCTAACCGTTGCGCCATCCAAGGTGTGACTCGCGCTAGATAGCTAGCTCGGCTACCGATAGTATGGGCAGGGTTATAGGAGGTCACATTTTTTTTCGTACGACGATTGTGGAGTGGAACATAAAAAATGAGTGAACGTAAAATATATTTCTGTACTCCGGATCGCTAATGCATTATGCGGACAGTGTTGATAAAGGAAAAGTTAAAATTGTACGGTACTGCTAGCGGTGATGTAGAAAAGCTCTGTGGCATTGCAGAGAGTAGGCTCAGGTAACCGGAACTGATCGGTAATCGCAATAATCGGTTCGATCGAGGTGACACTTTGGTACAGCGATACTATAAATTGGTCCGTTCGAATACTTCGTCCAGCTACAAATTCGTTCTTTCGATAACTGACCGGATGTTAGTCGGCAGGAACATCGCTCCGAGCAACGCAAAGCCGCAGAGTGGTATGAAAGGGCAAGGAAGAAGAAGTCTAGCATAACGCTGACGTATTCGATGTCTTTTTGACTGTTGAATTTTGTAGTCCTATAACTGAAATATCCATGCGGCCAAGGCCCGATGTCGGGCTGTCGCGCCACGATCATTATGATGAAAACTCAGATATGTCTGATGTGACGTCATACATGATCTAGCTACAATTCTTCCTTTGAGTGAAAACGAATGAGCTCTTGGACGTATGGGCGTTCCGCTGGTTCCGTCAAATATCGTTTCAAATCTCGAACTCCCCCTTGGTGCACTGAGATGGGCATGGAAATGATGCGTGGGTTGCGAATTGTGTATCCAAAATAAAATTCGCGACGGGAAAAGAGGGTCACCGCAACAACAACTTCAAATGGAATGCCAAGCAAAAAAAAAGTAGTGATTATATCATTAATAAATAAAAGAAATAGTAGAGGACCTATATAAAATAAAATAAATAACTGGCGCAACAGTCCAATTTGAACCATGGCCATTTTCTAAATCGTGACGTCTTGTGCAGAGGTGTGTGATCAGCAACACGCTCAACCGCGTTATTTACCCCATAAATGGGTACTCATTTAACGGCTGAGTGGGCTCATAGTCCGACACGTAAATTCCCTTCTTTATCGAAAACTACCGCATTCAGTAAGAATCGAACCGGGGCCCAGTGAATAGAAGGCCAACGTGCTAACCGTTGCGCCATCCAGGACCTATATGTTAATGTCAATTGCCTTGGCCCCTCCAGGGGCATGGGCGCGTCAATATCTCTAGCATGTCTATGGCTTGTTGACGTTTCGATAGCATATCTACTTTTTTTGGAAGTGCAGTTGCTAGCATGCACTTCCTATCTGCGTCATCTTTATACTGACAAGCTCGGAGCACTGTGAGGGTTCTATTAGTTCCCACCGGCAGTTTTTGGTCGCGCCGAGATTTGAACTCCAAGCTCTAGATTAGTATCATAGAGCGGTGACCGAACGACCACGGCCACCGAGCGCGAGGAACACCCGATGAAGGAGAAAACGGATTAGAAAGATGATTTTCGATTTTATTAATGATAATGAACGATGCCTTTTTTAATCATTTATTCAGTTTAATAATCATTAAATTTTTTTACAAGGAGATCAAAGTTGATTTTGTCGAAGGCTTTCACGAAATCAGTATATATATGTAGAATGTACTTCTAGCGAGTTGACGAAACATTTATATATTTAGCTTACCGATGGAACGAGGTTAGTCACAGTGGATTTTCCAGTACAAAAACCATGTCGATTGGATATTAAAGCAGTTAAAAAGTCGGTTACAAGGCTCTCAAATCATTTAGGAATACAAGACAATATGCAAATAGGCCTGTAGTTTTGTATATCTTCTCTATCGCCTGATTTAAAAATAGGAATCACGTAACTTGACTATAATAATAATAACAACTTAAGCCTGTACGGGAGTACAGGGGTGGCTGACCTGTACTCTATAGAATTTACTGGCACGACATGGCCATTTCATCGACGATTCATGAGAATTTCATATGTAGATTGTACAAAGAAACGCGCCTATTGGTATGCTTGTCATTAATTTGACAATTGGTAGTAAGTTCCGACGATGATACATTAATCAATTCGTACAGTTCATTCGTAATTTCCACATCTGATTACTTCCTTGTCACTACAATCCATTTAGGAATCAAATATTTAGGCCGTATCCAAAATTGCTTCTCACATGATCAGAAACAAATTAGTAGTTCTGAAAGCCACTGTAAATTTTAATAGCCAATCAATTTAACCTGGATCGTTTTTTTGCTCTACACGTTCACTTATCCTGACCGCTTGTACGAAAAAAAAACGCACCTTTACTAAGTACTTTCTATGGAAAAAATATCCGTTTATATTTTATCTCAGCATGCTTACTACAAAGATAGGTCGGTGAATGCAGCACTGCACCCCTAACGAAGCTACATCGAGAGGTATTTTAGTCAGAAGGAATTTGTCGTCTTTCTAGACATCGACGGCGCTTTCAATAACGTTTTGCCTGAGGCTATTACTGACGCACTCGCGTATTTGAATGTGACCGCGCCTATTGTCAAGCTTATCAACCTGCTGCTTACATTGATAATAACTCGCAAAATGGAACTCGTTTTATTCACTAAAAGTTGTAAGACCCACCCAGTGCTGGAGGGAACCAGATTGGTTTTTGCTAATAAAACAAAATTCCTGGGAGTTTTTTTTTTATTAAAACTAAGGCTGGAGACATTATATACAGAGAAGCGTGTGAGCAAGGCCACTGCTGCTCTTTACGCTTGTAAAAAAGCAATTGTAAGCTAGGGTCTCAAACCTAAGATTGTCTACTGACTCTACGTATCAATCATACGCTCTATTCTCTTGCATGGTATTGTTATTTGGTAGATTCCTCTTAGGACGGCGATTTTGTGCAGCTTACGTTTAAGGCGCAAAGTCTGGCCTGTTTGCTCGTTAGTGGAGTGAGAACTACTCCTCCTGCTGCGTTGGAAATTATGCTTAACATGCTTCCTTTGGACATTATTGGTGAGCAGCTTACGGCTTGCACTGCCATCCACCTTCGTGAAACAGGGAGCTGGTTTTCATCGAGTACTGGTCGCTTGGCGGTCTTGAACCACCTGAGAGTCCATGCTGGAACAGATTAAACTTCCCCTAAACTCATTTTCGTGAAGAATATGCGGTGAGTTTCTGTTGACCGGCACTATATGCATCTTTACGGATGGCTCGAAGACTGACGGCGGGTGTGAGTAGGCGTCAACTCCGATGAACTTTACCTAAGCTTATTCCGTCCCCCGAATTAATGTAGTGTCCTCCAGGCGGAGGTCACTGCAACTTTGGAGACTCTAGCCTAGTTTAGGCGGCGTGGCTCCACAATCTATACAGATAACCAAGAGCCGCAATAAGATCTCTGGAATCAACGCTGTTAACATCTAAGGTAATAAGTGAATGTAATTCGTGGTGGCAATTTCCACACTGATGGTGCTAGGTTCAGCAGCAACATGCTAACGTTTGTATGCCTATTAAAAACTTTAAGTCTGAGGCTTTCAATCAACGCGAATGCCGGGTGGCTGAATGTCGATGCGGCCTAGTTTAAATCTCGCAGGATCATCCCAACTCATATCGGTGAAAAGGCAGAATATCAACTCTGTTGTGGAAGTGATTACTGGCCATACTAGGAGGCTTCACCTTCTTTTTAATGATTTCTGCTGTAGAAGCTGTAGAGACGTTGATGAGGAGGAGAATTGCTTCCATCTCCTTTCTTCTTGTCCGGCCTTGGTAAGTAAAAGGAAATCAACTCTTGTCTCCTTTTTTTTCTCAGGACTGAAGGATCTGGCGAATGCCAATATCGACTGCCTGCTACGTTTTATCACCAGCTCAGGCTGGTTCAATAATTAGTTAGGTTTATGGGGGTTAATAGAACCCTGTGGTATTACAATGGACCAACTTATGGCCTGAGTGTGCTGTGCTTATCTTACAAGCCAGGTTACCTATCTATCTACCTATGTGTGTCTCCCTACAGCCAACGGTGTCTATCAGTATTAAATTTAAATCCTTTAAAGCTTTGGCACTATCATAACATGAAATTGTGCGTACCAGACATACTTCTTTATTGAATCACCCTCACAAGGGGTTTCTTGATAGACATACCTGCTAATTGCTACTGTCTCTTATCTGCAGTGAGCAAGTGAACTCTATCACCTTCATCAAAGGCCCATTCAAAAGGATATTATTCAAAAGAATCCAGCGGCTTGAATTGTTTGTGTATTAAAAAAGTTTCAACTTCATATTCCTCATTATTATTTGAGCACTTAGGTTCTATTGTATGGCATATTAACCACTTGGTAACATACTCCTCGGTATTTTATGCACGTGAAAAACGTCTGGGTGAGACTCCAGATCGTAAATATTTCCGTCCATTACGCAAATTACCAGCGCAGACGAATCTGCATTTGCATACGTACCTGCAATGTAAATCTCGGAGAAAAAAGCAATGGGGTGGTAAGTCCCCTGGAATTTTCGTATATAGCGTATGCATTCTTGGAAACCGAACCATGCAACGGTTTCACGTTAATTACTGAAAGCCATTTTGGAGAATGTGGATGGGAAAAGGATATGCATACTCGTGTAGCGTCAAGCGGAAGATGTACGGAAAATTTATGTTGCATTGTAAATCTTTGCCTGGAAGTGTTTATAGTTTTATTTTTCGTGTTTTAAAACGAATTGATTTTCTCCTTAAAGAACCGATTAATCTTAGTTTTTTTGCAGTGCTATAGATTTTATTTTTTTTTATATTTTTTGTCTCTTTTTTTCTTCCGGTTATCCGGGTTAACTTACACACATTACACAGATAACATACCCTTGTTGTTTGTCACACATTACACAAAGTTAACCCAGATAACCCCCAATTAGCCTGCAGCGCAGTACAAGAAAACACGCATATTGAATACAATTGTGGACGGCAGAATTTCGCCAAGAAAATCAGCTGATTTTGCCATAATTTGAGCTTTGAGGTGCGCTCCATATTCTTTGGTTTGCTAATTTAACAGGCGTATGAGAAAGTGGAAATATTTAACTGGCAGTTTGTAGATTGGATAAACTGATGTCTCTATTAGTTAACGATCAGTTTGACAGGACATTGAAAAAACGGGCCTAAATAATGCAAAGGTAACGATGTGTTTCAAGCTGAAATTTAACGAATTATTAGGGTTCTAGCGGTAGCGATAGGCGCTGCAGTGATTACAATTTATATTTTGTTTATTTTAGTAACTATGCATGTATATTGAACTCTTTTTCATTAGAGCAATCAGTGAGTAATTCATTTAAAAACTAAAAAAAAATCTCATTTGTCAGATCCTTCACATTATATCTGTAAAATTGCAATCTATTGATAACCATAGTATCCTTGATGTACATTCTTGTTAATGAACCAACAAGACATGCAATATCTCATTTTCCCCTTAGAATAATGGCATTGCTTTTGGTCTATATTTTTTAATTTGGTCAAATGGTCATACAAAAGAGCTTCTCTCTCCCAGCCTGATGACCGACTCCTCGAAATTTGATCGATATCCCGACATCAACCACATTCTCCCTGCCACGTGAAACAATCTTTCTCCTCACTCGTCCAATGACAAGTTTTCCATTTGCACATGACGTGGGTCAAGTGTGTTCAAATAAAGGAAGCTCATTTAATGTAATGGTTACGTCGTCGTACCTACCTTTAATCCGATCATAAAAACGTTGTAGTCTTTCTACGTGTGACTATACCAAAACACTTCATGGGCTCTTCCGCAGTACTTCGTGTCTCATTTAGAGGATCATAAAGTCGAGTCCAATATTCTGGAATTGTGAGTATGTATGTATATGTTGTCGGATAGAAGAGGGATTCCTGAAGCACTTTTCGTTTCCTCTTGACTGGATATTCTGTTGTAATAGAGTGATTTGAACTAGTCGTGTATGACGTGGATTGGGGTTGCATAATGGCGGCTCCTTGCCTCGGATGGGTTAATTTTATTTACCATCGTTTCGAATTCCAGCAAAGATGGAGTGCGTGTAAAATAATGTTTACCCAAAAAAAGAAAACAATTGGGTATGGTTATGCGATTCCATAGTAAATTGATTAATTTAATATTGTTGATTGTTATTAATAACGTGAAAATAAACCGTAAATGACAGCGCTGAAAACGGAAGTCCTCGTCAACTCAAAATTTTAACTAAACAAATAATCAACTTTGTCCACCAACTTTGTTGACACTTAACTGCCAATCGCGAAAGATATAGTCATCACTGCGACCAAAATGAACCCATATATCCTTTGTTGTACTTCACCGTACTAACTCTGAGCCCCAGCAACAACTCAGCTCAGTCGCAGTCTTTTCATCGTGGCCGTCATACAACGTAGCCTTCAACTCATTTTCAACGGACAATGTCTCAATGGTAATTAGAAATGAAGTTCCCGGACTGTGTGAGTGGCTTCTGTTGTGGCATTGTCACGTGCCTTGCCATTATAATGGGAACTCATTTGCTTGCATGACATTGCGTCCTGGCACTTCACAGCCGGCTGGAGCGTATTCCCTTTCGGCAAGGCTGTTGTAAGACGAAGCGGAAAATTATGATGTAGTTTTCCCTGGAGACAATGGTTTTCCTATCACAGAAGTGTAGGTGAATAGGATCACAACGTCTTCGTGCTTATCCCCCTGGTTGGCAACATTTTGAATAATTTATTAGCTTCGTCACTTAGTCGCGAGTGTCGATAGTCGTCCTGAATTGGTGCGGTGAAATTGTTCGTGGCATTCTCTTCTTTCGTAAAGGATGGGGGGCAAGTTTAAAAAAATATTATGCAAAGGCCGCTCTGCCGGATTCGGATGGAATGGTTGGCAAGGTTACTCGTTCTTATTATACGAATTTCCAAAACGGGAGAACCACTAAGTTATTCACGGGTGTGATGGACGTTTTCTACAAGGTAAAATTACGGGCTATATTTTTTTTTAAATTTTTCAGACTATGACCTCATAGCAGGGCTGATGACAGTCATGACGGCGAGTTCTATGGTTCGGCTTATTATCCACAGAGTAGTTGAAAAAATATTTGTAGTTCCATTAAGCGATACGTTGTACTTTTCATCATCTTCCTCTACCTTAGCCTTTGTACGTGATCCTTACCATCCTGCCCTATAGCATGAAATATGTATCCATCTTTCTCGTTTGCGATTTGTTTGATTTTCGTAAGGCTAACTTGACGCAATTAATCTAACGTTAAGCGAAATTGATTGGATCACCATTCTTGCTGATATCAACTATGGATTGGTCGTTGAAGAAATAAGCAAAACTTCATACTATAAGTTTGTACCGCTCTGTACTCCAAAGCCTCATAAGGTTATAGTCCAGTTTACGATCCGTAAAAAGAATCGAATTCACACACTGGACAAGTGGTTCAAGCGACATTCTGACCTACTACTATTTTGTAAACTTCGCGCTGAAACCAAAAGACTCATCTAAGCTGCTTACTGTACTTATGCTTACACGCTTTAAGATGTCAGGGTTCCAGCTTAACTTCTTAACAAGTATAACCCCATGGAAATTTGCTTTGCTGTTAAAGGTCAATCTCACTCCGTCTATCGATGGCGGCACTATAGAAGGTATCCTATACCACCTTTGTGAATAAAACCAGTTCCATTTTGGATGGATTAACTTTAAGACTACAACAGTTCGCTCAGTTAAATTGGATAGAAAGGGCGTTCTGTAGAACCTCCCTTAGGGTGCATCGAAACTTTTGACGGCTATATTCCACAGCAGGGGTGTGTATGTCGACTCATTTGCTTTTTTGTGGGGGATACTTCCAAACTTGTGCATACCACTCTAAATGTTCATATCAGATTAATTAGATTTGCCAGGGAGTTCCCCACATTCTTTGATGATTGCTTCAGGTTTTATATTGTTGCAGGCACCCTCGATGTCTAGAAATATGACAATGGTATACTCCTTAAAGAATCTTATTCACGGGCCGCGTTTACGCGATCGCGTGATTTTACCCAAGTCACGTAAACGTGACTAGTGTTTACACGTATGTAAGTCGGGTTTATGCGGACGGAACGTCAGAAACGAATATCGAAGCGAATTTTCATCAACGGCGGATGAGTACCCGACGGGACCCGTCGTCAGCTAACAAGTTACGCGCTGTCGCAAACCCGATTGCTGTTTACATGGGACGGGTATCGTAGATTTGACTCGTCCGACGGGCTTACGCGTCACATGTATTATAAACTTAAAGGTCAGAGATTTCTCAATATAGCTGACAACGGAGTACAAAGTTGTGTCGACCGACCAACCTTTATTAAATGTTATGTTATGAAGTTGATAGGCTAGTGGAACGATACTCCGCAAATTAACTGCATTGCAGTCTCGGATGCCTTTGTTGTGTGCTGCGCCATATTCTCTACCCTAGAAGCTTATTTACCACTACTAGGAATCATGCGGAATTACGACAGACTGGAGCTTTGTCCTTTGCTCTCTTCGTTTTTTGCTTTTAAACGAATTAGCAGTTGTGCTAAAAGTTTCAGCTGTAGATTTTTTTTTGTTTCTCGGTCATTTTGTGTGGCAGGTATAAAGGGTTCGCAGCATTAATAGCATCAACCTTGAATGAGTCACCTAC
The DNA here is from genome assembly GCA_964017055.1 of Chloromyia formosa. Lineage (NCBI taxonomy): Eukaryota > Metazoa > Arthropoda > Insecta > Diptera > Stratiomyidae > Chloromyia > Chloromyia formosa. The sequence goes on from OZ024813.1 coordinate 141,319,180, forward strand.
GTTTTCTTAACTCCGACTCACTTGTTAAACTAATCAACCAGATTCTAGGGTCATCTCTTCGAAACGAAACGAATGTAGTGCTGTAGTCAACATGGCATTCGCTTAACCTTTTGTGTCAAAACGTATTGATAGTGAGCCATATCAGGTTCTTTCGGAAGACGCAAGGTACAAATCATATACGTGAATAACACTTAATTTCGTACTTTAACACTACACGATAGGTACTACACTAAACAAACGTTAAAATGTCCAGGAACTTTGAATTCGAAATATGTCAAGTGTTGAAACCCCTTTAAGCCAATATTTGAAATACGCTAGCGACAACAATATCGTCTTATACGCCTTGAACTTTGCATTAAGAATTTTCCATCGTTTTTCATCCTGACATGAATGGATTTTCCGCCCATAATATATTCAGGACGAGCGACGTTGCGTAACGAACCGGTGCAAATCTTTCACCGACAATCTAAGAGTTCAATATCCACGCTTCGACATTATCTTTAAGTCGAACGTTGATAGTCTGAAAGATGAAAATTGATTGTGAAGTATTAGCGAAGATAATTGAAGTTTGAAATATGCTCGTAGGCTGTGCTTGACAAAGAAAAATTGATCGCATAAAGAGAAAAGATTTGTAGGAGAAGCAATGGTTTAAGGACAGGCATATTTAAATAAACATGCTGAAGTGAAAAGCATTACGTCAAGGAAAGGGCACTTTATCTTAAAATGACTTTTTTATTGAAAGGAATGGGGTCAATACATATCAATTCGGATCATGACAAAGTGGCGAGAATGTGTGTTAGGTAGTGCTTTGAACGGAAATTGGAATAGAGTTGCGATCGATGAGTAGACCAATATCGCAGGAGAAAAGAATGTTACTATTGTATTTATTGTATTGTATTTTTGGGGCGACCCGTAGCGCAGTGTGTTGAGGCATTAGTCTCATGTTTGACTACCGGTGTTTCGGGTTCGAATCCCGTCCACGACGAAGTTTGTGGCCATGGATGTGCAGGAGGTGCATGCTGGCAACTGCATTCTCCGAAAAAAGGTTATGCCAACGAAACGTCAACTGGGTCACATGGAACAGTTGACGGTTGACGCGCTATGCCCCACAAGGGGTTAGGGCAATAGAGTATTAGTCGGAAGCCAAGGGAGGCATCAAAATCATCTTGGTTTGAGGCTAAAACGGTTTTGTGGCATACAATTTACTGACTTAAAGTATACGCAGCCATAAAAAAAATTCTAGCAGAGATTTAATTTGCTGGCTAGAAAATGTCATACAATTTATATTTTTGTCGTTTTTCTTCTACTTTGTAAGCCTAATTGTCCCCACTGGAATACATCTTTTCTGTGTTATCGCTCGCATCTATTCATTTTGGTTGTCCTGACTTCCTGAACTTTTAATGACGTAGGTAATTGGTCTTATTGCTAGTTCTCTCAATTTAAATATTCTTTGAAAGTAAATTGACTTAAACCTTGTGGACCCCCCCCCCCCCCATCCACAGTAATTTGACTGGAATGTATAAAATGTCCAATAAAAACTACTCCTCTCTTTCAGAGAGAAATTGCTCAATTTCTAACTAAAAGCATTTTTGTATCGCGCACACCTTCCAATTTTTCGCCTGTTGTATCTTGCTGAATTAGATTGCCAGAGCAGAGGTTGATGCCAAGATTCCAGAAAAAAAGGGCAACATGAAGATGTATTTGCTATTCGCATAAAATTACAATTTAGTCCGCCTGTTATTGACAATTAAAATGAAGAATTAGGTGGGAATAGCAGCAGCATCTTGGTCCTTTTTAAACGTGGCAAAGCAATAAATGCCAGGCGAAATTGAGCGATTAAGTTGAATTACGAGACACCCGGACAACTTCTTTTATCACATTTTCGTGTTGTTTACCTTGTTATCGTTCCAAATAACTTGCTTAAGTTATTTGTTTCCATTGCCTGCGGGAAAAAAATTCTTCTTTACTGTTGGGTTTCCCTGCTCTTCAAAAGTTTTGGTAGTTTTATTGATGACTTATGAGACGGCAGTTTAATGTTTAATTGAACTCATTAAAGCATTGAAATTACATATTAATAATATGTGTGTGTTACACCAACAAGAAGAAGCTTGACTGCCGCGAGTGTATCTGCACGAACCGGTAGGTTGGAGACCACTTCAGCGACATCAAGGAGCCCTTCTTCACCAGAGGCTAATGTTCTGCCTGCAATCTAGCTGCGTAGGCGACGGATGAAATGGACAGAGGAAATAAAGCTCTTTATCATCAGTTCCTACTACGAGATGCATCTCACGCGTTGTCCCTTGCGTGAGATGCATCTTAGTCCCTCGCTGCACTAGAGGTTCGAAGAGCGATTCCCGCAATATGCGAACGTGTCGGTGCAGCAGGTTTCAGATCAATACCGCTTCATTGTGCGAAGAAGAGCAATACCTGAGACAACCTGGGAAAGAATACAACTTGAGTTTATGGAGACAACTTGCAACCAAAAGTCGGCGGGGTCGGAAGTGACATCCCCAGCACCATTGCGTCGCTCTACCACACAAAGGAGTACCTACAATACCCATCGAAGTACGCTACTTCACCGCCAAGTGGAAGTCTCGGCTAAAGTTCACGATGAATATGAAAGAGCTTGCTTGGATTAATAGCAAACCTGGCATTATCAGATTACACATAGCCAATGAAACACCTGATATTCTTTCTCAAATCGACAGCGAAATCGCATCCAGACTATGCTCTATGACTATGCTAAGACACGATGCAATCCTTTGTGTAGTGTGGTGCAGTGGCGGCTATCAGACTGCAGTCAGAGCATCCATGCTAATGTTGTCATAATCATCATCCTTTCGCAACAGCTCGACGTCGGGCTTTGGCCGCCTGGATCGTTGTCCTCCAATTATCTCGGTCACGTGACCGCGTCCTCCAATCATGGAAGCTAGAAGAAGAAGTAGTTGCTCGGCGTCATCATGTACTGAGCTCTCCTAGCGAACCCTCGGCCTTTCTCGCAGTCTCGCTCCGTCGACTGGTCCTTCGTTCTTTACATTTTTAGGCCTGCGAATATCGTTCATTCGTTGTACAATCATATGACTCATGCTTGCACCTGATGCGCCATCTACATATCTCGGTCGTGGGTTAGGTGTTGGGGGTGCCGTGATGTATCACAACACACTTATATCGTTTTCGATTGGCACCGAGAATGCTCTTTTTCGAGCAACAATCTAACTTTTAAATCAGAGTTGCTCTGACTGATTCTCACACCAATTTATTTGATCTAGCAGAATTTAGCTGGTGCTACTAAATATATACTTACATTCATTCAAACCTACGTATCCAACCAGCCTATATTGGCGATGTGACGATTCAGCCTAATGGTAGTCATATTCCTAAGGTCGTCCAGATCATAGAAGACGGAGAGCTCAGAAATTTGTTTCTCCTTAAAGCTAAGGCCGGACAATGGCAGAGAAGGTGCAGAATGCTCTCTTCCTCCTCCAAAACTCCACAGCTTTTTCAGAAGCCGTGATAAGGAATACGGAGCCACCATGCAAGCTCCCCGATTAAGCAATGCCCCGTGATAACCCCTACTACACTGTGGATGTACTTTCTATTCACCGACAGCAGCGGTCAGGGTCGAAAACTGGCCAAATCATCCTTGTTTTTTGACATGTGTTGCCGCTGAGCTATCTCCTGTTAGCCCTGTTCACAGTAACCACTTTTCACATGGTAAATTGCATTTTTTGTCCTCACGTCTTTTGTCAACCACCCCAGTTGTCGCCTCCTGCCTGTCGGTGTAAATAATGATGCCCCTCACAGTAATGACGTGAATGCCCAGCTAAGACCGACTTCAGACATCGCCGAAACGTTCGCCTGCAGGACACTGCAATAGTCGGGAAGACGGGATGAAAGATCAATCTCCAGTAACTCCGAGTGAATGTCAATCCCGATGCCTTCCCCTGTCTAGATGTCTAGGGAGAGCCAAATTGTTCAGTATAGTAGTGTCGCGCACTCAGCACACACCACTGTCCCTGGTCGCGAAGGTGCAATGCCATGTTTGCCGCCAGTTTTTCGCCCAAAATATCCAACGGGAGCAAACCGAGCATCATATCAATGCCGGCTGACGGAGTGGTTCTAAAAACCCCCGTTACGGTCGACGCAGCTAGCCTTTGTACATTGCCCTGCAGCTACAGTAGGCCGCTATTCTGAGTGCTGTCCGCCACACACTAACACCGTACCATAATACAGGACGTAATCTGCTCCGAAAACTCGCCGAAGGATCTTCCGTTCGAATGTGCTTAGCATGTTTTCGGAGGCTTGGGTTAGGCTCCAGGTTTGGCAGCCATAGCATAGGTCGTATGATGGTTTTGTATACGCGCAGCTTCATCTTTCTGTGCAAATGCTTCAATTTCATTATGGGGAGGACTGCGAAAAAAGTCTTAATTGGTAGCTGTATCCGTCACCTGATTTCATCAGTTTCGTTGGCGTCCTTTAACAGGTTGTTACCCAGGTATGTGAAGTCGTCTACGAATTCGATGCTGAAGTCCTCGACCTTGACGTTCGATTGTGCTGGCGTCCTCGTTCTTGATTGCATCATTATTTTTGTTTTCTCCTCGTTGATGCGTTGTCCAACTTTTTATTCGGCGGCGTCAAGAGTACGCAGATGTTCGTCTGCGTAGGTCAGTTTTCGGGACATGACGTTGATGTCGTCTGCGTACGCTATAAATTGTGTCGACTTGATGAGAAGCGTTCCGCTGATGTCCGTATCCATTACCCGAATAGCGTACTCAAGTGCTAGGTTGAAAATCGTCGGCGTCAGTCCATCGTCCTGCTTCAAACCAAAAGGATCAGTCAACCTGTTCTGGACGGAGTTGGTCATCGTTGTCTTTGTTAGTCGTACTGCTTGTATACCAAATTTCAGCATGATGTTCTCTCGATTACCCTAAACCCTTGTGGGGCATAGCGCGTCAACTGTTCCATGGGATAAATGGACGTTTCGACGGCTTAAACTGGATTCGGAGAGGGCAGTTGCCAGCATGCACCTCCTGCACATTCATGGCCACGAACGTCATTGTGGACGGGATTTTAACCCGAAACGCCGGTAGTCAAACATGAGGCTGATGCTTCAACAAGTCTTTGTAAGAAATTTTTTTTTTTATTTCTGAAGATATCTGTACCAAATTTCATATTATTCGATCATATTGACTGCGAAACCACGTTCCCAAATTTGGTTGAGATCGGCCTACCATTTCATATATCATACCTTCGGCAAGCTAGCCGAAGACTAGCTTTTTTTACCAAATCATCAGTGTAAATTAAATGATTTTTTCATTTTTTTGTGTGTGTGTGTGTATAAACAAAAGACAATATTAAAAAAAATTTTATTTGCGTGGCATATATGTACATTTACAACTGCTGGCGCCTATCGAATACAATTTTAAATTCTTGGATTATAACTAATTTTTAATTACTTTGGTTTTGACTACAGCATAGCCCATCATTTGAGGCAGACTTTCTCCAGCATCATTCAGTGTTAAATTCGTTACAAAAAAGGATCCAGGATTATAGAACAAGGACCACGGGACTATCTTCACATTCAGGGAAATGTTTCGGAGGGTGAAATTTCGACAAATTATCGGACACTTGATGGGATCATTCTTGGTAAATGATGTAATAAAATAATTAAAATATGCATCAATAAAATCTCCCTTTCGACCGCTTGCACACATGTCGATTATTCGATTTAATATTTTGTGTATGCGTCGTCGATTATCAATTTGAACGACGGAAATGGAAATCGTCATTGCAGAAATTTTCCTTTTAAAATATATATGACCATTAAGAACGGCTTTGATTCCTTTATTGACCACTTGAATGGACGCTTCTATGTAATTAGAGTTGGGAAAACAGTCAATGCTCAGAGGGACGACATTAAATTTCTATTAGAAAAATTATATATGAAGTTTTAAAATTTGAAATTAATAAATTTAAAAAAGAAAAAAAAAATCAGCCATACCTGTTGAATAGTGACTGTTGCCCCTATGAGTACTAATAAGATCGTGACCTTCATGTCAAATCTGATTTGATGTGTGAGGATGATGATGTGCGCTAACGAATGTTTTGTTAAAAATCTCATCATTCGAAATTTAAAGCACTGTCCATTTATACAGATGAATAATTTCAGCGTAAACGTTTAATTACATTTTGACATGGATATGTCTTATAGCTGGGGGTCATCCTAAAAATCTGTCCGTCACACGAAATGTCTGTTTTTCTACTCGGGGGTCAGAAGAGGAAACAAGCCCATTGAAAATTTTTCTTTTCTGGTTGTGCGTGTCGTTTGAGTGAAGTGGTCATTGTGCATGGCTGTTGCTTGTAGAACCGCGCGGGGGCGGTGCGCTTGCGGGGATCCTGTGTGTACATGTTGGGATGTTGATTTGATAGCGATAAAGGTTGACGTTGTGGACGGCAAGAAATAACATAGTGTACGGGTGAACGGGCGGACTTTCAATGACCTTCAATTTCCGCCAATTCCCATTCATCATTTAATAAAATAGCCCGTGTTGTACTATCTGAATCACTAGGGTCCCAGAAAAGGTAGCAAGTAGTCAGTTCGACCAACATTTGGACATGCGCAGACGCAATTTGAGAGAGTGTACATAGTTCCCGCCCCCCGAAGATGAGCGAGAGCTTATGAAGTTCATTCGAGCCAAATCGGGTGATCCAGCGACTGCGTTTGTGCATTTGCAATGGCGGCGATTTGAGGTCTGACTGGTCCACAATGTGGGCCCCCACCACACGTGCAATAAGCAAATAGAACAAAATGGCCGATTTATACTAGGCGAGTTAGAATCTCTCAAGTCCCGAAATAAAGAAATATTCGTCGCAGGATGTTATATGTTATGATGTACATTCAGAGGTCTGCAGAAGATCAAATGCCCCCCTTCCGCAAAAATTCCAAAATGTTCTAAATGGCTGGAATCCAAACAAATAAAATAGCGCGCGTTGTACTACATATCTGAATCAATAGGGTCCCAGAAAAAGTAGCAAGTAGTCAGTTCGACTAACATTTGGACATGCGCAGACGCAATTTGAGAGTGTGTACATTACATAGTTCCCTCCCCCCGAAGATAGAGAGCGAGAGCCATCGCGGATGAAGTTCATTCTATCCAAATGGTTGACCATTTGCAATTGCGGCGATTTGAGGTCTGACTGGCCCACAATGTGCCCACACATGCAATAAACGTATCATAAAATAAAATGGCGGATTCGTACTGCGCGAGTTAAAATCTCCCAAGCCCCGAAATAGAGAAATATTCGTCGCAGGATGTTATAGTTCGGGGCAGCTCATCGTGACATGATGTACATTCAGAGGTCTGCAGAAGATCAAATGCCCCCCCCCCCCCCCCCCTTCTGCAAAAATTCCAAAATTTTTCTTGTGCATTCTCTTTGTGCGTGTGTTGGAATGTTTTGTTTACTTTTGTTAGTTTCCCTTTCTGTTTACCGGACACAATCGCATAGAGTCGCACGCGTTCCTTGAGAAATTGTGTGTGCCGGACCCGGACTGTTGATTACGAGTAAAGGGGCGGAATGAGACGGATAGTGTGGGAGCGATTTTGCAATAGATACACAAACACAATACACGTCCGATTGGGAAAAGATGGTGGCGTGATTGCGATTAGCAGAAACGTACTCAGAGAAATGTCGATAGGCTGCAGTCTGCAAACTATACCGAACGGGTAGATGGAACAGGTAGATGGAACAGGGTGCACGAGAGGAGGTGAATATTGCACACACGCGATGCAAACGAAAACGAAACGATCCCGCGAGAGAAAGGAGCCCAAGCGGATAAGACAAAGCAAAGCAGAATTTATGACGAGTATCTACACTGCCACCAGATACATGGGTACATGGATATGTCTTATGCCTACCGAGAGCGTGGGACGTGTTTTTTCGAATGATTTCATCCAGTATAACTATACTGGGATCTTTACAAAACTTACGTCGATATCTTCAACACAACAGGTTCCACGCAGTCGGTAGTCATAGACATATCCATGTTCCGATGTATCTGCATGCAGTGTAGATACTTTGTATTTTTTGTTCATAATATTCGTACATGTATATAACTGTGATTACCGAATAGTTAGCCATACACATGATTGCTTTCATTCGAAAAGCAACAAAAATTCATAGGCCTGGGAAAACAACACAAAGGGGAGGCAAAAATGGGGAATAATAATAAAAAAAAAGTTGGGGCGATGAGAATGGAATGGTTGGCGGACGGCTCACATTCCCTTGCGCTGGCATCTGGGTCCGGGTGTAATGGAATCTCCGGCCTCTGGTTTCGTACCACCGACAGATCACTACTCATCAGGTACTGCCTTTGACCTGCCGGTGGAAGCAACACTACCAGGATATGGTTCATTACAGATGGTTCATTACAATCGCCCAGAAATAATGTAGAACTCCGAATACACATCCCCCACATTTCCTATTAGGCGTGATTATATTTGCAGAATGCAATAATCGGCGTTGGGTCTAATCATAGATATACATTGAACTGATATGAAATAGGCACAGAGTGGAGGTAAAAATTTGAATATCGAGTTATGGTTGACATATTGGCGTCTGCGCAGTGAAACACGCACAACACGTATTAACATTTGGCCCAGGGGCTCGAGTAGCGGGTGGCCAAATACTTCGTAAATGCCAAAATTGTTGCTGGATGGCCGACAGCGTCACGATATTTACCAAACGTATAGCGACCGCATGCAAATGGGTAGTAGTGAGCCTGCCCAAGTTGGTTCGAAAATAACCTGAAGCACAGAGTGGGGATAGTACTATTACCTTTCTGTTCAATGTATATCTACAGGATGGGCTTAATAAAGTTGGGCGTTATGCCGCGATTCGTGACTACAATTCGCTTCGTCTAGAGCGGTTGTCGGAAAACTTTTCCTCAAAAGAGCCAGATTTTTTTAGATTTTAGGGTCAGCGGGCCGGATAGCAAATTCCAAATGCAACTGCTTACCGGTGTGGTCAACCAATTGCCAACGAAGGTAAGGCGGAAGCTTCACAATTTTGCAGTCAAATAGATTTAGAAAGATTCTTTCTTTTCAGCGCTGCAACCGAAAGGGTATATTTGAAAATTGCGTTTTCGTTAGTTTATATGTACTTGTAACTTCTTTAGCACATCAAATGGCCAAACATATTTTTATAATTGTAGGCGTGTTTTTTTGTACTGCGGTGCAGGTTAATTGGGGGCTATCCGGGTTAACTTACACACATTACACAAACAACTAGGGTATGTTGTTTGTGTAATGTGTGTAAGTTAACCCGGATAGCCCCCAATTAACCTTCACCGCAGTACAAAAAAACACACCTTGTGTTGTGCAAGTTTTCGGCAATATGTTGGGAAAGTTAAAAGTGAAGAAGAAGAAGAATATGAATATGACTGATGAAATTTTTGTTAAATTCATTTCCATTCATTTTTAAATATGTATGACTTTAACTTCTATAAGATAAAAAGATATAAATAAAGGCTCCCATTGCTGAGCCATTAATATGGGCAAGTCAGGATATTGAGCTCGGACCTCTAGTCAAAATTGACGACATTTAATACGGTTGTATTTGTTAGCAAACCATCCCCTAACCAGAGTTTTGGCAGAGGCCCACAAAAGGATCTGACGGATAGGGGTTAGTGGGTGTGGAGGCTGACAGAAAATGGCTTTGAAAACAATTGTGAGCTATTCTCTGGCAGCCATTATCTCCACTCTACGCTATCCGTCAAGATATACGATGGCAGTGGCCAGTGATGGGCCATTGTCTATTTCAGCCATCAGTCTTTACTGCAATGGTCTACCTGTTAAGATTTTTGAGCTATCGCGTTTTTATTAGAGTAGGGTCGGCGATTTTTCAAAGTTGAAAATACCAGTAAGCCGTAAAATTGTTACATAACTGGTTGCATTAATTAAGGTAGTTTTGAATTTTCGATATTTTGTATGAGCTTATTAGCTTAGCAAAGCTTTTTAAACTAGAGTCTGTTACATAAAATTTTAGACAAACACGAACCGTCTAGCTGTTATACTCATCGAGATAGAGTATTTAGGGCTCAATAAGACTTTATTGCATTTTTGATCTCAATTACATTAAAAATGAGCGAAATTGGAAAATATTGACGAAACTAGACGTGAATTCAAAATATCCTCAGCTTTTATTATTTAAGTGTTTCATTTGGAGCATGGATTTGAAAGATTTGTGTGTTTGAAAAGTGATAAAGTGTGATTTCTCTCCGAATCCTCATAATGCTTTTTTGACTATCGATTTTGATTATACTACTTAACTGAATCTTAATAAGGTCTAGGGTATCATTATAAAAATTTAATAGCTGTCCTTGTATATGTGTTATGGCCTGTCTAATGGACGGTCTAATGCGCGGTCTAATGCGCGGTCTAATGGACGTTCTAATGCGCGGTCTCATGGCCGTTCTAACGCGCGGTCTAATGGACGGTTTAATAAGCGATTTGCTAGACACAAGTTCGTCGTATATTGTTTGCGATCAGCGATCAAGCCATAGAGCACGGAGTACTATTTGGATGTATCTCTTTGATCGTCGTCTGCGATCGACGCAGAGTGGTGCCCAGCGAAACGCATCTTTTGTCTCTTCTCACCAAGCGTTGTGATCCGTCGTTGAGTTGAATTTAACTATTATCGATCTTGGATTTTCTCCTCTTGTTTTGTTTTGTTGTTGTGACAGTGATATATGTATGTGTTACAGTTTGTTGTACTAATATATATTTCCATAAATTTTCCTATTCGCGAAATTACTTTGGATAAGTTTACGTTTTTGGTCTCAGGAATCCCTGAAATCTCCAGTTCGGTTTCCAATAGGCCTTGTTCAATTTTATTTACGCGAGCTGTCAAAGCGTTTAGTTGGAGCTTTGAATCATTATTTTCCCTGGCTAGATTTTCGCCCATGCTAAAAATGCCAACAAAATCCATAGAGAATGACAAATCGAATATGCGGCTGTGTTGGAAGCGGTGGCTCTGCCGCTCTTGTCTAATTTTAGGTTTTCTCGTCACCATTTTTACGATAATTCTGCAAATTGGCATAAAGTACACTGAATCCACTTTGACTAAAATTTTTTAATTTGTGAAATACTAACAAAAAATAGTAATGCTTGTAGAGCCAAGGTTTGCGTGTTCGCCCTGAGAGCAATTATATTCGGATTTTGCGTATGTCCGTCGTAGTTTCCATAAGACTTGCGTATCAGACGGCAACCTTTTAGTTTTCGGGGCCCCGGCTGCGGCTGGGGAAATCACTTCTCACTCGGATTTTTGCCACTTTTCACTCGCGTCACTCTAAAAGTCAAGAATTTGCAAAAAAAGACATTTTTTTTTAATTTTAATTTTTGTTTCAAGTTTTAATATTTTTTTTATTTTTATTTTTTTTTTTTCATAATTTATACTGAGTGTTTGGAATATTGGAGGCATGGAAAATTGAAATATTCGCAAATCCCCTTGCGTGGGCTCCGCTCGCTCCGCGCTCAGTATCGCACAAACAAGAACGCTCGCTTCGCTCGCTCTGCGTGCAACACCGTTTTGATCAGTTTTAAACACACCAAACACTCAGTATAAATCATTAGAACAAGAAAATAAAAAAATAAAAAATTAAGATTAAAAATAAAAAAAAAAACTAAAAAAAAAAAGTTTTTTTTTTACAAATTTGAGAGTCTTAAGCCGCTTCTAAACGATACTACGAACACCTTCCAACGTTGGACGCTTGATGGTTCGTAGCATCGTGTGGCCGAATGTCGAGCTACGAGCTTCCAATGTCAAGCGTCGAACGTTCGCGTTGGAAGACGTTCGCTCTGTTGGCGAATTTCGTACCCGAATCAAACGAGTTCGAACGTTCCAACGTTTGAATGTAACAATTGCCGAACCGTTGAGCAGAAACATTTGAAGCAAACTCGGTTGCAAGGCACGACGAATTTGGTAAACCGGATTCTTTCTTTTAATTAAAAAGTAGCAACACGACAATACCACCATGGCGGCAGCAACAGATGCTATCTCTTCTTCCTTCCGCCATCACCGTGATAAGTAATTTCAATTTAATTTATTAATTGACAACTCGGCCAAACCGTCAAACGTTTGAATCGAACGATCGAATTGCCGTTGCCGTTGAGAAGATACATTTGTCGCTTCAATTGTCAAATCGTTTGATTTAAACGTTGGATCCAACGTTGGATCGAATGTTGGACGCATCGTTTAGAAGCGGCTTTAGGGTGACGCGAGTGAAAAACGCTTTTTTCACCCCGGGCCTCGGAAACTAAAAATATCCCAAATTAAGATTACATAAATTTATCGCAATTTATTTACAACAAAACAGGGATTCGTTCTGTCTAGTAAAATTAATTTGATGCGATTCAGTGTTAACCGCAAAGTTCGGCCTGGTGTAGTTTTTGAGTCACTTTGTGTCACTGCGTTTTAATTAAAGTAAGGTCGCCGATTTTGCAACGCAAAGCTACTGCAGACACCACCATAATGAAAGAATCAGTTTTTTTTTTCAAAATACTACTCAATTGCCCTAACCCCTTGTGGGGCATTGCGCGTCAACTGTTACGTGTGGCCCAGTTGACGTTTCGTTGGCATAATCTGGTTTCAGAGAATGCAGTTGCCAGCATACACCTCCTGCACATCCATGGCCACGAACGTCGTCGTGGACGGGATTCGAACCCGAAACGCCGGTAGTCAAACATGAGATTGATGCCTCAACACACTGCGCTACGGGTCGCCCCTCAAAATATTGCCTTAACTAGTCTATTAAAAATTTTAGTAAAGCCTTTTTAAACTAGAGTAAATGATTTATTATTTAAGACTAAAATGAAACTTTTAGCTGTTATACTATACTTACCAAGATATTAAGCTATAAAGGCTGAAATCGCTAAACAGATATATTTGCATTTTCACTCACAGCCACTCTAAAAATGGGCCGAATCGAAAAATATTCATCACTTTAGACGAACAATAAAATTATCTTCATCTTTTATTTAATCAGTTTTTCATTTGGAGCATCCTTTTCAGCGATTTGTGAGCACGAAAATTTATAAAGTGTGATTTTTCCCCTAAGCCTCATAAATTGTCCATTTTGTGACTATCGATTTGGACTATACTGCTAAACAGAAAATCTGCATTCGACGCAAAATTGAAACTCTTTAATTTACACCTATTAAATTTTTCGATCTGGGGCAACCGTTTGTAGTTATAAGGAAAATCGAAACGAAAAGTTAAGCTTACCCATGTTTGATTTATAAAAGGAATGAAAATTATTTCCATATCTTTCATAACTATTTCCTCTAAAGCCCAAGAATTAACTTAATTTTACTGACCTATATGCGCATGCAAACCATTGCACTTATCCGTTGCAATTTGCTTGTGTTTATGATGGGCCTGTCATACATTTGCATGTCACTTAAGCGTTTTCCAAATATCCGTTCTCGACTGTAATTAGATACTATTTTACCATAAACTCTGCACCACGCACTTAAAACCGAAATTCTTCTGGAACCGATGCAGGTATTGGTGCTTATTATAATTTTCAATCGAGTCGAACTGAACGCATGTAATAAACCATCTGCAATGGACCATATGGTAGTGCTGCGTCCACCGGCAGATCTATGGCAACACCTGATGAGTAAGGATCTGTCGGTGGTACGAAACCAGAGGCCGAGGGTCCCATTACACTTGGACCCCAATACGAGCGCGAGTGCAAGCGAGCAATCTGCCAACCATTCCATCCTGATCGTCTAATTTTTTTTTCCATATTTTTACCTCCCTTGTTTGTGTTGTCTTTCCCAGGCCTATGCATTTTTGTTAATACGTAAAGGACAGGGGCAACGAGCAGCGAAAACTCCGCTCACGTCTCCCGAACTGAGCTACAGCAAGCATAGGCCGCTGCTTAGCTCGTTGAGGAGCCTTTTTCTTCGCCAGATGGCCCAGCCCGACTTTCACGGTCAATTAAGCTACCTTAGGCTCCGTCCCCATGGGCATCTTCGGATGCCCACCAAACCGTCCGTTACATATTTGGCGCCCGACGTGGGACCCATTTCTGGTCAAGAACAGGACTGAAAAGGACCTTATTGGGTTCCTTTTTGGTCCTTCCACCGTTATGCATCCCCACAAGCACATTAAGGCTACTTGCTCTAAGTCTTAGGACTTAGCTGTGCTTTCCCCTGTAGCACCCCCAACCTTCCTATAGAGTAGTTTTTCCTTTCAGAGTCAGTTCAACAAGGTAATCCTGGTTGTGTTTATCTTTTGTGGCTTAGCCACGTACCTAAGTCCTCCATAAATGCTTTGAATTGCCGGCATTTGGAGCATCTTCGGTGTGCGGACGAAGCGCGGAGGAGCCTTTTTGTTTGCCAGGATTGTCCTTTCACGTCAGTTTAAAAATTTCGATTGCATTTTTGTATTGTTCATGTGTTCAGCAGCTTAACCAGTTTCTGAGTGAATTACGGCAAGGAATGCAGTGTTGCGCCTCTGCTGGCCTCAGGATTCTCTGTAACCTGTTTAGGCCAGTCAAATTAAATATTATTAATAAAAATTAGGGAAAGATCTGGAAATAATTTTAATCCCTTCTATAGATACTGAATACATGGAAACTGAGTTTGCACGGTCGTAGAAGGTGTGCTTAACTTTTGGAGGGCGAACATCCGAGAAATTTAAGCTCTTTTTTTAAATATTATCATTATAACTCCTAAACGGTGCCTTGGGTCGAAAAAAAACTTGCAGGAGTAAATTAAAGACCGTTAAATTATGCGTTCAATGCACTGCTCAAAGTTGAAATTCGGTGTAGTAGCGTAGTCACAATCGATAGAAAAAAATATGACAATTTTCGAGGCTCCGGAGAAAAATCACACTTTTTCACTTTTTAAGCTTACAGATCTTTGCAACGAAAGCTCCAAATGGAAAAGCTTGTCTGTAAATGTTAAAGATAATTTGATTGTAAGCCTAACGTGGCCAATATTTTTCAATTTGGACTATTTTTAGAGTAGCTATGAGCGAAAATTCAAAAATGAATGCTCATCAATTTATGCCTTAAAAGCTCTATCTCGGTAAGTATAACAGCTAGAAGCTTTATTTTAATCTTAAATTGTAGATAAATTACTTTAATTAAATAAAGTTTTACAAGATTTTAAGTAAGACTAATTTAGGAGATACTAGAAAGAAACAGGACAAGCCACACAATTAGGCACATTTTCAACATGGTGGCGGGGTCCGTGGTGTTAGAGGGCAAATAAAAAACTCGAATTTTTAAACAATGTACCAACCCAAACAATATATCAAAAATCGAAACTACCCTAATTAAGGCAACCAGTGTTATAACAATTTGACTGACCAAAGTAATTTAACCTTTGCAAAATCACCGACTTTTTTTTAAATAAAAACGCAATTACTCAAAAACTATACCCGCTAGCATATTCTAGTAAAAAGTGGATCGTAGGTAATATTTTACCCTAAAAACAGGAAATAGCCTGTAAAAATCAGACAAACTGTTAATTAGATATGGCCTTGGAAAATAAAATAAAAAAAGTGTAAAGAAAATATTTTTTTTAATTAAAGGGCTGTAAATGACTCGAAATTTAAAAATTAGTATTATATAATGTTAAAACAAATTATTTACAACAAAGCAAGAAGTTTTTATTTTTGATAAATTTAGTATAATATGTAGGTGAAAACTCGAGAAAAATAAGATAAAACAGCAAAATATTGGTTGTGGGCTACATATCTTTCTTACTTTTTCGAGCTATAATCTAATAAACAGTTTATCTGATTTCTACAGGCTATTTTCTGTTTTTAGGGTAGGACATTACCTGCGACTCACTTTTTACTAGAATCTGCTAGCGGGTATAGTTTTTGAGTAATTGCGTTTTTATTTAAAAAAAAAGTCGGTGATTCTGCAAAGGTTAAATTACTTTGGTCAGTCAAAATGTTATAACTCTGATTACTTTAATTAGGGTATTTTCGATTTTTTTATATGTTGTTTGAATTGGTGCATTGTTTAAAAATTATAGTTTTCTATTTCCCCCCTAACACCACGGACCCCACCACCATGTTGAAAATGTGCCTAATTGTTTGGCTTGTCCTGTTCTTTCTAGTATCTCCCAAATTGATCTTACAAGAAATCTTGTAAAACTTTATTTAACTAAAGTAATTTATCTACAATTTAAGACTAAAATAAGGCTTCTAGCTGTTATACTTACCTTTTAGAGCTTTTAAGGCATAAATTGATGAGCATTCATTTTTGAATTTTCGCTCATAGCTACTCTAAAAATGGCGCGAATTGAAAAATATTGACCACGTTAGGGTTACAACTAAATTATTCCCAACTTTTACAGACAAGTTTTTCCATTTGGAGCTTCTGTTGCAAAGATCTGAGAGCTTGAAAAGTGATAAAGTCTGATTTTTCTCCGGAGCCTCGAAAATTGTCATTTTTTCACTATCGATTTTGACTACGCTACTGAACCGAATTTCAACTTTGAGCAGTGCGTTCAACGCAAAATTCAACGATCTTTAATTTACTCCTGCAAGTTTTTACGACCCGAGGCACTGTTTAGGAGTTATAATGATAATATTAAAAAAAGGGCTCAAATTTCTGGGATTTTCGCCCTCCAAAAGTTAAGCTCACCTTCTACGACCGTGCAAACTCAGTTTCCATGTATTCAGTATCTATAGAAGGGATTAAAAGTATTTCCAGATTTTTCCCTTATTATTATTAAAAAGCCCCAAAATTGGCTTAATTTGACTGGCCTGGTTGATCATATGAATAATGGGGGAATGTAGTATTTTTTTTCTTGCTAATTTTATAATTTTTTTCTCCTCTACAATGGTTGCCGGCTGACTCCCGTGCCCAGTTCGCTTTTGTTTTTTTTATAGTTAGCGGCACACTCTGTCCTCAGCTTCTACTTCTTGGTAGGCCTCGAAGTATGATAGAAGCTGCCCTGTAATGAACCATCTGCAATGGACCATATGGTAGTGCTGCATCCACCGGCAGATCTATAGCAGCACCTGATGAGTAAGGATCTGTCGGTGGTACGAAACCAGAGGCCGAGGGTCCCATTACACCTGGACCCCAATACGTGCGCGAGGGCAAGCGAGCCATCTGCCAACCATTCCATCTTTATCGTCTCATTTTTATTATTCCATATTTTTACCTCCCTTGTTTGTGTTGTCTTCCCCAGGCCTATGTATTTTTGTTAATACGTAAAGGACAGGGGCAACGAGCAGCGAAAACCCCGCCCACGTCTCTCGAACTGAGCTACAGCAATTATAGGCCGCTGCTTAGCTCGTTGAGGAGCCTTTTTCTTCGCCAGATGGCACAGCCCGACCTTCACGGTCAATTAAGCTAGCTTAGGCTCCGTCCCCACGGGCATCTTCGGATGCTCACCAAACCGTCCGTTACACACACTTGGCATAAAATCAAGCAAATTCACAACTCACTAGGCTCGAATCACAAGGTGAAACTCTTTTTCAATTAGTTCTGTTTCCCCCTCAAAGGCAACATAGATTAACAACGCTGGCGATGTTCCCGGTAAAAAAGATGCGATTGATCATAACTCGTAGAAATAAACTTTGTACAAGTTTTCCGATAGAGCGGGTGGTTTTACATTTTCTGTTGTAAAATTAAAACTAATCTGTGGAATTACATTCAATTCAGCTGATTTTAAATTTTTGGCTAGTAAAATAACGGAAGCAATGTGAATTGGCAATATTATATTCAATTTTCATATAGTTGACATGTATTTTAACTTTTTACAAAACAAAAATGTGTAAAAACCACCTTCAGATTTATTTATAATTTTTTTTTTTGTGAATTTTGCCTCATTTTGTGTGGAAAAATCAATAGAATTTTTATTGTGTACGTTACAGGCTTATATATAATAAATGAAGATCAATATTAAAGAATGTTAATTGACGTGGCATATTTGCGCCATTACAATGGGTGGCGCATATCGACTACAATTTAAAATTCCTTGATTGTAACTAATTTTTAATAATCTTGGATTTGGATACAGCATAACCAATCATTTGAGGCATAGCTACTCCAACGTCCTTGAAAGTCAGATTCGTTACAAAAAATGAACCAGGCTTATAAAAGAAGGCCAACGGGATTATCTTTACATTCAGCGAAAGATTTCGGACCGTAAAATTACGACAAACTATCGGACACTTGATGGGATCATCCTTGGTAACTGATGTGATAACATAATTAAAATATAAATCAATAAAATCCCCATTTCGACGGTTTGCACATATGTTGAATGTTCGATTGTATATTTTGTGTATGCGTCGTCGACTATCGACTTCAGTGGTGGCAAGAGAAAGCTCTACTGCAGAAACATTTCTTTTAAGATATATATGACCGTTTATAACAGCTTTTATTCCTTTATTAAGCACTTGAAGGGACACCTCGCCGTAATTGGAATTGGGAAAACTGTCAATGCTCAGCGGGATGAGAGCAAATTTCTATTGAAAAACGGGACATGCGAAACTTTAAGATTTAAAATGAATAAATAAAAAAAAAATCAGCCATACCTGTTGAATAGTGACTGTAACACCTAGGAGTAGTAATAAGATCGGGACCATCATGTCAAATTTGATTTTACGTGTTTCTCTAGATGATATTGTATGAAATTCAATGCATGGTACAATTATACAGATGAATAATTTCATATAAACGTTTAATTAAATGTGTATTCATGGTGGGTTTTTGTATATGAAAGTATGATTACCGAATAGGTGTTAAGATAAAATCTCAGAGAATATCATACACGAAATAAACAGTTCTATATTTTTGTATACACTAGACCAGGAGTCGACAACCGGTAGCCCGCGGGCCGCATGCTGCCCTTCAAGAGGCGTCGTTCAGACTGCCTGCTATGCGATGAAAATTATTTTCGATGCTACGCTATGCTAATTGGTCTTGACCTGTCCTGAGGGCAAGAGGCAAAAACAGTATTACTGTTGTTGTAAAATGTTGAAAATTTGTAATTTCAGTTCCTGCGGATCATAAACTCGCAAATTAACTCATAGAACTGCAGCAATCTCCTTCATTTCATGTGTCAGGTTATGCGGATAGAATCATAATATTGCCAACAAATAAGTGCACAAATGTGGTAAGTGCAGTGCTGTTACCACATCTGTGCACAAGCACGTTATATTTCTGAGCAGTGCGGACGTTGTATGTTCTCTTGACACATTTGCTGCATTAACTATTAATTTTTATGCAATTAACACCGATTTGAATTGTGTTTTGTGTCGTTATTAATGGTCAGATACTTACAAAATTTGTGCACTAGACGGCTATGATACTGAGGGAATGGGAAATGCAGTTAACTCATTTAGGATCAAAAGCACACTTTTGTGCCTAAATGATTTACACACACTTTGGTGCGCTTAACCATCGATATTCAAAAATTGCACGTGCATCTTGAAAGCCGCACTCACACTGCCCTCTGCTATTCGTCGATGGGACATTTTCATCATTTGCTGGGAAAATTTTACCTGCGGGTCACGTCGATCGTGCCGGAATCGGAGCAACTGAATGTGAATCCGCCCATTTTATGCTGTGTATCTCGACGTGTATTTTAGCAGTCGCCGTGAGTCGTTGTAGCCAGTCTGTATTTCGCCTTACCCTCTTCTAATTAAGCGTTGCGATTAGTAGTTGACTTGAATTTGACTATTATCAATGTTGAATTTTCGCCTTCCGTTATACCCTAGACCAGGGGTCAGCAAACTTTTACTGAAAAGGGCCAGATCGTTTCAATTTTGGGCTCAGCGGGCCGGATAGGAGACGCAAATTGTAACTATTTACCAGTGAAATGAACTCTCAACCAACTGTTAATGGAAGGTTTGACGGAAGCACTTCAATTATGCAGTCAAATAGACTACTACGGAACCTGCTTTTCGGGCAACGACCACCGATCACCATATCACGTATATAGCGCTTAACATGCCTTCTTCTTCTTTTACATGAATGAAAAAATTCGACTTTACTAGTTTGCGTTAACACCTAGTTTGGCATGGCGCGTCAGCTACTCCTACGCGTCATGCTATTAGGTTTCGGACCATAATCGCCCTGTAATCCTGTAAGAAAGCAGTAGGCAGAAGCTGGGGTCTGTAACCTAAAGTCCTTCACTGGCTTTACGTATCTGTTGTGCGCTCAATACTCTTCGTATGGAATTATTGTCTGGTGGAACGCCCTTAGGACCTACTGCAGCTTGCTGTCTTAAGACCAGTCAGTGTGCTAGTGGAGCCCTGAGAACCGCTCCATGGTATGGTATGGTACTTAACCTGCTTCCTCTTGGTATTTTTGGAGAGAAGATTGATGCAAACGCGACCATGCGCCTTCGAGAATCAAGTCACTGGTTCTCGTCAGCCACTGGCCACTCTGCAATTCTATATCGGATGATTCCAAGATGGACGGGGATTAAGAGCTGCGGTTTACTCTAATTAACTGGACCTACGCCTGTCGTTCCGTCTACCCGAACAATGCATTGTTTTCCAGTCGCTCGTCTCGTTTTATATGCTTGAAAAGACTGCACATTAGTTCGGTCGTGGGTGTTATCACTAGACACTGTGTTATTGAAGATAATGCCAGGAGACTTCGTCTTCCCTACAATGATTTCTGTAGAAGCGATAGAGACGTAAAAGAGGAGGAAGAAGGATGTCAAATTTTGGATCCTCCGTCTTCTACGACTTAGATGCCCATTGCCCAGTAGTTTGGCAGGGTTCACCATTCGGCGAGCATTTGGTCAACTCTCGCGAGTATTTTGGTAGCACCGTTATACATGCGATGCAAATCTTGAACACAATAAAATAACGTTTTGACGAAAAACTTTGTTTTAAACTCATTTACATATGTATGTATATATTTTTTGTTATAATTGTTTCATATCGAAAACAATATTAACTCGCGGGCCGGGTGAAAACCAGAGGCGGCCCGGAGTTTACCGACCCCTGCCCTAGACTTTCAGTATAGGGTATATTGTTTTTGTCATGACGAAAGTATGTAACACCTTAAAAGAGGCTCCGGAGGTATAGCAATGTATATATAAATGATCAGGGTCACCTCCCGATTCGATTTAGCCATATCTGTCAGTCTGTCTGTCCGTTCGCACGATAAGTCTCGACAGAATGAAGCTACCTATAGAGAAATTGAAATTTTGACCAAATTTCGGCAGTATGATATAGTTAGCTGGTATTGAAAACGGGCATGATCAGGTCAAGAAAACGCCCACCTCCCCTACATATATAAAACAATTAAATGTATCTATAACTCCCGATTAAATAAACATGAAAAGCTCTAGCTTCGGTAGATTGTTCGTGAAGGTATTAATTTTATACTCTCCTGGAAAAATAAAATCTACCAGTTAGAAACTAACGGTAATTTCTTACAAAGATCCCCGTACTACCCAACTTTTCAGGTTTTTTGTATATAACTCTTCAACCAATTGACGTAGACACCTGATTTTTGGCATGTAATCCTGAGGTGAGAAGCTGCTTGAGTTTAATCCTCCTGAATGAGTGCCAACCTCCCCTATTAACTGGCCATATAGGAAACCCACTTTTAATGCATATGATCGTTGCCAATTGGTACTTTTGGTATCACCACTAGGTCTGTGCAAGTCTAGGGCATATACGCTTCGGACTGACACCCATGTTGCCCATATTTCGCTTCACTAGCAAAAATATCCTTTTTTGAATGTCCTTGTCGCCACCGAAGAATCCGGAATGCCATCTACAGTAATCCTGGACATTCGTTTCTTCACCCCGGTTCTTATGACACCTATATTGCTCATTCACTTGACTTTCGTGAAAATTTGGAAAAATTAATATGAAGAGTCCTCTGGATATAAGCTCTAAAGTTTCTGTTGCCAGGGATTCCGAAGTCTAGGGAACCAGGGGTCAAAAGTATTTTTTCCAGTTTTTCTTGAATACATCGGGTTGGTTTCTCCAGGCCATGTTTTTTGCCTTAATGCGTATTATTCGAAATTTTTCAAATTCAAACGTATCAAATAAATATACCGTTGGAAAGCCAAAACCTTGAGGCAACTTTTGTAAAATTTGTAACGGACGGTTTGGTGGGCATCCGAAGATGCCCGTGGGGACGGAGCCTGAGGTAGCATATGACCGTGTAGGTCGGGCTATGCCATCTGGCGAAGAAAAAGGCCCCTCAACGAGCTAAGCAACGGCCTATGCTTGCTGTAGCTCAGTTCGGGAGATGTGGGCGGGGTTTTCGCCGCTCGTTGCCCCTTTCCTTTACGTATTAACAAAAATGCATAGTCCTGGGGAAGACAACACAAACAGGGGAGGTAAAAATGGGGAATAAAAAAATAGTCGATAAGGATGGAATGGTTGACGGACGGATCGCACCTGGGTCCGGGTGTAATGGGACCCTCGGCATCTGGTTCCGTACCACCAACAGATCACTACTCATCAGGTGCTGCTTCGATCTGCTGGTGGGAGCAGCACTACCAGACCATAATATGGTTCGTTACAGGTGGTTCATTACAAATTCGCAGGTTTGTCAGATCAAAGCACCATCGTAAGAATATCATTTGAATTTTCGATTTAAAATCGATTTTGATAGTTTGAACCAAATCTTTGAAGTAACGGTGTATTTCGAAACCGGGAAATTATATATGTTTTGTATGGCATTTTATGTAGTTTCAGAAAGTGAGGTCAAGTCTCGAATTAAATGATTAAGAGAGTGGAAAATGTTGATTTTGTTCGGAAAGTCAAGCTTTTTGATATAATTTAATGCGATAAATCTGTAACGGTTATAAACAGAGTGCCAACTTTGTTGTCAATTTTCCACAAATGAACGGTACTATCTATCATTAAAGTATTTATCATCGCAAGTGTGCACCTTTAAGCGGTTCATTTTGACTGTGAGGTGTATTTTTGAACTTTTGAAGTTTATTTCACCAAGAGGAAAAAAATAATTATAAAGCATACTGAAATAAGAGACTTATATGTTGAGACAATAAATTTATATAAAAACAATTTTAATTTGAATGGTTTGATAGTAATTTTTTGAGTAATTCTTTCTCAAACATAAGGTGGTGCATTTTGACTGCGACTCACTCTATTACGGAAATCGCATCTAGTGATCCGAGCACGAACAACCCATTTGATAACACGCACACAAATGCGCACTTTTCTGTGGGATGAGAGGCCTGCCACATATTGGGCCCAGCACATACATAAGCCTTACCCAAGCCACGCGTGGGTCATTTTGTGATTCATTGTTAGCCATATATCACCGCATATTTTCTACGGCTAGCCCACTCAGTCGACATCCATGCATGGAGATAATTGTCCCAGTCCGACTGTTTCTTGTGTCCTGGGGCAAGGTGAGGAGGACTCGAAATACGCCATACCGAAGATGGTAATCATGTGGATTATTTCGTATGGCCATCATTGGTACTTTCGTTTCGAACCAAAAGTGTCCATAGGACAAAAAAAACCAAATAAGCCATGCATGCATATCCGTTTCAAAGCAAAATAAAGCATGCAAAAAAAAACAAGCACGCAGTGTGCATGGTAGAAACCTAGCCCCAAACGCCAAATTGACAATTGTGTCGGTTACTGCCCTTGTTTATGTTTCTGTGATAGTGAGGGTTATGATTCCTTAAGGCGAAATTACATGCAGACGGCTCGACGCGACGGACGGACACATTTGCTTTTGGGTATTGTCCCGGGGTCGGGGGAAGACGTACATAATTTCAAATGAACTCATTTGTTTTCAATTTCATTCAACGACTATCAATTGTTTCTCCATATGTCGCTCACCAAGTAAAATTTTTCATAAGTTCACTATGTGTGTAGATGAGGGACGTTGTGCAGTATGCCATTATAAAATTTAGTCAACATTTCAGAACTTTGTATTTTGGGGCGACCGGTGGCTCAGTGCGTGACAACTTGTCCTAGGTGGGCGGCTAAATGGGGGAGCAGAAAGCGCATACTGGCAACTGCATTTTCCGAAACTAGTTTATGTCAACGAAACGTCAACTGGGTCACATGGAACAGATGATGTGCTATGCCCCACAAGGGTTTGGGCAATTAAGTTGTAGTAGTAGTGTGGGGAAATTGGTCTTTGGAGATCGTCGTCTAACATATCTATCAAAAACTACGCAAATATCGTGCGCATCGACTCTTCGCGGAGAGCGATGAAATTTAAAAGCACTTGCTTTGACGCACTAGTCGACTCCTTTCCACAAATGCTCACAAGGGGGATGTTTGTATGGAATGTGCACAATTTAATTGAGCACAAATTGATCAATAGAATATTGTCATCCGTCTAGCCATCTGCATGTAGTTTGGCCTCTCGAATCTCAGTAGTAAGCATTTTTGATTCACGAAACTAGAAACTGGTACTGTGAAAAACTAGGAACAAAGAGCATAAGTTAGTTTGAAAGGTTATCCCTATGAAAACGATAGTAGTCTCTTGATGTGGAAGGCTTTTTTCTTTTGTCGCTCTTTAAGCATTGCAGGAAATATATTTTATTATACATATTATAAATGATGCGTTACAAGCTTATATATAGGTATATATATATTGTATATATAGATATTTGTGTGTTCATAAAAAAATTTGATTGACGTGGCATATTTGTGCAATTACAATGGGTGGCGCATATCGACCACAATTTAAAATTCCTTAATTGTAACTATTTTTTAATAATCTTGGTTTTGCCTAAACCATAACCAATCATTTGAGGCATACGAGTACTTTTTCCAACGTCCTTGAAAGTCAGATTTGCTACAAAAAAGGATCCAGGCTTATAGAAGAAGGCCAACGGGACTATCTTCACATTCAGCGAAAGATTTCTGACCGTAAAATTCCGACAAACTATCGGGCACTCGATGGGATCATTTTTGGTAAAGGATGTAATAAAATAATTAAAATACGCATCAATAAAATCTCCATTTCGAACGTTTGCACATAAGTCGAATGTTCGATTGAATATATTGTGTATGCGTTGTCGACTATCGACTTGAACAATGGTTACAGAAAGCGTTACTGCAGAAACATTCCTTTTAAGATATATATGACCGTTGATAACGGCATTGATTCCTTTATTAAGCACTTGAAAAGCCGCCTCGACATAGTTGTAATTGGGGAAAATGTCAATGTTCAACGGGATGAGAGTAAATTTCTATTAAAAAAAGGACATGTGAAACTTTAAGACTTAAAATGAAGAAATAAAAAGAAAAATTAGCCATACCTGTTGAATAGTGACTGTAAGACCTAAGAGTATTAATAAGATCGTGGCCTTCATGTCAAATCTGATTTTAAGTGTTTCTCTGGACGATCCGTCCTTCCGAATGTTTTGGTAAAGATATAAGCATTTGAAATTTATATATACAATTATACAGATGCATAATTACATCGTAAACTTAATTGCGTTTTAATTCATGGTTGGTTTTTATATATGCAAGTGTGATTACCGAATGGTCGATCGAAATCTCAGAGCAAATAGTATACGAAAATGCAACTAAGTAAGTAGTTCTATTTTTATACCCTAGACCTGCAATCGTCAACCGGTAGCCCGCGGGCCGCATGCTGCCCTCCATAAGGCGGTGTTTAAGTTATGCGATGAAATTTATTTGCGATGCTATGCTAATTAGAGGGTTGGAATTGTTTGTGACACTTGGTTTCATTCTGCACACCAACTTAGTATGCGTCTGTAGCTTAGCTCGGTAACGCACCGGACATTTTTTGCTACTCGAAACACGGTCTCTGCGGTTCGCGCCCCGCAACGGGACCAACTATTTTTTATTCTCAAATTCCCTCTGAATTCATTTCTCCGAGCTTAGTGGTTTCGTATGGATAGTAGCACTCATCAGGTCTTGCATCTTTGCAGCTATCCATGTGCAAGACGACCACGAAAGTGTGAGAATTCTGTTTGTATAAGCCGTGAAGGCGTGATTTGACTTGAAAACTCGACCGTGGAGGTCTATACAAACAGAATTCTCACACTTTCGTGGTCGTCTTGCACATGGATAGCTGCAAAGATGCAAGACCTGATGAGTGCTACTATCCATACGAAACCACTAAGCTCGGAGAAATGAATTCAGAGGGAATTTGAGAATAAAAAATAGTTGGTCCCGTTGCGGGGCGCGAACCGCAGAGACCGTGTTTCGAGTAGCAAAAAATGCCCGGTGCGTTACCGAGCTAAGCTACAGACGCATACTAAGTTGGTGTGCAGAATGAAACCAAGTGTCACAAACAATTCCAATTTAAATTGAAAATGATTCGCACTTGTACATTTGCAAGAACATTAATACATAAAGTAATTAGAGGGTGTTCACACTGCATGTGATGCTATGCCATGCGATGAATGCCATGGATAAACGCGATGTGGTTAGGTGAATAGCAACCATTTTAGTTCATGGGTGTATCGACTGTCGCAGAGATTGTGCATGAAACTTCTACCGCAATATGGGATATTTTAGGCTCTGTACATTTATAACATCCTAATATGCCATTGCCTTAAGCAACAGCAGAAGAGATGTTCACTAAGTGGAACTTTCAGAATCCCAGCAAGATTGAACAAATTTATGAAAATGGTGTATGTCTCTGGCAATTTCAGATCAGGTGGTTTGGCAGTAAGTGTGCGGCCAATGTTATCAAATTTTCATGTTGCTAGCTCCATTTTGTCGAAAGTCACCTTGTGCTTTTTCCTTTTGAACAAATCAATATACCCTATACTATTTTCTGGTCTATGGTATGATATACTATTTCATATATCATACATATATCATTTATAGGAAATGTAATTTACTCAGATCAGGCCTTTGTACTTTTTCCGTAGAAACCAAAGTATTCGAAATATTCAGGGAAAACTCTAAATAATAAGGGCTTTTAACCCCCTCCCCTCCCCCTTACCCTTCCAGGCCGCCTATCAATTACTTTTAAGGATATACCCGTTTAGGGGACTGTCCCCACAAATTGTGACAAGTTTCAAAACCAAACGATTTGCTTTCAAATTTTCCGTTTATTGCCTGAACTCTCCTATAAACACAAACCGGACGTCATCGCAAGTAAACCATAGCGCGTCATTGCATCCATGGCAAATGCAATTAAACCATCGCACAAGCCATGAACCACTGCTACTCGCATCTATCGCAAATGTAATTACGACCTGCAGAACACGGCAGCGCGTACATGGCACTGTTGTTGTAACAATTGTCAAAATCTGAATTTACAACAACAATGCCATGTGCGCGCTGCGCTGTGCTGGCCTGCCTACGTCCAAGATGCGGCCGGCCTTATTATTGCCTAGAATAGAGTGCGATGACGCACAGGAGTGGATGATGCACTATGCTGCACTAGGGGTTAAGCCCATGATACAAGGAAGACAAGATATGGCCTTGCGCATGCCGGCTCTCTGGAAACCTACGTCAATGGATCTTTCAATTGTATGAATACTTAGTTTTCGGCTTTTATCTCTGTAACTATTAATCCTTGCAAAAACTTTCTGAGGCGAAATTGAAAATGACAAAAATATACAACTTTTTTCTAACTTAAATAGTCTTCGAGATAATCTCATCTAATTCATTCATTCGCACAAAATTGAAAAAAAAAAACAAAAAAACATATCAAGCAGAGCCAGTACAAGAGCATTGCATTGCAATCCTCAAGACAGTATCACTTCGCTTGTTGAGGGTGCAGCACGCACACGATGCAGCGGTCGCTTGTCTGGGCTTTGCTTGATATGTATGTTATTTGAGAATCGAATTTCCTTTTGTGTTTATATCGCAATAATCTCAATCAGAGACCGCTGCGCCGTGCGCTTCCGGCACCGTACACGGTCTGCACCATGCGCGTCCTTCACCGTACGCGTGCCGCTTCCTCAAAAAGCGAAGCGATACTGTCGTGAGGATTCCAATGCTGAGAGTTATGAACCACCACTCTCTTAAGTGTATACGATCCATTGACGTGATGCGCAGAAAAATACCAAAATTAAACGCGGGAAGGCCATATCTTGTCTTCCTTGTATCATGGGTTAAGGCAAAGTAGTAGATATAACCGGGGCCGGCGAAACATATCTAAGTGAAGTGAAGACTTCTTAAAGGACCACAAACACCTTTGACGTAGGTATTGAGAGAGCCGGCATGCACAATTCCATATCTTGTCTTCCTTGTATCATGGTCGACGCTGTCTTCGACGACGAAAACGTCAACGTTCCAGGGCGTACGAGTATTGGGTTCATCCTATTAACTAAAAGCAGGATGAAGCAGGAGTTTTTGCACCGCTTTATCAAGAACTCGCGACCAAGAGCCGTGCGGTTCTTCATGCGAAAGAATAGAAGGTGGGAGCGGCTCTTCGTGTGAAAAGGCACTAATGATCCAGAATAGTTTCTAGCGTTTTGAATTTATCAAGCAGCGCCAAGCGTAACTGCCGATTTGCTGCACCCACTTATTGATAAAGCGTGGAGTACAGAGACCTTTCCCACTGAGTGGAAGGAAGGTTTGATCATCAAACTTCCAAAGAAGGGGAGCCTCACAGACTGTAATAATTGGAGAGGAATTTGTGTGCTTCCTGCCGTTGTCAAGATAATAGCTAAAATCGTCCTGGAAAGACTAAAGGCCCACTTAGAAAGCACAATTGATGAAGAGTAGGCTGGTTTTCGATCCGGATTCTCCTGTGTCGATCACATTAACACCTTGCGAATCATCATCGAGCAATGCGCTGAGTACAATTCTCCGCTTCACTTGCTTTTCATCGATTTCGAAAAGGCTTTCGATAGTGTGAACCGGGATTCTGTATGGGCGGCCTTGCGCAGGAGAGGCATCCCTGAGAAGTTTGTGGCTATTATTAAGGCAACCTATGACGGCGCGAAATGTCGCGTTCTGCATAAAGGTAAGGTGTCGGGGGCTTTGAAATTCGCAGTGGAGTTCGGCAGGGGTGCATCCTTTCACCGATCCTATTCCTCATTTGAATCGGCGATGTGTTGTATACAGCCCTATCCGGACTCGACAGAGGAATTCAGTGGACTTTGACATCTTATCTACAACATCTTGATTACGCTGACGACATATGCCCAGTCTCCCACAAAATCATGGATCTGTCCACAATGGCGTTAGATCTCGAGAGGGAGGCAAGCAAGGTTGGGCTAAAGATTAATACCAACAAGACCAAGGTTCTTAGCCCGCCATTTCGAAAAAGAAATCCGACACCTATTGCCATCAATATTAATGGGCAGCCTGTGGAGAAGGTGGGCAACTTCGTCTACCTGGGTAGCATAGTTGCCGAAAATGGTGGTATGGAGCAGGACATCGCTCGTCGTATCAACCGGGCCAAAGGCGCATACGGCATGCTGACCAAAATATGGCAGAGCAGTTATCTCAGCATGACCAAGCTGGGCCTGTTTCGCTCCCTGGTACTGGCAGTGCTTTTGTATGGGAGCAGTACATGGAAAGTTTCCGTAGGAGTTACCAGAAAGCTGCAAGTTTTCGTCAACTCATGTCTTCGTCGAATTTTAAGAATTTTCTGGCCCGAAACAATATCAAATGAAGAGCTAAGTCGGCGTACGGGACAGATGCCAATCGACGAATTGATACGCAGGCGAAAATGGCAGTGGATAGGTCACACATTGCGGAAGAGTGATAACTGCATTGCTTTGCATGCCATGAAATGGAACCCCATTTCTAACCAAGGCCGACCAAGAGGGGGTCCTCGAATCACATGGCGTCGATCTGTGGCAAAGGAGTATCAGGCACTGTGTAAGTCTTTTGGGGAGTTGCGCCCCGTTGCCCAGAACAGAGTACGATGGCGCGCAGGAGTAGTTGACGCTCTATGCCCCGCTAGGGGTTAAGGCAAAGTAGTATAGTGCCAAAACATTGATTTTCGGTGTCGATGAAATTAATGGTGGCACTCCGAAAACTCCACACCCCTCCGTCATTTCCCACCACTTCTGCGGCTAAATGACCGTGGTAAAAATGTTCAAAATGACCAAGATTAGTATCGAATTAAAAGTTTTTGAGTCGCTAAGATGTATGGTGACACTGCCAGAAAATCAATTCTCATCCCCCTCCCCCACCCACACATTTGGTGACTGTGAGAAAAATTACCGAGATTAGTATGAAAACCATTGGTTTTTGGTGTCGCTGACATGGATGGTAGCATTCCCAAAGTGAGAGGGAAAAGAATTACCAAAAGATTAGTATCGGTTTAATAGTTTTGCCCTACTACAGAGTGACACTACAAAGAACACACAAAAGTTAAAAATAATGGTACGATCACGAATTACGATGTATTGGCAGCCAAATGAAGAGAATCAGCAGAAGAACGTCAGCGGTGTTTGGATGTGTTGCTGGAAGAGAATGGCTGCCGCGAGAAACGCTGAATCAATTGCGAGACCAAATCAACACAGAGATTTGGTGCTGGCTGCATTCCATTCCAGCGTCCATTTAAGCGTTTCAATTGGGAAAATGGAGAAAGTGTGTATTTAAAAAATAGATTACAATTATGCTGGGGACCCATTTTATAATAATCTAAAGCTACACTTGTGACTGTCATTGATAAAGAACGCGTTTGAGTGATGTTTTGGTAGTTGGAGTAGTACGCCGATTTTATGAACGTTCGCCGTCGCATGAGATAAACAATCCGATAACCAAACTGATGTTTTCATCCGAATTTGCAATTTATTTTCACCGCATATATAGCTCTACGATACTAATCTAGAGCTTGGAGATCAAATCTCGGCGCGATCAAAAACTGCCTGTGAGTACTAATAGAACTCTCACAGTGCTCCGAGATTGTCAGTATAAAGACGGCGCGGATTGGAGGTGCATGCTAGCAACTGCACTTCCGAAAAGTAGATATGCTATTGAAACGTCAACAAGGCATAGAAATGCTAGAGATGTTGACGCGCCCATGCCCCTGGATGGGTCAAGGTAATTAGAGAGAGAGAGAGAGAGACATATATAGGCTATCGGGGTAGACGACGATTCGGAATTTAACCTAGATTCAACCTTAGAGCGTTCTTTTGCACAACCAGGGTAGGGACCCTACGCGTTTACGCAAAAAATATTAAAAATTCATTGAACATTCCCAGCAGAGCCAGGTTTTGGCAAATTTGTAGCTGTTCAACGTTCACATTGGAAGCTGAAAGCCAAGCTTCCGTAAAATAGTGTCGGTAGAATCGTCTGTTTATAAATGAGTGACCTATTTTTGTTGTTGGGTTTCTTGGAGTGTATGATTGAGTAAAGGCTTTATAATTCCCTTGGTTTTTTGTCGACAGCGCCGAATGTGTTCTGTCCACGTCAGTGATTTGTCAAACGTCAGTCTGCTGTCAATGTGTCTGGCTCTTGGTTTGGAGTCTAGTGATGAAGAACGCTTGGGTTTTTTTCCGCGTTCATTTGGATCTTCCATTTCCGGAAGTATTCCAAAAGTATATTAATGGAGTCCTGGAGTATTAAAGTAATGTTTTCTGCTAGGCTCGCAGTATAGAAGATACATTTGTTGTCAGCAAACCGGGATGAATGAGCATTTCTAGGCATTTGTGCATTTCTGCAGTGTATTGTATACGTTATACACAAGCGTAAAAAAAAATCACCAAAGATATGAATATAGAAAAATCTCATAATAAGCTGAGCTGTTGCAAACCATCTCACCTAAGCAAATATTGGCATAGTCATTGCAAATTGAGCAAATAGCGTCCACTCAACACAAAACAAAACACACGAAATTTTTCCATTTCGTAAGACATTTGGGGGTAAACAGAACAAAAATCCAAGTCGACATCGCCATACCCTCTCAACATCCAGTCTGCTGCAATATATTTCAATTGTCCATTCTGTTCTATCCACTAACGAAAACCCAATGAAGCGAATAGGAAAATTAAATTTAGATCCCAAAATTCCGAAAACCCAATTAGTTCCAATCTATTAAGCATGAATTCAATGAATTTCTTTATGTTCTTATTGAAATTGACATGAACGAAAATTCTGCCTTCTTCATATCTGTCGGTCATGTCTTCAACTTTAGTTTTTTTCTTTGGTCGGACGACATTTTTATTACTGCTAAACACTTTTTGGTTTCACCGGGAAAAAAAATTGACAGTTCCTTCTGGACTTTTATAAAGTGGTGGCAAACCCTTGAAATGAATTGTGCGGAAAATTCACAAACACCCGCAAAAATGAAATGTATAAAAGCTTAGTGAAAATTGAATTTGCCCAATCGTTTCTGTGACTGGGGAAAATTATATCCTGAATATTGCAGGAGGAAAATCGTGAGATACTAAATGCCGGGATGAGAATAAATTAAAAGAATCTATAAAAGTATATTAATATGCTAACATCAAACGTTGTTACCCTTGCTCTTGGTCTTTGAAATATGAAGCGGCTGATCAGTTGTGTATTTCATGAAAAGTACAGTCACACAGATTTGCACAAAAAAGATGCTATGTCGATTATGTCACGTACTGACACTGGAGACCCATCTTTTGCAAGTAATGGCGGAGTCAGTCTTGTTGACGGTGCGTGTATCTGGTGATTGCCACCTTTGCTCCTGAATGTTTTGGCCTGCGAACCCTTTTGAGCTTACAATAGCATTTCTATTGCATGCAAAGTTTGTAATAAACCAAATTTTTATATAGTGACCATGGGACCTTAAGGCTGAGAGGGTTTTGAGGCCAAGGGTCCTATAAAATCCGGACCCCGATGCAAGCGTGAAGGAACTTGAGTCGCTCGATAGCGAAGCTTGGCTCACCGCCCCATTTTGATATCCCCTATTTTTTATCTCTCATTTTTTGCCCCTTTGTGTTGTCTTCTCCATTCCTATGAGTTCTTGCTAAACGTAAGGCCATGGGCAGCGACCGCCGAAAATCTCACGTCTCGCGAACTGAGCAAAAGCAAGCATATGCCACTTCTTAGCTCGTTTAGGGACATTTTTCTTCCACAGATGGTACTACCCAAATATTACAAGACGAATTCGACAAATTGCACCGGACAGTGGACACCGCTGGGGCTGACTTGCTGCGGACCAGGGACGTGGGACGCCACACGCTTAAAAATTTCCCGGCCGTGTCAAAAACCAGTGGGATCAGGCGTAAATACGGCGTCGCGGTTCCTCTTTCCCCAGAGAACTCACACAGTATTAGTTTACACGTATAATTTTATTCGATATATTCAATAAAGTATATGAACTTAAAACTATCTCTGCTCTGATGGCCTCACAAATTCAAATCAAGTGACTTATTCTAAACTCTACACTTACACTTTACTTAAAATTATCTTCAAATACCTGTTTTTTTCACCTATTGGGGCGGCAAAACTCACCAGCATTAATCTCTTTCTACACAATCATACGCCATCTCGCGGCCGTCTTCGCAGACTCAACTTCTTTAACGTTAGCACCGTCTTTTCCTACACGTCGCGTTATTATAGTAACTTTTGTATATATCAAGGGAGCTATTAATACCGCCAATCCTGAGGCAATTACCGGTACTCTCTTAGGGTTTTTTGCCGTCTGAGTGTTAACTTAAGCAAAACCGAGCTTGTTATATAGGCAAGGAAATATCGCCAGCCTCGCGTTGAACCTCCTGTACTGAAGGTGATGAGGCTATCCTTCACAGACGGCGAAATTTCTAGGTCTTGTTCTGGTTGAAAAGCTAAGCTGGAGGCTGAATATTATTTATGAACGCGCCAACAAAGCAAGCATATCACTATATTGTTGCAAGAAAGTCATGCGGTCTGTAAGAAAAGTGCTTGCTGTATGATGTGGTTGTTTCGTATAATGCCCTACACACAGAGACAAATCGAAATGTTCTAGTAAAGGTACAGAGCAGCTTGCATAGCTATCAATTGTACTCTCCGTATCAACCCCAGCAGCTTTAGTGGATGTTCACACTGCGTGCGATGCCGAGCCGAGCCGGGTCGAGCGATGCCATGCGGTGGGTGTTCACATTGCACGTCGTGCGATGCCGAGCCGAACGATGGCTTGCGATGCAAAGATGATCCGAGCGATGGCTTGCGATGCAAAGATGATCCGGGATGTTCACTGCACGCAATGATGGAGAGTACAGACCAATTTAGTTCAAGGAATAGAATCTGTTCGACATCATGTCGTTTGTATGCTTGACCTAGTAAATTTATTTCAAAACAGTGCTTTAAAAATGGAACGGCGTCGCCATTGGGTACATCCCATTAATGAAGAAAGGCCCAGTGTTGGTGAATTTCATCATCTCTTCCGCGACCTCAGACGAGAGGTTTCACAAGCGGATTGAGCAGCGGCGCACCGCTGTGTATAAACGCAAAAATCGGCAGCCGCGGCGGCTTTAGGACGATGAGTGTATAAACCGCTCGACTCGCAGTTGCGGCCACCGCCGCGGTTTGTGGAGCGGCGAGATTGCATTTGAATTCAAACCGCTTGTGAAACCACACCTTCTAAACGCGACCTTATTACGGTGATAATAACCTTTTATTTGAGCCATACTGAATCAAAACCGGAATCCAAAGCGTATATACCCTAGACTTGTACAGACCTAGTTGTGATACCAAAACTTCCAACTGGCAACGGCCATATGCATTAAAAGTGAATTTTCCATATGGTCAGTTTGAGCTGTGGGCGTGGATCCAATGAAAAGTTTCATCGTTCATCCATTCGAATTTTGGATATTTACATTTAAACTAACGTTTACAGTAAAGGTTGCCGTTCATTCAATAGGATCTTGCCCATTCCCAAAATCAACTAACCAACCCACACTATAAATATTTGTCGCATTTTGTAAGTCGCTAGCATCATTGTATCGAAAGTTATCGCTCATTTTGAAATTTCATCTGTAGGGGTTCCTTCGGTCGGATCTTGCCCATTTTCAATACCAACCAACAAGATCATTCTACAAACATTTGACCAAAATTTCAAGTTTCTAACTTCATTCTATCGAAAGTTATCGTGCAAACGGACAGACAGACAGACAGATATGGCTAAATCGAATCGGGAGATGACCCTCATAATTTCCATGTATACACTGCCACACGGCCGCACCTAAAAGTCTAGGGTATAAAAGCAGACATACATGCATTTTTTTCAGTGTGATCTTACATCAAATATTACTTTACAGCTCGTACTTGCACCATACTGGCTCCAAAAAGCTTCACATCGCAAAGCCCATAAACTCCATCGCAAAGCCCATTAAATTCCATCGCAAAAAATCAGCAGCCGGTACTCGCACGAAAAAGCAAAGAAGTTTGTGAAAACATCGGGCCATCGCTCGGCTCATTATTGCATCGCGCGCAGTGTGTACACTCAAAGCGTGATTCCATTTAAAATTGAAGACTTTCCATTTTCTTGCTTTAAAAGCTTGTAATCGCATTGCATCGCTCGACCCGGCTCGGCTCGGCATCGCACGCAGTGTGAACATCCACTTAGTGGTGACAAGAGATCATAAGTGAATCAGTATGCAGCAACCCGCATACGGAAGACAGTTCAATGGACGGACTCAAACTTGGGTAATGTTTCAGTTCTAAACAACAGTTAATATCTCTTCTGCTAGGGACTGCTCTATTCAAAATACGGGTTCCACCCACTCCTCAGTCACTCGAAAATTAACGACCCGGCGCGGCGGCTTTAAACCATCTGAAATTGTCGCCGATTGACTTTATCTTCCTATGTCTTTCCGCCTCCGAAACGACTTCAATGTCTTCCAGGCGGAAGTCAAGACAACAGAAGAGGCAGTGTTGTGGCTTGGGCAAAATATAATAACTGTGAGAGGGTGAGGTGTAATAACGTCAACTGTTGTAATCTCAATGGATATTATTTCGTTTTTTTTTCTTTTAAGTCTAGATATTTGCATGGTTCTTGCACCCAGATCGAGAGAATCGAGCGTTTCTGTTTGAGCGATACTGAGGGTTGCGATCTATTAAGCGCGCAGAGAATGTAGCGCGCGGAGCCCATACAAGAGCTAGAAGGGGACTAATCATTTGCTCTAACCCCTGGTGGGGCATAGCGCGTCAACTATTCCATGTGGCTCAGCTGACTTCTACTTTCCATTTTCGTGTTATTATGATACAATGATTTCTGGTACTGCAAAGACAAAATGCTGAAAATGCAGCTTTGCATGGAAAAATTTCAAGATTTATGATTTATTAATCGAAAATAATCGATTATTTCCAATAATCTATTATTTTAAATAATCGAACAGGCCTCATTATCGACTATTAAATCTCTGTTGGTAATAAAACGAAACTTAATGCAGTTCATGCGTGGTGTGTTAAATGCAGCAGCCCTTATACCTAACCCAACCATGATTTAAGGTTTTGAACGTTCCTCATTGCATGCTCTTTCCTAATAAGAAATGCTTCCGCACCTTGAATAGATGTATGCCTCTTGAGGATTGATAGTTGAATAAGTGGCGACACACCCTTAGGGCTCAAGGTATTAAACAAATCGGGCCTTCTTCAAATTCGATTTCCAGATCCGCCACTGCTGTTTTTGATAAAGAAACCCCATTTCAGTCTAGTTGTGACAAGGATGAAAGTATCTCTCAACGCACATCGAAGGAGGTTTACTTTGGGTCCTTTTTCTACGCTCATCTTGGGAAAAATCAGGAACAAATTGTTTAACTTCATCTTAACACAAACTACTTCTTTTGAATATAACTTTTATCATTTTAAAACTCACAAAAACAAAGACCATACCTACCATGAGTTGCTGATCTATATCTACCTCGATTAAAAAAAGCTTTCATCGTCTGGCTCTCGACTAATCCATTGTCTTTCCACCTGGCTACCATTTCAGTTGTTTTTTTTTCGCCCCCATGATATCACAATTTTCATGTATTTTTAAATTCTCGTTAATCTTATCATTGCAGGTGAACATCAGCAATACGTGGACGCTACCACAGGATGGCTTCGCCGTATTCTATCGCTTCTTCCGGGATAAAATTTCATGGTTCGAAGCGGATGCCGTGTGCCAATTCCACCATGCTAATCTAGTCACAGGTTGGGATTATGAGATTTTGTTCGTTAGTGTTAGTGTTGTTAATGCCTTTTTGTTTATCATCCACGTCCACGACATGCAAACTCCACCTTTAGAACAATAGCACATAGTCAGCAATTTCACGGGTTGGTCCCTTAATGAGTGGAGCGGTCGGAAGGAGGCGCAATTTTCATATTGACGGTGTTGAAATAATAGATTTAATATTTAATGATATCCGAGTTTGATGATGCAACTTAGTTCGAATTTAATTATGGCAACTTTTTTTTTTGTGGGACTTCCAATTATTACCAGAGCCTGCTAATAACGCCGCCAGGTTATGTTTCGCAAAGTTTGCTACAGTTAATAATGAGTAAAAAGGAAATACAAGTATAAACCTAATTAAGGGAAGTTTATTAGTTTGAAAATGGTACATCCTGTAATTAGGGCAATGAACTGACGTAAATTTCAATAGGATGGGTAGGATTTTCTTCTCGGTCCTTCCCATAATGAAATCGAAGCATATGCACAGAAACATGAAGTTCTGCGTATACAAAACCATCTTACGACCAGTGTTGCGCTATCGCTGCGAAACCTGGACGATAAAACAAACCTTTGAAAACATGCCAAACACATTCGAACGGATAGACGACCGCATTCGGTGCAACCATGAGTTGTATGAGCTGTACGATGAGCTGGAAGTTTCGAAAATCGTCAAACTACAACGTCTTCAATGGGCAGGGCATGTACAACGAATGAACGATGCTCATATGCCTAAACAATAGTAATGTGTAGCACAGTAACGAGTTGTTTATTTTGAATGACTCAATAGAATGAGCGAAAGATTCGGCACAACGACATCACCTCCGAGTCGTTCAATTTAAGAATGACACACTGTAAAATTTATTCCCAAATTAGGTCCCCGCATGAATACTACCCAACGCACAACCAATCTACGCTCATTTCTCATTACATATAATGTACTACATTCATTCAAACCCCATCCTAATATCTATCTAAAACTAAATCCACAACTTGAATTTTTTTAAAACTACGACTTTTATTGAATATATTATGGATGTCACTATTGATATTTTGCGCCCTGGCAATACTAATGGTGCCAGATGCAATCTGACACTTTCATTGGAAAGTTTAGGTTTATTTTTAGCATTGTACTCATAACGTTTCGACGAACCAGCGCTTTTTGTTTTGTTTTACAGTGGCTTGAAAATTTGGTCTCGGGCAAAAAAAGGAATTAAACTGTGAACATCTTCGTGCCATCATTTTTTACGAGTGTCGACATGGACTATCTCGATAAGAGTGCAACGATCAACTCCTTCAACTTTTGGTGATAAACCTCCACATTTTGCCACGGTAAAATGCCGGTTTGCAGAATTCAGTCGCGGCCGCCTATCGCTCACCGACAAATTTCGTGAAGGTCGTCCAAAATCGGACGCAATCGCAGAAAACATCGATGTAGTGTGCGAAATAATAAAGCAAGATCGTCATGTGACATATTGTGAGATTGAAGGCATTGGCATTCGGCCGTCACAAAGATTTGTTCTTGTTGGATACCACATGATTTGACGATCGCTAAAAAGAAGACTCGGGTCGATTGGTGCACGGAAATGTTGAAGAAAAGCAATCGCGGCGCTTCAAAAGACGATCGTAAGATCGTGACAGGCGGCGAATCTTGGACTCATGCGTAATGCGTATGAGCCCGAAACTAAACAGAAATCGACGTTCCAAATCCAACGAAAATTGTTCGGGAACGAAGCACTTCGAAGCAAATGGTCGCTTGTTGCTTCCCAATAACCGGTCATGTCGCCACCGTGCCACTTAAGTAGCGTAGGACGGTCACTTCTGAATGATATACAACCATTTGTTTGCCAGAAGTTTTAAGTGAAATGAGAAAAACTAACCGCCAAGAGTTATTCTTCATGACGATAACGCGAGGTCTCACACATTGACTCAAACAACAGAGTTTTTGAGCCCCGAAAACATCGAATTGATGGGCCATGCGCCGTACAGTCCTGATTTAGTGCCCAATGATTTCTTCTTGTTCCCGCACATTAAAAATAAACTGTTTGGTCGGCGTTTTTCGACCCCCAAAGAAGCAGTCGATGAGTTCAAAAAGCAAGTTTTGGAGCTACCTCAATCCCAGTGGAAAACTGTTTCAAAAATTGGTTTAAGTGCATCGGGATTCGAACCCTAAACGCTGGTATTCAAACCTGAGACTGACGCCTCAACACGCTGCGCTGCCGGTCGCCCCTCTCTTGGATGACTCTTTTTGAACGACTCATTGGAAAGAGTCAGAGCTTATGTGCCGGCACAGTGAAAAGAGTCATTATGCCCATCATTACTGCGTTGTAATAAAAAAAAAAATCGCTTTTAAATTACTTTACTTTAAATTTGATTTTTTCCTATAAAAACAAAAAAATATAACTTGGGTGCTGGATGAAAACCAGAGGCGGGCCGGAGTTTGCCGATCCCTGCTCTACACCATAAAATACCAATTTCCGTTGTTGACAATGCATTTAATAAATAAACAATGATTTCTTAACATATAACACCTCTTTTATTGAACAGTGCTTCAAAAAGTTTGTAACAGTATTTATGGCTAGACTAGGTACTATAGGGTACATTGATTTCCTCACAAGGATAAACGGCACCATAACTGTAAATTTAGTCAAATATGCTGGTTGAGATCTGTTGGTTGGCACTGCAAATAAAGGCGATTAGACCTAAGGTACGCCTACTTCCCCTACAAATATAATTTTTTCAAATATGCCAATAACGTCCCACCAAATTAACGTAGGCGGGTCGACCCCCATACTTGCGGAGCCTCTATCATCGGGGACTTTAGACCACATATTCAGGGGACAGTCCCCAACAATTGTGCCATATTTCAAAATTTCACAATTTTTATTCCTAGTCAAGCATTTTCGGACTTCTTAGCCTGGACTATAAATATTCATTGAAATTAGTGTAAATGTTATCCTAGAACTATTTAAATGAAGGACTTCATGACATAATTCAAGTAGTAATGGCTATACAAATACATAAACACGTCTATGTTCATGATAAGGGTTTTAGTGGGCACCACAATTGTGCCCATAAACCAGCTGAACAAAAGATATCATTTGTTCTTGAAATTGAATGTTTCCATTTCTTTAACAATAGGCAGGGACTACCCGTATTTCGTCATGAACACCAGCTCTCAGTGGCTAGAAAACCCTTCATTAGACCTAATGTGGGCCTCTTAAAAGGTTACCGAAGTTTACATTTTGTGGCATATTCCCACATAGGAATGTGTATAGATAATAAAGAATCGTAGGTTACGTATGAGGATATCCAAATAGGTAGTATCATACGTATTTCGCACAGCCAGTGTGGGCAACGGAACTGGCAGATTCTATGCAATTAAAATATGTACGAGTACATGCTCGGAACTATCCGCTGCTTACAAAACAAGTGTAACTCACGATATCTACCATGAGACCTGTAACAGGCCGATACACTGGCATTTTCGAGGCTGGCTATCTCATACTAGCCATTGTAAACAGTTCCCTGAAATTACATGCCAAGTCCTTGTATTCAGGGAATGAATTTGCCTAATGTGTTGGAAGTTGCTGACTACGACTATACGTTTACTATTCTTGTAGAAAGATCCTTTGTTCCCGTGTAAATTGTGTAATAGAAATATGTACATATATATATGTAAACGTTTGGTTTTGTTTTTCAGTCGACAATGGACAGCAATTTGATGCAGCTCGGGAATTCTTGAAGGTGTTGGACGTTACGGATACAGTTTGGATTGGCCTGATGAGACCACAAAATTCGGAACGGTTTACATGGTCGTAAGTATTCAATTATACTCGTAGTACGATACGTTTTGTAACTTATTGCCTTAGTAGAATAGAGTGGTGAAACGGAGATGGTTGATCTTTCGGGTACATGAGGATGGAATGGATGTATTTGTAGAAAATTCGTCCATTTTTATCTCATGAATTGATTTTTCTTAAAACAAAAGGCTTGCCTACTGCCTGCCATGATATGCGATGCGATTCTATGTGTAGGGTGTTCACACTGGTATGCTATGTCAGCAAAAAAAAACCCTCTCCCCCCCCCCCCCCCCGGCATCGTGTACTACCCAAAATAGCTATGCTAAATAGCCATCCAGGCGTACCCACCATTTTTACTCAGCCCATAGAGATCTATAAAATTTGAGCTATGACACGGGGGCTACAATTTTCATGATGTAGGTAAGCTATGTACGTACCCAACGTATATATTAGGTGTACAACTTTGCTTCCACCGTTTTCCGACAGACGGCTGAATCGGTGAGGACTGGTCAAAATCCGTAACTCAAAAGTGTCACAAACTGAGTTTGGAGTCTGTGAACGTATCGACATCCCAGCATTAGTAAAAGTTGTTTGCATTTTTAATAAGATTCGCGATTCAAAATGTCTGTTTTCGAGCCAAGTTCTCGTCATTTGCGGGAAGTTTTGATCTTCTGCTTCCATTTGGAAAAAACTGCAACTGAGGCTCATCGAATGCTCTCAGATACTTACGGTGAGGTTGCTCTGAGTGACATGTGTTTGTACGCGAAAAACTACTTCAAAGGCAGAATCGATGGGTTCTGAAGCACAACGACCCAAGTCCGAAACCCCGTCGGACATGCGAACAAAAAAATTTTTATTTAAATGTTGAAAAAATTGGAAAAAAATTCTTAGGAAAACTACCCAGTCGTAAAATCAAATAGGCATACTAACCGGACGTCACTGATTTTTTTTTAATTTTTTTTTTTTTACTTATGGGGCACAAAAAGCGTGGCTAACTAAGTAGGATAGGTACCTGGTTTACCAAAACATGAAAATCGTAGCCCCCGCATGGGTGGTACGAAATGTTAAGGAGAGGGTAATTAAAAAATACATCAATGCCACAGGTATTTTGCCCCACAATGTTACTAACGTAGACTACTACCGTGTATACTTTCCTAAGTTGGTCCCCTAAATACCCACCGCCAGTAAAAAAAAAATCAGCTACATCCGGTTAGTATTCCTATTTGATTTTACGGTTGGGTCGTTTTCCTAAGAATTGTTTTTACAATTTTTTCAACTTTTAAATCAAATTTTTGTGTTTGCATGTCCGGCTGGGATTTTAACTCCGGGCGTTGTGCTTCAGAACCCATCGCGCTATCACATACGCCATCGTTAGTAATATATTGTAGAATGGCTTACAAATAATGATATAGGCAATACTGTCCCAGCATAAAAAGTGGTTAACTAAGTTGGGTACGTACCTAAATCATGAACATCGTAGCCCTTGAATAGCTTCGTTGGGTACGTACCTGGG
Source organism: Chloromyia formosa (assembly GCA_964017055.1). Taxonomy (NCBI): domain Eukaryota; kingdom Metazoa; phylum Arthropoda; class Insecta; order Diptera; family Stratiomyidae; genus Chloromyia; species Chloromyia formosa. Next base: position 141,361,511 of record OZ024813.1, read on the forward strand.
TTACCTTAATCATAAAAATCGTAGCCCCCGCGCTATGGTCATGGCTAAAAAATTATAGATCTCCTGAAAAGCCTATGGGCTGAGTGAAAATAGTGGGTATGCCAGGATGGCTATTTAGCATAGTTATTTTGGGTAGTGCGCTTTACCGGGTGGTACGGTTTTTTACTGGGTAGTCTCGATTGCGTATGTGGTAGCGCGATGGGTTAAGAAGCACAACGACCCGAGTTCGAATCCCAGTCGGACATGCAAACATAAAAACAAGATTTAAATTTTTTTAAAAGTTGTTAAAAAAAATTCTTAGGAAAACTATCTCACCGTAAAATCAAATAGGTATATTAATTGGCTGTTGCTGATTTCTTTTTTATTTTCCTACTTTTGGTGGGTATTTGGGGGACCAACTTAGGAAAGGTAAATACGGTAGTAGCCTACGCTAGGTAGGCACCGTTGGTTGGCAAAATATCTGCGACATTGATAATGTTTTTTATTACCCTAGTCTTAACATTTCGTAACACTCATGCGGGGGCTACGATTTTCATGCATGCAACACATTGCCGATCACTATGAGGAATAGGATCGGTGAAAGGATGCACTCCCGCTGAATTCCACTGCGAATCTCAAAATCCCCGACACTTTATCTTTATACAAAACGCGACATTTCGCGCCGTCATAGGTTACCTTAATAATAGCCACAAGCATCTCAGGGATGCCTTTTCTGCGCAAGGCCGCCCATATAGAATCCCGGTTCATACTATCGAAAGCCTTCTCGAAATCGATGAAAAGCAAGTGAAGCGGAAAATAGTATTCAGCGCATTGCTCGATGATGATTCGCAAGATGATAGTGTGATCAACACTGGAGAATCAGGATCGAAAAATAGCCCGGGGAAGACAACACAAACAGTTGAGGCAAAATGGGGAGAAATAAAAAAATGAGGCGATATTGATGGAATGGTTGGCAGACGGAACAAATGCCCCCGCACTGGCATCAGGGTCCGGGTGAATGGGACTCTCGGCCTCTGGTTACGTACCACCGACAGATTACTACTCAGCAGGCGCTGCTTTCGATCTTCTGGTGGAAGCGGCATAACCAGACCAGAATATGTTTCATTACAGGTTTTTTCGTACGCCCCAAATCACGGGGGGATGATTTGCACCTAATAAAAATAATAGATTCAAACAACAGTATTTCGTGCTCTTGAAGGGGGGACTCAACAAAGACGTATTATATATATACCCTAATGCGTTTTTATGGTATTGGTTATAAATAACACCACTTCAAACTTTTCGCATCTAAACTCCAATTTCGTTTCAAAGCATTAAATTATTTCCTAAAAAAAAACACAATATTTCTGCTTTGGTCCCATTTATTTACCATACATCTTTCTTGTGGTAATCCTGGATAAATTTCACCAATTTTTAAACCTAAAACTTGTTTATTGGAGCACGTCGACCCAATTCAATACGATATCCAAAAGATACACAGCGGCTTTAGATCAATTCAAAATATGTTTATAAAAAAAAAGCCTTTTGTCTATTAAAAAAACATGAACTCAGTTACTGACAGCTCGATTTCAAAACTACTCAACTCTACACTCATGAATTCTGGCCACCACGGTCCTAACTCATAGTCGCTCCAATTCAAACGATGCTTACAAATGGGAATGCGCCATAGAAATATCCACACGCATTGTACGGGGAGCAGTTCATTTTTTTGGTTTTCCATTTGGCCCAACACAAAGACTTCATTCACATGAAATAAGCGCAAGGATTTTTCATTTCCTTCGCATTCCTGCAAGTCACGGTAGAGTTGTGTACAGAACGGATGGGAACGTGTACAGAATAACTTCCGAGAACAAAACTAAAAGGATTTCCATCCTGTATAGCCCACTAAGTAGGCATCATGGTTCTTTGTAAATATCCTGAATAGAACACGACCCGGACTGACTGTTTCGTTTAGGGACTCCCAACATTTTATTTTGTTCGGATTTGTTACGCGCCTAATGTGATGCCGTTCATCCCTTAAATGTATGATTCATTGTGTGTGGTGTAGAGAAAGTTGGGAAAATACATAGTACCATTATCCATTGTACTAACTACATCCAGTACACTAACCACGCTCACCACCGGATGCAGAAATCGTAATAATAGCTCTGTCAGCGCCGCGGGAGACTCGCTCCATAACTATCCGGATAGTCAGTTGTGTAATGCTAAATCTGTTATTTGTCATTTGGCTGCGTACAATAACAATCCTTCCTGTTAAACGCAATGCTGTTGGCTTGATTCCTTGAAACATTCGTACAGCTTCATTTGTGAACCACTGCTTTTGCAGGTTTAAACGTTGCTCGGCGTAAATTATGTATATACGGCAAACATTCTGATTATGTATGATCAGAAACGCTAGCTAGAATCCAGGTAGGTTGAGGTCGTACACAGATTCTCACCACCTACTTAAGAGCGGATGTGTTTGACACAAGTAAAGGATATGAACGGATATGAAAGATGCTTAGACATTGTGTATGCTTTTCTATTCCACAGAAATTCGAAACCCCTGGCGTCGACGTCCGGCTATTGGGCGGAATCATTGCCACTCATCGAGTCACCCCTTTGTGCTGTCATTGATCCTGTTAGAGATTTCCGATGGCATGCCCTAAGATGTGGAGGTCCGGAAACAGCATCCTTCCTATGCGAGATGAATGGTAATACGAGAGCGAATCGACTTTAGCCATCAATAGAACTTCTTGACTGATTTGATTTTGATTTGTTTTGGGTGTCCTTTTGCAGTACCAAGTTGGGCGTTGGAATGTACAATTCACGGACTCTCGAATCTTACCGTTCAGTATATGGCAGACAATGGAAGCGTCGAGCTGACTAGAGATTGTGGTGGAGAGGAAATTCTACATCAAGTTTGCAAAGGAAAACAGGTAAGTTGGATTGTTCTCGTTGAGCATTTTTTGCACGTTTCAGAAAGATCAACTCTATTGTATCGATAGTTCTGCCGAATTTTGGTCAGTGATTAGTATTTTATTGAGTTTCGACCAGAGTATTGTGAAAGTCATGATAGTAGACAATATTAGGAAGATAGAAAATTTTTTTTCCCATAAATTATAATAAATTTCATAATATTTCATCAAGTCCAATTCATGAAAGTGCATACCATTTTTAACTTTCTGAATGAAGTTTCATTCTAAGGGACCTTACTAAGTGAAGGTACCTGGGCAGAGAAACAGGGCCTAGGTAAATATAAGGTTATCAGGGGGGTTTGGGGCGACCGGTAGCGCAGTGTGTTGAGGCATCAGTCTCATGTTTGACTACCGGCGTTTCGGACTCGAATCCCGTCCACGACGACGTTGATGGCCATGGATGTGCAGGGGGTGCATACTGGCAACTGCATTCTCCGAAACCAGTTTATGCCAACGAAACGTCAACAGGGCCACGTGGAACAGTTGACGCGCTATGCCCCACAAGGGGTTAGGGCAATTGAGTAGTAGTAGGTTATACGGGCTGCTCCAGCATACGGTCCGTTGTGATACCGCTAACACATTCTATAAGAAAGACCTTTCGGTCGGTACCTACTGCACGAACCATCCGGAGCCAATGACAAATCGATTAAACTGTCCGATGTTCACATACTTCGAATCATCGAGATCAGTGAATTAGTAGGACCCCAGGATGGACTTCCTACTGCCAGCAAGAGCAGAGCGAGTGTCCCAACGGTTTCTGCAGTAAACATAGTGCGGCACACGAAGTCTCCTGGCATGCTCCCCAATGAGGCAATGACTAGTGATAGCCCCTACAACATTACTGACACACTTCTTGTACCTGAAGAGCGGCCAGGGTTTAGTACTGGCCAAATCCGCCTGGCGGCGTATCATGCTAAGCCATTACGCTATCTGATGTTAGCCATCGCAGTTGCATTGGACCTTAGGGCCAGTTTGTAGGTGTTGATAGGGATACCCACATTCCAAAAACTGTCATCGACGTCGCTGTTGGTCTCCTCACGGGCAAGCACATCCTTAAGTTACCGACAAAGCCACAGTGACCCGGAATCCATCAAATAGTAATGTCGGATCGAGGTACTTCATTTAGCAAGTGCCTTCGAGTTAGTCACAACAGAATGAAACGATTTTATTATCGATTGGCTATCACTGTAAATTACATTACGACCCCGACATGAAATAGCTTCGTGAATAGCAGTCTCCTCCGCCTAGAAGACACTACAGTAGTCAAGGTGACGGCAGGATAGACTGATATTTAGCGTCTCCGAGTAGACACCTGCCCCGACCCCATCATCGCTCTTGGAGCCGCCCGTAAAAATGCTTACAACGTTAGCACCTAAAGCGATACTATTCGCCCACTCCTCATAAGTAGGGATTAGGAAACAGAAGTCCTTGTGAGACTTCAGTTTGAGTGAGGTTTCAGGAAAATCCAAACTATTCAAAGTGTCATCATCAATACCATCGGCATATGCAATGGGTTTGCAACCCAACCGTCCCAATTCTATAAGCAGTCTATTGACCACCAGATTCCATAAATGAGGAGAGAGGACTCGCCCTTGAGGGTTTCCTCTGCAGACAAGCCTACGCGCGAACGAAGTGCCAACTTTTATGCAAATCGTCCTCGGAGTGGGCAACGAATTAATAAGCTTACAGATAGATCCATGTACACCCAGGTTGACAAGTGCGTCCGTGATAGTCACCAGTTTTATGTTATTAACGGCACCCTCAATATCAAGGAAAGCAACCAACTTGTACTCCTTGTATACAGGGGACTTTTCGATATAGCCTACTAATGCATGCAACCCCGTATCTACCGTTCTTCCCTTCCAGTAGGCATGCTGGGATTCAGACATCAACACACTGGGAATGGTGTCACGTAAGAAGGTGTCGATCAGTCTCTCCAACATTTTCAACGGGGAAGACGAAAGGCTGATAAGCCTAAGATCCATCGGTCGCACGTGCGAGGCCTTACCCACTTTCGGGATTAAGACAATCCTGAACTCCATAAATAGAGTATATGAATGAGCTCCAGACAATCTTTGAAGATGGATTCAATCCGGGAATATACAGCATCTGTCGCATTTTGAAGGTTCGCGGGAATGATGTCGTCAGCGTATGCTGCTAATTGTGTCGACTTGATGAGTAGCGCTCCGCTTCTGTCCACATTTAAGTGCTAGGTTGAAAAACGTCGGTGCCCCTTCACACCAGTCCGTGTTTCAAAAGGGTCAGTAATTTTCTGCATTCTGCGTCAAACCCGCCATTTCGCAATCGACGTGCTTTTCATTCCACGACTTACTCTGCGACTTCCTTGATGGTCTCAGAACCCATGTGCACCTGTATTGCTAATGACCTTTAGCATAGGTGATAATTTTTCCTCAAGGGCGACTATGTACGCCTGCACCGTAGCATCGCTTAAGAGATTGTCAACCGCGAAAATTTTGGGAGGGTTGATTCTCGATGGTCTGAATCCCAGTTTGCTCCTCGATGGGATCGGACATCCAATACACTAGACGCCTGCCTTTTGGAAATAAGGACGTGGTCAATTTGGTTGACGGTACGTGCGTCTGCAGATTTCCAAACCTGTTCGTGAATGGGTCGATGCGCAAAGCATGTAGAGCTTAAAATAAGATTCCGATTTCAAGCGAAGTCGTTTAATCGTTAATCGTTATCATTGCATTTCTCATGGAGGCTATGTTTTCCAGTGGCTCCCCCATGCCAACTTTCGGTTCGTTTCTAACGTCGTTTGTTGCAACTGAGTCGAACAATGTCTCCAGGCAGACATAAAATTCGTATTTCAGTGCATCGTCTTAATGCGCTAATAGGTTTGAAGTTAATATCGTGCGGCTTGAGTTGCTTGCTCACTATGAATGCAACTCCAGACTCCTTGTGACCCGATTGTTTGCCGCTTTGGAATTCTCGACCTGTTGATGGAGGGCCCTCATGGCCCCCGGTTTCTTTAGAGAGCGTACATTCCAGAATCCGAAAGAATAATCCGTTAAACATTTGCGTGATCGTCGTTGATGATCCGTCCAATCCGAGGCTTTTGTTCCAGGTTTCTTGACATGGTGTTGTTTTTTACAAGTATGGGTTGCTGGTCCATCGCTGAGCCTTATCCAGAGGAAGTCGCTCTGATAGCTGCTTTAGGCGGTTCATAACGTGCCAGGGGTCACACAACTATGTTGCAGGTCTGACTACGAAATTCATTCCACCCTTTTGATCTGAGACGCTTAGGTGTTACTCAATCGATTAGGCTACAGCTATTTAATTGCCTCAACCAAATGTTTTGCTTTGTAAAACTTGGTTGGCTTTGTTAGCTTAGGGCGCCCGCCGTTAGGACTATGGAAAAGAAGTTTTGTGCCCGCTCCCCACCTAGGATAAGAGTTTCAATAGTATAGGCTAGAGTTTTAGGCTTAAGAACTGATTCCTGTATTCACTTAAAAGCGGAAAAAAAACCACCACGATAGCTAGTCCAAATTGGCGTTTTCCTATTGGTTCCCCATTTGTAGATTATGTGCGATTTCAGGTCGTTAACGTCTACTCCGGTCTATTTCGTTTCCTGGATTGCCAAATCGTTTAGGTTGTGGCTGTCGTAATAGATTTTTGACTGTACCAGTACTGTTCAACGTTCGGACATTCCAGGTTGCGAGAGAGTATTCCATGTTTCGTTTGCGTGGTCGTTTCTGTAAGTCCGATCGTTCAGTTCTGTTTTCTGGGGACGGATTTTCGGCCCATCGCCCGAGTTTCTGCTTCAACCATATCTCTTACCGTAAGAGATACGAAAAGAGTTGGATAACAACGTTTTGCCGTCAGTGTTTCAGGGAGCGCCCACGAAGAGGATTCTGGGGAGATCTTTTGCTTATCTGAAATAAATTTATATGAAGCAAGTTTCGTTGATCAAATCCATTTTTTTTTATTCAGACTAATGAAGGTTACGAATATTTTTTTATATTTATCTTACCTCTAATTTTCACTACCTTAATTAATTCCGATAATATTCTATTTTGTCGAGTTTATCCTTTTGCATTTTGTTTTTTATTAAATAGGACCGACAACGAGTTGCCGATCAACTTCTCTGCATATCAGAACGTATCCCCCCAAGAACGAAATCAATCAACCAATTGATCGAAACGCACCACAAATCCATTGAAATTATTAACAACATTCCGACCGATAACAATGAAGATAACAACATTCACTTCGATATTCAAGAAATCGAAGAAAAGAAGGAGGCCGAATCGAATCCCGTGCAAAAACTTATCGAACAATTTAATGTTGAGGAACTAATGCAAGCCGATCAACCTCAGGAGATCGTAACGAAACCTCTGAAAAAAGCATCGAAGAAAGTGAAGCTCAATGAAAAGAAAGATCGGTTAATTAAAAAAGAGAAAATCGTGAAGCCTAAAGTCAATAATATGGAGGAAATTATGTTGGGTGACCAACCGGATCCAAGTATTAATCAAATCCAGGAGCCATTGCCGCATATTAAGAAGAGCTACCCACAAGATTTGAAATATCAAGATCATACAACTACAACACCATCTGTTCCTATCAGCAGTCAAAGGGAACAAGCTGTTACCGAGAAAACTGACACGACAACTCAACATTATGTCGAGGAGACATCCGGTTATTACACATCGTCCGTTACCGATTTTTCAGAAGCAAGTGCTGGCACAACATTCACTACAGATCTCATCACAGAAAGGTCCACAGACCATGCTACGTCCATAGAAACGATTTCATCGTCACAGGCAACCGACGAACCAGCCCATACAACACATCCGAAAGAACATAGTGACAATCACTTCATTCCGCCAATGCTTTTGGTAAAATCACACTATGCATCCTTGAAACCGCATCCTGAAGCTGAATTGTCATTCGCCAACACAAAGGTTGAAAGCACTACCTTCAATCACGACATCACCTCTCAAACGACCTTTGACACGACAACGAATTCAACATCTCGTACCACCCTTATTGCGGATGCTGCAAAAGTTGCTAATACTACATTTCAACCGTCGTCCCAACAGTCTTCGCCGACCACTAGACAACATCAAATTGTCGAAATTAAAATTGGAAGTTCGGAGAATCCTTCAGTTTTCTCAATAACCACTCGTCCGGCAGCAACCACATCCCCTGTTACACAGGACTCAACCGTAGTCAATCCTTCAACGGCAGCAGAATTCCATGTCAATTCGGAATCACCGACATCCACCAAAGCCGAAACTGAAGACCAGCAACGAACACAAACTACAACCCAAAATCATAATGAAATTCCGGCAGCGATGGTGAATACAAACACGGAGGTCATCACATCCGACGAGTCAGACTCGATGATGGGAAAGCCGACAAATAAATTTTCCAATGAGGAAAACTTTCAACCGTATCGACCAAATCGACGACGATCCCTTACCAAACCAGAGACAACAAACTATCTAAAGAAAATTCTTGGATAATTGATTTAAGGTAAGACTTCTAACATACTCGTATGTGGAAGATACATCTAACTATTGAGTATCTATCGATTTAAGTTGCCAAAGAACGAAAAAGGATAAATAAAGTGAAGAAGAAGAATGAAGCGCAGACGAGAAGACATAAATGAAATTAAGTAAAACTATTTGACTACTTGACTGAGATGAAATAACATTAAATTAACTACGACCTAGGATACGGACGCTAACACAAAAGCAACAATTTTAAAATAAATTGCACTTCTAATGAGAATGTTTGTACTACTTGCAATTAAAGTCGAGGAGGGTTGTTTTACGCCGGAACAATTTCGTTGGGGGGTCCAAACATATTGGATAGTTTAATGTTTACAAACTCTGCTCGAACTATTTTGTAATTGTTTCGTAAAATTTTCGGAATGTTTTACTAATTTGTCGTTGCCATCCGACGTGACCTATTTATTCAATAGAATGAAAGTTGACCATCGGAGTGAGACTATGGGAAATGAATTTTATGTCCGTCAAACAATCTACTATAAAATAAATTAATTATTTTACAGCTGCTAGAGAAAGATGCAAATCGAGATTTCGATTATTGTACTTCGGACTTATGAGTTACTTTAGCAGAGAAATCAAAATGGAAAAAATCATAAACTACCTAAATGTAGTCCATGTGCCCCCAATCAAAACATTGTATGGATATTAAAAAGAGAAAATAGTTTATAAAGTTCAAGGAGCAAATTCAACACTTGTTTGTAATGTTCAACATAGGCTTAGATACATTTCATTACTTTATTACGAATATACATACTTCTAAATATACTAAACGGTGCGTATATTTATTTTAAAACAATCCATCAAAAAAAAAAAAACATCTAAAAAAATTTAGTAAATTAAAAATGATGGTAATACCAAAAAATAAAATAAAAAACATTCAAACTACATGGTGACAAATTCTAATTTCAAAGCTTTATCAGAATTTATCGATCTGTGGCAGAAGTGTCAAATGACTTTATCGGTTTAAACGAAATTAAAAAAAAAGAGAATATTATATTAAAAAATGCTGTTCTTGTTTTATTCATTTGGAATTTATATCTATGCAAAAAGAGCAGAAACTTTGGAGTAAAATGGAGGAAATAAATAAATATGGTAGTAGAAAAGAATTCGCCTTTTATTTCTTATTAAAAATGTAAAAATTGAACATTAGTATTTATAAGGTAAGTCAGGCCTGTGTGCTGAAATTTTTAAAGGGGCGGGTTTGAAAAAATTTCCTTCTTAATGGTACAAATGAAAATTTATATTTTTAGCGCAGCGAACTTGCTATAAAATATGGCTGGAATCTGTATGAGCAAATCCGCGGTTCATTTGCAATTACCATTTCATAAGAATTCCATTTAGGCCCGGATCAATTGTAGCATTTAATAGGTAGACTACGATACGTTGTGAGGATCGCTTACCTCACACCGACGCGACAAAAATCGCCCGGCGGATTCGCGACGAAAATTTTCGCCGCGACAAAAATTTGACAACAGCATCGTACGAAGATGCCCACACTGACGCGAAATTTCGCCACTTTGTGTAGCGATTTTTGTCGCGACTACAAAAAATCGGTGAGTGCTATTTCATTTTAGTCGATACCTTCTTCGGACTTCGAGTTAACCCATCCAAGGCAGTTGTCATTCCATTCGCCAGAAAAAGGAAACCTCAGTCGCATCAGACGCCCTCTAATGTACGACTCACCACTTCCCATGGAAAATCACACCAAATACCTGGGTATCATCCTCGACAGCAAACTACTCTGGCAAGAACACCTCAGGGTAGTGGGGGATAAGGCCACTTGTTGATATGTTGGCAATATGTAGGTAAGACGTGGGAAATAAAACCCTCAATAGCCCTCTGGATTTACAAGGCTATCGCCAGACCTATATTAGAATATAGTGCAGTAGTCTGGTGGAAAAGTGCATTCACTGTTGCTGGTAAGATCAACTTAGGCAAGGTGCAGAGACTTGCATGCCTAATGGTAACGGGGGCTATCCGCTCCTGTCCATCTAGTGCTCTTGATGTACTGCTCGACCTACAGCCAATACACATCCACATAAAAGCACAAGCGAAAATGGCAACTGCGTGACTTATAGCATGCGACGCGAATGTAAAAATAAATTCAGCACAAATTAGCTGGCTAATGAAAGTATTCTCACAAGCATGCCATCTGATCATCTTGTGTGGGAAAGTTCATGGAAGACACGATTCACCACCGTTATATAAGACAGAGAACACTGGTAGGAGAAATATGCCAATCTCCCCCCTCACACTATCATGTGGTTCACGGATCGCTTGAAAACCAATGAAGGTACCGGGGCGGGCATTGTGGGTCCCAATCATCGGACATTCATACCCATGGGGAAGTTTGCCACTGTCTTCCAGGCGGAGGTACACGCCATCGAGGCATGTGCCGAGTTATGCCTGAAGATCGGCTATGCGAACAAGAACGTGGCTATATTCTCTGACAGCCAGGCGGCCATCAAAGCGCTGTCAAAAAGCACAGTAACATCCAGGATCGTATATAGTTGCCTAAAAGCACTACATAAAGTTGGCACTCGGAACAGAGTAACTCTATTTTGGGCCCCTGGCCATGCTGGTATCAGTGGCAATGAACAGGCCGACGAAATGGCCAGAACAGCTTCGGCATTTTGCGGCATTCCAACCTGTACAATCATGAATCTCATCAGGGATTGGGAACGCAATGAGGCTATTGGGATAATCAACCAGGGTTGAGGCAGGCAAAGCTTTTCATTTCGGGCTACTCGCAGATCGACTGAATTGCTAAAGTTAAACCGGAACAAGTTTAGAACCATCAGTGGTCTCCTGACTGGACACTCAAGCCTAAGAGACCACTTGCGAACTATGATGATTGTTCTTAACTAGAGCTGTCGCTTTTGCGGCGAAGACGACGAAACTTCGACCCATATTTTATGCGATTGCGACGCCTTAGCCCGGCGTCGTAGAGACTGCTTCGGAGTAGCCTACCCGGAGGCTGATGATATCGCCTCGGCTTCTATAATCCTAATGAGCAAATTTATTAGCTCGATCAAACTTGATCGACAGGTCTAGGCCTGTTACCAGACCCAGGGCTTTAGCACAGTAGGCCACTCGGCCTCTGTGCTCTGAACCCTTAGAGGTTCTACGCCCACCCTTCAATCTAATCTAATCTAATCTAATCTTCTTTTTCACTTTACAAGTAGTTGCTTATTCGATTTGGCTAGCGATATCGAAAAACTGATCAAGATAATAAAAAAAAAAACATAAAAAAGATACGAAAAAAGATAAAATCTGGAAAGATATTGCCGACGAGCTCGGAGCAAAATGTAGCTAGTACCAATTCATATTTTTTATTTAAAGCCTCCGCTTTTTCCGAGAAAAGCAATAAGTATCGCATGCATTGAAACTTATACCATGCACCCATAATCTTTTTTCCCTAAGAAGGCAGAATTTTACCTGACTGCACTTATAAACGTTCCGTCATCCATTGTTAAAGGATTTAAATTTACATTTGCATTTCTACATCCTCAGCCACTGCTATAAGCAGAACAGCTTCTTTTTTTCTCCCTTCCTCCACTCTCTGCTTCACACTATAGGCACATGCACCATCCTGGTGCATTCGGCGGCGGCTTTGTACTGTCATGGATAGCGTATGGTATTTTTTCTCCAGAGAAAAGTTCCTGAACAAAAAGATTTAAAAAACTCTGAGATTTCGCGAAGTTCCATATCACATCTTAATTTCTTATTCATTTATGTGTGCTACACATATGTACATATTTAGATGGCGCCGTGTTCCTTTTGCTCTTGGTCCGCGGTACCTCCCAGACAACTATTCGTTGGTATAAGGTATGGTATTTTACTTATTGTATACATGTGCTGTTCATTGATCATTTATTCAAGATAGTCAGTTTGCTCTATTCATAATTATTTTCGTTGGGAATCAACTTTCATCATCATCGTGGCGCGACAGCCCGACGTTGGGCCTTGGCCGCCTGGATCGTTGTCCTCCAATTATCTCGGTCACGTGACCGCGTCCTACAATTTTGGAACCCCAGTAGTTGCGCGGCGTCCACACCTACTGAGCTCTCCCAACGAGATCTCGGTCGTCCTCGCCATCTCGCTCCGTCGACTCGTTCTGCATTCATTACTCTCTTTGGCATGCCATCATCGTCCATTCGTTGTACATCCCTTGCCCATTGAAGTCGTTGTAGTTTGACGATTTTTGAAACTTCCAGCTCATCGTACAGTTCATACAACTCATGGTTGTACCGGATGCGCCATCAATCTCGATCGTAAACAGCCCCGAAAATTCGTCGTAGAACCTTACGTTCAATCGTGTCTTGCATGTTTTCGGAGGCTTGAGTTACCATCACAAGCCTTCACTGGAGGTTAGTAGGAGTTATAACCGCTTGTAAACTCTTTGATGGCACCGTATACGGCGTTTGAGTTCTTACTTCTTGCGGCTTCTTCTGTTGAGGCTAGAAGAGAATTCGCATGAACTGTTTTATCGCGTCACAAACTACGCTGAACTTCTCGAGCTTTCTGGAGGACAAGGAGTACAATGCTGCTTCGATTGTCTGATGCTACAGCTAAACGAAACCTGAGCTCGTTTCTTTCAACAATCCGCTGCGATGAAGCGCCGGATATCCAGGACTTATTCCGGCAATGATGGTTTGTGCCAAGAATGGTATCAGTGTTATCAATGTACACATTTTTTATGGCATCCCAGCTTTTTTGTGTCACTATCTGGGTGACCACTTGCCTAAGCTGCTTTTTGCGCAAGATGGTCGCTATATCGTTGTAGGACAGCTGGGGTCTTTATTCGAGCGGTATTGAATTTGCGGCGCCTCGATCTTTCGACGCTAGGACGTCGCACGGCTGCAATTCGCAATCGAACATAAGAGATCATAAGATAATGGTCCCTGCCTATCCCAATATTCGCACGTCCAGGAGGCAACTCTTAAATCTTTTACTGATGGCAAAGTCGTCATTCTGATTTTGTGTTCTGCACCGATCAACAAAGGACCAACTGATTATTTGGTGGTCCTTATGCTCAAACCTAGTACCACCTAAGAAGAAACTGTCAATGTTGCAGAACTGTACAAATCTTTCACCGTTGTCGTTACGATCACCAAGTTACCATAGTTATCAGCGCCAATTTTTGCATTCAGATCCCCCATTTCCATTAAAATGTCACCTTTAGGTGTTCTGCTCTGAACGGCGTTTAGTTGTTCGTAGAAGGAATCTTTCGCCAAGACAATGTCAGGTTCAGTTGGAGCATTGTATTATTTTGATGTTCCTCATTTTGGTCCGAAATCTGGCGGTCATGATTACGTCTCAGATCGGATTCTAGAGACAGTTTCGTCTGGCTCTGGTTAAGAGGAGCCTCACACGTGACTTACGACCATACTACCGGTAGCTCTACCGGAATACAACATTTTAATGCTACCCGTTGGAGGGATAAATTCTCCGCTGTTCCAGCACCTTATCTCACTAACTCCTAAGATGTTTCATTTATTTTAATTTAATTTTAATTCACTCTCTAATTAAAGAAATCGAGAGAGAGAGATAGCAAAAAGTCAAAACCGTTGAGTCAGTCCTTATCCGAGGCATAGTTGACGTTTCGTTATCATATAGAAGAATTCGGATAGCGCAAGTTGCTGGCATACACATCTGGACCTTCGTTTGTCGGTTCCTATGACAAGCCGGCAAAGGGAAAACCGTGGTATTATTCTTACGCCCCACACCACCTACCTATGTGCTTAGATAATTTTCGAATTTCGCTATTCCTATTTAATGATAAATCGAATTACTCCAAGAATCAGGAAAATGCTTGTATAATAAAATTCTTCATGAATTTGAGCTCTTGTGAAAAAAGTTGGATTCGCACAATCTGTTGCTGATGAAAGCAAATTCTCTTTCCGAACACTTTCAATAAATTTCTCCATGAGATGAAGTAGCTGAGTTGGCAACAATTGAAAGAACATTTACAATATGTGGCCATCATAAAAGATGAAGGCTCCATAGAAGGAAAATATTGAAGCTAAAGAGCTATTAATGGAGTACTTTGGATATGATGGGAAAATAAAATGAAAAGTGTACTCAGTTCGTAGATTAGAGGAAGAGGACAGTGAGTCCGAGAGGCTCACAAGCACCGCGACCATGAGAGGTCTATTGTGGTGTACTTAGTTCTTGCACACGATGGGAACTATCACATAACAGGTGATGCGCCTTGGGAGAGGAGGAGCTGTCACGATTGGTGACGTAGTGTGACATGCAAGAGGGTGGGGGTCTACGCATAGTGTGACGTCACGTTATTAGAATTGATTGATTCTTTTCATACAGATTTTATTTCGAATTCCGCCTGTACTAGTCTAGTCTTCCCACTATATAGGTAATATACAAACATACAAACCTATAAAATTTCTGTGTGAGTTACATTTAAAATATAGTACAGTGAAATCGCGATTAAGGAAAATCTCCCATTAGCGACACTTAATTTGATCTCGAGAGTATCCGCTAAACATGCTAGACGCATTTTAACAAAATGTCCTCTGACGAATTCTCGGAGCAGTTTGCGACCGGAATGGAAGGTGCATCCGGTACAATTACGAGCTGTACGAACTATACGATGAGATGGAAGTTTCCAGAATCGTTAAAATACAACGTTTTCAGTGGGCAGGGCATGTACACTGAATGGAAGGTAACTGCAAGCCGAAACAAATATTGGAAGGACGCATGAGCGGAGCAAGGCTACAAAGACCAAGACCTCGTTGGGAAGACTCAGTAAATGCTGACACCGAACAATTGCTGGGTTTCCAAGGTTAGAGGACGCGATCACTTTGCCACATGGCCAGGACCTAACACGACGACGCGTCGCCGGGTTTTAGCGTCACGATTGCGATTATGAATATAAAATGGAACACAAATGTAATTACATATACAATTCCAAATTTTCTATATTCCAATTGTCTATTTCGAGCTTTAATCGGTTACCGTTCTCTTATACAATTATTATTGTAGCAGCAAGCGTGGCTTTGTCGAGAATTACTCGTATTTTCAGTAGAAACAACAAGGCATTTGCATTTGGCAGCATCTCTATGCATAAATTGAGAAGAGAAACTATTTGGTCGTACCCACCTATTAGCCACAATTGATTGCAAACCATCCATGCTGCTCCATGGACCACGGTCGTCCTATTAGAACTGCTTCTGCGAGAATCTCTCATTTTGAAATCAATACGAAAAACTCAATTTAAACCAAGGTCCGAATCGAAATAATAGCAGCTCTGCTTGTCTCCTGGGTTGGCGGACGATCCATTTCGCGCATTCCCAAATGAACAGTACACCAATAATTAAAAATTTAATTAACAACACAATTGGCACTGCACACGTTTATTGCATGAATACTCGCCATGTTTACCTTGGTTCGGACAAATAATGAATGGGAAAGTGCCCTCAGGACAATGTGCGAGCCTTTGCAGAGAGTGGCGTATTTATTTTGTGAAAATTTCAATTTGGTGGACAATTTAAAATATATTTCCCAACGGGAATGACAAATGGCTGAATTTTTGTAGATATGTACGAGTATTTGTACATAGGTCTTTGGGGTTTCGATTTACAACCACGATACGGATGATTTCAATTTTGATGCTGAATCTAAACAATGCAGGGTGGTTAAATCGAATTAAAAGACAATGAAGAAAATTTTAATAATTGGTCAAGTTTTGTCTGGTTTTAGTGACAAATTAGCAAATGCCATAAATTTTTATTCCAGGCGGCCAAGGCCCTACACGTCGGGTTGTCGCGCCACGATGATGATGATGATGATAAATTTTTATTGCGCAGCAACTGGTGTAAGGAGTATGTGGACCCCATTAAGCACTGGACAGTCATAAATCCTTGACAATCTGGAAATTCCTGAAACAACCGACTATACCCTACCATATCCGTATCCACGTATCCGCCAAAAACTTCACGAGCTCAGGAGGAGAATGGAGGTTCGCTCCTTCGATCTGCTACCATAGTAGCAGATCGTGCATGTGCATATGTGCATATGTGCACCTACACGGAGAGTTCGAAAACTGATGCGGGAATGAGATAGGCAGTGCATTCTGAATCGCTTGGTATAAATATGACTTTTCGAATCCCTGATCACTGTAAGTCTCGGCACTGAACGAAGCGTTAACATTGTTAACAAGGTTGGGCGAAATGTCTTAACTGGTAAGGACATAATTGACAACCAAGCGGATATAAAAGCTCTGGAGTCGGGTTTAAGGAAATCAAAGACTGTCATTAAATGCCGTTTAACACTGAAGGAGCAGAGCGGCTTTTTTAACATCATCATATGCTGGATCTAGGGTCACAGTGCCTTCATAGGGAACTGCAAGGCTGATGAATTGGTGCGCCAAGGAATTACGGGCGTAGTTCCCCAGAGAGACTATTGTATCATGCATAGATAAACTAAAGTCGGCTGCGATTGAAAGGGACGACTTGCGGTGGATTAATGTAAATAGCTGTCATGTTACAGAGCAGATATCTCCCAGGCATGATATCGGCCGCTCCACGTAACTACTGTCGTTCAGTACGATTGAAACTGTTGTGGATGTCACTACAGGTCACTTTTTGGACGGAGAGTATGCAAAACGACTCCGGCTACCCTGTAATGACTTCTGCAGAAGCTGTGTTTACGTGGATGAGAAGGAGATCCCTTCACATCTGCTCTGTGCCTGTTAAGCGCTGAAAAGAAGTAGGAGGTTGAATCTATATGCTTACGTCTTTTATGAATTGATCAATTTATCAACTACATAAATTCATAATGCGTTCCGATTGGTTCGCTGCATTGGAATCGTTGGCTGTGTAGCTTCCCAGTGGTAACACAACGGACCCAGATGTGGTCTATTTGTGCTGTGTCAGTCACGGCTGCCCCTCCCTCTACCCAACTTAAGAAACTGGCATGCTTGAAATAGTGTACATCTAATTTTCAACGCTTTCAGAACTAATGTATTTTACATAAATGGTTAACTGGCTAAGTAAAATTAAGGTTCCACCTCATGAAAAAATACGCAAAACCTTGAAAACAGCGGTGAACATTCTTATTCAGAAGTATCCATGTTCCTTTTAGTCGTATTAAAAAATTAAAGCTTTCCCTTTTTTCTTTCTGGTTCTTGTTAACCCTTTGTGAGGCATAGGGATTTGACCACACCGACTTCCACCTTGTCCTGTTCACCCCCATCGCCTTCAACTGGCTCCACAATTTGCCTAGTAGGTTATCCTCGACTACAACAGATCTTCTCCAGGTTCTTAGATTGTGTGGAGGGGCTGCCGTGACTGGCACAAATTAAAGCTTTTCTTTATTTATTTCTGGTTCCTGTTAGCCCCTTGTGGGGCATAGGAATTTGACCACGCCGGCTTACACCTTGTCCTGTTCGCCGCCATCGCCTTTCACTGACTCTACAATTTGCCTATTAGGTTACCCTCGACCACAACTTATCTTTTCTAGGTGTTTCTATGTCATCCAACGTGGCGACTTGCATCGGTTCCCTGTAGGTTCTAATCGAGGGCCAGTTTAGCAATATTTTACCACCCTTTTCGAATCGTGTCACTTATCCATTGCCACTTTCGCCTTTTTATGGTGGTGTCTATCTTGTCCTAGCGAGTAATTAACAGGAGGTCGTCGTTAGAAATAACCTGCGGCCAGTGTGTGTAGGATGCGACGTGGAAAAAAATTTGCAATCTAGTTGTTACCTTATTGGTCACCTTCCAAGTTGAACAGTCATATGGAAGCACAGATTTTGCATTGTTTTCGAAGATCCTGAGCTAGGTGCATCTTGTTTTGTCAGAAAGGAGTCAAACTCAATAAAGGTTCCTGGGCCTTATTGATGCGAGACAGCCCATCAACATCCGCTCCACCATCTGCTGTAATTGCGATTCCGAGGTAGCAAAAATTTTCCACTTTACCACAGTCTGCCCCAAAATACAAATTCCCCTCCTTTTTTGTGGGTCCATGCTCAAGTACTTAGTTTTAGGAGCATTAAATTTAAGCCCCGCATTGAGACTTTCGCGGTGCAGAGCATTCGTCATTTCTAATTTAAATGACCATTCAATTTATTTGAAAGAAGGTAAATTTCGTCAGCGTAATAAATATGTTGAAGGTGTACATATAGCTTCCATCTGATACTTTTACTCTGGTGTTCTTGAAGCGCGATGCAGAGTACTTCATTAATGGCAATCAAAAACAATATAAGGCGTGATTTTTTGTACTGCGGTGCAGGTTAATTGGGGGCTATCCGGGTTAACTTACACACATTACACAAAAAACACACCCTATAGTTGTTTGTGTAATGTGTGTAAGTTAACCCAGATAGCCCCCAATTAACCTCCACCGCAGTACAAAAAAAACACGCCTATAGATGACAAAATTCAGCCTTGCCTCACTCCGCTATGCACCTCGAAATGATCTGAAAGCTTACCTTTGTGTAAGACGTAACATTGGGCTCCCCGATAGGACTCCTTGATGATGGATACGATTTTGTGTGGTATACCTTTACTATGTAAAGCCCCCAGATGTATTCCTGGTCAACGCTGTCAAACGCCTTCTTGAAATTGATAAACATGGAATAAAATAGGGATCTCCACTTTGCGAATTGTGCAATAATAATTTGGAGGGGTGTTGATGTGTGATGATTTTAGACCGTACGTTTTTTTATTCTCTGTAGTACACAATTTTTTCGAAGACCATGCGCCTCCTTCTTCAGTGCTAAATCTTAATAAGTTATTTAACATAGGGGGCTAGATATCATATTCGAAGTGTGAGTGTTTACCAAGAAGATTAATTAACTCATTGCCATTTCAAAGTCGAAAGGACCATATTCACCACTGAACAAAACCACACCAATCCCTTTTCAATATGATTATTCGAAAAATTCTCATAATTTTTACAGTTTTTTTGAAAGGGAAATTATTTTTAATATTTTTTGTCGTATACAATGGTGGCCCGGCAAGCTCAGTCGGTATAGAGCATAAGCCTTTTAGTCACAAAGTCGTGCGTTCAGGTCCATCAATGGGCGTCAATATATAATCGACTAGCGGGTGAGCATCCGAAGATACCTGTAAGGACGGAGCTTTAGATAGTCATATAGTGACCTTTAAGGTCAAGCATTATCATTTGGGGAAGAAATAACACTTCTCCGCTTCCTATCATGTGGACCTATGATTAGGCAACAGGCTCTCAGCATCATTTTCTTTCCATCTATAAATAAGACACTGGCATCTGGTGATTATGTTTGTTCTTGAAGCCTGGTTACTTCTCTTGTTTTTTTTTTTGTTTTAACTGTTTTTGGTCCACACCTAGGGTATTCCTCCTGGTTCTGAGCTGGTCAGACTTAGCGAGTCTGCCAACTGGACCGCGAAACTATATGGGCATTGTAATATCCTGTTCACCTTAAAGGATATGGTGCACAATATGCTACCAACGGACTATTTCTCAGCCGAAACCGATTTCGTGAAACACTTTGCTACTACATCACCCCTAGGAAAAAAAGTCATCCTACAATACACAAAGAACTAATAGCCTTCTGAATAGGACATGTCCAGACGTGGCCAGGATTGTCGCGGTCACGACGGGTCTCTGGCCAGTGGGAGAGCATGTAGCCTGACTTGATATTCCCCACGAGTGCTGTCGTAGTTGCAAGAATAGTGTGGAGGAGGAGACTCTGGTACACTTTCTTTGTAAATGACCAACACTAGCAAGGGCGCGGCCTTGAAATTTGGGCAGTGCCTTTCTCACAGACAAGACCGAGTTCTCCTTTAAGGGTATATGCCGGATACTTCAGCTCCTAAATTCTACAGGGTGAATCCAAGAAAGTACCCCGGTTAACCCTAGACAGACTTAATTCCAGCTGTTTTCCTCTTATGAGGCTTGTGGCGTCAAAATGGTGTTCCTCCCTTTTGGAGGTGCTTTCGCCACTTTAACCAAGCGGGCAATCACTTATCACGAGTGAAGTGCGATTGATGTTAAGCTGGCGAGCGATCGAAAGGTGTAGTACGTATAATGTTTATCCTAGTTGGCCTGTTTCTTATAGCAACAATCCGTGCCAAAGATATTTTACGATTGGATCATTCAATTCCTAATCAATTGACATGCATTGCAAAATCGTTTCATAACATATCAGGCTACAAAAATCGCCAAAGGCACACCATTAGATGTATCCTGGACCGTGACTAAATTGGATTTGTTACAGTCTTTATACTCTAGATGAAATCTGAGAGTATTATAAGTTTGCCACAAAGTTTGTAACGCTAAGAAATAAGGCTCGCAGAAAAAAATGAATGATACAGAAGTTCATATTATCACTCGAATATCTCAAAACCGGATGTCCGTCTGTCCGTCTGTCCGTCTGTCCGTCTGTCCGTCCGTCCGTCCGTGACCTCTCTAGCTCGAGAACGCGTTGAGTTATGAAGTTCAAATTTTGCACACGTTATTTTTGACAAAAAATGAAGGCTAAGTTCGTGAACGGGCTAAATCGCTCCACCCCTTCTACCCCCTCCCATACAAAATGACACATTTTTGAAAATTTACAATAATCAGATTTTCTCAGAAACTATAAAACATATTGCTTTGAAATTTTTAATGTATAACTTTTATGATAATTGTAACCTATGTTATAAAACTTATTGTAATCCTCACCCTCCTTCTACCCCCTCCCATACAAACTGCACTATTTCATGAAATACGTTAAGCCAATTTACTCATTACCTATACAATTTATCGGGCTGAAATTTTGTACTTAACACTTAATTAACAATATCAGTTAGATTCAAAAAAATTAATCGATTACCCTTACTCCGTCTACCCCCTCCCATACAAAATGACACATTTTTGATAATTTACAATAATCAGATTTTCTCAGAAACTATAAAACATCTTGCTTTAAAATTTAGAATATATCACTTTTATGATAATTGTAACCTACATTTTAAAATTTATTGTAATCGTCACCCTCCTACCCCCTCCCATACTAACTGCACTATTTCATGAAATACGTTAAGCCAATTTACTCATTACCTATACAATTTATCGGGCTGAAATTTTGTACTTAACACTTAATTAACAATATCAGTTAGATTCAAAAAAAATAATCGATTACCCTTACTCCGTCTACCCCCTCCCATACAAAATGACACATTTTTGATAATTTACAATAATCAGATTTTCTCAGAAACTATAAAACATCTTGCTTTGAAATTTAGAATATATCACTTTTATGATAATTGTAACCTACATTATAAAATTTATTGTAATCCTCACCCTCCTTCTACACCCTCCCATACAAACTGCACTATTTCATGAAATACGTTAAGCCAATTTACTCAGTACGTACACAATTTATCGGGCTGAAATTTTGTACTTAACACTTAATTAACAATATCAGTTAGATTCAAAAACCAGGTTCAAATTCATCTAGAGTATTGCATGATTGGGGTTTACCCCAATCGTAGTTCTTTTATGTTTTTATCATATAATGGTACATTTTTTACGACTTTTTTGTTCATTTGCCTCCGCTTCAGCATTTTGTGAATAAATAATTGGATAACTTGTAGCAATTTCATTTCTGCAAGTGGCATCCTACTACATGCTACATCACCAGAAGCGACGTTCAAAAAACGTAAGACTCAAATTCAATTTACGTTTATGGTACTCCACATTCGAGAACGATTCCTTCATACTATGAATCGCAACCGCCATTTTCCCGGTTGTAGGATGTTTGCTCACACCCTTCGTGGTTTTGGGGGAAGCACCTTCCTTGTGCAATATTTTATCGTTTCTTAACGACAGGAAAATATGGATGTGACCTTTCTGATGTGGAAAATCGAACATGATCAAATTCGTTGGTAATATTCCAGACTGCAGGGCGAATGTAGAATATAACTTTGAAGTTGATGATGTAAGGAGCAACGAGTGAACAGATAATGGTTTTATTCAATTTGAGTACCTGCAGATATTCGTATTGAAGAAAGAAATGCTGAACAGAAAGCACTACTTTTAGAGTTATCCCCTTAGATAAAATTTCCATTTCTTTCTTTAATATTCTCGTTCAGTTTTGAGATTCAATCTGTCAGATGAACTTTAACCTTTAGCTGTTTGATTGAATGTTTCTCTGGACATTCATAGTGAATTCTATGGTTTTATGTGCCCGCAGACGACTGTAACGTTAGTCTTAGTATAACGGATTTGGAGGATTACTTTATAGCATAAGTCGAATATTACAAGTCGCTTTAAGCTGATTCCCCAAAGGACCCAAATTGCAGAGAGGATTACCACCCCCTCAGCTAGCACGTTATATCAGACATCAGAAACCGCAGATATTATCAGCGACCTCTAGAAACTTTAAGCAGCTTTAATCATCATCTATTTAATTCTTTTTCCCCAGATAGTTTTCATCTGTGTTTCGAAGAAACCACCAATATAAGTATCCCTCCGGGATGGTCAATCATTGACTTATAAGTGGTTATCATCTCATGAACTCAATAACTTTCACAGCCCCCAAACTGTCCACTTCACACAGTGAATCACCACGTTTATCTCAATCGTTTCCACATTCTTCCCGAAATCGATATCGCATTCCGATTAAATCTATCGATTTCCCAAAGATCTTCTTACGCCATTTATCTTGTCACCTCGTATTATTAAGTAGATTTTTCGAAACTCGGAACTGTGTCTTTATCCTCTTATCCATTTCAACGTCCCAATTCGTTGGATAGTAATCAATTCATTCCTGAATCTTCGCAATCATTGGAGGCCATTGAGTTCTCACAGCATCTTAGGAGGAGTACCATAAAAAAATAAGTTGCTTTCACCACAGGCCACCTACCACTCTTTGAAACAGTCTGAATAATCCATTTCGGGCAGGACGGGCGTCCGGAATTAATGGCAATAAGTGACAGTTTGCAGCTTTTTGCCGAAGATTCATTTCGCGCCTCCTGTTCCGGTATCTGATATCAGAGTTCCGCCTAGGGGATGAGTTTCAGACTTTTTTTAACTTCTCTCCCCCAGAAATTGTCGCAACAATGTCATTTACGATAGACAGGTGAAGCTTTTGAATTTACCGCCCGTGTAGATTGGCTTGTTAAGATGGTGTGGTGGAGAAGGTTGGATCTCATGGTCGGAGAAGATTTGATAACAACAGTAGGTAGAGGAAGTTGTTGGACGTTGTGGAGTATTGTAATAATATCATTGTGATAAATTAAATAATTTGTTCGTTGGATACTTCTTGACAAGGATATGTTTTATCGTTGGAGGTCATCCTGGCCAGTCGTCCAAAGATTACCCTGAATCTTATAGGCCAATCATAGCTTTAAGCATGGAGGAGATATGCTTGAAGCTATGGAGAAAATCCTTCATGCGCACATCAGATCCGCACTCCTTAAGAAGGAATTTCTTGAGGAGTGTGGATCTGATCCGGGGATCGTCTCTGACTCTGGCTGCCGCTTCTGTGAGGCTGAGGATGAAACATCTCAGCGCATTCGCTGTGACGATGACACGCTTCAACTCCGCAGCTGAAAATGCTTCGGCGACGCATTTCCTGAACCGGATACGATTGCCTCACTAAAACAAATTCGGAGGAATGATTGGTCTCGACAATTATTCCCTAATTTGACTAGACACCACGGTGTAACACAATAGACTTTTGGGTTGCAGTGCTTCGCGGCCCTTCGGGAAAACCGCCCTCCACATAATCCAATCTAATCTACAGTGGGTGCAGATACATCGGTACTTGGGTATGTCTTATGGCTACCGAATACATGGATCAAGTTTTGTCGAAAATATCGACGCAGATTTTATAAGGATCCCAATATAGCTAATTATACTGAATAAAATCATTCGACAAAATTTGTTCTATGCATTCGGTAGCCATAAGACATCCGTGCACCGATGTAACTGCATGCAGTGTAGATACACGTCGTCAGTTTACTGGTTATTGTATTTGCCCAGAAGCTGACGGTCATGATTCTCTCAAAGACCGCTTCCCAAGTTATCAGGCAACTATGTGCGACTCTGGTTAAAGGGAACCCTACTCCAGCCTTAAGGGGTAATTGATTTTTTACGGGAATATAACATTACAGTGCCGCCCGTTGGAGAAATGTTCTCTCCGTTTTTAAACATGGATTCGTTATTAATTTAGTGTTGCAGATTGGCGCAAAGATAGAAAACTAATGAAGTTGGAGCGACATTCTCAACCTGGAATTTTGGTAAAAAAAATCCTCCGAAGTTGTAATCCATATCTCCGCCTCCTATCAAGTTTTCACTATAAACTTCATTCATTCGGAGGAATTTACATACCGAGTAGATTTATACGAAAGGCTGTCATTTGCAACTTTGAAATTCGTTATTATTGTTTAACGAATCTTTCACGCGAATGTGACGAAAATCAACACACTCTCGAGACCAGCTGTTCAGCTAAAATCAGGCGGGCGTGAAGGGGACATGTTTCAAAGATGCGTATCAATTCATCGTTGGGCATCAGACCTATACGCCGACTCTGCTTTTCATTTAATATTGTTTCGGGCCAGAAAATTCTTAAAATTCAACGATGACCCGAGTTAACGAAAACATAAAGCTTTCTGGTAACACGTACAGAAACTTTTCGCGTATTCGCATACAACTGCACAGTACGACAGTTCCAGCGAGCAAAACCAGTCCAGCTTGGTCTTAATACTGAGATAACTGCACTGCCAGATTTTGTACATCATGCCGTATGTGCATTTAGCCTGGTTGATACGTTGAACCATGTCCTGCTCCTTACCACCATTTTCGGCAACAATGCTACCTAGTTGGACGAATTGGTCCACCTTGTCCACAAGCTGTCCTTTGATACTGATGGCAATACGACGAGGTGGATTCCTACTTTTCCGCAACGGCGGGCGAATTCTATAATAATAAATTTACAATAACCAATGTGAATCGGGTCAGAATGTTGAACGAAACAATTACTTGACTTCATCAAATATTTACAAAATTAATTTTGAAAGTAATTATTTAATGACGATAAATAATAATTATTTAGGCACCTTTTCTGCCGCAATAAAAATTGTTGTAGTGCAAATGATTTCCACGATTCATTACGTCGGGTTCAGTTCTTCAGTGAACGCAATCTTATACGGGCGGAGAGCCAAATCCTTCCGCAAAATTCGCCACAAACTTGTCTCACTGATGTTCAACGCCTGCGATCGGCGTGGAATCGACATCCTTGAGTGCTCACGAACACTCTCTCGAACAGCCACGATATTTTCTTCATTACGTTGTCGCACAGGCGCAGACGCTGGGACATTATGCGATGCAAAAGTTTGTTTCGGATTTTTGTACCAAACGTTCAATAGTCAGTCTTCTTGGACGGTTTCGTCGACCGGAAATTGCGCGCAACAGAGTCTCGATAGAACGTGAAATTTGATAAAAAAGTTGAATAATTTGCAAATATCGTTGAAGCGTGTATCTCTCCATGATTAAATGGCATAGACTGACGTTTCAAGATGTGAAAGAATTGTGAAGCGAACTTCACTCCTATTTGAGAAATGTCAAAAAAAAAAAAAAATGCAACGTCCCTATTGAAAAACCCTGTATGTTTGCTCTAAAGTAGCCTATACGTATGACGAGGAGGACCTCTTTTCTATTCGGATTAACCTTTGTTCACACTCTGCAATACTTCACTAAGAACACCAGGAAATTTTAAAGTTATGACAGTGTGATACTTTCAGTGTTTAAAGCAGTATATTGACAACAGATTTGGGGTCAGAGAAAGAGAGGGATTACCTTGCGCGGTATCCCTGCTCACAAGTCTACATTCAGATGGTATTCCCAGACAAGTGTACAAACACAAGCCCCATGCGCCTCGCCTCATTAAACAAAAGAAAGAGAAACACGTGGCTCAATAAATTCCACCCTGTCAGGTATGAAAACGATTACATTTCATTTTACTGTCTCCTCACTAACATTCCATCACTGTAAAAACACTTTCCCAACGATGATGACTTTCAAAGTATTTCTTAAGAAACTTAACAGAGCTGACAACGTTATCGGGATGGCAATGTCAAGATGTTGCTTGTGATAAACACGGTCTTAAACCATGATAACTACAAAAAAAGTAGGGACGAAGGGCTGTCACAACTTGCAACTGATAACGGCAAAGATGTTCAACTAAATATGTTAGAGCAGGCCGAGCGCTTATCAAATTTCACTCGATAAGATTTCGTGTCCTTTTATTGTGTTCATAAGACAAAAAACCCGGTCAGACGGAGACTTTTCGGCTCTATGGTGTCGGGCCTCCTCTATAATGACTGGTAATCGTTTGGAAATTATGCAAACAGCGGGATCGGCTATTAACCTCTTTGGTAGTCCAACGATACAAATTTTGGGGTAGTCCGTTTTAGCGTTAAATTGAACTTTTGCCTATAGCAAAAGGACCTAATGTTTCGGATTATGGGTTCTATTGAATATTCAGGGAAACTTAATTTGGACCGGAATCGTATTTTCGAAGAGAAATTACACCTCGACAATGGCATTATGCTCGGTCCAGTGCCCTTTTAATGTTCGGTATTTGGATCTGGCTGTTGGGGTATCCGACAATCACCTACACAGTCTACAGAGTAAGGAGGATTGTCCGGGATACCGTAGGAGATGTTGACGGGAAACAAAACTTCTTTACTTGTCGTTGCCTCCTGCTGTTATTGTACCATAATATGTATGTATGATTGTATACTGAAGGTGCTTTTAAGGGTAAAATGAATTGAATCGGGTTACCGTATTGAGATCGTATGAGTGGGTAATATTCATACTATTGGAAATCATTTTGGAAGTCTTAGATAATTTATCCATAATTTAGGATGACGACCGTTTCAATTCCGAGTCCCAAGCGTATATACTCTAGACCTGTGCAGAGCTAGTGATGATACCAAAACTTCAAATAGGCGACAGCCAAATACATGAAAAGTGTGTTTCCTATATTGTCAATTTTAGCAAAGGTTAATTGATGAAGTTATGATAAAGGAACATTAGTAGAGAAGGTAGGCGCCTTTTAAGATGAGTGAGCCCTTTTTACCACAAGTTATGAGTGTAGTAAGGGTCTTGTCTATTCCTAAAATCAACTAACCAACCTGCACTACGTACATTTAGCCAAAATGACACGTCGCTAGCTCCATTCCATCGAAAGTTATAGCAAACTTAAAAAAAACATTTGTAGGGGAGGTAGGGGTTGCTTTTGTTGGATCTTGCCCATTTTCAATACCAACTAATTAAATCTTACTATCAACATTTTCAACTCACCTAGCTTCATTCTGTTGACAGTTATCGTACGCGTAGATAAAGTAATATCTCATTTGTTTGACATTTGCTGGGGAGGGCCACTGGCCTGATTATGTCCATCTTACTAAAATTGAAGCGTCTCATATGAAATTAATATGCCGAAAATCAGCTCCTTACGTCAATTCGTTTACTATAAAAGTTATAGGCAAAAAACGTGAAAAGAGTGTACTGTTCTCTTCGTTAAAAAAAAGTATTTTCTAACTGATCGATCGCATTTTAACAAGGATTTGGAGGACCTTAATGGTGAGCGTAATACAGCTCAATCGCTACATTGCCAGCTCAGGATGGTTTGGAGCCTAGGTTTAATTAGGTGCTTTTGACGGTATCAGAACGAAAGAAATAGTACGATTTATCGTATTGTTTACGATTTTCAACTTCAAATAAGATTTTTAGTGAGCCCTAGAACAAATTTTGCGATTTTGAAAAAAAAAATCGAGAATATGATTTTGAAAAATTAATTAATTAAAAAACAAGCTAGCCTTCGGCTAGAACTTATGGTTCATTTACCACTTTGAAATTAGTAGTTCCGATTTCACTGTTCCTATGAGAGGTATATGGGATAGTGAGCCAATTTCAACCAAATTTAACGTGATTTGGTAGTCAATATGATGCGATAATATGAAATTTGGTAAAGATATCTTCAGAAATAAAAAAGTTTTCCTAACAAAAACCTGCTTTTGGAATGGTCGTTCCTATGACAGCTATATGATAGAGTAGTCCAATTTCAACCAAATTCAGAGATTAGATTTGACTAGAGATTTTATTGATTAGTATGAAATTTGAAAAAGATTGCTTCAGAAAGAAAAAAGTTTTTCTCACAAAGACTAATTTTTGGACCGGTCGTTCCTATGGGAGTTATATGACGTAGTGGTCCGATTTCGTTGGTTCCGACATATTTACAGCGTGCAATAGAAAGAAGGTTTTGTACAAAATTTCAGCTCGATAGCTTTAAAACTGAGGGACTAGTTTACATAGAACCAGACAGACAGACGGACAAAGCTTAATCGACTCATCTTGTCATACAGATCAAGGATATATAGTTTATATGGTCGGAGATGCTTCTTTCTGTGCGTTGCAAACTTCCTGACAAAGTTAATATACCCTATCACATCGGTGAAGGGTATACTCGTAAAAATCTATATACATATTTCAAATCTCCACAATCATCTCAGACTATCAGTGTGACTCCACCTTCAAATAATTCCAATTCAACCCGTATGATGGCTATACACTCTTAAATCTATTTCGCCCCAATTGCTTTGTTCAGGAAATGACGAAGTTTCTTTCCAAATTTAGTTGGAATGGATAAATGCCACGATACTTTGGATTTCGGGAAATTATAAATTTGAAAAAAAAAAAAATTCTTGGTGAGTTCAATGATATAAAAATGGAACAATATTGGAGCCATGAGATGGTGTGTTTTCCTTGGTTTTATTTACCTTTTTGAATTTTCCACAAACCACCATCAAAACCCGCAAACAGCTTATTCGAACAAACATTGAAATTTTCACTGTGTGTGCTGTGTCATGGCAGTCCCTTTACCTAACCTAACCTAAAACCCCAACTAACTGAACCAAGATGGCGGCGGCGGCGGCGCGGCGTGGCGTCATTTCGGATAACGAAATTTGACACGATTATATTTGGGAAGGCGAGAATGAAAGTTAGATAGTTATTCTTTTTGCCCTATTTTGGAATAGCGCATCAACTGCTCTATGTGACTCAGTTGATGTTTCGTTAACAACTGGTTTCGGACGATACACGTTGCTAGCATGTACCTGCTGCTCATTTAGCCGCCTATCTGCGGCAAATCGGGAAATGCTGTGGCTTATTATTGCGCTCCTCACCACAGGGGGAAGACAACACAAACATCCATGGCCACAACGCGACGTGACGTGACGTGGACGGGATTCGAACCCGAAACGGTCGGTGTGGCAAGACATCGATCTGACGCCTCTACACACTAAGCTACTGGCCGCCCCAAGATGGTTAGCGACTGTATAATGGTTTTACATACAGTAAGATCCAATTTAAGCCCGGCCACACACTGTTGAACCCAAACTCGTACACGAACTTTATACAAGTGGACAATTTTCTTCAGATTTGTGTGAAGTGAGTGTGCGTGCCTGGAGCCATTCGGAGGACACTTGTACAGTGCAATAAGCTTTTCAACACTACAATCTAGAGCAGAGAAAACTGGTTGGCGGAACATTGCACTCTCCTTCCAAATACCATCAAGTGGTTCATGGGAGGATCAAACACGGCTAAAACTAACAAAAATACACAAAATTTGAAAATAATGATACGATCACAGGGAGCGACTAGCACCGGTGCGGGAAGGATGAGGGCAGTCAAATGGAATTAGCAGAACAACGTCAGCGGTGTGTTGGAAGTGTTCGCTGTATAATTGCTGAAACACCGCAGGTAAACGGAGTTCGCAACTAGGGGGCAAGAAGAAGCATGAATGCTGGAAGAAACGCTGAATCAATTCAATGGAGAGATTTGGTGATGGCTGCATTCCAATATGATAAAAATTTAGATTACAGCGTCCATCCAAGCGTTTAAATTGGGAAGATGGAAAAGTGTGTATAGGTACTGCCACGCTTTGAAATTTAGAAAAGTAACGCCTAGAAAGTGCTCTCCAAATGGAAAAGTTCAACTGCCCTCAATTATGGAGCCATTAGAAGCGTTTCCAGGTCGCGCCACGATGATGAGAAGTGTTTTCAAAATATTTTGAACGAGATCCCCTTTCAAAACATTCAAAAACGCTACAAGTGGATCAGCGTTTGCAAAAGAGTTCTGGAGCAAGTCATGAATTGTGATTGATCTTCAAATACATTTACAAGCGGAAAATGCTCTGGTACGTCTATTTAGAAACCGAGCTCTTAGTCTGTGCAAAACAAATAGAGTGAAAGTCAATATCCGAATGATGGTCGAATGACCCTTATAGAAAAGAGAAGCTGACAACTCTACTCCCGATGATGGCTGGAATCAGTGCACACGTTTGCATACAACGGTAGAGGAATAAAGGTAAATGCACTTTAATGACCCAGGACTAGGTCGAAATTTCACAGAAACCGAGATGCAGAGTATCCTCTCTGCAGCACGAAATCGAATTGAGTCGAAGGACGTGACATGTGACTTTTAGACTTCGGCTGTTACAATATACATCTAAACAACAACTTAAACGACATCGTTAGTGCAAAGCGTCGCCTTCTCCGTATCCTGCAGGAATACGATGAGCACAATGTATGCATCTTCGGAACGCTTTCACTATGGCAAATGTTCGTTTTCCACGACAATGGCTTTTCTAAGGATTAAAGTAAATGGATTTGAAAAATTCATGTGTCCTCATTTTTGAGTCACTTCTCTTGGCCTCAGCAAGCTCCGTTCATTCCATTTTGCTATTAGCAAACAGATCTTTAGAATACTCGTAGAAGAAAAGTTTTTAAAAACATCGCTTGGTTTCAAAGTGGTTCAGCATTTATGCCGAATATAGAGAGAGAAACTGTTGCTATTTCCGTAAGTGACAATGTCTTGAGAACTGAATAGAATACTGGAGGGTGAAAGTTTAAGCAACTGACGACATAAGATTTGATGAATAGCTGCAAATGTTAGAAACTTTTCATTGAATGCAGAATCGTTTTAAATGCTACCTTAGATAGTAGTAGTACTTCTATACTGTAGTAGCAGTTTTTTTCTTTGAAGAGAAAAGTATTGGAAATTTATAGCAGCAATAATTGATAAATGGAAGTGTTGAAAAATATTAAAATATGTCTATTGTGAATTAATACAAATACCCCTAGACGTTTGTAATGCCACCTGTATGAATTATTTGAACTACTATTGTAATAAATTTTATATCGTTCACTTTGCCGAAACGTGTGGTTTTAGTAACAATTTATGGGCCAAAGTTATAAATATTTTTTGTCCATCAAAGTAGAAATATATTATATTGGCATTAAATTAATAAATTTTCAGTCAAAATTAAAAGGAACCTGAACGAAGAAGGATGACTTCCAGCTACGTCGTGAATGTGCCCAAGTTGAAAGGGCACGAAAACTACGACGAGTGGGCATTTGCAGCAGAGAATTTTCGAATATTGGAGGGATTGGTAAAGTGCATTAAACCAGAACAAGGAAATCCAGTGCAAGCTGATGAAGACGCGAAAACTAAAGCGAAATTGATATTGACGATCGATTCGAGTTTGTATGTTCACGTGAAGTCAGCTGGTACCACCCACGATTTATGGAAGAAATTGAAGTCATTATTCGATGATAGCGGTTTCACTAGACGGATCAGTTTGCTACGAAACTTAATTTCAATTAGATTGGAAAATTGTAATTCGATGACATCGTATGTGACGCAAATTGTGGAAACCGGGCAAAAGTTAAGTGGAACAGGATTTAATATTAACGACGAATGGATTGGCTCGCTATTATTGGCCGGTTTGCCAGAAAAATATTCTCCAATGATTATGGCAATTGAACATTCAGGTATGTCAATAACTACAGATGCGATAAAAACAAAATTGTTGAATATGGAATCAAGCATACCAGATAATGTAAACGAAATCGAAAATGGCGCATTTGCAACTAAAGGTCGCCAATTAAAAACAATAAAAAGTTGAAAAATTCGGACAAAGACAGCAGCCATGCTACAAAAACTGTCAAAAATGTGCGATGTTATAAATGTAAACAAATCGGACAATATCGTAATCAGTGCCCGCAATTGAATAATAGTTCTTCGAACACTAAAGAAACGCGTAAACAAACAAACGCTTTTAGTGTTGTATTTTTAAGCGGTAATTTCAATAGAAATGAATGGTACATAGACTCAGGTGCGAGTGTACATCTAACCGCAAATGAAAATTGGGTTAAAAATGCATCATACGACAATAACAACGAAATCACTGTGGCCAATAATTGAAAATTTCCTGTTTTATGTTCTGGCAAAGTGCATATTATCACAACAACCAAAAGTTGCGACTTCGACGTTAAAGTGGAAGGTGTGTTGTGTGTGCCAAGTTTAACAACGAATCTCCTGTCAGTAAGCAAATTGATCGAAAATGGCAACAAAGTGATATTTACTGACAACGGATGTAATATTCTCAACCGAAGGAACGAGTTAGTCGGATCAGCGAAATTGGTAAATGGAGTTTACAAGTTGCACACATCGAAAAACATCTTTGCAGCTACGATAACATCGGTGGATATTTGGCATCGCAGATTAGGACACATTAATAGTACCTATCTAAATAAAATGGAAACTGCAGCTGAAGGAATCAGTCTGAATGCAAAAGCCACCATCAGCAAGTCCGCGTGTATAGTGTGTTGCGAAGGAAAGCAGAGCCGCTTGCCGTTTAAGCACGTAGGGAGTAGAAGTAGTGACTTACTGCATCTTATTCATGTCGACATCTGCGGACCTATGGAGGTAAAATCTCTCGGAGGATCAAGGTATTTTATGCTATTGGTAGATGATTGTAGTCGCATGACATTTATCTATTTTCTGAAGGCAAAAAATGAAGCAGTCAGGTGTTTTCAAGATTTTAAGGTTATGGTTGAAAACCAGATTGGTAGCAATATAAAGATTATGAGAAGCGACAACGGGCTTGAATTCTACAATGAGGAATTTGGTACTTTGCTGAAGAATTGTGGTATAGTTCATCAACGAACAAATCCCTACACGCCAGAACAAAATGGATTGTGTGAGAGGCTCAATCGCACAATTGTTGAGAAGGGACGGTGCTTACTATTCGATGGGAGATTAGGAAAGGAATTTTGGGCAGAGGCAGCAAGTACAGCTGTTTACCTGCAGAATAGAACAGCTTTGTCTAGTCTACATGGAAAAACTCCGATTGAAGTGTGGTCTGGTAGAAAGCCTGACATAAGTCATTTGAGAATATTTGGGAGCAAGGTGATGGTGCATATTCCTAAAGACAAAAGGAAAAAATGGGATAAGAAGTCCGAACCGTGCGTGCTTGTGGGTTACTCAGATACAGTTAAAGGCTACAGGATATATAACCCTAGAACAAAACGTATTACAACGAGCCGAGATGTAGTTGTAATGGAGGAGGAACCCTTAAACGGATGTAGCGCACCAGTACCAATTGTGGATCCTGAAGTTAACACTGAAAAAGATGGCTGTTCAGACTCAGTGGGGGATCAAAATTCTGAAGAATTTTACGAATCCTTTACAGAAGGGTCACTTATGGATGATGTCGATGATACCTATGTTCCAAGTGGCAGTGAAACTGCCAGCGACGATAGTGAAAGCAGCGTTGATAACACTCAAAACAATAAAACGGAAGACTCAAGGCCAGTAAGGCTTGCAAAGAAACCAGATCGATTTGGCGTTGTTAATGTATGTGTTGGTGACAATATACAGGACGACGTTACCGGAATTTCGTTAGAGGATGCTCTCAAGGGACCTGAGAAAAAACAGTGGCAGCTAGCAGTAGCTGAAGAGTTGCAGAGCTTTGAGAATTGTAACGCATGGGAAGTCGTAAATACACCTAGTAATGGCTCAGTCGTGCAGTCCAAATGGGTCTTGAAGAAAAAATTTGACAGCGAAGGTAATATCCGGTATCGAGCAAGGTTAGTAGCTAAAGGGTATACGCAGAAAGAAGGGGTTGATTATAAGGAAACTTTCTCTCCAGTCATAAAACACACTACTTTAAGAATGTTGTTTGCTTTATCCGTAAAATTAAATTTCAATATCACTCATCTCGATGTAACTACAGCCTTTTTAAACGGTTATTTAAAAGAAGATTTATATATGGAAATGCCTGAAGGTTTTAATAGCTTGAATTCAGAAAATAAAGTACTCAAGTTAAAACGAGCAATTTATGGACTCAAACAGTCTTCTAGAGCATGGTATGAGAGAGTTGATGATTGTCTAATTTCAATAAATTATGAAAAATCTAAGTTAGAACCTTGTTTGTACATCAAGTCAAAAAATGGTAGCAAAACTATTGTAGCTGTTTATGTTGATGATTTTTTCATTTTTTCAAATGACAAAAATGAAACTGATAAATTAAAAACTGTACTAGCTCCAAAATTTAAATTAAAAGATTTGGGTTATATAAAGCAATGTTTAGGAATGAGAGTTCAGATAGACAAGAAAAATAAATTTGTTACTTTAGATCAAACAGATTATATTGAACAGATATTGTGCAAATTCAATATGAAGGACTGTAAAACTTCTGATACTCCTATCGAAAGTATTGTAAATTAAACATTGAGAAAACTGATGAATGTAAATTCAATATGAAGGACTGTAAAACT
This sequence comes from Chloromyia formosa, assembly GCA_964017055.1. NCBI lineage: Eukaryota > Metazoa > Arthropoda > Insecta > Diptera > Stratiomyidae > Chloromyia > Chloromyia formosa. Next base: position 141,396,626 of record OZ024813.1, read on the forward strand.
TCTGATACTCCTATCAAAAGTATTGTAAATTAAACATTGAGAAAACTGATGAATGTAAAATGGATTTACCATATCAAAGATTAATAGGGAGTTTAATATATTTAGCCGTCATGACAAGACCGGATATTTCATAATCAGTGAGTTTCCTTAGTCAATTTAATAACTCTTATAATGATAAACATTGGTCCTATGCGAAAAGAATTTTAAGATATTTGAAGAAAACTAAAAATTTTGGATTGAAGTATACAGCTGAAGGAAATTCTGAGTTAAAAGGGTATGTTGATTCTGACTGGGGTACAAACAAATTAGACAGAAGGTCTTACACTGGTTTTTGTTTTAAATTGTCTGGTTGTGTGATCTCATGGGAGAGTAGAAAACAAAAAACGGTAGCACTCTCTAGCACTGAAGCTAAGTATATGGGTATATCCGATGCTTGTAAAGAAGCTATTTACTTAAGAAATTTGCAATGTGAAATAACAGAAATTTTGTTTACTATTGTAATCTATAATGATAATCAAGGAGCACAGAAATTGTCGAATAATCCTGTTGTTAATAAGAGAACAAAACATATTGATATACGATACCATTTTTTCAGAGATTATATTAAAGCTGAAGTAATTAAATTGATGTATTTGCAAACGGCTGCTATGCCTGCCGATATGTTAACGAAAGGGTTGAATGCTCAAAAACATTATTTTTTGGAATTACTTGGTATACCCATACATCATGTACATAAATGTAATATGTAATGTATCATACATAGATAGATACTTAATAGTTTATAAAGAATATTTTAATAAGTGGGGGTGTTGAAAAATATTAAAATATGTCTATTGTGAATTAATACAAAAAACCCCTAGACGTTTGTAATGCCACCTGTATGAATTATTTGAACTACTATTGTAATAAATTTTATATCGTTCACTTTGCCGAAACGTGTGGTTTTAAAAACAGGAAGGGAATATGTTTTTTTGTAATTGCCATGACCTCTCCAGTGGCATGGGCGCGTCAACATCTCTTGCATTTATATGCCTTGTTGACATTTCGCTAGCATATCTACTTTTCGGAAGTGCAGTTGCTAGCATGCACCTCCTATTCGTACCGTTTTTATACTGACAGACTCGGAGCACAGTGGGAGCTCTATAAGTACCCACAGGCAGTTTTTGTTCGCGCCAAGATTTTAACCTCAGATCTCTAGATGAAGTATGGTAGAGCGGTGGCCGAACGACCGAGGCGTTTACGCCGCGATCCGGTATTAGACAAAAAAATTGGCAACCCTGTTTTCATGGGGAAATACATACTCGTCCGATCCCGCTGGCTCGAACTACAAGGTACTTTTGGGTCGCTAACTTCGAATCTGAAGTCAAAAAAGAAAAGAAAAATACAGTCGTGCACTCCAGAATGACAGGGTCGATTTAATGTGGAAATACTTTTGGGTAGCTAACTTCGAATCTGAAGTCAAAAAAGAAAAGAAAAATACAGTTGCGCACTCCAGAATGACAGGGTCGATTTAATGTGGAAATACTCATCTGCTCCGTCTGGCTCAAACTACAAGGTAATTTTTTGTCTCTGATTCCGAATCTGAATCCAAAAAAGATTTGGGGTTGTCTACCTCAGAATGGCAACCCTGGTGCGACAGGCTACCCTCATATCGCCTATACCCCGATTCAGGCTCAAAAAGGTCCAATGCACATACCCAATCAATCTCAAATCAAATGCTAAAACCTTTTCTTGAATAATTTCGTCCTAAAATACTCGATTTTTTCAACAGGTTTTAATTAATGAGTCGGTTTTTAACTCGGTTTTCTTAGCCATGCCGGTCGGTTTTTGGTGAGTCGGTTTTTGAGTACTCGGTTGTTAGTGAGTCTTTTGGTGAATCGGTTTTTAAATGAGTCGGTTTTTTACCGGTTATGAGCCGGTTTTTATGACCATAAACCGGTTTTCCTAACGATTCGGTTTTTTCGAAACCGATACTTGCTTGTCTACTTTGCTCGAGTATAAATTGTATGAATACGATTCGCGTATTAGTGGTTGATGCTAGACTAATCCGGTGGATTAGTACGATTGTGACTCGCATTAGTTTCATTTTTGGATTTACGTATTTTCGCGGTTTCTGCCGCGTCTTCAATAAAGTAGGATCACCGTCCTTATGGGAACGCCTAGCTATATCTTACTAACCGTATAATAAAATAGAAGCGACAATGACCTTTTATTTAACGCGTTTTCTTAGCAGTTGGCGTTCAATGCACGTCACTGCTTAAATATATGTATACGAGTATTCGGGCACATACGCATATTCGATATTATCGTTTTTTTTTTAGCATAAGCTAATGCAAAAGCGAATGTGTTTTTCAATATTTGTTAATATATTTTTTTTCATTATTACACATAGTATATGATTTTAATTGCATTTTGATATTAAGAGTTCAGTATAGTGCTTGTGCATAAGAGGTTTGATTAGAACTGTGCTACTCATTTAAATGTAGTGTCCAACACCTATAACTTGTGAATAAACACGAAAACACTTTAAACCTATAAAACCAATTTGAATGCTCCTTTGGGTTTTATCTCGCCGTAGAATATTACACGTATAATCGATATTCGTTTTAATCCGTTTGTAACATGAATGTCCAATTTAATTTGTCCTTCCGGTAAATAAGGTGGAAAAAGTTGATCTGATATCACTAGGTCACGGATATCAACGACACCCTGAAAACGAATTTTGTAGTTTGAATAGTATTAACAAAATGGAAATTCTTAATAATTGAATGTACCGTAAAAGGACATGGATGTCCTATATTGCCCTGTCTTTTTAAATCTTCCCACAAAATACTTATCAGAAAACTCTTTGAGGTTCCAGCCACAAATCCGCAAAAGTCTTCTTCCATGTCAATAATCGATCGTCGATAACCCGCGTTACCTCGTACAAATAAATTGACGCGTACCTAAAAATGGACAATGGAAATATAGTGGCATTTCTTAAGACGAGATAAATTACTTTTTCATAAATTAATTTTTCAGAGCATTAAGAAGATTCCAAATATAATTGTGTAAGCAAAGAAAAATGCAATAGCGCAGTCAGAGACAGAGAAAATGCCGGTTAGTACGTCGACAGAAGTCGACAAGCTGCTAAACCTCGAGCGGTGGAATCGCAACATTGTCGGATGGGAAGTAGGCAGAAACAACTAAACTTTCTGCCGACCGTTGAGCGTAGATACTTCTACCAATGCTGCAGCTAGATCTCTAGAAATTAAATTAGTTAGTGGCTAATAGTTGTCGCATTTTTCGATCAGAAATGTCGTACGCGGACAATCCACTAACCTGTCGTATATCAAGTTACCAGTTGATATGTTTAGACCGCAAATTCGGCCACGGGCCACCCATGACTCTTGAATAAGCGCAATGGTGGCCTGTTTATCGGCGGATAACCTGCACACAGTGGCCAATGCGCCAATTGCATGGTGAAGGTTCGCCTCAAGTGCCTTAAAGTGCACTCATGGCCCTGCGAAGATAGCGAGCGTTGAACAAGGCATTTTTACCTGGCCTGTCGGGAATGATCCCCTCCCTTTCGTTAACGCTCCCTTTGGTGAAAGCCGCTGAGGTTCCTCGGGTTATTAGCAGCACGACGACCAAACGGGTTAATGCCCCGTCTAGACGGTTCGCCTGGACGGACATTGACCACTGGCGGAACAGGTTTTGCGGTTTTTAACGTTGCGCGATAAATACTAGATGCGCTGCTGGTAGATGATGTATTCGCATCTATGATGAATGTGGAGTTGCCGTCAGTGTCGACATGACCCACATTGGTTGGAATAGGACCAGATTCGCCTCCGGCCGGTGGGGCGAAATCGCGCGCATCCTGTTTTTCGGAGGAAGGCGAAAATTTCTACATCTTGCACTTGCACAGATTGAGCGTGAAGTGCGTGAAGCGATAAGCAATTTTACCATTGCGCCCCAGCAATCGCTCCATCGATTCGTCATCCACTGCCAGGACGAGGTGGAGGGAGGCCTCATTTACACCTATTTATGACTCTCCAATTTTCGGTTGGAAGGCGATTTTGAGCTCCAATTGATCCAATAACACTTTCACTGGAGAGCTTAGAATTGCGTGGAAAATAGCTACTTATAACGCGTGGACGCGGGAAGTCCTTTACCTCCACAAGTGAAATGGGTAACGCGCATTTAGATTTGATAAATCCAAAGCTCCTTCTCACCCATTCAACTGTCACGGCGTTAGTACAGACCAGCGAGAGCCAACCTGTACGTGGAACACTGGCTTCAAAACCACGGTCCTGATCAACGGGCCTGTTGTCGATCGTGACGTCGATAATAGCCTCCCGTTCCAGAGTCATTTGCTCGGTTGCTTAGGATAGAAAAAAAGATGAATTTTAAATACAATACATTCAACATGAGTAATAATCATTTGATTATTTGCACTTCTACTCATTCCTGTAACGAAAAGTCTCGTTATCTAAAACTCTCAATAATTTGAAAAAATTTCCACGTCAAATTAAAGAGAGCCGACTGGGGGCGAACGGTAGCTCAGTGCGTAGAGGTATCAGGCTCAAGTCCAACTACCGGTGTTCCGGGTTCGAATCCCGTCCATGACGACGTTCGTGGCCATGGATCATTGTGTAGTGTTCCCCCTGTGATGTGGGGCGTGAAAATAAGCCACGGCATTTCCCGACTTGTCGCAGGTAGGCGGCTAAATTTGAGAGCAGGAGGTGCCTGCTTGCAACTGCATTCTCCGAAACTAGGTTATGCCAACAAAAAGTCAACTGGGCCATATGTAACAGTTGACGCACTATACTCCACAAGGGGTTAGAGCAATTGAGTAGTAGTATTGTTGGATTTCCCCTATATTTCTTTTTTCGGAAGTCCGCTTCAGATCCTCAGAGATTTCATCTTGTTCCCGCATTTTTTTTTTAATTAAAAATTCAATGAATATCTAATTTCAAAATCCTCTTCTAAACGAGCCAGCGATTTAAATAGAGATGCTAGATCATTCCATACTTTAAGTGTATCTACTTTCTCTGACTGAAAGATTTTATTTACTTTATTAAAATTTATTAAAACTGGAGAAAGAAATGATAAAGAAAATGCATGATCACAATCATGTTTTCTTTATTCAAACGAAAAGCAGCTATTGAAATTTTCAAAAGAGCGTGAATTGTACAAAAATGGAATAACATCGGAAAGCAAAATGGACCGTGAAAAACTAAATTCAGTTAAAAATTCGGCTGACCAGTTTTTAATTTTTTACAGACTAAAATATTTATTTCCGGTTAAATTGGCAACGCTAGTTGCACCACGTTAAGTTTCCCATCATCCAAGGCGAAATTGTTCTATGGTAACGAAAAATTTTTGTTCAGAATGCTATTGAGAATGCTATTTCATATAATAATGCTTGTTCAAACCAGTCCCTTTTTCCAACGCAACAGGTAGTTCTCGGCTCTGTACAAATGTAGACCGTGCAAAATATTGCTCTGCGGGCTTTCAAAGTGGCGCACTTTTCAATTTTTTCATCTGCGTGCACTTAGTATACTCAATTGCCCTAACCCCTTGTCGGACATAGCGCGTCAACTGTTCCATGTGGCCCAGTTGACGTTTCTTTGGCATAAACTGGTTTCAGAGAACTCAGTTGCCAGCATGCACCTCCTGCACGTCCATGGCCACGAACGTCGTCGTGGACGGGATTCGAACCCGAAACGCCGGTAGTCAAATATGGGACTGATGCCTGAACACACTGCGCTACCGCAGTTGCTAGCATGCACCTCCTGCACATCCATAGCCACGAACGTCGTCGTGGACGGGATTCGTACCCGAAACGCCGGTAGTCAAATATGAGACTGATGCCTCAACACACTACGGTACCGTGCACTAAGAAGAGAAAATAATTATAAAACACACTGAAATAAGTATCCGGATAATTGATAAGGAAAAGTTGAGGGTGGGGATACGGATGCGGATATCCCTTACATCCCTGATATGAAGGAAGCATCATCTAGAAGCAAACCTAATTTTGTGCTGAAATGATGCTGATATCGCATATAAAAATGAAGTGAATTGGAAGCAAAATTTATCAACTAAAAAGGCTTATCGATAGTTCATGAAATATATTGATTAACTTACATAAATTTCAGCAAATGATACGTTTGGCGCAAATACAATCGAAATATTACTTGCTTTAGTCGTTCTATTAATTGCTCGGGTGTTGCAAGAAAAGTTGTAGGTAACGCTCGGATCAGCATCCTTACATATCACGTTAGATAAGATGAAAGTATATAAATCCTATGAGTTTTGTAAAGTAAACATTAATTAGAATTCACATTATAGTAAAACAATAATGTGCATGTTAGAATAACGAGATAAACCAGAAATGCATGGTGAAGCTAAACAAAAGATTAGACATTACAAAGATACTGCACTTCGTACAAGTTAACCTACACAAATAAACCTCGCGATGCTAATAATTCAAAGGGAAATCGCCTTTTGAGAGATAGAGACGGGAACACTTCACTAATGACCCAAGCAGCACAAATCAGTCATTAAACGGTTGTTATGATTGAAATATAACCAGGGTCATATAACGACATTGTTGTATAAATGGTCAAAATAACGTTTTTTAAACGTTTGTCAAATGGTAATTTTACCGTTTTTGCCTGGTTTATGACCATGAATTTCAGTGAAACTACATGGCTATATTTCAGGTCTTTAATTGACGACATTGTTATAGACAGTCATGTCTGTGACCTGCAAAATCGTTAAGTTTACAACTGTTATATTGCTAAATATTAACAGTATTGTCTTTTATGTAACTGTCCAATGACCAGTATATAACATAATTGTAACGTTGTAGTTTTAAACATGTCTTAAATATAACCATATTGTTCGATTCCTTGCCTAATTATGCTTTGAATATAACATCATTGTTAGATTTTTCGCCTATATAAGACAAAAATATTTCAGATTTATAACCAAAATATAACCGTGGAGACGACGAAATAAAACCGTGTAAAAGCCGGCACACACTTGCGTCCAAAATCCAAGTTTTCCTCGGGCGAATCCAAAATTTCCCAGTCAAATCCATACATCGATCGGGAAAATTTTGGATTGGACGCGGGACAAATTGGATTTTGAGCGCATGTGTGTGTCCACCTTAAGACGATCAGTTTCGCATATCCATGTTTTCTGCAAAAGGGCTGCCTTGTTGTTGTCGTGGTAGCGATGCTTCGAATACTGCGGTTCTTCTTACATCGAGGGGGTGTGGCAGCTTTTGGCCGCCAAAAAACGAGTCGTTCCGGTACGAAGAACCAGCTGCCGCGTTGAGCGCAACGCAACTCTGCCTGTTTGGAAAATACTCGTTATCGTTTAAAAAAAATGACCCGAAGACCCGAATACGTGTTTTGTGTACGGACGCGACGAGGATGCTGGAACGACTGATCTGTATGTTGACAAATGGGGTGCATTCAAAAATGAAATGGTTGTGTTCAAAACAATATGATTTGGGATATACAGAAACAGTTTTAACGACAATGAATTTGTAATAGGTACAACAATATAGTTCATGAAATACAATATTGTTCTGAACGTTATAAAATGGGTATTCTTTCGACAATTTGGTCCAAAATAAATCAATTTAGTAATATTAATGACAAACTTAGATAAAATATTAAGTTGGATACCGAACAAAACTGTTTTAGTTCTGTAACTTAACCAAATTCGTTATTTCTGGACTGAAATACAACCGTAAAATGAGTTAGATTTCTAACCAAGGTTGGATTGTGCTACTTGGGGACAACTGCCTATAACGTTTCATTGTATGAGTAACATGCTTGTTAGTTGGCATAACCCCTTTGTGTACGCACAATGGGAACAAACACATATGAAACTACTAAGCACTACGTTAATTTGTATGAGGTGCAGTATCTTCGTAATGCCTAATCTTTGGCTAAACTCTTTGCGTCAACTGGTAATCTACGTATATAAAGGCTGTCTGGCTGACCTCTTTTAAGGTGCGGTTTGCTAGACACCACTCTGCGTCGATCGCAGACGATAATCAAAAAGATGCATTCAAATAGTGCTCCGCGCTGTATGGCTTGACCGCTAATCGTGAACACAAGGTGCAATGATTGTGTACCTAGCAAAACGCACCTTTAGGTGTGAGTTCCAAGGCCACGACTTACAGTGGGATAAAATCCCAAGAACCTGGACAAAACCCAAAAAAAAAACAAAAAATTTTTTTATTCAATTTTTCGGACGCATCTCGTTACATACGGATAACTGTCGGGACCATCGAATTCCAGAAACCAAACCAAAATATTATCAAAACCCTGCCTATTATTTAATTTCGAATGCGGTAGTCGAGCACGTCGAATTGCGCGATTAACAACTCCGGAAAAATTGCGCAGTTTTAAAAGTGTACCAAAATGTGTAATTTCGTCGATATTAAATTGTGTAACATGGCTGAGATAGAGGAAGGTATGTAGAATTCAAATATGTAATCGGCGACTAAACAATTTCCATTGCATAAGAATTACTGAACGTCAATTTATAGCAAAAATTATAGTTTTTCACATAAGAAATATAATTTTCAAAAATGGATACAAAAAAAGGTCCACTTTGTTCCACAGTAAATCCTGTTCAGGCTTACTCAGTAGATATCGATTGTTTAAAAAAGTCAAGATTTGTATGCTTTTAACTGCTTTCCTGTCTTTGGTGTGAACAACACTCTGATGATAGATTAAGTGAAGGCTCAACCGAACGAGAAGGAAAATAGCAGCAAAAATAATGAAACCGATACTGAATAGTACAAATTTTAGTTTACGCTTAGTTTTTGTTTTTGTTGTACTTTATATGCTAATAAATTGTGTAAAAATCACGGTTACATACTTATACTAGTTGTTGATTATTTGTGAACATCCTAAAAGCATGTCCCATCCTTTTTTTCGACGAATCTAATTTCAAATTCATTGTCAGCAACCAAACAAAAAAAAAATGTAGGTCAAATGTGGTGAAAATCCAAACAATTTTGGATAATCCGACTTCGGATTCGTTTTCAGCGACCCCAAGAACATATATCTACAAAATCCCAAGCTTGTATAATAAAAACTTTTAGTTTTGTCCAGGTTTTTGGGATTTTATCCCACTGTGACTGAGCGACTTCAATTTGCGACTGGAAACAAAAACGATCATAATGGTTGGCGATATCCTTCTCATTAGTTTTTATCCCTTTATGGATTGCAACATTTCGTATAAAATTAATCCGAAAAAACTATTAAAACAAAACAACTAATTGGTTAAGGGCCGTTTTCTCAATGTCTGGTTAAATCTTATCCTGTAGATAAACGTTAAACGGCACTCATCTTCCGGTTAAGAATTTATCGGACAATAATTCCAAACAGCTGATACGGGCTGCTGCGATTTTGACAGCTAGAACTGTTTACGTTTGCACATTCAAATGAGACAATTAAACTGGTTACAAGGAACAGAGTTCTGGATATTCATTCGAAGAAAACGGATCTGAAACCAACTCAGCCGCAAAATAATGCTAAGAGGTGGCACAGACGTAGAATAGAATTGAACAGGTGGAAGAATTCCGCCGTGAAAATCAGCTGACTTTTCACTGCATTAGCTGCGCTGTGGACTGCATTATCATATTTTGAGCCTTACATGCGCTAAGGTTAAATTTAGTCTCCCGGATAGCTAACTGGTAGTTTAACCAGACATTGAGGAAATGGGCCTAAATTTCGTCGAGATATAAAGAGATGAAATATGAATATATAGAAATATAAGAAATATAAAAAAATACGAAACATAATATGAAAACGAGAATTAAATAAGTTAGAGCGAGGAAGCGCTGAAAATTTACTATCTTAATATGTATATATAAAAACGTTGGTACATATGTTGCTGCTTTAATAAATTTTGAACCACTAACTGGCCACTTTTTTGTACCCGGTAGGTGGCACTGGAGTGGAGTTATTTACAAAATTCTTATTTATGGTCCAATTTGGCTCAAATTCACAATATATTATTCGAAGTAGGGATTCGCTCTTGACACTCCTGAATTGGATTCATATTTTGTTTTCCCTTTCTACTTTTAATGAATAATGGAATGAATTCTTGATCCTGAATGCTCGGTTTTACAAATACTTTTTTTTCGTCATATTTCCGGTATTGAATTCATACTGCGTCGCTGTATTTAATGATTTCTTCATTTATTTGATCCTCATTGGTGCATTCTGTTTGTCCATCCCGTCTGTTTGTATTACGCTTTTTATTTTTTTTTTTTTTGGATCAGTTTTCCACTTCAAATTTGGCGCCACGTAGGTTGAACTTAAAAAGTTCATCATGCATAAACTCAGTAACTTGAATGGGGTTAGGTTTTATTCCAGCTATTCTTACAACTTGGGCCCATCCCTCAGGTGTGACGATGAGAATATTTTTGAGTTTGGCCTCTATTTTTGACTCAAAAAAAAAACGTGGTCTATTGTCGATAAAATTGGATGACCTTTGAGGGTATGTAGGCACATTGACGAAAAACTGAAATTTTTTTGGTGACCACTATTTATTATCAATATCATTTTTACGTGTTCTATTTCGGGGTGGGACATAATATATTTGAACACGCAAGAAGATATTTCCGTGCTTCCTCTTTTCCCTTCTGTTTCATCTCATTTGTAACATTGGACGCTAGCATTTCCTAAATTATACATTGTGTAATTAAAGACTGCTAATTTTGGAACGTAACAAAAGGGCCTGCAGCCCCTTTCGATGTTGAGAGAACCGATCAAATCAAAGTTAAAAGCTAATATTATACTTTTATATTGCTCAAAGTTGATCGTTTATCTTCGTTACGTTTTATTCTTGTGGCGAGCTTTCTAATAATATTTTTAATAAATTTCATATAGCTATCGAAACTTTGTAATTCCTGGAATAAACTTTATTATGAACTCATTTAGCTTTTTTTTCTAAATAAAAAAGCGGCATTTTCTTTTTTTGTTAGTATTGAACTAGCCAAGTCATCCGGTTTCCTGATACAATTAGATTAATAATTCTTTAAAAGATTCGGGTCCATACCACAGCTTTATGCGAATGTCCGCATTTTAAAGTTTGCATTTCCTTATTTACAAGTACAATACCTATATTGCCAATTTATCACTTTCATCAATTGATATCGTTAACTTAAATGAGATAACAAGAGTGATGTTCATCGGCAGTTTAGGCCAGTCCCATAGAATTTCATTTTAACCCGTTTGCTTTCAGGTTGTCTATGATTTGTTTTAAAAAATTCTGTCTCGAAAGGACTAATTCTTCAGGTGCACTTCCATAAGTAAATATGCCTTTGATATAATTGCGAGTTGTCTTCGAGGACATACTGTCTTTTGGTCCTCTTTGCCCGTTATGTCCTTTATATCCTAAATACGTTGAGGTGATTGGTATCACCATTCCGATACAAAAATTACTGATGTTTGCTAGGTATGGTTCCTGTTTCAATACATGTCCCCAAAGTTGCTGTTTTCCTGACCAAAGGACTCAAAAAAAATGCCATCATTGGTGGTCTGCTGCATTCACTTCATCACCCCCAGTCATATGATATGCGTCCTGCCTGGGTATCGCGTCCTTTTTTTTCTCACAAACGGACTCAATATTATCAACAGTAGTACGTCAGTGCATTTGCCTCATGACGCTTGGCTTTGAGTCATCTTAGAAACTCAGATATGGCTGTCTGAGTTTCTGAGATGACTAGAAAATCCCCAATTGGCCATCTTACCTACCATGTTTAATGCAAGCAAAGGGTTGGAGATAGTAGTGACGGATGCTTATGTTAAACTAAATACAAAGCAAACTATCGAATATGCCACATTCGATTCGAAACTTTGAAACGATGAATCTCTGAAAATTAGTACAATGCAAACTATCGAATGTAATTTTGAGGTCAGAAAAAATAGTCAATTGATATACTTGTAACTTAATCACATACGTAAAAAAGATCTAAAACAACAGCCAAAAAATATAGAAATTTTTAAATTCCACCATGCGCTGATCTTGAATTCAAAATTGCAGCTGTTTTTCTTGCTCTGTTGAAAAGTAGCCATTTTCATATTTGAGAGTTGGCGATGGTGGCAATGATATAAAACGAACCACCCCACAAAATCGGTGGTATAAAATTAATCCAACAAATGAAACCAGGATGTAGAGGGCTACGCCCGCAATCCAAGGATTTTGTGGCAAGCACTTATTTTGGTATCTAAATTTCGGCTCGTCGCTCTTCTTGGTACCACTCAGTTGGATAAAAACACCAGAATTAAAATGTCTGTCCCATGATATCTAAAAAATGAAACCGGAAAATAGAGGGCTACGCCCGCAATCCGAGGGTTTTGTAGTGTCCCATGCCAATAGGAGATGAACGGTCCTATTCTTCGAGATGCTTAACCATTCATGTTTAGAAGGTATTGTAAATTGCAAGCTTTGCGTAAAAAATATTGAAAATAAATTGTTTGATTAATTATAGAAAGTAGAGTCAGCGACCAGCATACCTCCCTCCTCTCCCAGCAATCTTTACCCCTTTGAAAATGGTTAACTCCGATTCGCTCTACGGAAAACAATATGCAAGTATGTTGTACTCGTAGTACTAGTATGTAGTACAAGAGACTTGTTATGTGCATTTTTTGTATTTATGATATCAAAATTGCCAAATCTAAATGAATGTACTACTATTAAATATTACGTGATTATTACGAAACTTGGAGACATTATTACACATGGTGTTGATTATCAATCATTAACCATCAATATTTATACCATAGTTATACCCTAGACTTATAGTATAGGGTATATTGTTTTTGTCACGACGAAAATATGTAACACCTTAAAGGAGGCTCCGGAGGTATAGCAATGGATATATATAAATGATCAGGGTCACCTTCTGATTCGATTTAGCCATGTGTGTCTGTCTGTCTGTCTGTCCGTCTGTCCGTCTGTCTGTCTGTCTGTCTGCCTGTCCGTTCGCACGATAACTTCCGATAGAATGAAGCTAGAGCCTTGAAATTTTGGCCAAATGTTGGAAGTATGATCTAGTTGGCTGGTATTGAAAATGGGTATGATCAGACCAAGAGAACGCCTACCTCCCCTACATATGTAAAATAAATAAATGTATATATAACTCCCGATTAAAAAATCATGAAAAGCTCTAGCTTTAGTATTGTATATTACTAGTGAAAGTAATCTTATACTCTCCTGGGAAAATAAAATCGATCAGTTGAAAACTAACGGCAATTTTCTTACAAAGAGCCCCGTACTACCCTACTTTTCAGGTATTTTGTCTATAACTCTTGAACCAATTGACGTTGACACCTGATTTTTGGCATGTAACCCTGAGGGAAGAAGTTGCTTAAGGTTCTATAAGTTGGGCATAATCAGACCAAAGGAACACCTACCTCCCCTATAAATTTCAAAAAATTAAATATTACTTTAATTACGATAACTTTCGATAGAATGATACTACCGAGTTTAAAATTTGGTGGAATGTTGCCAGTAAGACCTACTTAGTTGGTATTGAATATGTTTGATTGTAGGTTATTCACTGGTATTGGATATGAGCAAGATCCGACGCAAGGAACCCCCACCTCCCCTACAAATGAAACTTCAAATAGGCGATAACTTTTGATAGAATGAAGCCAGTGACTTGAAATTTTGGTCAAATGTTTGAAGTGAGATTGATTTAGTTGGCACCAAAGATGGGTAAGATCCGACCTAAGGAACCCCTACCTCCCCTAGAAATGAAGCTTAAAATAAGCGATAACATACGAAAAAATAAAGCTAGCGACTTGAAATTTTGATCAAATGTTTGTAGTAGGACCCAGTTGGTTAATGTTGAAAATACGTAAAATCCGACAAACGAAATCCCTACTTCCCCTACAAATGAAACTTCAAATAAGCGATAACTTTCGATAGAGTGAAGCTAGAGACTTGAAATTTTATTTAAATGTTTGTAGGGTGATCTAATTGGTTGGTGGCAATGATGGGCAAGATCCGACCCAAGGAACCCCTACCTCCCCTACAAGTGAAACTTCAAATAAGCAATAACTTTCGATAGAATGAAGCTAGCGACTTGAAAAATTCGATAAATATTTGCAGAATGGGTTAGTTAGTTAATTGATTTTGAGAATGATCAAGATCCTACTGAATGAGTACCAACCTCCCATATGAACTGGCCATACAGGAGACCCATTCTTAATGCATGTGGTCGTTGCCAATTGGTACTTTTGGTATCACCACTAGGTCTGTACAAGTCTAGGGTATATACGCTTCGGACTGATTTTGACCTGTGTGATGTGTCTGAGGGATACAGGAGTGTGCTAACTGTAACTTCAGAAATATACTATTATTAACCTATTTTGAGAAGATATCAAAATTCTATTATTTTTAGTTTTCTTTGCTAGTCGGAAGCCACTTCCCTGTAAGTTTTCATGTTTCGAAGTGTAACCATCTCGAAATGCAAGGACGGTGGGACAATTTATGATCTCCTCTCTTTCCCCTACCTCTTTTCCCCTTTTTCAACTTTGCTGAAAATGTCAAAAATGGAACGTAAAAACATTTTCGTCTGGTATAGGCAAGTGGGGTATCATGAGAAAGGTACTATTTCAATATAATATACCCCACTTGTCTAAACCAGACGAACATTTTTTTTTGGTCTTCTTTCCCCCTCTATGGGGACCTCCCCTTAAAGTTAGCCTATAACAACGCATCGCTTTCTCCGGCGAATTATAATAATTTTACACATTTCCACAAAATTTCATGTATGTAGTAGCTTCAACCGTTCGTGAGATATTCTATGGACAGACAGACATTTGACCGATTTCGTAAAGTGTTTGTTTTTAATACAAAACGCTAATAATGGACTACAGGACGCTTGACGCGTATGAAGCAATGCTTACATTATAACTGCAAAAATAGGATGAACACATACAACGGGAATATATTGTAACATCACATTTGTTTAAATTTGCTAAATAAAATGTCAGCGCTTCTCGCTCTAACTTATTTAATTCTCTTCTTCATATTATGTTTAATTTTTTTTTTTTTTTCATTAGTTTCTGTTAAAAATTGTTTTTAGAATTTTCTTTAGTTAGCAACGCGTTTGCTGGGGATGAGGTGTTAAATGCCTCGAAATACATACAATAATGTAATTTTAACTTGGAAAATAAAAATATTTTGACGCAATTCAACCAGTTAGTTGTTCTGTTTTAATATTTTTTTCGGGTTAATTTTATACGAAATTTTAGATTCCATAAAGGAACGAAAACTAATAAAAAAGATATCGCCAATTAAATCAGATTGCAAACCTGGTTTCTTGTGAGATAAACACATCTAGGCCCGTTTTCTCAATGTCCTGTTAAACTGCCTGTTAGCTAACAGGGACTTATTTGTCAAAGACCTTAACCTAAATCACATACAACACCCCCAATAAGACAAAATACGGGGATTTTCCGTCCTTATTTTTGAACTGCATTATCGTATTTTGGATGTTGTATATGATTTAAGTTAAGGTCTTTGACAAATAAGTCCCTGATAACTAACAGGCAGTTTAACAGGACATTGAGAAAACGGGCCATAATGTTATATCGTAACGGTGTTCTTTTGTGCGTATTTTAAAGTTTAGAGGATCGTTGTACGACTGTACTTTCACATAAAATACACAGGAATAGTGCTCCATTATGATAGTTTTTCACAGTCGCAAATGCAAGTCGGTCAGTCGCGACCTTTAGTGAAAATTTATATTTGCGGCTGAAACCCCATGCGTTAGACAGCATTGGGCGATCAACTTAAAGAAAATAATTTGGGCGGCAAAGCAATGCCATAAGAAAAAAGCGCGATGCATAGCAAACCCCATTTCTTTTCCGGTTTCAGACGGAAGTATACTCGTAAATTAGCACTTAAGGAAAAAATCTATACCTTAGCATCACTTTTATTTTGGAAATGAACGAAGATGGTTAGCCAGATAGCAAAAAATATGAGTCTCTTCTCTACACACATTTTCACAAACTAAACTAAATCATATTTGCGTTTAGCATTTATACTGCTTTCTTTTATTTTTCGTTTCTGATAAAATAGAAGCGTAAATAATTTCCCCTTTAATTCTAATAGATCTGGTCATTTGCTCATAATTTGAATACCTTTTACCGAAAAGTACTTGAATAGTTACACATGCAAAAATTATTGTGCCCACCGGAGCTTGTGGGTAAAAAAAAAGATGGACGTAAATGTAAAAAAAATGGAAGGATACCAAGTCATTTGTCCACTGTTCGTCCTGTTCATAGTAGTGGGCATTAGTCCACTAAAAATTGTATGCTAGACGGGGTGCGGCTAAAGTGATGTCAGACATCATCAAACCACCAAGAAATGGACCCAGGTTAAAGTTAAGTCTTTGCACACACTTAATTTAAACGCTATTCTATTAAGGAGAGTTCCAAGTGTAAATGCAAAAAGGCATACCAAAATTCCGTTGCTAACACCGCGGCAGAAGAGTTTAAAATTTAAAAACAAAAAAGTAATTTGTATATTACGAAGATGATGGCAAACTTGACCTTCAGCAATCTTAATTCTAAGGACATTCGATTCAGCAGGCCATGCCAATATATGCCCATATAGCAGCAGCACGCTCGACGGAGATGTACGAGTATACCCCACTAAATGGCACTCAAGATTGGTTCGGGAAGGGAGGGGTGTAAGACAATAATTCATCTCCTATAGACATCGCGCTCGGTGGCCGTGATCGTTTGGTCACCGCTCGGAGAACAAATCTCGGCGCGATCAAAAACTGCCTGTGGGTACTAATAGAACTCTCACAGTGCTCCGATCTTGTCAGTATAAAGACGGCGCGGATAGGAGGTGCATGCTAGCAACTGCACTTCCGAAAAGTAGATATGCTATTGAAACGTCAACAAGGCATAGAAATGCTAGAGATGTGGACGCGCCCTTGCCCCTGGAGGGGTCAAGGCAAGCTTAGGCATCGTATACTACAAACCCCTCGGATTGCATGGGAAGCCTTCTATTTTCCGGTTTCGTTTGATTATGATACAATAGGCATGTTTTTTTTTCATCGGTTCAGATCATAGCAGAACAAAAATTGCTCTTGTTACATATTGCCTCCAATGAAGAGACGGTGCAAGTTGCAGAACTCTACAAACCTGTCACCGTTGTCGTTACAAGATCCTACCAGAGTTAAATGACAAGAGCAGAACTCTTCACGCTGGAAGAATCTTATATGAGGCAAATTGTTAGTTGAGTTGGAGCAAAGCCATGCTATAAAAGGGAAAGAGCGGGAAACGGTTGCCCGATGGCATTACTCTGCATTGCTTGCACAACCATATATTTTGAGTTGGAATTATGTACAGTACCTGCTTGCAAATATGGACACTCGGAAATTTGAATCACTGGAAAGTCTGAACGGAAAGTTGCAATTTCCAGTAGAGATAGAATTTCCTTTTCTCTTTGTAAATGTTCTGTGTTTCACTATTGAAGTTTTAAGAGCCAATTTCAGTGCTAGGAAGGCTGCGATTTATAGGAATTAAAACAGGAGTAACATTTCGTGTTCAAATTTACGAGCATGTGTTGTAAATTTGATTCATGGTTGCGCGCTCTTTTTCTTTATAGCATTGCTCTGGTGTCACAACCATCTTGTTTGAGTTGGTCACCCATTGCTATTTGGCACATGGAGTATCCGGTTTGAAATGCGGCAAACCGGATTTCTTTTCCGGTTTCAGCCGCAAATATAAATTGGCACCATTCGAATAGAAACCACATAAATGGAATTTAGCGAACAACCTACTACAGTGGATTGTGTGTGGCACAAGAGCATTTCATTTTTTGCATTAAGACGATCCGACCTGCAAACGAAAATATTAGACTATTCGAGTTCACCCTGTATTAGGCCACAGTTTAATAGTAAGCAAATAATTTGCGAAAATTATGAAATGCTGTTGCCATACCGAAATATTCACACTGGGATAACGATTATTATCATCTTCAATTATATACATTATTTTTATGTAATTTTTTAAATGGCTTCATTTAAGTGGTCTGTTTTCCACTATAACGACCATCCACTTAACTTCTTGATAAAGTAGTGACATTTAACGCTCATCAAATAAAATTGCAAACAAAAGCAAATGTTATTATATGGTCTTACGTAATATATTCCAGCACATACATTTTAGCTTGATTATCCTCAAAATTTTCAATATTTAACCTGTCCATTGGGCTACGAAAGTAGAATGTAGGCTTAATGAAGCGAGCTCCTTTTACTATAATTAAATCAAAGTCCCCCTGTGGTGTGAATCTATAGAGCGATCCACATGCAACGACTTAACCATCATTTTGTAGCAACGACATCGTTGTCATCTTACCGAAGCGTGTAGACGGAAATCGAACGTTTTGTCGAGTTAAAGATTTTCCTTTAAAAATAAATCAGCATTATCAACCGTAGAAACTTGCAAAGGTACCATCACGGTGTAGGTGCTATAGAGGAAAGCACGGCTACTTGAAAGGAAATATGGGGATGAAACCTAAGGTAGCATAGTGGCCGTGCCATCTGGGGAAGAAAAAGGCCCCTAAACGAGCTAAACCGAGGCCTATGCTGCTATAGCTCAGTTCGCAAGACATGGTCGCGGTTTTCGCCGCTCGTTGTCTCTGTTCTTTACGTATTAACAGAAATTTATAAACCTGGGAAAAGAACACAAACAGGGAAGACAGAAATAAGGAATAAAAAAAATGAGGCGATAAGGATGGGATGGTTGGCGGACGGCTCAGATGCCCTCGCGCTCGCTTCGCGGTCCGGGCGCAATGGGACACTCGGCCTTTAGTTTCGTACCACCGACAGACCATTACTCACCAGATGCTGCTTTCGATCTTTCGGTGGAAGAAGCACGAACAGAATGTGCTTCATTACAACTTGCCGTGGAATCAAAGCGAAGAAACTAAATTTAAACGCAAACCGTTAATCGTTAAAATACGAAGTCAGTGAAACCCCAAAATCTTCTAATGAAATACTTCATTTTCATGAAGCAATCGCTTCTAATCATGGTTGATAATTTATTAATCATGATTAGGAGCTAACTAAAAAAGCATACATTTACATATACGGGATATTGTCCTGTTTCTAGTTTCTTCTAAAGTAATAGACGGTGTAACCTGTCAAAAACTACAACTTTACAATACATGCATTCGAGAGCTACTTACTCTCTTCTTCAGCACAATGGTTACTAAAACTATGGTAGAATTAGAATTCGTTAAATACTCCACTTCTATTTTATTTATGATAGGTAGACATGGGATAAAAAGGAAAAGATATTGGGTGGTATGCATAAAGTGAGTCGAGTGGAGTAAAGCTGAGTTGCAAAATTCCACTCAATTTTGACTATGGAGCGGAGAGTAGTTTTATGTACAACTTTTTCACTCGATTCACCGAACATAGCAGACTCAGGAATGTCCTCAATAGACTTCACTCTTGAGTATATCCTCATTATTATGCATACCACCCAATAGGTTATTATCCACTTTATATCTGTTTTTGCCAATCACGCCTTATTAAATTTCTAGCAAATAAGCATAATAAAAAATCCGAAGACAATACACAGCAACGAACAACGAATCATTAAAGAACCCAAGCCAGTTTTTTACTTAAAGGCCGACAAAGGACAAAATTGGTAATATTTGATAAGACATCATACGACGAGTTAGCGAACGAAAAACTTGTAAATAGTATTTTTATTTTTCAAATTAAGAGCCAACCCCCTTGTAATGAACGATTGAGACACCCGAAGGTGCCAACGGGCAAGGAGTCATTCTGACCGTTAAAGTCCGGCAGTGACAGCTGCCAAAGTTGACAGCTGCCAGAATTGGCTCCTCATTGAGTGAAGCGGCGGCCTGTGCTTGCTGTAGTTCAGTTCGGGAGATATGGGTGCTTTTTTGGCCGCTCGTTGCCCCTGTCCAAGCATATTGGACTGGCACAGACAACACAACATGGGGTTTAAAATTTGGGGAAAAGAGGAAGCATAGCCTTACGCAGCTCCGATGCCAACTTTATCTGTTCCGGGCCCCAGATGGCGATGGACCCCGGCTTTCTTAACCTGCTGAAAATGACCAAAAAGAACCCAACCTTGAGGTCCCCTTGGCCGAAATAGAAAAAATTATAGGAGCCTCCCATAGCGAATTTAGAAAAGATGAAGCCTTTACCTCATCTCACAATCAACCCGAAAGGGTCTGGAGAAGGTTATGTGAAGGGAAAACGCGGACTTAAAAATTTGGAACATTATTATTATTTTTTTCGTCTTTTCAAACTAATGACAGAAGAAACAAAAAAAAATAAAGATCCCATTAAATGACTATCTGACTATACTTATATGAAGATACGAATTAAATACTTCGAACAAAAATTCAATATGCAAAACAAACAACTGTTACGTTACTAGTAAAATCGCAGTACACTAACCCTGAATTGTTGATTACCATCGCTTATGGAGGAGCAGCTGCTATTGATTATAGATTTTGTACACAGAAAAAAAAGCAGCAAACAAAAGCAATATTAGGGATCCACGTAACACATTTATATTGATTCGTTCATATCACAAATTTGAAACTTCTTCATTTGGATCATTTATTTTTACACACACTGTATGTGCGGCGTCCCATCGATAATCGGAAAACAACAATCGATGAAGGAATGTGGAGATATTTCTGTTGCCAACTTCTTCAAAAAAAAAAAAAAACTCAGAGAAACAAAGAAGCGGAGCTCAGTATTCGATAAAATGCGCCAATCTCTCCTCTTCCTAGCGAGGCATTCATCTGTCCTCCGCGGCGTTCTCCCCATAATAAAATCGAAGTATGTGGACAGAAACACGAAGCTCCGCGTGTACAAAACTATTACGTATACGTATACGACCAGCGCTATGTTATGGCTGCGAAGCATGGACCTTAGCTCAAGTCTCCGGCAACATGCTGGACACATTTGAACGTAAGATTCTACGGCGAATTTTCGGGCTGTTTGCGATCGAGATGGATGGCGCATCCGGTACATCCATGAGTTCTATGAACTGTACGATGAGCTGGAAAAAAATCGTCAAACAACAACGACTTCAATGGGCAGAGCATGTACAACGAATGGACGATGATCGCATGCCGTAGAGAGTAATGAATGCAGAACAAGTCGACGGAGCGAGACTGCCTAGACAACCGAGAGCTCGCTGGGAGAGCTCAGTACATGTGGAAGCGGAGCAGCTACTGAGCTTCCAAGATTGGAGGACGCGGTCACGTGACCGAGATAACTGGAGGACAACGATCCAGGCGGCCAAGGCCCGACGTCGGGTTGTCGCGCCACGATGATGAGGAAAGGTTCACCCCTCCCCCCCCTTCCTCCGTCGACCCTCCTTTCCGTCGCAGATCAAATTGCTAGTGTAATTGTTTTGTCTTAGCCTGCTTTGCTTTGCATAGCTGTTAAAAAAAACGCGCCTATTGGATATGAGGCGAAAATTTCAGTTATTTGTGATGAGCACTCCGTATATTTATTCATCCGTAATTTAGATCAAGAGACGCGACGGCTCGATATGCACGAGCTGTACTGGCTCTCACTCGCGCGACGTAAAGACTCATTCTCTCCGTGTGAAAGCTCAAGTGTACTCTTCGCATTTCAGTCTTACTCGCCTAGCTTCCACTCGCGAGCGAGAGACTTCCAGCTGTTCGTGTGAAAGGGCACTAATAGTAGAGGAAAATTAGCAAAACCCTCGCCCGTTCTCTCAATGTCCGATTAAACTCTTTGTTAACTAACAGGGACACAAATTAATCGAAGTTATAAACACCCCGATAAGCATTTTCATTTTCTCATACGTCATACAAATTACCAAGCCATAGCGTGTGGAACTTATCTCAGACCAGACCAAAATTATGGCAAAATCTGCTGATTTTCTTTGCCGAATTCTACCGTCCACAAATCTATTTTGTGTTAGTACGGTCCATAGAGAACAACTATGGAGAAGCAATCCGCATATACTCAACACTAAACTATTTGAAGCAATTCCAGTCGTAAAAAGTAAACAGAGAGACACATACTCGCCCTCCACTGCGTAACACCCGCGCAGTCTATATAAAAGCACAGGAAGCACTTGGGATGTAATCCCCTCTCCTACTTATCCTATTGGAACAATAACATTCCAGTCTGTCTCTCTACCGCGGAACACCGGCCCGGTCCATATAGAAGCAAAAGAGATGTCAAATTTCCATCCCCCTTCCTACTTCCTCACTTGTGCCGAATTACTTCGTTTCTCTCGCTCTTTTTCATTTCCTCTGATTCTCACTTTTCAAAGGTACGGTCTCTCAGGATATTCATTTGCAGCTGAGTTTGTTGCAAATTCTCTTTTATCAAATGAATTTCCAGGAACTCTGTTCTTTATGGCCACTCTCATTGTTTTCATTTGAATTTGCAAAAAGTGAACAGTTCTAGCAGTCAAAATCTCAGCAGCTGGTATCAGGTGTTGGGTTTTTGTTTAGGATAAATTTTCAACTGGAAACCAGGAGTTGAGTTTTGTTTTGGAAGAGAGATTAATCGAAGGCTAGGGGACGGTTGGCGTTTATCCGATTAATAACGCCCAACAGATATTGAGAAAATTAAATTGTGGTAAATGGCAGTTTATTCTTAAGACAAATTTTAATCGGACATTGCGCAACCGGCCCTAAATTTAATTTGTCATTTTACTTGATGTTCCCTTCTGTGCTGAGGGCTAGAAAAATTTGCAACAGCGTTTCCTAGCTTGTCATAGAAAGTAACTAAATGGACAAGATACGAATACTAACGATATTCATCACCTAAAATCAAATACGTGCTAACGAAACGTCAACAAGGCCTCTTACGGGTAGTTGACACGCTATGACCCATGTGGGTTAAAGGGAAAAGTATATTTTACTTGATGAGCGTTCAATGATACAACTTTATTAAGATGTTAAGTGGAGTGGAAAATATACCACTCAGATGAAGCCATTTAAAAATTGCGGAAATACTCGTATTAGGTAATTAAACATGACAAGAGTCGTTAATATCTCGCTATGCATAATATCTTGATAATTTCGGAAATGATCTGCTTACTTTTCAACTGTAGCCTAATACAGGGTGAATACGCATATTCTAACATTTTGGACTGAACATCGCATCGATTTAGTGTAATAAATATATTCGTCATGTGCTATCCATTTCAGTGGGTTTGCTGTTGTTGTTGTAGGTGCGCTTCGAGCTCTAATACGAGTATATGTTCTCCCACAGCGCTATAGGATTTGAGTATATGGGGGCTGCTATAGACACTTAAAAATGTACTACTCAATTGCCCTAACCCCTTGTGGGGCATAGCACGTCAACTGTTCCATGTGGCCCAGTTGACGTTTCGTTGGCATAAACTGGTTTCGGAGAATGCAGTTGCCAGCATGTACCTCCTGCACATCCATGGCCACGAACGACGTCGTGGACGGGATTCCAACCCGAAACGCCGGTAGTCAAACATGAGACTGATGCCTCAACACACTGCGCTACCGGTCGCCCCCACCACCGCTGACCATTGTGTCACCAAGTGCTGGGTAGGAGTTTCGGATGTCACTGCCGATGCGGGGCAGGTGTGAGTTCAGACGCGAGCACCAACCAGAACGAAGATGAACTAACGTAGCTCTGGTTGCTACTGGGATTCTTCTGGATGTTTGGCTGATGGTTGCCCATTCAATAACTTGTTTGGATTTAGTTCCGAAGAAGCACTTCCTCACTGTGCAGCGTTGTGATGGCCGACTTATAGCTGGCTTTATCAAAGGGAACTCTTTTCAACCTTTGAACTTCTCTTTCGCGGTCCCTCATTTTGCGTCTAATGTGCGACGGAGCGGCACGGAGGTGGGATTTTGTCCATCAGGCTTGAGTTAGGATGGTCATTCCGATAACAGGCAACTAGATACTGCTTGGTGACAAGAGTGTTATAGCATTTTAAGGGCATCATTTTGGTCTCTTGATGTAGATAGTCTTGCGACGACTTGGGGAGGCTGCCTGTGACAGTTTTAAAAGCAGTATTCCGACAGGTCAGTATGTTTTTCCACTGAGTGTTGCATAAATTATCTGACCAGAAGGGAGCCGCATAATTGGTCACAGATCTCCCGATGGATTTGTATGTCGCGAGCAAGGTCTCCTTATCTTTCCGCCAGAAACTGACAGCTAAAGCTTTGAGGACTTTATTCCTGCTTTTCATCCTGTCATAATTGGTTGACGCATGAGCCGGGGAAGTGGCCATACTGTCAAGGGTGACACCGAGAATTTTTGTGTGGTTAATTGTGGAAATAGTTTGGCTATCTATTGCGATGTCCAGTTGTAGCTTCACTTCTTTGGTCCAGGTGGTAAGAAGAGTGACAGTCAAGATAATCATTTATATGCCCGCACATTTGGGTGATGTCATTGCCGGTTGTCAAAATCGAGCAATCATCAGCGTAACTGACGATTTCAAGTCCGTCAGGTACATATGTGAAATATGCACGGACAACTGTCAATTTCAATCTTCCCCTTCGGACCAGTTAACTTTTCATATCCAAAGAGTGACAGTTGTCAGTACATATTTTATCGCAGGGGAAAGCATATGGAGGAGAAATCGGGATATGTCAAATACTGGTTCGCTCCCAATAACGCAGTCAATCTTCCGCAATGTGTGACCTATCCACTGCCATTTTCGGCTGCACGCCCACTTAGATCTTCAATTGATATTGCTTTGGGCCAGAAAATTCTTAAAATTCCACGAAGACATGAGTTGACGAAAACTTGCAGCTTTCTGGTAACTCCTACGGAAACTTTCCATGTACTGCTCCCATACAAAAGCACTGATAGTACCAGGGAGCGAAACAGGCCCAGCTTGGACTTGATGCTGAGATAACTGCTCTGTAAGATTTTGGACAGCATGCCGTTTGCGCGTTTAGCCTGGTTGATACGACGAGCGATGTCCTGCTTCGTACCACCATTTTCGGCAACAATGCTACCCAGGTAGCATTGTTGCCGAAAACGTCAACACGCCGTCATAGGTTGCCTTAATAATAGCCACAAGCTTCTCAGGGATGCCTCTCCTGCGCAAGGCCGCCCATATAGAATCCCGGTTCACACAATCGAAAGCCTTCTCGAATTCGATGAAAAGCAAATGAAGCGGAGCATCGTACTGAGCGCATTGTTCGATGATGATTCGCAAGGTGTTAATGTGATTGACACAAGAGAATCTGGATAGAAGGACAGCCTGCTCTTCAACTGTGCTTTTTAAGTGGGCGCTTAATCTTTCCAGGACCACCTTAGCTATTATCTTGGCAACGACAGGAAGGAAACGAATGCCTCTCAAATTTTTAGAGTCTGTCAGGCTACCCTTTTGCATAAGTTTGATGATCAAACCTTCCTTCCACTCAGTGGGAAAGGTCTCTGTGTTCCACGCTTTATCAACAAGTGGGTGCAGCAAGTCGGCAGTAACGCTTGGCGCTGTTTGATAAAGTTCGGTAGGGGTACCGCCGTTTCCGGCGGCTTTTCCTCGTTTTAGTGCGAAAATTGCAGTGACTTATTCCTCTTTAGTTGGGGCAGTTAACCCTGTACGCACATTTTGATGGCAAGCTAAATTATCTATATGAGAGAAAGTTCACCAGAGGTTACTCGGTTCAAGACGGTGGCGAAGTTTTCTTTCCACTGCCTCATTGCATGAATTTAAATTTAAATTTTTAACGTTATAAAAGCTACGCAATCACTTTAGTTTGTGAGCCCTCACTTTTTTTGGAAATACGAACAGTTGCGAATTCGGGCTTATCGCGACTCCTTGGAGTCAGGCGGTAGACAAATTTAAAATGCTTGGCCCGTCTCTACAGCCAGTCGGACAGCCGCCAACAGCCAATGGAAAAAGCAGTTACATGACTGGAAGTGGGACTCCGCTTCAACTATTCCTTTTCAGCTACAATTTTGACTAGAGAAGAACGAGGTGAGGCCGCTACACCATTCTATTTTCAACAGTTGAAGATAAACTTCAAGGATTGAGGTCCCTTATGATCAGATCATTAATCCTTATTCAAATGGTTTATCGAGCAGAAGTGAATGCTTTTCAGGTCTGCGTGGTAGAAAATCATAAATGAAAAACCGTTGCAAGAGTAATAGTTTAGCAACAAAAGACGCCCTAATTAGAATGATTAAGCTTTATCGGCAAGCCTATTCCGTGGGCAGTATCGTAATAGACGTTACAGTAGCAGTGCTGTTTAAACTTCCCAATTCACTCTTGATGAAGTAAGACTTGGTCAATATTTTTGCATAGACTGAGATAACTTTATTTTTTACTAAAAAAAAAGTAAGTACTGTACACCATTGTTAAAACAACTGTACACCATTGTTAAAAAAAATCACCAGACTTCACTAAATCACCCTGTTTTTTGCATTTATGTAATTTTTTTTTTTCAAAGTTGTGGACATTTATATTTTAACATCATTAAAATTTAAATTTAAATTTACTCACGCGTTGATTTTATCATTCAAATAAAAGAGGGCAGTATAAATGCTAAATGTGAATTTAAATAAGTTTAGTTTGTGAAAATGTGTACAGAGAAGAGACTCATCCTTTTTGCCATATGGCTAACAATATTCGTTTATCTCCAAAATAAAAGTAATGCTAAGGTATAGTCTTTCTACATAAGGTGTAACCCAACAGCCTTCACGTACACATTATCGGTTGACGGAAAAAATTTAATTTCGTTATTATTCTTGGGGTACTCCAGTGCCAGTATTCTAACCATTGCACCTTATATCCACATTCTAAGAACGATATAAATTTAAAAAATTGCAGGACTTTTATAATGTCATAGTATCGAACGTGATATGTAGGGATGCCGATCCGAGGGTTACCTTCAACTTTTCTTGCAACACTCGAGCAATTAATCGAACCACAAAAGCAAACAATATTTCAGTTGAATTTGCGCCAAACGTTTCATTGAACGAAATTTACGTAAGTAATATCAAATTGTGTTAAATGAACAATCAATAAGCCTTTTTAGGTGGTCATTTCTGTTTTCAATCCGTAGCAGTTTCATTTCCGATTCATGGCAGCTATTAGCTAATAGGAATCGGCTGTAAAACAAACCATCTAAAATGGCCTTTAGACAGGCAGCTACTACTTTGCCTTAACCCCTAGCGGGGCATAGCGCGACAACTACTCCTGCGCGCCATCGTACTCTGTTCTGGGCAATGGGGCGCAACTCCCCAAAAGACTTACCCAGTACCTGACACTCCTTTGCCACAGATCGACGCCATGTGATTCGAGGACCCCCTCTTGGTCGGCCTTGGTTGGAAATGGGGTTCCATTTCATGGCATGCATAGCAATGCAGTTATCACTCTTCCGCAATGTGTGACCTATCCACTGCCATTTTCGCCTGCGTATCAATTCGTCGATTGGCATCTGACCCGTACGCCGACTTAGCTCTTCATTTGATATTGTTTCGGGCCAGAAAATTCTTAAAATTCGACGAAGACATGAGTTGACGAAAACTTGCAGCTTTCTGGTAACTCCTACGGAAACTTTCCATGTACTGCTCCCATACAAAAGCACTGATAGTACCAGGGAGCGAAACAGGCCCAGCTTGGTCTTGATGCTGAGATAACTGCTCTGCCAGATTTTGAACAGCATGCCGTATGCGCGTTTAGCCTGGTTGATACGACGAGCGATGTCCTGCTCCGTACCACCATTTTCGGCAACAATGCTACCCAGGTAGACGAAGTTGTCTACCTTCTCCACAGGCTGCCCATTAATATTGATGGCAATAGGTGTCGGATTTCTTTTTCGCAACGGCGGGCTAAGCACCTTGGTCTTGTTGGTATTAATCTTAAGCCCAACCTTGCTTGCCTCCCTCTCGAGATCTAACGCCATTGCGGACAGATCCATGATTTTGTGGGAGAGTAGGCATATGTCGTCAGCGTAGTCAAGATGTTGTAGATAAGATGTCAAAGTCCATTGAATTCCTCTGTCGAGTCCGGATAGGGCTGCATGTAACACATCGCCGATCACAATGAGGAATAGGATCGGTGAGAGGATGCACCCCTGCCGAACTCCACTGCGAATCTCAAAGTCCCCCGACACCTTACCTTTATGCAGAACGCGACATTTCGCGCCGTCATAGGTTGCCTTAATAATAGCCACAAGCTTCTCAGGGATGCCTCTCCTGCGCAAGGCCGCCCATATAGAATCCCGGTTCACACTATCGAAAGCCTTTTCGAAATCGATGAAAAGCAAGTGAAGCGGAGAATCGTATTCAGCGCATTGCTCGATGATGATTCGTAAGGTGTTAATGTGATCGACAAAGGAGAATCCGGATCGAAAGCCAGCCTGCTCTTCATCAATTGTGCTTTCTAAGTGGGCATTTAGTCTTTCCAGGACGATTTTAGCTATTATCTTGGCAACGGCAGGAAGCACACAAATGCCTCTCCAATTATTACAGTCTGTGAGGCTACCCTTCTTTGGAAGTTTGATGATCAAACCTTCCTTCCACTCAGTGGGAAAGGTCTCTGTATTCCACGCTTTATCAACAAGTGGATGCAGCAAATCGGCAGTTACGCTTGGCGCTGCTTGATAAAGTTCGGCAGGGATGCCGTCAAGTCCGGCGGCCTTTCCTCGTTTTAGTGCAATAATTGCAGTGACTATTTCCTCTTTAGTCGGGGCAGTGGACCGTATACGCACATTTTGATGGTTAGCTAAATTATCTATATGAGGGGGAACTTCACCAGAGGTTACACGGTTCAAGACCGCGGCAAAGTGTTCTTTCCACCGCCTCATTTGATCTTCGTCCAAGATAAGTAGCTTTCCATCACTATCTTTCACCGGATGTTGGCAGGAGTTACGACCACCTGTAAACTCCTTGATGACACCGTATACGGCGTTTAAGTTGTTACTTCTAGCGGCTTCTTCTGCTGACGCTAAAAGAGAATTGGCATAAACTCTTTTATCGCGTCGCACACTACGCTGAACTTCTCGAGCTTTCTGACGGTAAAGGAATTCGATGCTGCTTCGATTGTCGTCTGATGCTGCAGCCAAACGAACTTTCAGCTCCTTTCTTTCAACAATCCGCTGCCATGAAGCGTCGGACATCCAGGGCTTATTCCGGCAATCCGGGTTTGGGCCAAGGATGGTATTTGCGCTATCAATGTACGCATTTCTTATGGCATCCCAGTTTTCGTTTATGTCACTATCTGGGTGACTAGTTATCTCAGCCGCTTTTTGCGCAAGATGGTCATTATATTGTTGTAAGACAGCTGGATTTTTTAGTCGAGCGGTGTTGAATTTGCGGGGCCTGGATCTTTCGTCGCTGGGGCGGCGCACGGCTGCAATACGCAATCGAACATTAGCGATCATAAGATAATGGTCTCTTCCCATCCCAATATCGGCACCCTTCTTGTTTCGCACGTCCAGGAGGCAACTTTTGGATCTTTTACTAATGGCAAAATGGTCGATCTGATTTTGTGTTCTGCGCCGATCAACAGAGGACCAACTGATTTTGTGGTGGTCCTTATGCTCAAACATAGTACCACCGATGAAGAGACTGTGAAAGTTGCAGAACTCTACAAATCTTTCACCGTTGTCATTACGATCACCAAGACCGTGTCTCCCCATCACATGTCTGAGCCCATAGTTATCAGCGCCAACTTTCGCATTCAAATCACCCATAACCATTATAATGTCACCTTTAGGTGTTCTGCTCTGAACGGCGTTTAGTTCTTCGTAGAAGGAGTCTTTTGCCAAGACATTGTCGGGTTCAGTAGGGGCATAACATTGTATTATTGAGATGTTCCTCATTTTGGTCCGGAACCTGGCGGTCAAGACCCTGTCAGAGACCGGTTCCCAGGATAAGAGACAGTTTCGCGCGGCTCTGGTTAAAAGGAGCCCCACACCTGACTCACGACGACTACCGGTAGCTTTACCGGAATACAACATTACAGTGCTGCCCGTTGGAGAGATGAATTCTCCGCTGTTCCACCATCTTATCTCACTAACTCCTAAGATATTTAATTTGTACCTCAGAAATTCACTCTCTAATTGAAGAAATCGTGCGTTCTGGGGACCTTCTGATCCATTGTCCAGGAGAGTACGCACATTCCAGAATCCAATCTTTGTCATTGTACGATAGCTAAAAGTCGTAACCGTTGAGTCAGTCCTTATCCGAGGCATAGTTGACGTTTCGTTAGCATATAAAGATTTCGGATAGTGCAAGTTGCTGGCATACACATCCTGTCCTTTGATTGTCGGTTTTAACGACAGGCCCTCAAAGGGAAAGGCCGTGGTATTTTTTTCACACCCCACACCACAGGGGTACCTCAACCAAATCATCGCGCCGCCATCACTGGCGGCTTGACGTTGGTTGGCAATGGTCAGTGACCACTGCTGTTCCAGGGGGCGCCCACGCGGAGGACTATGGAAGAGGAGTTTTTGCCCCCCCCCCCCCCCCCAAAGTAACGTTTAAATAATAAGTAATGTTTAAATTTTATATTTACACCCTTCGCTAACTATATTAACTTTGTCATGAAGTTTACAACGTAAAGAAGGGAGCATCTCCGTCGCCCAACTGGAAAAAGAATACAGGGTATCCCGTTTCAGATGATAAATACTTTAGTGATATTGTAGATTGAACTGTACATTTGTGGAAAATTGACACCTTGCCGAACAAACTCAAAATACCACTCTTCCAAACATTTAATCCAAGATTTGACCTCACTTTCGTGAACTACAAAAAATTTCATATAAAGAACCCTTTTTCGGCCGCCAAAATCCCCATTACTGTTACAAACATTAAAGAAATTTCAAAATTGATTTTTCATCAAAAGTTCAAATGATAATTTTACAACAGTATATTGAAGTGGCAGAACAGCATAGTTGATAAAAGTTGACCCATTGTGTTACCTTTCGAAAAGCAAATAAATTTCAAGGGTTTATGAATGTTACGTATTAAAGGAAAAATTAGTCTGAAGATGAAACAACTTTACTTCGACCTTGAATTAATAGATAGCTCATGCTACGAATGGAAAATAGGCAAAAGATGGTATGTTTTTGAAATTTGGGACAAATGTTTTGGAAAGTCCCTTGAATATATGATCCAAAGGCCACGTTGATAGAGGGTCCGGAAGTGTATTGTTTTCTTTGAATATTTCGGTTTTTGGAAACCTGCAACAAAAGCCTCGGATAGGATGGATAAACAACGAAGACCAGGCAAGCACATAACGGATTATTCTTTCGGATCCTGCAATGCACGCTCCCTGAATAAACAAACAAACAAAGTGGCAAACCATCGGACCACAAGGAGTTTTGAGTAGCATTTATAGTGAACAATCACTTCAAGCCGCATATTACTGAGTTCCAGCCCATAATTATTCGCATTAAGACTCGATTCTTCAATCTCTGACTCATCAATGTGCACGCCCCACCGAAGTTAAAGAAGACTACGTAAAAGACTAGTTCTATGCCCGCCTTGAGACTCTCTTCGACTCACTTCCAACAAGCGACGTCAAACTGTGCTCCGAGCTTGTCAGTATAAAAACGGTGCGGATGGGAGGTGCATGCTGGCAAGTGCACTTCCGAAAAGTATATGCTATCGAAGAGTCAACTAGACACAGAAATGCTAGAGATATTAACGCGCCCACGCCCCTGGAGTGATTAAGGCAATTAACACACACAACTCGCACAAACGGCTGCTGGGAAACGCGAAAGTGGGAAGTGAAAGTTGTCGCCGGGGGACCACTTGAGGCCAGATTCTCCATGAAAAATGTGACGACCACGGCCAGCGACTTATCGATTTCGCCTGTGGCAGGAATCTGATCGCAAGCTCTACGTGTTTCCCGCATCGTCGCATCCACAAGCAAACTTGGGCGTCTAGTGTAATAGATGTCTGCTCCTATCGAGGAGCAAACTGCGACTCAGATCATCATTTGGTGAAGACGACCTACAAATGTCCTCAGTGCACCAATCAAGGATCAGCCATCCCAAAATCTTCGTGGTTGATAAGCTTCAGATCGATGCTACGGCGGTGGCGTATACTACCGCCCTTAAGGAAAGACTATCACCTATGCTACACAATATCAGGAATACAGGCGTCTGGGAAGAACTTCCTGATGGTACCAGGGATGTCGCAGAGAAGGTCGTGAGAAATAAAGCCCGGCGAGCGCGAAATGACTGGTTGGCTTGGTTAACCGTTCCAGAGGGCGCCCACGAGGAGGACAATGGAAGAGGTCTTTTGCCCCCCCCCCCCATATACGAGTACTTAAAATAACAATGAACTTAAAATAATCTAGTAAAGATGTTAAACCACATGGTACTTTCATTTCTATAAATTGTCTACCAGTTTATAACACACTTTCCGTATGTTTTCCGATCAATCAGACACCGTCTGACAAACTTACTCGTTATTGTATTTTTCCTCGCTTATACCATTATATTCAGGTTTTTCTTAAAACTCTGAAAGAATCAATTTACAAATAAAGTAATTTACCTAATTTAAGGAAAATATACCTTCTCATTTTCTATTTTTAGGTACGGGTCGGTTTACTAAAACGAACTAACGCGGGTTATCGACGATCGATTATTCAAATGGAAGAAAACTTTTGCGGATTTCTGGCTGGAACATCGAAGGGTTTTCTGATAAATACTATGTGGCATACTTTAAAAAGATATAGTAATCTAGGCCATCCATGTCCTTATACGGTATAATCAATCGTTCAGAATTTCCATTATACGAGTAGATATGTTAAAACTACTTGTTGTAACAACAAAACTCTTTTTCAGGGTGTCATTAATATACGCAATTGGGTGTTATCAGATGACTTTTTCCCACCTTATTTACCTGAAGGACAATTGAAATTGGATATTCATGTGACAAATGGATTAAACCGAATATCGATAATTCGGGTAATAGTGTTTGGCGAGATAAAACCCAAAGGAGCATTGAAATTGGATTTTTAGACTTGAAGTGCTGTTCTATCATATCTAATGGAAAAAGACAAGGACCAGAATTTTATGCGTCGTCCTTATTGAACAACCTTATATAATCAAATTGTATGTAGTTTCTAGGTCAGTGGCATTAGATTGAAAAAAAAGTCGGAAATACAAGTAACCACGTAAAATTGCAAAAGGTGTTCTTCGAGATCGAAATACTCGGTAGTTATATACCTCCTTTGATAGATTGTCCCCTATTTTATCGAAAACTACCGCATTCAGTAGGAATCGAACCGGGGTCCAGTGCATAGAAGGGGAACGTGCTAACCGTTGCGCCATCCGGACTATATCGGCTCTTACTACATCCAAAACAACTGCGGATTATCGCTGAGCCTTCGTAGTAATGGACAGATTTCTCAATATTACACTTTGTTGGATACTGGCTCACAGTGGCCTTGCAGGTAACTGCAGAGCGAATGAGCTTACGCGTGAGGGAATAATCGGCACGGTAGCTGGGAATCGTGAAAATTGTAATTAAGTATGTTGCGGTCGCCAGAGCCTACACAAGATGCGGCTCAATGACAGTTCATACCAAACGACGAAGGAGATCTGGCCTAGACTCAATCCTTGCCACTCGGCTCTACTAGTGTCATTAAGTAGATTACACATCGCCAGGGTGGTGGGAGTCATCGCAGGGAACTGCCACATTGGGGAGCTCGCCTGAAGGCTGGCTCTGCCGACGTCAATAATAAAGCGAAAAACAACAAAGAAAAAAGTGGCGCTAAAAAAAATATGCTGCAATGGTTTCAAATACATGAAAATACTACTACTTTGCCTTAACCCCTAGCGGGGCATAGCGCGTCAACTACTCCTGCGCGCCATCGTACTCTGTTCTGGGCAATGGGGCGCAACTCCCCAAAAGACTTACCCAGTACCTGACACTCCTTTGCCACAGATCGACGCCATGTGATTCGAGGACCCCCTCTTGGTCGGCCTTGGTTGGAAATGGGGTTCCATTTCATGGCATGCATAGCAATGCAGTTATCACTCTTCCGCAATGTGTGACCTATCCACTGCCATTTTGCGTATCAATTCGTCGATTGGCATCTGACCCGTACGCCGACTTAGCTCTTCATTTGATATTGTTTCGGGCCAGAAAATTCTTAAAATTCGACGAAGACATGAGTTGACGAAAACTTGCAGCTTTCTGGTAACTCCTACGGAAACTTTCCATGTACTGCTCCCATACAAAAGCACTGATAGTACCAGGGAGCGAAACAGGCCCAGCTTGGTCTTGATGCTGAGATGCATGCCCTGCCAGATTTTGGACAGCATGCCGTATGCGCGTTTAGCCTGGTTGATACGACGAGCGATGTCCTGCTCCGTACCACCATTTTCGGCAACAATGCTACCCAGGTAGACGAAGTTGTCCACCTTCTCCACAGGCTGCCCATTAATATTGATGGCAATAGGTGTCAGATTTCTTTTTCGCAACGGCGGGCTAAGAACCTTGGTCTTGTTGGTATTAATCTTTAGCCCAACCTTGCTTGCCTCCCTCTCGAGATCTAACGCCATTGCGGACAGATCCATGATTTTGTGGGAGAGTAGGCATATGTCGTCAGCGTAGTCAAGATGTTGTAGATAAGATGTCAAAGTCCATTGAATTCCTCTGTCGAGTCCGGATAGGGCTGCATGCAACACATCGCCGATCACAATGAGGAATAGGATCGGTGAGAGAATGCACCCCTGCCGAACTCCACTGCGAATCTCAAAGTCCCCCGACACCTTACCTTTATGCAGAACGCGACATTTCGCGCCGTCATAGGTTGCCTTAATAATAGCCACAAGCTTCTCAGGGATGCCTCTCCTGCGCAAGGCCGCCCATATAGAATCCCGGTTCACACTATCGAAAGCCTTTTCGAAATCGATGAACAGCAAGTGAAGCGGAGAATCGTATTCAGCGCATTGCTCGATGATGATTCGCAAGGTGTATGAAAATACTTGCAAACAATGTTTTAAGCGATGCATCATACTAGTTAATATGGAAAACTGTTTGGAAAAAATGAGAAGAAGAGGAGGGGGCGCCAAAATATCCTTGCCTGTGCCTTAAGTTAGTCTTTGACCGGCCCTGCATAAGCATATTCGGGAACGTTTAGGAAAATACAATAACAACAAACACGGCATGCGCGTGAACAGTGGAGCGTCGAGAAAGCGTCGTTTTTGATGTTATTATATTTTCTTAAATGTGTGGACGAAGCTTAAATGAAAATTTTCTTATTTTAAGATTTCTGAATATGCATGAGGAATATCGGATCCGATACATCTTCGTTCCTCTACAGTTTACACATACATACGTACATATTCTTGATATTCCTTTGGGGACAGCTGAAATACACGAGTCGGCAATGCGAACATGGAGAGTTCAAAAAATGTAATAAATCCTCTTATTTTCGAGCATTCTCGACACGACCATAATATGAGGTTTCATTTTATTTATAGGTGAAATGGCAAAGTACACACTTATGATACGCTTTACGAGTACATATATTCGCTTTTTCTTTTTGACATGGATATGTCTTATAGCTGGGGGTCATCCTAAAAATCTGTCCGTCACACGAAATGTCTGTTTTTCTACTCGGGGGTCAGAAGAGGAAACAAGCCCATTGAAAATTTTTCTTTTCTGGTTGTGCGTGTCGTTTGAGTGAAGTGGTCATTGTGCGCTTGCGGGGATCCTGTGTGTACATGTTGGGATGTTGATTTGATAGCGATAAAGGTTGACGTTGTGGACGGCAAGAAATAACATAGTGTACGGGTGAACGGGCGGACTTTCAATGACCTTCAATTTCCGCCAATTCCCATTCATCATTTAATAAAATAGCCCGTATTGTACTATCTGAATCACTAGGGTCCCAGAAAAGGTAGCAAGTAGTCAGTTCGACTAACATTTGGACATGCGCAGACGCAATTTGAGAGAGTGTACATAGTTCCCGCCCCCCCGAAGATGAGCGAGAGCGGATGAAGTTCATTCGAGCCAAATCGGGTGATCCAGCGACTGCGTTTGTGCATTTGCAATGGCGGCGATTTGAGGTCTGACTGGTCCACAATGTGGGCCCCCACCACACGTGCAATAAACATATAGAACAAAATGGCGGATTTATACTAGGCGAGTTAGAATCTCTCAAGTCCCGAAATAAAGAAATATTCGTCGCAGGATGTTATATGTTATGATGTACATTCAGAGGTCTGCAGAAGATCAAATGCCCCCCTTCCGCAAAAATTCCAAAATGTTCAAAATGGCTGGAATCCAAACAAATAAAATAGCGCGCGTTGTACTACATATCTGAATCAATAGGTTCCCAGAAAAAGTAGCAAGTAGTCAGTTCGACTAACATTTGGACATGCGCAGACGCAATTTGAGAGTGTGTACATTACATAGTTCCCGCCCCCCGAAGATAGAGAGCGAGAGCCATCGCGGATGAAGTTCATTCTATCCAAATGGTTGTGCATTTGCAATGGCGGCGATTTGAGGTCTGACTGGCCCACAATGTGCCCACACATGCAATAAACGTATCATAAAATAAAATGGCGGATTCGTACTGCGCGAGTTAAAATCTCCCAAGCCCCGAAATAGAGAAATATTCGTCGCAGGATGTTATAAAATAGTTCGGGGCAGCTCATCGTGACATGATGTACATTCAGAGGTCTGCAGAAGATCAAATGCCCCCCCCCCCCCCCCCCTTCTGCAAAAATTCCAAAATTTTTCTTGTGCGTGTGTTGGAATGTTTTGTTTACTTTTGTTAGTTTCCCTTTCTGTTTACCGGACACAATCGCATAGAGTCGCACGCGTTCCTTAAGAAATTGTGTGTGCCGGACCCGGACTGTTAATTACGAGTAAAGGGGCGGAATGAGACGGATAGTGTGGGAGCGATTTTGCAATAGATACACAAACACAATACACGTCCGATTGGGAAAAGATGGTGGGAAGCGTGATTGCGATTAGCAGAAACGTACTCAGAGAAATGTCGATTGGCTGCAGTCTGCAAACTATACCGAACGGGTAGATGGAACAGGTAGATGGAACAGGTAGATGGAACAGGGTGCACGAGAGGAGGTGAATATTGCACACACGCGATGCAAACGAAAACGAAACGATCCCGCGAGAGAAAGGAGCCCAAGCGGATAAGACACAGCAAAGCAGAATTTATGACGAGTATCTACACTGCCACCAGATACATGGGTACATGGATATGTCTTATGCCTACCGAAAGCGTGGGACGTGTTTTTTCGAATGATTTCATCCAGTATAACTATACTGGGATCTTTACAAAACTTACGTCGATATCTTCAACACAACAGGTTCCACGCAGTCGGTAGTCATAGACATATCCATGTTCCGATGTATCTGCATGCAGTGTAGATACTTTTTTTACTCTGTGATGGGAGCAATCGACTTTTCTACATTTCCAAATAATATCTTGAAATGCCATCAGAGGAAAGTAGCTCACAAACTTTTTTATTAAATGAAATATTGCTGGTTTGCGCTGTCTTTGGAGGAAAAATCACCGAATTTCTTTTTTATGATGGAAATATTCTCCTTTTTAGAGTTTGTCGTATCACGCAGATATCTTATACTTAAAAGCCAAGAGTCTGTGGTCCTCTCGTTATTTAGGTAAATTTCAAATAAAAGGATTTCTTGGTTATAAGATTTTTTAAGTAGGCTTTTCGTCCTGTTTTGAGAGTTGTTACTTGTGGTATACGCAGGCAAAGATGCGAATATGATTTCGATAGAATATGAATAGATACTTGACATTGGTAGTGAACTTTATGGATTTCTAGACTTGGATCAATGAAATACGTACATGAATACTACGTACAGTGCTGGAAAAAAAGTTGCTCAAACTATTATATTCCCTTTTTCGTACAATTCTTCGAAGTAGTTAGAGTGATTTTGTTTTATTGGCTCAGGTTACAACAAATTATGTGTATCCTATCTAGAAATAGTGAAAAGTTTTGAAAGAAGTTCGCTCATTTGGTGATAATATCGAAATAAACAGAAAAATATGAAAAAAAAACTAGCGCGAAAATAAAAGCAATATTTTGGATCTGGCGCGAGACAATCTAACTATTTGCGAAAGAAGTGAAAAACTGGATGCTCTTCAGGTAGGGGGTCCTTAAATCACATTGCGTCGATCTGTGGCAAAAGAGTGTGAGTCGCTGGGTATGACGTTTGGGGAGTTGCACCAGAACAGAATAGGATGACGCGCAGGAGTGATTAACGCGCTATGCTCCACTAGGTGTTAAGGCAAGTAGTGTAAGATAATGGTCTCTTTCCATCCCAATATCGGCACCCCTTTCTAATTTCGCATGTCCAGGAATCTTTTACTACTGACAAAGTGGTCGATTTAATTTTATGTTGCGCCGGTCAACAGAGGACGAACTGATTTTGTGGTTGTCTTTATGCTCAAATATAGTACCACCGATAAAGAAACTGCGAAAATTGCAGAACTCCACAAATCTTTCACAGTTGTCCTTATGATCCATAAGACCGTGTCTCCCCATCACATGTCTGAGCCCATATTTATGGGGGCCAACTTTTGCATTCAAATCCCCCATACTTCGAATCTGAAAAAAAAAGGCTATTGAACCGATCAGCCGAGAATTAATGGTTGTCATAGAAATTTTTTTTACCGGGCGACGGCCATCGACTACAGCACTGCATGATGCTTAACATGCCGTCGCCCTTATCAGTCACTAGTGTGACAACACGTATTACAAATTGTTAAAAATAATTTCCCAAAAATCGTGATTCGCTAGTTTCGACCGCTGGAGCGCTCGGCAAACAACTTTTTTGTAAGTTGTTGTAAATTGAACTGAATTCCATACCTACAAGCTGCACATTGCAATTTCCATTCTGGTAGGAACTCGCACCCATATCGTGTTCGTCAGCTTACATAATGCAAAACAACATCTGTCTTGGGTCATTCCCGGTCACGCCTCTGCCACTGGTGCGATACGCGAAGTAGAGACGTTTGATGAGACGCGCTTCGCACCAGCGGTCGAAACCGGTAAATCACGATTTTTGGGCCCCCTTTGGGGGAAAATCATTTTTAAAAGCTTCTTAACTGGTTGTCAGTTGTGTGTGAATGTTTTTTTTTTTTTTTCAAAAGGCGACTACATTTTCGGAGTCCCCGAAGGAAGACGTGCCAATTCTGTGAGGGATTGAATATTTATTTAAATATGTTCAGACGGTTCATGTATTTGATCCGGCAATAGAATTGGAAATGAGGTTACCTTCCGGGGTTTAATTGTAGTTGAATTTTGGGGATCGTATTTATAGTTAGCCTTTAGTTAAGTTATCTATAATAGTCCTATGCCAAATTAAGTCCGCCTATTCACACTTTGACCTTCAAAGGCTTTGTGCTCTAAATATCTCCATGAAGCCAATTTCGAGGTTATATCTGCAACTGTGACGAATCGCTCATGGCGTATTCCAATGAAGTTCTGTTCATGACACAACAAAATGAATAGCTATACCCAATTTATTTCATAGCTTGAACAATATGACATGAATATCTGAAGATATCCTCCACTGGAACTTTTTTCTTAAGAATCCTCTTGCCTTCTCCTCTACTTAAACCTTCATTTATTGGCATCTCATCCAATTTTATGTCATTCAGTCAATTTCATCAGACCGCAAATTCGATGACTCTTCCACTTTCTTTCTCAAAAGTTGAATAGGAAAAAATCATTCTTTATTGTCCATATGTATTCTACGAAAACGAACATACGAAGAATACCATCGAAAGAATTGCCTTTTTCAATTCCTTTCACTTATACTTCTCGACTAAACTTTGAGTGTGAGACACATGAATGCCAACATCCTAATTTTATCCCTTATCCCAGATACTTTTGATATACATGGTTATTATGGTTATTATCGTCGACTATTCGGGGGAGAATAATATGGCGGATAACAAAATAAGGTCGTGAAAGGCTCTAGGG
This sequence comes from Chloromyia formosa, assembly GCA_964017055.1. Lineage (NCBI taxonomy): Eukaryota > Metazoa > Arthropoda > Insecta > Diptera > Stratiomyidae > Chloromyia > Chloromyia formosa. The sequence continues at coordinate 141,436,619 of OZ024813.1, forward strand.
AACCGATAAGGTTGTACATGACTTTGTGCCAAATGTTTCGTCGTCTTACGGAAAAATTTATTGCCTGTGGTGAAATTCCTGAAGAGCCGATACGCAGAGTTTTCCTTATGCGGTATTTCAAATATTTCCTTTTAGCGGAGTGTAGGGATGGAGATATTTTGTTTTCTCGTATTTTACAGTCATGGGGATTTTAGCAAAAACAAAAACAGTATCGGCGTATTCTATTTAAGTTCATACTTGTATTTGCCAATTAAAAAATTAATTAACAATGTTGTTTTCAGGAAGTGCAATAGTTTTTGGAAAGGCGACCTTACGTGAATTACTAATAGACAATGGTAAATGGACTCCTTAGTATAGAAAGGTTTTCAAATCACACTTTTTATGCGAACTTTCAATTTCTTTTTTACGAATCCAGTTGTGGTTGCGCTTCAACTATGGTCTAGGGTCAAGCCAAACATACACGCTTGAGTTGGAGTGGATGGTCCATAAGAGGGACCTAAGCCTTATATACATATAGGCAAAGGAGTAGCGAAGACTTTAACGTATGTCGTGGAGGCTTTTTTTAGAGGGAGAGCAGACTTAGCCAAATTCTGGCCTCTAATCGTTCAGTACCTTGCTTTCAAATGAAACTGTACTTCCTCTCAAAACTAGTAACCTCTTCAAAGTGAAGCTCTCTTAGCACTCATAAAATTCTAGTAAGGTCCTTCGACACTCTCATAACGTTGCTCCTGTAATAACACTTAAATTTGCTCTTTTTACACTTTTATTATGAGAGCATTACTCTTTAGAGACTCATCGAATTCCTTATATTAGAGTTCAACTCTAGAAAAGATATACTCAACTAAAAGTGTTGTTACCAGTTAAGTTTTATGACTTGATGGTGTCTGTGACAGAGTCAACACAACACTCATTCTTGGAACATCGTTACCTACAATTTAACCTTGATCAAGGACCTTCGTTCAATTCATGCATCTCGAGTTGACGACGAACAAGCAGAGATCGTGAGACTCGTTTGGAATTGCTACCGTTTTTACCAGATCAACCCTCCAACCAACATTAACTAGATATCATAGTTAATATGCTAATCAGTTTAATACTATTACTTTGCCTTAAACTCTAGTGGGGCTTAGTGCTATCCCATCACAGGCTGTGGGATACTTCCTCCAACGCTGCCCAATGCTCTATTAGGCTCCCTACAACACAATCTAGCCCGGTGAATACAAACCCTACAACGTTAGCTGGCTCAGGTGGCCTCAACTCAACAACCACACCGACAACAACAACAACTCCCGCCGGTCGGCACAGTCTAACCCCGGCACAACCAACACCAAATTTTGATATGCTCTCACTGGTGCAGCTCATCTGCAACGGATTGCAGCACATTCTTGATGAACTGACAGCGTTCATCATGATTGGAGCCATCTAAGAGACTAAACTCCATCCTAATTTGTCTCTGACTTTTCATGGAAACTACACCATCTTGCGCAAAGACAGACCGATCGGCTCAGGAGAAGGACTCGCCTTCTTGATCCACCTGGAGGTACCATACCGAGAACTGACTTTACTTGATGACAACGACAGCGTCCTCGAGTGCCAGGCAATAGTAGTTCAGTCGGGGAATGTCGTTTCGTCAGCATATAGAAGATTTTGGATGGTGCAAGCATACACATCCTGTCCTTTGTTTGTCAGTTTCTATGACAGGCCGGTAAAGCGAAAGGCCGTGGTATTATTCTTACGCCCCACACCACAGGGGGAAGGTTTACCTCAACCAAATCATAGCACCGCTATTACTTGTGACTAGACTTTGTTAGCAATGATCAACGACCACTGCCGTTCCAGGGGACGCCGACGAGGAGGACTATGGAAGAGGATGTTTACTCTCCAATTCAGGACAATAGGAAGGACATGATGGTAATAAAGATTTAAAAGTAATTTCGAATGCACATTTCTTCTATGATGTCCACTCAAAGATTTGCTTCTTCGGGGACAAAATGTTTTACTCTCATCAACATGTGAATACATTAAAAGTAAATCCATCACTTTTAATTGGATGGGGTAGGCCCAAAGTACTGACTAGCATCGCCCCATTTTATGCTATTCAAAGTTGCACTTTAACGCGCGGTAGTCTTTTACTTGCTTTTTTTCATTTGACTCGAAAATTCACTTACTTGACCTGGAACTGCTATGCAGGGTGTCCTGCGCTGGGTGGGCAATACTGATAGGAGTTACTCGACAGTTTGTTTCAGGAAAAATGGTACCCATACAATTGGAATATCTTTAACCTTTACCGAGATATAACTATTTTTGTGATTGTCATCAAAAACAGTGACATGTCAAAGTATTAGTTTCGTTTGTGTGTTTATTTGACTATTCTAGCTCACGTGGTTTTGCAGTTATTGCGTTCCTAGTAATGCGAGATCGACGTAGTAGTAATCGATTTGTTCTACATCGAGATCACGTCTCATCCCTTTAAATATGAAACATTTGCAAATTTTTAAATCCAAGTCCCTAATCTTTACATGCCGTTCAAAAGCTAACATAATGGGGCAACTTTGGTCAATTTTGCAGAACTGTCAGTTGAAAGTATCGTTACAAGTTTGGATAGTTGTATCTTTGAAGTAATAGTGAATTTCGCAATCGGGAAAAAGCCGTTTTATATTAAATTTTCTTTAGTTTTAAGAAGTGATGTCAAATTCCAGATTTGAAGTGGCAAATTTTAATATTGTTTGGCAGGTCACGGTTTTTGATGACAATCAAGAAAACGGTTAAAGATATGCCAATTCTATTGGTAGCATTTTCCCTCAAACAAACTGTTAATTAACCCCTATTAGTATTACCCACCCAGCGCAGGACACCTTGTATATCGGATTATATACATATTAGAAAAAACTAACAGATTTGTCAAACCCTCCGATCATCAAATTGAATGCAAAATCTTTTGGACTTCATCCTTAATGTAACATCAATGGTCTCTAGTCGTTTAATAGGGATGTGATTTATTTGATTTTTTATCAACTTATCTTCAGTACAATCCGGAATTTTTCATAACTCTCTATAGCCTGTCTTCGAAATTTAACTAATTTACTTCAATGTAACTTTAAGTAAAAACAAAATATCACATACAGATATAATGGACTACTAGTTTTTTTCGCTGTTTCCATTTACCAGTAGATTAGCACAATTTATGTTGAATCACGAAAGCCCTCTTTTTCGCCGTTACACCATCGCCCAAAAATTGTTTACGAGTATTGGTCATATTTCAATGCCCCAAACACTCAACTTTAAGGACTTTTTCAAAGCGAAATGATGGTCGACTGGCATTCCGACCAGCTCAACAATGACATGCAAAATTGCTTACCCTCTTGAATATTCGTTGAGTATGCCGAAATACCAAATGAAATATGTTTCGCACAAGGCAACAAAACACCAGCACAAGTGTAATGCTCATACATTTCAACAAAAATAAAAAGGAGTGCAAATTTCCAGGCCAAATCGCTTGATTGGTATGTGCTATGCTAGTGGTATTTGCAGGATATGGTAAAAATTTATGACTGAATAAAATGCGATTGGACAGTGCAAATGTGAAATCATCGATTTTTTTCATTTATTTTTAACTAATGGAGTGAAATTCATGAATTTGTTCAAATCGAAAGAATTGTTTCAATAGCAATGTGTGGAAGATTTCACTTGATAGAGTGGCAAAATTTTTATCGCCTTTTATTCAAATTGCGTAATAAAGGAGCTTTGAGCGGCGGTTTATTTATTTATTTATTTTTTTCACTGGAAAAAAACATAAATTCAAATATTTCTAGACAATTGAATAATTTGTCTATTTGCTTGGCTACATCTGTTCAACTGTGCAGAGTTTTTATTTTCACTTTCAGAGTCCTATGCTTTTTGTCTTTAAACTTCTCACAATAAGATAGTTTTGCGATGATATTAAAAACGTGAATACAATAAATGAGTCAAATTCATTCGGAAGAAAAAGGGTTCAATGGATCACGAACCAAAATACTGGAGAGTCATTTTGAAATAGAATATTATGTTTTAATATCCTAAAGTTAGAGCAAGTTCGAGTTATCATCAGCACACTGTAATAATAATGTTTTTCATTTTAGATGCATTTCGTTGCACTTCATAACTTCCGCATGGTATAACCAAAGAGTAGGGATACACAATTGTGCAAGATCAGGGTCGTGCGAAGGGAGGGGCGAAGGGGCGACCGCCCCGGGTGCCATCAGCAAGGGGCATCGAGAGCGATAGCACAAAAATGAAAATTCAATAATAATACTAAAGAAAATAAATAATTTAAAATATTTTAAATGAATTGACTATTCAAGCAACAGACTTTGCGCGAAAATATACCCCTCCGTTATGAAAGATTATCTTGTTGATCACTCCTTTTGGGCAATATGAGAGACATTTGGTTAACAACAGTTATGTTTCATTGCCCTTTCCTTCGGGCGTTGAATGGGGCTTGGCACGTTCAAAATTGGGCCACTTGAATAGGACCACTAGTAAATTTCTGCTTTCTAACACAAAAAAAGTATACAAATAGCATACAATATTTTCGTTACATCGAAAACCCCTTTATGGAAAGCGGCGTCAAAAATTTCATTCAACTTGGATACTTATACGGATTAAACATAATTTGGTGAAAGTTCACCCAGAGCACCTTGAACAGCCTCAATTAGCTGTTTTTCGTCCTCGAACTAAATGCTACCTTTATCCTTTTCTCGGCAAAATCTTCCTTAAACATTTTGCTGAATATCTAAGTCTGGGGCACAGAGATCGTGTCATATAATCCACATTTTAAGCTCGGATTCACTTTTTATCAGTTGGACTGTATAAATGGGAGCATGACCCTAAATGGCACCTCACACATGCAACATTTTGTTCAACATATTGAACAAAAATTTGAAGACTAAATTATTGTTCAATAGAAAGGGTATTAAAAATATTTAATGTTTGGCAAAAATGTTTAAGTAGCTTTGAAAATTATTGCAAACCATTCAATATTTTGCCACTGAAACTTTTGACTGGGGCTGGATTTCAGGGAGTTCATACCACATTGTATCGAAGTGAGTATGAAATCGGTTGTGCATGTTTTTTGAGGTTGTTGGTGCTAGCATTTGAACAAAATATTGAACATAATTTGCTACCGTGGTGGTGTTCAAATTTTCGTACAATAATTTGATATTCAAATTTTTTTCAATATATCGAAGAAAACATTTGTAATGTGAGGTGCTTCCAAGTGGACCAAAAATAGTGTGGAGTTGTGGAAAAAGTATCCTAAATTACGATTTTGTTATCATTTTGTAAGCAATATCTAGGACGAAGTCACCCAAAGGCTACGAGGAACACCGAGAGCACATTGGGCAAACTCAGTGGACGCTGACGCGGAGCAACTGCTGGGCTTCCAAAATTGGAAGATGCGGTCACTTGACCAAGATAATCGGAGAACAATAATCCGCACGGTCAAAACCTGTAGGCGCCACAATGATGATCAGTTTCTTCGGATGAAAAGGAAGTTAACATAAATAGTCCGGACGGACTGAGCTGCTCTATCAGGTATTTGCTAAGGGATTTGCGTTTTTTATAAGTCCTTACAAAAGAGAAAGTAGTATCAGTTCCAGTGTCGCCTTATGTACCTTTCCGACACATATATCCTATCCGTTGACTCGCCTTTTACTTCTACGATCAGCCAAGCCAACTGCTCATCAAGCCATTTTATTCTTTTTTTTAGAACCGCTTCAAAACTTAATCTGACGTTATGAACGATCTACTTCAAGCAAGGGGTTAGCAAATGTGAAATTTGACGAGAAAAAATGCTTGTGAAAGCTGGCTTACGTAATGAAACCAGTCCTTACGCCCGACTTTCCGTTAAGACTCAGCAGTATGTTACTTGGACTTAGAAGATGTGAAACGCTGCCATCTTCTCGGAAAAGTCAAAATTTAAACTACACGTTATGGGAGCTTCGGGAGAGGATCAACGACGAATGCCTTCGAAGACTCCCTCTGAAATCTAAAGAAGTTATATTGTAAGAATGTTTTCCCGTCATGAAAGTGGTCTTTTTAAAAGATGACAGAGTTAATCATATTTCGAACTAAAATTGCAAACTTTTGAGCCCATTGCATACTTTTTGCCTGACTCTTAACGGAAAAACTGGCGTATGGACTGGTTTCAATGCAAGTAAGCCAGCTTTCACAAACCTTTTTCTCGTCTAACTTGATGAGATTTGCTTCCCCGTTATCCGAACTAGATCGTCCCTAATGTCATAAAATTTTGAAGTTGTTCCGGCGGCTTTGTGAAAGTAAAACGCGATGTACCACTGGAGTAATTTTCCCAAATCGTTAAGATCCTTGATCCCGGTCGGCCGTGCCTATTTCCCTTATCCTTTTGAAGTCCCATGCCACCATAAGCTGACGAATATCCAGTCTTTCGCCTAATTCGCAAATAATTATATTTACTCTGGCCCAAACCAAAATATTGGTATTGTTGCAACCTCTGACTTATTACGGTATTATCAACAATTGAATGAATTTCTTATGAATAGCTTTCACTATTTATAGGCAGAATCCACATAATTTTTTACTGCCTGCGCCAATAAAAACCTTGGCACTCCGACGACTTCCATGAATTTTGCGCAAAAGGGAATAAAATGGTTTGAGCCCCTTTCTTTCCTCATCACTTGGAGGCGCCATATTAAATTTTTCGCCCCGTGCTTGCCATCCGTTGCACCAATACAATTGGGAAACTGCCACCTTTCTCAAAATTAATTTCCAATATCATTCCACTTCATCCGAAATTGGCATCACTTCGTTCAAAAGTACTTCAATTCTTGCTCTGCTTGTATGATGAATAATGGAACCAACTGTACTTCTTCCCAACCTATAGATGAAGGATATGGTATTGAAGGAATCTCCTGTAGCATGAAACCGGAAATAAATAATAACTGTTAATTTTTGTGTTATAGGTCAAGAGGACGAATGCAGGAAAAATGAAATGGTATTCGAGACAGTCTTCGCAGAGCTCGACAAAAAGAAATACTAAATCTGGACAGGCAGCAAAATCAAACAACAAATACAAATATGAGGCTGTCCTTAAGTTTTTAATTTCAATTTCAGGTACATCATTTTCGTCTTCTTGATCTTGAACGTTGCTTAAAGCTCTTCGCTCGGCAATATGAGGATTTAAAAAAAAATCCCATAACCCTTAGGGGAGCTCCTAGTTGACGTTTCTTTAGCATAGAACTGGTTTCGCTCGATGCAACTTACTAATATGAACTTCCTGTCAATTTAGGAAATTGCTGTGGCTTATGGTTACCCCTCACACCACAATGGGAAGTTCACACAAACATTCATGACGACGACGGGACTCGAACCCGCAAGAAACCAGTATGATGACACATCAGACAAACACCTCAACGCAGTTAGCTAGCGGCGGATGGTTAATTCGCCGTTAGAGTCTTCCAGGTCTCAATGTAAAAGGTCCATGAAGCATTCGAAAATGGCTATAGGCTTATTTCCCTTTTAATAAAAATTTTAAATCCTTCGACTGTAAAATACACCTTAATTCATCCAAACTAAATCGCTATTGTCTCATTAACATTTTTCTGTAATTTATTATGTTTTTTTTTAAATACTCGTACATCATCATCATAATGGGTAAATTAGGTCATCATTTCCTCTCGCATTATGAATATTGCCTTCGCAGTCGGTTGGTAAAAATTACTTTGCGGAAAATCATCTGATTTAATTGTGGCCCGGTTAAATCGTGTTACACTCGTACCTCACCGGTCTGATATTCAAAACAGTTTAACAGAAATCCTTATCATAAACACACTCGTTATATTTTAATTAAAAAACAAAAGCAATTTCGCCAACTCCATAACGCATTTATGAATAAAAGGCAGTCAAATGACTGCCACGTACTTGTATGAAAGGCGTTCGCGAATTTCCATTTATAATTATAATTTTTCCTCCACTTTAATGGAATTCAGTTCAGTTCACATTATATATCAAACTGTCGTAATTACGAATGGAAACAACGATGAATTTGCGTAATTAATTTCATCTAAACGCGTAAGGATTCATTCAGAGATATTAACTTTTAAAACATGCTGGGATGTAATGGAGGAGTACACATGTAGTGAATGTGTAATTAAGTTTAATGGAAGATTTATTGAAATAATTAATATTTGTTAGTGTTTTCACTATTTTGATGAGGGCCACACAGAAAAATAATGGAGACCAGTTCATAGTTATTTATCTCTCATACGAAATATCGAAGTGAAATTAGAGCCCTTCCATACTCAATACTCAATTGCCCTAACCCCTTGTGAGGCATAGCGCGCCAACTGTTCCATTAGGTCCAGTTGACGTTGACGCATAAAGTGGTTTCGGAGAATGCAGTTGCCAGCATACACCTCCTGCACATCCATGGCCACGAACGTCGTCTTGGACGGGACTCGAACCCGAAACGCCGGTAGTCAAACATGAAATTAGAGCCTTTCCAGTGACAGTAATGAAACTTTGTAATAAACTTTTAAGCTCAACACACATGGTGAACTAAATGTTTTTTGTCTCTTTGTACCTTTTCACCCACTTCTGAACGAACTTCTTTGACTTTTTTAATAACTTTAGCTGCCTGTCGCGGAATATGATAATTTCGGTCCTTTTGCATGGTTGCACAAAAAGACTGCCTCAAAGCGCTTCGCGCACGTGGAACTCATTTCGATAATCGAATACTCACTTCGACGTTTCGGGTAACACTGAGGTATGTAAGCCAATAACTGCGTCGTAGCCGACCGATGGTACGATCCTGCAAAGAAATAATAAATTTAAATATTTTCAATTTACTATTAAAAACCCCGCTTTACTGTGGAACTGACGGCATGTCTTTTGCAGGAGATTTCCAGATAACGACAAGGCGCTTGGTGAACTACCGGAGAAACGTATAACTCACCCGCACAATAGACGGACATACATATAAAATGTGATATGTGGTATCAACGTCCTCCAAGCAAAAACGACACGCGCGCCGTCTCGTTAGACAACCCCATCTTGTTAAGATAAAATTTCAGCCAGTGGTGGCCTAATAGGGCGGTTCTACTCATGCGGGTGGTATCTACATAGTTGAAGGGCCTAATCAACTCCTTTGGTTGCCGCAGTCCTGGAATTTTTTCTTAATATTGCTATTATATTCTTTTAGACCAATCCGTTATGATTGCCCTAGGTGAAGCTAATCCCAAACCATAATAGGGTTCCGGTCCGAGAAAATTTAATGATAAGCCTTGCCTTGCAAAATCATCTGCAGCTTCAATTCCCTCAATGCTACGGTGACCTGGAACACAATGCAGAAAAAGTTGGTTGAAAGTCGCCAGACATTGGAAAAGTTTATGACACTTTTCACCAGTTTTGAAGAGATCCTATGTGAAGAGAGAGCCTTAGTGATCGCCTAGCTATCTGTACTGAGTTTGTTTTCCAGAATAACCCAGACACACTACGCCAAGTACCCACAGCGACCCTTGCCTTGACCCCTCCATGGGCATGAGCGCGTCAACATATCTAGCATTTATATGCCTTGTTGAAGTTTCGATAGCGTATTTACTTTTCGGAAGTCAAGTTGCTAGCATGCACCTCCTATCCGCGCCGTCTTTATACTGGCAAGCTCGGAGCACTGTTAGAGTTCTATTAGTACCCACAGGCAGCTTTTGATCGCACCGAGATGTGAACTCCGAGCTCTAGATTAGTATCGTAGAGCGGTGACCGAACGACCACGGCCACCGACCGCCATTTCCAGAATATTCTCATTATTCTATTGTGGTTGGTATTTGCGTTAGTCAGCCACACATCCTATCGTCCAGTTTCTTTTTAAAATAAAAAGAAATAACTGGCGCAACAGTCCAATTTGAACCATGGCCTCGAGATGAGTTAGCGTCATCTGATTTTCTAGTGACGGTCTTGTGCAGAGATGTGTGATAGTTACACTCAAAATTGGACGGTGGAATATAACGGTCGGCCGACTTTTCAGGGGAGCTAGGCCGTGGGCGCCACGTACTTGAGTAACGACCGTTTCGGCAAGGGAAGGACGCCAAGTACGAATGCGTCCTCTCACGCGCGATTTCCACCGTGTAACAACTTACTTACCACCCCAGAAGGCACTTCACACAAGGGCAATCCTGACATAAAACAACTCTCGCTCAAGTTCACTATACTATTATTTTAACTTTCGCACTTACAAACTATTCCTTAAACACTAACCTACAGAAACAATTAATTAATAAAATAAAAGATACTCAAAGACTTACTGTGGTGGCGGCTTCCTACGCTACTTATCTTAAATATTCTCCTATGAAACTCTGCTATCTATCCAGAATGCCCCGAGACGAAGTGGCAGGTTCGTGTCTTCGACAGTTCTTAATCGGGAACATAATGGTTTTAGCCTTTTTCGGAGAATTCTCTCTATTAAATTAGGGAGAATTTTCACAAAACTCACGAAATTTCCGCTTTAGGACAGACGAATCCCCCCGGATGGGTTCTAGGTTGTTACCAACTAAAGCGGGAATAGACTACCTACCGCGAAAATGCCGGAAATTAAGGAATTAAAAAAATTCTCCCTAATTTAATAGAGAGAATTCTCTTAAAAAGGCTAAAACCATTATGTTCCCTTAATCGTTGTGGTAAGTCTCCTTCTCGAACTTCTTCTGTTGTGGTAAGTCTCCTTCTCGAACTTCTTCTTCTCTTCTTCTTCTTGTCTTCAAGTCAAAGTTCCTTCAAGTCCACGTTCTTCAGGTGCAGGTTCAACAAGACAAAAGAGGCAAATATTAATAATTCAAAATTCCGATTGGTGAAAATTACGGTGAGTTACCTTCAGGTGCAAGTTCAACAAGACAAAAGAGGACTCACCATTAATTTTCACTCGTATTTATACTAATTTATCTAGCGGCTTATTCCCCGGCAGTTAGTTATTCCAGTGGTGGAATTCTAGGAATTATTTCCTTCCAATGCCGGTAATGCAGTTAGTCACTGTCAAGCGTGACCTGTAAACATTCCGGAGAGGCAACAAACCGCCCGCGAATTCCTTTGATCGTTTATCGCTAATTTTCCTCGTTTACATTGCAAAGATTGAGGTTTCTTGTGTTCATGTACCAGCGGGAGTCGTAAATAAATCACCATCGTTCAGGTCTTGTGGCGCAATCGACGAATTTCGCGTGTAAATCAAATAAGAAATTGATCGAGGATCGCGTTTTCACAATTCGGGCAGGTGCCGAAGAGGAAGCCGATCAAATGTAACTCATCCTTCGGCCGTTGTCGTTGACATTTGAATGTTGTGTTATTGTGGTTGCGGATTCATCATCTGTGTTTTGTTTGTTGGTCGTCGATATAAATATGATGGTAAGTATTTCGTTGTGTTATGATTCCAGTGTAGGTTGTTCGATATCGCTATCCGGCGGAGGCGTGTTGTGTATCCCATTCGATGCGTCCCTCGGATCGTGATATTATAGCAACCATCTCCTTCAGTTCGAATCATCACCAGGTATAATTGCTTTTATATACTACTAACTATCGCCTACCTTACTGCGCCACCTCCTATTCCCTAATCCGCCACCTATAATAACATCAAAATAATACAAAAAATAGTGTCCTCTGGGGCTTCCATTTTAACCCGTAATATGATCAGCAACACGCTCAACCGAGTTATTTACCCCATAAATGGGTACTCATTTAACAGCTGAGTGGGCTCATAGTCCGACACGTAAATCCCATTTTTTATCGAAAACAACCGGATTCAGTAGGAATCGAACCGGGGCCCAGTGCGTAGCAGGCGAACGTGCTAACCGTTGCACCATCCGAACTACTACTAGTTTCTTCTTGCATGTTTGTATTGGCATCGGCAGCTGTCTTTCGGCCTTCGCTAGCCCCTAGGCCATCCGCGATTTCGTTACCTAGGACTCCGCTGTGTCCCAGAATCCCCCGGAGCTGCACTGTTCTAGCGGTCCCCAACATTGGGAGGGTTGTTAGACAGTTATACACTGTCTTGGACATGATGGTAAAAGACTGTAGCGCCCTAAGCGCAGCCTGATTGTCCGAATGTGTGACGATTCTACCCCTAATTCCGTGATTATATAATCGCTTCGGCTGACTTCTGAATTCCAAGCACCTCCGCTTGGAATATGCTGCACTCATCTAGCAGTCAGAAGGATAGATTGTGTGGAAGTTCTGGCGAATAGACTACTGCATCAACTGAGACGTCTGTAAAGAGGTTGTTTTCCTTTAGTGACGACAAGTTTTCAACTTGTCCATTTTTTTAATACAATATTTGCCTAATTACGCATCATTTAAAATTGCTGTACATCTAATACCAGTAGAATTCAGGTTCTTTTTAAGCCAATGGTTTAAGGATTAGCGCTAATTTTCCATATTAAGATACTGCTACAAAGCTCACTTTACAATGTAATCCTGTAGCAATGATGCTCAGATGCTATATTCCCACCGTATAACCAAACGTCTCAATTCTTATCCAAATCCATGGTCATCCGAGTGTCGCTAAAACAAATCCCAACTGAAATCCACAAATTAAATTAGCTCACTTCTTGAAATTCCCAAATTCTCATTTGATCCATTTATTTCGTTCCCATACCGTTAATGACTGCTGAAACAACATAACGGTGCGAGTGATTAATGAATGTAATTGACATTGTAATAGTCTATGACTGAAACTCAAGTATTTAGCCCAAGGCTGTTATCTTAGCCAAAATGTGAACATTGCAGGTTGATTTATTACATATGCGAAGTGAATAGCGAAAATAAGGAACATGAGTGCGGTATTAGCATCCACGCCATCATACATATGTGTGTGTTCTTGTAGTACGTGTACAATCAGCATATGTTTTCATTATCCTCATCATGCTACTGTGTTCCACAAATTTTCATTTAAGCTCTATAAAAGCCGTCATGCTGTATCCTCCTCTAAGGCTCTCTACCCCCGTTTGCAGGCCAAAGAGCCTTGGAGCATTATATTAGTCCTGTGCAAAACTACGGCGCCACATTTATTTGTGTGACGAATGTCGACAAATACTTTTACGTCGAGACAACAAGGAGAGAGTTTTCGGGAGGGAATACCACTGGGATTGGTTCCAGTTGGGACTGAGGCAACGACCACGATATTCTGGAGTAAACCTCATTTTCCCAGGTTCTGGTGGTGTTTTATCGTCTAGAAACGTCATGTCACCAACATTAAAAGTAAGTTGCTTCTGTATGTATGGTCGGAGTAAATAGAGTTAATATGGAAAGTAGGTGATGACAGTATAGTGACAGAGATTTATTAGACAATTTCGAAATAAGGAATTGCGAATTTAATTCAGGCGGTAAATCATGTGTTGACATTAATGTAACAGTAGAGCGTCAGCGGTATCTTGGTATTTGCTAGACATTGGATCCACTTGATTCTGTCCAATTACTGTTCTTCGTTATACGAGTATTATGCATATGCTTAATTTTTAATCAGTGCTTTTCTATATACATACATACAATGATAAATTTTGAAGGCGTTGGATGAGGTGTTTGTTTCATTATCGATTTTCAAAAGCAAGAGCCATAAAATTCAAAATCAATCAAGAAATTATCTGCATAAACTATAAGTTAATTTCTCTCTCGTAACAAATTCAAAACAATTCGTTTGATTCAGTCAACTTAACCAATTTTTCTCGAAATACGAATAATTCCCCTTAGGCTTAACTTTTGATGGATTAATCTGTAGTGGCCGGAGAGCCTAAAATAAGGTTGCTTGAAGAAAAAAAAATAAAACATCAAGCAAATTGGATCCAAAAAGATAGAAAATTTCGCAAAAAAAATAGCTAAAACAAATTAAGAGGAGTGAAATTATAGGAATAAAATTTATGATATAAAAATAGAGCTAGACAAAAAACTAGAAATCGGTATTTGAGTAAATTTTTGATGTAAAATACGTTTAATACCCGAGGTGATCGAGGGAAAAAATTCAAGAAGTTTCGAAACTTGGCGTGATTTGTTGGTTCGTACCATGGCCCATGGGTATATTAAACTAAAAGTCCCCGCCTGAAGGGTGCCAGTTCGCGCAGCGGAACGGTGTTAAAGGGAAGTTTTTGAATATTTTGCTTTCATCTCCCTAACTAAATAATATTTATTTATTTTTATTTATTTTATTTATGTTCCTAACTATTCATTTTAGAAAAAAAACATGTTACGGTAATACGGCATACCGCGGCCCGGAGCAAATATGCAAGAGTAGAATTATTTAGTAATTGATATTTCAAGATGTAATTGGGCGGCATAGGTTGATGCGGCACAGGCGGGGTACTTACCTAGATAGCAATAGGTTCCTTCACCCGCGATTGCAGAGCTCAAGACTGGAGATGACGAAGCGTCCAGTGTCACCAGACGAACTCCTAAAAGGGAAGAGAAAATAAGGCACACAAAGTATCGCGTCCTGCCAAAAACAACAATTTATTTATCTAATGGAGTCTCCTCGGTTGATATCTTGACGTGGTACGGGAAGTTTTGGTTCGGCAACACGTCCGCCATTCTTGTGCGGTCGGCCTTTTTTGGCGCATTGTCCACCATGTTAGCGAGCGCATATGAAATACAGCCAATGAATAGCTTGCAGAGATGTCCGAACTCGCGAATCTCATCATCGTTGTCCTGGTAATCGGAGAAAAATGCGAAACGGAACAAAGTAATCACAAAAATAACCGATTTCTAGTCCACAAATTCAATTTTACAGGGGATACAAAAAAATGATTAATTGCAAAAGGACAAGTCTTTTTGCTGATATTTTCATTAATAATGAATTTTATTCCTATCTAAATTAAGAACATTTCAGTTGTTTATAAAATTTTGAAAGCAAAGTTGATTAAAAATGGCATTATAAATTCAAAATAGGACAGAACGTTGTAAGTGACAACGTTTCTGCAAGTCATAACGTTGTATGTGCCAACGTACTGTCAACTAATAGTTTTCAACAATTCTTAATATTTTTATCTTATTTAACTAAATTTTCGTAGAATGCTCTGTCTTCGTCCGATAAAAAAGGTAGCATCGCCAAAATATCCTTTTTTTTTTCCTCACTCAAGGGTTTTGGTGTGTCACTCATGTTTACATCCAAGTTAATGAAATTTGCAGCCGAAACACCGGGCTTGAGTACTTGAGTTTCCAGTAATTCGCTTGCCTCAGAAAAAGCTCTTTTTCTTTTGACCACTCCAGAGTTATTAGTTGACACTATAATCATGATAGCTGACGATATCCTTAACTTCTTCGTCTTGATGAATGTTTTTGCAACGTCCATTCAATTGAAAAAAGTTGTGGTCTTTCTTACAACAAATGGATTATTTTGCCTTGCGTTTGCAATGAGATTAACCACATGCATTGGCAGCATGAGCCTCTGACGTTTTTTTGCTTTCTCAATAATTGCAAAATCCCGATCGTACGAAAGGAAAATGTGACCTTTTACTGGGAATTTATGAGTTACCTCTAAAAGTACCCCTTTGCTACTAATGTCAAAATCATAGTTCGATTTATAAGCTCCATTGAAAAGGCAGTATCTATTTTAATTTGGGTTGAATCGCATGTTGGACAGGTGTCAACTCTGGGTGGCTTGAATGAAAGGTTATATTTTGTCTGGAACATATGGTTGAGCCATTGCCTTGTCACTGGTGGATCAGTAATATTTTGGTATTTTTCGAGAAATCCGCTATATAACTTCGTTAAATCACTAGATATTTCCGATCAGGAGTATAGTTACGAGATTAATGGCTTTTTTGTGCAGGTATGGAATCAATGAACTCCATTATTTTGAACTTCCAGTCACTGTTAGATTTTGGACGCGCTCCTCCATGTTTGTGTTTTGGATGACATACTCCTCAGGGCCACACTTTTTTTCGCTGAGTAGTTGCATCCTCCGTTTTGTTACACCAAACGTTTTACGGAACGTCTTTGTACATACACACCCTGATCGCCTCAGCTTTCTTAAGATTATGTCCTTGCGGAAGAGAAGGATTTTTCTTGACGAATGCTTTTTATATGAGTTATGTCGTCAATTACTATGTTCTTATCTTTCCAATGACATTGTTTTTAGAAACCCGCTTGACCTTACACGTACAGGTGCTGTCTTTTATCCTCCTACTGCTGATCTTTCTGTTTACAAGAATTCACCACTTCTCCGAATTATGTATAATTATGATAGACTTGAGCTTGGTCCTTTACCCACCTCTTTTTACTCTTTTAAATAGATCCTTCTTCAAAGGGTCGTGTTACTGGACATTTAACTTCCTATTTCAATTAAATTAATTAATTTTCTTTGTTTAACTTTCTTTTTACATTTTTATTTTATTTTATCATGCCTGTTTCTTTCTCCATCCAAGTACTTTCTTCATTTATACTGGTAATTTTGTTCTTATAGTTCTCATTCTTACATTTATTTTTTTCTTTTCATCCTTTTTATTTTTATTATTGCTTCACATTATTGTATTTTGGGATTTTATCCTGTTCAATGACTCCGAAATAAATAAATAAATAAATATTTGCAGTGAGAAAATATGGAACATTCCTAGTTGACCGGGCGACGCATAGTGATTCGCGTCTTTGACCAATAGTCGGTTTTAAATTGAGATGTTGAGATGATTTCGCGTTCCAATAGCGTGGCGTTCCAGCCCTCAGTAAACCGCCCTAGAACGGTCGCTCCATATCCATATGATTTCTTTGGTAGTTACTGCAACCAGGAGGCACTTACAACTTTATGACTTGCACCTCCCGTTATTTTCCGTTACGGGACATTTTCTCGTGAATGGAAAATTATCTGTTATTATATACATAATATCCATATGTTAACGCTATGATAATTAGAAACTGGAAGAAGAGCATATCATAGCATGTGTATTTCAAAAAGAGTTTTTTTGACGAAGCGTCGCATGTCACTCTCGTGATTATTGAATAAATTGGTAGAAGTGTCCGTTTTGAAATGTGCTATTGAAATTTCCAAATATCAAACTCGTTTTCGGCGCCCCCTGCCAATGGCGTCCAGAGCGGTCGCCCCCTTCGCCCCTCTCTTCGCACGGCCCTGAACTTTGTTTGAAATTCAATAGCGAATCGGCTGTCAGCTGTTTAATACATGACAACTGCAAGACAAGTCGTTCGAGTGAAGAATTGACGATTAGGTGGAGGGGAAATCCTTACCGCAATGGCAGCGTTGCGGATCGTGAACACAGCCAAAAAAGACTCTAAACATTACATATAGGTATTGTGTTGTAGCTAGTAACTAGTGGAAAGTCAAAGTCGCAAGGAGTTCAAATATCAGGAGAACCCTGATAGCAAGTCAATTCTATAATAGGGGCCTCACATTATTATCACATTATTAAGATCAGTAGATTTGTATGTATTGACAAATAGTATAGAAGACTACACAAGAGAGATACACAAGAGATTCAATACATACACATCTACCGGCGGAGGCTAAATTTGTATGGAGTGAGCTTTCTTGTGTAGTCTACTTATACTATTTGTAAATACGTACAAATCTACTGGCAGAGACGAAAGTTCTATGGAGTGATCACTTTTGTACTGCTCAATTGCCCTTACCCCTTGTGGGGCATAGCGCGTCAACTGTTCAGTGGACGTGGACGTTTCGTTGGCATAAACTGGTTTCGGAGAATGCAGTTGCTAGCATGCACCTCCTGCACATCCATGGCCACGAACGTCGTCGTGAACGGGATTCGAACCCGAAACGCCGGTAGTCAAACATGAGACTGATGCCTCAACATACTGCGCTACCGGTCGCCCATACTATTTGATAATACCTTGCATGTTCGTACCTAGTAACTAGGTACCGCACAATATGTGTGATGTGTCGTTGCTGAATATAAAAAATACAATAGCACAAATACGTTACTTGTGACGCATACTAAGTTGGTGTGCAGAATGAAACCAAGTGTCACAAAAAATTCAGATTTTCACTGAAATGATTCGTACTTGTACATTTGCAAGAACATTAATACATAACGTTACTTGTAGTGGGAGTACTATTATCGCTATGCAAGTTAAAAAAATAAAATAAATAACTGGCGCAACAGTCCAATTTGAACCACGGCCTCGAGATGAGTTAGCATCATCTCATTTTCTAGATCGTGACGGTTTTTGTGCAGAGGTATGTGATCAGCAATACGCTCAACCGAGTTATTTACCCCATAATGGGTACTCATTTAACAGCTGAGTGGGCTCATAGTCCTACACGTAAATCCCCGGAATCGAACCGGGGCCCAGTGCGTTGAAGGCGAACGTGCTAACCGTTGCGCCATCCGGACTACAAGCAAGTTGCTTTTCATAAATTTCCGAAATAAGCTGGAAAAATAAATTTCGAAAAATTCTATTTTGAGAAATTCCGGGCCTCTATCAAAGTCTTGGCCTGGGGGGAATCACTCCTTTCCCACACCCCCACATCAGGTCTGAGTAAAACCATGTTTGGGGATCTTTAGACGTCTATGAAGCCAATTTAAAAAAATGTAAGCTCTAGACTTAATTAATATTAATTAATTAATTAATTAATATTTTTTATGGGTGTACCTATACCATAATGTAAATATGTACATATGGGTTTCGTGAGTTTACGTGAGATATTCTACTGCTACATAAAACATCTACAAATGAAAAACGGATGCTCTTTCTATAAAAAATAAAATAAAATATTCGGAAGGCCGAAAATATTCGAAAGTAGTTAGATAGCGTACTTTTCCCACAGCCATACTAAAGTATGCAATTTATTAGACTGCATATTCTTCGGCATCCTTGCAATTGTTTCACAAACAAGAAAAAATATCTTGTCCCCTATCCTTTTTGCCTTTCTTTTCAGAAAGATAAACATTGTCAGTTTAGGAATTCTCAAATTCTACTTCCTGGAAGACACATTCTATTTAACTGAAGGATCATAGTTTTACACGACAACGACATACGAGTAACATGGAGGAAAAACGTTGTCCTCTGACTTTTGACGAGGATAGTAAACGTAGTCGTGCTTACCATACTCTCCCTCTTCTGTCTATGTTTGCATGTTCTATATATGAGATATGTATGTAAATAAATTGAAGCTGAATGCTGTATGTTTACTTTATTCAAACAATGTGTGATAGGAGATCTTACAACACATATCGGCATACATGTACCTACAAAAGCTAGCATGACAATGAATGAAAGTATGTACATGTACCATATCCACTTTATTGTATTGTTCGGAGAAATTGAACTGAGCAAAGAGGCTTCTCTGTCGTGTCGACATATTAAAGGATCTTTATCCTGAATGTTTGCCTTTCCGTGTTTTCTCAGCCTCTTATCCACTTGCTCCATCATCATGTTTCTTAACGGCAACAACATACTCATCCCCATTTCATGTATTGTTTTCAAACGGACGATAAGGCTTCAAATCTCAAGCTTTAGGTAGACGTCCTGTCTAGGTGTCTTCATCTTTTCGTGCGTATACGTGAGATGTGAGGTTGGATTGCAATGGGAGGATTAAAAATCCTTCTGACATTCAATCCTTTGGCTTCACCTGCCACGAAAACGCTGTAAAGAATTTAATAGGGGGCCGATGAAAACGCCGACAATCCGTCCTTTCATTGCGAAATTGCGGAAATAATATACTCTCTAGCATTTGAGGGTTTATATCTGACAAGCGTCAGCAATTTAGCAAATTCTCAATGAGAACTCGTCCATTGGATCGACAACGACAGTGTTGAGATGTATTGCGGCTTTTTCGAAAGATAAATTGAGATGAGCTAAAGATTCGTCACAAGATTGTTTCGGGGTGTTATTAATCGGGTTTTTGGGTCTCGACATAAATGACAGATGTTGATGACATTGATTTCGGGTGAAAGGACCAAAGACGCTGATTTGCGAATCGGAAATGGAGTATTTGTTTGTCCGGATGTTGTCATTGAATTTGAATTAAATTTATGTATTTTAGACGAGAAAGCAGGTCTGCAGGCATGTTGGGAGGATTTATTCTGAATTAGTCAGATATATGCCGCAGCGGTGATCCTCGTAGATAATTTAGCGGACGCATTTTCTCGAAATTTGTAGAAAGGGGAACAGTGGGGGAGGAGAAAATATTAATTCGTAATTTGCCCCCTCCCCAATGCATTTTAAGACCGTTATACTTGGAATTATGAAAATTTACAGGAAGGTGGGTTTCGAGAAGCATATAAAACGGAAAATAGTGGAATTTGTATATCTTCTCAGAATAGGTCAATAATAGTTTATTTGTACAGTTACAGTTAGCACACCCCTGCATGCCTTAAACATGTTCGAGGACAAAGTACTGATGGCCAACGTTAATCAACACCTTAGGCAATAATATGTTCTAAGTTTCGTTACAATCACGTAATATGAATTAGCATGTAAAATAAAATGTAACTGGGTAAGACATTTTAATTACGTTTTTTTTAATCCATCTGAGTGGTATCAAGAAGAGCAAGGAGGCGATATTTATATACCAAAATAAGCGCTTGCTACAAAACCCTCGGATTGCGGGCGTAGCCCTCTATATTCCGGTTTCATTTTTTTCCAACGATTCATCACCACTGATAATGCTGTACACGTTGTAAGAGTTCCCTGTGTT
Organism: Chloromyia formosa; assembly: GCA_964017055.1. Lineage (NCBI taxonomy): Eukaryota > Metazoa > Arthropoda > Insecta > Diptera > Stratiomyidae > Chloromyia > Chloromyia formosa. The sequence goes on from OZ024813.1 coordinate 141,457,263, forward strand.
GAAGTGGTCCAGAGTTTTTTGACACGAATTGATGCGAGCTGCTTTCCGTTCTTCGGTCAATAGATACAGTATCCAACGGTAACCTATTTTTTTTACACACAATTCTTCATGCAAAATTCTATTATTCGGATAACTCATAACGCATCAATTGATAACCGCGGCACAACACAAACTTAAATGATTATCCTTGAACCTATTTTGATGAGCCAAAAAAGTTCAGAGATTTGAGCGAACGAAACGATCAAAGTCTTTTTATACGATACCGTTTAAAAAATGCCGTTACTTTTCTCTGGAATACTAACTGTAAACAAATAAAGGTTCAAAGTATGCAATAAAAATATTTTTACACTTAATAGTTTCTGAAAGAGAAGAGAAAATATGTGCGAAAAATGTGGAACATATTGAGTTGAGCGGCAGTGTATTCCAAGGGATAAATGAGGTTAAATCATCATTAAGCAAATAAATAACTTAGCCAGACGAAACCAATTCATTTGACCATTCTGATTACTACCTGTGTCGAAAATTTCTGACAAAGTAAAATGCAAATACGAGTATCTCACTCTACGTTACGGACATACATACTTTCGTCCTGTCGTATGTACATACCTGTCATGCGAAAAACTACATATAAGCTGGGAAAACATGCCATCGGTGTCGCCCGGATGGACGGTATAAATATAAATGAACTGGCTCGAATATTCGGCTGAAAACTTTATTCATTTTTTTTTTCGTCGATAACCACGCCACACCGCACCGTTTCTGTAGCTGTAGGGCAAAGTTTCCACACAAAAAAAAACAAAACTCGATCTGGTAAAATTTGACTTTTTTCGTCTTTACATTCTTTTGAATTAAATTTCAAGATAAAATTGGGCACTGCTCGTTACAGCAGCAGCGATAGAAAGTTTCCTGGCAAACCATCCCCATTCGAAAGTATCTTGTGAATTTGATTCGTTTTTGCTCCGCTGCCCTCCTTTTTTTGGAGTATTGAGGACATACAGAAAATCCTTTCTGTCTGATGCCATTATTAGCATTATGGCGGTCGTGTGGTGCACAATCTAACGAACAAAAAACGCTCATTTTTCTGTGGCAAAGGAAATAATTTCGTGATTCGCTTCAAAGCTCACCACATCCACTCGTAATGTACAATGAGAAAAGTTTTTCGGGATTCCAGTCGAGTTATTCCAGGACACACATTGCTCATTAATTTCTAGTACACGGTTAAGGATACTGGTCCAAGGCTACTTTATCATTGGACCATCTCTGTGGGTTTGAGTACATTTCTTTGCCTAACTTTTATTACTATTGATTTTCTGGGCGGATTTGGATGTGGCCCGAGTGAAATCCTGTTAGAAGTTTTCGGATAGTTATTATACTCGTTGATATGAAGAAATGACGGGAAGTGGTATCCGAAATTGGATCCTATATGAAACTATTGGATTTCGGAATGGGAGAATAGATCGAAGTTAAGCGTGGTTTCTATTCGATTTGAACTTTTGTTTGAACATGAGTTGAATGTTAACCTCCGTCTTCCGGACAAATCACCAGCATACAGAGAATTGTACTCTGAACCGAAGTTTGACACAGATCCCGGGACTGAATTGGAAACACAAATTATTTCTGTAAAAAACGCATTTACATTGAATTTTGTTGAATTTAGACGGTCATCTATCAAGTCGCTTGTTGCAGAAATTTGACAAATAGTCTGGTCAAAGAATGATTCTAGCCGGAAAGTCAATATATGTATTGTACATACCCAGAAACCGATTTCGGGACTTTGTTTGGACTCGTCAGTACAACAACATATTAAAAGTCCTTGACCCTCGGGTGGGCGCAACGGGGGTGCAGAGCCGTTCGAAGGTCCATTTTTTTTTGCAAATATCTTGAAAACGGTTGATCCCACGAAAAAAAAAGTTTGACTTAATTTCTTATTTTTCCTTCATCTTCAACCGTTAACGAGTTATACGCTGAAAATGGTTATTTTTCAAAAAAAAAAACATTTTTCGCACTACTTTTATTGCCAAACTTTTATCTCTAGCGCCTCAGCCTTACATCTTACAAACAAAAAAAGTATGGACATGTTGTAGAGAATTAGCTTTCCTTCAAATCGGAGTATAATTTTACATTTTCATCTTAACTTAATCGAACCTTAGAACGCTTTTAAAATTTCACTGGAACCGGCCATCTTGGTAATTAAAACAATACAGTCAGCTGGTGCAGCTAGCAATTGCGCCTCCGAAAAGTAGCTTTACTATCGAACCGTCAACTTGGCATAGAAATGCTAGAAATGTTGACGCGCCAACCCTGAAGGGGTCAAGTCAATTAACACGCAACACATTTCTTTATAAAAATAGAAATAGTGTCCGCTGGGTACTTGTTTCGGGTGTAAATTGGGTGATTTTCGGAAATAACGATTCACAATACTGTGGCCGCAGAGTTGATACTGATACATCGGAACATGGATACGTCTTAGGCCCGACACACACTTGCGTCCAAAATCCAATTTTCCCCGGGCGAATCCAAAATATCCCTGTCAAATCCATACATTGACCGGGGAAGTTTTGGATTAGAAGCGGGAAAAATTGGATTTTAGACGCATGTGTGTGTCTACCTTTATGACTACCGAATAAGTAAAACATGTTTTGTCGAAGATATCGATTCAATAGATTCGACCGTTCAAGCTATTGGCGAAGACACAGACCTCATAGTTCTCCTGATGGCAATAACTCCACCTGAAACATAAAAAACACTTTTATTTTAAATCATCGAGAAGTATATAAGGGCATTCTATTTTACATATGGGCCAATAGTTGTTGAGCACCGGGCCCGGATTTTCTCTCGACGGCCTTGCATCCGGAGCAACCATTTTTCTATACGAGCTGTACGATGATTTGGATATTTCGACAATCGGCAAACTACAACGTCTTCAGTAAACAGGGCATGTACAACGAATGTAGAACAACCGCATTATTGAATATTTATATACGAGTATATTGAAAGGACGCAGGGTGAAGATTTCTCGAAATATCTCTTAAAGAATTGGTTTGACTAAGCCAGATACAGTAGAACCCCTCTTAACCAGTCTGTTGGGGACCGTGACCCTGGCCGGTTAATTAATTAATTAAATTGAACCATACTATATATTTTACCATACACAGTTAAAAATCCTGGTCTATTATCAATGCTAACTCGGTTTACATATATGACGACACCAAAATTGTATTAGATTTTAATGAAATGAAAGTATTACAATTGCTTCCGTAAACTTCACTGGTTTAAATATTAAACTTTACTTATATTATTTTTTTAATCAAATTGTTGGTTTAAAATTTAATCTACAGATATTAGAATCTATAAAAAATTTTAATATTACTGCGTTTTTTAACCCCTTTAAATTTTTTCTCCATTCGTTTTTTTTTCTTCAGTTTTCTAAACTTCCAAATCCTTTGTTAAGCCTATTCGCAGGTTAGTCAGCGAATCTTTAAATTTTTTGGCCGTGGCGCAGCATCGAACCTGTGAACTACGTGTTGTAGAGTTGCGACCTAGACCACTCGGCCACGCAGCATAATATTTTGAGCTGACTGCGAGTAGTTATAGTGAAACTTGAGACTCAAAAAATATACTTTGTGGGGTTTACCTTTTAATTAAACTTAGATTAGAAACTAATGCGAGAACAAAAAGAACACAAAAAGGTTTGAATTGTATTAGAATTTATTACAAATTGGTTTAAAATAGAAGTAAACTTTGAATTGTATTAGGATTTATTACAAATTTGGTTTAAAATAGAAGTAAACTTTGTAAGGGTTTAGATTATAGAATTAAAATTATTAAAAATGGTGGTAGTCCAAGACCAGGTTTAAAAAAAATACCGAGATTTTTAACTGTGTAGCACATATGTACATACAAGTATTGCAAAAGGTATTATTAATAAACAAGATGTTGTTGCATTTAAATATGTATTAAATGTATAAACAAACACAGACAAACAAACAGGCACGGAAAAGCAAGAAGCGAAGTAAAAAGAAACACAGAAGCCCGTTTGTAGTAGATTCATAGAAAATTAGACCTGGAATCAAAAGAGAAATCAAACTCGCGAACTGCCTCCCCTTCTCCGTTCTGCAAGCCACAATACTTTAGACATGTCACACTTAAACTTTGTTTCCCCCCGCGTTTTATTTTTAAGGAACTTTACAATAAAAGCCCATCAGACATTCAATCGCCATCTATTATACGAGTACGCTGAAGAAGAAAAAAAAACTCTGTACCATGGGAAAGGCCGGTTAATCCGAGGACCGGTTGATCTGAAGCCGGTTAATGGGAGCTCTACTATAGTAGCGAAATCGAACTAAGCCCTAAGCCTATATATGTTGTATTACCAAGCCGAAATCATACCATTTCCGAGTATAGATGATTAACAATTGACAATTCCATCCTTCCTGTAATATTCAATAATTCCAGACAATTTCACCCAACTTTTTTGAACTATGGAATGTCTGCAGGGTTACGAGTCTCGTCCATTTCCTTATTGTGAAAGGTATAAAATGAACATGTTCCTTTTTGCAGTGTCCGAGGCAGAGAAAGCATGGAAACAGCATGCTCTGTGGTGGCCGGAATACATTTTTCATGGGAGTTTCAAATGAAAATGAAATGTTAAAAGGATTTTTTTTAATTTCCACAATACAGTCGTGAGAGATGGAAGCCGACTTGAGCCGAAGGTATTGCTCCCTGGCGTTCTATGGTATTCCGGTATACAAGTGGGGAGCAGGCTTCCTTTTAATCAGGATTCCCTTGAAACCATACTACATGTAAAATATAATGGTGCGATATGATAGCCTACCTTCCTTCAGGAAAAATCGCATTTATGAGGGAGAAAAAAAAACATCTGAATATGATGCCAGTTGGGAAAACATGGATGGCTGGGCACGTTGAATAATTTTACCATGAATAAAATCTACTTTTCGCCATGTTATCCTGCCTCGAGATGTAAATTACTAATGGAGTTTGCTTATCATTACCGCGATTTATGTCTAGAGTATAGGGCAGAGCAGACTTCTCGGTTGATAGATCTTTAATATGAAATTCAGAAAATGTTGTGATGGAGTTTGCAATTTTTTTGCACTGAAATATTATCATCATCGCGAAGCTACAACCCGACATCGGGCGTTGGCCGTCTGGATCTTATTTTGGAAGCTCAGCAATTGTTCGGCGTCTGCATCTACTGAGTCATCCCGACGATCTCTCGCTGTTCCAAGTAGCCTTGCTCCGCTGATGCTTTCTTTCAATATTTTCTTAGGCATGCGAGTATCGTTCATTCGTCGTACATTCGCTGCCCATTATAGTTTAAGGGTTCTTGATACTTCCAACTCATAGTACAGTTCGTACAATTCACGGTTGTGCTGGATCCGCCATCCATTTCTATCGCAAACTGCTCCAAAAATTCGCAGAAGGACCTTCCGTTCAGCTGGGCCAAAACCTCCCAAATTGGTACTATTTCCGCTCGAAGAACATACAGTAGTCGATCATTCTAGTCGTACCGATAAGTTTACCTTAAAAAGCAGGAGCAGGTTGAATATCAGATCCATGGCACGGAGTCCTTCTAAAAGCCCCACTAGTCACACTAGCTGTTTTTCAGGCTTTCCCCACCAAGTTGGGGTTAGTCGTAACACTGAGTGTATTCCACCATACCAGACAACTATACCATGCAAGTGAAGAGGACGTATAACCCCACTTTTTACCAATGGCCTTCCTACGCGATAGAGTCCGATATTAACCTTATTCTCCAATTTTCAAGAAATCCAAGAAGGTGCAGGGCTGTGTCTTCCATTAGGCGTCCTGTGATTTTGATAGTAGCTGCACTGGAATGCTGGTCAGAAGGTGTATATAAATTAGCCTTTGTAACAATTTCTGTAATGTGGAGCACGGGCGGAGTGATCTTAGGTCATATTGGCGAGAATGCGAACTCGTACTCGTTTTCAGAATAAAGACTACTTCTACCTCTGACCATTTGTGAGGTATATATATGTATAGTAGGCTAAGTCTAAACAAGCCTTGAAAATAGCCACGATCCAGGGATAAATAACGTCAAATAGGTTGCTGTATACCTACTGGAATGATGCCGTCATGCCCAGCACATTTATACGGTTCAAAACTAGAGGTCGCCAATAGAATCTTTCTTTCTTTTCTTTCTTTCTCTCAACTTACAAAATATGTATATGAATAGTCACAGTGAACTGGGACACCTTCCTCTACATTCCCGAGGTGCAATGACCGGTAGTTAGGATGGTAAGCGACATAAATAGACTCAACCTAGCAAAATATGATAGAGAAATGCCGTTTAGTATGAATGTTGGCGTAGACCATGCCTTTAATTTAAGAGATGGAGCCACCTTGGACCCCGCGGCAGAGCTTCTGTGCAAGCGAAGAACCGGAAAATTTTAGCCTCTTTCCTAATATTCTACTCATAATTTCTAAACGGTGCCTCGTATCGAAAAACATTTTAGGATGTAAATTAAAGAGCGTCAAATTTTGCATCCAATATATTGCTAAAAGTCCGATTTTAGTTCAGTAGTATAGTCAAAATTTATAGTCAAAAAAACGTAAATTTTCGAGGCTTGGGAGAAAAGTTACACTTTATGACTTTCCAAGCTCATAAATCTTTGAAATAGATGCTCCAAATGAAAAAAAAAACTCTCTTACCAAAGTTGGAGATAATTTGATTTAGAGTTAAACGTGCCAAATGCTTTGCAAATCGGTTCGTTTTTAGTGTAGTTGTAAGTGTAAATGCTGAAATGCTTGTTTAGCGATTGGAGCCTTAATATAGAGCTATTAAGGCTAGTAGTCCGGATGGCATAATGTTTAGCACGTTCGCCTTTTACGCACTAGGCCCCGGTTCGATTCCTACTGAATGCGGTAGTTTCCGATAAAAAAGGGGATTTACGTGTCGGACTATGAGCCCACTCAGCTGTTAAATGAGTACCCATTTAGGGGAAGCGTGTTGCTGATCACAAAACTCTGGACAAGACCGTCACGATCTAGCAAACGAGATGATGCTAACTCATCTCGAGGTCATGGTTCAAAGTGGACTGTTGCGCCAGTTATTTAATTAATTCAAATCTTGATTAAAAAGTCTTTGCTTGATAGCTCGGCTTGATAGCTTAGGGCACAATAACGCTTTTTAGGGTTTTGTAGAAAAAACAAAACCCTTTTGAAATAAGTCAAATGTCCGCCTTTTCAGAGAATATCTCGAAAACGGCTGAACGTACATGCATGTAATTTGGTAGAAATACGAAGAATTACTACAATTTATGGCTTAAGGCTTTTCATTACGGGCCAAATGCAAGAGGGTCTCAATAGAGGGTAAAAGTGACATTTGTTTCTTGTCGTCGGGTATAGTTTCATGTGGGGTGTCGCATCAAAGGGCTGAATGAGCACATTTGTATTTTTTTTCTAATTTGAGGTTAATAATAGTACATTTCGATAAATTGATTTTCTACCCTCTGCATCTTCCGTAAGTGAGCTTAAGAGAAAAGTAAATGCCAATTCATTAACAAAGAGTACAGGTATCTTGTTACCGACAAAATGGCCAAATATAATACATTAGGAATCAATCTAAAACGAGCACAAAAGCTTTCCATTTTCAACTTCTTAAAAAAAACTAATTTAATTAATAAAAAAAAATCTAAAAAACAAGGGAATATCTTTTGAACTAATAATCATATGGCGTTGCGATTTCATTCGACTCAGAATAATAACCTAAAACCGACACAAAAGCTTTCTATTTTCAACTTATTTAATTAACAAAAAAAATCTGGAATAATGTGAATATCTTTTGAACTTATTGTTGTACGGTATTGCGACGACTGGCATAAAAGCTATCAATTTTCAACTTATTTAATAAAAAATCTTATTTAGTTAATAAAAAAATCTGGAAAATGTGAATATCTTTTGAACTACTGGTCATTTGACATTGCGGTTGGTTTCATTCGACTCAAAATGACCAAATACGTTCAGAATCAAGCTACAACTGTCATAAAAGCTTTCAATTTTCAACTTATTTAATAAAAAAAATCTTAAAAAATTCAATACCTTTTCAACTAATGGTCATACGGAATTACGGGTAGTTTCAGTCGACTCAAAATGACAAATACAATAGAAGTCGAAGTTAAACTGACACAAAAGCTTTTTATTTTCAGCATTTTTTTATGAAATGCTTATTTAATTAATAAGAAAATCTGGAAAAAAAAGTAAGTATCTTTTGAACTATGTAATGGCCATATCGAATTGCGGTTAGTTTCATTCGATTTAAAATGGCCAAATACAATAGGAACCAACCTTAACGTGTCATATAAGTTGCTTGAACTTTGAAATTATAAAAGAAATTAAATCATTTAATTAAATTATTTAATTAATTAAATTAGTCTGATAAAAACTTTTTAATTAATTAATTAATTTTAATAAACAAGGTTAAAATATCCATAAATAAAGACTGAAATAAAACTTTTAGCTGTCATATTTACCGAGATAGAGCTATTAATGCTCAAATCGCTAAACTAGCATTTCCGCATTTTCACAACTACACTAAAAACGGGCTGATTTGAAAAGTATTAGACACATTAAGCTGGAAATCGGAATATCTTCAACTTTTATTGAATTTCAATTTAATTGGATAGAGATATGTGAGCTTGAAAAGTGACACAGTGTGATTTTTCCCTCAAGCCTCAAAAAGTGACGTTTTTCGACTATCAATTTTGACTATGCTACTAAACGGAATTTCGACTTTGAGCGATGTATTGGATGCAGAATTTGACATTCTTTAGTTTAAATTCTATTAATTCGATACGACTAGAATATAAAAAAGGGCTTAAATTTTCCTTTTTTTCGCCTGCACAGCCACTCTGCCGCGGGGTGCAAGGTGGCTCCATCTCTTAACATGAATGTATGGGGAACACCAACAATCATACCAAACGGCATTTCTCTATCATATTTTGCAAGGTCAAATCGCTTACCGTCCCAACTACGGTGAGATGTTCGGGAAATGGGTCTCCAGCAGGACGTCAATAGTCTACTTACAAAAGGACGTCCACGCTCCATCAGGCTTCATTAAATAGCTGGGAGTAGACGGGTTAGAGGCTTAAAATTTACTTGACTTATCGATATTTTTGGAAAACAGTCTCCACGAACATCGTTTCGCATTCGTCACTTCCTTTTTAAACCTAAGACGAATTTCGTTGGTACACTATTCGTTTTCCGGTGATTTAACTTTCTGAAAACAGAATCTGCCCAAGTGTCGTTACACGCAATACACGGTATTTCGACAATCCAGATCAAGTGCAGAACAACAATCGAACGCATTAAACCAGCAACCTGCTCAGTATATAACAATTTTGTTAGTGTAACGCGTGCAATTTTTGTGCTGCTCTGATCTGGACTGTTGAAAAACACACGCCACGCCTATAATTTAAAGTTTTCGAATTTAGAATGACTCCTTTTATTTTAAATCAGTTCAATTTTTACAATTGCATATTGTCAAAATAATCGTATAAATAACTAATTACGAGGCTATACCAAATTTCGAATTCTAGAATTTATTTTTGGTAAGATTGTCGGTAAGATTAAATATGTATGAGAATGCAAAATGATCAGAGTTCCTCCTTCCTTGCAATGACATCACAAAGCAAAATAATTTACATGCAATGTGTTCAGAAAAATTCCCATCCAATACACATTCGACCATTAGTTTCCCAGTACCACATTCAGTTCTCCTCAACAAGCACAACAAACAAACCACCCCTATAAATATCGTTCTAATCTACGTGGGAAAATCCCTTCTCTAGTCGAAGTCGCAGCCAAAAGAAAATGGAATATGTCCTGCATGATGCTTTTATGCAGGACCAAATAAGAGCTTTGTGGGTGGTGCATGCTCGTAATCGTTAGTCGTATCTCTGGCTTTCGTTCAATTCCTAACGCCCGGAAAAAACCGGCATCTTTGTTATGTTGTCTATTTGATCCTGGGAAAATGTTTCGAAATATTTGTATCCCCAACAATTCGAGGTTCAACAGCAACCTAAGCTGCATGACACTCATTTATTCAGCTTAAAAAGTTTTTTTATCCCGACAATTTATCGGGAGAATTATTATCACTGCATGACGTTGTTATGTGTTTTGCTTAAACTTTTTTTTTTACTGGTTTAGAAAATAGGGCAAAGTTTTAAAGGTTTTTTCAAGAGCTATATTAAGTAGGTCGGAGAAGATATTTGAAAGAGATTGTACATTATACGTATAAACACAAATATGTTGTGATAAAATGACTCATTATTAATAATAAGCAGATCATGGCTCTGATAGTCTGGAAGATCTCTAGACATACCGAAAATTTTACCATTTTCTTGAAAAAAGTAAAAAGATATTTGCGATTTCACTTTTAAATCAAAAAGCTAACTGTTGGCGCTTTTAGCAATCAAACAGAAAAGATAAACTTCCCAGCAAAAAACCGTATCTCCCGGTAACGCGTACTACCCAAAATAGCTATGCTAAATAGCCATCCTGGCATACCCACCATTTTCACTTAGCCCGTAGGACTTTCATGGTTTCCAAATAATGCTTTATAAGCATATATTGTACATATGCAAACACAAAAATTTGATTTAAATGTTGAAAAAAAATATAAAAACAATGCTTAGGAAAACGACCCAACAGTAAAATCAAATAGGCATACCAACCGGATGTAGCTGATTTTTTTTTTTACTTTTGGTGGGTATTTAGGGGACCAGCTTAGGAAAGGTAAATACGGTAGTACATTAGTAACATTGGGGGGCACCGTTGGTTGGCAAAATACCTGTGACATTGATGCATTTTTTTTATTACCCTCTCTTTAACATTTCGTACCACCCATGCGGGGGCTACGATTTTGATGTTTTGGTTAACCAGGTACATACCCTACTTGCTTGGCCACGCTTTTTGCTGGGTTGCCCTTAAACCAGTCGTATGACTGTTTATCTTATTTGAACTACCGTCGTCGTGCAAATTTATTAATTCAAAAATGAATTATATTCCTTCATTTCAAAAGTTTCGTAAAACAGTGTAAAAAAACATCGAGAACGAAGAGGACTTAATTAGTGGCGCCAAGACATTCTGTAAGAACAAAAAAAAATGAAATCTAGAGACAAATCTGCGACCTCCAAGAGCCACCATCCACCCTCTTTGAATGCCAAATGAGAGCCTGTCAAGTATTTCTTTTCAGAAACAAACTATTCCATTTCCGGTCTCTAGCGTCTTCATGGGATATAACAAAAGGCAAGAAAACTTTATCCTGTGTCCGTCTAATTCGAGGAAATTTCTGGGTGGTTGGTGTTCTTGCCCAGGAGCGGACTGGTCATATGAGGGAAACACCTCGGTGCGTCGTTGCCTAAGTAGGTAAATGAAAATAAGTTTATTCAAATGCTAAGTACATACCTATATATAACCCTGTACAAGAAGTACACACAGTAAAACAATGAAAGGGCCATTTTGAAAAAATAAACCCTGAATTCTTCCACTTAAAGTCGAGGCCGCAGTTGTTGGGTATGAGTCCAGAAAGAGCGAAACGTAATACACATTTTAAAATACTAGTTTCCAACATAACGGTAAATTTGGCCACATTAAACTAAACATGTTTTACCGATACCTTTGTCAATCTTTACAGATTCGATGGGTAGTTTTCCTTAAGTTTGCTATTGTTTAGCAAGTGAGACATGTAGATAAGGAAAAGTTAGGATTGGATCATTAGGTAGTTGGTGGCAACTGGGGGGGGGGAGGAGGGCTACGCTCGCTCCGCACTTGACGGATCACAACCCTCAGTTTCGCACAAAAATGAATTCATTCTTTACATATAACAGCATTTTGATCAGCTTTCGGAGTAATATTTAGTTAAGATCGCCACAGGGATGAGCTTGCAACTTAAAGTTAAAGTTGCTGTCTGTTTGGCCGTTATTTTTTTAAAATCATTTGATCCGCCTACAAATGAACGCAAGTGTGTTTCCACCTTTTAAGCAGGCAAATATTCGATATCGATACTAACGAATAGTCTCATACAGTCAATCAATAGGTCTCACGATTAAGGCGAACCAATTTGGAACCGTCAAGTATGGAGTTGTACGATCCCGACCATGCAAATCATCGATGTTGTATGGAGAAGACGGTAGTTTTTTGTTTTTAAGAATTAATATTAAAATCCAGGTCAATTTTTCAAGCATTTATCGATGGAACCACACTGTTTTTTTTTTTGTAGGATAACATAAAACTAATGAGTTAAATTATAATTAAATCCAGATTCAAATATTTGAGCCGTTCACGTCCGAAGATCATTATAGTTAGCACAAAAGATCCATTAAATTTTGACAGCATCTTGGGGACTCATAACTAAATGAACGACGCGTTTTAATACCTCATGTGGCCATTATAGTCCGGGCTAATATCACCGGTTCTCATGACCTGGGGGATTGACGGGCGTGACCCCCCCCCCCCCCCATATTTGAATTCAGGGGGCAAAAAGTGCCTCCCTCCCATAATCGGCGCCTATGATTGGAATGATAGGTGGTCGGCGTTGTCGCTGAGTCATCGATAAGAGTGCGAAACTGTTTCAACTTCCTTTCAACTATTGGAGGAGCTGTGGTGACGAGGAAGAAGAGAAAAGCATTTGTCAAACAAGCCTGAGAGGATAACTCTTGGAGACTATTTTAATAACCATTTGGGGGAAGCAAACCAGAAGCAGAAGTGGAGGTAGATCAGCTCCTTCGTTTCGTGACTGACCCCAGATGGTTTTAACTATATAAAAGGTGGAGTATTAGTATGAGTATCACAATTGATCCTTAGTGTGGTATAAGTGTGCTGTAATGTTTACATCAGCCCATCTACCTAACCTAGCCTATATGTGGGGCCGGTCTATGGTCTCCCCGCTGAAAACAAATCCCAGTCCGTCCCTGTTCTTGTCTCCACCAACGAATACGGATAGAAACGCGAATGAATTGTTCGCTTCCATCTAATAACCGGCTATAGATACTAAGCTGGAGTTCGTTGAGAGTTTCATTTGCCAGGATAATAGATATACATCTTGATGTCTATGTTTCGAAGAATTATATTCCATTTACGATGGTTCCGCCAAGATAGTAGTAAGAATTTCATGTTCTAGCCGACATTGTGCTGTCGGCATCCGGAAGTCAGACCCAATTTCATAACTTTGTAGCCTGGACGGCATTATGAAATTGAGACCTGCAATAGAAATTTAAAAAACTGGCTACTGGAGCATCGAGCACTCCGAGGACAAAATTGTGAACTTAATTTCAGCGGGGTTGGGAAAGTTTGCGAAAGTACGTTAAAGTGACAATGCTGTCATCTGAGATGGATTTGCACATTTCTTTGAAACTAGAACACTAATAGCTTCATTATGATTACGTCGCATTGAAAAATGACATACTCTAGCCGTAGTGAGAGCGCGCTATTTATTTGTTTGGATTTTGCAATAAGAATCATCAGTCGAAGAAGAAGAAAACGCATAGTGATAAAGCTTACTATATGTGTTTTATAAAAGAAAAGATTAATACCATAATGCTTCCAGTTAAAATAATAAATCTTTTTTCTTCAATTATTGTAGAAACCAGACCAGAGTCCGAAGCGTATATACCCTAGACTTGTACACACCTAGTGGTGATACCAAAAGTACCAATTGGCAACGACGAATTAAAAGTGAGTTCGCTATAATATATGCATAGTTTGTAGGGGAGGTTGGCGATCATTCAGGAAGATCTGACCATTCCCAAAATCGTATAACTAACCCACACTACAAATATTTGTCGAATTTTTCAAGTCACTAGCTTCATTTTGTCGAAAGTTATCATTTATTGAAGATTTATTTGTAGGGGAAGGAATACTTCTCAGATCCGAAAGGGGAACATTTTCATGACAATTGTCCGTACAAATTTTACCGGAGGGGAAAGCATATGGAGGAGAATTCGAGAAATGTCAAAACCTGATTTGTTCGTAGAAACGCAGCCAATGAAAGCAGATAGAGAGGGTGTCGAACCATTCCGCCGGAAGTTAAAGTCGATCATTCTACCGGACTTAGCAAGAGTCAGTTGTGCAACGCAGATGAAACTGTCCTATTTTGGAAGTCGTTGCCACTCAACATACAGGCAGGTATCCAAAAAAGTATAAAGATCTAAATACACATTCTCATGATAATGGTATCATGAGACTGATTTGGCAATGAGAATGAATTCTCATGAAAATTTTCCGTTCTTATGCATTCTCATGGGACTTATTCCTATCATCGTGTAAATAGATAGCGTTGGGATATTGTCATAATCGTAACCGTCCTCATGACTGAAGTTTAGTCTCACGAGCTGTTCGGGACAAGAATCATTCTCACGGACGGGCTTTTGTAGAAGTTTATGTTATTTTTCTGGAAAAAAATGAAGTAGGCCACTTTTTTTTTGTCTTTTAATCCATAGCGATCGATAACTGATTTCGCAAACTAAAATATTCAAAAGGATCCAAAAAGGATTAAAAAACGAGGTCAAAGTTTATTTCATCAACATGGCATCGGTATGTCGGGGCTAATTAGCACTTCCATTTCTGGCATTTTTTCCCGACTCGAAGTAGCTACGACACGGACTGAGGGGCAAAATAGGAAACACCATTTAAAAAAAACAGAGCAACCATTGTGGAGTCAGTAACCCCAAATTTTCTTTTTTTTTAAATTCAGATTCGGAATCAGCGAACCATAATTATCTTCTAGTTTGAACCAGCCCGATCGGACGAGTGTTTCCCCATGAAAACAGGGTTCCCATTCCGGGTGGGCAGCCCCAATTTTTTTTCTGACTTCAGATTCGGAATTAGCGATCCAAAGTTACCTTAAATTCAAACCAACCCGATTGGACGAGTATTTCCCCAAGAATAGGGTTACCATTCTGGGGTGTGCAACCCTAATTTTTTTTTAATCCACATTCGGAATCAGCGACCCAAAATTATCTTGGAGTTCGAGCCAGTCCGACCGGACGAGTATTTCCCCATGAAAACAGGGTTGTCATTCCGGGTGGGCAACCCGAAGTTTTTTTTTACTTCAGATTTCTTCAGATTCGTAATCAGCGACCCAAAATTACCTTATACTATAGTTCGAACCAGCCTGATCGGACGAGTATTTCGCCATGAAAACGATTCGTACGACCATTGGTTAATGGGACCAAACATCAAAATCATAACGCGACGACATTCTCACATGATAACGTCAATATGAGAATGTCTAAACACATATGAGAATGAGTGAGAATATTCTCATGAAATTTGTTCACATCATGTTCTCATGAATATAAATAGGTATGAGAGCTGTTCTCATGGATGACGCAATCTAAAAAGCATTCTCATGAGAATGTCTATCTAGACCTTGAAGCGTTCCAGGACATAAAATATGTAAACAAAGACTGTCGGTAATCAAGTAAAATCTGTAATACTGGGAAATCGAAGTATCCTTGTGGTTTGAAAAATTGCATGGACAACTTGCCCGTAATCTATTACAACTCGACAAAACATTGGTTTCACCGACATTTCGTCCTGGAGGCACGAAAGTTCCAATTAAACAAAAAGATTTAAAAGGAAGACACAAAAGCACTACTTATCTTGGATAATTCCCCGGCTCCTCCAATAGAAGATAAGCTTTGTAACGATGATGTCCAGCCTTGATGCATATTTCTTCCCCCAAACACGACACCCACTTTGCAACCGATGGATCAGCGTGTAATCGAGGCTACAAAAAAGTTGTACAGAGTAAAGATGATTGAACCCTGACGTCGACTACAATCCTGTGTATAGGACAAATCTCACTGTCCAAATAAAATAGTTTTATTTGTATAACATTTATACCTTTGATTGCCCTATTTCTTAATGTAGACGCGTTATGTGTACATTTAGTCCGCCAATTAATTCACCTAACCATTACACTCTTGGAGATTTCCTTTCTATGTTTTTGCGTGTCGACTGAGCTCTTAAATTCAGCAAAACCAAAGCAAACAGAGATACCTTAATTAATTTCCATTTCAACTTTATGCTTCACAAAATTCCCCTCAGGCTTTCGTACATAATCCTGAAATAAATTAATTTATTCGGAGACTGTATAGTGCTCCGATTCCAGATACGGATTGCTCTTACCCTGCCACAATGAATCCCATTTGTCACATGAACTTTTGATCATTTGGTTTTTCGCCATGACATGGAAAATCCTTTTCATTTGTTGTCTAACTCTAACGAGAACTATCCTTTCCTTTCAACTGAAACGAGCTACGAGTACATACAGCTCATACATTAGCCGGAAAAATGGATAGGGGAAGACGTCCTAGTGCATAACATAGTATGCAGTATGTATGTTTATCACCTCGTACATAAGAAGCCCAAGTTCTGCTTCAGTTCTTGATATTTTTCTTGTACATCTACAAACTGATTTTGAAACTTAATGCTCCAACGGAAAACTCATTGGAAAATGGATTTTTCCCTTTTACGGACATTTGTTCTTTCGTCGACGGCGCGGCGTCGTTATCTTGCAATAGTATCGGATGGAATCTCTCAAATGAGAAACGAGTTGGAGATATGCTACTTAATGGGGATGCAGTTCTTTGATGGC
Source organism: Chloromyia formosa (assembly GCA_964017055.1). Lineage (NCBI taxonomy): Eukaryota > Metazoa > Arthropoda > Insecta > Diptera > Stratiomyidae > Chloromyia > Chloromyia formosa. The sequence goes on from OZ024813.1 coordinate 141,473,905, forward strand.
TTAATGGAAGCTGCTTCAGTGGAATTCTTTATGGACTTTCTGCGGCGAATTGCTCACGATAATCAGACCTTTTGAGGGAATGAATGAATTTCTGTATTTTAACTATAGACGTGTTTTTTTTGCGTAACCGTGTAGGGTCCCTGCCCTGGTTGCGCAAAAAAAACGCTTTAGGGTAGCATCTACATAGGTTAAATTCCGAATCGTCAAGTTGTCTACCCTTATGTCAAGTGGTGTGCCTCATACACTGCTCGTCACCAGAATAGGTTCAAGAATTTTCATTTACGTTTTCTCTCATTCATATGTCAAAAAGTATAACATGTACATTATACTTTTGTTGGATGTTTTAAACTTTCTTTTGTTTAAACTTGATACTACAAAAATGAGGACATTTCTGTGACTGTACCTATGTTAAATCTTAACTACATTTTTTTGAGTCATCAGAATAGGTTCAACGGTAATTCATTTAGTTTACGATGTGCAGTTGCTATAAATAGTGTGAAATCTTTTATTTTTAACAATTCCGGTAGTGTAGAGTGATTTTAGTGCAAAATGGGTCGCGGTAAACTACTGGATGACTTAGAAAAGGGTCAAATAAAAGGTTACCTCGAATGTGGCCTAAATCAGCGAGAAATTGCCAGAAAAATTGGCCGAAGTCAAAATGTAGTGAGCAATTTTATCCGAAAAGGTGCAAATTACGGTAAAAATATGAAAGGATGTCTTTATTCAGCAACAACAACAGCAGACAGAAGACTTGTCCGAGCTGTGTCAAGTTCCCGCCATTCTGTATCGAAGATCAGGGAAAAAAGCGGTGTTAAAGCGAGCCTATCAACTGTAACACGTGTAATACGCAACACTTGCAACTTAAAAAGACTAAAACTAAAAAAAAAGCCACTGCTTAATGGTACTCGTAAAGCTACACGTCTTCGTTTTGCTCGAGAGCATATGACCTGGAATAAGGAGTGGCACACCATCGTCTTTTCCGACGAAAAAAAGTTCAACCTCGACGGACCTGATGGATATAACTTTTATTTCCACGATATAATATAATTTCCACACTTCTCGAATATATTTGTACCACTTACATGGATGGCGTCCGGATGGCGCAACGGTTAGCACGTTCGCCTTCAACGCACTGGGCCCCGGTTCGATTCCGGGGATTTACGTGTCGGACTATGAGCCCACTCAGCTGTTAAATGAGTACCCATTATGGGGTAAATAACTCGGTTGAGCGTATTGCTGATCACATACCTCTGCACAAAAAACCGTCACGATCTAGAAAATGAGATGATGCTAACTCATCTCGAGGCCGTGGTTCAAATTGGACTGTTGTGCCAGTTATTTATTTATTAATTACATGGACGTTCCAACATGATAATGCCCCCCCCCCCCATTCATACTGCGAGAGAGGTGAAATCGTGGATCAAGGGTCAAAATCTCAAATTGCTTGAATGCCCGCCATACTCTCCTGATCTTAATATTATAGAAAATATGTGGGGCCTTTTATCATGGAGGGTGTATGAAGGGGGGAGACAGTACGAAGATACTGAGACCCTAAAGGAAGCCATTAAAAGGGCGTGGGCTCAAATCTGCTTTCGAGATATTGGAAATTATTATTCTTCATTGCCAGACCGGATTTACGAAGTCATTTTGAACCAAGGAGGTAGTACGCACTATTAAAATATTTTAAAACTAATCACTTTTATGTTACAACCAATGTAAGCTTGAATTTTTGCATTAGATATGAATTTTTATACTATTTTGTGTTTGAACCTATTCTGGTGGCCAAAAAAAATTAACTTTTTGTTGTTTTTTAGAAAAAAAAAATATATAAATAAATTATAATGTGTGCCTTAAATCCCAAACTATTTGACTTCATTAACAACATCTTGGGCTATCGATAAAAATTTATTTCATTGAAATCATCCGGTTGGTTACAGAGGTAGAGCTATTTTACTTATGCACAAACGTTGAACCTATTCTGGTGACGAGCAGTGTATGTGGTGAAAAGAAATTACAAATTCGGATGAAATATCAGTTTGATTGTCGGATCGTTTATTTATTGCGACGGCGGACGTTTATAAACTCGGCGTACTGCTCTAACTTAACAAACATCATTCAAACGAGTTATTTATCAGTGACAGCCGAAAGCGCAACTCTATCCAAATGCCTTTAATTGGAAGCCATTCGAATCAATATTGTGCACACGCCTAAGGTCGAGCTATTCGCAATTTTTTGTCTTATTCCTTAACTTTCGTCGCACGCACATTTTCAATTTTTGATATTTTGCGGTCATCTGCTGCGGTGTTAGCAACGGAATTTTAGTCCGCCTTTTTGCGTTGACACTTAAGGGAGTGTCCTGAATAATTGACATTCGAATCAAAAATCTTGCACATGAGCAAGATGAAATCATTCGCGATTTGATGACGTATTCCAGGGTCATTTATGCAAGTTTTAAACAACGTCCAAATTTCCAATCAACATTTTGACCGAGGCGGCCGCGATGCTAGAAAAGGAATTTTGATTTGGCCTTTTGTGCTGACACTTAGGGGAGTGTCCTGAAAAAATTAATTTTAGGTTAAGATTTGTAATAATGGAGATCGGAGGGCGAGGGTTGGTATGGCCGTGAAGGCCTATAGGACACCAAGTGTCAACGAACCACTCTCCGGAGGACTACCTGTGACGTGCGCTGGCAGACCAGCTCAGCTGTCGGGAGTAGTGGGGTGGGATATGCACGGCAGTCACCGGCCTCCTCCATCATTAACAAAAAAGGTATCGCACGTCTGCCCGTTACGCACAAAAGAAAACGCAAGCTAAACTACCAAGATCGAAAAAATGTACAAAAAAAGAGAAAACCTAATAGCGACGACGAACGTCAAACTCCCAAAAAAAAAATAAAAAAACAAAAGACGCAAAGTCCCGTGCAGGGACACAGGGCTGCGACAGCCAAACTACACACAGGCACAAGGCCGAAAATACAATAAAGAAGGGAATACCGTCCTATCAGGACAGATTCTTCACTTCTACAGGCCAGTTGAGCCTTAAGGTGTTAATCGGCTCTATATGAGCCCCAGATGTTGTGGGCTCAGGCGCGTCCATGCCCTCCCAGCCATGGGTTTCGGGCGCCTAAAAAGTTAGAAACCCCCTAGTTTGGATGAATATGCACGGCGCGATATAGAGAGAGAGGAAGAGAAGGAAGGTTTTCCGTCCCATCGAAATAAAACAAAAAAAAAAAATTTAATTCTTCAAGAACCCAATATGCAGTCGTTCTTGACTTAGACAAAAGAAGAAAGAAAAATTGTAGGAATATTTTTCTTTTACCAAATGAAGTTCAACGATGACTCGTTCGCGGTGTAATTTAATTCATTCGTGCGAGAATCGATGTCATCACAAAAATTAATTCAATTCAGAGAAGATACCGGTAGCGCGAGGCGAAGCCGATCGCCCACTATAACACCAAGTTGGGGCCGAAATTCGTAAAGTGCCTGGTGAAAGAGGCGCTAGGCGCCTCATGCTACAAATTGACCGACATGTCGGGGAAGCACCTAGGAGTGTTTCATGCCAAGGGCCTGCGATCCTAACATGAGCAACCTACATTTCCTGGAACATCAAAACAGGCAGCTTATTTCTCGCTACCAATGTGGTATCGGTGAATCACCTGTGTTGAAATGCGCTGATGATATTGCCGACGGAAGCACTCGCGGTCCTTATGCACATTGGCACAAAAACGGCTCATTAGAGCAGGGTCGAGTTTTTTACGATTTTTATGCCGTAATCCACCTTTTTCATATAAATTTCAAAATTTTAAACTTGAATGTAACGGTGTTAGCAACAGAATTTTTGTCTGCCTTTTTGCATTTAAACTTGTAGATGGGTCCCTAACCAAATAATACTGAAATCAAGTATTTGCAAATGATTTTACTTTTGTCAAATTTTTACCATATTTGATGTTGTCTGCCACCACTCTAGCAACACTACCCTAATTGTCTGCCTTCCGATTTTTCGTTATGAGTGGACCAGTAACTACTACCATGCAAAAGACGAACCAAATGCAAAAGACTTCACTTGCCTCGAGTGTTTACCACTTAAAGGAAGGTACTAACCTCAGAGGCGCCGACTATTAGAAAATATTGGGGGCACAACAACTTTTCATACATTTTTAATTGACTGCCTTATTGTCCGATTTTTTTGTGATGGTATCCTCACAATAAACTGACCCATTTTTGAAATAACAATAAACGTATCTCTTGCACTTTAAAAAAAACCAGGGCCAGAGTAAGATTGTAGGGGCCTGGGGCCACACAGTGGTGGGGGCGCTTTTTTGATGGTAAAATATGAATGACTTTTAAACAAAGGTATAGCAATGCATTTATTAATTTATTACTTACAAAGTCACATGATATTTAAGATAGAGTAACTTTACGTGATTTTTGCATGTATCTTTTTTATCGTCGCCTGCGATCGACGCAGGGTGGTGCCTAGAGGATTGCTTTTCTTGCAAAACGATATTTGTGCCAAAAAAATTGAAAGGCGTTGCCCCCCCCCCCCCCCCCCCCCGCGGTTAGTAATTCTCTTCTCGCGCTCGGTGACCGTGGTCGTTCGATCACCGCTTACGACACTAATCTATAGTTCTGTGCTCTTTTTACGCGACGAGTAACGAACTCATAATTCGACCCCAAAGTTGCCAAGTTTCAAGTTCGGACAAGTAGAACTAAGGACATCAATTCCAAATTAGTCATCCAGTTTACCTTCATCAATTAAAACAATGAGCCGATCCATTTTTAAATTCTTTATATTTTAATGGAAATAATCAATTACAAATAAAAAAATAACTTACATTACATAAAGTTTAATTTTTCTAAATACATAAAACAAAAAGAGGCATTCCCCTCATTGATTTGTTTTATTTCTTTTTCAGCAGCACTCCCAGCACTTTCTCATCCCATTTACGAGTATATAGTCACACGTACCCGGGTTCCAATCGAGTCAACTATAATAATTATTACAAAAGTCCACAAAGCAAGCGACCGTTTTCTGTGCTTCTCGTATTCACGCTTTTCTTAAATAAAATAAATATTTTGATGATTCAGTTCTGAATGATTGAAGATAATAAAAAAACAGTACGATTTTTTGTATGAAACTGTGAATAGGACACATTTGAACTGAAATGTTCCGACACAACTCCCCGAGGGAGGCCTTACTATTGTTGTTTTTCTTCTATAGTACCAACTTCCCCTGAACTATCTCTAAGATCATCTTTTGCCTAAAGTAGGGCATGTTTTCTTGCGAAAATGTTATGTTTCGATTCCGTGTCACATACTCGGCCGTCATGCAGCTGAAGACGCCGCAATCGCTACCGTTCATTTGACGCGGCGAATCGGCTACGCTTTCCTTGCGAAATGCGGACGTATCGAATGGCATTTTTCGCTTGTCCATGGACTCTTCTTTCAGGTAATCTTCTAACGCATTCAAAAGGCGTGGATTAGGCGTTCCCATCGAGTCGTAGTATTTAATGTGTTTTGCTTTAAGATTTATAATCGCCATGCACCAATGAACTTGTCCCACGTGCACGGGCACGGGTATGACGTCGTATGAAAAAATATCTATTTTTCGAGTCCATCGTCGTACACCACCATGACCGGATTGAAGAAGACGCGGAACAAAGAAAGTGTTCATTGCATAGACCCGGGGAAGGCCCTCAGAACTGCGCTGTTCGCTGCGGTCCATCAAAAGATTCATGTAAAAATTGATGACTTCGTCATTTAACCAAGTGTCGCCCACTAGTGTGTAGATGTCACGTCTAGTGATATTCATGTTGAATTTCGATACTAAGACCTGTGAATGAAAAGAAAGAAAAAGGGTTAAGCCTGATTTCAATGGTTTCACATTTGAATGTAACTTGTTGTTTCTCTTAAAGCCTAAATCAGAAAGGCCTTGGTAGTGATGGTACAGTTGGGTTTTCGATATTCCGTTGCTTTCATCAACATCAAACTCTTTCCGATGAAAGCAATTGCGACTTTATCGTAAAAAGTGATACTTTAGGCTTGTCCCACGCACACGATCGACTTGCTTTCAAATTATCTAGGGTGTTGCGCATTGGGTGGACAATACTGATGGGATGGATAGTACAGTTTTGTTCGTGAAAAAATGGTGCCAAAAGAATTGGTATATCGTCACGCTTGTCATCCAAAAGCTTAACTTGTCAAACAAAATCAAAATACGTAATCAACAGACAGACATCTGGAAAGTAGGCAACTTTCCCTCAACCGTTTACAAATAGTTTGAGTCGAAATAACGGTTCCTACTGTACGCCTGATATCATTTTTGTTAGTTTTATGTTTTCACAATGTGACTTACGCCGAATAAATCCCCATCCACTTGTCGGGCATTGTCCTGGTCTTATCATGAATCGTCCTGTCTCCTGGTACATATTCTATAAATTCCCAATTAAAAAATATAATCCAGAAATCTACAGCTGGCTGTAGTACTCGACATGCCACTCCTCTGTTAAGTTCACAACCCTACTATTGATCATATTCGGATAGGCGTAGCCTAATACCTTGCGATACGACGAGGGAACTACACCGCACAAGAGTCGATTGTAATTCGGGGCGTCTATCAAGCGATCCGGTATTAGGCATGGGTGTTGTTATGGATTCCTATTAGCACGAATATGGTTTTGGAGTTGGGGGAATTTGGGCAATATGTCGCCTGAGTAGAGGTGAAAGGAGGAGTGTTGTTAATTGCCTTGACCACTCCAGGTGCATGGGTGCGTCAACATCCCTAGCATTTCTATCTCTCTCTCTAATTGCCTTGACCCCTCCAGGGGCATGGGCGCGTCAACGTCTCTAACATTTCTATGCCTTGTTGATGTTTCAATAGCATATCTACGTTTCGGAAGTGCAGTTGCTAGTATACACCTCCTATCCGCGCCGTCTTTATACTGACAAGCTGGGAGCACTGTGAGAGTTCTATGAGTACTCACAGGCAGGTTTCGATCGCGCCGAGATTTGATCTCCGAGCTCTAGATTAGTATCGTAGAGCGGTGACCGAACGATCACGGCCACCGAGCGCGATCCGTGGGTCGAGGTGAAAGGAGGAATGAAGATGAGTGCTGGTTAAAGCATTTTAACCCTTTGGTGAGGCGAAATGGACACCGACTATGGGTGTCGCGTAATTTGAGGTGAAAGGAAGAGCTCACAGGAGTGCTGGTCAAAGCATTCTAACCCTTTGGCGATGCGAAATTGACTTTTTTGTACATGAAGCGGAGTATATGGATGTAGCCGGAGTCGAAATGAAAAGGGGAGTACACAAGAGTGCTGTTTACAACATGGAAGGATGATAACTGCAATGCTTTACATGGCATGGAATGAGAACCCATTTCCAACCAAGGCCGACCAAGAGGGGGTCCCAAAATCACATCATCATCATCGTGGCGCGACAGCCCGACGTTGGGCGTTGTCCTCTAATTATTTCGGTCGCGCGACCGCGTCCTCCAATTTTGAAGCCCAGTAACTGCGCGGCAACCGCATATACTGAGCTCTCCCAACGAGCTCTCGGTCGTCTTCGCAGTTTCGCTTCGTCGACTCGTTCTGCGTTCATTACTCTCTTTGGCATGCGATCTTCCATTCGTTGTACATGCTCTGCCCAGCTCATCGTAGAGTTAATACAACTCATGGTTGTACGGGATGCACCATCCATCTCGATCGCAAACAGCCCCGAAAATTCGCCGCAGAACCTAACGTGCAAATGTGTCTAGCATGTTTCCGGAGGCTTCAGCATAGCACTCGTCGTATAATAGTTTTGTACACGTGGAGCTTCGTTTTTCTGTGCACATGCTTCGATTTCATTATGAAGAACCGAAAAAAAGTTTCATTAGCTAACTGTATCCATCGCTTGACTTGGTCAGTTTCGTTGGCGTCCCTTGACAAGTTGCAACTCAGGTATATGAAGTCGTTCACGAACTCGATGTTGAGGTCTCCCACATTGATGCTCGATTGTGCTGGTGTCCTTGTCGTCGATTACATCATTATTTTAGTTTAACCAAAGAGGATTGATATTCTAACTAGAACTTTCCCCTCTGCCAGTAGATTTATATGTACGAGTATTGACAAATAGTATATATCCGCAGGGCAGGCCATCTAGCGGTTTCTTTTTAAATCATAGGTTATTTTGACAGTGAAAGCTGTTTCCCGCTCGAAATCTTGACAGAAAGTCAGTATCATATCTCCGCAGCACGAAATGAGTCGCTTTACACTTGAACAACGTTGGGAAATATTGAAAACTTATTTCCAAAGTGAGTGCTGTGTAGCCCAAACAGTGCGTTTTTTGAAAAGAAGTTTTGGCCGAAATGAAGAACCCACCGCGCCTGCTGTACGCAAGTTTGTGCAAAAAGTTCCTGAGACTGGCATGCTAGTGGACAACACTCATGGTCCTCGTCGTCGCACGGTGCGCACAGACAAGAATGTGGCTGCTGTAGCCGAGAGTGTGAGACTCACTCTACGAACATCAACTCGCCATCGATCTCAACAGCTCAACATTTCACGCACTAGCCTGAGGAGAATTCTGCACAAAGATCTCGGATTATTCGCTTACAAGGTCCAATTGACTCAGCAATTGAAGGCGCACGACCATCCGCTTTGTTATCGCTTCGCAGTTTGGGCCTTAGAGCAGCTTGAATTGGACAACGATTTTGGGCGAAAAATCATCTTTTCTGACGAGGCGCATTTTCATCTCGGAGGCTACGTTAACAAACAAAATTGCCGCATCTGGGGCTCGGAAAACCCGCACGTTATTTTCGAGAAGCCAATGCATCCACAGAGAGTGACAGTTTGGTGCGGATTGTGGAGTGGTGGCATCATTAGAACATTTTTCTTCGAAAATGAGGCTGGGAACAACGTTTCGGTCAACGGTGAACGTTACAGAGCCATGTTATCCGACTTTTTTTTACTGAAATTGAAGACATGGATTTGAACGACCTCTGGTTCATGCAGGATGGCGCGCCAAGCCACCAGGGATTCGGAGCGGAGCGGAGTGGAGCGGGCATGAAAAGCCGGAGCGAAGGAGCGAGCGTGGAGCGGTTTTAACAAAGAGGAGCGGAGCGGAGTGGAGCGATTTTTTTGGTGAAATCGCTCCGCTCCGATTTTTTTTTTTCATTTTTGTTTGTATGGCAGAGCCCTAGAATTTAAGCACTCTAAATTTTGTTTGTACGACATTATATAAAGAAATTTAATGTGCATTACATTAGAAGAAATTGAAAATTGAAAACTGATGGGTCGTACAGGACCGTTTCCATATAGCATAGCATATCTCTTTGAAATTTCTTATGTGCCAATGGCTGCGTTTCTATTTTGGAACCGTGTCGGAATCGCGTCGACACGGTTTCATAGATACTTTTCGAAAACGGTACGATTTCAGACACCGATACCAGAATCTTTGTGAAGGGCAAAAGTACAATATCACGATTTTTTCCCGATCCGATTACCCGTTCAACGATTCCTAGAGTTTTGACAGTTCGCTCTTGACTCCATTTGTAAATAACTTTTTGTTGGCCTCAAAGTGCGTATAGTGACCGGAAAGTCTGTCCTCGCTCGTAATTTTATTTTATCCCTTATTAAGTGGCGTATGTTTGTATGAAATATATTCATGGCGGCAAGGGAATAATGTCGTTTCCCGGAGAAATCACGAATCGGAGAAGGAGCAATGGATAAGTAGCGGATTTACGATACTTTTGGGAACGCACCCAATATTGTAGGCACATCATGATCACGTAGCGACTTGATACGTGATGCAGCGATTGTTTATCTTGTAGACCTTTTCTGATTTTTTCTTATCTGCGCACATGAGCAACACTTGGAGGAAATACAAACCTATTCTACTATTACTATTTATGATAAATGAATTGCAAAACAAAGTGTCAATTTTAAGTTGTCCGGAGCGGAGCGGGGAGCGGAGCGAAACTATTTACTCGGAGCGGAGCGGTTCCCTGTATTGTGGAGCGGGAGCGGAGCGGAGCGGAAAAATCGCATCGCTCCGAATCCCTGCATGCCACACAGCCCATGCCACAATCGATCTTTTACGCACCAAATTCCCAAACCGTGTTATCAGCCGTCTTGGCGATGTCAATTGTCCGCCTCGGAGCTGCGATTTGACCTCTTTGGACTTTTTTTTCTGGGGAACCGTGAAGGACCGATGTTATGCCAACAATTCAGAAACGATTCAAGCACTTAAGGCCAATATCATCCAAGCAATCCGTGAGCTAAGCCCGAAGTCATCGACATGGTCTTGGAAAATTTGAACGACAATGCGCTACTACGAAGCCAGCCACTTGAACGAAGTTGTGTTTCATCTTTAATGGGAATCTTTGCTCTTACTAATGAAGCCATAATACGTGAAAAAAAAATTTTATTTTGTTCATTTTATTGCATTTTTAAAAAGAAACTTGTATTTGTTGTATTTTGTATTTTTTTCACCACCAATCATCGGAAAATCCTTGGGGTTCCCCGGATAGCATGGCGACCACATCTGCCCATGCCACAACTAAAATATATGCAACAGAATACGTAGCAGGAAAAAAATCCTAAAAGCCTTGGCCGGTAGCACATGGGGAAAAGACAAGGAAACGCTACTGGTCACCTGCAAAGCGGTCGGAAGATCTGTGGTCAACTATGCTGCTCCTGTGTGGGTTCAGAACCTATGCGACGTGCAGTGGAAGCACATTCAGACTTGTCAAAATGCCGCTCTTCGCGCCGTAACAGGATGTCTCCACAAGGCCACCTACACCAGGAAACAAAGACGTTGCCTATCAGAAACCACAACAAGCTGCTTGCGAAGCAATATTTAGTAGGTTGCTACCGGAAGGAACATCCTAACTTCCATTTAATGGACAAGACTCCGCCACCAAGACATGTTCGGCGTGATCTGAGGGACCTTGACCGTGATGTCCAGGCATATTAAAGGAATCCTTTCGACGACGCCGCCTACAAATCTGCCATCGCGTTACTCCATCAGCAAGAGATGCATTCATCAATTACGGGATTAAAACCAAGTCCAGTACTTTTGGCGTAACCACCACCCATAGTACCTGAAGAGAAGAGGCTTCCTAGAGCCACCAGGACAACACTTGCCCAACTTCGATCAGGCTGGTGTTCACGCCTCAACTCTTATCTATCCCGTATTGATGAAAACATCCGAAACATTTGTGAAGCCTGCAAAGGAACACCTCATGACGTAGACCACATTTTCACGTGCCCAGCTGCACCCAGGAAGCGGCTTACCGTGGTGACAATGGAACCCTTTACAAACTTATCAAGCCATTAACTGGCAAATCTTTTACAACTGAACATCCCGTGAAAGATAAAGACGAGTCCCTACTGGTCACTGATGAAGACCAACTACGACGGTGTAGAGAGCACTTCATTGAGGTCCTCAACAACACCTTTGGACATTTGAACTTATCTTCACTAGAAGTAGAAAATATTCCGCAAATAGCCAGAGTTGATACCAGCCCACCATCTAAACAGGAATTAACTGTGGCTATTAAATCGATTGATGCGGGTGAAGCCCCGGGGATAGATGGAATTTCGGTGGAACTCTTTAAGGCGGATATCAACGCTACCGCGGATATTCTTCTCCCCCTTATCCAAGAGTGTTGGGAAACCGAAACTCTCCCTAAAGAATGAAAGAAGGGCGTCATTATTAAGATCTCGAAAAGTAACCTGAAGGATTGTAATAATTGGCGTGGAATTTACCTCCTACCCGCAGTCTCCAAACTGATGGCAAAAATAGTCTTAAACCGGATCAAGCAAACAGTTGACTGCACACTGAACGATGAACAGGCTGGTTTTCGCGAGGGCTTTTCATGTAGCGACCATTTCAACACCCTCCGAATTATTATTGAACAATCCGCAGAGTGAACATCTCATGTTCATCAATTTCGATTCTTTATTTCTATTTATTTATGGCTGTTCAACTTGGAAGGCGACCAGGGCGATAACAGCTAGATTGCAAACTTTCGTGAACCAGTGTCTACGGCGCATCCTACACATACGACAACCGAAAAAAAAAAAACATGCACTTACTTCATCCGGTGGTCCCCGAAGTGCCCTTTTCAGGATCGTTTGCTGTTCTTCGCTGAATGCGGGGAATTCCTCCTCTTCCGCGGTATCTTCTTCATCCAAAAGAACGATCTCTCGAAGAACCATGCACTTGTTGAGTTTATCACGAAGCAATTTTTCTTGCAGTTCAGTATCCCGGGAAAGCTGTCGAGCACTGCTCGGAAAAAAGAAACTTTACATAAACAGAATATGGACATTTCTTTAGCGTTGCGAACATCCAAATCAGAGAGGCTTATATGAAGACAAATTCATTTACACAACTTAAGCTGGGCTGACCCGCGTTGTAATCTCAAATCATATATGCCTCCTACAATGAGCGTTTTCTGCAGTTACTTGATTAACTTACTCTTCTTCTACTTCGTCAATTTGCTTCCTTTGCTGTTGTCGCTTGCCCTTAAATCGATTCGACAAATTATCGATCCAATTCTCTTGCAGAGCAGGTGTACGATCTAGCCTATCTTTCAAAGAGTTGACAGGTGCAACGGTGGGCCTGAAAATTCGGTCAAAATCATAGTTACGACATAGTTTGAATTGCATTCATTCCATTACTTACATTGGTCTGTCTTTTGTTCGTTCTTCCCTCCTGCCAGTTTGAATATTTCGACACTCAGAAATCATCTACACAAAAAAAAATTAAAATTTATGCTCAAAAGCCTAAAGGCGGCAACGGTGTGATTGTGCTCTTACCTGTAAATCATCGTCTGATAAATCGATGATTTCTTTCGGCTGGTCATCATCCTCCACGGTAATCTGCGCAACAATAGATCTGCGATTCTTTTTCGTCGAACCACGCGCTTCGGCAAGCTGGGCCAATCGTTCCTGATCGCGATCGGTATCATTCGATTTATACAGTCTCGGCACGATCTTTTGTAGTAAATGCAAATACTGCATTCTATCGTTTGCCTGGAACGAATTCTGAGTGGAAGTGTTATTTCCTTTCTTCTGTGAAATTGGCAATTGCTTCGAGACCGATGACACTCTCGATGAGGAATCGGCGGTCACGACGCCATTCGTCATTTTGGTCTCTTTCGAAGCGTCGATGCCGTTCACAATATGACTCCGAACAGATCCGAAATTCCCGGCCGGATCGTGCGCAAGCTTCCACGTTCTGGTGTCAATGAGCGGCGGCACTGGTTTCGAGGATGGTAATTTTACCGTGAAGCGTTTATGCCAGCTGTCGCGCGACTCGGACTTTGTAGCCGAAATGTCACGACTATGATTTTTTAAAGCTCGCAATGCCGGAACTGCGGCAATGTCACCGTTTAGTATTGTTCTATGGCCAGTGTCTGCACTGCTATTGTTTAGACTTTTGGTTGATTTCGTGTTATGTACGATAACGGGAATTTGATCAGACAGAATGGACGATGAGTTTTTTCGAAAACTATTCATCGTGCTTGCCGTGTTGTTGAATAGGGGTAAATAACGCGGATTTTTGAATACATAGTCATCTTCATCGTCCGAGTATTCGATTTCTGCGTAGTTATTGTTCTGATGAAATGTGTTTGGATTGGAGTTGTTTGTGCGATCTGAAAGAAAGGTATTTTCTTCAAAATTTTCCACAAAAAAAAAAATTTTATGATAATAATAAGCGCAATAACACCATAGGACACAGATGCTTTGCCAAAACCTGGCATCCCCAGATTGCATACTAGTGATGGGCATAATGACTCTTTTCACTGTGCCAGCACATAAGCTCTGACTCTTTCCAATGAGTCGTTCAAAGGAGTCACGCAAAGAGTCTGAAACTTGGTTAATAACATATTCAATAAAAGTCGTAGATGGGCGACCCCAACTTTTTTTTTCTTTTTTGACCCCAAATTCGGAGTTGGCGACCCCCAATACCCTTTAGTTCGAGCCAGCCCGATCGGACCACTATTTCCCATGAAAAGGGGGCTGCAAGCCTAGGATGGGCGACCCCACTTTTTTCTCTTTTTTACCCCAGATTCGGAGTTAGCGACCCCCAATACCCTTTAGTTCGAGCCAGCCCGATCGGACCGCTATTTCCCATGAAAAGGGGGCTGCAAGCCTAGGATGGGCGACTCCACTTTTTTTTCTCTTTTTTACCCCAGATTCGGAGTAGGCGCCCCCAATACCCTTTAGTTCGAGCCAGCCCGATCGGACCACTATTTCCCATGAAAGCGGGGCTGCCAGTCTGGGATGGGCGAAACCAATTTTTTTTCTTTTTTAACACCATATTCGGAGTTAGCCACCCCCCAATACCCTTTAGTTCGAGCCAGCCCCATCGGACCACTATTTCCCATGAAAACGGGGCAGCCAATCTGGGCCGGGCTGTTTTGACTCTTTTTGAACGAATCTTTTTGCTAAGAAACGTTACTAAATTTGGTTGAAATCGGCCCACTATTTCATATACATATCTCATAGGAACAAGTTGTACTACTAATTTCAAAGTGGTAAATGTACCGTAAAACACAACAACGCTTCGCGTGAAGGGTATCATATTTTCTTCTTGACTTTGCTGTGATTCGATGCTGACCAAAATGGTTTTCGTGTGCGGGGGTCTTAAGACTAGAAGCATAAATTGATTCACAACCCCATATATCATGTAAGGCAGCAACAAAATGCACTCCTCTTCTTCAGTTATCCGACTCCCGTTACTGGGAATCTCTTTTTGTTTCTCCCTCCTGTGATTATGAAGTGCTTTGTTTCCCATGTCACCGCTAAAACTAAGTCGGAAGTTCACAGGTGAGGCTACAAATGTAGTCGGTTGGCTAACCCACGACGAGGGTTACATTGCCAGTGGTTGTCAATTATTAACAATTTTGCTTTAAATCTGATCGCCCAGCCTGCCCGTCTAGACTGAGAACCTCCAGACTTAGTAGCTGCTTTTCCCATTGTCACTGTCATCACTAAAAGAAAAGCTACTACACCGCGCAGCTTTACAAATTAAATTTTCCCAGCAAAAACGATTTAACCCAACTACAGTAACTTACCGCTAGCCATGCTAAACAAAAAAACACACAAAACATCCGAAGAAAACAAAAAGAAATCTCCTGAAAAATTCACTTCAAGTGACAACTTGACAGCTCGGGCCACCACGACATCGGCTGTCAAAATTCGCATAGCAAGTGCGCCATTATGCTGCCGGCATACATGCTTTTCGCCTGGATCCCGTGCCATATCGGCATTTTGGGTGCTTCCCAGCCGGCTTCCAAGGTGCTCCGAGTAGAGCGAGAAGAAACCTCACAAAGGACCTACTAAAGTGCCAAAGACAATTCTAGCCTAGTTGCCAACGCGATAGACACGAACAGACAAGACCACGACTTTCGGTTTGCAAATGAAATCAATGGGAAACGTCCCATTTGGGGAAGAACTTACGGGATGATCTCCTCCTCTCTGTCATATTAAGAATCGGGTCACTGATTCGCTGATGGGTGAAGGGCAAATCTGCAAAGAAAGAAACGATAGTACAACCGGCATCGACCCACAAACCAGACACAACTCACCTTCGCTGGGTCTGGCGATTATGCCGGGAAAGACATCACTGACACGGCTGTACTTCCTCTTGGACGGATGGCAGACGTCATCGGAGCCCCTGGTCAGCGGAAACACAGAAACAAAAAACAAATGTAGGGGACGCACATTAAAGACAATTTGAAGTCGGTGGTCGTGCGGAGTAGCCGCAATTTACCTTCTCTTCAAGGAATGATCCCTTGACGGAAACGCTAAGCCGGAGAGGATGCTTTTGATCCGACTGAAGATATCGCTGGACATTGCGTTCTCGTCCGTAAGCGGTGCTTTTGGCGGCACTGAGCACAAATTCACTCTTGAAACGCGTCTCGCTTACGCGGCGTGATCGAGTCTAATGAATAACGGCGGACGCGAATTTAAGACATTATCGCGGCGGAGTCCAAATGACACCTAGTGCAAAAACGAATGAAGTAAACGAATTGGGCACGTTTAGTTCTCCAACTTGAACACGCTCAATGGGCGAAATCTGCAACATGCCAAACCGATATAGCAAGATGCCCGAAACACACGCACGTCTGTGCCATTTCAGTGGTGAGGTTGGCTGCCGTGACATGCAAGTGAAAATAAAATCATGCTATATATGGATTGGGCGATAGTTACGCGGGAAAAAACATTCAAAAACAAAATGATGTTCGAATGTTACATGAATTTCGGTGCGTTCCTTTGAAGAGAGAGTATATGAGGAAATGAAAAAGAGCGAGAGAAACGAAGCAATTCGGCACAAGTGAGGAAGTAGGAAGGGGGATTGAAATTTGACATCTCTTTTGCTCTATATGGACCGGGCGGGTGTTCCGCGGCAGAGAGACAGACTGGAATGTTATTGTTCCAATTGGAAAAGCAGGAGAGGGGATGACATCTTATATAGACTGCGCGGGTGTTGCACAGTGGAGGGCGTGTGTCTCTCTGTTTACTTTTTACGACTGGAATTGCTTCAAATAGTTTAGTGTTGAGTATATGCGGATTGCTCCTCCATAGGTATTTTCTATGGTGCGTCCACATTGGATAATGTAAATATTAGTTTTCTGAAAACAGTAAATACTATTATGTCAGACGATATAAGTACATTGGGTGGTATGCATAAAGTGAGTCGAGTGGAGTAATATTACGTTTACACTATCCCCAGATTACTTCATCTGCGCCGGCTGATTTAATCTGGAACTGTCAAATACATACAATTTTAAACTCACCACACCCAGATTATATTACGTTTACACTATCCCCAGATTACTTCATCTGCTACGTAATCTGGGTGTGGTGAGTTCAAAATCGTATGTATTTGACAGTCGCAGATTATCTCAGCCGGCGCAGATGAAGTAATCTGCGGATAGTGTAAACGTAATTTTAAGCAGCAGATGAAGTAATCTGGGGATAGTGTAAACGTAATATAAAGATGGCGGTGGCAGCAGCCATTTGCCATCTTAAATAGACAGGATCCCGCTCAGCTGATCGTGGTGAATTTGACTTGGTTTGTGACGTCACTGCCAAAGCAGTGACTGCGCACGACGATGTCCCCGGCACGACATATGTTTACAATTGAAATTGCGTCGGGTGGCATTTTAGTCCTCTAAAAACACACTTTCTGGACACTTGCAGCAATTTGGTCGAAGCCGCAGCCCCGGGGATCAGACGCAGAGCATTGTGGAACAGTTCACACTTGACAAAATGCATATTTTGATCGCACGACACACTTTCATCGCACACGTTAAATGAACGCGGAAAACGAAAACTAAACACGGAACGCTCAAATACCGGGAACTCGCCGCCATCAGTCACCGACCACTGGATTGTGGATACGATGACGTCATCAAAGGAAATAATTGCGTAATTTAGCCGCCAAAATCAGCTGAGCGGAGGCCTGCGTATATCTAGATGGCGTTGATTAAGCCTAGTACCTTTCTTTTCGTGCGAAATTTCATACAAATACTGTCAAAAGTTTTGCCTGTTCTTGTTGTCCGATGGATCGGCCTGTGTATGCGCTTATCGTTGACGATTTTTGTTGACAATTTCATATAATCTTGATCAGCTGATATCTTTGTGCCGATCCATCGGCCGATCGACCGGACGACGGATCGGGTAATGTATGGCGGCTATTAGGCTTGGCGCTTCCGGATCTCAATCAGGGTTGGTTTGGTAATGTTTAAAACATTTGTTTAAAACATCTGTTTTAAACAATGTTTTAAACAGCTCCAAAAAACATATGTTTTATACAAATGTTTAAAAACGGTGTTTTAAACACTGTTTAAAACAGTTTTAAACATCAATTCAATGAATTTGTTTTTTTTTCTTTGTTTTTTTTCATACAACTGTACATACACTTTGGTTCGCACGGGGTACGGTAACCAAATTTTATTGTCTTATCATATGAACACCATGTGGTTGTTGTGTTTCTACACTGCATAACAGAAAACACTAATAACCATACGGCAAGCTTTCGTTGCTCTGGAGTAGAGCAGCATAGAAAGAACACGGAAAATGAGTTAAATTTCCGAACATCCAATTTATTCTTCATTCGCGCCTTTGTGTCATTCTTGCCAGTTTTTACTAGCAAAAATTCCGAGATCACCGGAATGGAATATAATGGGTCTATTTGCATTGCTCCGCAAACAACGCCATCAAACCACTTAGACAAAAAGGGTCCGACTTTCAAAGTAAGTATAATTAGTACATGGAAACACCAATTTATAATTACAGAGTGAACAAGAAGTTGCGGAAAAAATTCAAATCAAGATAGGTTGGCTACTCAATGCCAAAGAAAGATATATAATACGTTTAAAACAATTTTAAACAGGGTTTAAAACACATGAAAAAAAAACAATATGGAAATGTGTTTTAAACAAAAAAAAGCAGTTTCAGACCAAAAAACTGTTTTTTTTAGTCAAATGGTAAAAAACTGTTTTTTTTACCAACCCTGATCTCAATGGCAATGACCCAATAAAGTAAATAAATAAAAAAAATTGTTTTCTTTTCTATTGTTGGAAAATAAATGCACCATGGGCTGATGAAAAATGGCATTAGGTAGGAGTACTTCTTATTGTAAAACCTTGGGAGTATATCCTACAATGTTGTAGTTTTTTTTTTAATTATAAATTTTCGGGAGGGGTCCGGACCCCTTGGACCCCCTGGACCCCTTCCCTTGTTACATGACTGGAGTGTGTCTTGGTTTAGTTAGAATTCAAATGTCAACTCAAATTTCAAGAGAAAACTTAAATCCTTAGTACAGATACAATCGGAAAAATTTCCTTTAGGCAGCAAAATTATTTTGTATTGTATTGTTTCCTCTGACCGAAGCCGGGTTCGTTAGATATTCTTGTGCTGTATAATGGAAACACTTCGATTGAAAACACTCACAGTTTATTTAGAAAACGAACTACGCACGCGTAACTAACAACCAACGTCAAACTAGCTCGAACTATTTGTTAACGGCGGATAACGATTATCTCCTTTCCGCTTTATAGCGATCCGACTGCGACTGAGTGTCGATTATTATTACTTCTTTTCGTTCTTGATGACATCTGCTTTATATAGCTGCTAACCCATGTATCTACCAGTTAGCGAAGATTCTAGACGGTTCGAGATGTTCTTGTCTCGGGTTTCCACAGAAGAAGGTTCGAGAATCCGCTAGTATCCATTTAGTTGGTACTTGTCATCGATCATTCGAGATTATGATGGAGCTTAGTACAGTGTGTGTCATAAGAGAGACGTACTTCGTACATACAACACAATTTTTTTAATTTATCACAGTTATTGCCCTTTGAATGTGAGAGAAAAGACTTGTGAGTGCTAGAAAGTCGTGCACTATGCCAGTTTTACATGACTAAAAACGCGATAGCTGGAAAACTACGCATGCTAGAACTCTTAAATAAACACCAAATCTCAACTATTACCTTATTCTTATTATAAAAATCAGAGGAATAGTTTGTTGGTTGTACATACCTCAATAAAACGCAATTTCGTTTTTATTGCTTAAAATTTTGAGCTTTTATCACCTTCCCTATAATTTTCGTATTATTCCAGGCAATAAGATTAGATAGCAATGTCGGTACCACAAAAATGAACTTTTATATCATAGTTTAAGAGATGTATACTTTTTAAAGTCGGTAATTTAAAAAAAAAATAATTTTTTTATCATTTTTTTCATTTATTGGACAAAAAAGTTGCCATAGAAAAAGTTGTAAGTAATAAAATTTGCCACAAAATGACTATTGATGTATCCTGAGCAGGTGGCAAGTTATGACCATTTATACAATTCTCTTCAGATTCCGTATTGCCATGTCCATGCCCCAGGTGACGATTGAAAATTGAGTGGCAAAATTCAAGGAATTTTGAAACCTAGAACGATGTGCAAACCGAAAAATGGAAACGGAAAGTAATACAATCGTTTTCGGATAGTTAGAGCTGGTAAGTGATTGGTTGTTAGTTGCGCGTGTTTATAGTTCGTTTATTTAATAAAGTGTGTGTGTTTTCATTATTCTGCATAAGAATATCTAACGGAACCGGCTTCGGTCGAAACATGACAGTACTTACGGCAACTTCCCAGCACAGGTAGTACCAGGGAGCGAAACAGGCCCAGCTTGATATCAACACTGAGATAACTGCTTACCAGATTCTAGAAAGCATGCCGAAAGCATATGCACTTAATACAAATTTTGTTATAAGTTTGAAATGTAAGATTTAAATTTTGTTGATGTAGGTTAACCTGTAACCTACCGGTGCCAGCGTTACCATTTGGTGACGACCGAAAAATTACCTGGGACACCTGAGTCAAATAAATGTTTTCCTTAGCTCAGGGTAGCCTAGCCTATCTCTCTCTCTCAATTGCCCTAACCCCTTGTGGGGCATAGCGCGTCAACTGTTTCATGGGGCCCAGTTGACGTTTCTCGGCATAAACTGGTTTCGGAGAATGCAGTTGCCAGCATGCACCTCCTGCACATCCATGGCCACGAACGTCGTCGTGGACGGGATTCGAACCCGAAACGCCGGTAGTCAAACATGAGACTGATGCCTCAACACACTGCGCTACCGGTCGCCTAGCCTATAGTCCATGTTAAAATAATTACAAAACTCGAAAAAAATAATTCTGGCAATATTCGCTTAACCCCAATCAACCATCAGTGAAGTCGATCATGATTCGAAATAAAACCACCAATACTAGAAACTTAAATCCTAATTTATTCGAACTTAGCATCATAGCACCATAGTAAAATATTTCTTGCATAACAATTTATAGCACTTTCCATTTTCTGTCTCTTCCTTTTCTTTTCGGGGAAAGAAAAAAACTATTCGAAATTTACACAACGGTTAGTCAACTTAAATCCTATCAGCACATACCACACAATAACACTTAAGCAATAGATAAATGCTACGAGACCTAAATTCGCCTGAAACCCATACTTCGTCACAATAAATTGACCGAGAAATCCGCAAAGGATAATGAGTAGACCACTCGCCGTGTACATTGTGTACTTAACGTTGAGCCATTTCGAAGGATTTATTCCCGCCTGAATGATCGAGTCCTGTAAGAACATGGTCACCGCCTGGCCGAATCCCAAGAGTACAGTGGCAATGCTTAGGAGTAGTTTCGAGGAGGATACGCTCATACCTGTAAATAATTTAATAAATGGATTAATCTTAGACAGAGGTTCTCAATGTTTCTACCGACGCGACCCCCTTAGAGATAAAAAATCGCACGCGACCCCCCGACCCGATCATAGATTCAAAATACCAAAAGCGATAATAACATTTTTTATGCATTTCTTTGTGATCGTTCCCTTTGTCCCAAATTTTTTAGCCGAGTAAGGGCCGGTTGCTCAATGTCCGATTAAAATTTATCTTAAGAATAAACTGCCATTTAGCATTTAGCAGTAAAGAACTCCCGGATAGATAGATAGATAGAAGAGAATTTGCTACAAACTCAAATTTAAACGAATATGCCGAGAAACCGTCCTAATAAAAAATAGATTCGTGGACGGTAGAATTCCGCCAAGAAAAACAGCTGATTTTGCCATAATTGTGGTCTGAGATAAGTTCCACACTTTATGGCTTGGTAATTTGTCTGAGACGTATGAGAAAACGAAAGCGCTTATCGGGCTGTTTCTAGTTTCGATTAATTTATGCCCCTGTTAGTTAACAAAGAGTTTGATCAGACATTGAGAAAACGGCCCTTAGTTAACAAAGGGTTTAATCGGACATTGAAAAAAAACGGGCCATAAAGTGTGGAACTTATCTGAGACCATAATTATGGCAAAATCAGCTAATTTTCTAGGCGGAATTCTACCGTCCACGAATCCATTTTGTATTAGTACGGTCCATCAGCATATTCATTTGCAGCTGACTTTATTGCAATTTTTCTTCTATCGAATGAATTTCCAGGAACTCTGTTCTTTATGGCCACTTTCATTGTTTTCATTTGAACTTGCAAAAGTAAACAGTTCTACATACATAGCTGTGAAAATATCAGCATCCGGTTTTAGGTGTTGAGTTTTTGTTAAGGATAAATTTTCAACCGGAAACCAGAAGTTGGGTTTCGTTTTGGATAAGAGATTGATTGAAGACTAGAGGATGGTAATATTACGTTTACACTATCCCCAGATTACTTCATCTGCTGCTTAATCTGGGTGTGGTGAGTTTAAAATTGTATGCATTTGACAGTTCCAGATTAAATCAGCCGGCGCAGATGAAGTAATCTGGGGATAGTGTAAACGTAATATTAGCGTTTATCCGATTAATAACGCTAAACAGATATTGGAAAAATCAAATTGTGCTAAATGGCAGTTTACTCTTAAGATAAATTTTAATCGGGGATTGAGCAACCGGCCATATGAGATATTGGGAATTTGTTTTGGATAAGCGATTAAGCAGCGGCTTGGTGAAGGACTTGTAATGACCACCTTTTTTTTTTAATCTTCGCGCGCACCCATCACTTGGCGTCAACTTCATGTTGGCTCAGGGATGAGGGACGCGCGTTGACAACCTTCAAATCAGGAGTTGCGAATCACCCGCCAACGACATCGGCGAGGGTTTGTGCGCGCCGACACAAAAATTGAAAGAAAAAATCGAGAGTGGCGAATAACCCGGCAAGAAAATCGGTCGGATTGGTGCAAGTCGACGCAAAAATTGAGGGCTTGTGACCCGCCATCGCGATCGGCCGTGTTTTTTTAGGGAGTTGTGCCGTAACCCGCCGATGCCATCGGTTGGGGTTCGGGGAATTCATATTTGGCTGGTCATTGGACGCCGCGAAAAAAAAGTCGGGAATTTGATCTTTTTGCCGCCAGTTGCGACGTGTCGGAAAAAGATATCTGCGGTGTCGGAAAATAGAGTGCCGAATTGCCCGCTGAAACTGTTGACCCGCAATCAAGTCGACAATACGCTCCGGACGAACCTTCCATCCGCTATCCCGATTTCGAGTCTGCCGCTGCAAGTGCCGGTGCCCCTAACACGTCATTTGTGCCGTTTGTTTGGGAAGTGACTAAGACGTGCAAGTCATTGTAGCCAGCGCGGTTCGTTAGATGCATGATAGCATGATACAGTGGGAGTGACAACAGTGTGCCCCTCATTGTGCGTGCCTGACCATATCACATAGAACGCGATTGATGATGGTTTTCTTTGGAGAGTGTTGCCGCCCTATATGAGAATTTCTAGATGGACTGACTAACTTATTATTTTTTTTTTTGTAAATTCCTTTATTTTGTTTGAGTTTGGATTTTGTTTTCGTTTGGATAAAATATAGTTTTTCTTTAATTTATGTTAAGTTGCAGCTGCTCCCGTATCGTGATGGCCATCAAGGATTTCGGGTAAGTGGTTGCATACTAATTTAAAATTCGTAAATTTGCGAAATTCTTAATTTTTTTTTCTATTCCAAAATTGATTTAATTTTTGTAGTTTTTTCTTTAGTTTTTTTTGACATCAGTTTCTTAGTAATTTTCTGATCTCTCGTTTTCCTTTGTTTGTCATCATCTCATTCTTTTTTTTGAATAAACTCTGATATGTATTGAATTTTAAAACCCAGGCGTTTCCTTCACGGAACCTTCCCCCCCAAACCCCCTTTCAGGTTGTTGACGAGATGAGGTGAAGGCCTCATCTCTTGTTCCGCTATGGGAGGTTCCAACATTTGCTGGCCACGGAACCTCATTGGTTGGGTTCATTTTTTTGTTATGGGTTAAGAGGCTACGGGTCCGCAACATCCGGGCCCGGAGCGTGTAGCATGAGCCGGTCGATGGCCATTGCCTGCACTTTTTTTTCTTCTAGTTTTTCTGGGTCAGTGGGACCCAGTTTTATCCTTTGTCGTTTCGTCTACCTCCAAAGCACATGATATATTTTATGTTATCATTGTAATGGCTGGGGCAACGAGCGGGCAAAAACCCCGCCCACATCTCCCGAACTGACCTGGAACAAGCATGTGCCGCCGCTCAGCTCGTTGAGGAGCATTCGCTTTTAGCGTCACCGGACCTTCACGGTCTTCTCGGCAAACTTCCGGCTCCGTCCCCAAGAACACCATCTGGTGACCACCTTGCTCATTACAGACTTTTGAAGCTTCTCTTTCCAATAAAATGTAAAAGGTGGACAAGGTTCCGTTCAGCGTTTTCAATCGGAAAAACATTAAACAAGCATGTACAAAATGAAATTGTGCTAGCAGGCACTTTATTCTTTCGATAAATTTTAATCAGACATTGAGAAAATGGACCTATATGGTTTTTTTTTTCTATTTATGTGGAGTTCAGGGAACATTTAGTATACTCGTAGTCCTAAGAAAATGCGAAGTCAACTTCAAGCAGTAGCTACAAAACAAAAAACCATTTTTTTTTTTTTTTTAGAAAATATTTTGAATTTCCTAATATTTAAAATGAAAATCATCTCCGCACCTGATGTGTTGGTTTTTCAGAGAACTTTGCTCATAAATTGGAAAATTTCTTTTAGGAAATGAAAAATCTTGGTTTGGTGACAAAAAAAAGTAGAAATGAGTTTCCAGGTAATTTAATTAGCTTTAATATACCTAGAAAATGACAAAAATTATTGAACATGGGAATATTGGCCACGTTTAGACCGTGGAACTAAAAGGCGATTTAACTAAATCATTTTAGTGTTAGTACTTGTTGGTGGAGTGTTTATACCGACCATACGGAGAGGTACTTCTTCTTTCTCCGTTGACAGCACAGATAAATTTTACAGATATAAATTTTACGACAGAAAAAGACTTTTTCCTGCCCGTGATCACGCACTGCTTTCCTGAAATTACAAACAAAGCAAACGCCGAACAAAAAAACGACAACAAAGGAAACGTCAACCACCGAGTCAACATTAGCGATGACAGCGACATAGTACCAATTTTTTTAGCCCAGTTCCGCATCGCAAGTAGCGATAAGCCAAGTCCAAAACTAACTAAATCGATACGTTTATATCGTCGAGAGTTAGATCGATTTAGTTAGATCTCGAAGATAGTCCCGCGGTCTAAACGTAGTGATTGCTCAATGTTAGGACACATTGAGTGCTATATTGAAAAAACCTCCACTTTTTTTGTGTAAGAGAGAGAATGAGCAGGAAAAATATTCTTCTTCATGTGAGATTATCTCCAAAACTATTGAAGAACAAGTGTTGCAAGCCTTCTTTCATAGAATTTTTATTGATCTTTACTTTTGTCGAATTTTTTCTTTATAGGATTTGCCGTTTTCAAAATACTTTCAAGAACCAAAACAAAAAGTCATTTGGTTTCTGGATTCTGCCTAAAGGTTATTCAAATTCTGGAAGGCTTTTGGTGTTGGATTCCACGAACATCAGTTAAAAAGTAGAACAAATCAATCATTTAATTGATATTTGAGCATATTTTGAATATGGTACTATGAAAAAAGTGTTTTTCATCCAAGTCTCTCCAATATTAAACCCCGAAGTTGCTTCGAGTTAAAAAAATTATTAAATCATTTCCAATGAGTTCACAAGTCGCAAAAAACAGGTACAAATTCGCGAGAATCTATGCTGTATGTGTGAACCACAAATATTTATGCAACATTTTTTTTTTATATTTCGGTAAATATTGGTGACCATGACCACTACGAGAAATATGAGGATAACAGCTTTGTAGCAATATCTACCGCCATGTGATTCCGCGAAGAAAATGCTTTGACAAATTTCTCCGTTTGGACAAATGTTTTCTGAAAAAAGTTGGACAAATATTTACGACGTGTGAACCATAATTCGTAATTTCTGACAAACAAAAACCTTCATCCCATCACACGATTTAAATCGCCGAAATCTTTTTTTTCGATTGTTTTTCATAAAAATAATTTTTGAATTTTTCGTTTAGCTTTGAATTTTTGAAAATGTCTTCGCAACCCCCCGGAAATATCTTTGCGACCCCCAAAGAAAGTCGCGACTCACACTTTGAGAACCAATGATTCTAAGATAATTTACACATATCCGATACTTACAAATAAAAGCAATTCCTTTTGTCCAACAAGCAGTCAGGTGCCATCGGTTCATTTGCCGATTCAACGTGCTACCGAAACGCGGAATCATCAATGCAAAGCAGATCCACGGGAAGGCCAGCAACGAATATAAAAAAGGGATTTCCGCCAATTTTATCGAATGCTGATCAATGGCCACGCTAGGCAGCATCGTCATACACATCACATACGAAAACACATCAGCCGATTGAAGAAACATTGCCGGATAGAAGGCCGGTACGACCACGGCACGTTCCAAAGGATTCACCAGTTTTATGATGACTAAATCCAGCAGCTGGTCTGCAAAATGTCTGTAGAATTGCTGCAATTTCTCAAGATTAGGCGTCGTGGATGGTGCAGGTGGTAGTGGCTGGGACTCTATGCAAATACTTTCACTACGATTTGTGTTAATCGTCATCAAGCTGGATCTCATAATGGACGATGTCTCCTCCTCTTCGTGGATGATCTCCATAATTTCCACCCCATTTGCATTTATGTACGCTACATGCGCTTCCTCCGGCGTTATGGCCATATAATTGCAATGAACCTCGTGCGGACTGCGCCAACTTTTCGACTGTAGTTCAATTCCGTCAAGTGCCTCGGCGGATTTAGAGGGAATTTTGAAGAATCCCGGAAGGCTCTCGTAGCGTGACTCTTCCTTGAGTTTAAATGGGCGACTGGCCGGTAGTGTAGGCTTCTTAATCCTACGCGATATGAGAAGGCAAAGCGGTATCAAGTTCAAAAGGGACACCCCAGTTATGAATGTTGCCATCGATGGTCCGTACAGTGTGCGCAAACTACTAATGACGAACGACAGGAATAGATGGCAGAAAGCCTCGCCGCACAAATGAATGGTTTTACGAACATATTTATCCTCCTTGGGGCGGACAGCTTCGAGTATTATGTGCATACGGTCGAAAACAATGCTTGAGGCGATACCTGGAAGTATAAATGTAATAATGGTTATTGACAGGTAATAGCAGTGGGGTAAAACTATTCCCTTAAATAAGTGAGCCGATTTATGCAGAGTGTCTCAAAAATGCTTGACAAACCACGCGAATCCTTCTAAGCAAAAAATATTAAGGAAGATTTTGCCGATTCTTGCTACATTCATTTGAATTTTGTGAAAAAAATCGATGATCCACATTACTAAAAACAGAAAATTACTAGTTATAAACATCAAATTACTATAAACATCAAATCACAACTAATAAAGCCTGTAATAAGTCGTGTAAACAATAAAATAAATAGTTTACAATAGTGATGGGCACTATCGAATAACTATCGGAAAGTTATTCGATAGGTTTTACTATCGACAGTTATTCGAAAAACTATCGGTACATACAGTCTGTTCCACAGTAAAGGAGGCGGGGTTTTTTATAGTAGAGTTAAAAATATTCCAATTTTTTCTTCTTTGCAGGATCGTACCTTCGGTCGTTTACGACGCAGTTACAGATTTACATACATTTACTCGAAACGTCGAAATGAGCAGTCGTTTATCGAAATGAGTTCCACGTACGCGAAGCGATTTGAGGCTGCCTTTTTGTGCACATATGCAAAAGGACTGAAATGATCATTCCGCGGCAGCTTAAGTTAAGTTAAAAGTCAAAGAAGTTCGTTGAGAAGTGGCCGAAAAGGTACAAATAGACAAAAAATGTTGATGATCTTCCTGAACGCGGGAAAACAAGAGCGGCGTCCAGCAAACATGACAAAGTGATAGTGCAGATATTCAGGAGTCATCTCACTCTGCGCCTGCGCGAGCCAAGGTCAAACTCGACAGGAAGTGAATTCATGTCAGCCTTAACACGATTATGCGACGTTTACATGAAGCCAAGCTGCTATTTCGTTATACGAGCTCGAAACCTCTTCTCAGCGCAACCCACATGGAAAAACACCTGAACTGGGTGGGGGAAAACAAGGATTGCCATTGGTCGCAAACTATTTTCTCGGATGAAGTAACTTTTTGGGCGGGGGTTCCAGTGAAACGTGCCTGCTTAGGAGCAGTACCGATTTCGTTCTGCGCACTGTCAAACACCCGGTAAAAGTAAATGTTTGAGGGGCTTCTCAGAGCGGTAATTTGGTTGCTTGCGGCTTTTCGCGCAGAATTTGAATGCAGTGAAAATGCTTGAAATTTACAAACGAAGCCTTACGAAGTCGGCCGAGAAAATGTTTCGACCTACAGAATTTTGAATGGGTCCTTCAAGAAGACAACGACCCGAAGCATCGAAGCCGCCTCTCACGCGCCTGGAAGTTGGAAAATAGCATCAACACCTTGGACTGCCCTCCCCCCCTCAATATCCTGACGCAAACCCCATCAAAAATGTCTGGACCATTATGAAGAGCAAACTTGCGGGAAAGCCTGTTCACAATTTGAAGCAGCTTTCTCGGGAGATTGGAAAGATTTGGCGTTCTCTTCAAACAAGCTACGCTAAAACCTCGTCGAAAGCATGCCTCAAGGTGCCAGGTAATTTTCAATGCTGAAGGTGACTACACTGTTTACTAATTGTTTGAGCCGAAGCTTTTTACTTGTATTGGGCTGCGCGCAAGTTGGCACACGTTCGCGTGTCGCGTTCACGTGTTTCATGTCAAACGGTTTGAGTCTATGGTTTGCAACCAAAGATGCGAATCTGCCAAATTGACAAATGCTCGGCTGTTGTCGTATCATCAAATTAAGTTCATTATTGTGTGTTACAGCCAATAATTTAGCATGAAATGTGTGTATGCACATCCTACTACTCCCCAGTCGTTTGTTTTGCCACTCAATTCTTACCTTATTATCCACTTTAAAGCACAATTTGTTGATACGACAATAGCCGAGTATTTGTCATATTGACAGATTCGCGTCTTTGGTTGCAAACCATAGACTCAAACCGTTTGACATAAAACACGTTAACGCGACACGCGAACGTGTGCCAATGTGCGCGCAGCCTTAAACTGTAAAAAAAAATTGGAATAAATATTTTGATAACTATCGATATACTCGCGCCTGCTTTCTTATGGAACAGACTGAAGCCGATAGTTTGCTCTGTAAGAAAAGTTTAGCCGAATGAATGAATATGTACTTTGACATGTTGGCAGGCTTGACATCTTGTGTATGAGATTTTAGATTTATAAGTTAATAAAGATTATGGGCCGTTTTCTCAATGTCTGGTTAAATCTTATCCTGTAGATAAACGCTAACCGGCGGTCATCTTCCGGTTAAGAATTTATCAGACAATAATTCCAAACAGCTGATACGTACCGCTGAGATTTTGACATCTAGAACTGTTTACGTTTGCACATTCAAATGAGACAATTAAACTGGTCACAAGGAACAGAGTTCTGGATATTCATTCGAAGGAAACGGATCTGAAACCAACTCAGCCGCAAAATAATGCTGAGAGGTGGCACAGACGTAGAATAGAATTGAACAGGTGGCAGAATTCCGCCAAGAAAATCAGCTGACTTTCTACTGCATTAGCTGCGCTGTGGACTGCATTATCATATTTTGAGCGTTGCATGCGCTAAGATTAAATTTAGTGTCCCGGATAGCTAACTGGCAGTTTAACCGGACATTGAGAAAACGGGCCTTGTGTGTTTGATCAAGAAAAATAGTTAGCTTGGCAAATAACGCGCGGGTCTGCTGAATGATGCCACATGGAATGGATATGGAACTCGCATGTTAAAGGTTCGCATTTACAAAATAATAAAATACAATCAGATGTGCTTGCACACTGTGTGGATTTTTGATTGGCATAATATGTAGAAAGTTTGAAAACGAAAGGAGAAATGTAGTGTGGAAGGATTCGAAAGGAACGAACAAGGGAGGTTCAATTTTATTTAATCGGGTGGCTTGTGGGGTGTCATATCAAAGAAAATGTGGAGAGAATTTCACACCAGGTACCTTTCAAACTTGAAGGAAGCACAAATGAGTGAGGATCGAAAAGGACGAAAAAGGTGCTGGAGGTGCGCGTCAGGGCAACGGTAATGAAGTGATGTCTAGGCAAGATGGGTATTATATGACTGGGGTTATTGGGACAAAGGTACTAGACTGCTGTTGATGGCATGTCGAGTCCTTTGGTCAGGGAAAAAGGAAATTCTCGGCATTGAAGTTGTTCGATATTTATCGAACTCAACAAATAAACTTGAACTTTTTCGTACAATTCAACTCAATTCAAAATTTCACATTACACGTGTGACCGAATAAATTTTGAACCTCAAGGTGCGTTTTGCTAGACACACGATCGTCGCACATTATTCGCGATTACCGATCAATTCATAGACCACGGAGCACTATTTGTGTGTATCATTTTATCGTCGCCTGCGATCGACACAGAGTGCTACCTAGCAAAACGCACCTTTAATATCACCACAGATGATCAACAATGAAGCGAAACCGCTTGGACAAAAGTGACCCTTAAAAAAATATTCAATATGATTCCAATTATATGAAAATCATCATCATCGTGGCGCGACAGCCCGACGTCGGGCCTTGGCCGCCTGGATAAAAATATATGAAAATACTTGTAAACAATATTTGAAGCGATACATCATTCTAGATTTTATGGAAATATATTTTGAAAATTTTTTAAGTAGAGTAGGGGGTCGCCAAAATGTCCTTGCCTGTGCCTTAAGTTAGACTTTAACCGGCCCTAAGTGGCTTTACCGCTGTAGCATATAGAGCGAGCGAAGCGATGGTTCTAGGTCGGTAAACTGAGGGTTACAACCGCTTAAGCCGCGGAGCCCATGCGTGGGGGGTGCGAAGTAATCTCAATTTAAAATTAGTCAAAAAACGCGAGCCACTATGCGTAGCCCGGTGAACTAGAATGTTTCGATAATAGAAGGCATTCTCAAATTTACTAAAGGACCGCTTCATGTTAGTCACTTCCTAAAAGGGCCCGCAGACTAGCAAAAATATGTACAAATTTTTGCTAGTCTGAGGGGCCTGTTACTGCAATCATTAAAAAATTCATCACATCGATAAGGTTCCACCATGCACGCAAAAAGTTCAAATTTTAACTTCTGTTACTCATGTTCTACCTATTGAAGACATGCATTGAAAAATAATAACACAAATAGTTATGTACCTCCAAACACTCCGTAAATGATAATGGCCGTAAGTTGTGATGTTGTTGTCGTCTTCACCCATGACGGAGACAAAACGAAACCAGATATGGTGATAGCCAAACAAGTGATAACAGCCGCCACCAGAATTATCCGCCGATTATCTATGGCACTCACATGTATTTTTCCACCGTTCTGATCGTTGGCGTGATGATGAAAAGATTGACAAATCTGACTGAAGGCTTGAAAAAGGATCGCCGGCCAAATTCGTAGAACCTGACCGGACTGACTATCCACGAGTATTCCGTAGAGGTACACAGGTGCAGCAAGGCATGCCTAAAATTTAATAGTTATTGGATAAATTTGATAAGCCAAATATTAGATTTGCATAGTATCTGAATGAAGTGGGCTAAAAGCAGATTTTTGTGTAGTTTAAATTTAATATTTTGTTCACCAGGATAATAAGGACTAAGTCGAAAGGCATTTTTAACGCCAGCTTTTTGCCCAAATCTCAATGCCATTCTAAAGAAAATCACATGAATTGCAAATCCACAAAGCAGATACTTCTGATCAAGATGCTCCTTGATAATGCGTTGCTCTATTCTGGCAGGTGGACGCGGCACTTTTTGAATAATGGCCGCCATTGCGGGCGTTTCACGAATCGTAACCGGCACACGATCCATCGCATCGCTTCACTACTGTGCGTGTCAAACTTGAAATTGTGTAATTTCGCGAATAGCAAACAATTTTCGACTTTGGGCGTGCATCGAGACAAAAGATGATTTATCCGGATTTTATCCGATTTTATCACAGGTGAATCAAAAAGAAATAATGCAAACAATACAGCAAATGAAAACTATGAAAATTTCGCGGAGAGTGTAAACTGCAACGACTCAGTCTTCGAAGGAGTGACGGGCAATCTTAAAAAATAGGGCTTTATCTTATCATTGGTTATCAGAGCGAGCTGAGTTTACATTTCTGGCGAGCGCTTGGCTTGTCGTATAGCATGATGAGAATGAATTATAGTTCAGTTAGAGAAAGTCTAATATACTCTAGTTGAAATACGAAAGTATGTACTTTAACGAAACCGAAGCTACGCTACGCTTCGGTGTCGGGTCCGAAGCATGGATACGCTAGACCTGTGCAGACCTAGAACCTAGTGGTGAAAGCAAGGCTGCGAATTGGCGGCCATATGAATTAAAAGTGTGTTTCATATATACTCAATTGCCCTAACACTTTGTGGGGCATAGCGCGTCAACCGCGTGGTTTCGGAGAATACAGTTGCCAGTATGCATCTCCTGTACATCCATGGTCACGAACGTGGACGGGATACGAACCCGAAACGCCGGTAGTCAAACATGAGACTGATGCCTCAACACACTGCACTACCGGTCGCCCCATATATAGTCAGCTTGAATCAAAGTTGGCCGATGAGTCTATGATGATGGAACCTTTGTAGGGGAGGTAGGCGTCATGTTGATTCGAGTGTCAAAACAAACTAACTAACCCATACTACAAAATGTCAAATCACTATCTGCATTCTATGGGAAGTTATCGTAAAGTTGAAATAAAGTATGTAGGGGAGGTAGGGCTTCCTTTGGTCGGATCTTGCCCATTTTCAATACCAACCAACCAGATCCTACTACAACTATTTGAATTTCAAGTCGCTAACTTCACTCTATCGTTATCGTGCGAACGGACAGACGGACTGACGCACTGACGGACTGACAGACATAGCTGATCATTTCTATGCTCATATGGCTACCTACGGAGTCTCCTAGGGTATTACATATATATTTTCGTTGTAAAATAACAAAAACAATAAACCCTATATCTTATAAGGTCTAGGCCATAGATTCTCAAAGTGGGTGGACGCAAAGTTATCTTTAGGGGGTCAAAAAGAAGTTTTCAAAAATTAAAAATTAAACGAAAAATTCAAAAATTTGTTTTATAGAAAACAATAGAAAAAACAACGTTCGATGTGATGTATGTTTTCGTTTGTCAAAATTTATTGTACCGAAAATGACTAAATTTAATAATTTAGTCATTTTCGAGGTCGAGGCAACTTCTGGATTTGATAATAATGACAGACTTCGATGAAAACTGATATTCGGAGAACACTATACTAAAAGCCCTTGAGAATTTGAATGACATTTAGATAAGAGTTTCTAAAAAAATGCCTTTGTTGCGTTCTTAGAAAATATCTTGAAACGGTAAAAACTAGTAAAAATCTTTCAAAATTAAAGATTTTATGAAAAAACGCTTCGTAACACTTTTTCCGCGTATTCTATAGTTTTCGAGATAAGTTGCCGCGAAGAAGAATATTTCCTTCTTGCTTTTTTTCACAAGAAATTTAAAAAAAAAAAAAACTGAATGTTCTGAAGGCATGGAAACTTTTGAACGTATAGCGTGCGATGTGCTGACAACTCGTCCTTGTAAAAACCACTCCACGTCAAGAAACAAAAGCCTCGTATTACATGGATCAACAACGACGACCACGCGAAACGACTAACGGATTATTCTTTCAGACCCTGGAATGCATGCTTCCTTAACAAACCGGGGGCCGAGAAGGCCCTCTTTCAACAGGTCGAAATGTACAAACTGAGTATTACTGCAGTCCAGGAAACAAATTGGCTTGGCACCGAGGTCAATGACAAGAAATTGCACACAATTTTTACAAGTGGCAAACTATCGGGCCACAAGGAATTTGGAGTAGCATTTATAGTGAACAACCACCTCAAGGCGTACATTACTGACTTCAAACCCATAAATGAACCGCTGAACTGAAGTTAAAGACGTAAAAGATGAGTTCTTCGTCTGAATTGAAACTCTCGTTGACTCACATCCAACAAACGACGTCAAACTGCTGCTGGGAGACTTTAACTCGAAAGTCGGAAATTAAAGTTGGCACAGGGGGACCACTGGAGGCCACAGTCTCCATGAAAAATGTAACGACAACGGTCAGCGATTTATCGACTTCGCCTGCACTAGGAATCTAGTCGTAAACTCTACGTGTTCCCCGCATCATCGCGTTCACAAGCAGACTTGGAAATCTCCAGACGCATATACGGTCAACCAAATTGATCACGTCCTTATTTGCAAGAGATGGGCGTATCCACTAGACGCCACTCCTATCGAGGAGCAAACTGCGACTCAGATCATCACTTGGTGAAAACGACCTCCAGAGAATTGATAAACTTCTGGGCGATGCTACAGCGGTAGCGTATACTGTCGCCCTTGAGGAAAGACTATCACCTATGTCACACAACATCCGCAACACAGGCGTCCGCTCCGGGAAGGACTCAAGGGCGTGGGATATAAGTTCGGCGAGCGCGAGATGACTGGTGCGACGAAGAATGCAAAATTTCATTCATTCAGTTGAGGCCTATAGACAACGAGGAACTAGAGCCGAAAGAAACGAGCTACGGCGAATATTCAGTAGAATAATTAGACGCAAAAAACGTAAATACATTGACGAGTAGTTGCTGAATATTAACGAAAACTTAGCTAATAGGAGCACCAGACAAGCGTACAAGCTAGTCAATACAATCAAGAACGGCTATCAACCCAGGACTAGCCTCTGTACGCACGAGGATGGAAACATCATCAACGACATTGATAGCATTAATCAACGATTTGCCTCTTACTTTGAAGAGCTTCTGAGTCTACAATCTAACGTTTTCACACAAGAAGCTTTTGACGATATTGTTGATCTAGCCCTACTCATACAACCCCCGACTGTAGAGGAAGTTGATCTCGCGTTGCGGTCACTTAAACGAAATAACGCCGCAGGCGGTGACGAGATTCCAGCTGCACTGCCAAAATTCGGCGGAATGGGTCTAGTTAACGCCATACATCAATTACTCCTGCGAGTATGGGAGGACGAGGTCAACATCATGTCCCGAAGATTGGCTGATGCAGAATAACTCACTCGACACCGCTGTAAAATAAGTTGGACTACGTATCAACGATGGTTAAACTAAAATAATGATGCAATCGATGACAAGGACACCTGCACCTGGGGCGACCGGTAGCACAGTGTGTTGAGGCATCAGTCTCATGCTTGTCTAACGGCGTTTCGGGTTCGAATCCCGTCCACGACGACGTTCGTGGCCATGGATGTGCAGGATCTGCATGTTGGCAACTGCATTCTTCGAAACCAGTATGCTGTGGAAACGTCAACTGGGCCACATGGAATAGTTGACGCGTATGCCTCACAAGGATAATTGAGAGAGAGAGAGTATCAATGTGGGGGACCTCAACATCGAGTTCGTGAACAACTTCATATACCTGGGTTGCAATTTGTCAAGGACGAAACTGCTGGCGAAATCAAGCGACGGATACAGCTAGCTAATACAACCTTTTTTCGATTCTCCCCATTATGAAATCGAACCATGTGCACGGAAACACGAAGCTTCGCCTGTGCAAAGCCATTATACGACCAGTGCTGTGCTATGGCTGCGAAACATGGACTCTAACTCAAGCCTCCGGAAACATGCTAGACACATTTGAACGTAAGGTTCTGCGGCGAATTTTCGGGGCTGTTTGCGATCGCGATGGAGGGCGCATCCAGTACAACCTTGAGTTGTATGAACTGTACGATGAGCTGAAAGTTTCGAAAATTGTCAAACTAAAACGACTTTAATGGGCAGGGCATGTACAACGAATGGACGATGATTGCATACCAAAGAGAGTAATAAACGGACGACGAGTCGACGGAGCGAGACTACAAGGACGACCGAGAGCTCAGTTTATGCGGACACGCGCCGCGCAGCTACTGGGAATCCAAGATTTACGTAGGGTCCGTCCCATATAAAAAATATATGAATCTGGACAGGCATATATTCCCATGCGTGCAGTACGTTTGTGCGTTTGTCCGGGCACTTTCCGTCTTCTGATCTTAACCGAATTTGGTATGTAGGTTTCTTGTATCACCCAGAGCACGAAGCACAATTTTGATCACCGACTAGACTAACGTTAGATTCAGTTTTGTTTAAAAAAGAGTTACTCACCTAAGTCTTTTCAAAAAAATATCCTCCAGGCATCTCCCGTGGTCATTTCAACCAAATTTTCTACGTGGCTTCCTTGGGTTATTATAAGTAAGATAAGATATTTTCGTCCTACTGCAAACACGGCTAATATTTTGCCAATTTCACATTGAGTAACTAGATAAAATCACACTCGCCCTACATTGGACGCCAGAAAAAATTTGGGCCTTTCGACCATTTCCGACTATTTTCTACTGAATATATAATATTATATACTACTCTGATGTAAGATACAATAAAAGCCTGGTTGAAATGAGTACCTTCTGATTTGGGTGATGAGACCATCGCTCTTTAGGATCAGTTTAATTGCCCCATTTGAAAGTTGAAACCTAAACAGTTCTAACTGTCAAAAAGTCAGCAGCTCGGACCAGCTTTTCGGAATTATCGTCTGATATTTTTTTTTAACTGGTGGATAAGTATCGTTTCCAGGCGGCCAAGGCCGCAGGTAACGTTCATCAATAGAACAAACTTTAACTAGACATTGAGAAATCAATCCTTAGAGGAGACCATATGAAATTTCCACCATTTTTATCAGTTGTATAGTATTACTGATGAACAGTCAGGATCTCTCTCAATGTAGTTAGATACCGCTGACGTCATGGCAAAAATTAGCAGCAAGTGTCGGATGACTGCAATCAATTGAGTAATATTTATCTGTACATTCACAGTAAATTCTTCAAAATTTATTCCCGACATATTCAACACAATGAGACAAAGGTCAAAGATATTTTGTAATTATTCAGAAATCAAATATTTTCTTTTTAATTTCTGTACTTTATACAATAGTAAACACAACCTTTGTTAACGCTTCGAATATTTGTGTTTGTGTATCAAAAAATTACGCTACGCGTAATAATAAATTTGGAGACAGGTACACCGTGCAAGGTAGGAACAATATTTCATAAAACTTTCTGACATTAGTTCAAGTTCAGGGCTGGCGTCTAGTAAGGTCTATTCATTTTAAGATTGTCGGTGTATTACTTTCAAATTGCGATGACACTATCCGTGTATTCATATTATTGCTGAAAAAAAACATGACTCTTTATCGCTCATCATGAAATGTAAACAACTTCAGAGATAATTTTTCTTTTTGAACTATTGCGTGCATGTGCCTTAACACAATTATGGTTCATCCACCTAAAGCTCTTAAGCTTTCGAGTTACTCTTATCTAACTAACGTGTGACTAACTATTAAAATTATGAAGTTTTACAACCATTCTCAAACTGTTTTTAAATGATCGGATAAACACTGAATTATAATGGTATTTATTATTTAATATGATGCCAACATACCTTCGTTGTAACTTAGGGTGCATTTGCCACTTTGAAATTAGTAGCAAAACTTGTTCCAATTTCACTGTTCCTATGAGAGGTATATGAAATAGTGGGCCGATTTTAACCAAATTGAAACGTGGTTTGACAGTTAATATCATTGAATAATGTGAAATTTGGTAAAGATATCTTCAGAAATAAAAACGTTTTTCTAACAAAAACTTGCTTTTGGAACGGTCGTTTCTATGACAGCTATATGATAGAGTAGTCCAATTTTAACCAAATTCAGGAATTTGACTTAAGATACTATTGATTAGTGTGAAATTTGAAAAATATATCTTTAGAATTTAAAAAACTTTTTCTCACAAAGACGAATTTTTGGACCGGTCCTTCCTATGGCAGCTATATCTATATGACGTAGTGGTCCGATTCCGTTGGATCCGACATATATATAGCGTGCAATAGATAGAAGGCTTTGTACAAATTTCAGCTCGATAGTTTTAAAACTGAGGAACTAGTTCGCATAGAACCAGACGGATAAAGCTTAATTGACTCGTCTCATCATACTGACCCAGAATATGTGGTCGGAGATGCTACCTTCTGTGCGTTGCAAACTTCATATTGAAGTTAATATACCCTATCACATCCGTGAAGGTTATAATGAAAACTTCAAAACCAAAACTTTCCTTTATTTGCCTTTTTGGAGTACGTAGTGTTTAGACTACTAGTGA
Organism: Chloromyia formosa; assembly: GCA_964017055.1. Taxonomy (NCBI): domain Eukaryota; kingdom Metazoa; phylum Arthropoda; class Insecta; order Diptera; family Stratiomyidae; genus Chloromyia; species Chloromyia formosa. The sequence goes on from OZ024813.1 coordinate 141,512,034, forward strand.
TTCACGAGATCTCAGTACTAAATACTGTAGTTTTCAATTTAACACGCTCTTTTTATCTATGAAAGTAAACATAATCGAATAGACACATGTAACGTGAACATGCGATTCATTCAGGTGTAAATAGTGATTGTGTGAATATTATCTGTTACAACTCGTGTGTACCAACAAACTTTGCTTCTTTATTCACAATAATATTTATTTTTGTTTCTAAACAATAGGCAGTTAAACTTTTAATTAGCTTGTGTTTGCTAACGATAATTTATTATTTACTTTTACTGAAGCTTTAATTAATAAAAAGTTAATTGGATATTGTGAATCGGAAATAGTATTTTTAGCAAATAAATAGAAAATTCTTTTTGGAACATGATCTATGGATGAACAAAGAATTTTCTAATTTGTCTAGGTTTTATTTTTAATTGCAATTTGTTTGCGAGGGTAGCCCGATTAAATAATACTTAGACAATTTCCGGCGGTACATTCCGGGTAAACTGAATAGGGACCTTTTTTTCGATTTTATCCACTTGCCTAGATCAATAACAGCCAGTTAATCAGATTCATTAGAATTATTAAGATTCATCGCCAGACCTAGTCTGGTTTATAGACTTAAGGCAGCGTTTATAGTGAAAGTTCAAATTTAAACTGATACTCTAGTCGGGCTTTCTTTTTTTCTCACATCAGCTTCAGCTTTCGCTATTTGAATGTAGCTTAAGGCAAATCAGGCATATCCATGGCCAGCCAGTGGTGGATCCAGAGAGGGGCCATGGGGGTCCGGCTCTCCTGTGAATGTTTACTATATAGAGCTTGGTCGTGGAATATTCGGGTAAATACATACTTGAAAATAATTTTCAAAAAGCGAATACAGAAGATATCCGACAAGGGTGGTGCCTTCATTGCGCTACGCATTCCTCTTCGATTTTGCTTAATAAGGCGCATGGTGGTTGTGTTGGCACACATGGCTGGGAGCACCATCTGAACGTAGGCTTTGAGCATTGATAAGGTGCTCCATATCTCTTTTTCTCTGGGACTTTGTTGCCAATAAACTGCTTTAGGATCTGAAGCAATTGGGATGCAAGGTGTGTGCTCATGCGGATGACATTGCTGATTTTTATAGTAACAACGCCTACTGCGTTGAAAAGATTTGGCAGCCCTTGGCCGTTGCTGATAAATGGGTCGATCCGGCTGGTAAAGACGGCTGGCGTGCGATCTGATGACATTTCTGTCGCCGTATTTGGTAAATTTTTCGGTGTTTTGTGTGAGGTATTGTAGAGTGCTCTCTCACAACAAAGGTTAATCCCAACAAAACAGAGCTTATTCTTGTCACAAGTAGGACAGTCGCTTACTGTGCTACATGGGGCGAACCAATGGTTCAACTACACAAAATTATTCCTTCCCGCATCTCATTTTTCATTTTTTTGCGCATGTCGTCTTACGTGATCTTCCCTAAAGAAGCAAATCTTGTTTTTTTTGCTTATGTCTCTGTAACTATCACTTGCGGCGAAAAATGCAGTAGCAACAAAATAAAATAGATAACATTTTCCCCAAAAAAGGTCCGAATAATTTTTTGTCGTAGGACTAATACTTTAAAAGATACAGGACCTACAAATTCACGTGTACAAATCGGTGTAATAATCTAATTTAAGCTCTGTAAAGCTACTTAAGATACCAAAAGTGAGTTGAGTGCTTCTGATGTATATTTTTGTGATCTTTAATCGTGTCTTGGAAAGTTTTTGGCTAGGATTAATAGTTACGGAGGTAAAAACAAAAAAATCGAAAAAGCCCTCACACCAGAAGGCAATGATGACATCAACAATTGCAAAAACGAAATCCTCCACCTATTGTCATCAATAGGCGTGATTTTTTGTACTGCGGTGCAGGTTAATTGGGGGCTATCCGGGTTAACTTACACACATTACACAAACAACATACCCTAGTTGTTTATGTAATGTGTGTAAGTTAACCCGGATAGCCCCCAATTAACCCACACCGCAGTACAAAAAAACACGCCTAATATTAATGGGTAGCCCGTGGAGAAGGTGGACAACTTCTTCTACTTGGGTAGCATTGCTGCCGATGGTGGTACGGAGCAAGACATCGCTCGTCGTATCAACTAAGCATGCTGTTCAAAATTTGGTACTGTCTGTGCTTTTGTATGGGAGCAGTACATGGAAAGTTTTCGTAGAAGTTAACAGAAAGCTGCAAGTTTTCGTCAAATTATGTCGTCGAATTCTAAGAATTTTGGCCCGAAACAATATCAAATGAAGAGCTAAGTCGGCGTACGGGTCAGATGCCAACCAACGAATTGACATGCAGACGAAAATGGCAGTGAATAGATCACACACGTACACACACATGAAATGGAACCCCATTTCCAACCTAGGCCGACCAAGACGTGGTCCCAGAATTACATGGAGTGGATTTGTAGCGAAAGAGTGTAAGTCGCTGGGTAAGTCGTTTGGGAATTCGCGCCTCAGAATATGGTACGATGGCGCGCATGAGTGGTTGACAATAGGGCTTAAGGCAAAGTAGTAGATTCCTGCGAAATAACTAATTTTTGAAAATTTATCCCGTTTATGTCGGAACAAAAGATACGAGCGTTAGTCATGCCACATGAAAATCTTGAAGTATATCTTAGTTACAATGCAGCCCCTAGGCATACCTTGGCTAAGCCCCGGTGAACATGCGCGTTCAAATGACCCTGGACGTCGCGTCATTTAAGCTCCTCTTTCTTTGATACCTATCTGCTTTTCAATTCACATGATATGATAGGACGAAGCGTCACTCTATATTATATAGGTATAAGCCGGGTCCACATAATGTCGAACACGAACGTGAAATGGAGGATCGTTTCAGTGAAAGTCATCCTCAAGCGAATGATTTAAGAAAATTCACACGAATCACACCTTCTGACCGTGTTCTTGTTCCCAGTTCGAGTGTATGTGGCCCGGCTTAATACAAATTGATCCGCGGACGCCTGAACTGCGGCAGATAGGAGCCGAAATTAACGGCATCCCAGATAGTTATCGCGACGGCCAAGTGACGCCGATAGCTATCGGCGGCCATGTGCATCGCTTCATTCCTCCCAATGTATTTCTTCCTATCCGATATCCGCAGCGTCCAGCGTCATTTGAATGCGCATGTGCACCGGGATAATGCTGCAATAAAATAGGTTATACTTTTCGTAGACAACACCCATGGTTCTGGGACCAGTCCGATATAAACGTTCTTTTCCCTCCGCTTCGCTCACTGTATTAAAATGTATCTACCTGCAATGCACCTATCATTAAAAAAGTGAAATGTCGAGTTCAACTTTGCATTAGTGACTGTACTCAAGTTCCGTCCAAAAAGGAGACCAACTCCATTATTAGACAAAGAACCTAAACTTCCTTGCGAATGGAAATATCAATATTTAATTTGATTAAATGTATCAGAATGCAACATTTTTGCTTCAGCCTTATCGAATTTGCTTCTGGGCTTAAACTCAAGATCAACATTTGGCACATTTGATATCTTCGCGGAAAGATTGTATGATTTTCCTAAAATGCGGAAAGATAACAAAATGTTGTTTGGATGGATGGCATAGTGGCTGCCACACTCCGTTTTATCATCACTGAACCCTTGGTTACGTTCCTTCGTACGCCAGCGGTTTTTATCACAACAAAGGAATTTAAAGTGTCTGACTGCGAGGTCATTCAGTTGTAACAATTTAAGCTCGATTCAATGTTTTGGGCTTACCGTCTTTTAATCGAATAATATTAAGGCCTCGGTGACTTTCGAGCGGTGAAACCTTCTATTTATTTTAAAAATGTTTTCGTTACTTTTCACTGAGTTTTAAAGTCAATATTTTGAATTTTAGTTTTTTTTTGTGTGGACTGAAGTAAATTATAAAATTAAATTAATTAATTATAATGTATAAATGGAAACATAACGTGCACCGATAAACATGCCCTGATTTTCGAATTATACATAACAATCAAAACTGCATTTTTCCATATACGTGACAAATTTTCTTCACACGTCTGTTAAAGGCAGAACAACATCTCAGGATGGATGATAAAGAAGAAGAACAAATACCAAGTGCATTCCAATTAACCTTGCCAACTTGCTCAATTTCATGTTATTATCTTCGAAAACAATGTTCGGTTCATGATACAGATACCAATTATCTGTTTTCTGGGGCGGCGATAACTATCAGGAAAAAGTAACAGAAGTTTCGCAATTAAATTGGCCAGATACTAGCAAATAACACGATAGATGTGATCAACTGCTAATTTAATTAGAAAATGTCCATATCATACAAATTCTCTCGTTGTCAAGATACTTAATTTCCGCGTAATTGAACATGATTCAAGCAATCAATCAATTTGATCAATTTTATTGGGAATCAAGGTACAAATCGAAAAGGAAATAAGGAAATTATAAAAAGGTGCCATCAAAAAATGTAATCGACCTTTGATTAATTTCATTTTGTAGCAGGCCGGTGAAATGACAAAAGAAAGTTAATTTTGCAATTTAATTAAATTCGAGAGCGAAAAATAAAATGTCTATTTTGTTAGGTATTATACTTAAGTAGTGTTCTTTGTGCAAATGCCAATGTATGATAAACTTCACTGTAGGAAAATCTTCAAATTGCGTATGAGTTACTATTTTGCTTGTTTAAGTTAAGTTTTGTTAAGAGTGTAATATACTCTGAACCGCGTAACTGGCACATCAACATTATAAACAATTTCTTTTTTGCTAGGCAATAATCTTACGTACAATAATTGCTCTTAATGCCTTAAGAGTTCAACAATAAACTCGAATACTTCAATATTCCAAACTAACTAGTTAAGCGCTTACGTAAAGTTTCTTTTGTAAAATGTGTAAAATGTGCATTCTACATATATGCAGTACTGATTTGTTTAAGAATTTAAGAAATGTTTCGTCTATTGGGATTTACAAAATATTATTCTGATTAATCATCATCATCATCGTGGCGCGACAGCCCGACGTCGGGCTTTGGCCGCCTGGATTGTTGTCCTCCAATTATCTTGGTCACGTGACCGCGTCCTCCAATTTTGGAAGCCCAGTAGTTAGTAGTAGTTAGTCGTGTTTCTGTGCACATGCATCGATTTCATTATGGGCAGAACCGAGAAAAAAATCTTATTAGCTAACTGTATCCGTCGCTTGATTTCGTCAGTTTCGTTGGCGTCTCTAGACAAGTTACACCCCAGGTATATGAAGTTGTTCACGAACTCGATGTTGAGGTCCCCCACATTGATGCTCGGTTGTGCAGGTGTCCTTGTCACCGATTGCATCATTATTTTAGTTTTACCCTCGTTAATACGTAATCCAACTTCCTTTGCAGCGGTATCGAGCGTATGCAGAAGTTCTTCTGCGTCGGCCAATCTTCGAGACATGATGTTGATGTCGTCGGCGTACGCTGCTAATTGTGTCGACTTGATGAGTAGCGTCTAGCTGTTGTCCATATTCATAGCCCGAATAGCGTATTCCAGTGCTAGGTTGAAGAGCGTCGGTGCCAGTCCATCGCCCTATTTCAGACCAGTGCGTGTTTCAAATGGATCAGTAAGTCTGTTATGGATCCTGGCTTGAGACGGAGTTGGTCATTGTCATCTATCTACATGCCCGCGAAAAAAATTATTTTTAATTAATAATTAAAATTTTTCAAAATGCTAAATAAACTATTGAAGAAAAGCATTTTTTGCGATTCTGTCATGAACTGAGTGATATCTGACGAAAAAATAAACATTAATTTCTTACGCATATACTTTTGCATTTTTATCCAACTCTTGAGAAATGTGTTTTCAGAATGACAAACAAAACTTATGGTGCAAAGTTATATTTTATCTTTTCATATAATTGTAAAATATTTAATGCGTTTTAGTAGCTCAGTAAATTAAAAAGATAATTTTAATGATTCAAGACATTAAAGATATTCTTTGATGAGGATATAAAATATTTAATAAAAAAATTTTTCATCTTCTAATTGGTTTGGTTGTTTGTTATTCATCCAAATATTTACTGATGCGAAAAACTTCTTTACTAGTATCTGAAAGAATTTCTTGTCATTCCCTAGACTTTATAAAGTATACCACTCAATTTATCTAACCCCTTCTGGGACATAGCACGTCAACAGTTCCATGTGGCCCAGTTGACGTTTCGTTGGCATAAACTAGTTTCGGAGAATGCAGTTTGCCAGCATGCACCTTCTGCTCCCCCATTTAGCCGCCTACCTGCGACAAAGCGGGAGATGCTGGCTTATTATTACGCCCCGCCTCACAGGAGGAAGACAACACAAACATTCATGGCCAGGAACGTCGTCGTGGACGGGACTCGAACCCGAAACGTCGGTAGTCAGACATGAGACTAATGCCTCAACGTATTGTGCTACCGGCCGCTACTTAGGCCTATAAATGTTAATTCCAATATTCAAATATAGCATCTGAATGGATGAACGATGAAACTCTACGATGAAACTCTTCATTGGATCTACACACACAGTTCAAACTGACCATATAGGAAACTCAATTTTAATGCTTATGGTCGTTGCCAATTGGTACTTTTGGTAACACCACTAGGTATAGGTCTAGGATATATACGCCTCGGACTTTTACTATTGGTTTCAAATGAGAGCTTAACTACACAATAATAATCGCTGCAAAATTTAGTAAGCCGGTATATTTATTATACATACCCTTCACGAAGTAGGATATACTAAATTAACTTCTTCATGAAGCTTGTGACAAACATATGGAAGCATCTCCGACCATATAAAGCATACATATGCATACATATGTATCTTCTTGGTGACAAGATGAGTCGATTAAGCTTTATTCGTCCGTTTGTCTGTTGTCTGTTGGGTTCTATGCAAATTACTTTTTTTTTGTTTCAAAGCTATCGAGCTGAAATTTTGTATAGCCTACTTTCTATTGCATAGTCCAGATGGCACAACGGTTAGCATGTTCGCCTTCTATGCACTGGGCCCCGGTTCGATTCCTACTGAATGTGTTAGTCTTCGATTAAAAGGAGATAGTTAGTTAGTTAAATGTGTATCTATTTGGGGTAAATAACTTGGTTGAGCGTGTTGCTGATCACATAACTTTACGCAAAACACACCGGTATCTTCTTGATTTTGGTGCTTTTCAATTAAATTTTTCAATATTCGGTGCTTGGCTCAGCGTTCACATGTAAACGAAGCATAAGACGAGATCTTACAATCGGGCGGGAACAACAAATCAAACATTTAGGCCAGGACCAACGGATATTGGTTCTAGTCAAATAAGAAGTCAAAACAAAGCTATCGAGCTGGAATTTTGTACGATGCCTTCTTTCTACTGCACGCAGTAAATATGTCGGAATCAACGGAATCGGACTACTACGTCATATAGCTGCCATAGGAACGACCGGTCCAAAAATTCGTCTTTGTGAACTTTTTTATTTCTAAAGATATATTTTTCAAATTTCATGTTAATCAGTATTATTTTTAGCTAAATCACATTCCTGAATTTCGTTGAAATCGGACTACTCTATCATATAGCTGCCATAGGAACGACCGTTCCAAAAGCAAATTTTTTGTAAAAAAAAACTTTTTTATTTCTGAAGATATCCTTACGAAATTTCATATTGTTCAATCATATTGACTGCGAAATCACGTTTCTAAATTTGGTTGAAATCGGCCTACTATTTCATAAACCTCATAGGAACAGTGAAATTGGATCAAGTTTTACTACTACGATAGTAATTTCAAAGTCGCAAATGCACCAGAGGTCGCGTGAAGAGTATCATATCTTCGATCTATCTGTTTTTTATGAACGCAACCAATAATTATGCTAACGACTCGGTTACTCGATGACGTAAATTTTATAAAATAGCAAATGCCTCAATGCCTCAGTCGAGTACATGATCTCCTTTATCAACCCAGAACTTATCAACCCGACGGATATGACGCTTATCAAATCCAGCAAGTGAGCAAGTATGAAATTAATAGGGAAATTGTGCTTCCTAATTTCATGAAGTTTAAGCAACCTGGAAAAACTCGAAAACTCGTTTTCTTATATTCAAATTTCATGGACGGTCTGCTGGGCTTGGATGCACTGTCGTCTCTGGAAGCCAAGGTTGACCTGTCCAATAAAACTTTATTAACGAAAAACCCAATTATTCCTTTGGAATTTAAACCAAATTTTGCAAGGACAAAGATGGTTGTAAAACAGCCGGTTGACGTGCAGAGTGGGAATATTTACACCAAAAGAAGTACTATTATACTAAACGATAGCCTCTGCATTTCCAAAGGGATTTATCGTACAATATACTGGTTCAACCCAATGGAAGTTATTAACGAATTTGAAAACGAACTATTCCTTTTATTGGGAAAACCAATAAAGTTGAACAAATTTGAAGATTTTGTTGAAATCAATAACTTTAATATTTCTGCCAAAATAAGAGAACGCATACCAAATCATTGAAAGGAAATAACGAATTAAATCCAAACATTCGGATTTCACACTTAAACGACGAAGAAAGGAAGTTTCTCTTGAAGATAATCCGTGAATTCGATGATATTTTCTATAAAGAGGGACAATCGCTTTCGTTTACCAGCAAAATAAAAACTAGAATCAAAACAACCGACGATACCCCAATTTATACTAAATCCTATAGGTACGCTTACACAAACAAAGAGGAAGTAAGGCAAATTGATGATATGTTGAAGCAAGGTATATTTCGTCACAGTTTCTCTCCATGGAGTTGCAGGTTATGGTTACTACCAAAAAAAAAGGTCATGCTAGTGTTAAGTAGATGTGGCGACTAGTACGAGTAATCAACTTTAGGAAACTTAATGGAAAAACAACAAATGACCGCTTCCCACTCCCAAATATTACAGAAATCGTTGACAAATTCGGTAAGTGTACATATTTCAGCATAGACTTCGCTGGTGAATTCCGCCAAATCAAGGTAGATACACGAAATATCAACAAAATTGCCTTTATCGTTGAAGGTGCCCACTTTGAGTTTATACGTTTTCTATTCGGGCTTAAAAAGGCTTAATTATGCCTTAGGCGCCGTTCTGTCGCAAGGATCCATTGGTTTCGATAAACCAATTTGTTAAGCGAGTAGGACTCTAAAAAATTCAGAATATAACTATCCCACAATTGCAAAGGAGCTTTTGATTATAAACCGCTCACATGATTATTTACAACTTGAAGAGTATGACTACGAGTTGTGCTATAAGGCGGCTATTACACTATAAAAGTTATTTTACAAATATATTTGACGAACGATATTTCAAAAGAACTTTTATGAATGATATTAGCCGCTAAAGGGGGAAGGTGTGCAATCATATTAGAAAAGTAGTTGAAACAAGCAACGTCCATGTCGCAAATCTTTTCTTAGGCGGCTATTACACTATAAAAGTTCTTTGAAAATAGCTTTCACAAAAGATATTTGTAAAAGAACTTTTATAGTGTAATAGCCGCCTAAGAAAGGAAAGCAAAACTCTAACGCTGATGCACTAAGCCAGGTAAAACTTCGGCCAATTCAAGAGAATAACAACATCAATGTAAAGTCAACCTCTCTAAACATGACTATAGCGGAACTACCATTCATTCCGCAACAAAAGATTTAGGAAACGAAATTCCAATTTCTAAAAAACCTATAAATGAGTTTAATAATCAGCTGACATTGGAGAAATCTAGCAAGAAGCCATCTGTTGCTGTATCAGTACTTTTCTGGGGAAAAGTGAGATGCACTATCAGATTGACAGAATTTTCGGAAAATGATATTGTGGATATTTTCCAAAAATATCTCGTCCCAAAAAAAGTAGCTGTCATATTTACCGACTACGAGACTTTCGTAACAGAAGAATCATCTCCAAGTATTTTTCCCAGTCTAAAGTATTTAAATTAATTCGTTGTACAGAAAAATTATCAGACTTGAGGCTGGATGATGAGCAGAACAAAATCAATGGAGAAAATCACATCAAATCTAATCACAGGGGAGTGAATGAAACTCTTCTACATTTGAAAAGAGAGCATTTCTTTCCTTATTTGAAATCAAAAATCCATAAAATCGTTAACAATTGCGAAACATGTAAGACTCTCAAATTAGAAAGAAACCCACAAAAAATTAAATTTCAAGAATCTGAAACTCTAGAAAAACCCTTGGATATAGTACACACACTATTAACGGGAAACGAATTCTGACTAATGTGGATAAATTTTCGAAATTTATGGGGCTTACACACTAAGAGCAAGAAATAATTTGGTGATTATAAAATTTATAAGATTTTATGAGCCGAAATGGAATTCCAAGAAAATTGATTTTTGATCAGGGCTCTGAGTATAGCTCCTTAATATTACGTGATTTATGTTCTCATTGTAATATTAAACATCACATTACATCCCTACATCAGTCATCCAGTAATGGAGTTGTAGAAAGAGCTCATTCCCCTTTCACAGAAATACATATATCGCATTTTCTATCAAAGCAGAAAAGAAAAAGATCACGAAGAAATCCTTTCGGAGACCTTAATTACTGATAATAACGCCATTCATCCCACGACAAACATCACACCTTTTAAAATGGTTTTTATGGTAGATCTTATAAATTTAACGACAAGCAGTACTGCGGTGTCCATGATTACCTTGAATAGCTAACAAAATTTTAGTTTGAGTTGTACCCTACAGTAAAAGCTGAACTACAAGAAAATGCAAAAAATACGATCATAAAATTAAACAAAAATATCCAATAGGCTGAAGATAAGAATGAAGGAAGTACAATATTATATTTAATAGAGAGAACAGAAGAAACAAATTAACTCCTCGGCGTTCGCATATACTGAGCTCTCTCGACGAGCTCTCGGTCGTCTTCGCTCCGTCGGCTCATTCTACGTTCATTACTCTCTTTGGCATGCGATCATCGTCCATTCGCTGTACATGCCCTGAAGTCGTTGTAGTTTGGCGATTTTCGAAACTTCCAGCTCATCGTACAGTTCATACAACTCATGGTTGTACCGGATGGGCCATCCATCTCGATCGCAAATAGCCCCAAAAATTCGCCGCAGAGCCTTACGTTCAAATGTGTCTAGCATCTTTCCGGAGGGTTGAGTTAGAGTTCACGTTTCGCAGCCATAGCATAGCACTGGTCGTATGATGGTTTTGTACACGTGGTGTTTCTATGCACACGCTTCGCTTTCATTATGGGGAGAACCGAGAAAAAGCAAGCATTTTGGTCGCGAGCATGCATCAAACCACGTCAAACTCAATAAAAAAAATCCCTTCATTTCCACCGTTCTGTGATATTGGATGGTTCGATGGAAGTTCGGTCGTGGTTTTGCTCAATCATGTGTGGCGACCTTTAGATAGCTGTATCCGTCGCTTGATTTCGTCAGTTTCGTTGGCGTTCTTTGACAAGTTGCAACCCAGGTATGTGAAGTCGTTCACGAACTCGATGTTGGGGTCCCCCACATTGTTGCTCGATTGTGCTGGCGTCCTTGTCATCGATTGCATCATTATCTTACCCTGGTTGATGCGTAGTCCAACTTCTTTTCCAGCGGTATCGACCGTACGCAGAAGTTCTTCTGCGTCAGCCAATCTTCGGGACATGATGTTGAAGTCGTCGGCGTACGCTGCTTACTGTGTCGACTTGATGAGTAGCGTCTTGCTATTGTCCATATTTGCAGCCCGTATAACGTATTCCAGCGCTAGGTTGAAGAGCGTCGGTGCTAGTCCATCGCCCTATTTCAGACTAGTGCGTATTTCAAATAGATCAGTAAGTCTATTATGGATCTTGACTTTTGAGACGGAGTTGGTCATCGTCATCTTTGTCAGTCACACTAATTTTGCCGGTATACCAACTTGCAGCATGTTGTACAGTATACCACGATCGAAACTGTCGTATGCCTGCTTGAAGCCGACAAAGATTTGGTATACGTCTAGGTTGTATTCCTAGCACTTTTTGAGTATCAGTTTGACCGTAAAGAGCTGATCGGTTATGGAGCGACCAGGTCTGAAACCGCTTTGATATTCGCAAATGATTCGTTCTCCGTACGGTTTTAAATCTATTTTCCAAAATTTTCGTCAAAATTTTATAGGACGTACAGACAAGTGATATGTAACTCTCTCACTGCAGTTTATTTTCCTTTTTGTGAATAGGACAGATGATGCTTCTGCGCCAATCGTCTGGGATCTCCCCGTCCTCCCATACTCAAGGAGCAATTGTTTATTTGGGGCATTCTGAAAATTTGTCCGTCACGTCGGATGTCACAATTTTCTGGAATAACAACACGTGTTGCTATTCGAAATCAAGGTACAGTTAATACTGTGATAGAGAAAAAAGGCGCAAGTGCATAGCAATGATGCGACACTGGGTGTCTTGGATATTAACTGAATTAGTGAGAGTGATAGGACACAAGGTGTCACGGATTAAATGTAAGTGAAAGTGACACAGGGTGGTTTGCATATTTGGTGAAAGTGACACAGTGATAGGGAAAATACTGGCGGATAGTGATAGGATACAGGGTGTCCCGAAATATAGTGTGATAGTGACACAGGGTTCCCAGCATGATATATAGTAACAGTGGCACGGTATTATGAATTAAGTGAATTAATAAGAGCAGAGCAACTGACACAGGGTGTGCAAAAACATTTAAGATCTTAAAACACGTGTTTCTGGATGGTCGATGTGGCGAGATGACGAGTAACTATCCGCGCCGTCTCTATACTGACAAGCTCGGAGCACTGTGAGAGTTCTACTAGTATCCACAGGCAGTTTTTGATCGCGCCGAAATTTGAGCTCCGAGGTCTAGATTAGTATTGTAGAGCGGTGACCGAACAACCACGGCCACCGAGCTCGGTAATGACATGATGACAAGATGATAAACGTGTGACGTTTATTTCTAAATTTACAAAAAATGTGAAAATTTTTCCATTTTCAATCAAACATGCGCAGCTGTCCCGGTAAGAATCTCCACCACCGAGTTTCACAAGGATATTTTATTCTTTGACCTCCATTGTCAATCAACGCCGTTTCGGAGTTAGTGGGCTTAGATTCCTTGAGAGTTGTTTACATTGTCTGTCTTCTTTATATGCGAGAAATCAATTGTCTACGCAGTCGCTTACTTCACTTGTTGACTAAAATATCATAGATTACGCGTAATTGCACAACGTCGCTTGTGGGTCTACTTTAGTCACAACCATTCTTTCAATTTGACCTTAGAAAATCTCCTACATTTGTAGTAATCTCTCTAGTTGAGACGATGAGAGGACTTGCTTTATTCAGATTTATCACCTCCAATTTTCGTGGAACTAGATTCGAACCGCTGACCTTCGTAGTCCGACGATTGTTTGCACATGTTTACGACTACATTAGATGACTTTTAGATGATGACCAAATTTTTGCGACATTCGTACTGTTCTAAAAAAAAGTAAATCTTGCTTAGTTACAGAAAACACCATTGCAATTTTCCACAGGATCTTGATCATAAATAAACTGATTACGAGGAAAAAATTTGGACATATTGAATTCCGAAAACATTTTTGTTGATTTCTCACATTTTCAGTAGAAAATCGTGATAAACACGGGTACATCTAAACAGAGACCCGTTAATAAAATTATAAATCTCCTTTCTATTTACCCTGCTCACACCCGCTTCATTAGGTAACAGATAAAATTGATACAGAGACACAAAATTGCATTTTTTTATCAGAACCTCGTAGTTAAAAATAAAACTATTTATGTAACTATGTAAATGAATATCGCCCAGTTAAATATTCCGTGTTTTTTGAAGCTTTACTACGAAATTACATTATGTACAAGTGCTGTGAATGAGATGTAATACTACGAACCCTAGCGATTTGAAAGCCTCTACAATGTTCCGCGAAAACGTCCACGCAAAGCTAACAATCATTCTTATCAACCCCGGGGACAGGGACGAGATTTATTTCTGCGAAGCATATAATTATTCAAATTTGTATATCTCCATGTACATAGGGGTGAGAAGCTGATAAGATCCATTATGATCTGCACGTAAACTTTGACGACGGAGTTGTTAAAGATGCTGCTGTGATACTTAAATCAGCGCCAGTATTCATTCAGTCGTCCTAGTGATGAACAGCTTAGCAAAATGGCTACTACTAAACTATTACGAGGCATAGTCACACTAACAATTGTGGTAATTTAGTTCATTAGTATTCCGGCAAGAATTGCCAAGACATCTTCTAAAAAGATTTCAATATCCCTATTTCAGGTATGGATCAAAGTGAGTGCAAATCGTGAAATAAATTGTAACGGACGTGATTTTGAATGTGATGGTGCCTTTACGTATATCACGTGTATATATTTGCCGGACGGCGAAAAATTGTATTTACCGACACGATGCAAACCCGGAACAGCTTGTAATTCCAATAATACCGCTGAAGAGCCATGCGATTTAGATAGTGCACGAAATACTACACTATCAACAGCGTCAACATCAACTGCCGATGTACCTACAACTGTGGGAGAACCGTCAACATTACCTTATGTAAGAGCCACACGTCAACCGGATTATGTTTTAAGTGAGAGACTTAGCGAGATTGACACGGTGAACGAGACGATAAGGTCAGCGCTTCAAGGTAGGAAGGATAGTGAAACCGATGTAATTAGCGTCAGTCATAGTGTCAATGTCACGAATACGAAGAAATCGAGGTCTAACTCTTCCGCCAATGTTACCACATTGACGAGTATTGAGCCACCAGCAAAAGTGAAGACAAGTTCAATAATTACGTTTGACCGGAATGATACTGAAAGTATTAATCGTGGAGTAGGCACAGTGGACGCAAGACCAGCGTTTGTGGAGACAAATACAACCGTTCAGAAGAATGCGAATATTTCAGGATCATCGCAGCTCTTCGTCAGTACATTTACAAAGGCTTTCTTTCAGTTTTCCAAAATTCAGACACAAAATGTAATAACTTTTAGCAATACGCAAATCGGTAATTCAAATGGTTCCACAGTATCGATAAACGTTGCAACTGGAGTTAGTCCAGGCACAGGTTATTCCGACGATTTCAGTGTTACTACAAACACCACTGTCTACTTTGGTTCTACCAACGATGAACCAATGATGGACTTGAAAATGCCGAAAGTAAATGATCAGCCAGGCATCATTGTTTTTAAGAATAACGAAACCGGAAAAACTGACATGATAGTTACACATATGGTCAATACATTAAATAAATTCGAGAATAACCATTCCGAAAGAAATAATGTGAATCTGGCTTCCAATAAAGAAGATCCCCAACTCAGTAACGACCACCATCTTCTCCAGTACAATAGTATCTCAAGCACGAATTTAACTCAAACAGGAGATAAAATAAAAATTCCCGAATCTATCCACGCATTGTGGCAACATAGTCCTATATTTACAAATAGTGAAGACTCCCACCCAACCACTATCAGTTTAAATTGGACCAATGCTAGTGAGTCCATTCTGGACTACGATGATCGAGATCCAATGGTGAACTCGCCTGATTTCGCCATTACTGACATTAAGGATCAATCAAAACCTTCCAACAAGGATCATTTAAACGGTAAGATCAGTGAGTCACAACCAGATATTGGCTTACACATCCTTTCTTGACAGGTTTCACTACACACGATTTAGCTGTGCAGGAAGATGAGGGTACACTGGCCAAAAGACACTCCACCGGTGGCGATCATCAAACCATTCTCGAAGATGACCTGGACCATGCAATTGAAGCTTTGATTGCTGCAACCAATAAATCTTTAATTGAAGATTATAAAAGAACAACATTGATGGCCGTTGCTGAACTTATTCTGCATGGGAGGACAACCGAACTTCCAGGAGATAGGACTATTCAACACATCAACGAAACCTCAATGAATTCAATGGTCAATCAAACAGTTGAAGTAAATGGCGGTCCTGAAAGCAAAAATACAAATTTGCCGGCGGACACAAGTCGGGAAGGCAGGATGTATCAGACTGACAATATTACAGTATCCGATTCCATACAGAATCCCAGTGCAAAAGAAGACTTTGTGGATAAAAACGGATCAACTGACCCTGTTGAGTATATTAAACATGGTGAGTGCATTCTTTTGGATTTTTTTCTCATTTTTCTTGTAAAGTTTTGGAAGTTCTGATAAGGAAATATGATTTATTTCCTAGCCAAATGTATGTATGTATCTTAATGATGGAAGATATACTATAAGCATCGTGCAATTCTTCTATCTAAATTCTGCAATCTGAGTCGTCTTTATAGTCACGCAGATTGCGTGTGATAGATATGATGTATGCTATCACATGACAATAAAGGATGTTTATTTAGGCGAGTTGATAAGAGCTCTATCGTATTAGTAATGGGTTACTTCATGGCCGTACGCAGGATCTTCCTTGGGGGTGTTTTTTGAAAGCTCGAAAAGAGGTCCATAAATCAAACAATATAAAACATAATGCGCGTTATTTTGGGTATATCGAGTGAGTGTAGGGTAACAAACACGCATTACATAAACAACAAGCGACTTTTTGTTTGTGTAATGCGTGTTCGTTACCCTACCCTACACTCGATAGATACGCAAAAGAATGCGCCAGTAGTAAATCACTCAAATTAGGTTTGATCATAATTATATATTAATCTATTCCTAACGATATCCATTATTCCTCTTCCGTCGTCAGATTGGTGAAGGAAAGAAGATATAAAGATAAATAAATATTTTCCCTGGGGAGTGTTTGAGCCCCCTTCGCAAGCTCTCCGCGTTATGCCTTGAGTCAGTTAACTAGTTTTGGGATTTTTCCATTATGAATTCGTGAAATTCGTTAAGGTACCAGTCGCTCAACGGGCTGACATGTGGTTGCAACCCACGTATAGATTAAACTGGAAAAGAGGATTGAGCAGCCCAAAAGCAAAAACAAATTCTACAATATTTTGATACTATTTAAAGTTCGATGAATCTTCTTTAAATTTCTTGAGATTATTGTATGTTTTCTTGTGAAAATTCACTTTCTAAGCACTATAGTATGTACGGCGGCTGGGATGCGTCTCAAATGCCCAGGACATTTGCAGGGATAACTTTTGATCGCGGCAGCTTCTATAAGATTTTTTGAAGACACGCGCGTTGGTATTGCTAAAACCGGATTCCGGAGGTGAGTTTATTGATGAGCATGGTTGAAAAACGATCCGTGTTCAATACAATCGAACATAGATCCAGAGTGAATAGAAAGCACTGTATCTGTGACGAGCGAATTGAAACAGCCACCATACAGATAATTTGCCCCGTAGGGCAAATTGCGGATACAGTATACAAATATTAGGGGGGAAACAAGTTGTTCAACCAATTCAATTTCAACTCTGAACCAGATATGATGCCATACGAGACCTGGATCGAGGACCGGTCAGCAATTTTGTATGAAAATAAATTTTTGTTCGGTTGAATCTAACGGGACTAATATAACACATATTACCACAATGCTTAGTTCAAACTGTATACTCCTTCTTTTCAATTTCCAATTTCCCCTTAATTTTTGAAATGGGTTTCTATTAGGATATCAGGTATTTTTTAGCAGCAAATAGCTTACATAATAACGTTTCACCTTTATCCCGACTGCAACTGAAATTATCACCAAAATTGAACTTTATAACTAAACAGTTTATCAGTCAAATTACCAGGTGAAGCAGCACACTCAACATGCTGATGCGAAATCGGTTAACAGCTTGTAATTTTAGCAACATACCGAATTAACTGTTAACCAAATTATTTGTGACTTAAATTCGCCCGATTAATTCGGAAGCACCACCATCCAAGAAAAGTTTATACTTTTTAGTTTTCGGGCCTGTAATTATAATTAGCAGCTTTATCTGTTATTTTTAGTCTTGCTAGGCGGCCAAGGCCCGACGTCGGGCTGCCGCGCCACGATGATGATGATGATGACTAGCAGGTTTCGGCTATTATTTGAAATTGGCACTTAACGTTCACAACTAGCTCTTTATATCTTCAAATCATCAATTTGAAATTTCTCAAACTTTCATTATTTTTGTTGTCAGTGCTGGCCCAGTTATTAGCATTATATAAGGTTCACACTTGTGGTAAAATTACTTGATCTAACCAGTTTGTAACTGACGTTTTGGATTGCACCCGAAGATGCCCGTTATGGACGGAGCCTAAGGTAGCATAATAACCGTGATGGTCGGCCGTGCCATTCGGCGAGGAAAAAGGCTCCACAACAAGCTAAGCCGTAGGCCTATGCTTGCTGTAGCTCAGTTCAGGAGTCATGGACGGGGTTTTCTCCGCTCGTTGCCCCTGTCCTTTATTTATTAATAAAAATTCATATGCCTGGGAAAGACAACATAAACATGGGAGGCAAAAATGGGACGATAAGAATGAAATGGATTGCGGACGGCGTGGATGCCCTCGCGCTCGCATGGGAGTCCGGATGTAATGGGACCCTCGGACTCTGGTTTCGTACCACCAACAGATCACTACTCATCAGGTACTGCCTGCGATCTGCCGGTGGAAGAAGCTCTACCAGGATGTGGTTCATTACAGGCGGTTCATTACAATTTCACTTGATGTGAAACTCTAAGATACATACAAATTTAAACTTGATTTATATAATTGCATTGATCTCACGCGAAATGAGAATCCAATTTTGCTGTGATATAATACGATTGTGTATAGCTACTTGGTTTGTAGCTGTTAACTTTTGCTAGCAATATAACTCTACAACGAAATATAATTGGAGTTAGTGACGACTAGGCTCCTATTGGATTTGAGCTGTTAGTTGATTATCTAGCGATTCCTCCAGGCTTCGGAAGGTCCTATCCACAAACCCTACTATGCCTAGTTATTTGCAGAAGGACAACGGCATATGGACGTCCGTAACTCAGTTCGGGAACTTGGGCGGAGTTTTCGCCGTTCGTTGCACCTGTCTCTTACGTATAATAAAAATTCATAGGTCTGGGGAAGGCAACACAAACATGGGAGGCAAAAATGGGGAATAATAAAAAAAAATAATAATTAAAAAAAAAAAAGAAATTGATTAAAGTCGAAACCCTCTGAAATCGGAGGCTTCCGCATTTCACAGACCTGCAAGGCTTGAACTTTCACGATCGGTTGTAATGCAGGAATACGAGAATGAGATGTTTGACAATGCTCCGAGGGTGGGTGTAGAGAGTTAAAGTTCGCGAAACCAATTTTAAATTACTTCAATTTAACAAGGTTTACGTTTTGTAACATGAAAGAAACAAATGTTCCCAGATATTATTTATTTCTATTTTCGAAATGGGGTTCAGGGCAAATTATACCGAAAGTGCCCGTAAATACGTAGTGAGCTTTCGGCAGAAGTCGGAAAACCTACAAAAAAGGACCTTTTTAGTTCCCTTTCAAATACATATTTTGAGCATATACTGGTTTCGGAGAATACAGTTGCCAGCATGCACCTCCTGCACATCCATGGCCACGAACGTCGTCGTGGACGGGATTCGAACCCGAAACGCAGGTAGTCAAAAAAAAAGTTCTGAGACCAGATTACAGGTAACCAAGAAATTCATAAAAAATGTTAAAATATAAATTTTTTTTACATATCTTAAATAGTTTTCCAGATAACCTTCATCAAGGCTTGGAAAACAATAATTTTTTTTTAACATTATTTCCAAAACGGTTAACCATGTGAAAAACTTGAACACAAGGAAATGGACAAAAGGTGTCAACAACTTTTTTCGTATCTCAAATAGTTTTTGAGATAATATCATTTAAAGAGTGGTGTATTTGTTAGAAATTGCAGTCTGAGATTTGTCCAATCAAAAGTTAACGACCAAATATGTAGTCTGCTCCACTACTGGAAAATCTTTGACTGCAATTTCTGATAAATTACCACTCTTTAAAGGATGTTATCTTGAAAATTATTTTAGATACGAAAAAAAAAGCAGTTATAACATTTTTTATCAATTTCCATGTGTCCTTCAAGTTTGTCGATACAGTTAACCGTTTTCGAAATATATTTAAACACATAAAAAAAAAAAAATTATTTTCTGTTGTTTTCCGAGTTTTTGCAGAAGGTTATTTCGAAACCTATTTCAGATACGTAAAAAAATTCTGATAACACTTTTTATGAATTTTCCGGTGATCTTCAATCTGGTTTCAGCCGTTTTCGACCAATTTATAATAGTTGACGGAACGAATTTGCTTGGAATATTTAAATAAATTAAACGCAAAGTTTCGTTAATTAAGTTGATAACTCAGAAAGCCGTCACCGGATGGTAATTAGGCAGGTACATGATGGAGATCAGATCACGGGAAGTGCCGGGACAAACGAACGCAGATACTGCCGTATATGCGAATATGATAAATATATGGGGCGTGCCAAAGACGTAGGCTCGTACTGTCTAAAGCGAAAATCGATATACGCCATAGGAGAAGAAAATATAAAATCTGTGACTACAGCGGGACTCGAACCCACGAATTGCTAGTATGATGAGACATCAGAAGACATCCAAATTTTTTTTATGAAAAATTTCGGGAGCATTTTTCTGAAACTGATTTGGTTTTCATGTGAAATATCCCAAATATATATGTATATTTAGAACCATTTGGACAGAGGCTGCGAAACACACTCAACTGACGTCGGTAGTTAGTATGAGTGTACGAAGCTCGACTTCAAGCTTTAACCGGCGGACTTATTTTAGGTACGGTCTTAGCAGCCGTGTTCATTCGGTCACCGCTCTACGATCTAGAGAATGGAGGTTGCATCCTCGGCGCGAACAAAAAAAAAAAACGGAAAAAACTACCTGTGGATACTTATAGAAATCCCACTGGGCTCCGTGCTTGTCAGTATAAAGACGGTGCGGAGAGGAGGAGCATTATAGCAACTGCACATCCAAAAAGTAGATAGGATCGAAACGTCAACAAGGTATAGAAATGCAGGGGATATTGACGCGCCTATGTCATTGGATAGGTCAAGGCAATTAACACAACACACAATGTGCTGCCAATTCATTTCATTTGTTATCTTATTGGGATCTTCTTACTCTATTCGTACTGTTAATGATACTGTTCTATCAATTCATATTTAATATATGGTTGTGGCATGATTAGCGTACTGTTACTCAAACCCGAAGAGTTTTTGGTTTGGGTATAGTTACCAACATACCCAAATTTTTGATGTGAGTAGTACTACCTATAACTAGTCACCTTTTCCGCCGGACCTGGGTTATATTTTTTAAGGAACCAACTTAGAAGTGGTTTCTTTTCAGTTTCACTTCAGTCCAAAAGGAGGTTTGTGTATAGTTAGGTAGGGTCGCTTTTTGTCGGATCCTGCCTATTTTAAATAGATACTAATTAACTAGACCTTACTACCAACATCCTTTCAAATTTTCAATTCGCTAGTGTTATTCTACCGAAGCTTCGTAGTTGAATGAATGTCAAATTTTTTTGACATTTATAGGGGAGATAGGCGTTCTTTGGTCTGAGTAAGCCCATCTACTAAAACTGAAGCAGCTTCTCATCTGAAGTTTACTTGCCAAAAATTAGTTGTCTACGTTATTTGGTTCAAGATTTATATACCTAAAACGTGCAAAGTAGGTTAGTACGGTTCTCACTTTAAGAAAAGAACCGTTACTTTCTCACCGATGGATCTTATTTTTACAAGAAAGTATAAAATGACCCTCTCGAGCCATCAGCCATTCTATCGAAACTTATCGTGCGATCGGACTGACAGACGGACGGACTGACAGATGGACAGACAGACAGAGATGATGGCTAAATTGAATGCGGAGGTGACCCTGATCATGTTGCATATTTTCGTCATGATGAAAACAATATAGCCTATACTTTATGAAGTCAGTGGCGGACCCAGAGGGGGCCATGGAGGCCCGGGTCCCATCCAAATTATTGTATTGGGTATCTTTATATAAAGAAGAAATATTCGAAATAATTCTTAAAACTATTGGCGAATACAAAAGATACCCGAGGGTGGGTTTCTTTGAGAATTTTCTTAACGAAGCGTATAATGCCAGTGTTGGCACATTTGTCTGCGAGCATCGTTTGAACGAAGACTTGTGAGCAAAGACTCACCGTAGGATGAAGTGATTTCTCCCATTCTTTGGGAAAGGTGCCAGCGTTGCTTTTTGAGTGTTTAAGGACTATTTCTCTGCTGCTTTCAACATGTTGTTTAACGTGCTACTTTTTGACATTTCTGGTGAATAGGTGGCTGTAAATACGGTCACTCGACTGCATGCCACTGGCCATCGTTTACTTTAGGTTCTATACATTACTACACTATTACTGACTACAGCTCTATCAAACTTGCGATTGACAAACATTGTGGAGGCCCGATTAAATCACGCAGTCAAAGTTAATGAGAAGAAACTTATACCGACGGTTCCAAGAATTAGGGATCGCAGTTTTCTCTTTTGGGCTTATATTAACCTAAATCCGCCTTTTATTCTCCCTGAATACAGCAAAGCATTATGGAAACTCTGACCTGGCTGGACTATCGCGTTGAAATTAGCTAGAGATATTTTAATTTTCACCGACAGCCAACTGTAATTAAATCCCTCAAACCGAGTCTGAATACGTCAAAGACCGTGGCGGAATATTGCTTAATGCTAACGTAGGAGGGTCGGTTTTTTCTTAGCATTTTTTTAAGGTTGTTTCGCTGCTAACTGTAGATCAGACGAGCTCGCCAGGCAGAGTGCAACAGGTGTTGCTGCATTAATCCGTCGGAAAATTTATACTCCCATCACTGCTTCTAAAGTAGCTCTAAAATTTAAGACGATTAACATGGCCAACCCACCAACTCCAGATGGACAAATAGTAAAAAATACGTAATACCAAATTGGATCTATTGCCGAAAAGGCAACCAATTAGAGGTATTGTGGGAGTCGTAACTGGGTATTGCCTAGTTAGGGAACACGCCATGAGACTTCACATCAGAAGTGTATTTATTATTTTTACTGCACTCAAATCTCGGCGCGATAAAAAAAAACTGCCTGTGAGTACTAATAGAACTCTCACAGTGCTCCCTGCACTTGTCAGTATAAAGACGGCGCGAATAGGAGGTGCATGATAGCAACTGCACTTCCGAAAAGTAGGTATGCTGTCGAAACGTCAACAAGGCATAGAAATGCTAGAATGCCCTTGCCCCATTGCAGTTCATGTGGGCCACGGTGAGCAAGGCAGCCCTTATTCCTAACACTACTTTGATTCACGATATTATAAGTTT
This sequence comes from Chloromyia formosa, assembly GCA_964017055.1. Lineage (NCBI taxonomy): Eukaryota > Metazoa > Arthropoda > Insecta > Diptera > Stratiomyidae > Chloromyia > Chloromyia formosa. The sequence goes on from OZ024813.1 coordinate 141,535,243, forward strand.
ATCTTTGCACGTTTCTCTCTAAAGAGGAATGCATCCGTGCTTTCAATAGACGCATACCTCTCGATGACCGAAAATTCAATAAATGTGGACATATCCTTAGCTCTCCAGGAGACAAACAAAGTCGACCCCTCGGAACTCGATTTCTAGATCCGCCACTGTATGAATTCTAGGGTATAATAAAACTGAAACCGATTCATGTGTTTATACGGTCATTTCAGTTTTGAGTTAAGACAGTAAAAATGAAACTGAAACGAGAAATAAAATGACCGTAGAGTTTAAGCTCTTTTGAGGCCAACCTTCCATACAGAGGCCGACAAAGGTAGTGTCCTTAGATTTTGTGATGCAGATCTGTAGGCGATAAGTATGTGGCGATAGGGAAAGCTAACCATACCCACCATCGCGTACCAATTCGGCACGATTACTATTTTAAGTCGGTAATGCAAGTATAATTTTTAATTTATTACGAGTATACATATTATCCAATTGCCTTGGCCAGACAGACAAAAGTCAAAACATGATACAAATGTTGTATTGCAAATAAGTTCGAAAAAAAAGTTGCCACAATTCTTAAGATGTTCTACTTATAGGAAAGGACTTCAATTACGATTATCAAGGCATCTTCTCCACCGCCAGCGAACTGAAACCATGTTCTTCAATTTTGACAATTCCGCTGTCAATCGTTACAATACTTTGTCAAATGTATCGCTGGATGGCATAGTATTGTATACGCAATGGTTAAGGCATATACCATTGATCTGTTTCTGTAAGTACACCCTTCTAGCCTTAATTCATGGCTGTCATACATGTCACTTACATGTTCTGTGTAGTCCAAATTGATATCAGGTGTACACGTGTTACAGTTTTCCGTTTCAAACCATTGGCAGAGTTTCATTTCTTATACACGAGTCCCTAATTGATGCTATTCAATTTCGTGGTTTCCATCAGCAATCAAATTAAATACTAAAACCTGTGCTCGTCTTAACAATTTACCTAATTTCATATTGCAAAATTTTCGTTTCAGATACCACTACCGAAACATCAACAGTCGAGACCACAATCCTCCCGACAATGGTTGCCGATATTGCTTCAGTGGAAACTACAACGATACAAATCGAGACATTTTTTGAATCATACCCAATAACAGCCGACACAATCTTATTTACCGATACGAATTCGGAGGCTACAGGCAGCGAGACGACAGAACTTCCTACAACAGATATAGTTCCAGTAACGGAAACAATAGTTACGAGTACAACCGCAGATTTGCTTGAAATTTCGACCAAACTTCAGGAAGATTCAACCATTTCGCCAAACTGGCCTGACCTAACCGATATGAAACCACATCCAGTTGTTTCGGAGACTACTTTTGAAATGATTCATGCAAATGGCGGAGCTTTCAATGGATTATCAGACAAAGACGGAGAATTAGGGGAATTGAAATTAAAAATTGAAAATGGAAACCTTACTACTACTGAAGATACGACAGTATCTACTACGACACTTACGCCTGAACAATATACAACTGAAGATATCTTGCTGACCGCGGAGGTACTGACCACTAAATCGTCAATTTCAGATTCACCAAATTCGACCGTTACAGAAACTAAAGAAGTTTTATTGAACACTCAATCAAGCAGCAATACTCAGCCAACAACAATAATTCTAGAAAATGAACCCCTTAACGTTACAGAAAAGATAATTGAATCTACGACCATATATGATACTTCATCCTTGAAATTTTTCGATAGTACAGAGATCCCTGTCGAGCTTTATTCACTTGTAGAAACTACTTTGAATTCGTTGGAACCTCTATCATCAATTCAGGCTACGACTTTAATGCCGACAACAACAAAGTCTGAAGAAGAATATGCCACCTTGTTCGCTACTGAGACTCCGGTTATAATTTCAGTCGTCACTCAGAATAAAGTGTTAGAACCGATCGATCCGAAAGTAAATGGATCAGTTACAAGTCCGATAAATTTATCAGACAACCAGACAGCACTTGATACCAATAAGAGTAGTCTTTCAACCAAACCACGAAGGCCATTTGTTTGCGCAGAACACGGAGTGTTTCCAGATGAGGATGAATGCAGACAGTATTATTTGTGTGTTCAACAGCCTAGTGGATACGTCAAAATTACAGGATCATGCAAGCCCAGATACGCTTTCGACTTTTCAATTCAGCGATGTGTTCGTGATGTGTCCTCTTGCTATGCTGAGAAATGCGTTGCTGAAGGTTACTACACGGACCCATCAGATAGTACCAGCTATTTTTGGTGCAATGAAGTGATACCCGGTGTATTCCATAAATATCACTTGCAGTGTGATCCACCGGCCAAATTCAATCCAAATAGACGAATCTGTGAGGTATCGAGCAATCAAACAGCAGATAACCCAGTAGGTCCAATCCAAAATAGTCAATTGAAAGATTATCAGTCGATTGCGAAAATTGAACTGAGAAGAACTGAAAACCCAATAGTCTCTCCATCTATTCTAATAGAAACGGAATATAGACAAATGACTGCAACAACAAACAAATATGAGACAGCCTTTATTGAGTCCTTCCCCGTAGATGATTTAAATCTATTGGATGACGAAATTGGGAAATCCACCCAGGCCAAAACTACTCCGGTGCTCGTGAAACGGTCTATCAGAAGTGTCTCAGATTTTTCAAACTTCGAATGTTCAAACGAGGGAATTTTCGCACATCCCATGAATTGCAGTCAGTACTTTATGTGTGTGAAAGTAGAATCAGATACTTATTCCGATATTCTCAGGGAATGTCCTCATCGATATGCTTATCATGACAAAATCAAGAGTTGCTCTCGAGATTTGTCAGTTTGCGTAAATCTGCACTCGCATTGCAGGGGTATTGGGAACTTCCCGGATCCGAGTGATGAAAAGAGCTACTATCGATGTGTACCCAATGCATCCGGTGGTCTTCGAATCTATCATATAAAATGTGAAGGACACAAACGATACTCCTGGACGAGGAATGCTTGCTCCGAAGATGAAGCCTTAGTCGATCAGAATTCGGTGACGGAACTAAATGAGTTGCGAAAACTCCTAGTTCGGTCAGCGTCACGGGATGATAGTCAAATGTCCGTTGCTAGTCATCTTTACCGAAAGGACGCTGAGCGAAAATTACGATTGATCATAGAGGAAATGCGTGACGAAGCTGTGAAGCAGTATGAGGCAAATCTGGAGAGAATGCAAAGCGGTAGTTTGGCAGAATTTAAATGCAAGGAAGATGGACGTTTTCCAGACCCGAATAATTGTAGGATGTACTACATCTGTTCGTCTGGGAAAACGGATGGATTGATGAAACATCATTTACAATGTCGTGGATCCGATCGATTCGATGCGTCGAAACGAATTTGTGTGGACGAAGAAGATGCGCGCTGTGCTTAATTATAGTAGTTGTATTTTTATTATATTTTATGCATACGTATGAATTAAGTTTAGATTAAAGTTAGATATTATATGACTCTATACTTAAGTGATAATAAATAATTTATGAATTTTTTTATTATACATTTACATAGTCGTTATGTTCAATGTTTAAATCTCCACGTCGTCGTCAGTACTACCAAAGAGGATTGATATTCTACAAGAGTGATCACTCCATAGAACTTTCCCCTCCGCCAGTAGATTTGTATGTATTGACAAGTAGTATAGACTACACAGTATATAGTAGATACACAAGAGAATCAATACATACAAATCTACCGGCGGAGGCTAAAGTTGTCTGGAGTGAGCTTTCTTGTGTAGTCTATACTATTGGTCAATACATACAAATCTACTGGCAGAGGCGAAAGTTCTATGGAGTTATCACTCTTGTAGAATATCAATCCTCTTTGGTACTACTTAACATTTTATGTATATAAGCGTGTGTTGGTCTCTGCCATCTTGCAGGTTCCGAGTAGGTCCAGTTTTCTAGAATCTCGTTTAAATTGATCTTATCTTTTTTGTATGTATTGTATGACGCATATTAGAAAGAATTCGAAAGCTCTCTGCCTTATGTGCCAAGTGCCTACTTTTGAAAAATTTCTCCAGCATGTTGCTAACACGAGATGAGGGGCAGAAGCAGAGTTTTAAAAATTTCCAATGTGAAAGGAAATCTGCTCAGTCACGGCTTCACTGTTCGCAATATGTCTCATGCATAATTACTGCTCACTGTCGATAGTGTGTCGTGTAAAGCAATCAGCCACCACCACTGACACTGCAAACCTGCCTCAATTGTGTTTAGATGAAATGCAGTTGGGACTTACTCACATTCATCGCTCCGGTTGTGGTGTTCGACTTACAAGATTCTGTACTTTCCAGCGTAATCTGTCAATGTTGCCATGTTGTTGTTGTAGTAAATTGAGAAGTTCAATTGTGTGTGAGTGTGTGTCAAATATTTAGAGTTAGTTTTCTATGCTTTCCGTGCCAAGTCCAAGGAATATGGCCACCTCAATGGAGTCCTGCCAGAGCAAGTGGTGCTAGTCGCGTTGCTACTGCTGGGCAATTAAAAATATTGTTGTATGTACAGAGTACGTCTCTCTTATGACACAGACTGTACTAAGCTCTGTCATAGTCTCGAACCATCGATGACAAGAACTAGCACTCATAGTCTCGAACCATCGATGCCAAGTACCAACTGAACGAGCACTGGCGGATTCTCGAAGCATCCAGCATCTTCGTTAACTGGTGGATGCCCGAGTTTACCAGCAGAGTCTCGAACCAACCAAACTATTCTGGAAACAAAAAATCAGCTATATAAAGCTAGATGTCGTCAGAACCAGCAAGTAGTAGTAGTCGAGGCTCAGTCGGAAGTCGATCATCGTAGAGTATCCGCGCTAAAGCGGAACCGGAAAGTAGTAAAATCATTATCGGGACCAGTCGGAAACGAATAGTTAGAGCCAGTTGTCGAAGCATTACAATACTGTAATGCTTCCTGACCGAAGTCGGGTCCGTTAGATATTATTATGCGGAATAATGCAAACATTTTGATTGAAAAACGCACACACACTTTATTTAATAAACGAACTACATACGCGTAACTAACAACCAAACACTAATTAGCTCCTATTCGTTACCTGCGGATCTCGATAACGACACTTCAACTGCTTTTCGTTTCCGGGCAGATAACGACTCTAAACGATCGACTACCGACTGATTTCCGAACTACGACTGACTTGCTCTTGATGACCCTGGCTTTTTATAGCTGATCACGGATTCCCGAACAATTTAGATGGTTCGAGACTCTGCTGCTATACCGTTCTATTGTTTGGTATGCTGGTCGCTGACTCTAATTTCTATAATTATTCAAACAATTTATTTTTAATATTTTTAACGCAAGCTTGCAATTTGCAATATCGTCTTAACATGAATGGTTAAGCATCTCCAAGGGTAGGACGGGCGAAGCCCTCTATTTTCCGGTTTCATTTTACTATCGATTTTGACTACGCTACTGAACCAAATTTCAACTTTGAGGTGCATTGAACACAGAATTTAACAGTCTTTAACACACTCATGCAAGTTTTTTTGATCCGAGGCACTGTTTAGGAGTTCTAATGATAATATTAGAAAAAGGGCTCAAATTTCTCGGATTTTCGTCCTCCAAAAGTTAAGCTCACCTTCTACGACCGTGCAAACTCAGTTTCCATGCATTCAGTATCTATAAAAGGGATTAAAATTATTTTCAGATCTTTCCGTAATTATTATTAAAAAGCCCCAAAATTGGCTTAATTTTACTGGCCTATAAAGAGGATAACACACAAAAAAATCGCCTAGACGCGGTTTTGGGAACAACAAGATTAAGTTGCGACGGATGTGACGAGGTGGTGGCGTTTTGCCCATGAAGTTTGTCACCTTATCTCTCTCTATTGCTTTAACCCCTTGTGGAGCATAGCGCGTCAACTGTTCCATGTGGCCCAGTTGACGTTTCTTGGCATAAACTGGTTTCGGAGAATGCAGTTGCCAGCATGCACCTTCTGCACATCCATGGCCACGAACTTCGTCGTGGACGGGACTCGAACCCGAAACGCCGGTAGTCAAACATGAGACTGATGCGTCAACACACTGCGCTACCGGTCACCTTATCCTTACCCATAATTAATTGCTAATTTGTTGCTCTATTCTCGAATTTATTGCTCCTGCCGATTCGCCAGGACTCAAGCTTATGTGTGGGAGGGACACCACATTTGTACCCCCCTGTACTATCCCCACTGGCACAAATCTATCAAAAACTTGATGCATAATGAAAGCAATAAATATTTCCTAATTTGATGCTCTATTCCGGAATTTATTGCTCCTGCTGACTTGCCAGGATAACATTTCTTGTATGGTAGAGCCACCTGAGCCCCCCTTCTGAATGCGGCGTATATTTTACTCAAATTTAATGCACAATTGAAGAGACAATTAATTGCTAATTTGTTGCTCTATTCCTGAATTTATTGCTCCTGCCGATTCGCCAGGACTCCAACTTATGTATGGGAAGGACACCATATTTGTACCCTCGGTTACTCCGGGGTTATATTCAATACCGACGCGAAGAAGTAGTACTGAGACCAGTTGCGCCGAAATGTGTCGCTCCGAATAAACATAAATTTTGAAGCATATAACAGACAAACATTTTACTTGGGAGTTCTTGGCCGTTGTAACATGGGTCGCTCCGGTGCAAAGAACCGGCTGCCGCAGGGGCGACAACGGTGCATTGATGCGCTCGGTAGCCGTGAGGTCTTGGCCGCCGCTCTAATATGCATGCATCTATATATTAGGGTTCATTTCCCCAGCGCATTAATAAAATAATATCTTAGAACTCCCACAGCGTTCCAAGCGTGTCAGTACGCCAGTAAAGCAGCTGCACCATTCGAAAATTTATATGCTACCGAAAAATCAAAACGGCATGCTAAAAATGTTGACGCGCCCATGCCTATGGAGGGGTTGTGGCAATTAACAATATGACGACGGAGCGAGAGACGAAATAAGTGACAAAACCTATATTGCAATTAATGTACTATCGTTAAGAGCTCGCGCCCACAGCAAACTTTTCAGTTCGCAGAAAAACTAAGTAGTTTAGTCAGAAAAATAGAACACACGGCGGTTTATGAGACTGCGCACACAGCAAACTAAACAATTTGGTAATCGCTGTGTGTGCGGTCTCATAAATCGCCGTGTGTTCTATTTTTCTGACTCTATTTAGTTTTTCCAGGCCGATCCTGGCGGCCAAGGCCCGACGTTGGGCTGGCGCGCCACGATTATGATGATGATTTAGTTTTTCTGCGAACTAAAAAGTCTGCCGTGGGCACGAGCGCTAAATGTTACACGATTAATATGAAATTTGACAAAAATATTATCCACAAATATTTCTCTTGCTTGATAATGGAGAACTCAAAAATGATGTGCTATCATTTTCTCGTGGACTTCATATATTATATGTTAAACTTTTTTTTTATAAAATAAAATTGTAAAATTCTTCAGTAAATATTACAATCATTTGTTTTTGTATCACTTAATCTCTAGCATCCTGTTGACATATGAAGGTACACTTTATCACTGTAGACGTAACAACGTGCGTAAATATGGAACGTTATCACAGACAGATGTTGTCGCGAAATAATTTAATGTAAAATTATATGAATGATTCTTGGCGCTATTTTCGTGAGATAAATCTACAATTGAAAGTACACAACTACCATGCTAATCAAGTCATGATGACGACATCAATGCGCTCAGTATAAAGGCCTGGATGCTCTAGCCGCGGGACTAATGTCACTTATGTACACTCCAAGTAGATCTCAGCAGATCATAGAAATCCTGCAATTTAGTCTGGATGTTAAGCTTGGACCCAACCCGATTATAGTAAATCGTAGAAGGACAAATTGGAACACATACTCTCTGGTTCCTGTTAACCCCTTGTGGGGCATAGGGCATTAACCACGCTGACTTTCCACCTCGTCCAGTTCATCGCCATCGCTTTCAGCTCACTCCACTACTTGCCTATTGAGGCACCCTCTCTTTTAACTCATCTTTTCCAGGTGTTACTAGGTCGTCCAATACGGCGACTTGCATTGGTTCCCTGCGGGTTCCAATCGAGCGCCTGTTGAGCAATATTGTTCGCCCTTTTCGGAGAGGTTGATCTATGGTACTTCCATTCTATCCTGTCCTGACTAGTAATAGTAAAGGAGGTCGTTGTTAGAGATGACCTCCGGCCACCTTGTGTGTAGGATGCGCCGTAGACAATGGTTCACAAAAGTTTTCAATCTAGTTGTTATCTCAATGGTCAGTTGAACAGCCATATAGCAGCACTGATTTTATGTTGGTATCGAAGATCCGGAGTTTGGTGCGTCTCGAAATGTTGTTGTTTTGCCAGAAAGGAGTCAAACTGAAAAAAGCTGCTCAAGCCTTGTTGATGCGAGACTGTACATCAGCGTCCGCTCCACTATCAGCTGTAACTACGATTCCGAGTTAGCACAAATTGTCAACTTTTTCGACTACCTGCCTCGAAACACAAATTTGGCTTTGCCTTCCTGGATCCAAGCTCAAGTATTTAGTCTTGGGGGCGTTGAGCAATTCATCAGGCGGTAGCTAATGAAATAATTGATGAGAGTCGTTGATGAATTCATCAGGCGTAGCTGATGATATACTTGATGAAAGTCACTGACAAATTTAACTGGCCGAACCTGATGAATACTTGATGAGTACCATTGAGCAATACATCATGCTATAGCTAATGAAATGCTTGGTAAAGGTCATCGAAAACTCAACCGGCAATCACCAGCAAAATCACAAAGGTAAAAGGAGTATTTGCTAGTGGCAGAACCCGAACCCACAACCTCACGAATATGAGATCGACTCTACCCATTAAGCTACCACAGCTGTCGTTTTCTGAATATAATTGAGCAAATAATAAATCACTCAATGAGTGTTGCGATGAAAAATGGAAAAAAGAACGGCCGGATGAGTTTACCAATGGCTCTAATCAAGTATTTCATCAGCTACGACCTGATAATTTCATTAATGCTTCCATCAAATATTTCATCAGTTAGCGCGCGATCTCGTATACGCGTCCTCTGTATCAGAACCCATAAGGTTCGCCCCACGGGTTTAGGCGTCTCGTGTACTGGAACCATATCTCGGAAACTGACGAGACGAGAAAGAAGGATTGTAGTTACTTTTATTATGTGATGATGACATCCAAAATCTTCCCGGATCCACAAAAGTAATGTGATAATTTCCGTCCAAAATTTATTAGGAGTCAACGACTTTGTTATCGCATCGCGAAACAAATCGTAATCTCCCTGCCTGGTAGTTCAAATTAACACTATTTAAAGCTTAAATAATATTTAGAAGTAAGGCTCGAGAAGTTCAGCGTAGTGTGCGACGCGATAAAAGAGTTTATGCCAATTCTCTTTTAGCGTCAGCAGAAGAAGCCGCTAGAAGTAACAACTTAAACGCCGTATACGGTGTCATCAAGGAGTTTACAGGTGGTCGTAACTCCTGCCAACATCCGGTGAAAGATAGTGATGGAAAGCTACTTATCTTGGAAGAAGATCAAATGAGGCGGTGGAAAGAACACTTCGCCGCGGTCTTGAACCGTGTAACCTCTGGTGAAGTTCCCCCTCATATAGATAATTTAGCTAACCATCAAAATGTGCGTATACGGTCCACTGCCCCGACTAAAGAGGAAATAGTCACTGCAATTATTGCACTAAAACGAGGAAAGGCCGCCGGACTTGACGGCATCCCTGCCGAACTTTATCAAGCAGCCCCAAGCGTAACTGCCGATTTGCTGCACCCACTTGTTGATAAAGCGTGGAATACAGAGACCTTTCCCACTGAGTGGAAGGAAGGTTTGATCATCAAACTTCCAAAGAAGGGTAGCCTCACAGACTGTAATAATTGGAGAGGCATTTGTGTGCTTCCTGCCGTTGCCAAGATAATAGCTAAAATCGTCCTGGAAAGACTAAAGGCCCACTTAGAAAGCACAATTGATGAAGAGCAGGCTGGCTTTCGATCCGGATTCTCCTGTGTCGATCACATTAACACCTTGCGAATCATCATCGAGCAATGCGCTGAATACGATTCTCCGCTTCACTTGCTTTTCATCGATTTCGAAAAGGCTTTCGATAGTGTGAACCGGGATTCTATATGGGCGGCCTTGCGCAGGAGAGGCATCCCTGAGAAGCTTGTGGCTATTATTAAGGCAACCTATGACGGCGCGAAATGTCGCGTTCTGCATAAAGGTAAGGTGTCGGGGGACTTTGAGATTCGCAGTGGAGTTTGGCAGGGGTGCATCCTCTCACCGATCCTATTCCTCATTGTGATCGGCGATGTGTTACATGCAGCCCTATCCGGACTCGACAGAGGAATTCAGTGGACTTTGACATCTTATCTACAACATCTTGACTACGCTGACGACATATGCCTACTCTCCCACAAAATCATGGATCTGTCCGCAATGGCGTTAGATCTCGAGAGGGAGGCAATCAAGGTTGGGCTAAAGATTAATACCAACAAGACCAAGGTTCTTAGCCCGCCGTTGCGAAAAAGAAATCCGACACCTGTTGCCATCAATATTAATGGGCAGCCTGTGGAGAAGGTGGACAACTTCGTCTACCTGGGTAGCATTGTTGCCGAAAATGGTGGTACGGAGCAGGACATCGCTCGTCGTATCAACCAGGCTAAACGTGCATACAGCATGCTGTCCAAAATCTGGCAGGGCAGTTATCTCAGCATCAAGACCAAGCTGGGCCTGTTTCGCTCCCTGGTACTATCAGTACTTTTGTATGGGAGCAGTACATGGAAAGTTTCCGTAGGAGTTACCAGAAAGCTGCAAGTTTTCGTCAACTCATGTCTTCGTCGAATTTTAAGAATTTTCTGGCCCGAAACAATATCAAATGAAGAGCTAAGTCGGCGTACGGGTCAGATGCCAATCGACGAATTGATACGCAGGCGAAAATGGCAGTGGATAGGTCACACATTGCGGAAGAGTGATAACTGCATTGCTTTGCATGCCATGAAATGGAACCCCATTTCCAACCAAGGCCGACCAAGAGGGGGTCCTCGAATCACATGGCGTCGATCTGTGGCAAAGGAGTGTCAGGTACTGGGTAAGTCTTTTGGGGAGTTGCGCCCCATTGCCCAGAACAGAGTACGATGGCGCGCAGGAGTAGTTGACGCGCTATGCCCCGCTAGGGGTTAAGGCAAAGTAGTAACTACAATTTTCTTTCAAGGGAAAATTCAGAAAACTTAACAACGTAGATTAATATACGTACTTGGGCAAATAAATCATTTTCACTGAAATTTTGGATGTAAAGTCAATTAAAGTTAAATTTAACTTCTTAGAAATTAATTTCTTTTAACATTTAAAATGGCTTAATATTAAAAATACGTTACAATCTACCTGTATCTTCTATCTTAAGCTTTGTTGCATTCCACTTAAATTCTGGGAAACGGAAATCGAAGTAGCTTCTTTAAATTTATTAACAGATATATATTTTCCTTTTTTTTGTTTTCTTCATAAATTAGTCTTATATGTCTTTCACCTAGCCAAGCACAAACATTTGTACAGTCGAAACGATTTGCTAGTAGAAGAGAAAATTTATGATAAATTTCCTTTACTTTGTTCTAAGATAATTTCGTATCGCAGCTTGCATAGCTTAATATGGAAAAAGCTAAACAAAGAAAACAAATTTTGGGTAATCTTAGTTTCTTTTAATTACCCATATGTCTATATACGACCTTAGAAGGCTGATAGAAACCAGTGCTTTCCTTATTGCCTTTTTCCAGTAACTTGCGTAAATTTTTTGAACGCCATTTGAAAAGAATGAAGATCCAATTAGATGAAATGTGATCTACCTCATGAAGGACTTGGACCCTTAAGGGGGAAACCAGATTAGGAGGCTCATTTTTACTGATTTTTAGGATTCTTTTTTGGGTGGGAGGGATGAATTAATTGGAATTCGATCAAATTTTGACATACTTTTACTCATATTTCGGACAACTTTTGTGAATTTGTCTGAATAATTTAAGGCAAAAAAAAGTTACACATTGATGTCCACTGATGGCCGTAACCAGAGTTCTCCAATTGCGGGATGTAAAGCGATTCCAATTTTTATCCGAAATCAAAAAGGTTTTAATTTTACATTATTAGCTTATTTTCTAAGAATATGAGCCTCAATGCAGGTGAAAATATTGGAACTTAAAAATTTTGCAGGTGTTGGAAAATGATTTAAATTTTCACAAATTTTTAATTCACTAATTATGAAAAAAAAAACACACTTAAAAATATGACATCATTCCAAGTGTTGATTCAAATTCTTCGTAATTTTATAAAAAATCATACTTTTAGTTTTCATAATGATCGGTTTGTTACTTTTTAAGTTAGACTTGCCGCAAATGTGAAAAAAAAATCATTTTGAGAAAAACAGAATATAACCAGAACAATCCCTTTTGTTGATGCTTCTATATTACCTTCTATACCGTTATTTGAACACAAAGATGCAGAAGTGGGGTTCCGCTACAAGGCTACGTAAGTACATAAAGCGACTACCTGATGTAGTGCTCCGCCCTACCCCCTAGAGTGCGCTCGAGCCTGTAGACTATACACGCTGAGCGCTGGGTTCTATGCTCATAAAATCTAAACGAATGCGAATTTCGCTTTGAAATTTTGGCAGCGTATTCTTGAATTGTTAAGTTTACATTTTATGCAATATAAAAATTGATTTTTTTAACATCCTAATGTGGTTTCCCCCCTTAAGGTATGCGGCTGAATTGTATGGACATGCCATTGCCTACGTTCATGTGGGAGCCTCCAAGTATTACGTAAGCAGAATTTTGTTCATTTTTTGATACCACTAATTGAATTTTTCTAAATTTTAAAATTTGGTCGTCCAAATGAGAGTCAAAATGATCAGGTGGTAGTATCAAACCAGCCAGTTCCCGACTAAGAGCAGCCATTCTGAGCTTAACTCGGTTGTACACACTTCTACCTTAGTGTGTTTGTATCGAAGATTTCCATCTGGACCTCCATCTACCGTCATAATCACGACTGATTTAACACATCCACGGTCAGTTTTAGCTAATGTCTGAAATTCTTTAAGGCCAAGAAGCGTCTCTAAGTCTTGCGCATGAGTATTATCGGTGGATGAACTATGCTTTCCATATTGAATCGCGATGAATGTTGGTCTGGAATTTTGTAACATATAATTGCAAAGTTTAAAAAAATATGTAAAGTCGAAATCAAGGCAACAAATTAAAAAAGAAAAATATATTATCATCAATTAGATTTTGACTATATTTATTCACGTACAATCGCATATAAAAGTTGTCAAGAATAAAGTGGAGTGGACCATTGCGAATATGAACCTGGCTTGGTTGAGCTACTTCCAAATGCATTAAGGTAGCTCCTGATGAGTGGAATCCATGGTGTGGACGAAACGAAGCGAAAGGGTGAATTAGCTTTTAGTTAATTCTTTAAAATTCTGAATCTCAATAAAAAATAATGAGATAAATATTTAAAAAAAAACTTTCAGCGGCTCACAACTTTCCATCAGAAAATTTTGGAAAACGGTTTCACGCAAAATACTTAATTTAAAGGTGGATTATATTAAAATATTTAATTTTTATATTCTCGTTAGAGTTAAAAAGCAAAATCAGTCTAATGTCTATATGTCTGTCAGTTTATCTGTCTGTTTTCCAATAGAATATCTCAAGAATGGCTGAAGCCACATACATGAAATTTGACGGGAATATGCAGAAATTGAGGAGGAAGCGATGCGTCATAATAGGTTTCAAGTTGCCCTGCAAGCCAAAACTATCTCAAATTCCTCAATTCTTATGTACAAAGCTTATTTTTAAAAACACCATTGCAAAAATTAGGGTAATCTCAATTTTTTTTATATATTGTTAGGCTCAACTAGATACTATGAATTCAAATTTGCAATCCTGAAAAAGTTGTGCGAGCGAAGATATAGCCCAAAAACCGCGAAATATTTCCAATTTTTTCCATATTTGAAAAAAAAAAAAAAAATAATTACTAAAGGCACATTCTGGCGAAAAAGTCAATAGTAGCTTTTTAAAATACATAAAATTTCCTACAAATTGAGCTGTATTGGAGAGGTGTGGCTCTAGTATCTACTGGGATACGGCTCTTTAAAACTGCGTTATTTTTTCCCAAAAATTGCAAATTTTAACTTTAACTTTGTTTTTCAAGTGATTTTTGGCAATAATACTCATCGTACAAAAAACTCGTCAGATAAGAAGTTTTAGTAAAATAGATCTGAACATATTCAACTTAGAACGGCGCCCCTATATACATATAATAGTTACCTAAAAAATGATTGAAAACCAAATAAAGTCAAAATCCAGTTTGAGGGCAATAAACGTTAAATGGCCCCTAGACGTACCATATTTAGGTGAAATATTAACTCACACACACTTCTTATAATTACATATTTTATATACATTATATAACATAACATCTAAATTATATATGGTACATACCAACATATGTATCTACATTAATAATGAAATTCAGTTGAGCACAGTTTTTGCCAACTTTGAGGGCCGTGGCTTATTTAAATCCTTTGCATCAGGTTCGATTTGGGTAGGGGGGTATACGTTTTCAAGTCCGTTTTCCTCCTCCAGCACCTCAGTTTCGTCATCAGTTACCTCGATTGGAGAAACATTGGCAAACGAGTGGCCTTCACAATATTTGCAAAGCGTGGAACAAGTCATCCTGCATGAGCAAGCTCCTGAACAACCCTTTCTACACTTACAAGATAAATATTTATGCTGCAATTCAGGGGCAGGCGTCTTCGTAATGGTAATTGGGATGAGCAAATATTCCATCCCCAATCCGCCGGTGGTCGGCTTCCCCCATCCACTTATGCACTTGATGGTAAGTTCGTTAGCAGTGGTACTTTGCATTCTTAGTGGGTGGAAAACGAACCAAATAGATTTTCGCATTGGCCGCAGTTCTAACAAACAGAAAGTACCGCAGGGGGTTCAGGTTATCTCGGGGCGACCCTCCGTAAAGGACAACCAGAAATGCCTCTCCTGCTCTCTCTATTTCAGGGTGCAGGAATACCTCGAGGTCGTGTATAAGGTGCGTATTATTAGCAATGGTATTGCAAAACTTCATTTTACTTTGCCCGAAAAGGGCGGAAGCACTATCACAACAGTAAGGGCGTGCAGTACGAGTACTAACCCCGGAAGAATTTGCCCAACGTCCTAATATTTAAATGAAGTAGAGGAAAATTGATCATCTTTTGACCCACTTCGCGCTATTTTGTGAAAGAACACATTCGTTATGGTGAAGCCTACTCCATTGACAATGACCAGGAGGTCAATATCCTCTCCGATAATATAAACTTGGGCGAGTTTGCGGTTTTTGAGAGAGGGGTTTCTACTATTAGAGCATATGCATCTACTTCAACTTATTGGTACTTTACTCCCTGCTTATGTAGTTCAATTATCAACATTCGGATCAATTTGCCGCTTATGCTTTTCGTTGGAAAGGAATTTTTCTTGTGGCATGTTTATTGATATAGTTTCATCAAAGGTGATGTCCCTGGAAAATGCAGTATATCGACGAGAGCTTTCTGCACTCTTTGTGTTCCTGAGATCTCCATTGTCTGGGTACCCATCAAAAATCACGGACACTTTGCTACCAACATGGTTGAGGATGTATGAAGTGTATCCTTTAATTATATTTTTGATGGAATCATTCCGATGCCAAATAAATTTGTCCAACAAATACCCACCATTAACCACAACAAATCTGTCTTCTTTTGATAAGGAAAGGTTTTCCGAGAGAGGAATAAATGAGCCACGGGCATCAAAGTTGGCAAAATCTGAGCTCAGCTGAATTCCATTATTAACTTTGGTATATGTGTAGGTATGTATATAATATTGATGTTATCTTATATAATGTATATAAAATATGTAATTATAAGGAGTGTGTGTTGAGTGATTATTTCACCTAATATGGTATGTCTAGGGGCCACTTAACGTTTATTGCCCTCAAACTGGATTTTGACTTTATTTGGTTTTCGATCATTTTTTAGGGAACTATAACATATAGGAGCACCGTTCTGCCGTTTTGTTTGCCCGATGTAGAAATTGGGGCATTCCGGACAATTGCCCTCGTAAATAACGCTCTTTTCGCTTTTCTCGAGGCTGTCTTTTGAAGAACCTAATTTCGCCCTTAGTTGTTGATTTCTGCTGCTACTTACCACTGCTATGTTTTGTTTTGATATTGATATCAAAAAGATTTTGGGAAACCAATATATTCGTTATATATTCACCTCCGGGTTGTGAATGAGAGTGTAAAAACCATTTCGAAAATGACAGGTAGACTAAGATCAAACCCATGGTTCTCGGGGTCGCTGGTATGAATGATGTGCCCCCCCTCTCTCGGGGTGAATGGCCGTGAAAAAAATATCCAAAATAACCGAATACAAAAGTCAGTGCGAGTGGAGCGAGCTCTTTCAGCTATTATTGACTAAAATTTATAAACCATTATTCAAATCTTTTAACCAAACTGATTAAAACTTAATTCTCACTCACATTTCACTCGATTTGATGACGAGGCCACGTGAGTCCTCTGACCTTTTTTTTATCACAAATATTCCTTATTATTATATGCGTGCTTATTTCATTAGCACAAATACCATAAAGCTCGTCAATTTTTCATCGTACTGCGTATCGACCACATTCTGTTCTTTCCACGACTAATACTCGCCTAATTCAACAACAAGAAAGTCATGGGCTTAAATTGCCTTACTTAGAACAAAATGCTCATATAATATTTATATTACCTACATTTTTCGCGAGTGACAAAGATATCCATTGCAGTTGTTTAAGATTTTTTAAAAATAAAGCACGGCAAAAATAAATCGAAATTCTTTGAAAGGTTAATATCCAGTGAAAAAGCAAGTGCCACCGTTTATTAAAAGTTGTGCGTTGATAAAAATTTAAAAATATTATCAATATTCGGTATGTGGATCAAACTGTACCTATATTCGTACATGTACAAATATTTTCGTTTTATGCGGTTATAATAAAGTTGAATGTTATGATGACATAGATGAAAGCAATAAAATGTAGATTTTTCGTATGTTAATTACAACAATAAGATAAATTAGTCATTGGGGTCGAAAATATACGAATACATACGTTATTTCGCTAAACTATTTTGTTATCACGAAAATATTTAATTATCTTATTTGTTATCGTAGGTATTGTACGTGTACGATGCTTATTGCAAAGGAACTTTTCATCGCCTATAATATTCTGCTGTTAAATAAGTTGGAATAGGTAGCTTTTAAATCAATATAAATGACGGCAGTACTATATTGCAGACGTTAGGGAATATAACCGTTTGGCACTCTAAAAAAAAAATAAGTTTCGTTTGAATGATTTTATTTTACAATAGTAAAACATCGGGAAAATTAAATACAGGTCAATAAAGGGTTAGCTATAGCATTTTTAGTAAGGTTCGTGGATGCGTTTCTTTTTTTTTTCATTCAACTGGCAAAGGCAGACAAGGACGCCCTAGCTGCTGCTGCTGGCTTCCAATCTTTTCTCTTTTCAGTATTGGTATCGCATCCTTCAGTTTCCGAAATCTGACAGAAGCAGCAGAAACGCACAGAAATGTGTCAATAACGTCAAGAACGAAGACAGACTTCGCAGCGATCAGCTGAGCCCTGGCCTGTATTTTTAGATGGCAGTGGTGCAAGTTATTGCCAGTTTCGTAGCTTAACGAGTTTGTATACCCCTGATTTGTCATGTGGCCATCATCATCGTGCGGCACAGCTCGACGTTGGGCTTTGGCCGCCTGGATGTCCTCCAATTATGTGGTTACATGACAACGTCCGCCAATCTTGGGAGCCCAGAAGTTGCTCGGCGTTAGCATATACTGAGCTCTAACAACGGAACTTCGTGCTTCTGTGCACATGCTTCAATTTTAATATTGGGAGGACCCAGATGAAAGTCTATTTGCTAGGTGTCTCCGTCGCTTGATTTCGTCAGTTTCGTGAAGCCGTCTACGAATTTGATGTTGAGGTTCCCTAAGTTGACGATCGATTCTGCTGGCGTCTTGGTTCCTGATTGCATCATTATTTTTTGTTTTGTCCTCGTTGATGCATAGTCCAACTTCTTTTGCAGCAATGTCAAGAGTATGCAGAAGTTCTTCAGGGTTGGTCAATTTTCGGGACATGATGTTGATGTTGTCTGCATACGCTATCAATTGTGCCGACGTGATAAGTAGCGTTCCGCTGGTATCCGTATCCATCATTCGAATGGCGTATTCAAGTGCTAGGATGAAGAGCGTCGGTGCCAGTCCATTGCCCTGCTTCAAATCAGTAGATGTTCAAAAAGAATCAGTCAACCTGTTCTGGATCCTAACTTGTGAGGCAGAGTTCATCATCGTCATTTTTGTTGGTCGTACCAGTTTTGCTGGTATACCAAACTGCAAAATGATGTTGTTCAGTACCCCACAATTGAATACTGTCGTATGCTTGCTTCAAGTTGACAAAAGTTTGGTACTCGTCAACGTTGTATTCCCAGCACTTTTGCAGGATTAGCTTAACCGTAAAAAGCTGATCGGTTGTGGAGCAACCAGGTCTGAAACCATCATGATACTCGCCAATGATTCGTTCGGGGTACGGCTTTATTCTATTCTCCAGAATTTTCGTTTTTTTGGCTGCCAAGGGAGGAAGTCAAAAACTTGGATTCTGAACTATGGGACCGACCTATATACAATAATTAATTAAATTAAGTGAGAGGAATTGCAAAAGTGCATAGCAGAGTTGTAACAACAGGAAACGTGTTTGTTGCCGATATTTTTCGCACACTATGGGGGTACTCCCGATTAGGTACAAATTGTCTTGCAACGTAGCAATTGCAAAATTAAGTAGCGACTTTGCACATTACAAAAACAAAATAACACTAAGTAACTTTTGTTACACCTTGGCAATTTAGCTTCACGTACATACGTATAAACGTATAGCTTTTAGCAATCTTGTCAAATTTGCGAAACAATTAGCTGATTTCATTTCAAACGATTTATTGTATTTCAGAAGTGTAATTGAAGCAATGTACACATTTAAATTAAAATTAAAGTCTGTCCAAGTCTAGGATATATGCCCCTAGACTTGTACAGACCTAGTGGGGATACCAAAAGTACCAATTGGGAGCGACCATATGCATTAAAAGTGAGTTTCCTATATAGCCACTTTATAGGGGAGGTTAGCAATCATTGAGGAGGTTCTTGGCCATTCTCAAAATCAATTAACTAGCCCATTCTACAAATATTTGTCGAATTTTTCAAGTCACTAGCTTTATTCTATCGAAAGTTACTGCTTATTTGAAGTCTCACTTGTAGGGGAGGTAGAGGTTTCCGTTGTCGGATCTTGTGCATTGTCAATAACAACCAACTAGATCCCAGTACACAAATTTGACCAGAATTTCAAGTCATTAGCTTCATTTTATCGAAAGCTATCGCTTAGTTGAAGTTTCATTTGTAGGACAGGTAGGGGCTTCATTGGTCGGGTTTAACGTATTTTCAATATCAGGCAGCTGAATCCTATTACAAACATATGGCCAAAATTTCAAGTCGCTGGCTTTATTTTATCGTAAAATATCGCTTATTTTAAGTTTCATTTGTAGAGGAGGTAGGGGTTCCTTGGGTCGTATCTGGCCCATCTTTAATACAAACTAACTCAATCCTACCTCAAATATTTGACCAAAATTTCAAATCGCTGGGTTCATTCTATCAAAAGTTATCCCTTATTTTAAGATTTATTTGTAGGGAAGGTAGGGTTTCCTTGGGTCTGATCTTGCCCATTTTCAATACCAACTAACTGGATCTTACTAGCAGCATTCTACCAAATTTCCAACTTGCTGGTGTCATTCCATCGAAAGTTATCGTTATTCTAGTTAAAGAAATATTTAATTTTTTTGAAATTTGTAGGGGAGGTAGGTGTTCCTTTGATCGGTTTAACTTAATGATAATAAACTTAGTAAAATTCAAGCAGCTTCTCATCTCAGGGTTACATGTCAAAAATCAGGTGTCTACGTCAATTATTTTAAGAGTTATAAACAAAAAACCTGAAAAGTGGGGTAGTACGAGGTTCTTTGTAAAAAAAAATACCGTCAGTTTTCAACTGATCGACTTGATTTTTCTAGGAGAGTATAAGATTACTCTCAAGAGCAATCTACCAAAGCTGGAGCTTTTCATGTTTATTTAATCGGGAGTTATAGATACATTTAATTATTTTACTTATGTAGGGGAGGTAGGCGTTTCCTTGGGTTGATCATGCCCATTTTCAATACCAACCAACTAGATCATACTGCCAACGTTTGATCAAAATTTCAAGACTCTCTTCATTCCGTCGAAAGGAATGCACCAAAAAGTTTGTCAATGTAATAAGCAAAAGTTTAGGCGATTTTGATACTTGCGTTGCAGATGCACTACCTGTTCAGCGAAGGTCAAAAGGTAAAAATTGTATGGACAGTGTAAAAAATTTCGAGGTTACTAATTAAAACATGATTTTTGACAAAATTTTCATGACGGTCGAAAAACGTTTATTTTATAAAAACGTAGAATGCTTTGATTTAAAAAGATTTGCAAAAATTACCCAAGATGGTTTGTCAAATGACTCTTTGGTCGAAATATGTTAGTACGTTCGTACAAACGAAGAAGAAGATCCGATGAACTCTTGTCGTTCGTCCGTGGGCATCATTCATTGTGACAAAAAGCACGAGAGAAAATCAATAACAGTCAAACAAGAGTAGTATTAAAATGTTATGATATACATAGAATATTGTAACAACGAGAACGATGAGTCAGCTTCCGTTGACAACAAAAATCGAAACTTCAATCGATTTGTTGCGTGTGTGTATAAATTGATAGTAGAATATAAAATCTCTCAAAAACAACTCTGTTGTAAAAAAAATTCACGCCACAAAAAAAAAAAAAAAACCTTAAGCCGCAAAAAGGATTGATATCAACATAACTCCGCCAATGTACTCGTAGTCTTGTGCCTCGCTCTATGGTATGCATCTTGAACCCTGATTAAATTAATTAATTTCGTTTAACGCTGATTGGTGTTGAGCTTTGTGAGCTTAGGCTCTGATGCCAAGTACTGTCTTCTCGCCCGGTTTCCTTTATAAAGCTCCGTGTCTTATAGAGGACTAGAGATGCACTTCAGGTCAGAAATGATCAATGGACAATATCCGTATTGTGTGCGCAGCACAGATCAGAGCAGAAGAAGAATTCCAAGTGTCACACTTAACAAAATTGCTCTGGATTGAGCCGGTTGTTAGTGTAATGCTTATGATTGTTGTTCTGCACTGATCTCCACTACACAAAAGAAAAAAACCGGTTAATACATAGTTTCTACTCCAATCTTCTCTTTAATCAATTCCATTATCCGTTTTATTGAACAGCTTTTGTTTAATTAACTTAATTTTTCAATTAAATAAAACTATTCCATGTTCTTCAGATCTTCCTACTTATCTGTTTTTATTTTAAGCGAGCTCCCCGCCAAACAGCGTTAAAATAAATAAATTAATTTAATCAGGGCTTAATATGCATACCCTAGAGCGAGGCGCAAAGCTACGTGTACTTTGGTGGAGTTATGTTCACATCAATCCTTTTTGCGGCTGATGATTTTTTTTTTTTGGCGGGAATTTTTTTTTACAACAGAGTTGTTTTTGGGAGATATCACATCCTTTTGCATTTTATGGAGGAAGAACTCGGATATGAATTCCAAAACTGCTTTAGAATGCTTAAAATTTATCGTTTCGATCCTTTAGGTCCGTTGAGCTATTTATATCATACATGTTCCTTAGGTTGAAACTGATCTTTTCTAGATTTGGTTTCTGTTTAATTTCATGCTTAAAAAGATGCTATTTTCCTAAGTAAAGAACTCAAACACCATAATCAGTACTCTAGTGCATACACACCACGATATCCAGTCGTATGATACCCATCCTGTCTAGATATCGGTTCCTTGCAATGAATACCATTTTTCCAGTCCAAAGGGCTCAAAATGCCTTCAACAGTAGTCCACTACATTCGTCTTATCACCTCCCCATTTTATGATACTCATCTTGCCCACATATCGATCCTGTGCGAAGGACATCCTTTCTTCCTGCCCAAAGGACTCAAAATGCCTGCAACAGTAGTCTACTGCATTCACCTCACCTCGCCCAGACATATGATAACCATATTCCCTTGATATCACTTCTTTTGCAAGAATGTCCTTTCTCTCCAAAAGACGCAAAATATGCCATCAGTCCTAACCGAAGGACTCAACATTTCTTTGACAGAACTCCAGTGTACTGGTCTCATTACCACGATTCAGAATATACCCATACCAACCAGCTTTGGGCTTGGTTTAATTTCCTGATAAGGAGAGTCCTTTTGTCCTGACGCACATCTCCAGCAACATCAAAATATAACCGTGCGGTACTTATAATAAAAACAAAGGAAGCTATGTACCAAATTTGGTTGAACCACGGTCCGCCTGGAAGATTTTTTCTTTAAAACCATTAAAAAGACTATTTTTTCCCCTTGAAATCATTGAAAAAACTTAAGCGAGAAACTCTATAAATTTCATATTTTTGGATGTATCTTTTTATCTACTGCACGGATCAGAGCCAATCATAGCCTATGCACACTCCCTAGACACAGTCAATCTGTGAGAAAAAAGAGCAGATCTCGATATGCTCCCTACGAGGCTGTAGCCCTGTCAAAGGACAATAAGAACAACGAGAACAAGAAAAATTTGAAAAATAACGTTTTTCAAACTATCATATCTCGGGCATTTTTCCTCGTATCGAAATCAAATTTGCAGCACTCCGTAAAACGACCAGAAACAATGACCATACCAAATTTGAATTCCCACAATCACCCGGGGCCGGAGCTACAGACCCTACAAACCCGTACTTGTTGTCTCGCGTAAATATAGTCTTGGTCACTTTTCGGTTTTTTTTCGATTTTTTTGCGTTTTTCTTTGGCGAGAGGGATGCTCCCGCGTCCCTAGATAAAAAAGTTTGCTCACGATTCATTGGCAATATTTACAATTTTCTTTCTTTTGCAATTTAATTTGCACCTAATCGGGAATACCACTTTACATGTTTCACAGGAATAGATTCTATGTATCACACTGCGTTTTTTTTTTGTCAGTTAAAAAAAACCGTTTTTATTTTGCTTCAATATTCAGGATCGATATTAGTCACTTTTTCAGGATTGAAACTAGCATAAAACCAGGAGTCCGAAGCGTATATACCCTAGACTTGTACAGACCTAGTGGTGATACCAAAAGTACCATTTGGCAACGACCATATGCATTAAAAGTGAGTTTCCTATATGGCCAGTTTATAGGGGAGGTTGGCATACATTCAAGAGTATCTTGGCCATTCTAAAAATCAATTAACTAACCCATTCTACAAATATTTGTCGAATTTTTCAAGTCGCTAGCTTCATTCTATCGAAAGTTATTGCTTATTTGAAGTCTCACTTGTAGGGGTGGTAGAGGTTTCTCGGATCGGATTTTGCCCATCATAGCCACCAACCAATTCGATCACCATACAAACATTAAAAAAAAGATGCCAGGTGTCTAGCTTTACTCTATCGAAAGTTATCGCTTATTTGAAGTTTCATTCGTAGGGGAAGCTGGGGTTTCATTGGTCGGATTTTACGTATTTTCAGTATTAGCCAACTGAATCCTACTACAAATATTTGACCAAAATTTCAAGTCGCTAGCTTTATTTTATCGTAAGTTATTGCTTATTGAAGTTTCATCCGTAGGGGAAGCAGGGGTTTCATTGGTCGGATTTTACGTATTTTCAGTATTAGCCAACTGGATCCTACTTCAAACATTTGACCAAAATTTCAAGTCGCTAGCTTTATTTTGTCGTAAGTTATCGCTTATTTAGAATTTCATTTCTGAGGGAGGTAGGGGCTCCTTAGGTCGAATCTAACCCATCCTTAATGCCAACTAACTAGATCTCACTTCAAACATTCGACCAAAATTTCAAGTCGCTGGCTTCATTCTATCAAAAGTTATCGCTTATTTGAAGTTTCATTTGTAGGGGAGGCAGGGGTTCCTTAGGTCGGATCTTGTTCATTTTCAATACCAACTAACAGGATGTCACTACCAACGTTCTGCCAAATTTTCAACTCGCTAGTGTCATTCTATCGAAAGTTATCGTAATTAAAGTAATATTTAATTTTTTAAATTTTGTAGGGGAGGTAGACGTTCCTTTGATCTGATTACGCCCAACTTACTAAAACCCAAGCAGCTTCTCACCTCAGGGTTACATATCAAAAATCAGATGTCTACGTCAATTTGTTCAAGAGTTATGGACAAAAAACCTGAAAAGTAGGGTAGTACGGGGCTCTTTGTAAGAAAATTGCCGTTAGTTTTCAACTGATCGATTTTAATTTTCCAAGAAAGTATAAGGTTACTCTCTCGAGCAATCTACCAAAGCTAGAGCTTTTCATGTTTATTAAATCGGGAGTTATGGATACATTTATGTATTTTACATATGTAGGGGAGGTAGGCGTTCTCTTGGCCTGATCATGCCCATTTTCAATACCAACCAACTAGATCATACTTCCAAAATCTGACCAAAATTTCAAGGCTCTAGCTTGATTCTATCGAAAGTTATCGTGCGAACGGACAGACAGACAGACAGACAGACATGGCTAAATCGAATCCTCTTCCATAGTCCTCCGCGTGGGCGCCCCCTGGAACGGCAGTGGTCACTGACCATTGCCAACCAACGTCAAGCCGCCAGTGATGGCGGTGCGATGATTTGGTTGAGGTACCCCTGTGGTGTGGGGTGTGAAAAAAATACCACGGCCTTCCCTTTGAGGGCCTGTCGTTAAAACCGACAATCAAAGGACAGGATGTGTATGCCAGCAACTTGCACTATCCGAAATCTTTATATGCTAACGAAACGTCAACTATGCCTCGGATAAGGACTGACTTAACGGTTACGACTTTTAGCTATCGTACAATGACAAAGATTGGATTCTGGAGTGTGCGTACTCTCCTGGACAATGGATCAGAAGGTCCCCAGAACGCACGATTTCTTCAATTAAAGAGTGAATTTCTGAGGAACAAATTAAATATCTTAGGAGTTAGTGAGATAAGATGGTGCAACAGCGGAGAATTCATCTCTCCAACGGGCAGCACTGTAATGTTGTACTCCGGTAAAGCTACCGGTAGTCGTCGTGAGTCAGGTGTGGGAACCGGTCTCTGACAGGGTCTTGACCGCCAGGTTCCGGACCAAAATGAGGAACATCTCAATAATACAATGTTATGCCCCTACTGAACCCGAATATGTCTTGGCAAAAGACTCCTTCTACGAAGAACTAAACGCCGTTCAGAGCAGAACACCTAAAGGTGACATTATAATGGTTATGGGTGATTTGAATGCGAAAGTTGGCGCTGATAACTATGGGCTCAGACATGTGATGGGGAGACACGGTCTTGGTGATCGTAATGACAACGGTGAAAGATTTGTAGAGTTCTGCAACTTTCACAGTCTCTTCATCGGTGATACTATGTTTGAGCATAAGGACCACCACAAAATCAGTTGGTCCTCTGTTGATCGGCGCAGAACACAAAATCAGATCGACCATTTTGCCATTAGTAAAAGATTCAAGAGTTGCCTCCTGGACGTGCGAAACAAGAAGGGTGCCGATATTGGGATGGGAAGAGACCATTATCTTATGATCGCTAATGTTCGATTGCGTATTGCAGCCGTGCGCCGCCCCAGCGACGAAAGATCCAGGCCCCGCAAATTCAACACCGCTCGACTAAAAAATCCAGCTGTCTTACAACAATATAATGACCATCTTGCGCAAAAAGCGGCTGAGATAACTAGTCACCCAGATAGTGACATAAACGAAAACTGGGATGCCATAAAAAATAAGCCCTGGATGTCCGACGCTTCATGGCAGCGGATTGTTGAAAGAAAGGAGCTGAAAGTTCGTTTGGCTGCAGCAGCAGACGACAATCGAAGCAGCATCGAACTCCTTTACCGTCAGAAAGCTCGAGAAGTTCAGCGTAGTGTGCGACGCGATAAAAGAGTTTACGCCAATTCTCTTTTAGCGTCAGCAGAAGAAGCCGCTAGAAGTAACAACTTAAACGCCGTATACGGTGTCATCAAGGAGTTTACAGGTGGTCGTAACTCCTGTCAACATCCGGTGAAAGATAGTGATGGAAAGCTACTTATCTTGGAAGAAGATCAAATGAGGCGGTGGAAAGAACACTTCGCCGCGGTCTTGAACCGTGTAACCTCTGGTGAAGTTCCCCCTCATATAGATAATTTAGCTAACCATCAAAATGTGCGTATACGGTCCACTGCCCCGACTAAAGAGGAAATAGTCACTGCAATTATTGCACTAAAACGAGGAAAGGCCGCCGGACTTGACGGCATCCCTGCCGAACTTTATCAAGCAGCGCCAAGCATAACTGCCGAGCTGCTGCACCCACTTGTTGATAAAGCGTGGAATACAGAGACCTTTCCCACTGAGTGGAAGGAAGGTTTGATCATCAAACTTCCAAAGAAGGGTAGCCTCACAGACTGTAATAATTGGAGAGGCATTTGTGTACTTCCTGCCGTTGCCAAGATAATAGCTAAAATCGTCCTGGAAAGACTAAAGGCCCACTTAGAAAGCACAATTGATGAAGAGCAGGCTGGCTTTCGATCCGGATTCTCCTGTGTCGATCACATTAACACCTTGCGAATCATCATCGAGCAATGCGCTGAATACGATTCTCCGCTTCACTTGCTTTTCGTCGATTTCGAAAAGGCTTTCGATAGTGTGAACCGGGATTCTATCTGGGCGGCCTTGCGCAGGAGAGGCATCCCTGAGAAGCTTGTGGCTATTATTAAGGCAACCTATGACGGCGCGAAATGTCGCGTTCTGCATAAAGGTAAGGTGTCGGGGGACTTTGAGATTCGCAGTGGAGTTCGGCAGGGGTGCATCCTCTCACCGATCCTATTCCTCATTGTGATCGGCGATGTGTTGCATGCAGCCCTATCCGGACTCGACAGAGGAATTCAATGGACTTTGACATCTTATCTACAACATCTTGACTACGCTGACGACATATGCCTACTCTCCCACAAAATCATGGATCTGTCCGCAATGGCGTTAGATCTCGAGAGGGAGGCAAGCAAGGTTGGGCTAAAGATTAATACCAACAAGACCAAGGTTCTTTGCCCGCCGTTGCGAAAAAGAAATCCGACACCTATTGCCATCAATATTAATGGGCAGCCTGTGGAGAAGGTGGACAACTTCGTCTACCTGGGTAGCATTGTTGCCGAAAATGGTGGTACGGAGCAGGACATCGCTCGTCGTATCAACCGGGCTAAACGCGCATACGGCATGCTGTCCAAAATCTGGCAGGGCAGTTATCTCAGCATTAAAACCAAGCTGGGCCTGTTTCGCTCCCTGGTACTATCAGTGCTTTTGTATGGGAGCAGTACATGGAAAGTTTCCGTAGGATTTACCAGAAAGCTGCAAGTTTTCATCAACTCATGTCTTCGTCGAATTTTAAGAATTTTCTGGCCCGAAACAATATCAAATGAAGAGCTAAGTCGGCGTACGGGTCAGATGCCAATCGACGAATTGATACGCAGGCGAAAATGGCAGTGGATAGGTCACACATTGCGGAAGAGTGATAACTGCATTGCTATGCATGCCATGAAATGGAACCCCATTTCCAACCAAGGCCGACCAAGAGGGGGTCCTCGAATCACATGGCGTCGATCTGTGGCAAAGAAGTGTCAGGTACTGGGTAAGTCTTTTGGGGAGTTGCGCCCCATTGCCCAGAACAGAGTACGATGGCGCGCAGGAGTAGTTGACGCGCTATGCCCCGCTAGGGGTTAAGGCAAAGTAGTATACCTCCGGAGCCTCCTTTAAGGTGTTACATATTTCCGTCGTGACAAAAACAATATACCCTATACTAAAAGTCTAGGGTATGAAAAGATATGGGAAGAGAAAATCATTATTATATACCTATGTTAAATAGATTTAGATGATTAGATATATCTCAGTCCAGTACAAATGACGAATAAATAACTGGTAACTATTACTGGATCGATCTAAGAATTAAATACTTTTAATTTCATCGTCTTTAGCTTTCCACATGCATTTATCTGTAACTGCAGGAAATCGAGTTATTATGGGTTATAATTTAAAAGCACTTTGCAGCTAACTTATTCCTATGAAGTAAACTTAAAAAAAAAATATCTAGCGGAAGTTTGTTAAAAACAAAATACCTACGTCACTAAGCCGTATTTTTGCGTATATTATAAATCATAACTTTCATGAATTGGGAAACTAACAATGACGTGTCAAAAATGCCAAAAGAAGTAACTGACAGCGAACGTACAATATATCCACAAAGCATCTGCTTCATAAAAAAAGCAACTAATAATGGGGCTCCAGAGAGGGTATCTGATAAACTCCTACACGCATGTGACATCGGAATGTCGCCACCAGACAATTTTCAGAGAAGGATGTGACGTTACCACACCTGTCGGATAACATAGTGACAATTTTCAAAACAGATAAAAGATACACGAAAGCTCCTCAAGATGTAAGCTAATTTAGCTGCTTATGCATATCGGGTTTAGAGGGGAGGGTACTGTGTGCTCCGCTCCATCCTGCCCGATAAGATTCTGACTCATAATCTATCTAATTTAAATATATATATATATACACATGACTATTGATAAAGTCAAGAATGGAGAGCTCTGTATTTTGTACCGCAATAAGAGATCCGCATAGATCATAAATTGCGACGTGTTAATCTTTTTTTGTACCACCTTTTTTTTCGGGGCGCGATGTTATCTAGAAACGGTAACGATCTTCTTGTTGACCCAAGAGATCTTTAGTGCTGATAAGGATCGCGACCGGGTTTGCTTTAAATGCGAAATTCCAGCACAACGTAGAAACAGTAACGAATTATTTTTCGAAATGGAAGTGTTCAGTAGAAGTGTAGTGCTTGTGTTTTTACTAGTGGTAATTATTTCTATTATTAGTTAAATTATCCTAAAGAAAAACATTGAAGATGATACCTTCGATTTGTGGTGAAGATATGCATGGATTATAAGATACTATACATCAAAATCGATGAATTCTGCAATCTTTTGGTGTATTTAGTGATTATATCTTAAACTTTTAAGTGGATCGAAGTCAGTGACAAATTTTTTTTCGTGCTTAAGGACTACTTACCTCATTAAAATTCAAGTGCGGATCCGTGTAAAGGATTTGGTTTTTGTGGACTATTATACTGAACTTTGGATTCTAAAATCGTCATCAATTTACTCGTTTCTTGTGACCTCTATCTGTTACATACCTTTCCGGAATTGAATGCATCTCGTCCTTGATTGGAAATTTGGGTGAAAGATAACCGCGTTTGTTTATTTTCTGAGCCTTTGTTTTAACCCCAGTCGTGTTTAGTTTGGTTTGGCGTGAAATTAATGTGTATACATGTTAATTGAAATTTTATTTTTATTACCGTTTACCATAATTATCAAGTACATAACCTTTCATAAGTTTGGTGAAGTAGATTAAGTTAGGTTAGATGGGCTGCCTTAAAAAAAGACAAATACTGAGAATAAAACGAATAAACCGACCTTAATTTCTGGTAGATCGTCCGAAAGGTGAGAAGAACCTTCCCAATCCTTCTCCTCCCTTCAGCTCATACAGTTTTCGTTGCGTGGAAGCCGAAGCGTCCTAGCATGCTCGTCGAGAAGGCAGTGCTCAGTGATAAGCCCAACCACATTTTTTAAATGCCTTTTGCTCAGCAGTAGCCCCTAGGGCTATTTATTTTCCTGAATAGCATGTAGTTTCACTCACCATTTGGTGCTAGCCGTATCATACACCATAGCTTTAGCAACCAATTTTCAAGTTGTGCAAGTGCTCTCTGACGCCCGCACGAGCCAGTCTGGCAGCTTTCCAATTTCCAATAGTCACTATGGTCTAGTGTCCAACACAGAGAAATGTTCAAGAGTCTTCCCATCTCAAACTAGAGTTGCGAAAATCCAATACAATTGTCAGGTTTCACGGAAGCGCACTGTTGTGCTCGTTGCTATCTGCTTTGCGACAATATCCAAGGATGCTCTCCTTTTAAAAATGCCTTCGGTGTTGTCCTTGGAGACCCTCTGTGATAGGAGTGAGTACATGCTATTGTTTGGACCTTGTAACATACTTTCGGCGGTAAGCCCATTTCTCGCTATAGCCTCCTTGCACATGTATAAGGGTACTCTGCATTATGCCGCTTAGGAGACAGAAATTTAGCGGAGGTGGTAATAGCAACATCGTCCGCATAAACGGTAATTTTGCCACGCAGCCTTTGACCGCCAAATATCAACATCAAAGAAGGGGAGAGAGAACACTACCTTGGGGAGTGAGCCTGCTTACATACCAGACGATATCCGTAGGCTAGTACAGCTGATCCGAGATGAAAGTATCAGGTGTATTTACCAGCAGAATGAGTCGTCTTCGTACAGTATTGAGAAAGCATCGTAGTGGTGATGTATGTCCTGGGATATCCCGGGATATATTCGGGATCCTTTTAAAAACCAGCAGTCGGTTATCCAGATCCATTTTCACTGAATTCATCGCTGAAATCTACCCAACTAAACCGTGCCATACACGTTGCGATCGATCGGCGATCCGTCGCCTGATATTGAATTGGGCCTATGGATCGACCTGTGTATGCGCTTATCGTTGACGACTTTTTTGACAGTTCCATATAATTTTCATCAGCTGGTATTTTGTGGCGATCCATCGGCCGATCGATCGGGCGACGGATCGCTCCGTGTATGTGGGGTATAACACTTAAGACTTATATTTTGTTTAGGTTCATATTTGCCAGTGGCTATTTAAGGATTTTGTTTGTCTTGTATTGTATATCTAGTTCTTACTACGGTTTCTTTTTATATTTTTTCTTTCAGCTATCGACACTAGTAAAAGGTCAAAACGTAGTATTAGATTGTAACGGGAAACGTACAATTTGTGTGGGACCCTTACATTATTTGCCATGCGTAGACAATGGCAACGGAAGAATGGAATCGATCGACGGTCTCGCACAAATTTGTCCCGTTGGGACAGAATGTTCAACATCGGGTCCGGAAAGCTGTATTCC
The DNA here is from genome assembly GCA_964017055.1 of Chloromyia formosa. Classification (NCBI taxonomy): domain Eukaryota; kingdom Metazoa; phylum Arthropoda; class Insecta; order Diptera; family Stratiomyidae; genus Chloromyia; species Chloromyia formosa. The sequence goes on from OZ024813.1 coordinate 141,566,424, forward strand.
AACTGGAACCCAGCAGCCAGCAGCTTCTGCCGAACCTATTGTATTGACCACAGCTAAACCAGCAGACGCTTCTTTGACAGATACGAATGCAATTCAAACGACAAATACTATACAACCAACCGAAGAGATTATAAACGTGGCATCGCCTGATGTCGCTATTGTTGCCGCAGAAGCGGTAACAGATGCTGCTATCGTAGCAGATATTGTTCAAGAACCCGTTACGGAGCAGCTATCTATGGATGTGCCAGCTGAAGTTAAAACATTGATCCCAGCTGAAGCACCAGTGATTAGCGAAATTCCAGCTGATATTGTCGCTCCAACAGATATCGCGAGTGTGGCCGCAGATATTCCAGTTGTTGCTGCGGACATAGCTGCTGAAACTGCAATTCCGGCCGAATCGCCAACTGACGTTCCCGCGATAGTTGAGGTTCCAGTGGAACCACTGGTTATCGAAATTGCAACTGAAATTTCGGCAGTCTCTCCGTCTTCAGCAGATGCACCAGCAGAACCGCCAACAGCTGCCATAGTTGACGCTGCAGCACCGGCTGAGGCTGCGACCATGGACATTGTAGCTGAAAGTAACGTGCCAACCACCGAAGTTGAAACTGTCGCTGCACCAGAAGCTGTAGCTGTAGTTGCTGAGACTGTTGTTGCTCCTACGGATATCGCTATCACAGAAGCCGTAGCTTCCCCAGTCGACACACCGGTAGAAGTGCCAACAGCAGCCATAGTTGACGCTGTAGCACCCGCTGAGGTTGCAACCATGGACATTGTAGCTGAAAGTAACGTGCCAACCACCAAAGTTGAAACTGTCGCTTCACCAGAAGCTGTAGCTGCAGTTGCTGAGACAGTTGTTGCTCCTACGGATATCGCTATCCCAGAAGCCGTAGCTTCCCCAGTCGACACACCTGTAGAATCGCCAACTGCTGCCATTGTTGACGCTGCAGCACCAGCTGAGCTTGTGACTATGGATATTGTAGCTGAAAGTAACGTGCCAACCACCAAAATTGAAACTGTCGCTGCACCAGAAACTGTAGTTGCAGTTGCACCCATAGACAATGCAAAGACTGTTGTTGCTCCTACAGATATCGCTATCCCAGAAGCCGTAGCTTCCCCAGTCGACACACCTGTAGAATCGCCAACTGCTGCCATAGTTGATGCTGTAGGACCAGCTGAAGCTGTGACCATGGACATTGTAGTTGAAAGTAACGTGCCGACCACTAAAGTCGAAACTATCGCTGAACCAGAAGCTATTGCTGCAGTGGTACCCATTGACAACGCTAAAACGGTTGCTCTTGCTACGGATGTCGCTGCCCCAGAAGCCGTAGCTTCTCCCATCGAAAATACGGCTCAAGTATCAGCAGCTGAAACAATTGTGGAGACTCCAGCTCAAGCTACCGATATCGAGCCAATCGTTGGCGAAGCACCCGCTCAAGAAATCGTAGCTGAAATTCCAATCCAGAATGCCGTGGTAGAGACAACGGGTAACACCGCCGAACCGATTACTGAAACATCGGCAACCCAAATTATTAGCGAACTTCCAGCCGAAGCACCTATTGAAGGAGCCGTAGTTCATACACCTGGCCAAGAAATTATTTCTGATATAGCAGCCACCGAAATCCCAGCTCCGACAGTGGTATCGGCACAAGAAGTGTTGATCGACGCTAATCCAGCAACTTCTGCAGGCAACGCCGAAGCTCAGATACAAGCAGTTTTAACTGATACCCCAGCGCAAGCAGTTGTAGCCGAAGTTCCAGCCCAAGAAGTCGCAGTTGATAGTCAAGCAGCTGTCCAAGATGTAGCTGCCGAGATTCCTGCCCAACAAGTCATTGCACTAGTACCGGAACAAGAAGTTATTACAGATGTTACTCTTACCGAGGTTGCACCAGCCGTAGCCGAATCAACTACCCTGGGATCAACACGCAATTTATTGGTAGAAAGTGGTGTCACTGAACTTCCAACTGAAATACCGGCTGATGCTGTCGCTTTCGGTGAAGAAGCAGTCGGTGGAGAAGTCGGTTCACTCACTGAATCCGCCGCTACAGTTGCAAGAGTTTATCCACCTGCAGGAACCGCTGAAGCAACCAAGCAATTAACTTTGCCCCAATCGTTCATTATTACTGCACCGGGAGGGGCCGAGCCAGCACCTGGCATCGTGAACGGAGTTGATATTGGAGTTCTAGATACAGGCGCTGGTGGAGAACCGTTCGTGGATACGCCCGAAATGAATGCAACCGGCACCAATTTTGAAGCAACTCCGGCAACGGAAGTGACCATTATTGATGCTGAACCAACTGGAACAAGTATGGTGGCAAGTTTGCCGCCCGTGGAAATTGGTGGTTACATTGGTCCCGATCCTGGTCCAGTTGAACCATCGATCGTTAATACACAAGTTGTTTCCGGTGGTCAACAAGGTGTAATATTTGGACAAAGCGGTGTTGTCAGTGCTCTGAATCCAGCTACAGCCTTCGCCCCAGGAACAAGTGTTTCGGCGCCTGAGGTCGGAACGACAGGAGGAGCGGAACCCAGCGGGGCTTCATCCGGAGGAGTTGGCTCATATGGCACTGAATTCGGAGTGTCTGGAACACCATCCGTATCCGAGCCTGGACTTTCTACTGCTGGAGTATCATCAACAGGAGCGGCCGGAACTAGCGGATCTCCGTCCGGAGGAGTTGGCTCCTATGGCACAGAATTTGGAGTTTCTGGAAGTCCATCTGGATCCTTTGGTTCATACGGTTCAGAGCCTGGAGTTTCTACTGCAGGAGCATCATCAACAGGAGCTGCCGGACCTGGTGGATCTTCGTCCGGAGGAGTTGGCTCGTATGGTACAGAATTCGGAGTTTCTGGAAGTCCATCCGGATCCTTTGGTTCATACGGTTCTGAGCCTGGAGTTTCTACTGCAGGAGCATCATCAACAGGAGGTGCTGGATCTAGCGGATCGACATCCGGAGGAGTTGGCTCATATGGTACAGAGTTCGGAGTTTCTGGAGGTTCATCGGGATCACCTGGTTCATACGGATCTGAACCTGGCGTTTCTGCTACAGGCCCACCATCAGAAAGTATCTCGTCCCAAGCTACAGCTCCATCTGGAGCAATTACCATTGGAGCACAGGAAATCGCCTCAAGTTTCACGGTACCCGGAGCACCTGTAGACACAACTGTGATCCAGGTCCCAAGCATAAGTAGTACAGGTGGAGCAGCTGGCATCGATGCAGCAAGTGGCGTCAGTGTACCATCCGCTGGAGGCTCGGGTGTTGGTGAAGTTGGTGGCGTCACAGGAGCAGTCAGTGGAACCGAAATCGCGGAAGCGAGTGGAGTAGGTTCAAGTGTATCAGTTCCGAGCGGTTCTGAGGCAACTGGCGTAAGTGGCTCTGTAGTAGGTGAACTCGGAGTTAGTGGTTCCGGCTCCGGATCAAGCGTAGCTGGTGCTTCTGAATTTAGTGAAGTAATCGGGTCTGGATCGATCGGAAGTAGTTCGCCAAGCAGTGGATCATCATCTACAGGAGACGTGGTTTCGAGTGGATTCGGCGGTCCAGATGCAGGCTCCATTGGCAGCTCGGGAACAGGAGAATTGGGTGCAAGTGGTACTGCGGCAAGCGCCCCTAGCGTGTCTGGAACCACTGGTGTAAGTGGATCTGAAGTCTCAACTCTGGAAGCTGGAGCCAGTACATCAGGCTCTGGAAGTGGATCGGCCGGAAGTGATCAGTTTGGAGGTAGCGGTGTTTCTGGATTATCAGGATCTGGAGTCAGTGGCCCTGAAGTAGGCAGTACTAGTGTATCGGGAACAAACGAATTTGGACCCATTGGAACTGGCCTAGATGGATTTATTCTCTCTGCAATTGATGCCGTAAATACTGCTGGAGTAAGCGGTTCTGAACCTACTGGTGGCAGTACATCAGCGTCCCAAGGTAGTGAATCGCAACCCAGTTCAACTCAAGGAATTATCACGCAGATCGATCCCTCAATGATTCAAGTACTTGGTGGAGGTAGTGGAGTGTCTAGCGGTGGTAGTGTAATGTCTGCCGGCGGTTACGATCCGGTTGGAGGAGGATCGGTTGAACCTGCCACTGGTTCAGGTACCTACCAACCATCTGGTGTCGGTGTTCCGTCAACAAGCAGTGTAGATGCCGTATCTGGGTCTGGTCCCGGTGGTTATGACGCGATTGGAGGAGGATCGGTGGAACCTGCGACTGGATCAGTTTCAGGCAGTAACGTCGGCTCAGCCTCTGCTGATTATCCTTCCATAACAGCTGGCTCTACAGCTTCAGGAACTACTGCTGCTGGCTACGACCCAATTGGAGGAGGATCAGTAGAACCTGCAACTGGATCAGTTTCAGGTAGTAGCGTCGGTTCAGCCTCAGCTGATTATCCATCCATTGCAGCAGGCTCTACAACTTCTGGAACTGGTGCTTCTGGCTATGACCCAATTGGAGGAGGATCGGTGGAACCTGCGACTGGATCAGTTTCAGGCAGTAGCGTCGGATCAGCCTCCGCTGACTATCCTTCCATAGCAGCTGGCTCTACAGCTTCAGGAACTACAGCTGCTGGCTACGACCCAATTGGAGGAGGATCAGTAGAACCTGCAACTGGATCAGTTTCAGGTAGTACCGTCGGTTCAGCCTCAGCTGATTATCCATCCATTGCAGCAGGCTCTACAACTTCTGGAACTGATGCTGCTGGCTATGACCCAATTGGAGGAGGATCGGTGGAACCATCAACTGGATCAGTTTCAGGCAGTAGCGTCGGTTCAGCCTCAGCTGATTATCCATCCATTGCAGCAGGCTCTACAACTTCTGGAACTAGTGCTGCTGGATATGACCCAATTGGAGGAGGATCAGTAGAACCTGCAACTGGATCAGTATCAGGCAGTAGTGTCGGTTCAGCCTCAGCTGATTATCCATCCATTGCAACAAGCTCTACAACTTCTGGAACTAGTGCTGCTGGATATGACCCAATTGGAGGAGGATCAGTAGAACCTGCAACTGGATCAGTATCAGGCAGTAGTGTCGGTTCAGTCTCAGCTGATTATCCATCCATCTCAACAAGCTCTGCAACTTCTGGAACTGATGCTGCTGGCTATGACCCAATTGGAGGAGGATCAGTGGAACCATCAACTGGATCAGTTTCAGGCACTTTCCAACCATCCGGTGCGGGTGTCGCCTCAACAAGTAGCGTCGATTCTGCCATCTCAGGAGGCTCTACAGCTTCAGGAACTAGTGCTGGAAGCTACGACCCAATCGGAGGAGGATCAGTGGAACCTTCAACGGGATCAATTTCAGGCGGTAGCGTCGGTTCAGCCTCAGGAGACTATCCTTCCATAGCAGGAGGCTCTACACTTTCAGGAACTGGGGCTGCTAGTTATGACCCAATCGGAGGAGGATCAGTGGAACCTTTAACTGGATCAGTTTCAGGCAGTTACCAACCATCTGGTGCTGGTGTTGCCTCATCAAGTAGCATCGGTTCTACCATTGTAGGGGGCTCTACAACTTCAGAAATTGGCGCTGCTGGCTTCGATCCAATCGGAGGAGGATCAGTGGAACCTGCCGCTGCATCTTCCCCTTCAGGAACGCCGATTGATACCGGTGTATCTGGAGCTGAAGTAGTTGCATCAGCTTCAAGCGGAAGTGAACCGTCATTGTCAGGAAGCTATCCATCATCTGCCGGAGGTTATGGTCCAGTCACAGGAGTGGTTTCCGGAACAGGTTAGTATTTTGCCCTATGTTTAATTCTGTTAACAATATCACCGCTCTCTTTTTAAACTAAACCAGGATCCACTGTCATCGATGCAGGAGCAGGTGGATCGGTAATGGATGGAGGAATTGGAGTGTCTAGTCCCGATGCAGGTGTCGCACAAACGGGTACACCGTCTCAAACTGGAGGTCTAAGTGGTACAACCGCAGGTGGAATAACCTTTGGACCAGGACTTATTTCGGGCATTACTATCGCTGGAAGTCAAAGCGGTCCAAGCAGTTTGGACGTGAGTGGTCCCGGACATACAATCGAAGGACAAAGCACAGCTGCAGGCAGTCAAGCAGCTGAACTACCTAGTTCAGGCGTAAGTAGTAGCCAGGGTGTATTGGGAACAGGAGCTAGTGGTGGAGGAGGAGCAACTACCGGAACAATTATATCTGGAAGCACTTCAGCTGGATCAGGAGTAACACTTGACGCACAGCTGGTTGCTTCTGCCTTGGGGAAACCAGGTGGTATCATTGGTGAAGAATCAGTTTCAAGTTTGAGCACTTCTGCAACCAGTAGTACCGGCGGAATAATTTCGGGAACTAGTCAAACTGGAACTCAAGCAATCGGACAAGATTCAGCTATTCTGCAGACTACTTCGGCAGGCGTAACGATTTCCGAGGTAACCTTAAGCCATGTATCGTCTCAAGCTGGTGAATCTGGGACAACAAGTGCCCACACGGGTGAAGCTGGTTTAGAAGCAACTTCCTCCTCTCCTGCCCTTCTTCAAGGAGTAGTTGATGGAATTACTGCAGCTGGAGTATCCGGTCAAGGTGGAGTTGAACAGCCAGTCGGCGAATCTGCGACAGGTCATGGATCAAACGTTGAGGGAACCCAGTCAGAAACTATTGCGGATGTCGGTACAGGATCAGATGCATCAACGGCATCAACGAGTACGGTAGAAGAAAGTGGAGTTTCCACATCTAGTGTTGCTAGTCCGACCCAATATGACGACTCTGATGAAAACCCTTCAAGTGCTCAAGGCTTCTTCTCATCTACCGAAATGGAAGATTATTACGACGACGGTTGGCGCCGGCTTCCATCTTTTAGACTTCCAGCTAGAGGCCTACTTCCAGCAGTCCTGAGAAGAGCTGATGACGGTAACAGCGAATCGGCGTCTTCTGAGGAATACCGTGGAGTTTCACCAAATGCTGAACGTGACTTGCCTATAAATGTCGATTCAACCGAAGTGGGAGTTGGAAAACACAATCAAAACGTCATTTCAACAAACTCGGGCGAATCACAAACCGCCAATGTTGCTACAAATAATGGCAATTCAGGCGAACATACTGGTACCAATTCCGGCGAAAAACAGAGTCAGCATTCAAATGAAAAGGTCGATGTCGCGGTCATTACATCTTCTAGTGGCAATTCCGGTGAAAAGACGGGAACAAATTCAGTGGAAGTCTTGGGCGGACAAGGAGGTCAATCGGATGAATTCGATTCAACCGGAACAGTTGGCAGTTCAGGAACAAATAAAGATGTGAGCTCACCAGGAATTCAGGAAATCACAAGCGTTCAATCGACGAGTGGAGTACAAGAAGCAGTGGTTTCAAATCTACCAGAATCTGCACCTCAGGCATCAGCATCAGCTCCCCAAGCGGCAGCAGTAGCACCGCAAGCGGAAGCCGCAGCACCAGCCGTACAGAGTGCGGGATCTGTCAATCTAGATGTGCCCGCTGTCGAAGTCGCGTCAGCTGACCCTCAAACAGCACCAGTCGCTCCTCAATCAGCACCCGCTGTTCAGAGTACAGCATCTGTTTATCAAGATGTGCCTGCTGTCGAAACCGCTCCAGCCGTTGCTCAAGTAGCAGTAGCACCAGCTGTTCAAGATGTACCTGTTATCGAAGTCTCACCACCTGCAGTTCAAGATGCAACTCTTCCAGAATCAGCGCCGGTAGAAACTGCAGTTCAAGCGGTGGCACCGGCTTCTAGCTCTTTGGATGTTTCAGTATCTGTGGTCCAAGCCGCAACACCTGTCCTTCAAGATACAGTTGCTCAGGGATCAGTACCAGTAGAAGCTGCCGCTCCAGCTGCTGAACCAGCTGTCGTAGAAAGTGGTATAGCTAGTAGTGCCATCGATTTGGGACGTAGCCCAGCAAGTCTGGCCAGTATTCCAACACATGTCCCATCACAGGCGAAGAGTACACTGATTCCTGCAGAGCAAGAAGAAGAACAATTTCTTAATAAAGACATTGAAGCAACGTTGCTTGAAATCGCCAATATGCTTAAACCAGGTGCAAGACCAAGCAAAAAACAACCCGCTTTGGATCCAACTGCCACGGCTGTTGACACTGCTGCGGCTGCTACCAGTCCAGTAATTGCAGACCAAACCACAGTCGTAGAAGCCGCAACACCCGCTGAACAAAGTCCGGTTGCCGTCGAAATAAGCCCTGCAGCCGCCGAACTAAGCCCTGCAGTCGCTGAAATAAGTCCTGTTGGCGCCGAACCAAGTCCTGCAGCCGCTGAACCAAGCCCTCTTGCCGCCGAATTAAGCCCCGCGGCCGCTGAACCAAGTCCTCTTGCCGCCGAAACAAGTCCTGTAGCCGTTGAAATAAGTCCTGTTGCCGCCGAACCTAGTACTGCTGCCGTCGAACCTAGTCCTGTTGCCGCCGAACCAAGTACTGCTGCCGCCGAACCTAGTCCTGTTGCCGCCGAACCAAGTACTGCTGCCGCTGAACCTAATCAAGCTGCTGCAGTACCTGTTGCCGCTGAACTAAGTCCTGATATCACAGGACCAAGTGCAGCTGCCGTTGAACCAAGTGCCGCACAACCAGGTCCAGCTGCTGCAGAGTCAAGTCCTTCTGCTTCGAGTGCAACTGCAACAAGTTCGGTATCGGGCGGAGTGAGCACTGCTGCGATTGCTGCTTCAGATGGCAATGAGGGAGCATTGCTCGAGATTGGCGTCGATGAACCTCAAGATGTTGTAGTTGAGTTACCTAGCTCGCACGATAGCGATAAGTCCGGCTCTGACGACGAATATATTGATAACGTTTCCGATACTGAAAAACAGGATAAGCAGATTCCAGATGACAACAGTAATGAAGAAGAACAAACTGGTTCCGTAGAGGATCCCGGCAAAGATAAACAAGATGAGGTGAAAGACGACAAGTCTGATGAGGATAAGAAAAAGGATGAGGACCAGAAGGAAGACAAGGATGGCTCTGACGAAGAAACCAAAAATGAAAAGGACAAGAAGGATGATGACGACAACTCCGACGAAGAATCTGAAAAGAAGGAAGATAAGAAAAAGGAGGAGGACGATGACTCTGACGAAGATGATGAAGATGAGAAATTCCGTAGAAAGTTAGAAAAGGCGGAAGAAAAGCGAAGAGAAAAAGAGGAGAAGGCACGCAGGAAAGAGGAGAAGGCACTTAGAGAAGCGGAAAAGAAAGCCAAGAAAGAACAGGAAGAACAAGCCAAGAAAGAACGTGAAGAACAATTAAAGCGGGAAAAAGAGGAACGCAAGACACTAGAGAAAATGGAAAAGGCCGAAAGAAAACTTCGCGAGAAGGCCGAAAAAGAGGCACAAAAAGCTAAAGAGAAGGAAATGAAGGCACGTATGCTCCAAGAACGCCAACAGAACGCCGAGGAAATTGAACTCGCCCGGGCTTACGTTAAGAATCGCGAGAAGCTGGTAAATGTCGCCAAACAAGTCTATCGTACGCTTCACAAAACACAAACGCCTCCACCTCCCTTCGAATGCAAAGAGCCCGGCTACTTTGCCGATCCCGAAAATTGCCGTAAATATAGCATCTGCTACTCGAACGTCGCCGAAGGACCTGCCCTTAAACGTATTAGCATGGAATGCCCGTCACATCAACTTTACGACTCCGTGGCCAACACCTGCACCAACTACAGAACGGCCAATTGTGCTGACCAAAAGTACTTTAAAATGTTTCGCTAGTGTAACTTAGAAAGTGCCAGCCTAGTAATTCGATGTAACTAACTTCTAAACGTAATTATTTAATTGTATAATAGATGGCAATAGTAGGAGTGTGTGTTTGTATAGTATAGTATTCATTAACTATCATGTGGTATAAATTAAACGAATATATAGCAACAAAAGCATTATAAAAAATTCATTCAAAATTTTCGAAATAAATGAATTGCTCGATCATTCCATTACTCTGTGTATTTACGGTGATGATGTTAGCACGATTTGATCGTAATAACGCAGAGATGTCTTCTATGCAATAAAGTTAATATTAGCCGCTTTCGATTCATTAACCCGGCTTCACAGACCGAAAAGAACACCACAAACTTAAACAGCCACCATACAAATACTTCGCCGTCGTGGGGAAGAATTGCGGATTCAGTATACTGAGTCGTCGTGTACTGAGACGGAGGCGAAAGAAGTTGACGTTCAACCAATTTGCTTTCAACTTAGCTCCGATGAGATCCCATATGAGACCTGGATTAAAACCGGTCTGTCGTTTTGTATTGTATGAAAGTGATGTGAGTTTTGGTTGAATCGAAAGCGGCATATGGAGGTAAAAATTCGATACCAATTGTTGTGTTTCACTATGGCCTGTTTTCTCAATGTCTCGTTAAACTGCCCGATAATTAACAGGGACATGAGCTAATCGAAGCGGTAAACTGGCCGATAAATATTTTCGTTTTCTCATACGCCCGTTGAATTACCAAGCCAAAAAGTGGCACGCATCTTGAGTTTTTGTTTTGGATAAACTTTTGACCGAATACATGGGGTTGGGATTTGGTTTTGGATAACTTTTCCGCGATTGCAAGGTACTGCCATTCGGTTTTGGATAAATGATTAAGCGGAGGCTTGGTGGTCGAAGCTTATCTTTCTGATAAAATTTAAGTGGCAGATAAGGTTCCCTTTAGCGTTTTCGATCAGATGAACGCTAAACAGACATTGCGAAAATGAAATTGTGCTAACGGGCACTATATTCCCACGAAAAGTTTTAACAGGACATCGAGAAAACGGGCCATAGGTCCCGTTAAACTGCTTGATATATAACAGAGACATGAGCTTATGCAAGCAATAAACTGCCCGATAAATATTTCCAGTTTCTCATACGCCCGTTAAATTAGCAAGCGAAAAATTTGTGGAACGCATCTTGATATTATATTTGGAACTTTCAACCAGAGACATGGTGTTGGGTTTTTTGGATAAATTTTAACCGATTGCCTTAGAAGAGAGAGATTAAAAGGAAATGAAACTGTGTGAGAGAAATGAACTGATTTTGATTATGGGTGATGTACATATGAAGGGAATTAGTCGACATCTCTCTCTTATCTATGGATGGGCATTGCACTTAAAACATATTCATTTGACAGCAGAGCTCGAATGTTTAGTTGCGAATTTAGAATTTAGTGTACAGTATATTGTGGTTTCATCTCCTTCTATATAACTCTGTGCCAATTGCGAGGTGCTGGGATTTTGTTTTGGATAAACTTCTAAGCGATTGCAAGGTACTGGATTTTTTTTTTGAATAAACGATTAAGCGGAGCTTTGGTGGTGGACTTTTAAAGTTTACCTTTCTTTCTAAAATTTAAAGAGCCGATAAGGTTCCCTTTAGTTTTTTTGATCGGAAAAACGCTAAACAGACATTGAGAAAATGCAATTGTGCTGACAGACACTTTATTCCTACGATAAATTTTAACAGAACATTGAGAAAACGGTAAATATGTTATCCTATTTTATGGTTTAAATTCCGTTTTCTCAATGTCTGGTTAAACTGCCAGTTAGCTATCCGGGACACTAAATTAAACCTTAACGTTTTCAACGCTCAAAATATGATAATGCAGTAGATAGCTCAGCTAATGCAGTAGCAAATGATTTTCTTGGCGGAATTCTGCAGCCTCTTCTATTTTATTCTACGTCTGTATCGTCTCTCAATACTAATTTGCCCCTAAATTGGTTTCAAATCCTCCTCCTTCGAATGAATTTCCACAACTCTAGTAATTTTAATTTCAAGGTGTAACGTAAACAGATTTAGCTCAGCACCCGTTATTAGCTGTTAGAACTATCGTCCGATAAATTTTTAACTGGATTAAGGGTGCCATTTAGTGTTTATCTATAGGATAAACTTGAAAAAAAATGAAAGTCTCCCTCGTAGTGTATAATTTCGGTTTGTGTTTTTTTTTCAGAAAATAAGTAATCATTGCACGCTTATGTGATGAAAATGATAACTTGTTTTACATGAATGCAATTTTCAGAAACGAGGTCCTGCTCTGATTTACTCAATTGCTCTAACCGCTTGTGAGGCATAGCGCGACAGCTGTTCCATGTGGCCCAGTTGACGTTTCGTTGGCATAAACTGGTTTCGGAGAATGCAGTTGCCTACATGCACATCCTGGACATCCATGGCCACGAACGTCGTCGTGAACGGGATTCGAACCCGAAACGCCGGTAGTCAGCCATGAGAATGATGCCTCAACACACTGCGCTACCGGTCGCCCCCTGATTTACCCTAGGTTATACGGATATAATCTATATTCTCACTTTGAAAATACCAAAAATCTAGCCGTTCGCAACTACCCCTAACATTTTTAGAAGGGCTTCCGTGGATCACTCGACCTTGCATGGTGAGGCTAAATCACAAAAAACTTTTTGAAGCTTCCTATGTCATGGTTGTAACTTGTTACTCGGGGGTTTTCGGGGTCGCTGATTGCGAACGTGAAGATATAATTAAACAAAAAAATCCGGGTCTAAAATGGCAACACTGTTTTTTTGTAAATACTATATGTTCAATCTTGCTGGAAGTTACTGTCCGGGGATTCTTGGAGACGCTGATTGCAGCTTTGAAGTCGAAATTATAAAAACCCGAAGCGAGGGACATCGAATGGCAACACTATTTTCTATAGGTTCAATCTTGCTGGAAGTTAGAGTTCGGAGGTTTATGAAATTGTAATATGGTTCAAGAGTCTTAAGTCATAAAATATTGGTAAGTATTATTAAATGTTTTAATTTAGGTAATTTTTAGCGATATTTGTTTTTTTTTTCACAAGATCTTTTAATTTTACCATAAGTTTGTAAGTAGGTGATTGTTTTTGAATTGCGTGATTACCGGTAACTTTTGAGAAGATATAACCGGAGAGACCGGATGACAAGCTAAGAAACAGTTTCATGCGGCTCTGGTTAAGAGATTGAAGATATCATGCGTACTTATCCGTTGTCCAGGAGAGTCTACATTCCGGAAACCAATCTTTGCCATTGTACGATAATTAAAAGTCGTAACCCTTGAATCAGTCCTTATCGGAGGCATAGTTGACGTTTCGTTAGCATACAGAAGATTTCGGATAGTGCAAGTTGCTGGAATACACGTTCTGGAATTTGATAGTCGGTTTCTACGACAGGTCGGCAAAGGGAAAAGCCGTGGTATTATTCTTACACACACACAGGGGGAAGGTTTACCTCAACCAAATCATAGCACCGCCGTTACTGACGGCTTTACTTGGTTAGCAATGGTCAACGACCACTGCCATACTAGGGGGCGCCCATGAGGTGGACTATAGAAGAGTATTTCTGCTCCCATTGGCAAGGGACATAAATGGAAGAGATGTTGATGCGCCCATGCCCCTGGAGGCAGGGCCGTCGAGAGAAAATCCGGGCACGGTACTCAACTTTTGTAGGGGCCCATATATGGCGACCGGTAGCTCAATGAACCAAAAAAAAAAGGTCGAAGGGTACGTTTTTCTTTTATTGTTTTTTTTTGTAGGGGGTCTATATATGGCGACCGGGAGTTCAGTGCGTCAGAGTGGTATGAAAGGGCAAGGAGCAAAAAAAAACAAAGGTCAGTGCGCAGTAGATACTTTTTTTTTCGAATTTTTAAAATTTTCGGGCCCCCAAGAAAAACATGGGCCCGGGGCGTTTCGCCCCTTCCGCCCCCCCTCTCGACGGCCCTGCCTGGTGGGGTCAATGCAATTAACTTAAATTTTCTGGCTATCTATCGATTTCTAAGGAAATCTCCGACAGTGCCTGGCATGCACTCTGAAGTCCCGATTCACGCTTCCCCGTAGCAACCCCACTAAGTGCCCATACTAATTTGTTTGTATTTTCCTTTAATTTGACATATTTGTTAATATCGAACTCACAGACATTTATTGATTGTTACCGAATTTCCAAAATAAATTATACAATAGAACTAGTAATATATTTCCCCATCCCGAGCGTAATTTTCCCAATATCAAGGAGTCATTGATATTTCCTATGAATCACAAGATTTGGTGAACTAATTGAGTGGAATCTGAAAATCTTTATTCTTTTCATTTCTTCTACATATGTAGTTTTATTGCAATGTAGGCATTTGTTATCGAAGACTGGAGCAACTGATAAAATACCAGTATGTGGTAGGTAATGTGAATCATGACATAAATTTAATTAATTTATTAGATTCAAATGCATTTATCGGTAAGTGCATTTGTCATACGATGTGTTTTTTTGTTCAAAACTGTTTATAGGTCGCAAACAAACACACAGTTTTATTTTGTTTTGAAAATTACATGCAATGGCGATCAACATTCTATTTATTTAACATGGACTTATATGTTGAAAGTGAAAGCAAAAGATACTTAACATGGGTGGTAGTACGATTTAAAAATATCCATATCCTATAGTTAGGTAGCTAGCGACGGTTTTGATACATTAAAAGTACCAGGGCTAGAACTTTCACCATCGGTTCTTTGTAATGCCGGAATAGGAGAATGAGAAGGCTTCGAGAGTGGGTTTGGCGGTTGTGGAGTAGCAAAGTGTGCAAAAAAAAAAAACGTTTATATTTAAAATTACGTCCAGGACTGCCGCTTTACCTATATAATATGGAAGATACTAATCATCATCATCATCGTGGCGCGACAGCGCGACGTCGGGCCTTGGCAGCTTGGGTCGTTGTCCTCCAATTATCTAATTTAAGTCACGTGACCGTGTCCTCCAATTTTGGAAGCCCAGTAGCTACTCGGTGTCTGCATATACTGAGCTCTCCCAACGAGATCTCGGTCATCTTCGCGGTCTTGCTCCGTCGACTCGTTCATTACTCTCTTTGGCATGCGATAAACGTCCATTCGTTGTACATGCCCTGCCCATTGAAGTCGTTGTAGTTTGACGATTTTCGAAACTTCCAGCTCATCGTACAATTCATACAACTCATGGTTGCACTGAATGCGCCATCAGTTTCGATCGCAAACAGCCCCGAAAATTCGCCGTAGAAAAATGTGTCTAGAATGTTTCTGTAGACTTGAGTTAGGGTCCAAGCTTCGCAGCCATAGCATAGCCAAAGAATAGAGATTAATGCTAACAAGAAATGGGACTCCATACGAATTAAGCGTGCCTGCCCAGTAGTTGCATATGTGTTGGATTCCATCGGTATAGCAAGTATGTTACTCATACGAAGGAACGTACTAGGCAGTTGGCATTTGAAGAGCTTTTCAAAATGTTGCCGTCCCTATCCCTCTAAAAGCAATTTTCATTTGATTATTTGCGTATCAATTGGCACTGCGCTTTTGCTTAAATCGTATGAAGTTTTGTACACGCGGAGCTTCGTGTTTCTGCGCACATGCTTCGATTTCATTATGGGGAGAACCGAGAAAAAAGTCTTATTAACTAACTGTATCCGTCGTTTGATTTCGTCGGTTTCGTTGGCGTCTCTTGACAAGTTGCAGCCCAGGTATATGAAGTCGTTCACGAACTCGATGTTGAGGTCCCCAACATTGATGCTCAATTGTGTAGATGTCCTTGCATCAGCGTACGCTGCTAATTGCGTCGACTTGATGAGTAGCGTCTTGCTGCTGTCCATATTCATAGCCCGAATAGCGTATTCCAGTGCTATGTTGAAGAGCGTCGGTGTCAGTCCATCGCCCTGTTTCAGACCAGTGCGTGTTTCGAATAGATCAGTAAGTCTATTATGGATCCTGACCAGCGAGACGGAGTTGGTCATCGTCATCTTTGTCAGTCGCACTAATTTGGCCGGTATCCCAAATTGCAGCATGATGTTGTACACTACTCCACGATCGATACTGTCGTATGCCTGCTTGAAGTCGACAAAGATTCGGTATACGTTTACGTTGTATTCCCAGCACTTCTGTAGTATCAGTTTGACCGTAAAGAGCTGATCGGTTGTGGAGCGACCAGGTTTGATACCGCCTTGATATTCGCCAATGATTCGTTCTGCATACGGTTTTATTCTCATTTTCATAACGTTCGTCAATATTTTATAGGACATAGGACAAGTGATGTAATTCTCACACCGCAGTTTATCCCCCTTTTTGTGAATTAGACAGATGATGCTTCTGCGCCAATCGTTTGAGATCACCTCGTCTTCAAATACTCGTAGGAGTAATTGATGTATGGCATTAACTAGACCCGTTTCACCGAATTTTAGCAGTTCAGCTGGAATCTCATCAGCGCCCGGCGCTTTATTTCGTTTTAGTGACCGCAACGCGAGATCAACTTCCTCTACTGTCGGGGGTTATATAGGTGGGCCTTAGATTTTAGGTTCAGAAACTCTTCAAAATAAGAGGCCCATGTTACCATCCTTATCCTTACAAAGGCTAGTCCTGGGTTGATTTCCGTTCTTAGTTGTATTTACTACTTTGTACGCTTG
Source organism: Chloromyia formosa (assembly GCA_964017055.1). Taxonomy (NCBI): domain Eukaryota; kingdom Metazoa; phylum Arthropoda; class Insecta; order Diptera; family Stratiomyidae; genus Chloromyia; species Chloromyia formosa. The sequence continues at coordinate 141,582,725 of OZ024813.1, forward strand.
TCTGGTGTTCCTATAAGCTAAGTTTTCGTTAATATTCAGCAACTGCTCGCCAAAGTATTTAGGTTTCTTAATTCTAATTATTCTATTCTATATTCGCCGTAGCTCGTCATATTTTTCTTTTCTGGCTTTGGCTGCTCGGTGAATCCATTGTCTAGAGGCCTCGTTTTTCGCGTCAAATTTTTGCATTCTTCGTGGAACCAGTCATTTCGCGCTCACCGGGCTTTATATCTCACGACCTTCTCTCCGACATCTCTGATGGTACCCTTGAGTTCTTCCCAGAACCCATGGACGCCTGTGTTGTTGATGTTGTATAGCATAGGCGATAGTATTTCCTCGAGGGCGCTAGTTCATGCCACCGCCGTAGCATCATTCAGAAGCTTATCAACCGCAAAGATTTTGGGAGGGCTGATTCGCATAGTAGAATAGAGAATTAATTTTTGAAAGAGGACAAATAATAAAATCTGAAAAAATGACTGTGGAAAATGTTTTTACCTCCCAATCACAACCAAATTTCGGACTTTAGAAATTTATAACAATTAAACCGCTAGTCTGATTTCCACAACAAAAAATTTCAACGTATTGACAGCGATTCAATTTGTATTTGAGCATTCCAGTTGGTTAAGTTTTCCAGATATTGTGCTTTTAGTAATGTGAGATAGGCAATTTTTATAAAAAATGTGAATGCCTGTATAAATTATTTTTTTTTAGGAAAATAATCCAATCATAAAATCAAATACGCATACTATACTAGACGGATGTTGCTAATTTTTATTTATTTATTTATTTACGGTGGGTATGTAGGGGGTGCACTGTTGTTTGACAAATCTCCCATGCGGTAATTACGATTTTCATGTTTTAGTCACCCAACGCAGTTAGCCCCGCTTTTTGCTGGGAAGCCATTAGCAATTTTTTTTTTCATCTGAAAGTTTGCTTATATGATACGGGATTCATTCATTCAATTCTGACCTTTTTAGGGTTTTGTAGTAAAACAAAACCCTTATGAAATCGGTCAAATGTCCGTCTGTCCGTCTGTCCGTGTGTCCATGGAATATCTCAGGAACGGCTGAAGCTACATACATGAAATTTTGTAAGAATGTGTAGAATTACTATAATTCGCCGGAGAAAGCGAATCGTCGTAATAGGTCAACTTTAAGGGGAGGTCCCCATAGAGGGGAAATGAAGGTCGAAATTTTTTTTTCGTTTGGTACAGGCAAGTGGGGTATCATAAGAAAGGTACCGTCGAGTACATTCCATTTTTGAAATTTTTTCAAATTTGAAGAAACGGGAAAAGAGGGAGAGGGGAAAATATGTCATCCGAGTTTGTCCCCCCCCTTGCATTTTGAGACCGTTATACTTAGAAATATGAAAATTTACAGAAAAGTGCCATTTTACTAGTGTAGAAAACCTAGATTTCTAAAATTTTGAAATTTCATCAGAAAAGGTTAATAATAGTACATTTCTCTAGTTTCAGTTAGCACAACCCTGCACCCCTTACGCATAGCCGAGGTCAAAAATATTGATGGCCAATGATAACCAACATCATAGGCAATAATATCTCTAAGTTTCATTATAATCACATAATATTTAATAAAAGTACATTCATTTAAAGTTCGGCATTTTGACACTATCCGCACACAAAATACACATACCGGCCTCATAGGTGTGAGTACTACTTTCATGTTGTTTCTCGTAGTGCGAATTGCAGTTATTCAATTAATCATTTTTTTAAAAGGTAAAGATTGGTTGGGGGCGCTGTGTCTTAATTGGCCAACTTTACCGGGTAGAAGGAAGGGGGGGTCCACATAGAGGCGAAATTAAGATCAAATTTTTTTATCGACTGATATAAGCAAATGAGGTCGTGAGAAAGGTAATGATGAGTACATTCCTTTTTTTCGCATTTTTTCGAAATTTATAGAAAGGGGAACAGTGGGGGAGGAGAAAATATTAGTTCGTAATTTGACCCCCCCTTGCCTGCATTTTGAGACTTATACTTATACTTAGAATTATGAAAACTTACAGGAAGTGGGTTTCGAAAAACATATAAAATGGAAAATAGTGAAATTTGTATATCTTCTCAGAATAGGTCAATAATAGTTTATTTGTATAGTTACAGTTAGCACACCCTTGCACGCCTTAAACACGTTCGAGGTCAAAAATACTGATGGCCAACGATAACCAACACCTTAAGCAATAATATGTTCTAAGTTTCGTTACAATAACGTAATATGAATTAGCATGTAAAATGTAAGTGGGTAAGACATTTTAATTACGTTTTTTCTATCCATCTGAGTGATATCAAGAAGAGCAAGGAGCCGATATTTATATACCAAAATAAGCGCTTGCTACAAAACCCTCGGATTGCGGGCGTAGCCCTCTATATTCCGGTTTCATTTTTCATCCGGAAAGCTATCTATGTGTACCCAAAACCTAAGGTCTTTGACCCGGAAATGCCATGCTTTGACTGCGCCTTCAACTATCGCCTGGAGTATTAGCCAATCAAAACAAATCTATTTTTATGTTACTCGAATTTCTGCATTCTGCAATTAAGGCCTACCTCGCCGCGATAACAAATTCTTCGGCGAAAGGAATCTGTGACGTAACTTCCTAGGTTAGTTAAGTAAAATACTCATTATTCCAAAACTACCATTGTCACATGTGTAGTCAAGATTGAATGATAACACTAACTTGCCGCTGATACATCCAGTACACCATTGTTATCAAATTCACTTGAAGAAATTGGTTGGTTTCTCGATCATAGATTGAAGATAATAACAAGGGAGCATATTGTCTATATATAAAAGGAGAATTACATTTTGACAAGCAATTGACAGAAAAAGTTTGCAAGTTGTCGGTAGTCATCAATGAAGTGATTAGTACATGTAGCCCGCCTCTAAGAAAAAAAAAACACAAAATGCGTAAATTTGTAATAGTTTTAAGTGTGTTAGTTACACTAACAAGTGGACGATCCTTTACAAAATGTCCTGGTCCCGGAAATTTTCCACATCCTACATCTGTCAATTCTCAAAAGTATATTGAATGTACGCAGGACAAAAGTGGTGGTTATGTGTGGACTGTGAAACAATGTAACGAACAAGAAGTGTTTGAACCGAGCAGTCAAAAGTGTGAACCGTACGCGAATTTCGGTCGTATATTGTTAGCGAATAGTGTTGAGGACGATTCGTTCACCTGTGAAGCTACAGGACTTTATGCTGATGATACGTCACAGTATTGTCAAGGATATTACCAGTGTGTCGAGCAGAATGGTTTACTCAACGCTGTTCCAAAATTGTGTCCGAATGGTGAAATATTTATGCCGGAATTGTCCACTTGTGTAACGCCACAATTCTATAACTGTCCACGAGGAAATCCACCAGTTCCAGTAACTACGACTACAACAGAGTCTACTGTGCATACTCCACCACATACTGATGAGGCTGAAGTCACAGGTATGGGATTAGTCCGAATTGATCCGATTTTACTTGGGTTTGCTTTATGGACAATGTTTCGATTTATCAAAGGAGCACAAACAAAAAATGTTTGTTTCCTTGTAACACCAGCGGCTGGATATCCGCTCTTAAAGGCCGAAATACACGCAGACGTGGACAGACGGACGTATTTTCTTTTGGGTATTATCATGGGGCAGACATGCATGATTTCAATTGAACTCATTTGTTTTCAATTTCATTCAATGGCAATCATTTGTTTTCCCTTGGGTCGCCCACGAAACAAAATTTGAATTAAATTGAAAACAAATGAGTTCAATTGAAATCCTGCACGTCTGACCCTGACCCCGTGCTAATATCGAAAATATACGTTTCCATGTATTTCGGCCTTTATATTGACCGCGAGCCTTAATACCCTTTATACACGATTGGTGTTTATAATGTTCATGGCAGCGGATTGTTGAAAGAAAGGAGCTAAAGGTTCGTTTGGCTGCAGCATCAGACGACAATCGAAGCAGCATCGAACTCCTTTGCTGTCAGAAAGTTCGAGAAGTTCAGCGTAGTGTGCGACGCGATAAAAGCGCTTATACCAATTCTCTTTTAGCCTCAGCAGAAGAAGCCGCAAGAAGTAACAACTTAAACGCCGTATACGGTGTCATCAAGGAGTTTACAGGTGGTCGTAACTCCTGCCAACATCCGGTGAAGGATAGTGATGGCAAGCTATTTATCTTGGAAGAAGATCAAATGAGACGATGGAAAGAACAGTTCGCCGCGTCTTGAACCGTGTAACCTCTGGTGAAGTTCCCCCTCATATAGATAAAATAATTTAGCTAACCATCAAAGTGTGCGTATACGGTGCACTACCCCAACGAAACAGGAAATAGTCACTGCAATTATTGCACTAAAACGAGGAAAGGCCGCCGTACTCGACGGTATCCCTATCGAACTTCATCAAGCAGCGCCAAGCGTAACTGCCGAGCTGCTGCACCCACTTGTTGATAAAGTGTGGAATACAGAGACCTGAGTGGAAGGAAGGTTTGATCATCAAACTTCGCAAGAAAGGCAGCCTCGCAGATTGTAATAATTGGAGAGGCATTTGTGTGCTCCCTGCCGTTGCCAAGATAACAGCTAAAATCATCCTGGAAAAACTAAAGGCCCACTTAGAAAGCACAATTGATGAAGAGCTGGCTGGTTTTCAATCCGGATTCTCCTGTATCGATTACATGAACACCTTGCGAATCATCATCGAGCAATGCGCTGAATACGATTCTCCGCTTCACTTGCTTTTCATCGATTTCGAAAAGGCTTTCGATAGTGTGAACCGGGATTCTATATGGGCGGCCTTGCGCAGGAGAGGCATCCCTGACAAGCTTGTGGCTACTATTAAGGCTACCTATGACGGCGCGAAATGTCGCATTCTGCATAAAAGTAAGGTGTCGGTTGACTTTGAGATTCGCAGTGGAGTTCGGCCGGGGTGCATCCTCTCATCGATCCTATTCCTCATAGTGATCGGCGATGTGTTGCATGCAGCCCTATCGAGACTCGACCGAGGAATTCAATGGACTTTGACATCTTATCTACAAAATCTTGACTACGCTATGCCTACTCTCCCACAAAATCATGAATCTATCCGCAATGGCGTTAGACCTCGAGAGGGAGGTAAGAAAGGTTGGGCTAAAGATTAATACCAACAAGACCAAGGTTCTTAGCCCGCCATTGCGAAAAAGAAATGGTGTAAAAGATAATATGGTTACAAAAAATACTTAACCAGAAGCGAAAAAAAAATCCAATAGGAGTTATTAATCCAATTGGTGGTGTAAATATTTTCATATGTATATAATTGACCCTGTTCCTTTTCCGAAACACGTATCTGCATATCAGTGAATCGGTAGATTAGTGCGTTGAGACGTCAGTCAGATCTATTATATTTTTCCGTCAGTTTGGGGGTTTGAATGACGCCGCGCCCCGTGACAATGGCGGTTTGACCAGTGCTGTGTTGTCTGAGATTTTGTCTCGGTTAAATAAAAGCTGTGCAGTGGGATGTTTTAACCGGTTTAATGGATAATATTAATCTAACCGGGATATTTTTAGTTGCATTTATAGGTATGAATGACTTGACTAACTTTTCACGAACGAATTTCGGTGAACGGCAAACTTTTTTCAGAGTAAATTTTGGTATTTGACTACATTTTCCGAGCCAATTTCGGTACACAATACTAGGTTAGGTTACACAATACTAAATCGATACCGGCATCTTAATACGGGAAACTTTTCGGTTGCGTTTCGGATAAAATAAAATAAATAACTGCCGCAACAGTCCAACTTGAACCATGGCCTCGAGATGAGTTAGCATCATATCATTTTCTATCTGGTGCAGAGGTGTGTGTGCACGAAGTGGAAAAATCACCGTTTTTGTAATGTACTTCTTCAAATATTCATTTCGCACGAAAATGGCTGTTTTCCCTTCTTCTAGGAAATATTCGTACCTACGGGCGTTTTCCTTATCTCAAATTGAAGCTTATTTAGTTATATAAAAAAGCGATCGGTATCATTTTCCTCGTAGGACTAGTATTTTATGCGCTATTTGATGAAATACATCTCAAAAACTATGATTATTCCACTTCGTGCGAACAAACGAGCAATTGGCAGAGTGGCAAGTGAGATTATCTCAAAAACTAATTAAGATACTAAAAAAGTGGTTATACCATTTTTAGTTTTTTTTTGCGTTGTTCAATCTTATTTTAATTTTTTTTCTAAGATTAATAGTAAGGGAGATAAAATCAAGATACCGAAAAAAACCTCCCTTTAACACCCTCCCGCCGCGCGAGATCACACCCAATAGGCGGGAGCTTTTAGTACAATACAATCCTAGTACACAATAACAACATGAAAGTTACGCCAAGTATCAAAACTCCTTAATCACCGAATATTGGTCTTTTAATCACATTTCCTTGTTGACTGTTGTTAACAACCTTAATAGAAACTATCAGATAATATCTTAACCATCCGATAATTTCGCGATAGTGATGATTAGTAATTTGTTTGTCTAGCCGACTGTATACAACGGGCAATTGATAGGAAATATGTATATAATGCAAAGTAAAAAGCAAAAAAATTATAGTGATAAGGCTCTACGCGAAGCTTACGAGCCTTATCTCAGGTCGTAATATGTGTTCATATTTTTCGACAAAATATCCAATTCTTCTCCAAAAATACATTACGTATATTCAATCAGTACGTCCTGTTTGTTTAGTTGTCATAATTTTGATTTGTTAGTAGTAGCGTAGTCTATCAACTTTGATTTGATTGCAGTGTCAATTTTGGGTGCGTTCGTTTCAACCGGATCTGCATCGTGAAATAAAACGGACGCCATGGATTTCAAATGTCAAACATGAAACATTCCAATTGGTAAGTGATAGAGCAAAGACACCTAGCCCTCTTGACCTGACGAGATCCCGTATTAGATCTGAATCTGACTGGATCTAATAGCGGCCTGTCGTTTTGTATGAAAATGAATTCAAATTGTAATAGACAAAAGACGACACTCCAAGGTGTCAACGGGGACGGAACTTTATGTGACTGTGAAGGTCTGGTAGTGACAGCTGTCAAAGTTGGCAGCGAGTAAATTGGCTCCTCAGTGAGTTATCGACGGCACGACCATGCTGTAGCTCGCGTTCGGCCAAGTGAGTGAGGTATTTGCCGCTCACTGCCCCTGTCGCATTAACTGAATCTCGTACTGGAGGGAAACACAAATCGTCAAGAGGGTAAAACTCGGAAAAAAAACGAAGGAATGGCGTTAGCCAGTTTAGATATCATTATTTTGTGTTCCGGGCCCAGATGGGGGTGGACCCCGGCCTTCTTTACTCGCTAATTGAGGGGCCTTCCATAGAAAAACAGAGATGAGGCCTTTCATATCATCCTGTTAGCCAACCTGGAATGTAGGAGAGACGGAGGATTCGCTGAAGAAAAAACATTTTTATAATATGACAAACATTATTTACGAAAAAAAAAAAATTCACCATCATCAAGCATGTATCTCCGAAAGAAATATCACGAAAGACTGAATAGAAAATTGAAAATAACCGAATAATAAGGAAAAAGTACCAAAAAGAAAAAAAAAAATAAGTTTCTGTCAAAAGTCCCAAAGGAAGAAGAAAAGACGTATGAAATACAGTTGATTTTAGACACTTACCCCAGGATCCATGATGGCTACTGTCGACGCTGAAGTAACTGATACATGCTTACAATATTAAGCTACTACTCAATTGCCCCAACCCCTTGTGGGGCATAGCGCGTCAACTGTTCCATGTGGCCCAGTTGACGTTTCCTTGGCATAATCTGGTTTCGGAGAATGCAGTTGCAAGCATTCACCTCCTGCATATCCATGGCCACGAATGTCGTCGTGGATGGGACTCGAACCCGAAACGCCGGTAGTCAAACATGAGACTGATGCCTAAACACACTGCTCTACCGGTCGCCCCAATATTAATAATATTAAGCTAATAACCAAAGAAAATAAAAAGAAATTCATAAATTCATACGGCGTACGACTTTACACGATAAATTAGCTGCTGCTCCGGTTTATACACAAATACTCCGCTTCCGATTTGATCTTGCTACTTCAAAACAAAACACAGAGGCATAGGTAGCACAAAAAGAAAATGAAAATCCGTGAAACCATGTCATGAAATATTTGACGTGTAGATGGATCTGCGGGGTGAACCGAAATGAAACAGTGACGGTGACTGTGCCGAAGATAATCGACGAGATGACAAAGAAAATAAAACTTGGCTCAGGTCATCCTAATCATCATAATCGCACAGACAGCAACTGCAATACATGGAATAACTCAACGGCAAAAGGGGCACTGATCGGAGAGGGGCACTTGTTGAAAGGCGGAACCTGCATAAGGGCCGGTTGACACGTTCAAAGTACACTTTGGCAAAGTACGTTGACAACCTACTTTGAGGTTACTTTGAACGTGTCAACCCCCTTCAAAGTGCTTTGAAGTCTCTAGCGTCCTATCAAAGCAAAGTAGGATGGTGCTCAACTTTCCATCAAAGAATTGACTGTAAATCGACAAGTTCACAGAAAAAAGTTGTTGGGGCGGGAAATAGTGAGTTGTTGGTGTTTTTTATTCAATTTACGGTGGTCTGAAAAATGTGTTTTGGTATAAATTCCCTAGAAATGCTAAATCCAGCGTTTTTTGCAAGTGGCAAAGTGGTAATTCACAATGGTGGATATTCTGGCCAAGTCATACTTTGCCAAAGTGCACTTTGAACGTGTCAACCGGCCTTAAGGCCCAATTTGATGGCCTTTGGTACTTGTCATGCAGAGTTCTGCAACTCAGTGTTGAAAGCCGGGCAACTGCACACACTTAAGAAAGCACTTTCTCTAAGTGGCACCGCATAGTAGTTATTTTCGGCATTAGCACATTATTTGGTGAGTCTGGTACACCAACAACAAAAGTTACGTATTCAATGCCCTTTTTGCAACTAGAACCAAAAAAATCGGTTTCGACATCCTAATTTAATTGAATTCACGAACGCTCGTCAAAAATATACTTCGCGCATTTCCACATCCATTTTACTTGTCTTCTTAATGAACATCGCCCTCATTCCACGAGAACCCACAATATAACCTCCCCCGATCAAGAAAAAAGAAACGACCGAATTTTTCGCACTCCATGCCAAGCTGCTCCGAATACACCATAATTTCCTTTGTGGGAAGTCAAACGCAGAAAATGCCGACTCTTTGTTAAAAGAACCTAAGTGATCCCTTCCCTTTTCTTTTTTTGGCGTCAAAACTGTCCTCACACAGTGTCGCCAAATATGCCGTTTAATTGAACGATTAACCTCAAACTCGAACAACATTCTTTTACCTATCTCTGCAAAAACATGGCCGCCGTTTGCTTACAGCGGCCAATTATAACCTATAATTGCAATTTTTTTCAGGGTTTTGTAGTAAAAACAAAACCCTTATGAAATCCGTTAAACGTCCGTCTGTCTGTCTGTCCATGAAATATCTCACGAACCGCTGAAGCTACATGCATGAATTTAATGGGAATATGTAGAGTATGTATTACAATTCTCTGGAGAAAGCGAAGCGTCGTAATAAGGCCAATATTAAGGGGTGTCCCTATAGAGGCAAAATGAAGCCACATTTTTATTTCGTTTGGTATAGGTAAGTGGGGTATCGTAAGAAAGGTACCGTCGAATACATTCCATTTCTGGCATTTTCTTCAAATTTGAAGAAAGGAGTAAAGAGCGAGAGGGAAATATGGAAATTTACAGAAAAGCGGCATCTCACTAGTATAGAAAACAAGAAATAATAAAATTTCGATATCTCATTACATTTCTATAGTTGCAGTTACTACACCCTTGCACCCTTCGGACAAAAATATTGATGGCCAACGATAATCTACACCTTAGGTTATAATAGCCGTTTTCGTTTCATCCGGACTCAGATCCATATTCATACAAAACGACAGATCCAGGTCTCGTATGGGATCTCATCGGATCTAAGTTGAAAGTGAATTGGTTGAACGTCAACTTGTTTCGCCCCTATCTAAATGTATACTGAGTCGCTCACGCGGCGAAGTATTTGCATGGTGGCTCTTTAAGTTCGCTCCTCGCAGTTTGAATATGAGACCGAGTGAATCAAAAACGCTAATATCTCTAAGTTTCAATGCAATGCACTTACCGGCGTCATGTATAGGTGCGTGTACTATGTACATACATACTTGCATATTGCTTTTCGTAGAGCGAATTTTAGTTTAACCTTTTTTAAAAGGTAAAGAATTGTGGGAGAGAAGGAACGTTTTTTTGTTTTTTTTTTATTCACACAATTTTTATTTTATGCAAACTTGCAATTTGCAATGTCGTTTTAATATGAATGCTTAAGCATCTTGAAGAGTAGGACAGTTCATCTCGCATACATATCTATTGTATTTACAGTACGGCTTCTCGTTTTAAAATTATTACTTTGAGAAGTGAGAGATGCAGTTTTTTTTATATACGATACTTTATCATGGGTGAGACATTTTAATTATGGTGTTTTTATCCATTTGAGTGGTACCAAGAAGATCGAGAAGCCGATATTTACATACCAAAATAAGCGCTTACTACAAAACCCTCCAGATTTCCTCTATTTTCCGGTTTCATTTTAACTTGTTTCTCAAATATAAATGATTTGAAATAAGTTAAAATCAAATACATTTGTTGAAAAATATTGTCAGAATAGGGCTAGAAGGTAAATCGAAATGATAACACTACTATTATTTATTTAATATAGAGATAGTTAGATAGATTTATCAGCCGGCATGCTCCCTCTCTCCTTCCTCCTCACATAGTGCTGAAAAGATATTTTGAGAAATTTATAAGCAACAGGCTTAGGCCCGGAACACAATGTGTCGCGCGTAGTACGTAGCTGAAGCCTGCAGCTGTAGCCGTAGTAGAAGCTGTAGTATGAGTCGAATACAAGAGAATACAATGGTGTAGCGTGTAGCATACAAGTCGTCAGTCAAGTCAGTTGTCTTCAGTGAATTGAATGCTAGTATAAAAAAATGACCAAAAAGCGGAAATTAGCCTTGGCAGCCAACGCGCTGTGTTTGTGTTACTTAACATACAAAAGTTTTCCAAACCACAGAAGGCAAAGAAGGTGGTGGGTAAGGCCGACATATCAGTCAAGAAGGAAATTCGGTTTCTTTGAAAAAACATTCTTATACATCAAAGAACATGACGAAGAACTATTCTTTAAATATACTCGAATGAACCGATTCCAATATGATTTGCTACTGCGGCTTATTGAAGCCCACCTTAAGAAAACCTCAATAAGAAAGCCAATAAGTCCCGAATGTCGGCTTGCAGTGACTTTAATGTAAGTGAATGTTTAGTATATGAGACAAACTTTTATGGTAATTGTATATATTACAGATATTTATCACAAGGTGTTTCCATGCACTACCTGGCTGTGACTTTCCGGATGGGCGTTTCCACCGTTCGGAAAATTATATTGGAAGTATGCGATACTCTGTGGAAATTATTGTCTCCAATATATATGCCCACGTTAAACGCATTGGACTGGAACATGATAAGTGACGAATTCTACAGAAAATGGCAAATGCCAAATTGCATAGGAAGTATTGACGGGAAACATATTAAATTAAAGTGTCCTCCAAAGTCTGGCTCAAAATTCTTCAACTATAAGGGAGAATTTAGTATAGTGTTGATGGCTGTCTGTGATGCCAACTACACTTTTACGGCAGCTGATGTAGGTGCATACGGAAGTCAAAGCGATGGAGGTGTTTTCCGCAATTCACCGTTCGGTCAAAGAGTTATATACAATGATATTAATGCTCCTTCCCCACGAAAACTTCCAGGTTCAGATAAAGAAACACCAATGTATTTCGTAGCTGACAGCGCTTTTCCGTTGAGGACTAATTTAATGAGGCCGTACCCAGGGCTTTTGCTCGATCAGAGGAAAGATTATTTCAATCGGCGGCTTTCTCGGGCGCGTCGCATTATTGAAAATACTTTCGGAATTTTGGCTACTAGGTGGCGGGTACTTCTTTCGCGAATTGAGTTTGTTCCCAAAAACGCCGATAAGGTGGTCTTGGCCTGTGTTATCCTCCACAATTATTTGAAAATAACTGATTGTCTTTACAATAAGCACACATATAATCCAGCTGGCTATACTGATAGCTACGATGATGCTGACAATTTAGTATTAGGACAATGGAGAGAAGAGAATCTTAATTTGAGAAGCGTCAGAACTCTTGCTTGTAGTCGCAACAGTGTTCGCCACGCACAAATTGTAAGAGAAACACTAGCAGACTATTTTATTAACTAAGAATTGGCATTCACAATAAAATTTCTTCAAATTGGAAAACTTTTATTTCATGTATTTTTTTTTTTCTATTTTAATTTTACAAAAAAAAACCTTTTCTTTTTTTCCATTGTAATTAACAATCTTGAATTTTAGTTCAGTTTTTATTTAAGATTTTGTTTCCAATGATTTTAGAAAATAAAGTAATTTCGATCATAAACTGGCTCATATTTGGTTATTGTTTTATTAAAAAAAAAAAACGCATTACTTCCTAACAGTCGCATAAAATCAATGTAGTTTTGGATAATCATTACATAAAATAAGGCTTAATGATTATAAAATAGCTACATTTATTTTTAGTCGACTGTTGGGAAGAAATCTTCCTCTTCTTTATTCATGAATTGTAGCAATTTCACTTTTAATTCATTCTTTTTTCTTAGTGGGAACTTCTTTATTTTTTTGGTTAAAGCTTTACAAAATAAAGTATCTTCATCCTCATCGCTATCGCCGGTAGATCGGATATACGAATTGACGGAGGTTATTGTTTCTATAAGCTTCTTCTCTATAGCAGTATCACAGATACGTTTTCGCCGGGTTGACAACGAGCGGGTGGTTGTTGATTCCCCTGAGTATTGTTCAAACAGAACTGATTCGCCATCTTCACCGCCTTCAACCTGCAGTGACGGAGTACTCGAACAGGCTTCAGTAATTAAATTCTCACCATCATTCATAGATATTGACACAGATGTTTCGCCTTCTTCAAGTCCTATTTCGGAAACAGTGTAATTGCAAATTGTCCTGCTTGAGATCAACAGAGATCACTGTTATTGAAAATAACTGGCGTGTACAATATATGCTGCAAGCACTTACACTCTTGGTTTCATATGTTCCTTAAGAAACAATAGGTTATTATAGTACCTCCATCTTTCTTGCGGCTCTCCGGCTTCCTGCCCAGACGTGTATTTCTTCGAGTTCTCCCTTGAGAAAGAGTCTCGCAGACCTTTCCATTTACGCTTGCATTCCTCAACTGAAAATATTGAATCATTGCATTCACCCATTTTAATCCAGGAATGTACATACTTAAAATAAACACGGCAAAATATCCCAAATCTCTATATTGTCCAAGATACTTACTACCTATTCCTGTCTCTTTACTAATTTTTGTCCAGCATTCGGCCTTCTTTTTTCTATTTTTATAGTCTGGATGACCTAAATTCCACAGGTAATCGTAACGTCTTATCACCTCTATCAAAAGTTCTACGTCACACATATTACTTCCAAAAAAATACACACGAAGTCGAAACAACAGCTGTCTGGCTGTAAACTGTCACTTTATAGCTTGTGGCTGTGGCGCAAAGTTAAAAAGTTTAAATAACAAACTACAGCTTCAACTGCAGCTGCAACTACAGCCGCGCATTGTATTCATTCTCATACAATCGCAATTAATTTACTTTTGACGTTTTGTGGCGACACAAGCGCTACAAGCTACAACCACACATTGTGTTCCGGCACTTAGTGAGTTTCATACGCACACAAATATGCAAACTATAAGTGGACAGACAAGGGAAATAGTGCACCAAGGGCAGCCAACACGTGGCACAGTTTGAGTAAGGAGCGCGGGACAGCATGCATAAGTCGTACCCATGGTTACGAACTCAACGACTATGCCATTCACCGTATACAACTCCCAGGGAGCACGGAATAGTATGCATAAGACGCACCCATGGTTAGGGACACAACGCCCATGCCATGCACCGAATAACACTCCACAAACACCCTGGAACAACACTATGCCCATCTAATGTAAATAAACACTAATACACAATACAGTCAACTAATAACTATACGTACTACACTCACCAAAAATGCAAGCACTTGACTCACTGCACTACACTCCACTGTGATCAAAGACTGACTGACCACAGACTTCGATTAGAAATAGTAAGAAGTGGTAATCCTTGTTGGTTTTTTTTCGGCACTGGGTTGCCAGCATACCATTTTATTCTGACAATATACAAGTGCAAAAATAAACACTTATGTATCAGAATTGGTCCGCTACAGAATCCAGGTGAATCGAACGCATCTACTCAGTAAATTTACATTATAGTTAAGAAGATAAGTAAAAACGAAGTGTTAGTATACTCGTATTTACGTGGTTATACAGAGCTAGTCGCAAATTTACGAAATTGCCGTTCCGAGGTAAAAAAAAATGGCGCACCGAAATATCAATATTAGGGGTTTCATTATTAGGTATAAAATGCAAAGAAAAGCTTGTGGGTTTTAATGTATAAAAAAACAATTTTTTGTGTGTTTAAGCATTACTTTCCGTTGCACTTTTTGTACTGCTATCTCATTGTTGACTTGTCAATAAGTATGTCAATATTTATTCAACCATATAAGTCGTGTGTTCAATGCAATGAATATTTTTTTTTAGTAAAGCCTAGTACTGTGTTCGGCGAAACGAAATGTAATAGAAATGCTCCTACGAAATACAGCGAATAAATTTCCCTATAGCCTTGTTCGGACTATGCGAGTGTTTAGTCAAGTGGCGAATAATTTAGTAACTAAGATACTCGCTACAGTCCAAAAAATCGTTCTCATTACAGTCGTGTACAGTACACAATTGAGTGGTATTTCCCTAGATGGAAAGGCTACAACGCAATAATGAGACGACACTACCCGCCCGCAAAGAAATAGAACAAAACGTATTGACTCGACTAAATCACTTACTAAACTAGTCGACAAAATTTTTGCTGATCATACATAGACAAATACAATAATCAAAAAATATCATGTCAAACTTTTCGTCAGTGTAAAAGGTACTTATTACGCACTCGGTGGACTTGTTCGTTTGGTCACCGCTCTACGATCTAGAAATACTGTAGGAAAAGAACTGATGAGCCATACGAATTCGTAAATTTTTTCAGTGGAAATATCGTCAGTTTTTTCAACAGATTAGGTCAGTACTTGAAATTGTCGGCAGTTTATCTTACAAGACTCTTTTAGTTAGTTAGTTTTTCCTGCAGGAGTATTTATCGTCAATTAAACTGAATAAGAACTACAAGGCCAGTGCAAGCGTATAAGAGCCTATCCGTCAAATTTAACAATAACTTTCAAATTTCACAATCCCAGAAAGACTTCTTGCAAAAAAAGATATCTACCACTGTCTTAAAACTTACAAATTGCTTTCACAAGAATTTTTCAAAAAACTTTCATTGATCTTATTTTGTAATAGGACAATTTTGGGTCAATTCAGGCACCACGTCCCCGCGTGGGTCTTTCACCGCATATTGAACCCAACACACACGGTGGCCATGTTCGTCACCGCTCTATGATACTAATCTAGAGCTCGGAGTTCAAATTTCGGTGCGATCAAAAACTGTCAGTGGGTACTAATAGAACTCTCACAGTGTTCCGAGCTTTTCAGTATAAAGATGGCGCAAGCTAGCAACTGCATTTCCGAAAAGTAGATAAGCTATCGAAAGGTCAAGGAGGCGTAGAAATGCTGGAGATGTTGGCACGCCCATGCCCCTAGAGGGGTAAAGGCAATTAACAACATGAGTTACGACTGAGGGGGCTAGCTGTAGGCTAGATCCAATATGCGGTGCTATATGAGTAACAGTGAAATTCAAAAATTACCCACGCGTGGCTTGTGTTGTATTTGTTCATAGGTGCAGGGCAGCCGGTGATACTGCCTCGCAAACTTGGTTCATCGATGCCTAGGAAATTCACCTGGGAAAAAGGTCTAATTGGTGCCATTTGTTCCGTTTGTTTTTGAACTAATAGTAAGGAGTCAAAATAAACTTCTGCCTCCGGTGTTGGTTTTGTTTGCTAGTTATTGTAATTGTACTTTAATGATCCCATAAACAGTTGTGAAAAAAGTCGAACAAAACATAGGCACATTTTGTTGTGATAAGGGAGGATGATCTTAAAAGTCGTTCGGTTTCAGTTTCGTGTAATTACCGTATTATTATTGTCTTTTAGATGACAACTAATTGCGATGTGTTTTAATTGTAACATAGAAACCCCAATCACCACCATGTTTCCAGTTGGTCGTTCAACAACCGTAGATGATTTTACCATTACCGATGATCCGACAACAAGAGGTCCACCAACAGACAAAGGTTAGCTTACAAATAGAATAATTGACTGAATCATATGTAATTGATAGTATTTTTGAAGAGCCCACAGCTGATCCATCCACGGAAGATCCAACTTCAACAGAAGATCCCACTACAACTGATCCAACTACAACGAAGAATCCCGAAACAGAAGGAACCACAGAAAGTACTACTAAAGAGCCAACGACATTGGAGACAAGTACCGAAGAAGTGGTCACAACCACAGAGGAGCCCACAACCGAGGAAGCGACTACCACTTCAGAACGTACAACTGAGGAGTCTACTACTTCAGAGTCAACTACAAAGGAATCGACGACTGAGGAGCCGAAAACTGAGGAACCAACAACTGAGGAGCCAACAACTGAGGAACCAACAACTGAGGAGCCGACAACTGAGGAGCCGACTACTGAGGAGCCGACAACTGAGGAACCAACAACTGAGGAACCGACTACTGAGGAGCCGACAACTGAGGAGCCGACAACTGAGAAGCCGACAACTGAGGAACCAACAACTGAGGAGCCGACTACTGAGGAGCCGACTACTGAGGAGCCGACAACTGAGGAACCAACAACTGAGGAACCGACTACTGAGGAGCCGACAACTGAGGAGCCGACAACTGAGAAGCCGACAACTGAGGAACCAACAACTGAGGAGCCGACTACTGAGGAGCCGACAACTGAGCAGCCGACAACTGAGGAGCCGACTACTGAGGAGCCGATAACTGAGGTGCCGACAACTGAGGAGCCAACAACTGAGGAGCCGACAACTGAGGAGCCGACAACTGAGAAGCCGACAACTGAGGAGCCCACAACAGAGGCGGCTACAACTACCGTCGAATCAACTACTGAAGATGTTACTACAGAAGAAGCTACAACTGAGGAGTCCACGACGGAGAAACCTACTACTGAAGAAATGACTAGTACTGTTGAGCCCACTACAGAAGAGGGAACAACAGAGGAACCGACAACTGAGGCAGCTTCAACTACCGTTGAATCAACTACTGAAGAAGTAACTACAGAAGAAGCTACAACTGAGAAACCAACTACAGAAGAATCCACTACGGAGAAACCAACAACGGATGAACAAACTACTGAAGCCACTACTACCACTGAATCAAGTACTGAGGGACCAATAACAACAACAACGGTTAGTACAACTGAAGAGACTACTAATACACCCACCACAGGTAAAAGATTCTTTGAAACATAGATTTGTATATATTTCTTAACACTATATCGTTACCTTTACCCCACAGAAGTTCCATCTACTACATCTACGACTATTAAGCCTTTTATATGTCCCGATTCCGGAATTTTTGCAAATCCTAATGATGACACGACTTTCTACGTCTGTATACCACAAGACGACTATTTTTATACCCTGGTAATGCCATGCAAGCCGGGTTTGGTATTTGATCCTTCCGTAAATGTGTGCATGTCTCCTGACCTTATTTCAACGACCCAATCAACTACCGCTACAACTGCGAGCGAACAAACAACAACCTCTGAGGCGTCTACAATTGAATCGTCTACACAAGAGCCTACAACTGTACAGTCGACTACAGAACAAACCACCGAAGAACCTTCTACCACCACAATCGGTCCGTTCCGTTGTAAGACTACTGGAATTTTCCCGAATCCGAGCGATAATAAACATTTCTATATTTGCGTGTCAAATGGGGATAATTCACTGATTGGCTTACTGTTTCCCTGTAGAAGTGGACAAACATTTGATGAGAGTGTAAACACCTGTACAGCGTCTGGAGAAGAATTAACGACCACTAATGATGTTGAACCTGCAATCACTACTACCATAACTATTCCAACTATCACATCTGCCCCAGAAACGACAGCTACACAGGCTGCCACACCTTCCCAGTTTGTATGCACTGGACCAGGATACTTTGAAAATCCTGAAAATTTAGATAGTTTCTATTTTTGTGTACTCATGAACGCGGACCCACCCATATATTTCCCTATTTTGATTAAGTGCAAATCTGGATTAGTTTATATCCCCGAGTATAAGTTCTGCGCCCAGCCTCCATCAGAAACTACAACAGTCGCGCCAACAACGGAGACTACCACGCAAACTGAGCCGGCATCATCTACAGAAGCTCCCACACCCGAATCAACAACTTCGGAGGCTACAACGATTTCGTCATCTACTGAACGTCCGGGGACATCTGAAACAACTACCACAGAAGAGACAACTATTTCAACTAGCTCTGAATTGACCGAAGAACCAGAGACTACAACCATCGAGCAAACTACAATTATCAGCAGCTCTGAATCGACGGAAAACCCCGAAACAACAACTGCGGAGTCTTCAACAGTTTCGTCAAGTTCCGAATTGACTGAAGAACCGGAAACAACAACTACCGAGGAAACTACAATTGGCAGCAGCTCTGAATCGACCGAAACTCCCGAAACAACAACCGCAGAGTCTACAACGGTTTCATCAAGTTCTGAATTGACCGAAGAGCCGGAGCCTACAACTACTGAGGAAACTACAATTGCCAGCAGCTCTGAATCAACAGAGAACCCCGAAACAACAACCGCAGAGTCTACAACGGTTTCGACAAGTTCTGAATTGACCGAAGAGCCGGAGAACACAACTACTGAAGAAACTACAATTGCCAGCAGTTCTGAATCAACAGAAACCCCCGAAACAACAACTGCAGAATCTACAACGGTTTCGTCAAGTTCAGAATTGACCGAAGAACCGGGGACAACAGCTACTGAGGAAACAACAATTGCCAGCAGCTCTGAAACAACTGAAAATCTCGAAACCACAACCGTGGAGTCTACAACGGTTTCGCCAAGTTCCGAATTGACCGAAGAACCGGGGACCACAACTACTGAGGAAACTACAATTGTCAGCAGCTCTGAACCTACTGAAAGTCCAGAAACGACAACTACGGAGGCTACAACGACCTTAGCTAGTTCTGAAATAACCGAAGAGCCAGAGATAACGACATCTGAGGAAAGTACTATTTCCAGTAGCTCTGAATTGACTGAAGAACCTGAGAAAACAACAACCGAAACAACGACAATTTCGTCGAGTTCTGAGCTGACGGAAAGGCCAGACACAACAATTACAGAGGAGACAACAGAGAAACCTGTAGAAACAGAGGCACCAACTGAAGAACCTGACGCAACGACTCTAGCAGATACAGCAGCCCATGAAAAAAGGGAAGACTTGCTTTCAATCAGATTTGCATGCTCCTCGGCTGGGACATTTGTCTATCCATCAAATAGAAGCATATTCTATTTGTGTGTCTCCGACGGAGAAGAGGGATTTACTCCCTTAGTGTTCCAGTGCGGTAACGGCCAAGTTTTTGATGAGGCTAGACAGCTTTGCGAGGACGATGCGGTAGAGAATTTACCGGAAGAGCCCGTCGCCAAATTGGATGATATTACGCTTAATCCCAAGCCATATACTTGTCATTCGGCGGGCACATTTGTGGACCCCGACAACTGTGAAAAGTATTACTACTGCGTCAATGATGGATATGGTGGTTTCATAGCAGTTCATCTGCAATGTCCTTACAATCTCAACTACTACCCGGCATTGAAGATATGTACAAAGAAATCTGTATACTCCTGCGAAAAAGCATCGGTGCAAACTTTCAGCCAAACCGTAGACTTCAAGTGCACCTCACCCGGTCAATTCCCAGATCCGTCAAGTTGCCGTAACTTTTATTCCTGCATTTTCAACGGCATTGGCAACATGATAACGCTGCGAAATAGCTGCCCGCAAGGATATGTTTTTGCGCGTAAATATGGTATTTGCGTAGACGAAGGATTTCATCCTTGCAGACTCGAGACCGATATCCAAACTCTGGAAGTGAACACTTTCAAGTGCACCGCCAAAGGTACATTCCCTGATCCTACGAATAGAAGAAGCTACTATTTCTGTATGCCCAACAGAACAGGCGGATTTAGGGTTGTGCATAAATCGTGCCGTCCAGGGTTGATGTATTCGAAAGAAATGGAAATTTGCGTCCAAGAATGGTTCAACTGAGAAAAGTGCAGAGTGAAACGCAACTGAAATTCTTTAAAATCAAATGTTGAACAACGAAAGAAATATTTACCAGTTGACATTTAATTATCGCATTCTGATATAATATTATTGTATTTAATCATTGGGAAGAAAAAACCATTATATTCGTGAATAACATTATGTAAGTGGAAAATTTGCAATCAAATGCGATGTTTTATTTAATTAATGGATGGAAATACCAGATATCTAGTAATGGGTGTTTTCTGACGAGTGAACGTCCAATCACTGGGATAACAGTTGTTCTGTGCTGTCCTTTTTGACAGCTCTTTGACATAACTCCCAATTGAGATAACTTTTAAACTCTTGTGACGTAGCAAGCATTTTTTCGCCGCATCAGTGCAGTTTAGCTTAAAGCTAGACAATCTATGGTATGGTTTGGTAGGGAGGGCTACCATATAGTAAAGTACAGCACACTTAGGCCAAGTATAGGTCCCTTGCGATATATTAAGTTAGGTTAGGTAGCAGGGTAGCACACTTAGACCAGCATAGGTCCCTTATGATAGCCTAGTGGAAACGATATAGCATATTATAACCAGCATGAGCCACTGACGAAACGAAGGAGTTGTCCCACCTCCACATCAGGTAGCTCCCCGAGATGGTTATAAAAGCAATTATCAAGATTTGACCTCCTCAACTGTGAGAAAGCAAGGGCATTCGCAATGCTTTCCTCCTCTTCAACCTCCCACAGCTCCTACAGTAATCATAGGAAGGAAACCTAGCATGTTCGCCAATACGGCAGTATGCAGTAACAGAGCCGATTACCACACTAATCTGGTACTTACTTACCGACAGTAGTAAAGCAGTTCGAGTGATATTCTGCCTCGGCCAGGTTAACTTGCCGATATGGCAAGTAACACCACCAGTCCATCTGAGGTGGGGTTCTCTAACCGAAGCTGATCTTATACTGGATTTTACCAGAGGCAACTGCAGAGCCACATCCGTGGCTCTCTCTTGGGCGAGCTCATTAGCCCTATACCCCGCAAATCCATAATGGCCAGGTATCCAGCACAGGACAATATCAAAGAAGTCACCCATCTCTGTTGGCCGAGTTTTTGCCTCCGATAGACTTTTCGACGTGCAAAACCCTGATTAGAAGGATACTACTGCGGCTGAACAATCCGTGAAGATAATGATTTTCGTCGTAGAGATCACGTGAAAGCCTAGCCAAGTCGCCGGCTCCTTAATCGCAAAAATTCCCGCCTCTAAAGCAGTACAGTGATTCGATAGCCGGAAAGACAGATGGAGATCGAGCTCTATCGAAAAAGTTCCGGCACCCACGCCTATGACAGTCTTTGACTCGTCCGTTTATATTTCCAAGGATTGCGATAGGGATGGACCTCCTCTCTCTCACAGACTCCGTGGTGGAATCACGTTACGATGGTTCATTAAGAATCACAATGAACCATTGTTTAGGTAAGATTTGGGAATATCACCATCGTTCATGATCGTAGAGTAACCGGTGGCTAAGATTGTCTACTGGTAGGTCCCTCTTTTTCTGATGCCTGAGTTCACCGCCATGAGCTTCCCTTGAATATCTAACGGCAGGAGATTAAGATTCATATCGAAAGCAGCAGACGGGGTTGACCGTAAAGTTCCGGTAATTGCCAGGGAAGCCATCCTCTGTATCTTAACTAGCTACTAGATTCAGATTAGCACAATTTTGTAGGGCATTCCACCAAACAATCGCTCCATACAGCAAAATGGGACGAAGCACCGCCACATAGAGTCAGTAAAGTATCTTAGGTTTCCCAGATCCTACCTAGATCACTCCAGAAACAACAGAGGGCAGTGTGGTAGCTTTGTCCACGCGCTTCTGAATATTCAGTCTCCAATTTAGCTTGCTATCAAGTATAAGACCAAGGAAGTAAGCACTCTCCATCATCGCAAGTCTCACCCCCTCCAGGATAAGAAGCACCACTGGTGGAAAGCTGCGTTTCCTATTAAAAAGGACAATTTTGGTATTACTAGGGTTGACGCCTAAGCCATAGCTATTTGTCCATTTGGTCAGCATTTATAGCGCATACTGCGTTACCTTGCTAAGAGTTACTGGGAATTTACCAGAGACAGCAGTGGAGACATCATCGGTATAAGCTGTCACTTTACATCCCTACTTCTCCAATCCACGATCAGACCGTTGACCGTAATATTCCAAAGGAGCAGTGAGAGAACACCACCCTGAGGAGTACTTCTGTTAACACTACTGTAGACTGTCGGAGTCCGTAGTTTAGATGAAATCACCCCTGCATCAGGTTGGTGAGTTGGACCAAAGAGCTGTCGACATCTAGTCCTATGAGAGCGCAGATAATCGCCTCCGGCTTAACATAGTGAAAGGCACCTTCTGTGTCCAAAAGGAAAACCATAATAAACTCGCCGTAGCGGAGTGATTTCTCTATATAACTCACAATAGAATGTAGAACTGTGTCTACAGATCTACCCTTGGTATAGAACATGTTGAGATGCCGCTAGTAACCTTCCCGGTATGGTGTTACGTATGTGGACGCGAATAATCGAGTTTAGTGAAGAGACGCATTTTTAATTAAATTGGTCTGTGAAAAAGAAAAATCTCAATTTCAAAGACTCATGTTCAACCGCAAACTGTCGAGACCTTGGAAGCCATTATTCAGCGTTTTATTGGTTAGTTTAAGTCCGGATGGCGCAACGGTTAGCACGTTCGCCTTCTACGCACTGGGATCTGGTTGGTTTCCAACTTTAATGTAATAGGGGATTTACGTGTCGGACTATGAGGCCACTCAGCTGTTAAATGAGTACGAGTTTATGGGGTAAATAATGAAAAATGAGCGTGTTGCTGATCACACACCTCCGCACAAAACACACAGTCACGATCTAGAAAATGAGATGATGCTAACTTATCTCGAGGACGTGATCCTGATAACATAGTTGCGCCAGTTATTTATTGTTTATTATTGGTGAGATAGAACTCGGAAATCGAGAAGGTCACTCTTGTATTCTGACAACATATCAGAGACAAACCGGCCTCGATCTTGTTGATACTTATCACATAACCAAACAGACATAACTCGAAAGGAACGTAGAAGTGAAGTTCTCTATAAGGAAGGACTGAGAGAGCAGAGAAGCCATCTACAACAGAGCCGTCCAGATTTATAGGGATGGTTCGAATACTGATACTGGAGTAGGCTCAGGCGTCTACACGACGGATCTGCGCCTGAGTCAGTAGTTCAAGCGACCGTATTCCAGTCGGAATTACATGCTATATGATATATGCAGGGCGGAAGAGCCTATTCAAGGAACTTCAACGAGGATGACGACAATTTGCCACCAAGAAAGCAACTATCGCTCTATACACCTGCAAAAGCTTGATTGGTAAGGTATGGGGGCTGAAACCTCGCATCATGCACTGGATGTACACGTCCGTTGTCTGGCCAATTTTATTATACGGAATTGTGCTCTGGAACTGCACTTAAAATTAAAGCCCATAAACAGAAAGTGGAAAGGATCCAAAGACTGGGTTACCTGGGAATCACTGGCGCAATGAGAACCACGTCAACGAATTCCTTAAATATTCTCCTGAACCTCCCCCCAATCGATATGTTACTAATGAACATAGCGTCTAAATGTGCCCTAAGACTCAGGGAAACAGTGCAATTCAGAATAAAGCCGTTTGGTCTTCAAAACATCAAACTGCCAATCGCAACCACCAACTTCACTGAAACAGTGATGGACTACAAAAAAAAACTTCTTAGAGTTTATTATACTACGGGCGAGAATGTGCCAAAGGGATCGAAGCGATCTACACTGACGGCTCAAAAATGGAAGGGGGTGTTGGAGCGGCAGTTCACCCTTCGGCCGCAGAGCTAGCCTTAATAACTCGCAGGAAGGGAAACATTTTTATTCACTCGTCAAGCTGCTGTAAAAGAGCTACAATCTGACCCCATAAGATCAAAGACAGTGCTCAGATATCTTGCGGCTCTTCAAATGCTAGGCACTTCAAGGAGAGTAGAACTCCGATGGGTACCAGGCCATAACGGCATACTTGGAAACGACATCGCGGACGGGCTTGTAAAACAGGGTGCTGCTCTTAATAACGCAATGGCAATAACCATTCCTATACCAATGCAGGCAATAAGATCAGAAATGGACTGAAAGATGCTGCAACTGGCCAATAATGATTGGAACAGAGCCATCGATTCCAGGATAACCAGAGAATTCTGGAATTCCTACAATCCGAGGAAAACTAACATGCTCCGAGGATTATCCAGAGGTAAGTCTGCAATGCTAGTCGCACTACTTACTGGCATTGCCTGATAGGGGACCATGCCTATAGGCTAGGATTGATTATTTCTAATGGCTGCAGAAACATCTGCCTAACATTAAAGAAACTCTGCATCTCTTGTGTGAATGCCAAGCACTCGTAAGAACAAGAAAAAAATGTCTTGGTGCTTACTTCCTCCGCAACTTGATGGCGGTCGCGGACCTCAGTATAAAGAGTCTCTTGGAACTCACGAACGCGACGAAAACCTTCGAACTCAACAATGACCCAACGATATTAACTAATCAAAATACTTAGTTCCTTTGCTCCGCTGTCAATTTGTGGCTCCGCTATGAACCCAAGCGGTCTATGCGGGGCTGTAAGGCCGCCACCTAACCTAGTCTAACCTACAACAAGAACAAAACAACGATTTGCGTCGATAGTAGGGTGGTCATTCTGGTTCTAGCGTCATACAAATTCTCTTCGAAGACTGCAAACGAATGCAGAGAGGTTGTCGACAGAAAGGCTAAACATATTCGTATAAGGATTATGTAGGTGCCCGGCCACGGTGATGTTGCAGTCAACGAGAAATCCAATGAACTGACAAGGAGAGGTTCGGGAGGCGTGAAAAGTGCACCGACACCTATGCCACGGTCACTTGCGGAAATCACAAACGAAATACAATAGATGGAGCCATATGGATCATGTACCCATCACTTGATCTAAACAAGGGCAGGATATTGCTCAAACTCGAAAGAAATATGCTGAGAATGACGGTAGGTTTACCCAGAAGACATTGCGTTACTGCATCACACGCGAGGAGATTGGTGATGACCTCCAGCAATTTGTGCAGAAGAAACGAGATGGAAGAGGACACAATCAAACACCTAGCACCTCCAATTAGCCAGCAGAGGGTGGCAGAGGGGCAAAACTGGGAGGCCTAATGTGACCTACCCTAGCGGCATTTCTCTTACCTAACCTAACCTAGAACTCGGAATTGGACTGACACGCGGTGCCATTTGCCAAATGCCTGAAGCTGAAATTATGTTCAAAACATAATTGCATAAGCCATTCCTCATACTTAATACTCAGTTTTGGTTTAAGCTCTATTCTGTTGTTATTATTTAAAACTAGGGTATAAAAAGAAGTTTTATCACTTTTAAAAAATAACATCCTGAAATCGATCAAAAACGAATGATTTTTGTTTGCTTATGTTTTCAGACGGTCTGACCGACAGCTAATAAGGCATTGTTGTAGGGCTAATCTAGTCGCAATCGCCCACACTGGCCTTGATATGATCGAGGCTATTGATAGAAACTCTTCAGTGAAATAAAATGCTCGCCACCTTCTTTCATCAACACTAAAACCCACCCTTAAGGATAAGACTAAGAACTCTGAAAATCTATTTCAACACACAATAAACCAAAAGTAACCCTATTGGCAAATAATTGCATTTCTCCTTGGCCTATGCATTGTTTTCCCCAATTGCTTATTTCCACCCTAGCGTTATCTGTATATCTTTTGGCAAGGTTTATTAAACGATTTTTATTCTCTTATAAATTTGTGCCGAAATTATCATTAAACTAATCACTGTGTGTCACATTAGTAAATCAGATGATTTTTATCTTCTATTCGAGCACACCATTGTCATACGCAATCTATGAAGCCGTCTAATGAGCTGGTTTTTTGTATGGAATACAAGTGAATGTAGGAATCAATGGAACTTGCTTTTTTCTAGTAATTTTTATTTTTATAAAATATGTGTCTTGGCAACTTCGAACCATTGCAAAAAAAACACTAAACTGACCGAGAGTAGCTTAGTTTAATCAACAGGAAATAAATAATAATTTTTTATAATTTTCTATTGTATGTTTAATCTGGTCAATTTACGTGGTTCTTATAATAAAAGAAGGGAATTGTGTTTGAAGCGATATTAATGGTTAAGTTTTAAATCTGCTTTAGATCTGGTTAAGTGTTGGTGTCATTAACCCGAAGTTGGAGCTACACTATGTAATGGACGGTTTGTTATACATCCGAAGATGCCCGTGGTGAAGAATCCTAACTTAGCATAATGACCGTGAAGATCTGGCCATGCCATCTGGCGAAGAATAAGATCCTTCAACGAGCTAAGCAGCGGCCTATGCCTGCTGTAGCTCAGTTCGGGAGACATGGGCGGGGCTTTCGCCGTTCGTTGCCCCTGTCCTTTACGCATTAATACAAATACTCGTACATTGGCCTGGGGAAAACAACACAAATATGGGGGGGGGGGGGGCAAAATTGGGTAATAACAAAAATTGGGGCAATAAGGATGGAATGGTTGGCGGATGGATCAGATGCCCCTCGTTCGGATCGGGATCCGGGTGTAATGGGACCCTTGGCCGCTTGTTTCGTACCACCGACAAATCAATACTCATCAGGTGCTGCATTCGATCTAACAGTGGAAGCAGTAAAACCAGACAAGAATATGGTTCATTACAGGGCAGCTTCTACTAAGAGGCCTGCCGAGAAATAGAAGCTGAGGGCAGAGTGTACTGAAAAAAAAAATACGAATTGAACACCTGGGCTAGCCGGTAACCATTGTAGAGGAGAAATACAACAAAGAGAGAGAGAGAAAAAAAAACTGCATTAATTATCATCCAGATGATCAACAGGTTACAGAGTATCCTGAGGCCAGCAGAAGCGCAACATTCCTTGCAGTAATTCACTCATAAACTCTGTAAGCTGCTGAGCACATGAAGAATAGAAAAATGCAATAATGTGTAAAGAAAAAATTTTAAGTTACATAAAAGGAGAATCCTGGCAAACAAAAAGGTATCCAGGGCTCCTCCGCGCTTCGTCCGGTCACTGAAGAGGCTCTCAATGCCGGCAATTAGAAGGCTTTATTCGAGGCCTTAAATACGTGGTTAAACCACAAAAGACGAACACAAAGCAAGACTGCCTTGTTAAACAGAACCTAAAAGGAAAAACTACTGTTTAGAAATGATGGGGGGTGCTACAAAGAAAGCACAGCTACTTGAAGAGAAAATACGTGAAGTAAAGTGGATAAATTCTAAGACTAGTAGTAGTCCTAAGAGCCTTAATGGGCTTGTGGAGCTACAAATCGGTGGAAGGAAAAGAAACCAGGTGTGGTCCCTCTTAGTCCTATTCAATACAGGAAATGGGCCCCATGTTGGGCGCCAAATCCGAAGTAGACGGTTTGGTGGGATGGCCGTGGGGACGAAGCTCAAGGAAGAATAATGACCGTAATAATCGGGCCGTGCCATCTGGCGATGAAAAAGGACCCTCAGCTAAGCTAAGCAGCGGTCTATGCTTGCTGTAGCTCAGTTCGAGAGACGTGAGCCGGGATTTCGCCGCTCGTTGCCGCTGTCCTTTATGCATTAACCCTCGTCCAGCGGCAGAATTTTCCAACGCTAACAGGCGCTAACACTCCATGGTAAGAAACCTGGAACAAAAGCCTCGGATGGGACGGATCAAGAACGACGACCACGCAATCGAATAACGGATTATTCTTATGGATCCTGGAATGTACGCTCCCTGAACAAACCGGGGGACGAGAAGTACAAACTGTGCATCAATGACAAGAAATCGCACACATATTTTACAAGTAGCAAACCATCGGATCACCAGGAGTTTGGAGCAGTATTTATAGTGAACAATCACCTCACATTACTGACTTCAAACCCATAAATGAACGGCTGTGTGCGATTCGCATTAAGACTCGATTCTTCAACCTCTGGCTCATCAATGTGCACGCCCCCACTGAAGTTAAAGAAGACGCAGTGAAAGACGATTTCTGCGTCCGCCTTGAGACTCTCTTCGACTCACTACCAACAAACGACGTCAACGGATGCAAAGAGACTTTAACGCGAAATTCGGAAATGAAAGTTGACGAAACGAAAGTGACGAAATCAAGTGACGGATACAGTTAGCTAGTAAGAGTTTTTTCTTAGTTCTCCCCATAATGAAATCGAGGAATGTGCACAGAAACACGGAGCTCCGTGTGAACAAGGCCATCACACGACCAGTGCTATGCTATGGCTCCGAAACGTGGACACTAACTCAAGCATCGACACATTCGAACGCAAAGTTCTCCAGCGAATTTTTGGAGCGGTTTGCGATCGAGATGGATGGCGCATCCACTACAACCATGAGTTGTATGAACTATACGATGAGCTGGAAATTTCGAAAATCGTCAAACTACAACGACTTCAAAGGGTAGAGCATGTACAACGAATGGACAATGATCGCATCCCAAAGAAAGTAATGAACGCACGACGAGTCGACGGAGCGAGGTTGCGAAGACGACCGAGATCTCGTAGGGAGAGCTCAATATATGTGGACATCGTGCAACTACTGGGCTTCCAAGATTTTAGGACGCGATCACGTGACCGAGATAATTGGAGGACAACGATCCAGGCGGCCAAGGCCCGACGTCGGGCTGTCACGCCGCAATGATGATGATGAGATTTGATGATCACTAAAAAATATGCGTCGCGTTTTCTATAGGATACATATTTAAGGAGATCGATGAGCAAAACCAGAAAAAAGTACAAAAAGGTACAACTGGAAAAAAAATCCGAAAAC
Source organism: Chloromyia formosa (assembly GCA_964017055.1). NCBI lineage: Eukaryota > Metazoa > Arthropoda > Insecta > Diptera > Stratiomyidae > Chloromyia > Chloromyia formosa. The sequence goes on from OZ024813.1 coordinate 141,611,989, forward strand.
TGTCGTTAGTAAAGGGTTCAACGGTCAACATTTTTGACGGTATCACTCTAACCAAAATACAGAGAGATAATTAAAATTATGTATACATACAAAACATTAGAAAGCTGTATTTCAAGAAAAATATCCTTAAAAAAATACTTCCGATCCAAATGTTACCCCAAAGAGATTAAAGTACTAAAATGAATCTATCGTTCATAACTTTTCTTGAAAAGTTAAGCACAAAAAGGAAGCACTTAACAGAACCCGGAAATTCGACAACAATAAATTCAAACGTCAAATTATGGAAGCTCTGATTTTTTACAGCAGATATGGGCTTTACAATCGGTCACCCAATTTACGTCAATAGGAATAAACACTCACTAAAAATGCTACCTATTCCTTCGGCTTTGCTTGTAATAAAAAAATTTCCATGCTTCACTGTAATCAACATCAATTCATAAATTAATTGAACTTTAGTATAGATTGTTAAATTGATTACTTATCGATTGATCTGATTATATTATGGGTACGTATTTTATAATCTGTTTGTTTTGTTGTAGGATGATTTCAAGTCTAATTTTGGACGTAAGTATTCACATTACTTGCATTTGGGTTTTTTGAGGCTATTTATAAAACAAGTGTAACTGTATCGTAAGGTCCTACCAGTAATTTAATATTAGGGTAAGTCGGGGAGAGATGCAACCGTTTTTAAGCATAGCAGTTTATTTAAAAGGAAATGCGCCACTGTTAAGGAAAGTATTGTAAAACTATATTTGGGATATCTTATTATATGAACTAAGCCTTAAATGCGATAAAAAATAATGTACACATTCAAAAAATATATTTTGAAATCATTTTAGGCGTTGTCCGATGTTTGAAGTTGTCAACTAAATCAACGAAGACGCAGCTTTCCCAAACTAAAAATTTTATTTATATTGTATATATGTATATATTTCGGGAGCGACTTACCCCTTTCTTCAGTACAAAAGCTACTAAACATAATGGCAAGATACAGGTCATAATATACGTTACAAATTACTTTATTTATTAAGTGCAGGTAGATGAGACCATAAACTCATTTTATGACATCCCCTATCGGTTTATGGACCTTTTCTACCAGCTGTTTTGAAATTCTTCGCGACTAATCTAACTAATTTTGAATCCGTGATCCGTATTCAATATTCGCTTCGTGTCTTCTCGAATGATGTCCAAGCTCTCCCAGGGATCCAACGTATTCGTCGGGTTCGTACGTCGCAATAATTCCAAGTTCTCGAGCTGAACAGTGTGTCCTTCCTCGATGATATGAGCCGCTACTGATGATCGTACTGATGAATTCGATTCCCGAATGCGTCGTTACTAACCGCTTCGTCTGTCCTGTATAAAGTTTGTCGCAATCGCTACACAATATCCGATAAATGCCGCTTTTCTCCTCGAGTTTTAATGGGTCCTTCACGCTGCCTAGTATATTCCCCAGGGTGGTGTTTCTGCTCGATTCGACTACCTGTAAATTAAAAGGCTGTCATAAGTTTTTAATTTTATGAAACAAGTGCGAGTTAGGGATACTTATGTATACGCCTTGGAATGTTTTCCTTGGCTGCGTAAACAGCGTTGTATACTTTAACCTGTTTTGTTATTGGCTTTTTTTCTCGATGTCACGAGAATCGTATCCGTTTTTGATAGCGGTGTCAACAATAAATTCGCGTTCCGTGTTGAATCCGTCTATCGTCGAAGGGTACGTGCAAGCGTGTGATTCGAGATGGATGGTATCGTCCGTTGCGTTGCGGTTGGCTTACGGTAGATCTCGAACTCCAATTCGCCGTTGTTATTCGTGATAACAAGGTCCAAGAATGGGATGGCCCCATCTTTTTCCATGTCGATAGTAAACTCGTTTCAGTGATGAATCTTTTTTTTTTTTTGACGGAGAGGAATCGGTCGATATCATCCCTTCTAATAACCGCGAATATGTCGTCCTAAACCAAACTTTAGGCATTACTCTCTTAGCTTCAATCTCCTCTCCATGAACCACTGAAACTAAAACCACCATTATCTATATACCATACCAATCCCATCTAAATCCATTCATAATCATCTCTATGCAGCGTGCAAGGCACACATTGTGTATACTCCCATATACATATATACTTGTACACATCAATACATGCTGACTTCAAGCAAATCAATAATCATTTACTTACGTCGCACCGCACATCCAAGTTTCCAAATACAGAAAACAATCACAACATACTAAAACAAAAGTATTCGTTTTATGTACTCGTATCATCATCTCAAGCTCAACTTTAGATGAAACCAAACAAAAACCCATAGCTTCAGCTTCCACTACAGTACAGTGAGAGCAAATTCAAATTTCCCGCTGCAGTACATAATACATACAGTCTAACATCATAGAAGAACGATACAAAATCGAATTGTTCATATCGTTCAAATAGAGTCGTTAAAAAAAACGATACAAAATCGAATCGTTTATATCGCTCAAAAGAGTTGTTCAAAAAGAACGATACAAAATAGAAAGAGTCGAAAGAGTCAAAATCGAGTCGTATCATATCGTTCAAAAAGAGTCAAAAGGTAAAAGAGCCCATCCCAGATTGACAACCCCGTTTGCATGGGAAATAATGGGGATTTGGGGGGGGGGGGGGGGCTGACTCCAAATCTGAGGTAAAAAAAGAGAGAAAAAATTTGGGTCGCCCATCCCAGATTGGAAACACCGTCTTCATGGTCCGATCTGGTTGGCTCGAACTAAAGGGCATTGCAGGTAGCCGACTCCGAATCTGAGGGCAAAAAAGAGAAAAAAAAAATTAGGGTCACAAATCCCCGATTGGCAACCCCGTTTTTATGGGAAATAGTGGTCCGATTTGGCTGATTCGAACTAAAGGGCATTGGGGGTCGCTGACTCCGAATCTGGAGTCAAAAAAGAGAGAAAAAAAAATCAGATGGACAACCCCGTTTTTTCAAGGGAGATAGTGGTCCGATCTGGCTGGCTCAAACTAAACGGCATTGGGAGGCCGCTGACACCGAACATAGGGTCAAAAAGAAACAAAAAAAAAAAATGGGGCTGCTTATCCCAGATTGGCAACCTCGTTTTCATGTGAATTAGTGCTCTGCTCTGGCTGGCTCGAACTAAAAGGCATTAGGGGTTCGCTGACTCCGAATTTGGGATCAAAAAACAGAAAAAAAAAATTGGGGTTGCCCATCGCAGATTGGCCGTTTTTTTTATGGGAAATAGTGGTTCGATCTAGCTGGCTTGAACTGAAGAGCATTAGGGGATCGCTGACTCCGAATCTGGGGTCAAAAAAGAGAAACAAAATTGGGGTTGCACATCCCAGATTGGCAACCTCATTTTCATGGGAAATAGTGGTCCGATTTGGCTGATTCGAAATAAAGAGCTGACCCCGAACTTTGGGTCAAAACAGTAAAAAAAAAATAGGGTCGCCCATCTCAGATTGGGAACTCCGCGTTCATGGGAAATAGTGATCCGATCTGGCTGGCTCGAACTGATGGGCATTGGGGGGTCACTGACTCCGAATCTGGGGTCAAGAAAGAGAAAAAAATGGGGTCGCCTATCCCAGATTGGCAGCCCCGTTTCCATGGGAAATAGTGGTCCTATTTGGCTGACTCAAACTGGGGGTCGCTGGCTTCGAATATAGGGTCAAAAAAGAGAAAAAAAATGGGCCTATCTCGGATTGGCAACCCCGTTTTCAAGGGGAAATAGTGTTTCGATATCTCTTTTTCGAACTAAAGGACATTGGGGGTCAACAATTTCAAATCGAGGGTAAAAAATAAAGGAAAAGACTGAATTTATTAAAAAACTATGACTTTTATTGAATATGTTATTAACCAAGTTTCCGACACTTAGGATGATTCTTTTCGAACGACTCTTTTTGAACGACTCATTGGAAAGAGTCAGAGCTTATGTGCCGACAAAGTGAAAAGAGTCACTATGTCCATTACTACTTCCTGCCTTCGTGATAGATTATCATGCATTGTGTTTCAAAACACAATCTCTTCTGCCCTTCATCCTGGGACTGGTGTGCCATTGGGTTCTATTTTAGGACCCCTACCCCCTATTTTATCAACGCCCTTAAGACTATTTTTCACTGTCTCTCTCTACTCTATGCGGATATTTGTAAACTTTTCTCCTCTTATCCGATTGAACGGCATTATTATCTGATCTTGATCTTCTCTCTTCTTGGTGCAGAGCCAATGACATACACCTTAATGTCTCTAAATGCTCTTTCCTAAACCATGGGCGTGCTATTTTGAAGAGCTCCTGAGTCCAACATTTAACGTCCTATACAAGAAGCTCAAATCGATGGCGTTGTTATTGATCATGGCCCCACTACAGAACCTCCGACAGTAGACGAAGTTGGTCCTGCTTGCGGTCACTCAAACCAAATAAAGGGCCGGCGAATCTGGAAGGACGAGGAGATTGAAGACGATTGGTGCAGGAGCATCATCTGTTCCATCCACAAAAGGCGAGATAAATTGAGGTGTAAGCATAACAGAGACATTTCACTAGTCTATACGTCCAACAAAATACTGAATAAAATTCTGGAAAACAGAATAAAATCATACGCCGAACGAATCATTGCCGAGTATCAAGGCGGTTCCAGACATGGTCGCTCCGCAACCAATCAGCTTCTTACGGTTAAGCTAATCCTGCAAAAATGATGGGGATAAAACGTTCATCATCATCGGGGCGCGACAGCCCGACGTCGGGTCTTGGCCACCTGGATCGTTGTCCTCCAATTATCTCGATCACGTGACCGCGTCCTCCAATTTCGGAAGCCCAGTAGCTGCGCGGCGTCGGCATATGCTGAGCTCTCCAAACGAGCTTTCGGTTGTCTGAGCAGTATTGCAATATTGATGATTATGTTAAATCTTGAATTGATTTGAATTGTGCGAAAGAGCACAAATGTATTTGTTGAGTTCGATAAATATCAAACACTAACTAAATAAGCTATTTTGGCTAATAAGATCAAAATTCGAAGCACATATCATGGTTTGAGGGTGATTTCTTATGTATTTCTTCATTTTGGATTGAATAAAATAGATCTCAGCTCAATACGATTATTAGTAAAAAGTTATTGAAAGTTTTTGCCTTTTTTCTTTGATTTAAATTATTCATTTTCTTCAATAAGTTTAAGGTTCAAAGCTTTTTTTGTAATTCTTAGGCGATCTCTAATGTATTTTATCATTCTCAATCTAATGAGACAAATGGCAATTCAAGTTGATCATTAGTTAAAAAAAATATTAGTCTTTTCCGATTTTTTAATAAATTAATGACGACGCTATTTTATTAAATAAGTTCACAATAAAAATCTTATCAGATATGTGTATCTCTCTCTCTCTCTCTATACGATACGATACGATACGATACGATACAATTATTGGTTCATTTTCCGGATTTTTTTTTAATAATTAAATAACATATTTTCTTCAATAAGGTCCAATATTATTTTATATTTTAGTTGTTTTATGATGCTTAATGTTTTCTGTCATCCTAAATCGAATGAAATAAACCGCAACGCAATACAATTGTTACTTCAAAAGTTATCGGCATTTTTCCCCGATTTTTTTAAATAATTAAATAAGTGTTTTTTTCAATAATTTTAAAATTATCAGCTTATGTGTAATTTTGTATGATTCCCAATGTATTTTGTCCTTCTGAATCAACTGAGGTCAACCGCAATTCACTACGGTCATTGGTTCGAGAGATATTGAGTTTTGTCCGCTTTTTGGCCATTTGGCACCACTGTGCGCCATAAGAATTTCTAAAGCTTAAATCTTGAGAACTGATTTGAATTACTTTATGATTGAATTCAATAAAAAATGCAAACGAGTTATTTGTGTGGTGAGTGAGGAGATGAAATACGTATTAATCACATGGACCTGAAAATTAAAGTACAGTACAGTCATAGATGGGAAACTGACGACGTTAGTTAAAGATTCGAATTTTCATATTTTTCGTAAATATTTATTTGTTTCTGGCAACGGTATATAACTCTAACAAAAACATTCACTTCTAACGCATGATTTAATGCAGTAGATGGTGAATAGCTGTCAAGATTGGATTGCTTTCCTGCATGGAGGACAGGACAATGACATTCGATTCTTAGTACATGATTAAGATAGGACTGAACATTTTAAAATAAGGTCCCCCTACTGAACAATTATCTGGGGCCCCCGAACTTATAGTTACGCTACTGCATGATGATGATGAATAGCATGTCCTACTACAGTCTTTAGCTTTTTAAACGTTACCATCTATTGTAATTTTTTCCTTTAAATAGCTAATTAAATTACGATAGGTAACAATAGAAACAACAATAAAATATGTTCTAATCCTCACTTTCAGATATCCATTTGATTATTATTATATTTGATTCAAAATACCATACCTTTGAAGAAAAAGAGTGCTACAAAACCTTGTTGGAAATCTGTTCAATTTTTCGCGAAAAAAAAAAAATAAACCACAAGTAACATTGCATTGATAAATAAAATCTGCTCAACATCATATTAGTAGAGTTCACAAATGTGCGAGACGAAGAGTGTATTAAAGAAATAAAACTTATCTGGTGGGAGTAAATAATTTTCATTTTCTATTGATTTGTATCATGCACCTTTATCAAAAATCTTATTAATCTTTCAATACTTTCCTGGGAAAAAAAAATCGATATCACAATTTATTTCTTTTACTTTCGGATACAAGCGCTTCGTATTACAGCTGGCATAAATTTTGATTGATTTACTCAAGCCTATTTATAACTAAGACCGAGCTTTAGATAAACCGAATTTTCGATTTTATATAAAACGCGGATCAAAAGATGCGAAAATGCAGTCTTACTTGATTGTTTCACGAAATCGTTAGAACTTTGGAAATATAAAAAGCATATGCAGTGCGTTGAAATTTGGCTGAATCGAAAATGTTAGTTCCTCTTTTAGTGAGCTCACTGTTTGCTTACAGTGCAGCAAGGACTATCGGCGAAAGTCCTTTGTGCGTTCGTGCGGGAAATTTCGTGGACTCGTCATCGTTTGACAATCGCGCGTATATATCTTGTCGTGGGGATGCAAATGGACATTTGAGCGCTGTACGCGCCACATGTACTTCAAATGAAATTTTCGACCAGACATCGGGAAAATGTGTAGTGAACCGAGATATGTTCCTTTGTAAAGCCAACGGACTTTTTCCAGATACAAATTCCGGAAATTGCAAAACATACTTTAAATGTCAAGCGAATAGTGGATCATATCATGTTGAACGGTTGAAATGTCCAGATGATTCAGTGTTTCATCCATTTACACGACAGTGTATTTCAAAACATTCATATAATTGTCCTAGAATGAGTAGGTCGGTGGATCCAAACACTGAGTGTGAGAAAGATGGGTGGTTAATAGACGATCCAAAATCATACGATTGCTCATCGTATTACAAATGCATTAAGGATCCCGAATCGGGTTCGTACTCAGTCGTCCATCTCACATGCCCCCCAGGGCAGAACTTCATGCCAAAAGGAGGATGCGTGCAACCAATATTTTATGTTTGCAAAAAGACAACTCCTGCTCCTATAGTGACGACAACAGAAGAGTCTACAACTACTGAAGAGCCTACAACCACTGAGGAACCTACAACCACCGAAGAACCTACGACAACGGAAGAGCCTACAACTCCGACTACAACCACCGAAGAACCTACAACCACCGAAGAGCCTACAACAACGGAAGAACCTACGACAACTGAGGAACCTACAACAACGGAAGAATTCACAACCACTGAAGAACCTACAACCACTGAACAGCCTACAACAACCGAAAAACCTACAACTACTGAAGAACCTACAACCACTGAAGAACCTACAACAACTGAAGAACCTACAACTACTACAGAACCTACAACAACGGAAGAGCCTACAACTCCGACTACAGCCACCGAAGAACCTACAACTACCGAGGAACCTACAACTACTGTAGAACCTACAACCACTGAAGAAACTACAACCACTGAAGAGCCTACAACCACCGAGGAAACTACAACAACGGAAGAGTCTACAACTCCGACTACAACCACCGAAGAGTCTACTACCACTGAAGAGCCTACAACAACGGAAGAACCTACAACCACTGAAGAACCTACAACAACGGAAGAATCTACAACCACAGAGGAACCAACAACCACTGAAGAGCCTACAACAACGGAGGAACCTACGACAACTGAGGAACCTACAACAACGGAAGAAACTACGCCCACTGAAGAACCTACAACAACGGAAGAACCCACAACCACCGAAGAACCTACAACCACTGAAGAACCCACAACCACTGAGGAACCTACAACCACTGAGGAGCCTACAAAAACGGAAGAACCTTCAACTACTGTAGAACCTACAAGCACTGAGGAACCAACAACCACTGAAGAGCCTACAACAACGGAGGAACCTACGACCACTGAAGAATCTACAACAACGGAAGAACCTACAACCACTGAAGAATCTACAACCACTGAAGAGCCTACAACCACTGAAGAGCCTACAACTACTGAAGAACCCACGACCACAGAGGAACCAACAACCACTGAAGAGCCTACAACAACGGAAGAACCTACAACGACAACCACTGAAGAGCCTACGACCACTGAAGAATCTACAACCACTGAAGAACCTACAACCACTGAAGAGCCTACAACTACTGAAGAACCCACGACCACAGAGGAACCAACAACCACTGAACAGTCTACAACAACGGAGGAACCTACGACCACTGAAGAATCTACAACAACGGAAGAACCTACAACCACTGAAGAATCTACAACCACTGAAGAGCCTACAACCACTGAAGAGCCTACAACGACAACCACTGAAGAGCCTTCGACCACTGAAGAATCTACAACCACTGAAGAATCTACAACCACTGAAGAACCTACAACCACTGAAGAGCCTACAACCACTGAAGAACCTACAACCACTGAAGAACCTACGACCACTGAAAAATCTACATCCTCTGAAGAACCTACCACCACTAAAGAACCTACAACCACTGAAGGGCCTACGACCACAGAGGAACCAACCACCACTGAAGAGCCTACAACAACAGAGGAGCCTACGACCACTGAAAAATCTACAACAACGGAAGAACCTACAACCACTGAAGAACCTACGACCACTGAAAAATCTACATCCTCTGAAGAACCTACAGCCACTGAAGAGCCTACAACTACTGAAGAACCTACGACCACAGAGGAACCAACAACCACTGAAGAGCCTACAACAACAGAGGAGCCTACGACCACTGAAAAATCTACAACAACGGAAGAACCTACAACCACTGAAGAGCCTACGACCACTGAAAAATCTACATCCTCTGAAGAACCTACAGCCACTGAAGAGCCTACAACTACTGAAGAACCTACGACCACAGCGGAACCAACAACCACTGAAGAGCCTACAACAACGGAGGAACCTACCACCACTGAAGAGCCTACAACCACTGAAGAGCCTACAACCACTGAAGAGCCTACAACAACGGAGGAACCTACGACCACTGAAAAACCTACAACCACTGAAGAGCCTACAACCACTGAAGAACCTACAACTACTGAAGAACCTACAACCACTGTAGAACCTACAACCACTGTAGAACCTACAACCACTGAAGAGCCTACGACCACAGAGGAACCAACAACCACTGAAGAGCCTACAACAACGGAGGAACCTACGAACACTGAAGAATCTACTACAACGGAAGAACCTACAACCACTGAAGAACCCACGACCACTGAAAAATCAACATCCACTGAAGAACCTACAACCACTGAAGAGCCTACAACCACTGAACTTCCTACAACTACTGAAGAATCTACAACCACTGAAGTGCCTACCACTACTGTGGAACATACAACTACTGAAGAACCTACAACCACTGTAGAGCCTACTTCAACGGAAGAACCTACAACTCCGAGTACAGCAACCGAAGAGCCTACAACCACTGAAGAACCTACAACTACTGAAGAACCTACAACCACTGTAGAGCCTACAACCACTGAAGAACCTACAACCACTGAAGAGCCTACAACAACTGAAGAACCCACGACAACGGAAGAACCTACGACTCCAAGTACAACTATCGAAGAGCCTACAACCACTGAAGAACCTACAACAACTGAAGAACCAACTACCACTAAAGAACCTACAACCACTGAAGAGCCTACAACTCCAGCTACAGTCACCGTTGAGCCTACAGCCACCGAAGAGCCTACAACTCCATCTACAACCCCGACTTCAACCACTGATGAGCCTACAACCACTGAAGAACCTACACCACCATCTACAACCACCGAAGAGCCTACAACTACAGAAAAATCTACCACTCAATCTACCTCTACGGAAGAAAACACGTCAACCGTAGAGCCTACAATTGAAACAACATCCTCAAGCACAACGATTATTACAGATAATCCTGAAACTCCTGATAGACCTGATCCTGGTGAACCAAATACCGTAACAACTCCAAGTGAGCCTGAAACAGAGCCCACAAGCACGGAGCCTCCACCTTTTTCGTTCACTTGTAAAGCGCCTGGAAATTTTGAGGATCCTATAGACAATTCAAAATTCTATATTTGTCAATGGACAGGAAACGATTACATTGCAATCCACATGTCATGTCGGGAAGGCTTTACGTTTGATCCGAAATACGGCGTCTGTATAAAACCTCATGCAACAGAATCCATAACAACTAGTACATCAACTGCTACTTTCACGACAACTACTCCCACGCCGACCACCGTCCCTCATCCATCCCCATCTTGGTGTACTTCATACGAACGGTTTGCTGATCCGGAAGACAGATCCAAGTACTACCAGTGCGTGACAGACAGTAACGGACAATACATACTGGTAAAGATGACTTGTACCGAAGGTTCTCTTTTCATCCCTACAGTTGGCTTCTGCTCAAGAGTCTAATTTGTGAAAAATTCTCGAAATCCAAAATGTTGGATTACGTTCATCTGAAAAGAATATTTATTTATACGAGTATATGATTAAGACTCAAAATGTAATTTATAGTTTTATTAATTTATAAACTTCGGTACAAATACGTCATAAGCGTAGGCTTTTATTAAGTTATTAGATTGTTTTATTTTAAGTGATAAGCGATATTATCAAATATATGACTGATTGTTTTTGAAGAAGAAAAAGCTACAGCTGTAAATTTAATTAGATTTATCACTGAAGACTTTAATCCATGACGGATTTTCAAATAAAGGGAAATTTCCAGATTATGAAACAGCCATGGCACATGCCGTGTTTGTAGGTGGGCGCTATATGTGAAGATTATGAGGAAGATTAACCATTGGTATATTTTAATCTATTTAATTACGAGACGCTGCTTGCATAGCACAGATTATTCCTTGCAGTGACATAGGTCTTTCGTTTAAAACTGGACTACTTACTCTCAATTCTTCCTGGATTTATTATGATGTTAGGTTAGCTTAGATGGGTTGCGTAGAAGAGCAAGTCGCACATAGAACACCACTGGGTCCGTTGTGGGGGTATCACAACGGTACAGCATACCTGAGCTTGAGGAAATGAAGCGATGAAGACGACAGACACTAACTGCCTTTAGGTCGTTCAGATCGACAAAAAAGTAGGACCCAAGGATGTCTCTCCTACGTCCCGCCAAGGGCACAGAAGGTGATGTCAGCTTTCTTAATCCTCTACGTCCCCGCAGCTCCTACAGTAATCATTGTGCGGGAGTCGAATTCTTCTAGCATGCTCCCCGATCAAGCAGTGTCCAGTGATAAGCCCCACCACGTTTCTCAAATGCCGTCTGCTCAGCATCAGCATCCCGTAGGATCGGATGGGATCCAGCTTAGGCCATAATTGCCTAGTTGCATGACATATGGATCCACTACTCCATGTGGCGCCAGCGCTGGCTCAGTCATACGCCACATTCTGGGTAATAATTTTGCAAGCTGCTTGAGGCATCCCTGTTCTACACCACCACTCCCTGATCTCTTTAGTCGTTCCCGCCCGAGCCAGTTCGTCAGCTTTGCAGGTCCCAAATATGCCACAGTGGCCCGGTATCCAGAACAAAGAGAGAATCACGGCAGTCCAATACGGTCTTTGATGTAACCAGGACAGAGCTAAGTGCTTTAATTGCCGGTTCACTGTCCATGAAGATTAAAATATCCCTAGTGGATACAACATTATGCGCAAGCCAGACTAGCGCCTCGGAAATTGCTACAACCTCCGCCTGAAAAACGCTACTGTATTCCGGAAGGCAGAACGACAAACCAATATACAACTTCTCCGAATACACTCCAGCTCCAACGCCTTCCTCAGTCTTAGAGCCGTCAGTAAAAAGGCTAATGGCATTAGATCCCAAAAAAAGCGTTTTCAGACCACTCATGGGATGATTCTGCCACTGATAAGTCACCAGGGAAGAACGTTAACCCATATAGGTTAATGTTACTTACTGTTGTAGAGCGTGTACAGGTTAAGATTCGCAAACTTTGAAGAGAGAGAATCAGAGGAAATGAAAAAGAGCGAGAGAAACGAAGTAATTCGGCACAAGTGAGGAAGTAGGAAGGGGGATGGAAATTTGACATCTCTCGTGCTTCTATATGGACCGGGCGGGTGTTCCGCGGCAGAGAGACAGACTGGAATGTTATTGTTCCAATAGGAGAAGTAGGAGAGGGGATGACATCTTACGTGCTTCCTGTGCTTTTATATAGACTGCGCGGGTGTTGCGCAGTGGAGGGCGTGTGTCTCTTTGTTTACTTTTTACGACTGGAATTGCTTCAAATAGTTTAGTGTTGGTTGAGAATATGCGGATTGCTCCTCCATAGTTATTCTCTATGTTCGCAAAAGACTGCGTCTCTCTTCATAGGACTGCGCCCATCATTAATGCAGCTCCTAAAAGTATATTCTTTCAAATTTACTGGAATAAAAATTTGTATCTTTTTTCTTGGAACAAATTAATTTTATTTGTGCCCAAACTTAGGCAATTTAATTCGAAAGTAAAGCAAATAACATACCTATACAAATATGGTATCTTTATACTCTAGACCAAAAATGGTGTAAGATAGCTATAATCTAGTTATAGAAACTGCTGACAGAAAATGTTTTCATTAAAAAAAGTAGTAAACACTCATTCAATTCAGGATGCCTAGAAAATGCTTCACTTACATAAGTTCATATTTTAGAGTTATGCCCTGCATAACTTTCTAGTTATTCTGTTTTAAGTAATGTAAAGTCGACGATTTCTTTTATTATTCAAGTGCTTGTAGCAGCTACAGGGTTAAGAATTCGAAAAAGTTTTTCTAAATATTTTTTGCTTTAGGCACCTCACACTAGACAAACTTTGGTACAAAAATATAGGAGCTTTATTCTCACATAAAAATTTGCGGAAGTAAAGATCTAAACCGATAATTTGGGAAACGCAAAAATTTGTTAATGGCTTTGAAGATTTTTGAGAATGGGTTCATTCGGGCGTCACGGAAAAAAGCGTAATGCGCTGCATAGAAATAGCGAATTCCTAAGCAGCACATAACAATTTTTCTTGTGACGCCCGAATGGTATGCTGGCTCACCTGTTGTAAATTGACATGCCTGCATTCACAAATCGGTAGCGCTACTTGAGCACTCCTATTTTTGTCCCAATGTTGCACTGAATTACAACAACAAAAATGGGAGCGCTCGGGTAGCGATATAATTCGTGAATGCAGGCAGTTCGTTCGAACTGTCAAATCTCCGCTAAGCCAAGACAGCGAGCAAATTTTGTGCTGCCTAAAAGTGTTAGCGCCTAGCTATTTGCGCTAAGTTTAACAGTGGTTTAGCGCAACATTCGGAATACAAATCACGAGGCAGCACTTAAAGCTAGCTAGCAACCGTGACTCCCGAATGCACCCGATGAAGTTCCGTATGAGGGCATTCGCACATATTCAGTCTGTCTATGCCCGGTTTTGAAGGGTCGACAGTCAAGCAAATTTCCAAACCACTGGCAAAGTTCTAAGCCGCAATGATTTTTGTCCAAAAATTTGTGCAAATTTTTGATAGTCTAAGGGCCGGTTGCTCAATGTCCGATTAAAGTTTATCTTAAGAATAAACTGTCATTTAGCACAATTTGATTTTATCAATATCTGTTTAGCGTTATTAATCGGATTAGCGCTAACCGTCTCCTAGCCTTCGATTAATCTCTTATCCAAAACAAAACCCAACTCCCGGTTTCCGGTTGAAAATTTATCCTAAACAAAACCCCAACACCTGATACCGGATGCCGAGATTTTGACAGCTAGAACTGTTCACTTTTGCAAATTCAAATGAAAATAATGAAAGTGGCCATGAAGAACAGAGTTCCTGGAAATCCATTTGACAGAAGAGAATTTGCAATAAACTCAGCTGCAAATGAAAATGCTGAGAGACGGTACTAATACAAAATAGATTCGTGAACGGTAGAATTCCGCCAAGAAAATCGGTTGATTTTGCCATAATTGTGGTCTGAGATAAGATCCACACTTTATTGCTTGGTAATTTGTATGAGACGTATTAGAAAATGAGAATGCTTATCGGGCTGTTTATAGTTTCGATTAATTTGTGTCCCTGTTAGAACAAAGAGCTTAATCAGACATTAAGAAAACAGTCCTAAAGCTGAAATTACAATGATGGCTTGTGGATAAGTCCGTGGGTGGCATTTTCTGGATTCTTAGCATCTGTATTATACCTATATTTATTTCATTGTAAACAACGATAGAGAATTAGCGGATGGAGTGTTAGCTAGGTGGAAATTTGGCCTTGAAAAATTAATTAATATAATAATACAGTTGCCCTACAGTCGACGGAAATTTAATACTTACAAGATCCGTTTCATATCTTGACCCAATGGATTTGAAATGAAACTGAATTTGAAGATTTGAGTATGGAAAATCTTGCAGAAAGATTTTGTCAATTATCATGTAATGTGAATACGTTATTAGACTGCAAGAAAGCTTTTAAGGGAAAATTGTCAAAAAGTAAAGGTTTCTTTGAATGATTCAGTTGAATTGAGATTTGTTTCCATTGTTCTTGCTGTTGATTATAGGGATTAAATGAAACCGGAATATAGAGGGCTACGCCCGCAATTCGAGGATTTTGTAGCAAGCGCTTATTTTGGCATGTAAATACTGGCTCCCTGTTCTTCTTGGTACCCCTCAGCTGAATAAAAACACCATAATCAAATGTTTTACCCATGATATACAATGGTATCTTACATGCCAATTCACAAAAAGACTGCATCTGTCACCTCTCAAAGTAATAGTTTTAATTCGAGAAACTGTAGATAGATATGTACATATGTATACGAGATAAACTGTCCCACTCTTCGAGATGCTTAACTATTCATATTATGACGACATTGCAAATTGCAAACTTGTGTAACGGCTTCGAAATTCAGGGCGGCTGGGACAAATTACGGTCTAATATTTTTTCCTCCTCCACTGTTCCCCTTTCTACAAATCTCAAGAAAATGCCAAAAATGGAATGTACTCAACATTACCTTTCTCACGACACCCCACTTGGCTATACCAGTGGATAAAAAAAATTTACCTTAATTTCGCCTCTATGTGGACCCCCCCCCTTAAAGTTGGCCAATTACAACACAACGCTATCTCCAGTAAATTATAGCATTTCTACACATTCTCGCCGAATTATGTGTGCAGCTTCAGCCGTTCGTAAGATATTCTATGAACAGACGGACAGACAGGTATTTGACCGATTTTGTAAGATTTAAGACACAAAACCCTAAAAAAATTAACTGTGTGAATAGTTATTGTTAGGATCACCAATCACCAATCTTCACCCTTCCAAAGTTGGTTCATTAAATAACTGCAATTCGCACTACGAAAAACAACATGTACATAAGTAGTACACGCATATCTGTGCGTGAGGCCGGTAGGTGTATTTTTTGTATGGATAGTGTAAAAATGCATAACTTTAAGTCAATGTACTATTATTAAATATCATGTCATTGTAATGAAACTTAGAGGTATTATTGCCTATGATGTTGGTTGTCATCAGCCATCAATATTTTTGACCTAGGGTGTGCTTAAGGAGTGCAGGGGTGTGCTAACTGCAACTATAGAAATGTACTATTATTAACCTTTTTGGATGAGATTTAAAAATTCTATTATTTTCGGTTTTCTATGCTAGTGAAATGCCGCTTTTCTGTAAATTTTCATATGTCTAGCTATAACGGTCTCGAAATGCAAGGGGGGGGGGGGGACAAACTCGGACCACATATTTTCCCCTCTCCCTCTTTTCCCCTTTCTTCAAATTTGAAAAAAATTCCAAAAATGGAATGTACTCAACGGTACCTTTCTTACGATACCCCACTTGCCTATACCAAACGAAAAAAAAATTTCGACCTTCATTTCCCCTCTATGGCGACCCCCCCTTAAAGTTGACCTATTACGACGCATCGCTTTCTCCAGAGAATTATAGTATCTCTACATATTTCCACCAAATTTCATGCGTGTAGCTTCAGCGGTTCGTGAGATATTTCATGGACAGACGGACAGACAGACGGACAGACGGACAGACGGACGGACGGTTTTGTTTTTATACAAAACCCTAAAAAGTAGGTTTTTCCTTACACTACAAGCGTTATTATTTGTAGACATACAATTGTTTCGGAAGCAAAGTACTTCCTTCATCAGTGCTACCTAGTTGGTAAATTAGGTAGGACAATTTACCAATTAGATAGCACTGATGAAGGAAGTTCGTTGCTTCCGAAACAATTGTATGGCTACAAATAAAAACGCTTGGAGTATAAGAAACAACCTAGTTTTTTTTAACATAAGGAACAACCTACTTTTTTTTAATCCCTATGATTCAGTTATCAAAGTCGAAGCTTTTGGTTGCGTGTGGTGTGTATGTAGCTTAGTGGGTTACTCCATATCACACGCTAATATCATAGTATAAATATTTAAAATAATTTTGTTTTAGAATATTCGCTTATCGATAGATTTATCTAAGCGAGTATTGTATTGTTAATTTATCAAAAAACACCATTCTAGAGGTATCACTCGGAAGAGCTGTTGCTGTTGGATTTAGGGAATATAGGAACACTGTACCATCGGTAATCTTGCCTAAAGGCTCCGTCTTTTTCACAATAACTACTGCAGAAGCTATGAGGATACGGATGAAAAGGAGAGAGTTCTACACCTTTTTGTCATTGTTCAGATCTGACAAGTACGTAGAGACAATTTCTTGGATCGCAGTTTTTCCGCAACTTGAATGAACTTATATGAACTTTTATACCCTAGACTTTTAGTATAGGGCATATTGTTTTTGTCACGACGAAAATATGTAACACCTTAAAGGAGCAATGTATATATATAAATGATCAGGGTCACCTCCTGATTCGATTTAGCCAAGTCTGTCTGTTTGTCTGCTTGTCTGTCTGTTCGTTCGCACGATAACTTTCGATAGAATGAAGCTAGAGTCAAATGTTGCAAGTATGATCTAGTTGGTTTATATTGTATGGGCATGATCAGGCCAAGAGAACGCCTACCTCCCCTACATATGTAAAATACATAAATATATCTATAACTCCCGATTAAATAAACATGAAAAGTTCTAGCTTTGGTAGATTCCTCGTGAGGGTAACTTATACTCTCCTGGAAAAATAAAATCGATCAGTTGAAAACTAACGTTAATTTTCTTAGAAAAAGCCCCGTAATACCCTACTTTTCAGGTTTATTGTCTTTAACTCTTGAACCAATTGACATAGACACCTGATTTTTGGCATGTAACCCAGAGGCGAGAAGTTGCTTGAGTTTTGGTAAGTTTAAGTAAGTTGGGCATAATCAGATCAAATGAACGCCTACCTCCCCTATAAATGAAACTTGAAATAAGTGATAACTTTTGATAGAATGAACCTAGCAATTTGAAATTTTGGTCAAATGTTTGAAGTGAGATTTAGTTAGTCCGTTTAAAAGATGAGCCAGATTCGACACAAGCAATCCCTACCTCCCCTACAAATGAAACTTCAAATAACGGATAACTTTCGGTGAAATGAAGCTAGTGACTTGAAATTTTGGTTAAATGTTTGTACTAGGATGTAGTTGGTTGCTGTTGAAAATTCACAAGATCCGACAAAGGAAACCGCTACCTCCCCTACAAGTGAGACTTCAAATAAGCCATAAGCGATAAAATGAAGCTGGCGACTTGAAAAATTCGACAAATATTTGTAGTTTGGGTTAGTTAGTCGATTTTGAGAATGGTCAAGATCATTCTGAATGATCGTCAATCTCCCTTATAAACTGGGAATATAGGAAACTCACTTTTAATGCATATGGTCGTTGCCAGTTGGTACTTTTGGTATCACCACTAGGTCTGTACAAGTCTAGGGTATATGCACTTCGGACTCAAGGCCGAAGCTTCGGTCTGGTTTTTTTTTTTAATTTTTCCATGTTAAGACAAATAATTATGTTTTAGATATGTGTGACAAAACAAACGACTGAAAAGTAGCAAAGGTGAAAACAGAAATGACACAAGAGACCTATATCAGCACATATTGCTTAAAAAAATGTTAACACATAACAGTTAATATAATTTATAGTATTGAAACGATGACAGTCGAGTAGTTGTCAAACTGACAGAGTTACAATTTACCGAACAAAGCAATTTTATTTAAAAAAAAAACAATGCATCCCGCTGACAGAGAACACGCGAAATTGGTAATAATGAGTGCATTAATAATTTACACTAAGCTTCTACGTAGCCCCTCCTACCTCTCCGGAACTTTAGTATGGCGGCTCGGTGAAAAGAACCAATTAAAGGTAGTAAAATCGTTTATTTGTACCACTATAGTATCGCTCGTAACGGGAACAGTGTAAAATGTCAATTTTTAAAATCTGGATTACTAAATTCGAGATTTTTCTTTATAAAAAAATATTTCAAAATCTCGACTACCTCGACTGATGAAAAGATCGACATAAAAAAATTTCGATAATCTCGACTAATCTCGACTGATTTAAAATAAATTCAATGGTGGTAATAATCCATCTGAAAAGCGACAAAGCCAAATGACTTTGTTTCCCTTTTAAAAAAGAAATAAGGTCAATTGACATATTCGCTTTTCCCTGCTTTAGTAGCACGGTCCGATTGCAATTTCCGTTTTAGTAATATGGCTTAATTCGAAATTTTTACTGGAGAACGAGCGTTGTGGGATCATTTCCTGAGGGTCAAGAAAGATCCCTTAATAGCGTAGCCCAGACAAGGGAACTGTTGCACCCAGAGCAAATGAAGCGACCGTTCATGTTGGTGCGATACTGGGGGTTGCAATCCCTTAAGCGCGGAGCGAGCGTAGCGAGCAGAACCCACACAAGAGACTGATGATACACAATAGTCTATTGAGTGTGCTTGGAAGATTTCCCTTCAATGGAGTAAGCCCACTTGTACCGGTGGAAAACCGCTCTTCATTTGTACCAGGTTCGTGCCCGAATTCGAGTTCCACAGTGCATGGTGACACTAAGTTAACCCGGAAAACCCCCAATTAACCTCCACCGCAGTACAAAAAACACGCCTCATACCGCTCCAGAAACTAAAACGTCTTTATTTTAAAAATCTAAATAAAATACTTCCACTTATCAGAATTGCAATTTTTTTGCATGAACATGTGCAGGAGGACTTATATTACTTTTTTCTGATAAAAAAATAATGTTTTCCACAATTTCAAGTGGGCTTACCCCCCTTAAAAAAATTCAATTGACATTATGTAGCCCACACAAGAGATTGTTGATTGTTTCTTGTGTGTGTGTGCTTAGAAAAGATAAAAGAAAAGTATGAACAACGCTAAATCAAAATGTAACTGTATGTGCAATAAATAAAAAAAATATATTTTCAAAGACCGCGGCCCACTTTGAAAATATAATTTTTTGATTCATTGTCGATATTTTAAAAATCGAGATTTCGATAAGTCGAGATTTTCAACTGTCGAGGTTATGATACAGGCGAGATATTTGCAGTCAATATTTCGAAATCGAGATTTTAAAAGTCGACGTTTCGTACCCAACCCCTCGTAACATGTTCCAAGGCAAGTGAGTATATACGGAGCATACATTTTTTATGCTTGGCTTAGAAGATGTTACGGATTTTTTTTAATCCGTGTAATTCCGTATAAAATTAGTATAATTCCGTTTGACCCGGGAATTCTGTATAAAATTCCGTATCTTTTCGAGGCAGGGTGAAAAATCCGTATAAATACGGAAAAATTCGTAGCCCCGTTCTGGTGAACTTTGGGTTAGCTTCCTCGCGAAGCAGTTGCGTGAGTGGTTTCGCTAAATCTAAACGCACCTTTACGGTTGCACATAACTTTACATCTGAATTTTTATCATAATTCCGATTGTTTTGTATGAGATCGCCCATTCACATTCACATCATCACAGCATTTACAGCGGAAATGATATTCTTTCAAAGGAAAACAAAAATATCGTCGACATCACCTTTTAACAATAATTATTTGCGTCTACCAAGAAACCATTCTGCGAGTACGTCAACTGATCCCAAAAGGAGAGGTCTTACGATGCAGATCGTTTTACAAAAACAAGCGCTTGATCCTCACTGAAGCTCCGATACAGCATTCGTGTGAATCAGAAGATAACAAAAGTTCTTCATCTCTGTATTGTGCGTATCGCATGCTTAAAAAATATTAGCAACAAGACAAGCATCCAACAATTAAGATAAGTACTATCGTACGCAAAAAAACAGGTAGAGCAAAGGTTCCAAAGACGACCTTCTGAAACGTAGTAGTCAAGCCGCCAAACCACTAACAATTGGGTCGATTATCGCATATCGATAATGCTCTGATAAAGCTATCATAGAATTTCACAAATTTTCAAAGATACTGTCATCCGAGACTTCCGTTCGGTAACTAGCATAATAATTTTATGAGTAAGCAAAATATTGTAGTAAATATTTTGATGGCTTTATTTTAAATGCGTGGGATTTGAAATTGAAAGCCATTGGGAATTAACTAGAATAATTCAAGTCTTACTATCTATTGCAACCGAATACATTCGGAGTTCCAGATTTACACGCTAGCACCTGAATCGTGGAAGCCATTGGCCCAATACCTATGGTATCAAAAACTACGCCGCCTTACTTGATATTCCCTGTATTACCAAAATCATATCGCGGACCCATCTGCGCTGTACCGCAGATACTAAGTATCAGAAAAATGGATCGATTGATTATTCTTTATCTTCATTTTGACTAATTCAGGGCTTAAGATAATTAAAAAAAATATTTTATATAAAAAGGGGGATCAGAATAGTGAGAAACTCAGTACCGGAGAAAATTTTGAACCGAATAGAACCTCATTGTTTTGCGTTGCAAGAATCGGAGCTTCGTTCGAGTTCGCATTGGGATACGAAAAATAAAAGAAAGTGTGATTTGTCGAAAGAAAGCGATCGTAGGTGCAATAGGTGCTGAAATGGGCTTCTTCACTATGATTCCGTCGATATTATTTGCGGGAACTGTGCTGTTCTCCTATTGTGTGGCTCGTTCGTTTGAAAAGCCTTCATGCATTGGACTAGGGAATTTCGCGGACATAACCTCTTATAATAATCGTGGTTACATAACGTGTTTTAAAGGCGGTCATGACTATTTAAGAATAATCCATAATCAGTGCAAAGAAAATGAAATATTTGATCGCGGTGTTCGAATGTGTGTAAAGGAATTTGTATGTCCAGCGGAGGGATCATTTGTGGACACTTATGCCATACGATGTAAAACATACTATCAGTGTAAAGTAAACAACGGGGAGCTGGAAGCCACTCGATTGTATTGTCGTGCAAATGAAGTATTTATGCCCCTGCTTCGTACCTGTGTACCAGAAAACTCATACGAATGCTCACCGATTGCCAGATCAGGTATGAGCTTATTACAGTCCGATGCCGTCTGCACTGGCCCTGGAAATATCGAAGATCCAGATTCTCCCGATTGTAAATCGTACTATCAGTGCGTATCGAATGGTGATGGAACATATGATGCTATAAAAAGGCAATGTACAGGAGACGAAGTTTTCATGCCGGGTTATATGTGTGTTTCCTCGAACCTATATACTTGCGAAAGAACAACAACATTGGCTCCGCCAAGTACCCCAACGACGGTTGACACTACTGTTTCAACACCCAGTGAAACATCAGCCGCCACAGAAGGATCGCCAACCCCACCTACGGAAACGAGTTCAACGCCCAGTGAAACAACAGCCCCCACAGAAGGAACTGATACTACAGATCTTATATCACCAGGTTCGGTAAGTCCAGAAGTTTCTACTGACGCCAGTTCTACAACAAGCGAAGCACCACCGACCACTACAGAACCGACAACTCCACAAGTTTCTACCAACACACCCACTGAACCATCGACTACAACAGAATCAGCAGTAACTGATGTAACAACCCCACAGGTTACCACCGATGCAAGTTCAACACCCTCGGTAACATCTCCAACAACGGATGGAACAGTTACAACGGACATAACCTCACCAGAAACGTCAACGCCACAAGTTTCTACCGATACACCAACTGAGTCTTCACCAACCACAGATGGAACAGTGACTACGGACATAACGTCACCAGGATCGACTACTTCACAAGTGACTACTGATTCGAGCTCTTCACCAAGTGAAACATCAGCCCCCACGGCTGGAACAGATACTTCTCCCGGTTCGACAACTTCACAAGCTTCTACCGATGTTAGTTCTACACCCAGTGAAGCACCATCAACCTCTACTGGACCAACAACCCCACAAGTTACTACCGATGTAAGTTCAACACCCTCGGAAGCATCGTCAACTACAGATGGAATTGTAACTACGGATGTAACCTCACCAGTATCGTCAACCCAACCTATTTCTACCGATACACCAACTGAGACATCACCAATAATCACAGATGGACCAGTGACTTCGGACATAACTTCTTCAGTATCGACTACCTCACAAGTGACTACTGATTCGAGTTCAACACCCAGTGAAACATCAGTCTCCACGGGTGGAACAGATACTACAGATATAACTTCGCCCGGTTCGACAACTTCACAAGTTACTACCGATGTAAGTTCAACACCCTCGGAAGCATCGTCGACTACAGATGTAACCTCACCAGTATCGTCAACCCAACCTATTTCGACCGATACACCCACTGAGACATCACCAACAATCACAGATGGACCAGTGACTACTGACATAACTTCATCAGTATCGACTACCTCACAAGTGACTACTGATTCGAGTTCAACACCCAGTGAAACATCAGTCTCCACGGGTGGAACAGATACTACAGATATAACTTCGCCCGGTTCGACAACTTCACAAGTTACTACCGATGTAAGTTCAACACCCTCGGAAGTAACGTCGACTACAGATGTAACCTCACCAGTATCGTCAACCCAACCTATTTCTACCGATACACCCACTGAGACATCACCAACAATCACAGATGGACCAGTGACTACGGACATAACTTCATCAGTATCGACTACCTCACAAATGACTACTGATTCGAGTTCAACACCCAGTGAAACATCAGTCTCCACGGGTGGAACAGATACTACAGATATAACTTCGCCCGGTTCGACAACTTCACAAGCTACTACCGATGTTAGTTCTACACCCAGTGAAGCACCATCATCCTCTACTGGACCAACAACCCCACAAGTTACTACCGATGTAAGTTCAACACCCTCGGAAGCATCGTCAACTACAGATGGAACTGTAACTACGGATGTAACCTCACCAGTATCGTCAACCCAACCTATTTCTACCGATACACCAACTGAGACATCACCAATAATCACAGATGGACCAGTAACTACGGACATAACTTCATCAGTATCGACTACCTCACAAGTGACTACTGATTCGAGTTCAACACCCAGTGAAACATCAGTCTCCACGGGTGGAACAGATACTACAGATATAACTTCGCCCGGTTCGACAACTTCACAAGTTACTACCGATGTAAGTTCAACACCCTCGGAAGCATCGTCGACTACAGATGTAACCTCACCAGTATCGTCAACCCAACCTATTTCGACCGATACACCCACTGAGACATCACCAACAATCACAGATGGACCAGTGACTACGGACATAACTTCATCAGTATCGACTACTTCACAAGTGACTACTGATTCGAGTTCAACACCCGGTGAAACATCAGTCTCCACGGGTGGAACAGATACTACAGACATAACTTCGCCAGGCTCGACGACTTCACAAGCTACGACCGATATTAGTTCTACACCTAGTGAACCACCATCAACCTCTACTGGACCAACAACCCCACAAGTTACTACCGATGCAAGTTCAACACCCTCGGAAGCATCGTCAACTACAGATGGAACTGTGACTACGGATGTAACCTCACCAGCATCGACCACCCAATCAATTTCTACCGATACACCAACTGAGACATCACCAATAACAGATGAACCAGTGACCACGGACGTAACCTCACCAGTATCGACTACTTCACAAGTGACCACTGATTCGAGTTCAACACCCAGTGAAACATCAGCCCCCACGGCTGGAACGGATACTACAGAAATAACTTCGCCCGGTTCGACAACTTCACAAACTACTACCGATGTTAGTTCTACACCTAGTGAAGCACCATCAACCTCTACTGGACCAACAACCCCACAAGTTTCTACCGACACACCCACTGAAACACCGGCTACAACAGAGTCAGTAGTGACTACGGATGTATCGACAACCCCTCAAGTCACTACCGATACACCAACCGAAACACCAGGGTCGACAACTCCCCAAATTACCACCGATACACCCACTGAGGCACCAACAACCACAGATGGTCCAGTGACACCGACTCCGACAAGTCCCGAAACAACTGTTACTACTCCAGCGGAATTTATATGCACAGAAGCGGGTAGCTTCGCGGATCCACAAGATGTGACGAAGTTCTATATTTGTCAATGGAATGGCGTGGGATATACAGTCATGAACCTGAACTGTCGCCAAGGATTCATTTTCTATCCCGAGCATGGTTTCTGTTTGCCACCAAGGGAAACAACAGTACCCACCTCATCATCGTCATCTACAACTACTTCGACAGCGCCCCCTTTGACTACGCCAACTGCCGAATCGTGTACGAACTACGAACGTTTCCCAGACCCAGAAGATTCGTCGAAATTCTACCAGTGTGTAACGGATGGAAACGGCGATTACCATTTGGACAAGAAATCTTGTAAAGATGGTTTAATCTTTCTTCCGGAGTATCAACTATGTGCTAAGCCGACTTCTTCAGAGAAAATTCAGAAGGAGTTTACTTGTACAGGGAATGGATACTTCCCAGATCCTGACAACAGTCGAATGTTCTATCGATGCGAGGAAATTCTGAATGGCTTTTCCGTACAGCATCTACGCTGTAGAGATGATATAGCCTACTCACCGCAAGCGAAAATATGCTTTTCTAATGGAGATTAGTTTAGTTTCACGCAATTTAAGTTAAATTACATTTCCATATTTTAAGATATTTATTTCGATAGAAATAGCTTTAAAACTCGAAAATAAGTTTGACTGTTGTGTGAACTCACTCATTGGGATTATTTTTAATATAAATGCAAATAGTATATGCTCGATATTCGTATAAGTTATGCATATAATGTGTAACCTGTATCTAAGCCAATGTTATTTTTTACGATTAATTTTTAAAGATATAATAGTACTAGTACTCGTATGCATGTCACTTAGTTGATAATAGTTATATTGTAAACCTACTGTAGGAGATTGTATTTTTCAAATACATGCAACTCATCTCAAGAAGGATTTTTTTATTACTTATAGTCTAATTGCCAACGAACAAAAAACCAAAGTTATTTGCAAATAGTCCTAGTAGATATCGTCGAATAGTACTTGATTAGATGCACAGGCAACAGTTTGTCTGCCTACCGGAGCGTGTTGCTAACAGGTAGAAAATTTGTCGCTTAAGTAGTAAAAAATCGAGGCAAGTCAAGTCAAATGCAAATAGTTCCTTATCATAATTGCGGCGCGACAGCCCGAAGTTGGGCCTTGGCCGCCTTGATCGTTGTCCTCAAATTATTTCGGTCACGTGACCGCGTCCTCTAATTTTGGAAGCCCAGTAGCTGCTCGGCGTCGGCATATACTGAGCTCTTCCAAAGAGATCCCGGTCGTCCTCCAAGTCTCACTCCGTCGACTCGTTCTGCGTTCATAACTCTCCTTGGCATGCGATCATCGACTATTCTTTGTACATGCCCTGCCCATTGAAGTCGTTGTAGTTTGACGATTTGCGAAACTTTCAGCTCATCGTACAACTCATACAACTCATGGTTGTACCGGATGCGCCATCCATCTCGCCATTGCGCCATCCATCTCGATCGCAAACAGTCGCAGAACCTTCAAATGTGTACAACACGTTTCCGGAGGCCTGAGTTAAGGTCCACGTTTCACAGCCATATCATAGCACTGGTCGTATAATGGATTTGTACACGCTTCTTGTTCCTGTGCACATGCTTCAATTTCATTATGGGAGGAACCGAGAAAAAAGTCTTATTAACTAATTGTATCCGTCTGTATTTGTTATTTCTCTTCTTAATGTCGATAATGTGTACACGATAAACATAGATCTAGTTCATAACTTACGAAAACAAAAAAAAACACACACTCATACGTGAAAGAAAATCAACAATAACGGTGAATTATTCGGCCCCACGTTGGACGCCATTCGTAACGATTTGTGGCGTTGGGGTGAATCTCAACCAGGGACGGAGATCGAGGCTGGTCGTTCAGACCCGCATGACACAGTAAATTTGTGCCCATGACCATGGGATGGAAGGAATTAAGAAGGCCTAACGTTTTACTAATTTGGTTCACTTCCTTTTCCCATCTAACCAAAATCATCGTAGTTTCGAATTATTGGATTTGTTTCAAGGTTTCAAGACTTTCATCCCACTTTCATCAGCATTTCTGCGGCATACCATTGGTTTTGAACCTTTCATGAAGGGATACCACTTTGCCTACTTTAATTGAGTTTTCTGGAAAAACAATTACTTTTTTTTTGTTAAAATGTTTTTAGAAGTTCATGTGCTATCCAACTGACGATATTCTTATAGGAAAAATGGACTAGAATCCTGCGGGAATAACTGGCAGCAATTTGAACTGCCGATAAGAACCTTAGGAAAAACTGAAGAAAATCGCTAGCAGTTCCGATTATCGTCAGTGGTTTCTACAGATTGTCTTCATCGCTTCAAATTGTCGTCAGTTATTTGTACAGTTTCTCGACGCACTTCAAATTATTTTTAGTTTAAACAACGTCCGTTTTCCTTGCAAGATTTTTGTCAGTGTATCCTACAAAATTCTCTTCCGTAGTGAATGAAATGTAAGCTTATCAAATCATAATTCTGTTTCTAACATCGCGGCCGCCGCGGTCAAAATGGTGGATAAAAGGTAATTTGGACGTCATTTAAAGCTTTCATAAATGGCCCTGGAATACGTAATCAAAATCCCGAATAACTCCACCTCCCTCAGGTGTACAATCCTGATTCGAACGTCATTCGATTCAGGACACTCCTTTAACTGTCAACGCAAAAAACAGACAAAAATTTCGTTGCTAACATCGCTGCAGACAAGCGTAAAATTTTGAAACTTGTATGAAAAAGGTGGAATACGACATAAAAATTCTAAATCGTCTCTACTCGAATGTATAGGTACAATCTTGATATAAATGACATTTTTCTTTTTTCAGAACTTCCCTTTTATCGCGTCGTAGATTACGCTGAACTTCGCGAGCTTTCTGACGGTAAAAGATTTCGATGTTGCTTCGATTGACGTCTGATCAGTGGCGGATTTACATTGACCACCGCACTGAGCAGGGAAAATCTGTGGATCTAATTTTGTTTACTGCCTTCTCTTGCCAATACAACAGGTAAGGACTTTGGAAAGTGCTTCCCGAATTTCCTGAGTGAAGAGTCATAGCTACATACAATGCACACAGTCATTGTGCAGGCCATTGAAGATATGCTTGGTGTTGTATCTTTGGCATCTGTTTTGAGTGGAAATTTAGAGCCCAAGATCAGAAAATTTATAGACTATCCTTCTTCTTTTACTTTCTTATTAGCTTACCTGTTTGTTTATATGTTATATAAAAAATGTGTACATAAACGTTTCCCTGTGATGTGGGGCGTAGAATAACCGCAGCCTTTCTGGGTTTGTCTTCGAAGGCGACTAAAATTGACGGGGTGGTGTATGCTAGCAACAAGCATGTATAAACCTGTGTATGCTAACGAAAAGTCAACTAGACCATGTTGACTAATTGATGCCATTTCAAAATAAAAGTAATATATGTATAAAGTTTACTACTGGGATCCGGATTTAAAATTATCTGATTAAAAAATGCTTCCAGTTTTTTGGTTTTTGTCAAGCCTTTTTTCTCTTTTTCGTTTTTTTCCGCCGCTCTTTTACTGTATTCCGAACCACTTAATTTTTTTTGACCGCCACTCATTTTTATGCACAAAAATCTAATGGATTTGACTACAGGTTGGAGGTACCGAACGAATTAACATCGAATAACACCATAAAACGTCCGCGTGTGTAAATCCTGTGGTCATAAGTGGAGATGCCCTGTGCGTGATAGCGACTCGAAATCAGGCAAAGTGAGTAGCTGAAATTAACTGACATGCGTTAAGCAGAACAAAAAACGAGAATGTTTTCTCGACTCTCGGTGATTTCTAGCGAGCGCAATTTTACAAACGCAGCATTTAATAAGAAACATGTTCCGCCAGAAATATGCCGCACCTAGAAGCTTTTGTTGCTGGAATAGTTAATAAAGATAATTCGTGTTTATTTTTTAAAATTATTTTCTAAAAAATTTAAAAAACTGTGGTTTATCAAAATTTACAGCCCTGGCCAATATCTCGTGTTGCCCATGCCTTAGGTTAGGTTAGGTTAAAGGGCTGCCATGATTATCCACAGCACACATAGACCACATCTGGGTCCGTTGTGTTACCACATGGGATACAGAAATCCCTGACCATCCCATTCATTGCCCATGCCTTAATCCGCTACTGCGTCTGATGCTGCAGCCAGACGAACCTCCAGCTGTTTTCTTTCAACAATTCCCTACCGTAAAATGTTGGACATCTACGGCTTATTCCGGCAATCCGTATTTTTTATGGCATCCTAGTTTTCATTTATGTCACTATCTGGGTGACTATTTATCTTGTCTGATTTTTGCGCAAGATGGTCATTATATTGTTATTGGACAGCTGGATTCTTTAGTCGAATGGTGTTGAATTTGCGGCGCCTGGATCTTTCGTCACTAGAACGGCGCACGGCTGCAATACGCAATCGAATATTAGCGATTATAAGATAATAGTCTCTTCCTATCCCAGTATCGACATCCCTTATTTGGCACGTTCAGGAGGCAACTCTTCAACCTTTTACTAATGGTCGATCTAATTTTGTGTTCTGCGCTGATTAACAGAGGGACCAACTGATTTCGTGGTGGTCCTTATGCTCAGACATAACCACCGATGAAGAGACTGTAAGCTCTACAAATATTTCACCGTTGTCGAGGAAACTCACCCAAAATTCACCCTAGTCTAGACTGACAGTTTCGGGTGGGGAACACGTTCGCTAAACCTAAACGCACGTTAAGATGTTTAATTTATACTGCAGAAATTCACTCTCTATTGTCCATGAGAGTACGCACATTCCAAAACCCAATCTTTGACATTGTACGGTAGCCAAAAGTTGTAACCGTTGAGTCAGTCCTTATCCGAGGCGTAGGTGACGTTTCGTTAGCATTTAGAAGATTTCGAATAGTGATGCTGTCCTTTGTTTGTCATTTTCGACGGTAGGCCGGCAAAAGGAAATGGCGTGGTATTATTCTTACGCCCCACACCGCAGTAGGAATGTTTACCTCAACCAAATCTTGACTTGGTTAAGGTGTGTTTTGCAAGGCACGCGATCGTCGCACGTAGTTCGCGATTAGCGGTTAACCCATAGTGCACGGTGCACTATTTGTGTGTATCTTTTTCATCATCGTCTGCGATTGACACAGAGTGGTGCAAAGCAAAACGCACTTTTCGCAATGTTCAACGACCACTGCCGCTCCAGGGGAAGAAGATTTTTACCCCCTGAGTATATAGGTACACCATTAGTTTTTTTTTTTTCAAATAATCTCGACCCGGTACATGTTATCAATATATTAACAAAAGCATTTACAAAATAACAGATGCATATGTATATATGTACACACATTTGTACTTGATTACATTTGTATTTGATTTTAGAAATATTCTCCGAAATAAATTATGCTGAGTCATCTTGAGCGCCATTTGAAAAAAAAGAGATGACAGTGATAAGGCAGGTGCATTCCAATCAATTTTATCTCCAATTAAAACAAATGCCACCTTTCAGATAAGTTTGTTATGGGACATGCTTTGGTCACGTATTGAATAGGAATGTTTTTATATTGATAATTTCCTGGAAATTTGAGTCTTTACATCCCCCGGCCACACACTGTCGAGCATGAACTCGAACAGGAACATGGTACAAGTGGACAAATTTCTTTGGATTTGCGTGAAGTATCGAAAGAAACTTGTACTATGTTGTTCGTGTTCGTGTTCGGCAGTGTGTGGCCAGGGTTATATGCGCAATACTTGATCTGTATGTTGATATTCCAGTTAGCAACAATTTCCATTCAGGCACAAATAAAAAAAAAGCCGTCTAAAATGCTTGGTCACCTCTTTTAAGCTGGCAGAGCACAAGTAGCAGACGTAATTGAAAGAAGTGTACTAAATTCGAACCTGTTTAGTGCTAATTTCGTACAGTCGAAAACAATTTATTACACTTTACTTTTAAAAGTTACGGTAGTCTGCCAGCTTAAGCTGGCAGACATTCAAAAACACATTTTTGTTTTTTGTTTTTTTGTTGTCACAAATTGCTCGTTATATTTAGTGCTAATTTAGTACAGGCGAAAAGAAATATATAGTTGCACTTTTTAGGGCTTTGTAGTAAAAACAAAACCCTTATGAAATCGGTCAAATGTCTGTCTGTCCGTCGGCTCGATTGTCCGTCTGTCCATAGAATATCTCACGAACGGCTGAAGCTACATACATGACATTTTGTAGGAATGTGTAGAATTATTATGATTCACCGGAGAAAGCGATGCGTCGAAGAATAGAGGGGAAATGACGGTCAAAGTTTTTTTTTCATCTGGTATAGGCAAGTGGGGTATCATGGGAAAGGTACCACCTAGTACATTCTATTTTTGGCAATTTAATCAAATTTGAAAAGGGGGAAAAGAGCAAAGAGGTAGAGGGGAAAATATGAGATCATAATTTGCCTCACTTCTCTTGCATTTCGAGACCGTTACACTTAGAAATATGAAAACTTACAGGAATGTTGCTTTCAACTAGCACAGACTAAAACTAAAAAAAAAATGAATTTTTACATCTTCTCAGAAGAGGTTAATAATAGTATATTTCTGTAGTTGCAGTTGGCACACCCCTCCCTTCCTCAAACACATCTGAGGTCAAAAATATTGATTATCAACGATAATAACACCATGAGAAATATTATAATATCTCCAAGTTTCGTAATAATCGCGTAATATTTAATAATAGTACATTCATTTAAATTTGGACATTTTGATCGTCCATTCAAAAAATGCACTGAATAGCTTTGTACTGAAGAAGGGAGCAAGTTGCTCCCGAAATACTAGTATCTATACGAAATAAATATCTTTGTAGTTGGAACCCGAGCTATTCATAATGTTTATTATAGCAAAAACTACAAACCATCGGAAATAAAGTAAACGTTGAAAAAATTCATATAACAGGCCTCTAGTATTACATACTATACTAGTACTGCGAGTACTACAGACTTGCATAATGTTTTTCGTAGAGCGAATTGGAGTTAACCATTTTCAAAATGGTAAAGATTGGTGGAAGATGAGTAGATGAGTGAGAGGGAGGGGGGGGGGGGGGGGGAGAGGTAGGCTCTACTGTCCATAATTATTCAAACAATTTATTTTTAATAAATCTAAGGATTTTGTAAGGATTTGCAGAAGCCAAATTCTGCAGACTCTTCAAGTGAAAGACAAATACAACTTTAAAAGTTAATCTTGATCTTTTTATTGTACATTGAATATTCCGGTCAACTTTTCTTAATTTTAATCTGCTAGACACAATAATATGAGATTTTGCAGTAAACAGCTCAAAACTCTATACATATATATTACATTTGAATTTTTTTTTTTCAAAAATTTACTGCCACTACCACCAACTATTCCAATTAAAGCTGAATACACATTTACCCAATTCAGGGGAAAATTGTTCACCCAACCAGCAATTTTCAACCTTCACAAATGTCCTTCCATCTTTCTGGACTTTACATACATAATACCTGCGCTGATTACCGGGAAATGGGAACAATCCAGAAGTTGTGCAATGAAATTCCGTAGACTTTGCAGTTGTTGTTGAAGCGGGAATTGCTGTGGTCGAAGTGGGAATCATTGTGGTGGTCGAAGTTTCCCCAGCCGTGCTCGATTCGGGAGCCGAGCTGCTTCCATCATTGCAACTGTACACGGTATCTGATACACAAATTTGCATATTGGGGAAGAATGAAGTGCCATCGGGACATTCCATTTTAAGGGCCAAGTATCCTCCGTCAAAGTTGGAATAGCAATAATAATAGGTTTGACAATTCGTAGGATCAGCATAGTAGCCAATCGACGTACAATTGACTGGGGCCGGAGGGGGAACGGGCGTGTCAGGAGCTGCACATCGATATAAGTCTGGTATGAAGACCATCCCAGGCGAGCACTGGAAGGATATTGATATATATCCGAAACCGTCAAAAATGCAAATAAAGAAATATTCATCGCTCGAAGGGTCCGCGAACATTCCATTGCGAGTGCAGTTGTAAGGGCTCGGCGTAGTAGATGCGATTTCGGTGGAAGAACTTGAATCCGTTGTGGTCGAGGCAATTTCTGGAACACTGCAGTACTTTTTGTCTTCACTATACACTAGTCCCAATGGACATGTAAATACGGTCTCCCGATATCCACTACCATCTGGACTTTCAAAGCAGTAGTAGAATTTGGTTGCATCACTGGGATCTGCGTATACTCCCTCAGAGGGACATGTGAACGGCACTATAGTTGTAGGGACGTCGGTCGTATCATTAGTATCGACACATTCATTCAATTCTGCGTCAAAGACCATTCCGCTCGAACATGTTAATACTAATGGAATGTAACCACTTTCTCCGTTTTCGAAGCAGAAGTAAAAACTGTTGTTGGCCTTCGGATCTGAGAATGCTCCGCTACTGGGACAATTAAAAATAATTCCATCAGTGCTACCCTGGGTCGTAGTTTCAGTTTCAACGCCGCAACCACCCAATGCAGGCAGAAACTGGGTGCCAGAACCACAGCCCAATTCGAAAGGTATGTAGCTTCCGTCACTGCCAGCTAGGCAATAATAGAATGTGGTTGTGTCGTCTGGATTAGGGAATAAACCTGCTCCCGGACATTTGAATTTATCAGGTTGCGAGGTGGCGTCGGGGCCAGCAGGTGTTGTTTCGCTTTCGCCGGAAATTCCACATGATCCGATATTCGCCATATATTGTGTACCTGCACCACATTCTAGCTTGACAGGAAT
The DNA here is from genome assembly GCA_964017055.1 of Chloromyia formosa. Lineage (NCBI taxonomy): Eukaryota > Metazoa > Arthropoda > Insecta > Diptera > Stratiomyidae > Chloromyia > Chloromyia formosa. Next base: position 141,645,665 of record OZ024813.1, read on the forward strand.
ATATTCTCCATCGCCAGCAGAGAAACAATAATAGTAAATCTGCTTGCTTGCCGGATCCGGGAATGGTCCATTGCCCGTACAACTAAATGGTGCCACGGTTGTCGCTGCGGATGAATTAGTCTCTGTGGATTCCGCATTTTGAGATGTTGGTGATTCGTTATCTTTTGTTGAAACTGCGCTTGAGGGGGTTGTAGGAAGCTCGGTTGAAACCGGAATTTCGGTTGAGAGAGACGCGGCGACGGAAGGACTTGTTGGAAGTTCAGTGGATGCACTATCAGTACTGGATGGAATAGCTGTAACTTCAGTACTCGATGGGAAAGGTGTCGACGGGCTAGCGGTCAATGGTGCACTTGAAGCGGCCACGGTTGGCTGGGCATCTGTCGAGGTAGAAAGTGGTGCTGCTCCGTCACTGGACTGATCTTGACTTGTCAATACACACTGTGCAGATTTAGTATCGAAGATATAACCACTTTCGCATGATATCAATGTCGATAGATAGCCACTTCCTACAGCAACACAGTAGTAGAACTTGCTAGCGTCGTCAGGATCCGGAAAAGATCCGCTTGCTGTACAACTGTATGCATCTTCAGTGAAAACTATTGGTTCAATATTTCTACCGGCTGCTAAGACTGCAAGTGCACCGAAAATTAGGACGTACTTCATGGTATAAAAACCCGGAAACTCCACACCACAAACAGAATGGATAATTGCCCGGTTAATTTCAGAAGTAAACTGGATTTCCCGATTCTATTTCATTCTTATTTATACGAGTATATCGAAAAAATTTTGAAATTATCATTACCGATATATGTGTTTAGTTTTCCTTTTCTTCATTTTAATGTTTGCCACGATAAGAAAATCGATTTAAATAGAATTCCAACGACTTTTTTGACATTTCCTTTCATAGATTATGTCCATTCATCGAAATTTCTTGAAACGACCAAACTATTGTTGTATTTTCGTTACTGACAGGTGGTATGTACGAAAAATCGAATGTCGATAAAAAGATAGATCTTTCAAATAATTTAATTTTTTATTAGATAATAATAGAAGTAGACATATAAAAAAATGTAAAGGACATTAGATAATGGAAAAGTTTGGATGGTTTTGTTATTTCCTTTGTCAATTTGTTTTTGCAATTTTTGTTTATTAAGAAAATCCAGATTAGTCATTCATCGTGACTAATTTGGATATTTTATGCATCTATCTAATAGCTTAGAGTATGATGAATGAATTCATGGGGAAAACCTATTTTTAATAACAACATTGTTTTTCTAATAGACATGAGTAAATATGACACGAATCTTCCCGTTGCTTTGTGGGGACCGTTAATACATCATCTGTGATCGCGTATCTCATAGGAAGTTGTTACAGTGACGTGACGTTCTTGGATATTGAGGGCGGCTTCAACAACGTTAAGCCTGAAGCAATAACCGACCCACTTTCAGGTTTGAATATATCGCTTTGCTCTCGTATCAACTTAGTGCCAAAAACGAGCGTGCCTTGTTCTAACCTGGGCTCTTTATCTGAGCGTAGATATGTGAAAAGGGGCACTTGGGTGTTATCCTTGACACTAAGTTATCATGGGCAGAACACCTTCAAGTTACTCCCGATAAGGCAATTAAAGCTCTGTGCATCTGCAGACAATATGTCGGCAAGACATATAGTTTTGTGGATCTACAAAGCGATCGTCAGATCTATAGCAGATTACGGTGCGGTCATCTGGTGGAAAAGTGCCATTACCTCAGTCGGAAGAGCGGTTCTGAATAAAATTCAGAGACTTGCCTGCAATGCCATCACTGGTGCCATGCACTCTTGTCCAACAGCTGCTTTAGAAGTTTTACTCAAAATCCCACCTATCGATGTACACATTAAAGCGAAAGCTAGATTGGCAATCGTCAGAATCAAGGCCTGCGGCATAGGGATCAAGTTGACCCCAAGCCAACTAAGCTGGTTGAAAAGTGACAAGGTACTTAGCATGCCAACTGATTACCTTGTTAAAACCCTTCGCTTTAAATCAGTCATTTGGAACAGAGAAAGGTGGGCGGATGGCCAAAACTCTCTCCGCCCCGGCGCAATCAAATGGTTCACAGAAGGCTCCAAAACGGAAGAGGGTTCCGGCGCAGGCATTATCAGTCCTGAGCACAGAGCCTTCATTCCAATGGGTAAAATGCCGTCCGTGTTCCAAACGGAAATATACGCCATCGAAGTTTGTGCTAGACTATGTCAAACCGCCTGCTATTTTAACAAGGACATAGCAATATTCACCGACAATCAGGCAGCTATGAAAGCGCTTACTAATTTCACTATCAATTCTAAGCTGGTACTTGCTTGTCGATAAGTCATCCATAATGTGGGTTCAACGAATAAACTCACACTTTACTGGGTCCCTGGTCATTCGGGTATCGAGGGCAATGATCTAACAGATTGGCTAGCAAACCGAGCCTCCGCCGTCCCCATCTATAGCCCAGAACCGTTTTTCGGGATACCACTCTGGTACTGCAGAAACCACTTAAGCGACTGGGAGAACAAACGTGCTTCATCTCAATGGGAGGCACACCACTGCGACCACAAGTTATAGTAAAAATCTCTCCAGTGTTCAGCTTAACAGCAAGGCTTGTGGCAATCTGCCCGGGGATCGCAAACCTTACCCGTACATTCGCCTGGTATTTAAATTGGTAAATCTCAACGTCATTGAAACAAAGACGACATGCCGTCTCACTAGATAAACCCATCTTTCTCACAATAAAGTTAAGGTCCGATAAAATTGACCGATGAGCCGTCCCTAGTTCAACCGTCGCCTCATTCCTCTCAATCCCACGGTGACCTGGAATCCAATACAAAAAGAATTGTTTATCGGTCGCCTGGCATTGGTGAAGTTCACGGCGCCTTTTCAAAAGGCTTGAATAGAGCTTACATGAAGGCCTCTCCTTGATGCATCTGTCCAATATTCAACTTCAGAGGAATGCACCAAGACCGTCCTACCTAGAGAAACCGACAAGCTGAGGTTATGTTTCGTTTACGAGTATGGCACCATGATGATTTTTGTGGGTATTCATTTAACCCCTTTTCAGTGAACCAGTGCGAGACTACTTCACGGGCAGCACCCATAACTTCAGACAAGGTGGATTCGAATCTACCCTTGACAACAATGGTCATGTGGTCTAAGTATCTGATAACATAATTACATGTAGCTTGGAGGCAATTCGTCCATCATCAAAGTGATCAAGGCCTTCTTGTGAACAACTTTTAATAGCTTTGACGCTTATCGTGGTGCTAACTACATAGTGTTGAGTAGTATAGCATCTATCCATTTCATAGTAGCAAGTGGTATTCACAGCCGGTGTTATCAAAAGCACCCCGAATGTCAAGAACGAAGAAGAATTGTCTTATAATTAAAATATTTCTCGATTGGGTGCATAAGATTGTGTTGGGCGGTCACGGTAGGATTTCCCTTTGAATATGCAAATTATGTTTGATGCAGAAGAGTCGAAAATTTTAGGAATGAGTGTGGTTAGGCTAATCGGCCTGTAGGATTGAGGTGAATCCTCTAGCATTTTACCCTGCTTGGGAATAAGAACCAACTTTTCTCCATCCATTCGCTAGAGTAGCTTCAAAAATATCAAAAGACTTTACTACATATTTAACTTTGTTGTTGGCGAAGATCACCACTCATTGATAGGCGGTTTAGCCCATCATCCGACACCCGATGATTCTCAGGTTTGTGTGTCGGAATGTATGCTCAAAAAAGCAGACAGAACAGAACAGACCCTGGAAAATGTATACGTAGTAGAACCTCCAGATTTTCATTTGGGCTTCAGTGTAAGATACATGTGTTTTTTGAACTTAGTAATCAAAAAGAAACTATTTTTTATCTACACCAGTAGCCAATATCCCCTTGGATATCAGCAAAAACTAGCAATAATTACCGAATTGCTAAAAACATCTTTAACATTGCTTGGTATGTATTATCGCAAGTTGGTAAAAGTGACTTATGTAATGGTTTTTTTGAAGCGAAACTATTGTTAGATTGCTTGTGACATACGGGCGTTCGTAATGTCCAAGCGATTTCAAGTGTTTCATCTATGCATCTCCGGTTGTTGTTGTTTGGACGGCTCTTCTTTTTCGCGACAACTTCCGTGGAATCTTAATGAGCAAATGATGATGATGGCAATGTCCAAGCAACGTTTCCCATTTGACAAATGACATGGATTACAACATTTTGGGAAAATTATGAAATGGGTGGAGTTTTCAAGTGGATCAATTAATTTTAATATGGCCTATGACAGTTTAAGCAGGGCGAAAAGGGAAGAGAGCGAAAGGGGCGAAACGCCCCGGGCCCATGATTTTAAAGGGTCTGGAAATTTGAAACATGAAAAAAAAAATCAGTCGGTAATTCACAAGAATAAAAGAAGAACAATTCTAAATCCGACAGTTTCCAAAGGACCGCGTAACATTGAGCATGAAAATTTCGATAGTACAAGCTATATGTGTCAGAAACTTCGCTCTTATCAGAAATTAAAGCCTAAAGTATGCCCTTTCAAACGAGCTGTAGATGAAATTGGTTGCATTAACCCTTTAAGTAGGGGGTGTTTTTTGTCTAAGAGTGTTTTGAAAATACTAACAAATGAAACCGGAAAATAGAGGACTACGCCCGCAATCCGAGGTTTTTGTAGTGTCCCATGCCAATAGGAGATGAACTGTCCTTCTCTTGGGATTGTTATTGGGACTCCTCGTTAAGACGACATCGCAAATTGCAAGCTTGCGTAAAAAAGTATTAAAAATAAATTGTCTGAATGATTACAGAAAGTAGAGTCAGCGACTAGCCCACCCCCCTCCCTCTCACTCCTGCTCAAAAATCCCCGATGATAGAGGGTCCGGAAGGGTAGTGGAGAGGTGGTCAAAGCCCCTGTCATCAGTTTTCCTTGATTATCTTCAAAATTAAGGATTCTGAAAAAAAATGTTTCAAAGCCGGAATAAAATTACATAAAATTTCCTACAAAACGATATACTATATCATTACCTCGATTGTCAAATGATATATTATACTTTAGACCAGGGGTCGGCAAACTTTTTCTGAAAAGAGCCAGATTTTTAAAATTTTAAGCTCAGCGGGCCGGATAGCAAATTGGAAATGAAACTGCTTACCGTGTGTCAGCAGCCCTAGCCGTTAGCCGTATTGTATCTATTACGCCCAAATCCAATGACGAAATCGATATGTGTTTCTGCAAATGACCGCAAACCTGTATCGATTTCGTCAGTTTGAAGTAACGAAACACATAAGATATCATTTCTGATATAACTAGATGTAGACGAAATTGAATCGAAATTATGAGCAATGTAACTGCTAGATAGAAGAAAAAACGGTTATTTTTTCGTGCCGAAATTAAAGAGAATTCAAGTAATTTCCTTATTTTATGCATTGTTGTTATTGAGGGTGAGTCCTGAGTTAATTCCCCCTTAGTATGTAATATATATCTGCACCATAACCAAAGCTTAACGCCGAATAACGAATCTATTTCAGCGATTGAAATTCATGGCAGAGGCGCAGTAAAATGTGAATCGCTGCAGGCTAACATTGCTAGACAAATTGGAAATATGCTGTGTTTAAACCTCCGTATACAGGGTGACGGAAGCGAAATGTTCCACCCCCATTGATATTTCAGGTTAACATGTTGTTGAACTGAATTGCACTGGATAGTCATGTAAGAAAAACTGAGCTACTATATACCAGGCTGTAAGATTCAATAAAGCTCATGGCCATTTTCAGACCGATACTCAAATCATATCGTTTATTTAGAAAACACTTTAGTTTATTTTTAAACATTAAATTCATAACAAAAACAAATTACCAGAAACTATCACCAGTCCATCTAGCTAAAGCTGACGGAATAGGCACAGTTGTATTACTATTTTACACCGCAAATGTCATCGGAAAACGTATTTGCTTCGTTACCTGGAATTAACGAAATCGATGCGAGTTTAAATTCATTTAATCGCATCACACGCATCAATTTCGTTACCGGATCTGGAGTAGTGAATACGTTAAATGCGTCATCCTGCAAGCAGTACAGAGTGGCCTGGTTTATATTCAAGTTTCCTGCAAAGAATTATGTTTCACTGAAAATTGGAAGCTTGTTTGGTTTGGTTTCATTCAGCATACAAATTTAGTATGCATGTGTAGATTAGCTTGACAGCGTGTCATTGCGTTGCCAGTCGAAACACTGTGGACTGAAGTCCGCGCCCTTACGGGACAAATCTTTTTTTGTCTCCCAAATTCCATCTATTTTAATTAGTCTGAATTTATTGGACAAGTATTTGTACCGTGAGAGGCGCGAACCACAGCCGGTACGCAGAATGAAACCAAGTGAACAAACTTTCAGTGATCGGGTTGGTGCTCACCATATTTTCAAGGACCTCGAAGCACTGTTTTAGCAGTCTCAATAAGATCTTTTGATAAGAGTGTACACGTGCTCTAATGCCTGCATTAATATCTGCACAGATAGCAATCCGAATTAATATTTCTGTGGGGCAGGACGTATTGGCATGAAAATAGACTTAATATACGCTGGGCGAGATATCCATAGCAAGATCCTAGTGTTTAGTTCAAATACCCCACCACAGACTCTGTGATCGGTTTTTACCATATATTGCTATTTGGATTATTATTCCAATTTAAAAAATAAATTTGTTTTAAATTCAACTCAAACACACTTCGTTGTGATAAACAAAAATCGATTTTAAATTATGTGTTTGTTTATGTAAATTTGATTTTGTCATGTCAAAGACAATATTAGCTCGCGGGCCGGATAAGAACCAGAGGCGGGCCGGATTTGGCCCGCGGGCCGGGGTTTGCCGACCCCTGCTTTAGACCATAAAATAGTAAAGAGTAAACTGATTTCGTCACAAGGAAAAACGGTCAAATATTTCGATTAAGATCTAGCTGACTGGTAGCCCAAAAAGGTACGATCTGACCAAAAGTACGCCTACCTTTCCAACAAATATTATTTTTGCAAACATGCCAATAACGTCCCAACGAATTTAAGTTGGTAGACCACATTCGGTTAAGTGACTGCTTGGAACATTTCTATACTGTCGTCCGTTGGTTTAATAAATAAATAAATAAATACAAGGTGACCCAAACCCCCCTACTTTTTAAATTTTTTAGTCTATCCTTCGTTCGATGGATAGAAACCGGAAGAAAAATCGTGTAGTTTTGAAATTTGGCACAATCAATGTGGAGAGTCCTCTGAATAAATGCTCCAAAGTCCCTTTTGACAGAGGGTCCGGAAGTGTGGGAAAAGGGGGTTAAATGTCGGTTTTATTTTTCAGTTTTCCTTGAATTTTTCGGGTTTTTTTTAGTGTAGACATCGCTGTTGAAACATGAAAAAAAAACCCTGTAGTTTTCAGATTTTGTAAAATTAATGAGGCAGTCCCCTGAATATATGCACCAAAGTGCCCGTTGACAATGGATCCGGAAGTGCACGGAAAAATGGGCCGAAGTCAATTTTAAAGTTTTCCATGAATATTAATATACAAGGACCACCTTGTATGGGAAGTAGCCTTGGTTTTCATCCGATTGAACTAATTTTAACAGTGGAGTATAATAAGATTCTAGGCAGTTCTCCACCCGAATCCGAATTACCTACTTTAATTCGGTGGGGCGGTATTGGCATATTTGAAAATATTGAAAATATATAATATTTTCAGGGAAGGTAGTCGTACCTTTGATCAGATCGTACTTATTTGCGGTACAAACTAGATCCCAACAGAATATTTGACCAAATTTTCAGGACGCTAACTGTATTTGTTAGGGAATTATCGTGCCGTTTTTCCTTGTCAGGAAATAAGTTTACCTTATAAAATATTATTTTTTGGTCTAGAGTATAATGCACCTTTTGACAGTCGAGGGTATGATAATTGCTTTGCAGGAAATTTTATGTACTTTTATTTGGCTTGGGACATTTTTTTGTAGGGTCATTGGTTTTCAAAATAATCAAGGAAAACTGAAAAAACTGACTATTGACCCCCTCTCCCCTACACTTCCGGACCCTCCATCCTAGGGTACTTTTGGGCACATATTCAGGGGACTGTCTACTATAATTGTACCAGATTTCAAAACTACACGATTTATTTTTCAAATATATTTCGTTCCGTAGTACGTGTTTCGTGTACATCTAACAAATTCTTTCTGAGATACTGATTCCCTTAAACCTTAAAAGGATGTTTTCTACCCTTAAAACTCAAAGCAGGCCTATATAAAAACTAGGGTATAAAAAGACGTGTGAAATATTTTGCATTATTTTAGTAGTGTACCAAGTTTTAAGAAAATCGGTGTATTGCACCTGGGTAGTGTGTTTTTTGTTAGTATTTTCAAAACACTCTTAGACAAAAACACACCCCCTACTTAAGGGGGTGATTGCAATCAATTTTACCTATAGCTCGTTTGAAATGGCATACTTTAGGCTTTAATTTCTGATAAGAGCGAAGTTTCCGACACATAGTTTTAGCACAATAATTTTTCAAAAACTGCCAAAAACGCTATTTTTGGCGGTTTCAACCCCTTTTTTTTCGAAAACTTGACGTGGTGGAACAGTTTGAGCTCCGGATTCTTGTTCAGCGCAAAAATTCCCTTCGGAAACACTTGGTCGCATACATTCGACAGAGACAAAGTTTAGATTTGCAGGGCTGTGTTATCAATCCATCGAGATGCATACCTTGGTGTAAATATTGTTGTGAATCTCATCGGGGACATAATGGCTAATAAGAAAGTAAGTAACTTGAATGAAACAAAGTAACTCCTTGCAATAAAAAGTATGTTAGTGTAAAAGATGAGAAGCAGCAAGCTATAGGCTACCCTTGCAATACAGTACATGTACTATTTATAATAATTTCATCGTACGGAAACATGACAGGAATTTGAAAATAACTTGGTTTTCGTCGATAAACTTATTAGCTAGTTTGAAATGTTCGTTCGTAGGTACAGCAGATACATGCATGCATGATTAGTTTACGATATAATATTATTTGCAATTTATACAGTCGCACGTCTGAAAACGATAAACGCGGATGAGTTGAAATGCTTCCCCGAGGACTATACTTAAATTCAAAGATAAGGTGTCAGTATGCACGGCATAACGTAAGACGACTCGACGTAATAAAAGCAACCAAATTATGCATAAAAGTGTTTTATTTTGCTGTGACCAGCTTGCCATGTACTTTATGTCCTAAGCAAACATTTTCCTTTCATTTTGCACGTCAGCCGATAATAGTAAATACTCGTATATTTTAACATTTTTACAATTCGGAAACAAGAGATTAAAGCACCGAATGCAAAACGGAAAAACACTTGATATGGTAAGTTAGGATGAACGTTGTGACGGGTCCAGTACATTGATAAATTTTCACTTTCCTTTGAACAGTGCACGGATCTAAATGTTACTTAACTGGTATTATCTTCTGATCGTGGTCGAGATATTAATGGAATTGAGAGTAATTAGTGCAAGTACTCAGTCGCCGTGTGGGTCATATGGATTTCGATGTTTGGACAGTAAAACTTTTCAGATCTGTGCAATCGACGATGGTGAAGCTGAATCACCTGCTGATATACATGAATGCCGCGAAGGTTTAATTTGTGACGAGGAAAATTCGGCATATTGTACCCCCGTTGATTCAACGACCGTCACTCAAAATGTGACGTGCTCACAGGACAGGATTGCAAGGGAATCGGCTAGCCGAATGTATGACAATTTAGATGCGATAGATGACAATACGGACATCGATTATATTGAAAATTTAAACTATAATGATGAATTTACTTTATCATCAATGAGTACTACACAAGAGGAAACAGTTGCGACAACAGAAATGTATAATGGGCTTAGCTTCGATTGCGAAGGCTATGGCTTTTTCCCAGGTAAGAAATGGAAAAGGATAATTAAGGATTATTTTTGTTATTACAAATTTCAACTTTTTATTCAATTTGTCCCATTATCCCTCGATCGCTCGCGCGGCGTACATTTGTACTCAAATCGCATTTAAAAAATCATAAGTCAGGTCACAGGCTTGTGAGGGGGTTATGGTCTCGTGTTACTGAGTTTTTGCGGGTTATGCCTTAGCAGTAGAAGTTTTAATTTAAACCGTTACTCGGTTTTCGAGTTATTTCGATTTTTTTCACAAAATTCACATGTTTTTAACAACATCGGTATTGTATTTTTTCTCTTTTCTAGAGCTTATATAATTGAAATAAGAGTTCAAAAAACGGTCACTCTTTCATTTTGAATTTTTATTTTTTGTTATATATCTATAGTAATATACAAAACTGAAGATTACTATGTTAGTCGTGCAAAAACTTTTAAGTCACTAGGGCGATTGTCACCAAATTTTGCAGGAGTATATTTGGCAATGGTATTGTCCCAGTTTGCGTTGGCTAGCCAATACATTCTATCGTCCGGTTTCTTCTTTTGCTTATCTGTATTGGCGTCGACAGCTCTTCAGCTGTCCCTCGATCGAGGCTAACCCCTTGTTTAGCAAGTCCATCTGGGATGTCGTTATCTAGATCCCCGCTGTGACCCGGAACCCACGTAAGCTACACTGTTCTAGCGGTCCCAACATTTGAAAGGCTGTTAGACAGCTACGAACTGTCTTCAACTTGATGGTAACGGACTGTAGCGCCTTTAGCGCAGCCTGACTGTCCGAATGTATGACGATTATACCCTTCTTTCGGGGCGATACAACCACTTCGGCTGCCTTCTGAGCTCCAAGCACTTCCACCTGGAACATGCTGCACTCATCTGGCAGCATCGAGGATATATCGCATGGAAGCTCTGGCGAATAGGCTTCTGCGCCAACTCTAGCTTCCATCTTTCAGCCTTCTATAAAGAGGTTCAGAGTATTTCCATGTCCAAGCTCAACTCTCGGGGAGTAGTTTCTATTGGGTATATTAACCTTGAAGTTTATGCTAAAATTCTGTTGTACTTACGTATATTCCGTAATATTAGATGGTGGCCTCATACTTTGTCTAAAGTGCTCTTCCTCCCTGGGCCACAGCCCTACAACGGCTGTGTATGCCCAGTGTGTGACAGTTGGTTTCAGCCACCACCTTTTACCCAGCAAAATTTTGCTGGTGTAGAAGGCAATGTTGGCCTCCCTGATTCGTTCTTCAGCGTTACGACCACAGTTTAGTCTACTAGCTGGATTCATCCCTAAGTACTTTGCATGGGTTGACAAAGTTAACTCGGTGTCACCCATCATTGGCAAGTTAAATTTCTGAATTTTTGGTTCGCCTTGGTTACTGACAGCCAGTTGTATCTGATAATGTGCCGACGTGCTTGCCAGATACGAGTATTACGACATCGTCTGCGTAGGCCACCACACGAATCTCTGACGATCTAAAGATTTTAGTAGAACATTCAGTACGAGTACCCATAGGTGTTGCGATAGTACTCCTCCTTGCGGAATACCTCTTACCTGTTTGAAAGCAGTACTTTGATCCAATTGATAAGAAATTTGTTCAACTCGGCATTTCCAAGGAATTCCATGAGAGGTATGCTGTGTCAATAGTCTCTCTGATGTACCCCTCTATACACTTCTCCATCGTTTTTAGCAAAAATGGAGTTAGACTGATCGGTCTAAAATCCTTAGTATTAATGTGGCTGATCTTGCCTGGTCTGGGGGGAAAGACCACTTTTGGCTCCCTCTACTCCAGAAGTACATAGCCTAGTCGGAGACATCCCAGGGTGATATAGCGTCCCCGGGTCTTTGCAGTATTGCAAGTATGATTCCAACGGGACCTGCCGATTTGAACGCGTCGAACGAGCTTATCGCCCATATTACACGTATGAACGTGAATAGCACCGAAATGTGGTTTCGTTTTGCACCGCCATTTCCTATCTCTGGCCATGTAGCGAGGGAATGCTAGTCCTCACAGCCAGGGAAATGGGTGTTAAGAAGTTCTCCTAGTCTTTCTGCACTGTCTACTGTCCACCCATCCATTCTCTTTGCGAAGGGTGGTGGGTGGTAACGGATTTTGGAGATGAGTTTTCTTAGCCGTGATGCCTCGACCGTACTTTAAATTTGGCTACAAAAGTCACTCCAACTGTTCCACTTAGCCACCTTTAGTTGTTTTTTATACCCTAGACTTTTAGTATAGGGTATATTGTTTTTGTCACGACGGAAATATGTAACACCTTAAAGGAGGCTCCGGAGGTATAGCAATGTATATATATTTATATAAATGATCAGGGTCACCTCCTGATTCGATTTAGCTATGTCTGTCTGTCTGTCTGTCTGTCTGTCTGTCTGTCCGTCTGTCCGTCTGTCCGTCTGTCTGTCTGTCTGCCCGTTCGCACGATAACTTTCGATAGAATGAAGCTAGAGCCTTGAAATTTTGGTCAGATGTTGGAAGTATGATCTAGTTGGTTGGTATTGAAAATGGGCATGATTAGGCCAAGAGAACGCCTACCTCCCCTACAAATGTTCAATAGTTAAATGTATTTATAACTCCCGATTAAACAAACATGAAAAGCTCTAGCCATGGCAGATTGCTCGTGAGGATAATCTTTTACTTTCCTGAAAAAATAAAATCGATCAGTTGAAAACTAACGGTAATTTTCTTACAAAGAGCCCCGTACTACCCTACTTTTCGGGTTTTTTGTCTATAACTCTTGAACCAATCGACGTAGACACCTGATTTTTGGCATGTAACCCTGGGGTGGGAAGATGCTTAAGGTGTAGTAAGTTGGGCATAATCAGATCAAAGGAACGCCTACCTCCCCTACAAAATTTCAAAAAATTAAATATTCTTTTAATTACGATAACTTTCGATAGAATGACACTAGCAAATTGAAAATTTGGTGGAACGTTGTTAGTAAGATTTATTTGGTTGGTATTGAAAATGGGCAAGATCCAACCCAAGCAACTCCTACCTCCCCTACAAATGCAACTTCAAATAAGCGATAACTTTCGACAGAATCAAGCCAGCGACTTGAAGTTTTGATCAAATGTTTGAAGTGAGATTTAGTTAGTTGGTATTCAAGATGGGTTAGATCTGACCTAAGGAACTCCTACCTCTTCTACAAATGAAACTTCAGATAAGCGATAACTTTCGATAGAGTGAAGCTAGAGACTTGAAATTTTGTTCAAATGTTTGTAGCATGATCTTATTTGTTGGTGGCAATGATGAGCAAGATCCGATCCAAGAAACCTCTACCTCCCCTACAAGTGAAACTTCAAATAAGCAAAAACGTTCGATAGAATGAAGCGACTTGAAAAATTCGACAAATCTTCGTAGAATGACTTAGTTAATTGATATTGATAATGGTCAAGATCCTCCTGAATGATTGCCAACCTCCCCTATAAACTGGCCATACAGGAAACTCACTTTTAACGCATATGGTCGTTACCAATTGGTACTTTTGGTATCACCACTAGGTCTGCACAAGTCTAGTTATTCGAGTTCATGCATTCTCCGAAACTAGTTTACGTCAACTGGGCCACATGGAACATGCCCCACAAGGGGTTGAGGCAATTGAGTAGGACGCAAAACGAATGAATATCGTTCAATCCAAAATTTTAATTGTGAGCATCTGTCGAGATTAATCTCCATAGAAATTATATTTTCTAAATAAGTTACTTTATATTTAAATGTACTGTAGGTTTAACATGTTCTGTACTCATCCGTTTCAGACTTCACGAATCATTCCTTATTTTGGTTTTGCGATGTTCCTGCCAATGGTGAAGGCTACTATCTTCGCCATATGCTGTGTGGTAAGGATCGAATCTACGATGTAAACCGTCGGGCATGCATACTTGCCGAAACCGTACGTAATTATCGAATGGATAATAACGAGCAGAAGAGACCATCATTCGAATCTACAAATATTTTATCTTCTGCCAAATTTAGCTGTCATGGAAAGAACTCTGGTCGTTATTCAGATGACGAAAACTGCCGAATTTATCACTACTGTCTACGGCCAAATTTCCTCCCTGTCGAAGAATTGACATTATTATGCCCGCATGAGACTGCTTATGATCCAGAAAGGAGTAGGTGCTCGGGTTCTGCAACATATCGGTGTATGACACGGAGGCAGGTTGAAAGACATGCAAATACAATTGATACTGATCAGACCTATTACAATCTAGAAGAAATTGAGAAGGAAGCGTCACCTGTACGACTGGAGAGTAAATCACCGTCGGGAAGGAAGCGCAATTTAAGTAATATAAATTGTCGGAAACCCAATCGCTTTCGCGAACTTAATTATTGCTATGGATTCTTCTTATGTATCGGTAATGAAGTTATGGAAATGGATTGTCCCGAATACTACAAGTTTGACGATAACTTGCTAAAATGTGTTCCTGAAAATATAGCCGTGTGTCAATAAAATGTTATTGTTATAATTTTAAAATTTTAAATTCCTAATAATTTATTACTGCATCAGGCTCTTTTATTATCGTTAGCATTTTTCCTAATAAAAATATTGTATTTTTACTTAGAAACTGAAAATATAAATTGGTGACATATCGGGTTGTATTCGACGAAAGTCAGTTCTTAATAATTTTTATTATTTTAAGAATCAGTGTTTTATTTTATTTATTACTACGCTTATTAGGTTCAATGCTCCAATAAACTCACAGAGTAATAAACGAATAATGCTACTGTTTACTTAAATAACTGCAACGATCTATGAATTAATATAATAACTGCTAATTATGCAAAATTACGTGCACTACCCTCACGAGTGACACTATCTACGCGGATTCTCCCGTATATATTGAAACAAAAAAAAACAATATAATAATACTTCTACGATAACTAAAACTGAAAGGTTCCGCCCGTAATTTGTACTCGTCACTTTCATTCAGTAAAACAGTAAACAAATACGTAATTATCTTTTATTTGTGATGTTCTTTAAGTTTTAATTGTTGATACTGCAGGTAGTCTATTATTGGCGAGATTCTCAAGTTGACGCTATTGTATATTATGAATGCGCACGATTTGTTGTTTACAGTGGGATTTAGTGAGATGCGAAATATTTTGAAAATGTTTCACTGAACGAAGTTGAAAGTATTTAGTACTAAGCTGGAACGACACACATGCTATCTTGAGAGGAAGCGTCAACGCCGAAATTGACGTGCGTAATGCGACTTTATTGTTGGGCCTTATGCACATAAATTGTTGAATTAAGAAGAGGATTTTGTAATTATTCTGGATATGCGTCACATGACTTTCACTGAAATTTCTCCAGTTGATTTCGGTAGTCAATACCTCAATAACAGGGTTTTGGTATACGATAGTAGGCTAAGGTAGATAGCTGCTACTATTTGAATATTATTTAGTTTTTACTTAGGTTTTCGTTGATGGTAAAATACACATATGTAAGTTACTACTTATTTTATAAATTTGAAAAAAATTACGTTACCTTCTGTGTTAGGTATACATTGTTTACTTCTAATGATTAGACATCATCTAGACCCTTCAATATTTTTCAATTTTTTCAGCAGTTGGTAAATATATCGGGAACCATCCAGTGGCGTAGATAGCTTTTCGTCGAGGGGGTGGGCCGTCGGTACGATTTCTTTCTAACGCTAGGGAAAACGAGGTTTTCACTTGAAATGAATATAAAGAAATGCAAAAATTGGTGACTTGGATAATTCTGAATATAATCCTTGGTATGCTTTTAAAGTTTAGCAGCTTTAGCTTGACAAAGCATAATTCATTTTGTATTATTCGAAACAGCTTGAAGAGTACGCCTCTAAGATGGACAAGTTTTGCTAATTGTAAAATGAATCTGAGAATAAAGTCGGGGGTTAACATTTTTTCTCTGAGTTTTGAAGACTCCATTTGTCTTTGATTTGGTTAGAAAGTATCCATCATCAGGTGTAATTTGCCGCCATTAACGCCAACGAACATGGAGTTATATGAAAAGGCGGAAAACCAGTAAACTGTAAAGAAAGCTGTATTCACGTTAAGGAGAACAAGATTTCATGTTTGCAGAATTACCTCCCTTATTCTCTTATTAATCCCTTATATCCTCTTCAAGCTTTTACCATTGATTTTGGATTGACTTCATTTTTTCAAGCGAAGCAACAAAGAAATCATACTCAATTGCTCTAATTCCGTGTGGGGCATAACGCGTCGACTGTTCCATGTGGCCCAGTTTACGTTTCGTTGGCATAAATTAGTTTCCGAGAATGCCTGCATGCACAAAGAAATCATGCCGAATATCATTCTTTTCTGAAAAAAAGGGCTGTAGGGATGGGTTGTTTCGAAGTAATATTTTAAATTTACGAGTATTTTATTAGCATCAAAGATTCGCTTCATGAGCATATGGTACAGATTTTGGTCGTTTTGGAAATTTTTCACGGTCACTCTCCCCGGGTCGGAGTCGCTGAGATGAATGGTGACGCTATTCACCTTAGCGATCCTGAAAACTATCGGTTTGACACTAATTTCTAATTAACTTATGTTAAATTTTGTTATCCGGAATGACGCCGATTCGCGAACCACCTAGATTTTCGTCCCCGGCATCCAGAAGATACACACTTCTGAAAAATTTAGTTTACCAAAATGACGCCGTACGATATGTTCGGTTGGTCGGGCTTTTACTGTATGTGGCATCATTTTGGATTTGCGAGACATCATATTTTCCTCCCCGAACTCATGAAAGCACTCGTGAAAAGTTTAGTTTTCTGAAATGTCACCGCCCTCTTTATTTCGGTTAATCGAGAATTTATGTGGTATCATTTTGAAGTAGCGAACCACCTTATTTTCCTCCCCATCCTCCCGAAAGAGTTATAAAAAATGTCATTATCCAAAATAAATGATGCCACAGTCTTGGGTTCAGTTAAACGGGATTTTACTCTATGTGATAGCGAACCACCTTATTATCTATTCCAAGTCCCCAAATATACTCGAGCAAAATTTTGTGTCAATAACCCCAGTGGATTGGAAGTTTTTGCACGACCAATATACACAGATCACCTTCACTTGTATATATTAACTCGCAGATCATCCACTATTTACTCTTTTTGTTTCGATAAGGAACGAAAGATTCTCAGTCTCTACTTACAAGCTCGGAGCACTGTGAGAGTTTGTATAGTACCCACAGGCAGTTTTTGATCGCGCCGAGATTTGAACTCCGGCCTCTAGATTAGTATAGTAGAGCGGTGACCGAACGACCAAGGCTACCGAGCGCGACATTTCACATATACCACCGTATGGTGATTACTATCACCCAAGGAAGCTGCGCACCAATTTTGTCTTTTTGCTTTTTTCAGACCATTATGTTTTATTATCCATTGTGTTCTATCATGCAATTCGATTCGTATCGAATTGCTATCGAATTGGTGAAAATTGTATCATGTAACTCGACTTCGAATTTCCCTTTCAGTAAGTCATCGAATACTCCATACGATTAAAACAGTTCGTACGACACAATTCGATTGCATTCGAAAATTTTACATTTGCAATCGAAAATTCTTACGATAGTAAAAATTGAGTTCGGATAATTCTCATCGTGAATGCGTTGGCGATGTAAGTTTGATTATCTTTGTTTCTTTTAAATAAATGAATAACCTCAAGCACATTAATACAATAAGTTAATAATTCGGATTCTTGCGACTGGACTTATTTCAAGTACATATAACACTAAAAAGAGTTACTTGAAGTATAACACAAAAAATAAGTTACTTCAAGTGTAACACAATAATGAAGTTGGCAACAAAGTGCGGAATAGGAAGAACACCAGCGCAGCATGGAAATGCCACTTTCTGCATTGGAGATGAGGGTCTCCAAGTTATTAAATACCAGCGCGACAATAGAGCCTGAAAGACTGACGTTCTGCGAAAAAGTGTGTTTTTTTTTTGTTATCTTTTATTTGTTCTTATTGTATTTCATCTGATAATAAATTAATTACATTTAACAATTTTTGTCATTAAAAGAGTTTATCAAGTTTTTTACTCTGCTTGCAAAGTTTCGCTGTTATTATAATCTTCGACCATTTCTAATATCCAATAACCATCAAATGGAAATATCTTGTGGATTATAATATTGTGCAGCGCACAGAACCCATTTACAATAATTGATATTCATGTTGCTTTTATTGGTGAATAATGACGACGCTTCTCGTTCAAAATACATCTAAAGCCTACTACAGACAATGGCTCATCCCCGGCCATTTGAAGCCATCGCCATTGTGTGGACGGGCGATTGGCATTCAGTGGCCAATGGCGCGTAACCGTCATTACTATCAACAGCGATGGGCCATTACATGGCCAAAAATGGCTTCGAGAGCCATTTTCCTCCCTGGCCCAGCGCGTATGCAGCTATAACAGCTTTGAACAGCTGATTTAAGTTGGCAGTCTACTACACAATTATCGCAATACTAGTATCACCGACCTTCTGTCGTACGCGATCCGTTTGATTATAACTGCCGTGACGCACAGAGCGACAGCTTTCAATTTCAATGGCCCACTATGCACAATTTCCTGATGGCCCATCGAAGACCACTATGTGGACGAACAGTATTTGAATTGACATTTGATGTGTGATGGCGACCATCAAAGCCAACGTTGCGATGGGCCATTGTCTGTAGCATACTCCCGTTGGTTCTTTGAATAACGCTTCTCGCTTCGGAATGCTTCGAGTTAAAGTGTTATTCCCGACTTCCTTCGGCAGTAAAAAAATGAGCTAATTTCATCGAAATAATTTGAGAAATCTGTAGGGTAGGTAATTTACTTCGTTCGTTATTATTGTTCATTATACACACAGCTTCGATAGCAGATCGAGTGTATCTTATTCATCTCGTAATCTCCTTTTTCCAACACTCATATGGCCGCGTTCTTCGTCAGCATCAGATAAAATCCTTCAGTGCTAGAAATCCTAATATTTACGTATTTTTTGCACTATAAGTCACTTCAAATACGCGATATTATCACGCACCACTTGAAAAATTAAAAAAGATGCTACCGAAAAGCTATTAGAAACTTATGATAAAATAGTTTTGAATGAACTGACTGACTGAATTTATATTATTTTAATTTAACCGTCAAACGTTTGATAATTTATTAAAAATCCTCGTATTTGACAGGAAAATGTTGACACCGCATCAGGCAATTCATTCGATACGAACGAGTTACATGATACGGAATTGCCAACGAATCGGATTCGATGATCGAATTATCTTTCGATACGAATCGAGTTACATGATAAGGCCCCTGCGCTATATTAAAATTTATAATAATATTCCATTTGATGGAACTTTGGAAATGGAGGAAGATCCAAACAACGACATCGAAGAGGAAGGAGATTCAATTTATTTTGATCACGTAGTCCTTTACAAATGCATCTTGTATCTATCGTGGAGAAGATAATTTTTAGAGAATGTGTTTTCATTTATCTCGCAATTCTATTACAACGAAGACAACAAATTATTGTTTAGGTAAAAATATCTTTTCGAACGCTTTAAACTGCTATTTATGCCCGGTTCACATTATTCCAGTAACCAATCCAGTCCAGTAATCCAGTCCAGCGCTAGATTGCTACTGGAATAATGTGAACCGGCACTGGACAGCAATTCAATCCAGCAATCCAGTCCAGTAATCCAGTCCAGTGACTGGATTGTCGGTCTACTTTTTCATTCCAGCTCGTACAGAAATCATTGTCACTATAGTTACCGAATCAACAACACACTCGCCGGACTACTGGACTGGAATCATGTAGACGATATGATCCAGTCCAGCACTGGACTGGATTGCTGGACTGGATTACTGGACTGGAATAATGTGAACCGGGCATTATACCCTAGTTTTATTTTATCTTTTATGAAATAATTTGCGATATTATTAGGATATTTTCAATTAGATTATCTTCAAAAATGTTTACTGGGCTAGTTTTGCCAGATCCAAAGTGTGCTACTGTTTTTGGCACGACTATGGGCTCATTCACAAAACATTGAGCAGCTACGTAGCGACATCTCCCCTTCATGTCACACGGAGCGACTGCTCCCTGTCACAACCGTCACACACCTGTTTTGTGAATACACCGGCTACATATCGAATTTGAGACAATCAGCTGACATGGCAAATGTCTAACAAACGGCTAACGGCTGTCTGTTTAAATTGTTTGGTTTGGCCGGGTTATACAAGTATACAATTAATGAAAACACCACTCACCTTTTAATTGTAATTTTGCTGCAAAATTCCCGTAAAATAACACGCAGGACGTTGTGTTGTCAAACACTCAAACACTCAACACTCAATCAAATGACATATGACGCGCGCACCATCTGTGATGCGAATTGTGAAAACAAAAATGTATCACGCTCCAAGCCAAGGGAGCGTGGAAAATTTTCGCTCAAAAGGAGAAGTAGTTGCTCAGCAACGGCTCCATGGAGCGATTGCATTCACCACACATTGGGACAGTAGCACTCCACAGCGCTCAAGAGGGGAAGGACCGCTCAGGGAGCGATGATGATTCCTGAATGCAGGCTATGGAATTAACCGTTTTACCTTAGAGTATTACTAACATAGATTACCATGGTGGAGGTCATCATTTTGCCCTCGTATGATGCCAAATGTATTGCTATACAAGCCATTTTCAATAAATAAAATTATTAATAATTTAATTATAATATTAATTTATTTATTTGCATTTGTTAAAATGACAAACCTGGATTCAAATAATATTTTAGAAGTTTTGGGAAGCAGTTCGCAAAATATTGAATTTACGTCACAATGTGAATATAAGCGTATGCAATTCAATGCCTTTTCCACCACATGATAGATCTTACTCCAAATTTGTCATGCCATGATATATGCCTTTTCATTTTAAACATTCTCGCCATTCCCAGATTCAAATAATTTTTCAATTGGTCCGTGATTTTAAAATAATTTTCCAACTTGCTTACTACCGTATAATTTTTGAACGACGTCTAAAATTTGATTAACAATCGCTTCCTTTCTTGAAGCTCTTTCAGCATTTTTATTCAAAGGTTTTATGTCTGCCTTTGGCTCTTGGGCTTTAGGTGAACTTTTAGACTGCAATGGATTCGTTAATTTCTTGCTCGTAAAAGGATGTTGTGTCTTGAATAACTGATTAAATTTGTAATCCCTACTGTTTTTTTCCGAGACATGATTTGTACTTTGGTTCTTAACAATCTTCAAAATTTTCTTTGCATCATTGTTCGATGGTTTACCAGAAGGCTTAATAGCATTCAAATTTACATTTTTCGATGCTTTCATTTTTATGTTAATGGAACGATAATGGAACTTATATACACGCATGAAATTACCAGTATCAGCTCGAGAATTTAGTGGAAGATCAACAACCACCTTTATAAGATCGTTCAATACCAAAGGGCACAGCTGAGCTGTGACGCATGTTGAAGGCGTCAGATCAGGTGTGGCATTAATTTCAATTAGAACTGGCTGATAAGATTCGGTTATCATCAAATCAACACCGTACAGCTCGAATGAATTCTTCACAAGGTTAGCCTGTTCTAGACTGGACATTATTGTCGATACGACTGTATCTTTGATACGCGGAAAAATGAATTCGTCCCAAATATTTTCTTTGTCCAAGGATATTAAGTAACTTTTAAATTCATCGAGAGACCACATATTGTGCTGAGGCAATTTATCACTTCGCTTGCCATTTTTATATTTTCTTTGAACCGCAAAATTTGTTATGTGCACCGATTCATGAAGACGCGTCAAATCAAATTCCTGTGATGAAAATTTGATATACATGTCCTTGTAGAGGTAGATGGTCACCATTTCATATCCTATGGTGACAAGAGCAAATTGCCGGATATCGAACTTGGTTTTATGGATTAAGAGGGGCCGCTCTGTAAAGAAAATGTCGAAACAGTTCAATTATTAGATCATTAAAAAGCGCAGTAATTATTACCTATATATTTTTGGACAACATATCGAAGCTTAGGGTTCCTTTTTGCGTGACCGCCGATTTGGTTGAAGTCCTTCATCAGAGCAATACCGCTACCACGGCAAAAATTTGACGGCTTGAGAATCCAAACATTTAAACAACCGTCCATTTCTATAGCTGGCCAAATTTTTTTGGCCTCCGCAAGCACAGTCTTTACTTTCTGGAAGATTACATTTTCCTCGGAACCAGTCCCTTTAAATTTCATATCTTGATTGATAATTTTATTACTGCTTACGTAGAATATTTCAAAGTCATTGAAGCCAACTGAGAGCTTATTTGAAGAACTAGAGTGCTGTCGATTTAATGCAGAAATTTCACTCTCAACTTGTTTTAAAGCAATGGCAGCACAACTAATGTCCACCTCTCCAGTTGAACTGCAAATACTCTCAACGGATTTCTCGCTTATAAATAGAAGCAAGTTCAAGCAGCAGGTCAGCTTGTAGTTCCGCTCAAAATCTTCCAATTCTTGATTATATGCCAACCGATATGTACGAGGATGTATAATATGTTTGGCTCCTAAAGTACCCTTCTCAAGCGCTTTTCTGACGCAAGCGAGTAGGCCATCCTTCGTTGTATAGTCCAAATCGGTACGAAGGCGTATCCTGTTTCGATATGGCACCGCAAATTTGTAATAGTCGCTAAAGTTCTTTGGCTGCCAAATGAAATAGGATGGAAAATTATCCAACAATTTCGAAAGAAGGACAACTTCACTATCATTTCCATTCTTGGAATTTTGTATCAAAGTGAGAAGTGGCTGTTGTTGTAGTTTTTTAAAGTTAGTGCTTGGAAAAGGAATTTTTTCGACCCAACCACGTCGTAACAAGGCCGATTTGAGAGCTGGATAATGGCCATGTATTGTGAAAATTTTTCGGTTCTGATAAGCACTAAGCACTTTAGCTTTGTATGCATTATAGCGATCTATATATGACGGGTTTTGTCGACGATTGATGGTGACTGGCTGCTGAAAACCTTGATGATTTGTTGTTGAACTGGTTCGATTTACTACCTGAACAATCGCAGACTTTGGTAGTTTATTTGATTGAATTTCATTTATTTTCAGGTCTTTGGTTACTCCGTGCAATTCGGATTCCTTTTGAATGCTAGTCAGATAATTGCCAATTGGTTGCTCCGGGGATACATCCAAATGCCGCCGCCTGGTTGCCAAATTAGACTGAAGTGTCACTTTCTTCAATGTGGAACTCTTTCTATTTTTCTTTTCATTTTCCATTTTATTGTTTAAAAAAAATGTTTAAAAATTTTGAACAATTTATACGCAATTTACCCCATGTTTGACATTTTCACCGAAACTGTTTCACTCGAATGTCATCATACTTTCGAAATGAGACAGTCAGTTGACTTTGTGAAAAGAAAGTTGAAAATAAATTTTATTTTTAAAATACCTTAATTTACAATCTATTCCTAGGTGCCACTGGGATTATCATGAGCAGCATAGATAGTGATGATCTATGCGACGTTGGCATTTCATCTGAAAATGAATTGCTTGCCTCCAGCCAGGAGAATATTATTCTCGGCGGCACAGTGATACTCACTGTGCCGCCCTAGTACACCTGTGTCGGCCTACCAACAAAACATACAACCACCGACATCCAAGGCCGAGGTTAGGGGCATCAGCCAAAATGCCCAGGCTAGGCCGTATAGGAAACATAAATCCTCTGGAGTCACCTTAAAAACCCAATACCAGAAGGCCTTACTCATTCTTGACAAGATTGCTAAGAATGGACAGGCCGGTATTACTCATGAAAGGGATGCAGAGGAAAGAAAATGGTACCAGGCGGTAGTATATGATTACCACAATCGCCAGGCCACCAAAAAGACACAGCCTAAGTGGGAGCGGGAGGCTTCCAAGAGGAAAAGGTACAGGATCAGGTGAGCCAAGTCGCCAAGAACGTGAACGTTACCAAGCAAGCAACCCACGTCGCTTCTGCGAACCAACCAGAATCCTGCTCGGGCAGCAAGCCGAAGAAATCCTACACCGGGGTGGTCAGAGGTCACCTACAGGTCGCGTTGATGGACAGATGCTCTACCAGCAGTAAGCTCTACCAGTAGTAAGCTCGTAAGCTCTACCAGTAGTAAGCTCGAAGCGTGGGTTGAGGCGAAGCTGTCGGAGTTGGTGCTTGAACACATTGCTAACAATCAGGGATGGCCGCTGCCCTGCTTCGACTCATCGGAGACGGTAATGGGCTACCGGGTAAAAAAAATGCGAGGACGAATTTTTGAAGAATTTCTTTAAAACTTGTGTCGCTAAGATTAGCGATGCCTGGGAAGGCCTGAAGATCGAGCTGATCCCTGCTAAGGACATCCCAAAGGGACTACGCCTTCAGAACTCAAAGGTCCCGATGGACGACTAGGTTGTGTTAACGGCAGAGAAGCCCCAAGGCCAAAGTTTGTCCTTACTGCCCCTCATCAATGAGGAGTGCTCCTACCGAAGGCAGGCAAGCGAGGGCATGACATAGCGCAGGATTTCAGACCGATCAGGCTATCCTCCTTCGTACTAAAGACGTTAGAGCGTATCATCGACTTACACATCCGACAAACCCTGGGGGGATTACCGGTTTCGAAGGGGAAATACGCCTACTTCAAGGGCAGATCCACAGAAACGGCTCTCCACGAGGTGGTGCGCACCAACGAACAGAGCCTTCAGTATAAGCAATATACATTATCTGCTTTCTTCCACGGAGGGCTCATTCAATAATGTCCGCATCGAATCTATTCATAATGCTTTATCAGACTTGGGAGTCGAAGCAGGGATCGGCAGATGGATAGAAACTCTGCTATGATCAAGAATAATTCATGCGGACTTTTAAAACAACCACTTAGACAGATATGTGTGCAGAGGAATACTTCAGGGAGGCGTCTTCTCCCCGTTACTCTGGCTAATTGTCATCAATAAAATCTTACCTAGGCTTGACAGAGAAGGGGCTGAAGTGGTCGCGTACGCGGATGACGTAGCGATCGAAGTGTCAGGGATGTGCCTCTCCGCAATAAGTCAAATCATGGAAAGGGCCCTGGGTATGGTGAACACCTGAGCCACAAGCTGTGGCCTGGGCGTCAACCCAGATAAAACTTAACTGATGCTATTTACCACAAAAACCAAAGTACCACACTTTACCCTTCCTAAACTAAACGGACAGCCACTCCAATTATCGTCCAGGGCAAAGTACTTAGGTGTCATTCTAGACACGAAGCTGGAAGTTGAACATTGAAGAACAGGTAAAGAAGGCCTGCATAGCCTTCTACGCCTGTAAGAAAACCTTCGAAAGAAGGTGGGGCCTTAAGCCAAACATGGTCCTTTGGATGTACACAGCAGTAGTCTGTCCAAATTTAACATATGGGTCGTTGGTCTCATGGCCAGCGCTTGCTAAAAAATATAACGTTACAAAACTTGGCAGGGTGCAAAGAATGGCTTGTCCTGGTACCACAGGTGCCATGAGAACATGCCCGAGGAAAGCGCTAAACGTCATCCTGCATCTTTCACCTATCGACCTCTCTGTATCGGGAGGCTGGACTGCTAAACCGTACGGCCATAGTGACATTCTAAGCCAGTTGCCACAGGATGTGACCAAGGTGAATACCGACTTCACCTTACCCAAACTAAAGTTTGGAAGGAGGCGAGGTGGTAAAGAATTTTGACATCACGCACCGACGGGTCCAAAATGGACTGCAGCGTCGGTGCAGGAATATTTTCTGACGCACTAAATATTATGGTGTGTTACCGCCTCCCAGATAATGCCAGCATCCTTCAGGCGGAAAGACAAGGCTCGGACAACCAGGCCGCTGTCAAGGCACTGAGCTCGGTAAGTACATCATCCAAGCTTGTCGAGCGATGTGGGGCAGAGTTAGCTTACCTTAGCAGACAGCTCAATATTGCCCTGCTCTGGGTTCCTGGTCACAGGAACATAGAGGCTTATGAGAGGGCTGACGACCTGACCAGGAGGGGCGCCGCTCTAGACAGATCTCAAGCGGAGCCTGTTGGCTGTTAAGCGTAATATATTCAACCACTACCTCAAGGTTGCCGATTCCAAATGACGGAATCTGCACACCTGCACCGTATCAAGGAAGATATGGCCCTCCTATGACAGAAGGAGTACATCGGAGCTTATGACCAAATCGCGCAGAGATGTCGCCAGGCTCACGGCAGTCATCACGGGGCACTGGCCTATAGGGGATCACGCAGTCAGGCTCGCTATCCCCTACAACACGCATTGCCGAAGTTGCGGTAATGAAGATGAGAAAGAAACCCTCACTCAATTTCTGTGCGAATGTCCAGGCCTTGCTAGGACCAGACATCGTACATTGGGCAAGGCCTTTCTTGACAACCTAGGGTATGTGTCGGGTCTGAGGATTGGGGAGTTGTTTCACCTCCGTAACTCGTCCGGTTGTATCTAGCTGTTATGTCCTTTGATCAATGAAACGACTTGGTCTGATCAATATATAACAATCTTTTATTCCCACAATCTGTAGTGTGCTCACACGTTGACAGTAAGATGATGACTGGCTCAAATGGCCGGTTACTAATACATACACAACATCCCTTCACACCGGGATGAAGCTAGTCAAATCAAGAATTCAATTTTGAGTTTAATTATTAATTATTATTTACGAACTTTTGAAGAAAGATGTTTGTTTCCTACGTCTGATTGTTCTTCTCCGCAACAGTGGTAGATTCGCCTTCGATGCCTCTGTCGTTTCGTTCTCCTGCACCTGACTTCCATTAGTAATTGATACTGGATCGCAGCAAATAGACTCAGAATCTGAGTCACTCTCGGTTACTGTTGGTCCAGTCGGCCTAATATTGCCGGTCTCTTCCACCGCTCTCTGTAGTTCTGAATCCGTTGTTGATACCTGCGGCAGGATAAATTCGGGCTCCTCTCGAATCCGATTCCGCAACTGGAATTCGTGCCTTTTATATATAGCGCCATCCTCGAACTCAACGGAGTAAACACGGAATCCAACTTGCCGCAGAATTTTGGCCTTCACCCAGGATTTCTTGTTTGCCTGATATTTTCTCGCCCAAACTGTTTGCATTTCGCGAAATTTGCCTACTTTGAATAATCGCTTCTTCTTCGGACGCAGCTTGTCGAAATATGTCTCGATACGTCGGCCCATCAGTAACTCTGACGGTGATTGTCCGTTGCAGATGGGCATGGAATGGGACACTAGCAGATAGCAGGCCAATTCTTCGCCGATGTTGTCTTCCGTGGTCAATTTTTTTAAGAAGTTCTTGGCGGACTGAACCGCCCGTTCCGCCAATCCGTTCGACGATGCCATATAAGGTGCAATGCGATAATGTTCGATTGCATTGCGTGAACAAAAACGATTGAACTCTTGGGACGTGAATCCTCGGCCATTGTCCGAAACGATAGAGTCCGGCAACCCGTGCGTGGCGAACAATTCTCGCAACCTAGCAATAGTAGGTGCAGATGCGGTGGATGAAACAATTGAAACATCTACCCAACGTGAGTAGGCGTCCATGACAATTAGGAAAAGCTTATTCCTAAACGGCCCAGCATGATCAACATGTATACGAGACCATGGCTTCTCCGCTTGCTCCCATGGGTGAACAACCTTCTTGGGGTCTGCTCTTGTCTCCTGGCATGTCTTGCAGCATCCCACCAACTCTTCGATCGCTTTATCAATCGATGGCCAATACACATATTGTCTGGCCAACGTCTTCATTTTGACTATACCTGGATGGCTTACGTGCAACGTTCGCAATATGTCTTTTCGTACACATGCTGGAATGATGACCCTTGCTCCCCATAACAGACAGCCTTCAACAATTGATATTTCGTTCCGCTTCACGAAATAAGGAAGCAATTCTGGATTCATTTCCTTTGGTGATGTAGGCCAACCGTCTCGTGCGTACTTGATAATCTCCAGCAAAATCCTGTCCTTCGCGGTACGTGCAGCTAATTCAGCTGAAGTGAACGAAATAATATCCTTAGTGTCAATGAAACTGATTTTCTCATTTTCTATCGGGGCTCTACTGAGATAATCCGCATTCGACATTTTATTCCCTGGTCGATATTGCAACTCGTAATCGTATGCAGAAAGGAAAATTCGCCGCCGGAGCATGGTTGGTGCGATCACATCGGGGCACTGCTTCTGACCCAATATTCCCAATAAAGGCCGATGATCAGTCATGATTGTAAATCTTCGCCCGTGCAAAAAATTGTGGAATTTCTTTACTGCTGACACGATTGCTAGTGCCTCCCTGTCCGTCTGCGCATAGTTCCTCTCTGCAGATGTCAATGTCCGGGAGTAAAAGGCAATCGGTTTCTCTAACCCGTTTTCCATCGTGTGATACAATACTGCCCCAACACCGAACGGTGAGGCATCAGCAACAATTCCTACTGGGCGATGTAGACTGTAATGCACCAGTACCTGGTCAGAAGACAATGCGTTTTTTAACTCCTCCACTGCCGAGGTATGTTCCCTTGTCCACGTCCAGTCTGCTCCCTTGTCCAAAAGGCGATGTAGCGGCTCCGCAATTGTGGCCTTTCCCTTTAGAAAAGCTTGATAAAATCCGATGATCCCCAGAAACGCCTGCAACTCTTTTTTGTTGGACGGTAAGGGCGCTTTCTTGATAGCCTCCACCTTGCTGCAAATTGGTTTGATCCCATCTCCGGTCACTTGATGACCAAGGAACGGTACTGAGTAAGATGAGAAAACACACTTGTCCTTTCGTAGCCGTAGACCGTTTTGTTTGAAGGTTGCCAGTACGCCACGTAGTTTCGCGGCCAGATCGAATTCGTCGCTCGCTATGATGATAATATCATCGAAGTACGGCAAAACTCCTTGCAGTTTACCTAGCATGCGCTCCATCAAACTTTGAAAAATTCCCGGTGCGGCAGCAATTCCAAATTGAAGGCGTTTTACGATATATGTACCTTTATGAGTGGTAATGGCCTGGATCTTGGCTGTCTCTTCGTTGACTGACAGCTGTTGATATGCCTGGGACATGTCTAACTTGGCAAATACTTTACCGTTCTCAATACGTGCCATCAAATCGTTGACAGAAGGTACCTTGTGTGCATACGGCTTTATCTGTGGGTTAACCGTAGACTTATAATCCCCACAGATGCGAATGGATCCGTCGTGTTTCTTGACCGCTACGATTGGTGTCGCCCAATCCGAGTAATCAACTCGTTGCAGTACTCCTTGGCTTTCTAATTTCACCAATTCCTTCTCAACCGATTCTCGTAATGCCATAGCTACATTCCTCGGTTTACGCGCGACGGGTATTGCAGTTTCCTTTAACTCTAACTTTACCGGTGGCCCTGTGTATCTTCCCAGATCTTGTTGGAACACTTCTTCGAATTCTTCAACCACCTCCATCACTGTAGACGACGTACTCACTCTGTGAACACCCTCAATCGAGATGCCCATCTTCGGAAACCAATTCCTACCCAAAATTGGAGACGAATTGCAGTTGACTACCAGCAGTGGAAGACCAACAATTTTCGTGCCGTTGTAGATGACATCAACATCTGCTTCTCCTGCTACGTTGATTCGGGCTCCCTGGAAATCATGAATGTTAACAGTCTTCTTCCTTATTGTAGTGCTCGGGAGGATCTGTTTAAAAATCTGACTCGAAATGATGGTATATGGAGATCCGCTGTCCACCTCAAAACGAATGATCCGTTCACCAATTTTTACCGACGCAAACTGTTGATTGCTGGATAGCGTTTTGATATTGTTGATCGACTTCCCACTGCGGTTCGAGTCCGATTTTTTTTCCGATTGTAGCCTTCGCTGAGATTCATCTTTCCCCGCCGCAGACAGACACACCTTTTCCAAGTGACCTTTTTTTCGGCAACGGTTACAGATGGAGTTGGTATACCTGCACTGTCCAGTGTGACTAGTGCCACAACGAAAACATAGCCGCAATTCTTCTTCCCGTTGCTTCGTGTTATTGTTCGATATTACGCGATGTACAGGTTCTTCTTTTATCTGCAATTGTTGTTTCTTTGCGCTCTCCGCCGCGACTGCTGTATCCATCGCGAACTTTTTCGTAATCACGTCCTCCTTTTCCTGTAGCAGTCGACGTTGCAACGATTCGTCATTGAGGCCGCAAATGAACTGAGTTATCAGCATACTGTCTAGCAATGATTGGAACTGACAATCGTTGGCGAGGTGCTGGAGTTCTGCCATGAACTGGTTTGCTGCCTCATCCGGATGCTGGTTTCTCTTGAAGAAATTGTACCGCGCGATCCAAATTGATTTCCTCGGAACAAAATATGAAGTTAATTTAGCGGTTATGCTATCGTATGCCAAATTATTTACCTGGACGGGGGCGGCCAAGCTGGAGATCGTCCTAAACAATCTCTGACCGCCCACCGTGACAAGCATCGCCCGCTTTCGGTCCGGACACGTAATCTCGTTCGACTCCAGGAAAAATTCAAAACGCTGGATGTAATTCGTCCACTCCTCTGGATTGTCTATGTCAAACGGCTCCATTGACCCCATCAAACCCATTTGTCGATTTACAGGCGTAATTCCCCTTTTTTCATCGTTTGGAAGAATTTCTTTCTCCGTCATCGAAGTTGCCATCGATTGAGGTTAGGCTGACCACGTTTTATTGTTACTCGCGCACAATATTGTAGGATAACGTAAAAAATACTGCGTAGCTCGATACTACACCGACTGCGCCACTTGTTATGTCCTTTGATCAATGAAACGACTTGGTCTGATCAATATATAACAATCTTTTATTCCCACAAT
Source organism: Chloromyia formosa (assembly GCA_964017055.1). Lineage (NCBI taxonomy): Eukaryota > Metazoa > Arthropoda > Insecta > Diptera > Stratiomyidae > Chloromyia > Chloromyia formosa. Next base: position 141,676,353 of record OZ024813.1, read on the forward strand.
CTGTAGTGTGCTCACACGTTGACAGTAAGATGATGACTGGCTCAAATGGCCGGTTACTAATACATACACAACACTAGCAAATGCTTATAAACCAGTGTAATTGTTTCAATAATGTGGATCGTGGTCGGAACATTTTCGGAAGTTTCTATTTTTTTCTATAGATTGGTCCTCTAATATTAAATCCATCTTGCCATCTTGAAAAACCCATTAGAATTTGACACTTTTTTCAATTTTTTGGTCATAACTTCTTCTGGAGTACTTATTCGAAAAATAAGTGTACTCCAACTTATAGAGAACAAAATTTCCTACAGTTTTTGTTTTATGATTTTTCTCTATCTCTAATAGGTACCAAGATATAAAACCATACAAATTCGATTATTCTGCTCGGTGGCCGTGGTCGTTCGGTCACCGCTCTACGATACTAATCTGGCTGAAAATTAATCCCAATTGTCCTGCCAAATTGCTGTCGCTAAATAGGATGCATATGGCAGGGTTGTAGGGTTATTACAGGACAGTCACCCTATCGGTGAGTACGCTTGGAGGCTTCATTTTCCTATCATGCATACTGCAGGAGTTTTGGATATGCAGATAAGGAGAAGAGTGTTCTCCACCTTCTCTGTCACTGTACGGCCTTGGCTGGCCGAAGGAGGAAATATTTCCAGGGTCTCGGGTCTTTCGCGAAGCTACTGTACAGTCGTTTAAAATATTCGTCAGAGCCAAACTGATTTTTTTATTCCTAATTTTTTTTTTTATTTATTTAATGTTCATGCAACTCGAGCTAGTCTTTCTCTAACCCAATTATTTAGTAGGACTTTAAAAACTGTTTTATTATAGCTCTTGAAATTTTTGAAGCATTCCCAAACCTTTAGCATCAAAAAATGAGATTAACAAGTATCGTAAAATAAATAGTACGGTTATTTCATGGAAGAAAATTTAATTAGCGTACTTACACAGTGCAGCTGATGAAACTGATTAGCTGATTACTACGAAGAAGAAAGACAAACTCGTAGTTACGTTTAACTACGCATGTTGATTTCTGTAATTATCACAATTAAGGCGAGTCCGAGTAGTTTCGATTTCAAAGAAGCTTGTAATTTGGTGATTTACGAGATAAAAACTGGTTAAAATTGATATGGGCTTTGTTCATATATTCGTCGGATTGATTAATAGCAATCTAAACCACAATTTCAGCTCGTCACTTTCGTGCAAAGCATAGTACTTTCCACTCACTACTGGTGTTTATAGGAATTAAATACGAGCACTATGTGCGAAAGTTACTTTGCAATCAATTTGTATTTGAAATGGCATACTCCATTCCTAGGGCAACCGTTAAATTTTATTTCCTGACTTGCAGACTTCACTTAATTAAAATCTGATTATATGTTATCAAACGCATACTACAAGTTACATATGTGCATTTCTTCCGATAAACAAAACTGGACGGTCACTTGTTTAATACAAAGTCACGATATGCCGTGGATTAAAGTGCTAGTATCTTGTTTTAAATATACAGTAGCTGCCAATCGTTGAATTTATATGTATGTAGTTTGAAAGAATTGCCTGTATGGGCGCGGTTAGCGTCTTTCATATTAGCGAATGCACTCCAAACCGGAAGAAAGTGAGTCGCTCTAAGACACCGATTTACTCCAAGTTTTCATTTTTCTTTTGTATTCCGGCGAAAGAAGCGCAACAATGACCCTGATCCCACGCAACTAAACAATAAATTCATTACAAACTAGAGGAAAGCATTTTGCGCACCTCGGCCGTATTAAAGACAACATTATTTTCAGATGCAGTATAAATTCTTGATTCTCAGATACTCGTACACCTCGATTTTTTCTCAGTAAGTGAAGAAATCTCTGAGTGACGCAGAAGAGATTTGATTCAAGAAAATGGGGTTGTCGAACTTGATGTATTCATAGCATATACACATGTCGATATATCATGAATAATGAAAAAATGTGATTCAGTGTCACCATTTCACGGAATATTATCGCAGGAAGCTTGTAATTTTATTTGAGGTATAATTTATTATTAAGTGCTCCAATCAAGAATCACCCCTCCAAAATCTTTGTGATTGATAAGCCGTTGAACGATGCTGCTCAAAACCAAAGTCACAAACCAACAACTGACATCTTTCATATTTAGTACTTCTCCGTATGGTCGGTATAAACACACCACGAACAAGTAGTAGCACTAAAACGATTTAGTTAAATCGCCTTGTAGTTCCACGGCATAAACGTCGCCATTGAAGCAGTAGGGTTCGGGCTCCGCATGCGGATCTCGTTCGCTACTTGGAAAACAAGGTTTTATGAATCCACCAACATGCAGAGTTATCGATCTACAACTTTAGTCCCGGTGTACATGAACGTCCTAATGACGCCGGACTCCGCGTCACTTTCAATCCGATCTAGTAACCTTACTCTCGCTGGAGTGATAAAGACTTGGAAGAGAGAAATCAAAGGAACTGAAATTGGGCGGGAGAAGCGAAGCAATTTTGTACATATACGTAAGGCGAATGTGAGTTTGTACAGGTTGTATGCTGACTATACGGACGGGGCGGGTGTTTCGGGATAGAAGGACAAAAAGAAATAAAATTGGCACAAGGGGGAAGTATGAGGGGAATATAAATTTGATGGATTGTATCGTGAGTATATGTACTAGATGGTTGTTCCGGGAAAGAGGGCGCATAATTCTCCGTTTACTTTTTACTTAAGAGAATTTTGCGTTCATTTTATGGTGATTTCGCCTCCTTATATCTACTACTACTACTACTAGTTAATTGCCCTAACCCCTTGTGGGGCATAGCGCGTCAACTGTTCCATGTGGCCCAGTTGGCGTTTCATTGGCATAAACTGGTTTCGGAGAATGCAGTTGCCAGCATGCACCTCCTGCACATCCATGGCCACGTATGTCGTCGTGGACGGGATTCGAACCCGAAACGCCGGTAGTTAAACATGAGACTGATGCCTCAACACACTGCGCTACCGGTCGCCCCAAGATTAGAAATTTAATCATTAATTTGAAACTACAAATCGCGAAATATTTATGACTAAATGAAATTGAATGTATTAAATTGAGCTCTAAAATGACAAAATTCACTCCCATACTTGGGTTTTCCATTGGCACCCTTTCAGATTCGGCACCCCAGGTGACCGCAATCTTCGATTTAAATCCTAATCTTACTCTTAAGACTATAGTACGACCTTTGGGGTGGCTCTTTCATTAACAAGTAATTTATCTTGATCGCGACGTTTATACCGTTTTAAAAGCTTTGCTATTATATGATATATGGAATACAAACAAATGAGTTACTCTGGCAACCCGGTCCCGCAATACCTTCACGCCTTCGTTAATTGTCTGCTAACAATAGTATTTTTTTTCCCTGCTACTAATAATGACTAATTCCCTACAATTTACGGAAAATGGTTGGTCAGGGTGGGAAAATTGTCAAAGAAAGAAAATACAATGAAAAAAAGCACCATGTGATTTTTTGACACTGACTAGCATTTAAAATTGCGTGGACTTTCACTTTCCAGTGGTGCAACTTGAAGGCGTAGGGTAAATTAACGCCGGCATTTGACGTGAATTTCCGATTCAGATTCACTTTCAATGGTCCGGTCGCTGACCAAGCCCACAGAGCTGCAGTGATTCTATCTCGGCATTTACTTTCTGTTTCATCGGAGTTTTCATTAAAATTTCCACCAAGTTATTTCTGTCAGATTTAATTGGGCGTTTCACGGTGATTAAGGTAATTTAGTTGATGTTTTAATATTTGACTAGTAGCTAGAGACAGTACGTATTTACGAGTATGATATTGGATGAAAAGATTTTGATATGTTTGGAGTGTGCTTTTAATTGATCGGTTCAGTAATGAAATATGAATGTATTACAAGTATGTATGTGCACAGTATGCTTCAATTGATTGTGTTCCTTTTTTTCTCTACCCAGAAGCCTTAAAGCCGGAATCGCTTTTGAATGTTGTAGTTTGTCAATATGTCTTATGGCTGGTACAGACAATGGCTCATCGTTGTCCGTTGCTATCGTGAATCTGGCAGATAGCGGTTGTGGCGATGATAGCTGTCAGCAATTGGCTAATAACGGCTTTCAGATCGATTTTCTGCCATCTGCCCTTGCCAATAATCGCTGTACGTGTAGATACATGATGGCAATAAGAGGCGCCGACTCTTGAAAAATATTGGGTTAGGTTGGGGGGGGGGGGGGGGGGGGGGGTGACACAAAAACTTTTCATATGTTTTTGATTGACTGTCGGATTTCCTTGTTGTGTGAACTTTTCGTGATCGTATCTTCACAATAAACTGATCCATTCTTGAAATAACAATTAACGTATCTCTTGCACTTAAAAAGTGAACTGATGATGGGTCCACGAAAAGAACGGCCCAATAGCCCTAGTAAAAAAAAGTCTTAAGGCAGGCAAATATTCGATGTCGATAGAAATGTATAGTTTCATAGAGTCAATCAAAATGCTCTCACAATAGAAGGAAACCAATTTGAAATCGACCATGCAAATCATCAGCGTTGTATGGAAATGACATTTCTTGTTTGTTTTTAAGAATAAAGCATTAAGATCCAGGTCAACTTTTCAAGCATTTGCTGCCCAACTATAATCTTTTTTGTTTATTAACAGAAAATATTTTTTAAATTTTAATTAAATTCAAATTCAAATATTTTTGAATTGGAATTGTTTGTGACACTTGGTTTCATTCTGCACACCAACTTAGTATGCGTCTGTAGCTTAGCTCGGTAACGCACCGGGGATTTTTTGCTACTCGAAACACGGTCTCTGCGGTTCGCGCCCCGCAACGGGACAAACTATTTTTTTTATTCTCAAATTCCCTCTGAATTAATTTTCTCTCTCTTTGCAAAGATGCAAGACCTGATGAGTGCTACTATCCATACGAAACCACTAAGCTCGGAGAAATTAATTCAGAGGGAATTTGAGAATAAAAAAAATAGTTTGTCCCGTTGCGGGGCGCGAACCGCAGAGACCGTGTTTCGAGTAGCAAAAAATGCCCGGTGCGTTACCGAGCTAAGCTACAGACGCATACTAAGTTGGTGTGCAGAATGAAACCAAGTGTCACAAACAATTCCAATTTAAATTGAAAATGATTCGTACTTGTACATTTGCAAGAACATTAATACATAAAGCAAATATTTTTACCGTCCACGTCTTAAAATAATTATAGTTAGCACAAAAGATCAATTAAGTTTTGACTGCATCTTGACGCATCATAACCAAATTTAAAGTCGAGTTTTAATACCTCATGTGACCATTATGATTCGACCTAATATCACACGGGTTCCATGGCCCGGGCCCCGGGAGAACGACGGCTGTTAAGCACAAGATTCAATGGTACGATCGTCATAGGCCATATATACGAGTATGTACGTAGAAGCTCCTTCCTTCCTTTCCTATGTATCATAGCTAAATAAGTGTTTGATTGTTTGAACGAAGAAGTCGAGTTAAGATCGCTTTTCTTGCGAAACGATTTTTGTGTCTGAAATATTGGGGATGGGGGGCAAATCTGGCAAAGTAGGTATCTCAGTATTAAAACCGTGCTGGACTTGTTTCGCTCCCTGATACTGTCTGTGCTTTTGTATTGAAGCAGCATCTGGAAAGTTTCCATAAATGTTACCAGGAAGCTGCAAGTTTTCGTCAACTCATGTCTTCATTTAATTTTAAGAACTTCCTGACCCGAAACCAACGAATGGATATGCTGGCGGAAATGGCAGTAGATAGGCCACACATTGCGGAATAATGATAATTGCATTGCCCTTCATGCCATGAAATATAGTCCCATTTCCAATCAAGGCCAACCAAGAGGATATCCTAAAATTTTATGACACCGTTCTATGGCAAACGAGTGCGAGTCTTTGGATTAGACGTGGAGGGAGTTTCGTCCGATTGTCCAGAACAGAGTTCGATGGCGCGCAAGAATATTTAACGCGCTTTGACTCGGTAGGGGTTAAGGGAAAGTATTGTAATATACTCCAAATAGAATTGTCAAGTCGAAGGGAAAATCAAACAAAGCCGGAGTGAGGAGGGCTCCTCCCACAATTTTGTGTTGTCCGATGACAATAGGAAATGAATTGTCCTAGCCCTGGAGAAGCTGAGTCCTCCCTGTTAAGACGCAATTGCTAATTACAAGCCTTTTCCGCAAAAAAAATTGTATGATTAATTATCCTTAGTTAGAATTCTCTCGCTAAACAAACATTACTAATTGCCTTCTTAACCACTCCAGCGTCATGCGTCTTTAGCATAGCGTTGTTGACATTTTGATAGCATACCCACAGTTAGTCTTTTATTTTATTAACGCGCCGGGGAATTGAACCCCTAATCTGTAGGTGTAAAAAACCGGACAAAACCGGAGCCTGAAACCATCAATCAAAACTAAATCTACTTTAAAATGCAAAACAATTTTTAATTTATTGAAATTGGAACTGCTTAAACTTGACGATACGATTACTCGCATGCTTTTATGTTCAGGCAATTCACTGGAAATCAAATTCATTTTATCAAAATACATTTATCTGTTATTAAAATCAAATTAAAATGTTATTGAACATAAACATTTCTTATCATTAAAGCACTTAAGTTGGTAAATGTAAATTAATACAGTATTTATGTGAAAATTAATCATAGTTTTAGATAGCCAATGTGCGCTTTGATCTTAACTTCAAACGTACGAGTACATGCGAGTATCTGGTCTAAGAATTAAGTAGAAAATAAAAGAAAATTTTGGTGGAGTTTTGATTTTTGGTACCTTAATGTTTTTGGGAACGCTGAATACGAATCTGAAGTTTTCCAATCAAAATTTTCGCTGGAAATATGTTTTTTTTTTTTTGTAACAAAAAAAAAATATGAAAACCTTCTAAAAATTGAACTTTTCACTTTTTTGCTTTTTTTTCTAATATAGCTCCCAAACTATCCCATTTACGTAAAAAAAAAGGCTGTAATTAAAGAGGGTGATTCTGTGATGGTGACGATCCCACCATTATATCTTCAAAACTCGAGTTTCAATTGGAAAGTTTGTACCAATTCTATTTCAGGTGGAAAATAAAACTTAACACCTCAAAGACACAAGCGGCTTTCTTCACTAAGAAAAGAAAAAGAAGAAACCTTCCGAGTTCTCCCTTGAATTTTCTTGGTGATCCTATCAATTGGAATAAGGAAATAATTTATCTAGGATTAGTCTTTGACAAAAAACTAACTGGTCTACCACATATCGAAAAGACTTCCGAGAAAATGGTCAAAACCTTCTGTTCCTTGTATCCACTTGTAACGGACGGTTTGGCGGGCATCCTAAAATGCCCGTGTGGGGACGGAGCCTTAGGTAGCATAATGACCGTGAAGGTCGGGCCGTGCCATCTGGCGAAGAAAAAGGCTCCTCAACGAGCTAAGCAGCGGCCTATGCTTGCTGTAGCTCAGTTCGGGAGACGTGGGCGGGGTTTTCGCCGCTCGTTGCCCCTGTCCTTTACGTATTAACAAAAATTCATAGGCCTGGGGAAGACAACAAACAAAGGAGGTAAAAATGGGGAATAAAAAAAATCAGGCGATAAGTATGGAATGGTTGGCAGATGGCTCGCTTGCCCTCGCGCTCGTATTGGGGTCCAGGTGTAATGGGACCCTCGGCCTCTGGTTTCGTACCACCGACAGATCCTTACTCATCAGGTGCTGCTTCGATCTGCCGGTGGGAGCAGCACTACCAGACCATAATATGGTGCGTTACAGGTGGTTCATTACAGGGCAGCTTCTACTTCGAGGCCTGCCAAGAAGAAGAAGCTGAGGACAAAGTGTGCTGCTAGAAATAGAAAAAAAAACAAAAGCGAGCTGGGTACCGGAGTCAGCCGACAACCATTGTAAAGGGGAAAAATTGGCAAGCAAAAAAAAATACTACATTTCTCAATTATTCAGATGATCAACAGGTTACAAAGAATTCTGAGGCCGGCACAGGCGCAACACTGCATTCCTTGCCGTAATTCACTCATAAACTCTGTAAGCTGCTGAGCACATGAACAATAGAAAAATGCAGTACTGTGTAAAGAAATTTTTTTAAGTTACTTAGAAGGACAATCCTGGCAAACAAAAAGGTATCCAGGGCTCCTCCGCGCTTCGTCCGGTCATCGAAGATGCTCCAAATGCCGGCAATTCAAAGCATTTACGGAGGCCTTAAATACGTGGCTAAACCACAAAAGACAAACACAAAGCCAGGACTGCCTTGTTAAACTGAATCTAAAAGGAAAAACTACTCTATAGGAAGGATGGGGGTGCTACAGAGGAAAGCACAGCTACTTGAAGGGAAAATACGTGAAGTAAAGTGGCTAAGTCCTAAGACTTAGAGCAAGTAGCCTTAATGTGCTTGTGGGGATACAAATCGGTGGAAAGACCAAGAAGGAACTCGACGAGGTCCCTCTTAGTCCTGTTCTTTACCAAAAATGGGCCCCACGTTGGGCGCCAAATATGTAACGGACGGTTTGGCGGGCATCCTAAAATGCCCGTGTGGGGACGGAGCCTTAGGTAGCATAATGACCGTGAAGGTCGGGCCGTGCCATCTGGCGAAGAAAAAGGCTCCTCAACGAGCTAAGCAGCGGCCTATGCTTGCTGTTGCTCAGTTCGGGAGACGTGGGCGGGGTTTTCGCCGCTCGTTGCCCCTGTCCTTTACGTATTAACAAAAATTCATAGGCCTGGGGAAGACAACAAACAAAGGAGGTAAAAATGGGGAATAAAAAAAATCAGGCGATAAGTATGGAATGGTTGGCAGATGGCTCGCTTGCCCTCGCGCTCGTATTGGGGTCCAGGTGTAATGGGACCCTCGGCCTCTGGTTTCGTACCACCGACAGATCCTTACTCATCAGGTGCTGCTTCGATCTGCCGGTGGGAGCAGCACTACCAGACCATAATATGGTGCGTTACAGGTGGTTCATTACACACTCTTAAACAAGAAATCGAAACTGTCGCTTGAAAATAAGCTTCTTATTTACAAGATGGTCATACAACCCATTGCTGCATACGGCTTTCCTTTATGGGGTCTCTATGCGAAAACCATAAAAAATAAATTACAAACCACTCAAAACAAAATCCTCAAACATATTACTAACAACCCCTTCTACTATTCGACCGTGAGATTGCACAACGAAACAAAAACTCGGACTCTAAATGAAATAGTTAACAATAGTACACCTAAATTTATGGCAACCTGCTCCCAAATTAACAATAATATTATTAGATCATTAGTTAATACCTAATACAGTAAGTTAGTCATGCAAGCTTAGACTTAATTCGTAGGTTAAGATTTTTATATTTAATTTTTTTTTTTTTTGTTATCATAAGGTTTTTATAGGTTTTTCCTTAATTGGCACCTTATTTAGTTAACTGAACTAAATCAACTTAATTGATTACGCTTAATACTGAATAATATAGAGTTAAGGCCATAGCCGGTATCTAAATTAAGTTCTTGTAAATTAAATTGTAGTATAATATGAAATAAAATATAATTGAATTGAATTGAATTAAAGAGGGTGAAATTTTCTACATTTTAGCCGTAAAAAGCTTTTTCTTCCGATCGCGAAAATTGGCGTCAAGCGCAAATCTCTAGAATGACACATACCTTACAGTACAAATGCATTTGCAATATATGTAGCATTTTACTCCACCTATCCAATTACAATCGAACATGCATAAAGCGTTATCGGAACTGCGACTATGTCGAAAGAGAATATATCGAAAAAAGGATATTTGAAGTTTGAAATTTTGCATGAATGAAGGTATGGGATTTCCTTTCCCACGTTGTATCGAGCAAAACCTTATATCAAGCGACGTTATTTCGAGGTACGACTGGATTCGGATTTCCGCATTATGAGATTAGGTTGAAGTGCTGCTGTGCTTACAACAGGACATATGGACCGTAGCAGGGTCTGTTGTTTACCACCGGGGATTAATCACCCGAACATCATAATCGTTAAACCAGCCAGAACTGGCAATGAAGCGATGAAGCTTGTCAACATCAACATTAGCTAAATCCTCCGATTCAGTGAAAAAGTGGGTTCTCAGGAAAGTTTTTACTCTTCTTGTCAAAGCAGGACAGGTGCGTCAACTAAGCTTCTACTGAAGTCATTTTAGTGGAGGCGAAGCCTCTTGGCGTTCTCCCCAATCACGCAATGTCCAGTGGTGAGTCGTTCTTATGTGCTGCCTTTTCAGCGACAGCCATTTAGCTGATCGACTAGAATCCAATCTGGACCATAGCAACTTTGTTGGAAGCCATGTGTTGTCATTTATCCATCGAGGTCGTGGCAATCGCTTCAGATTTTAGAGCTGCCTTACAAGCAGCGATTGGCCTGTAAATGCTCCGATGAATTTATGCAGCAACGTTTGTGGGGCTCTGTCTAGAAAGGTCGTCTGCTCTACAGTTAGCAAGAAAACCACTGTGACCAGGAATCTAGCATAAGAAAATGGTAGAACAATAAGTCATCTCCGTGAGCAGAGAGTGACATTACTTCCTGCCCTAAAAGACCATATTATCCTGACGCGGACCTGCAGAAGCACGAAAGCGGAACTGATGCCAAAAACCCTACGTGAATGCTCATCAGTGTGTTATCATCAAATATAAAAAATGGTCAAGATTTGTGTAAAATGGGTAGTTTTCGCATTACATCACCATGCATTGTCGTAATTTCCGATTTTAGAGTTTTTTTTTTATTTCAGCACCCATTTCCGCGACACTTTTGTTACATAAAATGTAGGAAATTTTATCCTTTTGAGCACGTAACGTTTAGACTAAAGTTTTTAATACGCGAGACACGTAAGCCCGTCGGACGCGTCAAATCTACGATTCCGGATACCGGGAAACGCGTAACTTGTTAGCTGACGACAAGTACCGACGGGTACCAACGGGCATTCATCCGCCGTTGATGAGTCGATGAATCCAACAACAAAGACATGAAAAAATATGATTTCAGTACTCGCACATAAGCTGTCGAATCGTAGACGCACGTTGCTCAGGAAATTCGATACCCGTTTCTGATGTTTCGTCCGCATAAAACTAATAACTGTAAACACTAGTCGCGTTTACGCGACTCGGGTAAAAATCACGCGATCGTGAATACGCGTCCCGTGTATCAGAAGCTTAAAAGTGAGAATTTCTTCATTTGTAACAGCATTAAGGGGGGCGCGGCGGTACTGAATTCGATTTATTGAAATTTAGGCCTTTCAATTTTTATTATTTTTATAATGTTTCTGCAAATGAACAATGTTTACTCTGTTGAAAACAAAAGCCAAATCATGCGCATGAAAAATAACATAAATAATAAATCAGTCTGTAAACTGCGATAATTGATAGTTTCAGATAAATACCTTTGATTAGATAAACAAACATTTTAAGTATACTACAAAAAAAAAAAATGTTTGGGTAAACACAAACTTTAAAGATCCAATGTGGTAAGTGCGATCTTTTAAGATTTGTTGGCACGAGGGTATACTTACGACTATAATAATTTATCTCACAAATTATTTGGTTTATAGGGAGTAGGGTGGTTGTAGAATACACTCCAATATACTGGATTGTCAGACGGGAATACCTGACAAATATGGTACATGAATATTTCCTGCTTTCCTATACATACATTTATGTATTTATCTACTGTCCATGGCCGTAACCAGGGTGGTGCAAGGGTACATTGTCTGAGTATTCGCAGATATCGCCAATGGCAACGCTTTGATTCAACGGCATCGAATCGACCGTGATCTTCAACTTGTCTCCGCAATTATCGATGACTTTTGATCATTTTGACAACTTATAAAACATTTTTGAAAGTTCAAAGTGTTACTAACGATCACAGGATTCTTGTAAAGAAAGAAAGAAAAAAATTTCGAAACGCCCTGATTGGGAAGGATACAGAGTTTTGCTGCGGGAAACAATATGGTAGACAATAAAGTCTCAGGGTGACTCAGCTAAGAAAAAATAGTATCCAATATATCGGAGGCAATCACATCATCCTCAACTGAGTCGAAAGGCGTTCCATGGTGAAGCTCTGAACTCTCTGCGATACGCAAGAATTCTAGAAGACTCTGGAAAGTGTAACAGTATCGGGCCTCGCTCACCCTCTACAATAATGGTGCCCGGAGTGCCAAGAATCGCAGTTGAATTAAGTTCTGCGAAGGTGTCCATAAAACCAACTCAACTGCCAGACTAAATCGTGTGCTGGCTGAAAAAGGCACAAATCAAGTCAGCACTCTAAGGAAACAAGATGGTAGTATCACAGAGCATACTGAAAATACAGAAAAACTGCTTCTGGGTACCCATTTTCCTGGGTGGGTAGCTGTAGAGGAAGATATCAGCTACATAGTCGACGTGGGGTGCGCTTAAGTCATCTCGCTGGAGTATTGCCAAAAATATTTTCACCTACAAAAAAGTTAAATGGGCCATTGATTCGTTTGACCCACATAAATCCATTGCACGCGGAATCTTCCTCACTCTGTTACAGAAAGGGAAAGATATGCTATTCTATTCTCATATAGGACCAGGCCGAAGCGTATATAACCTAGACTTGGACAGACCTAGTGGTGATACCAAAAAAACCAATTGGCAACGACCATATGCAATAAATGTGGGTCTCCTATATGGCCAGTTCATAAGGGAGGTTGGCACGCATTCAGTGGGATCTTGACCATTCTCAAAATCAATTAACTAACTAACCCATTCTACAAATATTTGTCGAATTTTTCAAGTCCCTAGCTTCATTCTATCGAAAGTTATTGCTTATTTGAAGTTTCATTTGTAGGGGAGGTAGGGGTTCCTTGGGTTGAATCTTGCCCATCATTGCCGCCAACCAATTAGATCACCCTACAAACATTTAAACAAAATTTCAAGTCCCTAGCTTCACTCTATCGAAAGTTATCGATTATTTGAGGTTTCATTTGTAGGGGAAGTAGAGGTTTCGTTGGTCGGATTTTACGTATTTTCAATATTAGTCAACTGGATCATACTACAAACATTCGACCAAAATTTTAAGTTGCTAGCTTTATTTTGTCGTAAGTTATCGCTTATTTTAAGTTACATTTCTAGGGGAGGTAGGGGTTCCTTAGGTCGGATCTTACCCATCTTTAATGCCAACTAACTTAATCTCACTTCAAACATTTGACCAAAATTTCAAGTCACTGGCTTGATTCTATCAAAAGTTATCGCTTATTTGAAGTTGCATTTGTAGGGGAGGTAGGCGTTCCTTTGATCTGATTATGCCTAACTTATAGAACCTTAAGCAGCTTCTCACCTCAGCGTTACATGCCAAAAATCAGGTGTCTACGTTAATTGGTTCAAAAGTTATAGACAAAAATCGTGAAAAGTAGGGTAGTATGGGGTTCTGTGTAAGAAAATTACCGTTAGTTTTATACTGATCGATTTGATTTTTCCAGGAGAGTATAAGATTATCTTCACGAGTAATCTACCAAAGCTAGAGCTTTTTATGTTTATTTAATCGGGAGTTATAGATACATTTAAGTATTTTACATATGTAGGGGAGGTAGGCGTTCTCTTGGCCTGATCATGCCCAATTTCAATACCATCCAACTAGATTACACTGCCAACATTTGACCAAAATTTCAAGACTCTAGCTTCATTCTATCGAAAATTATCGTGCTAACGGACAGACAGACAGACAGACAGACAGACGGACAGACAGACAGACATACAGACATACAGACAGACATGGGTTAATCGAATCAGGAGGTGACCCTGATCATTTATATATATATACATTGCTATACCTCCGGAGCCTCCTTTAAGGTGTTACATATTTTCGTCGTGACAAAAACAATATTCCCTATACTATAAGTCTAGGGTATAAAAATACATATGTATGTATTATCAATATTTAAATGGTTTTTTATCTTTGTATGATACAATGAATCGTCGTCCAGAAATTCATGTCATAATCAAACCCTCTGATCTTGTGAATAAATTTCTCACAAACTAGGAAAGCATGTTGCTCCACGACGATGTTAAACATTCATGCTATACGACATACAGTACAAAGATTTTTTTTTTCTGAAAATCTTGAGTACATCCATACGTACAAAATTGGCCATTAAGGCGCGCGGTGGCGTTTCTAGTACTGGACGTGACTTACTACTGTTTTTCCGCCTACTTTCACGTTAAATTGTTATTGATGTATGTTTGTCAGCTAAGGCTAAGGTTTGGCGTAAGGTAAATATCGCACTTTACCATTGCATTACTCGCATATTGTGCTATTCAATTTCTATGGGAAAATTAAAGATTTCCACAGCGCTTTGAACAATTAACTTGCAATATGAACAGACATTTTTTGTCCGTTTGCAATGTTGGCAACATACCTCACTTTCTTCACTAAGCCTGCCAAAAAGAAAATTGCGAAAAATTTGCACATGACATAAAGCACGACTATTTAGAGGCTTTTCCAGAACATTAAAAATTAAACAAAAGTCACAAATGTCAATATTGACGGTGGCAATGGGAGTGTTTGCCAATTGAAAGGTAGTAAGTAAGAAACATGAAATTCAAGCAAGCGCCGTTTAATTAAGACGCCGCTGTTAAATATTTTATTTGCAGTGTTAACATTTTGACTATGCTACTGAGACTGATAGACGTGAGATAATAGCATTTACTGACATAATGTAATTAAGAACTATGAAGGTTGACCAACAATAAGACTATTCGAAGGAAGTATTGACTTTGATAAATTGCCTTTTAATGACGCAAGCAAATCATGTCAGCCTGGAAGCAGACATGATAAATGATTTGTTATTCATTATCGATCGGTATTCAATAAGCAAAATCATACTATTTAAGAGTAGCATTTAAGATCAAAGCAACACTCGTACACCCTAGAGAAATGAAAATGACAATGTACAATAGAATGCAGGTAGAAGGGTCTCTTAGAGGGCACACCCGCTGCGGGGGCCATCTAAATAGATCGCAGTGGAATCCGTCAGCGAAAGTGCGTTCTTTTTGATCAAATATTTAAATGAAAAATATTTGGTCGACCTGGGAATTTTCAAGTTACTTAGCATTAAAGCGCGTTGACATGATCAAACTACGGTTTGACAAACCATCTACTTGAATGTGTGCACCCCTTGTCAAACTGGTTTGATGTCTTGTGCTTCTGTCAAACCGTAGTTGGACGGTGCTCAACTTTTCATCAAATGCTACAAATAGTTTTTCAAACTTTGATCATGTCAACGCGCTTTTAGTAACAAATCAGTTAAAGAATGAAACCGGAAAGTAGAATGCGAGCGAACTGGCCTACTCTTGGAGATGCTTGAGATTGCAAATTGCATGCATATACTCGTATAAAAAAAAAAAAAAACGAAATAAAAAATTATAAAATAAATTGTTTGAATAATTATAGAAGTAGAGTCAGCGACCAGCCTACCTTCCCAGTCCTCTCCCACCAATTTTTACCCTTTTAGAAATGGTTAAACTACAATACGCTTTACGAAAAACAATAAACGGCATGCAAGTATGTAATTCTCGCACCAATACATGAGGTCGGTAGGTGTATTTTTTGAATAGATTTTGTGCAAATGCCCAACTTTAAATGAATGTATTATTATTAAATATGACGTAATTGTCACGAAACATGCAAATATTTGCCTATGGGGCTAATTAGCGGCGGCCATAAGTGCCTTTAACATTGGACGTGTTCAAAGGATGCAGGAGTGTGTTAACCACAACCATTGAAATATACTATTATTAGCCTAGTTTAAGAAGGTATCCAAATTCCATTATTTTCCATTTTCTATGCTAGTCGAAAGCCACCTCCCTGCGAGTTTTCAAATTTCTAAGTGTAACGATCTCGACATGCAAGGGGGTGGGACAAATTGACATCTCATATTTTCCCCTCTTCCTCTTTTCTCCTTTCTTCAAATTTGAAAAAAATGCCAAAAATGGAATATACTCAGTGGTACTTATCTTTCTTATGATACCCCACTTGTCAATGCTACTACTACTACTCAATTGCCCTAACCCCTTGTGGGGCCTACCGTGTAAATTTTTCCAAGTGACCCAGTTGACGTTTCGTTCACATAACCTAGTTTCGGAGAATGCAGTTGCCAGCATGCATCCACCTGCTCCCCCATTTAGCCGCCTACCTGCGACAAGTCGAGAGATACTGTGGCTTATTATTACGTCCCGCACCACAGGAGGAAGACAACACAAACATCCATGGCCACGAACGTCGTCGTGGACGGGATTCGAACCCGAAACGCCGGTAGTGCCTCTACGCACTGAGCTACCGATCGGCCGGTTGTCTATACTAAACGAAAAAAAATTTGGACTTCATTTCCCCCTCTATGGGGACCCTCCCTTAAGGCTGGCCTATTAAAATGCATTGCTTTCTCCAGCGAATTATAGTATTTCCACACATTCCCACCAAATTTCATGAATGTGGCTTTAGCCGGTCCTGAGATATTCTATGGACAGATGGACAGACGGACACTCTATCCGGGAGGTTTAACGCCTGTGTCTACCTCGGGAGTTTACCAGACGGTCCTCAAAAGAACGACGGATTGATTAGAGACGACAATCAGCGCCCTTCCACAAGTGTGGAGGTAGCAGTTTACATCAGCTTGCAGTGGCCAATAGTTACACTGCTGGATGCAAGGTCTATGTAAGACCTCTGCCATTCTGTGGGTCCCGACATCCGGTTGGAATGTCCAGAGGTAAATCTGGGCACTCTAACCGCATTTGCTTGGTAAACCACAACCTGCACGATGCTCTCACAAGGGGGCCTACCTCAACAGCCGAGGTGAAGAATTACCACCGAAGTGGTGCCTCTCCAGGGCTCCCCGACTCCCGAGCTACCAGGCTACCGGTCGGAATTCACACCCGAAGTAGTTACCAGTTGGGCTCAACTGCAAACCCAGTACTAGTGGCCTGACTCATCGGGGGAGCGGGATATTTCCCGTAGGCTCCACCGGAATTGACCTTAGTCTTGAAGCCAGTTACGGTACAAGTACCACCTCCCTGCTCTACAACGCTCTACCTAGCTGCAGTGGTAACTCAACTCAACCTAACAAAGACTTACTGTTTTCGTCGTCTGAATGCCTCCTTGATGAAGGCATTTAAGGCTAGCACGAACTATTAAAGAAATATTGGAGCACAGTATAAATGAAAGAACCGCTTCCTTCGTCAGCTTAATACCAACTGATTTGTTTATTTTCAAATCTTATTATATATACATTCCCTTACCCTATTTCAACAGATGTATTTCTTAGAACTATCCTAATTGTGAACACAATTGACTTACAATTGGAAATTTATTTCAAAATAAATTTCTTAGGACTACGGTTCTAAATATGTTTCTTATATATATTTTTACATCCTTCGAATTATATTTCTTAAAATTTACTACACCGCAGGATATAGAAGACATATCCTGTGGCTTATGTTTTTCTTATAATAGGCAACCCTCATAAAACATGGTCGCAGGTGCATCTTTAGTTAAATTTTCGTCATGCAAGTGGACGTTATACATCCCTCCCTTAAATGGATTTGTCCCGGATCTGCTTTACTATGTATCTCGTTTCGGTTTTTGAAATTGCGCTAATGTATTAATAAGAATGATTATCAGGGATGATTTGATGAATATGGTTATCAATTTGACAGTTGAAAATTAATACAATTTTTATAATTTTATCTAAGCCAAATATCCGTATAGTTATTATTTAATACCTGAAACTTACTTTCTTTCACAATAATATTCTTCTTTTTACATTTTTATTGGTAAGGTTGCAGTTATCGTAGTTTGGTTTTTTAAACACAGGCCACCAATATTTGATCTACCATTGCTGAACGGAATGACACTTGTTCCCTCTGAAAAAGCCAAGTTTCCGGGCGTCATTCTGGCCAGGAAACTGGAGTGGAGACCCAATATCCATGAACGAGTAGCTAAGGCGACTGTTGGGCTTTACTCGTTTAAGAAGGCCATAGGTAGAAAGTGGGGCCTGAAACCGAAGATTGTTTCCTGGCTCTATGTCTTAGTCCTGCGACCTATAATTCTGCATGGTACGAGTATTATTGTCTGGTGGACTGCCCTCAACTTTGCGGTTTACCGAAGTATGCTAGAGAAATTCCAAAGAATAGTGAGCATCACCATCACGAGGGCTTTTAGAACTACGCCAGCAGCTGCCCTTGATGGCCTGCTCAATTTACTCCCCTTAGATATTTTTGCTAAGCAGGTGGCCTCGAACCAAGCCATTCGTCTTCGGAAAACTGAGCAGTTCACTGTAGCAGCCACGGGACACTCGTCTGTTCTTAGCAGATTGGATTTTCCTGCGGTGACGGATTACACTCTCCTCAAGTATCTGTTCGGTAAGAATTTTGTAGGCCAACTAACACTTTCCAGGAGTCAAATGCTATAAGTTTATACACCAATGGCTCTAAGACGTATAATGGAGTGGGAGTGGGGGTGTACTCGGACAAGTTGAATATAAACTTGTTTGCAGCGATCTTAAGGCGGAGATTGCTGCTATTTGGGAGGTTCTCATATGGCTCGGGGGTAATGTCATAACTGCTAGGGACATTATCATTTTCACGGATAGTCAACCGGCGATTAAATCCCTTGAGTCTGTGGTTACAAACTGAAAGATTGTTGCCGCACCTGTCTCCTAGAGATGGGAAATTTTTTTTAACATCTCCCTTTGTGGCTTTTACAGAAATTGGAATGCGGATGAACTAGCTAGAGGAGGCTCTATTGGGGGGACCGGGTTTAGTCATCACCATCTCGGGCTTATCAGCCTGTAAAATGTTGGTAAACGCTGAAGCGTTGAGTACTGCCAAACGCGAGGTGGAGTAATGGTAGCACTTGTATGGTTGCTAGGCAACTTTGGCCTAGGATCGATCCCACATGCTCTGCGGAGCTGCTGGCGTTGAATGAACGAAACCTACGGACTCTTGTGGGGGTGATTACGGGGCACTGCCCGAACATGCTGAACGATTGAGGCTTCCATACAATGACCTCTGTAGGAGCTGCGGGGATGGGGATGAGGAGGAAAGTACCTTTCATCTGGTATGTGGGTGTCTTGCCCTGGTTAGAAGAAGAAGGATAACCTTGGGGTCTTTCTATTTTAGCGATCTGGACGACCTTAAGGATTTAGCATCAACCGGCTCCAGCGCTTTATCAACAGCTCAGGATGGATCAGTGAATAGGTAGGACTCGGGTTGTGGAGTCGATGGTGGTATCACAAAGGAACCAGTGGTGGTCTATGTATGCTGTGTGTATCACGGCAGTCCCTTTAACCTAACCTAATCTTGTTTTTTTTTTATAAGTCATTATCATCTGCGACAGCCATTTATAAAAATTATCTTTTCGAGTTAAATATTTTTTTATGTATTAATTATACGAGTATATCGAATATTTAAAAATGTGTCCTTTTGGAAAAGTCCAAATGGTAAAAAAATTTTTAGGCGTTGTTTATTAACCGGATTTGGCTTTCTCAATTTTTCGTCTATGGACCAGAAGCTCAGAAGTGTCACAGTCTCCTCTAAGCCATAATTACATGTATTTGTATAAAATGGGGTATGGATTTTCATTTGTATTGCTTTCTAAAATACTTTGGGAGTAATCGAAGAAAAACGAATATTATGTATTATATATTGAATATTTAGGTATTTCTTACTTTTCGTAGGCCTTCTTTGGCAAAGTAATAATATGTTTGGAAAAATCTACAGATTTATTGAAAAACATAATTCACAACATTGCAAGAGCATTGAATACATACATGTAGTAAAATTGTGAGGGAACAAATATCTCCACTTTCACCCTCTCTCCACTTCCTCCAGTGAGTTAATAAGGTGCTTGACACCATCTAGACCTCCACGTTCAAGTCATAAAGTAACTACCACTAGAGGTGGAACTTCTTACGATTTAAGTAAAAGCGCGGTGCCAATTGAGATGCAAACAATTGAATAAAAGTGGCCTTTAGAGGAATAAGGACGACAACTCTTCAAAAAGCTCTTCAAATTACCACTCCTAGTACGTTTCATTGTATGTAACATGCTCGTTATTGGGCATTACTCCTTCGTGTACTGACGAAATCCAACACATATGCGACCAGTAGGCAGGCACTCTTAATTCGTATGGAGTCCCACTTCGGAGTCCCACTTCTTGTTAATAATCTCTATTCTTTGGTCGAGATTTCAAGTAAAAAGCACGCCTTCACGGATAAACCTAACAGAATTTTCACACTTTCGTGTGCACATGGATAGCTGCAAAGATGCAAGACCGGATGAGTGTTTCTATCCCTACAAACCGCTAAGCTTTGAGAAATCAAATAGAGGGAATTTGAAAATAAAAAGTATTTATCCTGTGAGGAGCTTCAACCTCAAACGACCGTGTTTCGAGTAGCAAAAATACTCCGTGAGTTGCCGAGCTAAGCTACAGGCGCATACTGAGTTGCTGCGCAGAACGAAACCAAGTAACACAAAAATTTCAATTTCACTGGAAAATTTAATAAAATCTGTTTCAGCTGCATATAAAATACATACATACATACATGGTTAGTTAAAAAACACAGAGTAACAAGTTTTGGCCAAATCCCAGCTCGAAATCTGTCAAACGCCCATAACACTGTTTTCTGGCTTAAGAATTTGACAACTGTCCAATTATTATTACACGTGGGTATCAATAAAGTTTAAATCGGAATACGTCACTTTCTAATTTTAACATATGCCTTACTAAAAAAAAATACTACCATAGTCCAGTTTTTATGTTTGCATTTACAGTGTAGGTAAATGGGAAGATAAAAACTGAACTATGAAAGGGACAGATATGTATTAAAATCATGCGTTGAGTTTAGGTGAAAATCAATCTTTTATTGATAATCTGATTCAGATCTTGATAAACGCATTTTATTTCATAAAAAAGAAAATGAGTCTAAAAAAATGGCATTTATAGTTACAGTTTTCCACAACATATGCACCTTCTAATACCACTAAAATTGCTGCATAAATTTAAAATTGATTACCATATTCTTAATCTTATTATCAATTATTACCCAAACTTCGTCTCGTTATCAAAGAACCCGTTTGACTTTGATCGATTATCGCTCCGCTTTCGGGCACTTTACAACCATCTCGTATGTCAGTAAAGTGTAATGAAAGTGAAACTGAGACCATTAATCGACGGCAGTATCTTGTCTTGGCCCTCAGCTCAACTTGACATGCGGGTAAGTAGCTCGCGGTACGCAACGGCCTCATCCATGTTAAAATCATGAGAAGACGCAAATGGAATTTCAAAGTCCGAATTGTTGTTTGTCGTTCATTTAAATTTGTATTAAAAAACAAGCGTAACAACAATTATTGTAATTTTTGGTTTTTACTGTATGTTATGTTACATTTCCAACTTGCGATCAGAATTCGGAAATAATTTGAAAGTTTGGCGTGGCTTCATGCGTAATACTTGAGCGGAATCGCCGATCAACTAACTCAACTGGTGATCATTTTTTTTTTGCGAAGAGTGAAAGTGATTGAGTAGTTAGATTCGACCATTTATTAAGTAACAACATTGTTATATTATTTTCAATTTGCATACTTGAAAGGGCATTTATGCAGAAAAGTGATGGGCTTTTGAAATACGTAATAGGCTAGAATTTGCATATCAACCGCCCACTGGATGTCACTTGGAGTATGGCACTTATTTTGAGTTAAATGAGCCGGTACCTACTGCAGTCCGAACCAATTGAAAAACCTAATTTTATTCAAGCAGTATCGTCCCAATGCCTCTATAACAGCATATACGAGCATAAAAAAATTTCCATCAAATCATAAAAAATCTTAAAGCTAAAGAGGTTAAGTCCATAAAGACATGCAACTACTAGACATGATCTTGCATTAATTGCTAACTTCTTTCATAATTAATATTTGCCAATACAAATGACAATACTTCATTTCTATATACCATTCGTTTCGGCGAGAGGTACCAGAGAGTCCTGATTGACTACAATGACAACGCCACGGGTTTTCCCTTGTAGCTCCTCCAGCTTGACAATCCTCTAATCTTGTGTTGGGTGGGTAGGAATGGATAACCTGATCGCCAACAGTAACTCCTCGGCATCATTGGGTCTTGCTGGTAGCCAGGTGCGGGCTGGTGGTCGAACAGGGATTTATTCTCTAGAGACTACCCGCAACCTAGCTCCTGGCCATAGTTTCCCAGCATTAGAGATGGTGATCTTAAAGAGATCTATTGATCAGTGGTCAGCGAGGAGCGTCAACTTTATTCGTCCCTCGAACCATTCTCGATCCCTACAGGTGGGGGTTGGTCCCGCATGCTCTGTCATAATACAGTGGAAATTTGAAGCCATCTCACACTCTATCTACCACCACTTATCAATAGTGATGCTCTCATCGGCATCACCCCTATCAAGGACAGCCAGTTCTGTTCAGCCCTTCAACGCATCCGCGTAGGAAGGAGCTGAGCCACTGGCGGCTGAAGTTCTTTTCATCTTAATGAGCCCTGCAGGAGAACCCTCCTCGGACCTATTCCTCCTGCTCCCTGCAGGTTGATCCTGTATACGGATATCAGCAGTAACGCTTTTTGCTTCTCGGTCAGTTTTTCCTCTGGTAAGGAATCGTGAACCCGCATCGCTTTATGTCGTTCGCGAAAGCGCGCTTTAGAGGATTGCACATGCTTGTGCTTCCCTATTTCCTGCTCTCACACAGAGTTGCCAGGGCTGAGTCTTCCCAGAACCGGGGCGCTGTTTGGAGTGTTCGAATTGGAATCCTTATTTTGGACACCCCGCACAGGGTTGCTCACGCCAGGTCTTCCCAGAGCCGAGGCGCTATACAGGGTGTTAATTTCTGAGTTCCAATTTTACACATGGCGGCCAAGGCCCGACGTCGGGGTGTTGCGCCACGATGATGATGATGATTTTGCACATCCCGCGCAGGGTTGCTAGGGCTAGGTTTTCCCAGAGCCGGGGCACTGTGCGGAGAGTACGAATCGGAGTTTTGATTTCGAACATCCTTGCTGGGGCTAGGACGGAACAGGGCTTGTGTTCCTATGCCCTACCGTACCAATTCGGAAGTCCCACGTGCCATTGGAACAACCAGGCTTCATCACAGCCGATGTGTTACTCGCAGAACTCCTACAGGGACCTCTCATCGAGGCTCCCTGCTCATGGTTGGGACCTGGTACTGGACCAGCGCTCCCCTGCCCATCTGAGCCGGGCGTGACCTTTACTTGAGTGGCCGACTGCTTGCCGCGTTCGGGCGCAGCCCCATGAATTTTCATATTTCCCAGATATATATTTTGAGAAAGCGTACACTCATCTTCAGTGGGAGAATCAACCACCCGTGATACCCCCAACTGTCACGGCGCGCGCACTCCGCCGGGCATTTAATCGAAGCAGCAGAAGAGTATCAGTTGAAGCTCACTCTCGTAAAGCGCTGTATTCCGGTTTCGCGGGGGCTCATACACATCTGAGTTAATACTCAATCTTCCGCGTTAAGAATTTCTATTAGAACAATCCATGCTTGCACTCAATTCAAATCTATTATGCAGTAAATTCCACTACTGATTCGAGACAACCTCTCGATTTGGTAAGAACCGGTAAGTCATAAGAATTTACGACTAACACAATGTCACTGGTTAGGTTAGAGTGCCACAATTCAAGATAGGTGTTGAAGTTCCCGAGCAGGAGACGCTGTTGTCCAGTGAGCAGTGGCTAATTAATGTTGACGTTGTATCCCGAGGGACAACTGGACACTGGTGGAATATAGGCGTTGTAAATTTCAATATCAGTGTTGCCCGACTGTACGACGATGGCCTGAACCTTTTATTTGGGCGCAGATGCCTCTGACGGTAACTTGCAAATTTCATCAAAATATATAAGAGTAATTTACAAGAATCTTCATGATTATCATCATCTTTTTCATATACATAATATTACTCGTAATAATATGAACGCACTCGGTAGTTGTGATATCTTGGTCGTCACTCTGCGATTCTGCTTCTAGAGAAACAAAGAGGTTCAATCCTACCTGTGGGTACTACTAGAACTCTTTCAGCGTTCCGATCTTGTCAGTGAAGGAGAATAGAAGATGCATGCTGGCAAGTGCACCATCCGAAAAATATGCTATCGTAACGTCAATACTGCATAGCACTACAAGAGATGTTGATGCCCCTGAAGGGGTCAAGGTAATTAATAATACCAGAGATGTTGACGCGCCCATGGCTCTGAATTCAAAAAACATCCTTTGAAAAAAAGATCAATTAAATCCATCAATTCAGAATTCAAGATATCTAATTCACTTTCAACGCAATATCAGCACCACAATTAAGATTGAACCATCGTTTCATCTTAATCTGCATTCTTGCACTTTAACAGTTGACAGGTTCAACTTCAACCTGTCGATGCCATGTGTGTGCTTCTATCCAACCCACCAAATATCCACTGTCAGGTAAACGTGAAGATGAACACAATGGAAGTTGGAAGAAATGGGTCATCAGGTATAAAACCATATCTTTAAGAGTTACCTTGCTGTTTGGTCGTCTTACCTTCGTCTGAAGACAACGTGCGGGACCGATAACCACCGCTTTATCATTGGCAGTACCATTTCTGTTGCTGATGCCATCTCTGTTATTGTTCGTGGTCTGTTGATGGACGCAGTCGCGAACTTCCACGCGATTTTTAGCATCTTTCGTATACCTTCAGTTTACCCGTGTCGCGCCAAGTTTCCTACCACCATCGGACTCAGGTACCCACTAGTATTACTGTGTGCCGGTCCAACTATAGCCCCAGTGTTAAGCCCAGCTGAAGGCTTCGAGTGCTTGTACAAAGAGTGTCGCATGGCAAAACTACTATCACTATCGATCGGTTCGCGTTGGCGCGATCTTCGATGATCATTGAACTAAGCGGCCTTTGAATTGTTCGTTTCGTACTTTTCACATGAAAATGAAATTAGAAATTTCCATGTTACCTTTGTTTATAAAGTTTTAATCTGTAAATATGTCTTTAGTAATATAAAATCTTATTAGCGTCAAACAATTCAGAAAACTAAGTGAATGGGATGTTAAATCCGAGCGATCTATTAAAACAGTGGTATCAAAAATAGTGAAGATCGAAAATCAAGATCAGTGTGTTGTCCTTGTTACCATTTACCAGCATTCCCATGATGCTTTTTGGGTAGAACCCAAAATAACCAAATTATTGTTTCCAGTGATTGAATTCCTTACAAATATCCATGTTTCTGTGAACCTACACATTATTGATGTTAAGTGATTGATTTCGTTTATGTGGACCCCTAGATAGAACAATACCTAATCGGATTATCTAAAAAGGATCGAAACCATTAACCATTAACTGCGAGTCAAAATGGTAAGTTCTTACTTCTTTACTGCCGCCGCGCCGTAGGAATTTTCTAGGCATTTTACTATTTACCAACAAAACATGACATTCCTGGAAATTGGTCTTGTTAATGGACGGCTGTCAAATTGGGAAACCTTAAAGGCATACCATTCGGATTACCAACACAAACAGGTAGTACCCTACGGCAGATAAGATGAAAAAAAATATACAAATTTTCCGCCAAGGAAATAAAACGGTTAGAGCATGCCGCGTACACGATTTGAGACTCTTCAGATCACCATGGGAAAATGTTTCTCATGGTAGTGAAAGTGTTTCAGTGTATGATGCTGATCTTTTTCCTATTCATTGATCGATCTTCGCGATCTTTACGCGCAAATATTGAATTACGGTGTAATGAATGCGGTTTGAGGGTTAATGGAATTTCCTTAGCAAAGACGTGTGACTAATATTTTGAATACGTCACAGTGTTACGTTGTCATTGCTGTCTACTTTTTTTTATATATTGTCGGTTTAGTCGGTATACATGATTTTTAAATTTGGAATTAAAGTGATTAGGAATTAAGTGAGGTAATAAGTCTCAATATTATCAATTTGATTTTGATTTACTCGAATAAGAAGAACTGACGTCAACCGGATGTCAGATCATGGCTTGGTAAATTTCCATTTGTTACCAGAATTACATAGTACTCTCTTCAATATAAATCAAGTAGTGCTTAAAGTAAACTTAACTTGGAACGTTAATATGTTTTATTCAATATGTGTTTCAGGATAAATTTGCATTAGGCTTTGACGTTTAATGTATGACAATTAATCAAAGTTTATCTCAAGTGAAAAGAGTACTAAAGTAGTGGCTAATGAAGAATGTGCGCATAATTTTCATCCATTCTGTATTTGAAAACAGCAGTAAATCTAGTTCCGATTTCACTGTTCTTATTAGGGGAATATGAAATAGTGGGCCAATTTCAACTAAATGTACAGCGTGCAAAAGTAAGAAGGCTTTGTATGAAATTTAAAAACTGACTAAGTAGTTCGCATAGAACCAGTAGCGGATCTAGAAATCGATTATGGAGAGGACCCGACTTTGTTTGTTACCTGGAAAGCTAATTGTATGTCCACATTAAATAAACTTTCGGCATTCAAAACGGCATGCGTATACTGAAACACATGACATATGTTTTACTGAAGTAAAACATGCAACGATGAACGTGCAAAACCATGAAGGGACTGCAATAGGGTTCGTTCTGTTACCCTCAGGGACTCGTCAGCCAACAATCCTAATCATTTAACTCGGCAGAACTTCTTATTAAAAGGAGTTTACCACAATCAGCATAAGCTCAGTCATCCAGTTCCGTCAGGAAGTGGGATTTAAGAAATATTTTTGCCAGAGTAGGACAGGAGCAGAGTAGAAAACAAGTGGTGTCTTTTTTACCACGTTTTACCGTTTGTAGCAGCCATTAGAGGGGATGTGAGGCCTAATAGTCTTCTCCTTGGCTCTGATGTGCTGTCTTTTTTAGCGACAATAGTTTCATGGTGCATTTTACGATTTATTCATTTACAGTTGGTTCTACTAATCGCTGTAAACTTTAGATATAAATGTTCCGACGAATTTGTGCAGCATCCCTTGTTGTACCCTGCCTGGCAAACTCGTCTACTTTACAGTTAACAGTGAAACTAATGTGACCCAGAATCACATAAACGATTGCTAATAAAACGCCATAACTTTAGCCTGGGAAATATTGCCGTATTCAGGGAGATTAAAAAAAGAAATTTAAGTTCATTATCGAAAACTCTGACCTCGAATTCTTCATTTGTCTTGGAGCAATCTGCATGGATTTATTATGAGTTAGGCAACAGAAGCGTGATGTCTTTCTACTGACAGCGAGATATCCTCAGAATGACAGAATGCGTGTCAAGCGCATATTTGCTCAGTCGTTGTCGGAATATTGGGTTGTTAATAATAGTTACATATCCAAAGCCTTAAATAAGCCTTTGACCTGTGTTATAGAGTCGTATCATCGTATTTGCGGCGGTCATTCACCAAAAATTTCAAGAGGTGGCATAGGCCAGTAAAATTAAATTTTATTACTAAACACTAGGGAAAGATCTGGAAATAATTTTAATCCCTTCTATAAATACTGAATACATGGAAACTGAGCCCTTTTTTTAATATTATCCTTATAGCTACTAAACGCTGCCTCGGATCGAAAAAACTTTCAAGACTAAATTAAAGAGTGTTGAATTCTGCGTTCAAACCACTACTCAAAGTTGAAATTCGGTTCAGTAGCGTAGTCAAAATCGATAGGCTCTGATGAGCTGCCTTTTTTAGCGACAATAGTTTCGCGGTGCGACTAGAATCCAACCAGAGCCACAAGGCACCATGAAATAAGCCATTTGGAAATAAGGCATTAATAGATAATTTCGATTGAAACCGAAAGTAGCCATGCATAGATTCTTTCGGTTTCACACTCAATGCTTAATTTCGTTCAAAGCGTTTTATCCAACAGTCCAGATCAGAGTATAACAAAAATTGCACTTGTTACGCTAAAAAAAAAATTTCTATATAGAGCAGTGTGTTAGTGTAATGCGTGGGATTGTTGCTCTGCTCTTGATCTGGACTGCAAAAAAAAACGCAGCTAATATTTTTTAAAGCTGCACATTGCATTCTAAACACCCACCCACGCCCATCGCTTCCTTTATGGCAAAACCTCGCGTCTACAGAAATTTACACAAAAGCGCCTTTACTTTTATTTAAAAAAAAAATGTATCAACATCGAGGGACTGAACTTGGATCTCTTGCTAACCACTAAATAGAGAAGCTTCTGGCCAATTATGTTTCTAGCAAAAAAAATCTACCTTTTAAGCACCACTCCGCTGTGGTTACTTCCAATTGGATAAATACCAGAAATGGAATGCGCTCGTTGTGCCCTTCGATATGAGATCCCACTTACTTATACCCGATAAAGAGGAAGAAAGCCTTTTTCCATTCTATCGAGCCCCCCTGTTACAAGGGAAAGCCTTAGGACGAACATAGCAGATAATGGTGAAATTAAACGTCGAATTCATCTTGCAGACTGAAGCTTCTAGTCGATGCTCCCTATATTCATTGGCGTAGCTAAGGTATTTAGCGCCCGCGGAAAAACTTTAGTACGACGCACCCCCCCTCAACCGTTTTTTTACGCAAACTATTCGGTAAATATCTACTGTACAAACAACGTAAATAATACTACTAATCTATTAGATACTACTTTTCTTACGGAAAAGTTAAATACATGTCCTCGTTCCTCAATTTTAAGCGCCAATAGCAGCCAGTATCCCTTAAATTCTCACTGCACTTAAGTTTTGAGATTACATATTTTAAAATCGAAGGAACAATACATAGATTTGGCTCTGAACAAAGGAACTTTTTTCCGCTTTAGGTGGTAAGAACCTTGAACCCACACACGGTGTGTTTGAAGTTCCCAAAGCGGAAATTCCTTAAGTGCGACTTCAGAGCTCGTTGAAAAGCCAAATAGTTCAATGTCCCGATGTAGGTCTATTTGCCGGTATATCCTAAAGTAGTTCCAGTGAAAAGTGCAATAAAATTTCACTTCTGTTTGCCGGGAAACTTCATAAAAAGACGGAATGCTCTGAATCCCTGCAACATATACACCACTTCGGAGGTTCCTTTTAAATCGCGGCTCCGAGACCTTAAGTTGATTTTATGCGAAGTCGAAGTTCAAAAAGCCGGGAGTCTGCAGGACTTCGGAGCGATTAAAGGATGCTTGAGTTGGGTGACGCCATGTGATTCATGTTTTTGACCAATTTTTATTCTAACTCAATTTTTCAAAGCCATATTGTTTTGTCTCTCCCTTAGGTACAAGCCACCTTTTAATAATATAAGAACTAGGGTAGCTAGCGGCAGAATACGTATTCAGATTTCCGCCGTGAGCTGCTGCAAGTGAAGTATTTAACGATTTGTAGGTCACCCATAGTTTTAGTAACCATTGTACTGAAGAAGAGAGTAACTGGCTCTCGAAATACATGTATTTGAATACAAAATAAAAGTAGTTTTGGACAGGTTACGCCGTCTATTATTTTAGAACAAACTATAAACACCGGACAATATCCAGTATATCGTACCACTGCTTAGCTGTATAAGAAGCTTCAGCTTTGACAGCTGACAACTTTGATATCTGTCTGCCTTCTCATCGGCACCTTCAGGTTCCGGACTTCGTCCTTCCAAAGGGTGATTGGTTAAGCCCAACATACACCATCCGGAATTCCTGTCCGGAAAAACTGATGAGGCCCGGCCTTCCGGTTTGCCTGAATATAGAATACACCATACACCATCCGGAATTCCTTCCGGAAAAACTGATCAGGCCCGGCCTTGAGGAATTCCGGATCGTGTATGGCTGCTTCGGACAGACCTTTGAGACGGCCGGATGGAATTCCTTGAGGAATTTTGGACAGGCCGCCTCAAGGCGAACTGTCCGGCCGCGTGACTGGAATGAATTTTCACTGCAGGCGGCCTGAAACGACCATACACCATCCGGAATTCCTCAAGGCCGGGCCTGATCAGTTTTTCCGGACAGGAATTCCGGATGGTGTATGTTCGGCTTTAGAATGATGATTACATTCAGTAACGACTCTTACAACATAATTTAGTCTTAGAACCTGAAAACGACAACCGCTCTTCTAGTCTAGTAAACTTGCAAATCATCATAGGGCTCAACATAAAAAAAAATACATAAATTTATTTATGTAACATATCTTCCGCTGATGCGACTTCGTACTCCTATTTTAAATTACTACAATTCACTACTTGAAGTAATTGATCAATCTATTTATGCATGCTGTATTTTCAAGTATTGCTAATTAAGCATGTAAAAGACTTAGGTACTTTCTTAAATCCATAATCACATACATACGTACGAATTAACTAATACTCGTATCTAATTTCTTTAAAATATTCATTCAACAAATCATAAAAACATCCAAAGTCTAAGTTTTTGATTCATATTCGCAAAGGTGGCTTATCGCCCCGGGGGATAGTTTTCTAGCAATTGATCAGAAACGACTAATCATATATTACATAAAGTGAGTACTTTATTTAAAAGAAATGCTTCGTACATTTCTGAAGCTGTTTGGATGGTTGTCAAAATTCAACCACACACAAGTATTAGCTCAAGTGTCTTCTGTAGACTCTTCTACTAAACTGGCTTATTAATTTGTATGTGGAAAGACAACAAAAGCACTTGGTAAGTGTCTTTTTGTCTAGCACGTTTAAATTTGACATGAGACGTTAAGTGTTATTTGGAGTCAATTGCGGCATCGGAAGTGTGCTCGATCGTACGTAATACGATGTTCAAATATCAGATGACTTTATTATGATCTGTATTCGTATTTTTCTGACACAAAACGCCTCTTCGGTGGCTAATATACTATACGAATTAATTTTTGAATAGTTAACGTTTATAAATTGAAAGTTGTTACATTCCGAAAAAAAAATTATATTTCAAAATTTTGACCATGAACGTATTTGGTCTTATTATTTGTTGAGTAAAAAGATTCTTTAAAAGTGTGAGTTCCTAGGCCGCGACTGAGGGACTTGCGTTTGCGACTGTGAAAAAAAAAACAACTATTTTATAATAACGGAGCGCTATTCGTGAGTATTTTAAAATTTAGGGGATCGTCGAATGCAAGCTTTAGTTGTACACACGAAGAGTACTCCGTTATGATAGTGTTTTTCACAGTAGCAAACGCAAGTCGCTCAGTAGCAACGTTCGAACTCACACCTTGAGTATCCAGCAAATAATTCACTTTATTTCAGCCCGACATTTCGCCAAAACGGCACCTTCCGGGTCTAACGTCTACAATTTCAATTTTGCGAGTACAACAAACGATAATAACTAATTCAAGCGATTTTACAAAGTTTCAAACATTATGGACCGATTGCTCAATGTCCGTTTAAAATTAATCTTAACAATGACGCAATGAGTTATTCGCTATGTGATTTTTAAGTTTTTAACACAAACAGCACACTAACACTTCTATATTTCACTCACTCTGCGCTGTGAGACATATTGGGCTGTGGTGATAACACATAACACACACATTGATTATTTGTGTAATTCAGAATAGACTCAAATTCAAATGTTTCACTCACTAAGCGCAATTTGAGTAATCGGAGTACTCAAATTCTCTGCCAAATGAGGAAATTCATAGCATGGAGCTTTTAGAGCAGAGTGGAATGATTTGACTGACTCCGAATATAGGTTCAAAAAAGAAATAAAAAAATTGGGGTCGCCCATCCCAGACTGGCCACCCCGTTTTCATGGGAAATTGTGGTCCGATCGGGCTTGCTCTAACTAAAGGGTATTGGGGGGTCACTAACTCCGAATTTGGTGTCACAAAAGAGAAGAAAAAAAGTTGGGGTCGCCCGTCAACGACTTTTATTGAATATGTTATTAGCCAAGTTTCAGACTCTGTGCATGAGTCTTTTTGAACGACTGATTGGAAAGATTCAGAGCTCATGTGCTGGCACAGTGAAAAGAGTCATTACGCCCATCACTAATTCAATAGTCCCAAAAATATCTACCACCAAATCATAATCGGCCAGGTGCTAATAAAATAATCAGCTGAGAACCCAGGCGGCCACCGTGGCTATGGATTTTTGTTGTTGTTGTGGTAGCGATGCTTCAAATACTTCAGTTCCTCTTGCATCGATGGGGTTTGGCAGCTCTTAGCCGTTGAAAAACGGTCGTTCCGGTACGAAGAACCGGCTGCCGCAGGGACGTTATGGTTTTTTCTTCCACTGTGGTGTGGTGCTCTGGGGCAATAGTAACAATAAGCCACAATTTTTCCGGACTTGTCGTCAACTTGGTCCAAATGGATGGGATGAACATTCCACCAATTTGCATCATCCGAAAACTGCTGTATGCTAACGAAACGTCAATTTGGGTTTTTATGCTCATATTACGCTAGACTAAATTTAAAACTTGAAGCTGAACTGACAACTTAACATTTGATAAAGCGAGAAAGCAACGTGCGAGTAATACAGCAATATAAAAATGCTTGGAAACAACATAAAAAAATACGAATCAAAGTCAACTGGCGAAAAACACTGCTGTTTTGACAGCTTGTTGCTCCGAGCGGGCAGAATTGTATTTTTGGAATACAATTTCACCAGCTAAAAACTTGCTAGTAAAATTGTACGTCATATGGGTATACTGCATCCTTCTTGCTCTAACACATTTAATTTAACTTAAGGCTCTTATAGCTGTACTATTTTTAAGTTTTCGGTGCAGCTCTAAGCTCACTTTTTAGTCTAATGCCATATGGGAATTAGGAGTAGTTGACATGCTATGCCCCACAGGGAATTGAAGCAAACAATATCCCAGATAAACCACAATTTATCTCTTCCTTGAAACAGCTAACGACCTTTTATTTAAAATCAATTCGTGATTCACTTCACCAACCATCTTCAACTTAACCGTAAATTAATATTATAAGGCGAGGATAAAAACAAAGCCTGTTTTCAAAAAATTTAACTTTTTTAAAGAGAAAAATTACATTTAAGTCGATTTTGATTGAATGTTTTTGTATCTCTGTTTTACCTGCATATAACGACCACGGTCGTTATACACATCTAGACATGGATATAATGACCACGGTCGTTATACGCAACCAGAAGTGGATATAAGGACCATGGTCCTTATAAACAATAAAACGATCGGCTATTACGACGTAATCTGCTGGCTCCCTTCAATGGTGTTACATATTAACGATATCCAGTGTGTTTCGATCGAATTGGTATTTATAAACGGTAAGTATCTTACCCTTATTGTAACACCTGCATTTTTACTATAATATTACGAAATATTCAAAAATTGCGTCTACTTCAATACGTTTCGTGCATAACTAATTTATTAGATAACACTTGTTAGTTGCATCTTTTCATTATCGCCACTTGTGCTGAAATTCTACCACGAAACTGTGGAGAAAGTAAAATTGACATGTACGGATATGTATGACAAAAATTAGACTGTTTCCAAACGTAATCATTAAAATTCGATTCAAGTACAGTGCTTGCATGCATTATACGAGTATGTGCGAATACGAGACCCTGCTCATGCTTATGCATCTCTTGGGTGACCCATTTCAGTCTCAACAACCTTGCCGTATTGTTTTTTTTTTTTTGTCATTATCAAGTACAAAAACCATATTGGCATTTTCCCTCAGCTCCAACAATAGACCGATCTTCACATGCGAATTTATTTGCTGTTGGTCAGGTTGATAAACTTGAGTCGCAGAAGAATAACATGATTATGGGATTTTCACTTTTCACCATTACAGTCGTGTTATTCCAGTGGATGTTGGAAGATGGTTATAGAAAAAGCATGCTATGAGTGTGGGAAGAGTTGCACCTTTCCTATTGCCATTTATCATAATGCAGAAATGAAATTCTTCTTTCCGCAATTACGAGTAGCGCGGATGCAAGATTGCATACAATGCATGGCAATTGCCATATATTACGGAAGATCGGTGATCCAGAAAGTGAAGACGATTGTGCAGGGATGGGATTTGTTTGTGGTCGTGGCTAAGGAACTCAGGTGACGTTGACAATGACAACTGAGTTTTAGAAGGAGTTGGAATTGATCCTCCAAGTTCTAATTACTTAAAATCAGGTAATAAATAAATAACTGGCGCAATAGTCCTGCACCATGGACACACGCTCGACCGAGTTATTTGCCCCATAAATGGGTACTCATTTAACAGCTGAGTGGGCTCATAGTTCGACACGTAAATCCCCTATTTTATCGGAAACTACCGCGTTCAGTAGAAATCGAACTGGGGCCCAGTGCATAGAAATCGAACGTGCTAACCGTTGCGCCATCCGCACTAAATCAGGTAATACTTTTCAGAATTACTCCACTCAAACATAAAACGAAAACCGTGTATAGTATCGGCTCAGTCGATTCTTCACTCCCTTCGTACACATCAAAAAGCGGATGATCTTCTATTTTAATAGTATTGTATGGATTTGTGTCAACAGGTGAAGATCATGTTTGTTCAGATCAGACAGATACTACAATCTAACAACGATCTGACGTTCAGCCGTTGTCGCTGATCACGATTGGCAATGTTTTTACTAGATCACTTTCGAGCATGATCTCGATGCATTCATGGAATGAAGTACATGTTGACGGTCGTGTGGGGAAGATCCACGGGAAATAGATGATGAATAGCACTAGTAGCACTTGATTGTATGACAGACGATCCCATTCAATGCCAGATAAGAAGAAAATCAATTAATGTTTAATTTCCTCCCGAACATACTATAGTACAGGCATAGAGATATCACAAGTAAGGGCAAACGATCAGTATTTTTTTAGGACTGGTTAATGGATACTGGTTCGCAAAGTATAACCATATGAATGCTAACAGGCATATATCCGTTGAAAGTTATTTAGCGTTAATTGCCAAGTATCTGATGGCTATATTAAGACTGACTGATATACAATTCACAACTCAATCATTGTTAATATTTTACACCATATAAAATAATGAGAATTTTGTCATGAAAATTAGATGTGATATGTACATATGTATATATTTAATGTTGAGACAATAATTAATCCTTATATGTGTAGTCGAAAAACCATGCACTTTGCAAGCGCAAATATTGAATCTTGATTTTTGTTTCAATCACTTTCCACTTTTGGCCCGTCCCATATATTATATAATTTATCATATGATGGACTGGCATATGCAATGACATTCTGGCGAATTAGCGTTGATGGCATTTTGAGTGCTTTGGTAAGGAAAAAGGACGTTCTTGGCAATTAAGTGATATTTAGGCAAGATGGCTATTAAATGACTGATGATGTTGAGGCGAAAGCACTAGTGCTGATGACATCTTGAGTCCTTTGGTGAGGGAAAAAGACATGTATCTGTGGTTGAATAGATATTGCATCAATTGCTCACTAGATGCTATATTTGTTCGTCTGTAGATACAGTGTTGACTCAATAATCCGGATCACCTTTAATCCGGAAATTACGCTAATCCGAATCACCGAATTTTCCAACTATGTATTCTGTAGTCCGGATTGGGACGGAAAGTTTGTACCTTTTAATCCGGATTCACGTGATTTACTGTATAAGCCGTTTCGTTTTTTTTTTTTATGATTTTCAAAATTCTTTTATTAATACAAGCAACAAACATTAATCAATTATACCTATAGATATATTGGCCATTTGGTTCGATGACCTTTTGCCATCTTTCAGACAGCTGCATTATGCCCCGCTCCAAGAAAGTGTGGTCTTTAGAAGCAAAAACTGAATCAACTCATTTTTGACAGCCTCATTCCGAGACGATTGTTTTTCCATTTAAATGATTCTGGAGTGAACGGAATAAGTGGTAATCTGATGGTGCAAGGTCAGGGCTATATCGTGTATAAGGCATCACTTTCCAGCCAAAGGCCAATAATTTTTTACGAGTGACCAAAGGGGTCTGGGGTCTGGCGTTGTCTTGATGGAAGATGACACCCTTACGATTTGCCAGTTGTGGTCGTTTCTCCTCGATTTCTTTGTCCAATTTCACTAGCTGGCGACAGTACACATCTGAGTTAATAGTTTGGTTCCTTGGGAGCAGCTTAAAATAAACAACACCTTGGAAATCCCACCAAACAAACAGCATAACCTTCTTTTGATGGAAAGCAGATCTTTTGATGTCGATTGTGCAGGTTCATCTCGCTTGCCCCAAGATCGTTTTCGCACGACGTTGTCGTAAACAACCCATTTTTCAACGCCCGTTGTAAATCGCTTCAAAAATGGGTCGATTTTGTTACGTTTCAGCAGTAAATCGCAAACGCTTATTCGTTTGGTGAGGTTAATTTCCTTCAATTCGTGTGGAACCCAAATATCGAGCTTGCTAACGTATCCCAGCTTCTGTAAATGTATATGTACAAATGTATATGCAAACGTCGCCTTGCATTATATTAAGTCTGCCTATGAAACTGGATTTGTATGTATAGAACAATAGACACTGGGGTCATGTTCGCATCATGCCTTTCTTGGAATGCCTTAAATCCTGCATAATAGAAATATTTTTTGGCGAGAAATATTCATAACAGACATAATAGTTACTGATTTTGCTAGTATGCCATTCTGTAATCGTAAGCAGTCTAATTATGAATTATTTTGACTTATTTTAGGAATATGTGATATACTATGCGTTTCCGGAAAATTTATGAAGTCAATCCATTTTTTTTTCGAAGTCCTAGATTGAGAGGAAAGCAATGTGATTGCTTTGGATACGGGGTTTTGATATTGGGGACCGCACAAATTTTGCCCATTGTTATATTTTTTGAAAGACTTTTTGTAATTTGTAACACTTTTTATTTCACAACACATTGCTTGCTGGCAGGGTAAAATACTTTTGAGTGCGACAGTTATTAGTCCTTATTATTAAAGTAATACTTTGTAAAATCGCCAGCTCCAATGAGATAAATACGAACTAAAAAATTTCAATACAAAACGTAGCAAGATTAAGAAAAAGAAAAAAGTCAAGCCGCCCCAGTCGGGACCGAACCCGGGGACTCCCGTGCGAAAGTCTAATCTGCTGCTAAGCCATTGAGCTCTGTCCATTATAGTGCCATATGGGTTCACTCCACATTCGCACTTACTGTTGACCGAAGTA
Source organism: Chloromyia formosa (assembly GCA_964017055.1). Taxonomy (NCBI): domain Eukaryota; kingdom Metazoa; phylum Arthropoda; class Insecta; order Diptera; family Stratiomyidae; genus Chloromyia; species Chloromyia formosa. Next base: position 141,713,390 of record OZ024813.1, read on the forward strand.
ATCATTAGATTGCATACCAAAACATGTAGCAAAAATATTATCAAAATGAATTGGATCCAGGATCCACTGTGAAACTTACCATATACACCCGGAAACCAATTCTTCATTGTAAATATTCAAATCGATGCTGCAATCCCCTCTGTCGTGATTCTCGCCTTTCCGACAGTGGGATTGCGTTCTTTATAACTCAGCGGGTGCCCACTGCCGGTTGCCGCACCTGTTGTTATGATTAATCGTGGTTTTACTGTACATGGTAGAATTTTGGGGTCGCGAACCACCTCATTGTCTTCCCTTGCTTCCCACATGTACACGCACACAATTTCATTATCCGAAAGTTCGCCTCTTCAAATTTTCCGCAAACCATAAATTATTCAAATCAAGTGTTAAACAAAATCCACGGGCAGCGCCTTCAACAACACTCCAGAGCATTGGCCTCATCACCCCGGCTCAGACGACATTCGTATTTCCAAGATACTTCTTCATGTCTAAGAATGTTTTAATCTCCACAACATAGGGTTAATAGCGCCTACAACATCATTCGATCGCATTGGCCTCGTCACCCCAATTTAGACGACACCCGTATTTCCTAGATTTCACTTCTTGCCCAAGAATCAGTTCATCGCAACATAATTACCCTATGATGGTGACTTCAGCATTCATCCTTCAGCGTTCATCTCAACACCATAAGGTTAAAAGCGCCTTCAACAACACTCCAGAGTATTGGCCTCATCACCCCGATTCAGACGACACCCGTATTTTCTAGATTTCACTTCACATCAAAGAATGTGTTCATCTCAACATCATAGGGATAACAGCGTCTACAGCCTCACTCCATTTTATTGGCCTTATCACCTCAATTCAGACGACACTCGTATTTCCTAGATCTCATTTCATGTCCAAGAATGTATTCATCTCAACATCATAGGGTTTAAAGCGCGTTCAACAATACCGCAGAGCATTGGCCTCATCAGCCCAATTCAGGCGACAATAACACGAGCGCTTCTTCCTTCTGTGTGGTAGTACTGGTAAATTATATTTTTTCGATTCACTACCCATCGATATATCGTCGCTATAAATTAATTAATTTGATCGCAAAGCATACACGCGCTTCTCCTTCACCCACTTGTTCATAGTATGTATACTCATTATCGTTTCGAATTTCGCCAAATACCATCATCAAATAATTTTCTTTTTATGCACGTTATTGTCAATCTATAAAAACCGCAAATTCAGTGCTCTTCTTGCTTTATTCGCAAAACTAAAAAGTAGTTTGTGTTGTAAACTTGATTTCAAAGCAACTATAACAATATACGAGTAATGTGTGAATGTTACAAAAAGGCTGCGAAGTGACTTCAGACAAGAATTCTGATTGAGTATGGAAATTTCTCTGTAAAGTCTTAGATCAGTGGTCCTGGACAGGTGGTACGTGTGCTGCTCTGGTACGTAAATAGCTCAGCCCAGGGAATCAAAAGATTTTCAATCGACCCAAGGCCATTCACTGCAATTACTGCCATTGGGTATCATTTTACGCCATAATCACCCATGATAGCAGATGCCTTGCCATGGGCAAGCGTAATGAAAATTGTCTCCAGCACCGGGAGCTTCCGGCCAGGCCATAGAAAAATCTCGCACAGGGTCTTCAAGGCCTTTTTTTTATCAAAACTCTGAGAAAGTCTTCTTCAAAGTGGATCTATTTTTTTGCTTCTGGTGTGGTACATGATTGTATAAGGTTGATAGCCACTGTCTTCGACGAAACAATATGAAAGTTATTTAACTAATTCAATTCATTTTTGATAGGCAAGTTGCAAATGAAATTGGGGCATTTAAACAAAGATTATTTGCAGTCCAAGCAGTAATGAACAAATAACTTATTGAAATGAATATGTGAAATATAGGCACAATTATCTGACCAAGCCGCAGTTATTCTATAACTTTTTTTAATATAATTCAATTTTGAAATGTAGCCCATATAGCTCAGTCTATCTGTACATTTTACCTCGCATCAAATATGGTAGTAGTGATTTTTTTATATGTTGTATATGGTTGTTGTCTTACTATGAATCTATGTTTTTGACCTCGACGGAGGACCGGAAGTTCTTGAGGAGGGCGTTAAAGGAGAATATTTTTAGTTTTTTTGCTTTCATCTCCATAGCTATTAATCTCAGCGAAAACCATCCTGAAACATAATCAAAAATCACAAAAAAAAATACATTAAAAAATGTTATATCAACTTTTTAGCAATCTTAAACAGTTTTCGATTTTCTCCATTAAGCAGCACATTTTGTCAACTGCTCGTTTGTTTCCACCAGCTGGATAGGACAAGTACTCTCCATTAAAACAGTGTTGCCATTCTGGGGTGGGCAACCGCACTTTTTTTCCTTATTTGACTTCAGATTCGTAATCAGCGACCCAAAATTGCCTTGTAGTTCGAGCCAGCTTGAAGGCCTTAACAGCGTTAACGTAATTGAGGTGCCACCCAACAATGAGTGGATTTCGCGCCCGCAAAGCATGGCGTCAATCCACATGATGCTGGCCGTAGGTATATCCCTGAGCTCGAGTGCTCTGGAAATACTACTGTAGCCAGTTTTGTCGAAAGCACCCTCAATATCAATGAAGGCGCATAAAGCGATTTCCCTGTCGGTAAGGGTTTTTTTCATTCGTACCCACGAGATTGTGTAAGGCAACCACAGTCGACATACCTTTTACATAGGCGAACTGAGTACGATGCAGTGGTGACGTATACTCCATTATTTACCTGATATGCAGATCCAGTAACCTCTCAAGCGTTTTTAAGAGAAACGATGAGAGACTGATCGGCCTATAAGATTTCGGTAGCTCCTCCGGCTTGTTTCCGTTTTTCGGAATAAACACAACGTTCACCGCCCTCCATAAACGTGGTATATAGCTGAAGGCGTAACTGGCTCTAAACAGTACAATCAATGGGGTGATAATAAAATCAAGGGAATATTGCAAAAGAGCAGGAAAAATGCCGTCGGCGCCAGGTGCCTTGAAAAGTTCAAAGGACTCCACGGCCCATTTGACCTTTTCTTTTCTGAAAATTACTTCCGAGAGGCTACTTAACCGGCTACACGGAACCCGATGTTCCGCCGATGGAATATACGCACAGGCTCCAGCTTGCACTGAACCCGGGAAGTGAGTGTGTAGGGGGAGCTCCAGAGTTTCCTTTGGACCCTCAGTAAAGGATCCGTCCTGCTTCTTAAGCTGCCCGATGCCCCTAGATAGACTTTGTGAACGCGTGCCGCTTCAGGTAGCGACTGCATGTTCTCACAATGTCTCCTCCAGGTCGCCCGTTTGGAGCGTCTGATAAGAAGTTTATATTCGGTGAGCGAGTATCTGTATTCGCCCCATTCATTATTACGCTTTGCTTTAACCAGAACGTGTGTTTACTTCTGCTTTAACCTCGACTCACGCAACAACCATATTGCCCATGTTCCGCTTCATGTACAAAAAGCTCCATTTCGCCACGCCAAAGGGTTAAAATGCTTTCACCTACACTCCTGTGCACCCCTCATCATACCTCTGTAGGCGACATATTGCCAAACTCCACCAACTCCAAAATCATATTCGTACTAATAAGAATATCTATAGCAACACCCATGCTTAATACCGGATCGCATTGCAGACGCGCCGATTCGCAATCGACCCGTGTGCGACGTAGGGCGTCCCTCCTCGCGTGGGAATGCAGACGAGCGGAATTCGAGTCGCATACGAGCCGAATAACAGACGACCCGTCTTAGGAGTGACTAACCCGCAAGATTTTCCGGCTTGTCGTAGGGATGCTGCTAAATGGGTATGACGTAGATGCTGACAACATGCATCGTCCGAAACCAGGTTATGCTAACGAATCGCCAACTAAGCTATACATACATGGGAGTAGTTGACGCACTATGCCGACACAGCTGTGTGAAAGTTTCCATTGTCTCCTTTTCGTGGGAGAGGCCAGTTCAACATTTTCGCATCAAAGTCCTAGCTACTAGTCATTACTAAAAATTTACACACATTCGTTACTAACATTTGTGTAAGTTTACTACCGAAGCCGAAATTATTCACTTAAATTTCGCTCGCTGCGATGCACGATAAGTTAGTTTGTTCGTTTTTAGATATTACAGTATCATCTAGTATTTATTTATTAAGTCATAACATTTCCAGCAAGCCGGCACTAATCTCTTTACCTCGGTCAAGGTTACTAATTTCCGTAAATCCGGAGGAAAAAAATTTTAAGATATCTATTTTAATATAATCACTATCGGAAATTGAGTCTTCGATGAAAGTCGATAAAATTATCAAATTTTCTCCACTAGATTAATTGACGCACGAAAAGATCCATCCATCAATGTTACCCCTATGGATGTGTATTAGTATCTCGCATACTTTCAAACAATTATTGCAAATGTTCGAAAAAACGTTAAAAATTATCGTTGCATGAAACCGAATAAATATTGAATTCAAGTTATATTTTTTCCACCTATCATTGAATCATAACATTTCGGACCATTTTACATAATCCTCCCAAAATTTGTTTATATGATATAATACGCGTATTCTTTCACTATTTTCTTAGTCACTCGCGAGCATTATCATAATTTGATTAATATTTGACTCCCCGCTTATAATTTTCGAAAGGGAAATTCGTCGATTGCGCAACACGGAGAAAAAAAAAAATTGAATTGAAGACGTCAGAAATGATTGTCGTGTGAAAAATGTATGCAAAAAAGCCGGTTTCATCCCATTGATGGAAACTGTATCTTGGTATCTTCTTCAAATGAACAGTCCGAGTGGGTATCACAACAATCATCCGCCCAACATTTTTATCAACGCGATAAATCATTGCATTGTTTGCAGTCACGAAAAAATGCTAAACAAGCAAAATAGAAATAATCATAATAGTAATCATCTTGAGCGGCGAAGAAAGTTACGCCGACCGCTGAACATCTCTCAAATTTATCATAACTACTTTAACCGGACACAATTAGTCTTATTATACTCCTATTTTGTTGTAACTGCAAAAGATTATATTTGTATCTTGCTGTGCATGTACGTATTTGTTTTTAGGTACATAAATAAATTTCATCTCGTTAGGTATAACAACAAAAACGTATTCGATAGGAAAAGCGAGTTTTCTTTCAAGGTTTACTGGCAATGACCAGTGAAATTGGCTGTGATCATGATCAAGATTTAATGCTAATCAAGTTCATCAGTGGCGAATTGTCATTGCTATACTTCATGTATGTACACACATATAGTACTATATGATGGTGGTGGCGGTGAAGAAATAAATTTGAGAGTTATCAGCATTGTATCTCACTAGTCGCTAATTGATGATGCTAAAGAAATTATCATGGATGACTTAAGGCCATTACTTGTCTTCAATGAGGAACGGATGGTGATGACTGGCATGCACCATACCGCGATGACACCACGTAAAAATAATATCATGCAAATGAAGCCTGGAATGTACTACCTTCTTGTATGGGTACATACATACTACCTCTGTAACTTGGAACACAGATAAAATAAAAGATATCAAAATCTTGGCAAGTTATGGCGCTTATTCAGGCTTATTATTTGCTTTCGTTTTAAGAAAAACATTAAGTAGTGACAAAGGGTAATGCTGCTAATGTAAATTATCAGCATAATTCAAATAAATAAAAATTAACAAAAAATAATGTTTATATATTGTATTAAAATATGAAATTTTAATGAATAATATTTTTGGCGCCACCCGAAGGTGTTTACGGGGATGGAACGCATGGTTAGCGTAGTAACCGTGAAAGTTGGGTATCTAGTAGTTCACTCAACTTACATCACTTTTTTGTAACTGACACTTTGGTTTGAAAGACTCCCAACGGTTTTTCCTTCCCTATTAGTCCAGGAAACGAATGAAAAATAGGAAGAAATCATGTAGTTTTGAAAGTTTGCAGTATTCTGACTATATGCCCCATCGATAAAGAGTCCAGGACGTTGCCCTTTTCCAGTTATTCTGGAATATTTCGAAAACTATGGGTTCTACAAAGAAATTCCAAGGTCGAGTCAAAGTACGTAAAATAGTATAGGAAATTTTGATTTTCTCACAAGGAAAATACGCACGGTGACTTTCGATAGAATATAACTAGCGACATGAAAATTTAGTAAAATATTCATACTACTATACTGTCATCTCTCGTTCGTAGAGTGCTGACTTGATTTTAGTTTGGACGCTAAACTACAAAATTTGATGCAACCTTGCAAAATATGATAGCGTAATGGCGTTTGGTACGAATGTTGGTGGTCCCCACATACATATCTACTTTAGGAGATGGACCCATTTCAGATCCTATGGCAGAGCGACAGTGCAGACAAAGAACCAACCAACCACTTTATTCTTGACATATTGAATATGACGCTTATGCGTGATTAAACACAGTCGAAAAACCCAGAAATTGAACCCTTTATTTAATATTTTCCCTATAAATTCTAAACGGTGCCTTCGATCGAAAAATATTATTGAATGTAAATTAAAGAGCATCGAATTCAGCATGCAAAATGGAAAATGAGTCTGAAGCAGCAGCTTAAGTGTTTCTTCTGGACCTTCAGTATACGAACCGTCTGGTCTCAATAGAAGACTAGACCGACTCCCTTTGCTGAGTTAACTCTTTGGGTAGAGCTTTCTGAAGGCGCGCCACTTCCGGTAGCGACTGAATGCTCTCACAATGTCTTTCCTAGCATTCTCGTTTGGAATGCCTAATAAGTTTGTTGTACTCGGTGAGAGAAGCTCTTCACTCTTCTCACCTATTGAAGGGCTTGGCTTTGTTAAGTAACCACCTGACCTTGGCTCGCTTGCGGACCAAATCCTCGTTCTACCAGCGTACTTTATGCCCCGACTCTACTGTACCTGAAACGGTAGTACTCGTATTTCTGTAGGAGGAAGTTTCAATTTCATCGAGCCCATCAGCTGCCAGTTCAATTTCCCCTGTACTGCTGATGGGACTAACCAGTAGCTGAGTTTTGGAGCTGACTATTTCATGAAATTGAATACAGCTAGTTTTCCTTGGACAAAAAGTATCCGAGCGAATGTCAGATTGTCCTAGGATGTCGAATCTGATGTTTCTATGATCTGGAAGAGACACCTCGTCCGACACGTGCCAGTTTGCAATGAACCTGGAGAAGAAACCGGTAGAAAGGGTAAGGTCGAGAACCTCTGCCCTTGCCGCCTTGACATAGGTAGGTTTGTACCTCCTGTTCACGATATTCATAGTTTAGAAGGCGCTTACCTCTATCGTTGATTTCCCTTCTACCCCACACCGCGTGGAGTGCGTTCGCGTTGCAACATATCACTTAATGCCGGTTATTACGTCGACAGAAGTCGACGAGCTGCTGGACCTCGAGTGCTAGAATCTCAACATTGTCAGATTGGAAGTAGGCAGACGCAACTGCCACTTTCTGACGACCTGTGAGCGTGGATACTTCCACCAATGCTGCAGCTAGATCTCTAGAGATAAAATTGGTTAGTGGCAAATAGTTGAGGCATTCGTCGATCAGAAGTGCCGCACGCGGACAACCCACTAACCTGTCGTATGTCAACTTACCAGCTGTTGTGTTTAGATCCCAAATTCGGTTACGGGCCACCCAAGACTCTTGAAATAGCGCAATGGTTGCCTGTTTATCGGCGAATAACTTGCACACAGTGGCCTATTGCGTGGTGCAGCTTCGCCTGAAGTGCCTAAATGGCGCTCATAATCCTGCGCAAATAGTGAGCGTTGGACAAGGCATTTTTGCTGGCCCAGTCGGGAACTTTTGCCTCCGTCCCCCTTTCGTTGACCCTCCCTTCGGTGAAAGCCGCTGAGGTTCCTCGGGTTATTAGCAGCACGAGGACTAAACGGATTAATGCCCCGTCTCGACGGCGCACCCTGACGGACGCTGACCACGGGCGACACAGGTTTTGCGGCACTTTACATTGCGCGTTGAGTGCTAGATGCGCTGCTGGTTGATGGGTGTATTAGCATCTGTGATGAATCTATAGTTGCTGTTGGTGTCGACAGGTCTCACATTGGTTGGAATTGGGTCCATGGAACCTTAGGACCAGGTTCGCCTATGGCGGGTGGAGTAAATTTGCGTGCATCCTGCTAGTCGATATGCATTGCTAAGGAAGATGCATTGTCTACATTTGGACGCTTGCACTTGCTCAGATTGAGCATGGCGTGTCTGAAGCGGTAGGCAATTTTATCATTGCACTCCAGCGACCGCTCCATCGAGGCGTCGTCTACTCCCAGCATCAGGTGAAGGGAGTCCTCATTTACCCCCTGATTTATGACCCTCCAATTTTCGATTGGAAGGCGCTTTGAGCTCCAGTTGGTCCAATGACTCTCTCATTGAAGAGCGTAGAGCTGTTTACACGCTTTACCCGCGTATAGCGTGTGAACGAAGGAGATCCTTTTCCGACACAGTTGAAATGGGGAATGCGCAATGATAATTTAAAACTCCTTCGCACCCATTCATTTATTGTGGTGTTAGTACAGACCAGCAGGAGCCAGCCTGTACGTGGAACACAGGCCTCAAAATCAATGTCCTGATCATTGGGCCTATTCTCAGTCGTGACGTCGATAATAGCCTCCTGTACCAGAGTTATTTGCTCGGTTGTTACGGAGATCCTGTTTGCTTCAGCTAATCAGAACTCATGCTTAATATCCGCTGTTACATGGCTATACAACGGCTTACCGTACTCTTCGCGAGTCCTGAATTTGTTCGCCTAGTAGCTTGTGTTGATTGCTCCTCAGGGCGTACCTGGTTCACTGACGACTTAGGCCCTGAACGTATGAGGGCTATCTCCCGGACCTTTTCCCTAGAGTGACCCTCAGCCATAACCCTCCTATATTTGTGTCTGCTTCGACAATGGGATCAAAGGCAGCACCAGAGTGACCCATTGTGTGACGAAACCAGTACACCATGGGTGGGATAGCGTTTAGTGCTGAATAAAATGGTGGTAGTGGGCTCATCCATAGCGAGAGGCTTGGATTATTGTTAGCCTACTCCACTCAACTCGATTCCATTTTCTATCATATTGAGATTTTTCTATAGCGAGACCGAGCAACTTCTACTTACACTCACTTGTTTTATTGCTTCCCTGCCAAATTAGATATTCGGTCAGCGATAGCTTCTTCAGGTGGATACACACCCCCCGCAATCCAAGTTGGATATTCAAATTGCCCAAAATTCACCTGACCGCCGCGACATTTGTGGGTGAAATCCGAATTTAACGGAGTCAAATTTTGTTTATGCTTTTTTTATGTCAGTGCTAAACAGCAACATAGAAAATGTTTTTAGGTTGGGCGGCGGTGAAGGCGTTTATTCAAATCTTTTGCGATAATATTTTCGGCGCCTGCAATTAAATCGGATAAGTGAAAACTGAGTTCGTCATCGAACTTGACTTTTAAAATGACATCTGGCTCGCGATGCATTGGATTGCAGTGTGTGTCCCCGAAACTTGGATTGTCATAATTCGGAGTGCGTCCATTTTGTCCTGTGTCCAAATGGACGCTAATGTGTGTCCATATTTGGAGACGTATCAATCCTGTTTATGATTTAGAATACTTTAGGGCCCAAACCTAATACAATATCAAGTGCATCCCGCCTGTCCTTAATGACAAATGTTGGACTGTTGGCTTGGTTAAAACTGATAAAGTCTAGACTAGTAATAACTTCGAGAAGGTAGTGCCCACAGCTGTTCGTATCAATGTCAAATGGTGTGGTGGGTATCGCATCATCGCAGATTCACTAGGGGCAATCTTTTTCCCCTGCAGTAATTGGTGAGGCCACAATGCTCTAAAGACGGGATCTTCAAATAATGGCACGAGAATCATATATCAAGGTACGTCGCCCTACACGACTTACGCTGAGGCGTTTGATTATTCTATTGTTCAACAATAGTTCTTGAGTAAGTGCAACAAAAAAAAGGTCCTCTTAATTAAATCTGGCTGTATCCATGGGAACCTATGCGGAGGATGACGCTGATGTGCTTGGCTCGACATTATTTAGCCGAGGTGCAGGAGGACTTTGGTTAGGTAGATGCAGTGGAGGAAGGTTGATGTTGTTGTGGAGCAAGTCAGAATAGAAGCAGTCCCCCCGCGAGTTCCTTCAGTTATGTGACCGTTAATTTTCCCAAATCAGTAAGAGAGGCAGTAACAGCGCTGCCCAATTACATCCATCGATCATAGGTCCACTGAACCGATCACCGAAATGGTGTATCGCATCGCTTCTTTGATGATACTCTCGTAGTTTGAATGCGGACTGTCCTTGTCTTCCCAGATAGTGAAAAGCTCTGAAGTAAACAATTCCATGGTCCTGCTGTTATCGCACTATGTATCGCATTGTATAATTCCAAACTTATTTTTTGCGACTTGCACAATGAGTTTTTCCTCCAGGATGGCTTTCTGTATCAAGGCCTGATGTTCGGGCGTGAGAGCGGTGCAAAAATATTTGGGAGTAGGATAGCTACCTTCTCGGTCGACGCTACCGTCAAGAAGGAGACTGCTGCCCCGTTGCTGGCCGTTTTGTGAGCAAAACCCTGGTGCAATTGCATGAGTAAAGAACTCTTTGCTCTTAACGCACTGAATTAGTTATCTTGTCGGGGATTTTTCGTCCATGATTCTCAGATCGAGTGCGACGGTCTTGTGCACTGCTAGCTTTGACAGTCTTATATATTGACAGATGAAGACCTAACGGCCTATGGGGATTGGTCGCAGGTGTCTCTGTCGCAAATGTTGCGTCGGCGATTTCTGAACCATCTGGTTATTTTTTGGGGGGTTTCAACCCGAATTTCGGATCGAGAGCTAGATTCGAAATATTGTTATTTTTTGTCCGATAAATTCAAAATACTTTGAATTGATTTAATCAGTTTTTGAGCTAGCGAACAAAGCTTACGAGTGCATTAAGAAATCTGAAAAATAAACTCGATTGACGATATTTGCACTTTGTGATAGTCCATATTAAATTTGAAATCAAAAACGGAGGGATCCCTCTGAAGATGCTCGAAAGAGCGAAACGCGTCAGGGAACAATAATAAAAAAGTGATTAGACAAAGTATCCGTTTTTGATTTCAAATTTAATCTGAAAAATCTTTCACACTTCATTTAAATGTTGCTTTTAATACCTCACAAGTTTAGCAAGAACATCTCAAAAAGTCCGGTACTCGTGCTAGTTTTTTCTACTATATACCCGTACTATTGAAGCAATTGCATTTGTATCAAGTAATCAGATAGCGTTACATGAACGTAACTATAATTACGATCTCCACTGACCACCTGACGATCGTAGCAAAAGAAAGCTAACTGGTGTTAGAGTCAGTGAACTTTTCATCCCGAAATAATGATAGGTCGCATCCAAATATGGCAATTGCGGAAGGTTAAAATGCAAATGACGGTTACATCTTCAGATCTTTGGTCTGATGAAACGGAAGACATAAACCAGATATTCATAGGCACAATGCCAAACCATCAACAGATGGACGACGCTGTTTACGCCAAACAAAAAACTAAAACTTGATACTAACTCACCGCGTCTTTTCCTTTTTAGCATCTACTAATAAACGCCAGTCAAACCGGCAGACAAATCGTAGTCACTTTTGATTTCATTTTTCCCGCCAGGTAATTTAGCGCGTGTATCTGTGACTTTTCTCTCCCACGATTTTTTTTCTTTCCTGTCCTCTTCAAATGTAACGCGCCAGAAACCGAATATTGTCACCGTCATTCGTCACTTTCCACTGGCCATGCAAAAGCCGACATTTGCAGTTTACAAGGTGATTGTGCAAAGGTAAATACAAAAATATGTAGTCGTAAAGAAGCGGCCTTTATGCCCAGACACTTTACTTGAGGTAAGACAGGTTAACTCAACCTGTAATGCGGGAGAGCTGGTAAATTGTTTGATGTGATCGTAAACTGAAACGATTGTAGGTTTTTTAAAATCCACAGAACACGGTAAAGTGCAAATTTCTGTGTCTGGTATTTTGGGAAAAAAGTCATCTTGAATTTATCTTCTGGTAAACAATAAATTCCCACGCAGCACAAACGAGTTGTTTAACGGTTATTATGATCAAAATATAACCGTGGTCATGTAACAATGTTGCCATATAAAGTTGAAATATTGGGGAACTATTCGGATAAATTACTTTATTTTATCGCAGTTGTATGTTAGATTTAAGTTTATTTCAAATAATTTTTTTAATTTTTTCAAACATTATCCAAACCTTAGCACCGACAAAATCCATATCATATCAAATGCGTCTTCCTACTTTGCATTATCTCAAACACATTTGTTAAAAGTATAACAATAAAGCTCATGAAATGCAAATATTTTATCTATTCAATGTTTTTGAAATGTACAAGTGCGAATTATTTCAGTGAAAATTGCATTTTTGTTTGTGACACTTGGTTTCATTCTGCAAACCAACTTAGTATGCGTGTGTAGCTTAGCTCAGTACCACACCGGGTATTAGGGTTTTGTAGTAAAACAAAACCCTTATGAAATCGGTCAAATGTCTGTCTGTCCGTCTGTCCGTCTGTCCATGGAATATCTCACGAACGGCTGAAGCTACATGCATGAAATTTTGTAGGAATGTGTAGAATTACTATAATTCGCCGGAGAAAGCGAATCGTCGTAATAGGTCAACTTTAAGGGGAGGTCCCCATAGAGGGGAAATGAAGGTCGAAATTTTTTTTTCGTTTAGTACAGGCAAGTGGGGTATCATAAGAAAGGTACCGTCGAGTACATTCCATTTTTGAAAATTTTTTTAAATTTGAAGAAACGGGAAAAGAGGGAGAGGGGAAAATATGTCATACGAGTTTGTTCCCCCCCCCCCCCCCCCCCTTGCATTTCGAGACCGTTATACTTAGAAATATGAAAATTTACAGAAAAGCGCCATTTTACTAGTGTAGAAAACCTAGATTTCTAGAATTTTGAAATTTCATCAGAAAAGGTTAATAATAGTACATTTCTATAGTTTCAGTTAGCACAACCCTGCACCCCTTACACGTACCCGAGGTCAAAAATATTGATGGCCAATGATAACCAACATCATAGGCAATAATATCTCTAAGTTTCGTTATAATCACATAATATTTAATAATAGTACATTCATTTAAAGTTCGGCATTTTGACACTATCCACACAAAAAATACACCTACCGGCCTCATAGGTGTGAGTACTACTTTCATGTTGTTTTTCGTAGTGCGAATTGCAGTTATTTAATTAATCATTTTTGGAAGGGTAAAGATTTGTTGGGGGCGCTGTGTCTTAATTGGCCAACTTTACCGGGTGGAAGGGGGGGGGGGGGGGGTCCACATAGAGGCGAAATTAAGGTCAAATTTTTTTATCGACTGGTATAAGCAAATGAGGTGTCGTGAGAAAGGTAATGATGAGTACATTCCATTTTTTCGCATTTTCTCGAAATTTATAGAAAGGGGAACTGTGGGGGAGGAGAAAATATAAGTTCGTAATTTGACCCCCCCCCCCCCTTGCCTGCATTTTGAGACCGTTATACTTAGAATTATGAAAACTTACAGGAAGTGGGTTTCGAAAAATATATAAAATGGAAAATAGTGGAATTTGTATATCTTCTCAGAATAGGTCAATAATAGTTTATTTGTATAGTTACAGTTAGCACACCCTTGCACGCCTTAAACACGTTCGAGGTCAAAAGTACTGATGGCCAACCATAACCAACACCTTAAGCAATAATATGTTCTAAGTTTCGTTACGATAACGTAATATGAATTAGCATGTAAAATGTAAGTGGGTAAGACATTTTAATTACGTTTTTTCTATCCATCTAAGTGAAATCAAGAAGAGCAAGGAGCCGATATTTATATACCAAAATAAGCGCTTGCAACAAAACCCTCGGATTGCGGGCGTAGCCCTCTATATTCCGGTTTCATTTTTTGTTACTCGAAACACGGTCGTCTGCAGTTCAAGCCCCGAAACGGGACCAAATACTCTTATTCTCAAATTTCCTCTGTTTTTAGTTTCTACAAGCTTAGTGGTTTCGTACGGATAGAAGCACTCATCACACCGTTGAAAGAAATTAACTAATTAAATCAGCGTTCAATATGCCAACCCTAGAGTGAGGCGCGAAGCTACGAGTACTTTGACGGTATTGTATTCATATCAATCCTTTTTGCGGTTGAGAGGTCTTTCTTGGCGGGGAATTTTTTACAACAGAGTTGTTTTTGTGAGATATATGATTTACAGTATCAAGTGCTTTACTCAAGTCAATAAAAATCACCGTCAGGTATTTTGAATTATCAAGTTCAGAGTTGATAAAGTAAAGTGCATCTGTAAGCGCGACAGTTGTATTACTTTCTGCTGTATTGTGCATTGTATTGTATTACTATCTTGCTGTTATCAAACCCAATAGTGTCATTTTTAAATGATTTTGTTTTCATTTATGTTTTTTGGGGTGCTGATTAGGAATCTGAGCTTTCGGTGGAATTCGACCTAAAAATTCATCGGAAAAATTAAGATTTCCCTTATTTTTTTTTAAGTGATAATATCTCGAAAACTTATGAAGATACACAAAAAGTACCGTTAACCTCATTTTATCAGTATCCGTTTCATCCTAGTACATATATCTGCATCCAGCTTCTTTTTTTTTGTCTATGCACAATGCCGGTTTCAAATCGAAATAAGGTATGCGAAGAAAGCGAGAATAGCCATGTAAATACTCACTTCCGGTTTTAAACGAAATTGAACATTGAATGCCACTTTGCTAATTTCCAAATGGCTAACTTATGTTAGCATAGTGCCCGTAAAGGTCTGGCCGTGCCATCTGGCGCAGAAAAAAGGTCTTCCAACAAGCTAAGCAGCGGCCTATGCTTACTGTAGCTCAGTTCGGGAGACGTGGGCGCGGTTTTCTCCGCTCGGTGCCCCTGTCCTTTACGTATTCACAAAAATTCGTAGGCCTGAGATGGACAACATCAACTCCCTAAATGGGGAATAACAAAAATTGGAGCGAAAGATGACCTCGCGCTCACCTCGGAGTTCGGGTGTTATGGGATCCTCAGCCTCTGGTCTCGTACCATCGACAAATCACTACTCATCAGGTGTTGCCTTCGATCTGTCGGTGGAAGCAGCACTGCCAGACCAGAACATGTTTTATTACAGGTCCTTGAGCGGCAACTAATTCAACGATGATCCTT
Source organism: Chloromyia formosa (assembly GCA_964017055.1). Lineage (NCBI taxonomy): Eukaryota > Metazoa > Arthropoda > Insecta > Diptera > Stratiomyidae > Chloromyia > Chloromyia formosa. The sequence continues at coordinate 141,728,575 of OZ024813.1, forward strand.
GGGCTTCTCGCCAAACTTCTTGTCCTCGACCAGCCAGCTTACTTTCTTCTAAAGTAGCCGATTTATTTTTAATTAGGGCTACTTCAATTCCGCCTAAAGCCATTGGCGCCACTCCAATTACAACAATCATTGTGTGTATCTATTTCCAGAACTAATTTTCGATTACCGAAGACGTTGTAAAATTCTTTTCCTAATCCGTTGCGTCACATGCCTTCCCTGCCTGTACTTGTAATTGGGGCCATTTCCCATCATAAAATCTATAAAATCCATGGGCATGTTAGGAGCCACTGCTATAGTCATCTGCAACATACGAGTACATCTTGTATCTGTAAACAGCTTTCTTGAATACAGTGATAAAAAATAAAAAAAACTTGTCTTGTATGTAAACAGCGCGGCGGGATTCGCTTTACGTCTACCACGTTGTCGTTCATAGTTGTACGAGTATAAAACCAACTCTCAACTTTACACGTACGCTAATTGTTTCATTGATGACAGTCGGCGGCAATGTGCCTATCGTACTTACTGGCAAATAGATGTTACTTTTCTTCCCTTTTTCATTTATTTTTCGTTTCTATCGCAGACACGTTTTTATTTGAAGCCATCAAAGTCAATATCATTAAAAATTTCGCTTCAAATACAACTCGCATTCCAGCTTTTTTTTAAGAAAGTGTTTTGATGATGACGGCAAATTATAGTGCGAATTATAGTCATAGGTCAGTTACTTTATTATCTGCGCAGATATTAACCCTAAACCATGTCAAGAAAAGATCTTATGCGCAAAGAAGCGTATAAGTAAAATTTTAATACGATGATAATGGTAATCAAAGCAGATCTTACGTACCAAATGGTTTATCATGCTCGGACATAAAGTTATGACTGCAATCGAAAGTTACCAATTTCATTTTTTCACATTGTTGATAATGCAGCCTACATGGCTGTGATAGATAAATGTTATGGGAATATGACCTGAAAAGAATTTTCGAATTGCACAAGAACGCATTGTAAATTTAACTGGACAAGGCTATATTTTATTTTTTTAATTTTAAATATATAGGTATGTTAAGATTTAATTAATTGAACTCAGATAATAAAATACGGGTACTCGACAAAAACATGTCGATATGTATTTATCTATTTTTTCTAACCTACGTAACTGCATTTGGTGAATTCGCTTTTTGTACCCTAGTTTGCTCCGAAAATGTTTCAGTTAAAATTCTCAGACAGAATGGGTAATTAAATGTTAAGTCTTTTATTTTTACGCAAACGTAATGCCTCATCAAATCGCGTGACTCTGCAAAGGTTATGTTCGAAGAGGTAAATATTTTATAACATCGCAATTCAGGTTAATCGTACGTTACGATATTTCATAATGTTCATTTGAACTCGACCAATGACCTTTGCTTGTGCAAAAGTGAGATATGGAAATAAAATACATCGTACTAATTATTGAACTAGAATAGAAAAGAAGATAGTACGGGTTACAGCGACCATACAAAGCCCACTCTAACATAGACCTTATTATAAATCAGAAGACCTTCCACAACTCTTCTTTATTACGGCAGGGCTCATGTTGCGGTGATGAGTGGAACCTAGCCTGCGCAAAGACTTAGCTCACAAGAAATGAGAGATGAGGTCTCAACGCCTTTTAATTGGCGATATTCCGTCTGGCTGGACAATTCATTTTGTTACGTTGAAAACTCATCTAATAATGGCCTGACAGGTGCGGGCTACCTACCAGGTCATCACTGAATGAGTTTTCATCTTAACCTTAGCATTAGGTCAGCTCTTTTCATGTGGGTAGTGTTTTCATAGATGAAAGTTTCATTTACTCCTTCAACTGGCAGTAGTGTTGTCATATCCTTATAAACAATTGCTTTATAATAAATAGTCTTGGCTGAAGTTAGAACTACAGTAAATACACGATAATTAGAGGATTCGTGTTGCCTTGCAAATTTATCCGCGGCCTCATTTTCTTCAATGCCACAGTGACCTGACGTCCATTAGAAAAAGGTTTGGTTGTCGGTCGCCAGACATCATTAAACGATAACCTAGCTATAGTTTGGTTATCATTTAGTGAACCGAATATAAATTATAATATACTTGATATACATATAGTATTTAAAATAAAAAAGTAACAAATTCATTTTTACTGGTCCATTAAAATACATTATTCATTAGGCGTGTTTTTTGCGTAACCGTGTAGGGTCCTTGTCCTTGTTGCGCAAAAAAACGCTCTAGAGCAGCATCCAGGTTAAATTCCGAATCGTGAAGTTGTCTACACTGACGTCAAGTGGTGCGCCTCATATGTGGCGGAAATAAATTAAAAATTCGAATGAAATATCAGTTTGATTGTCGGATCGTTTATTTATCGCGACAACGGACATTTGTAAACTTGGCGTATCGCTCTAACTTAACAAACATCATTCAAACGAGCTATTTATCAGTGACAGCTACAAGTGCAACTCTATTTATTTTTACTTGGCCATAATTAAAATCACATTATTTATGCAAAAGACAAAAAATTGTCTTTGCAAAAAAATGAAGTGAAAAAAAAAGTAAAAAATAAAAAGTCCGGCACAGCGGCGATTAGATGCCCGGACCGTATGTTTGTGATCCCAAACACGCTCTTGATGCAGCTATGCAGTTTGCAACAGAAACTGTTCCTTGCGCACGCTATATAGCGAAGCATGAAATACATACATCAACTTGATAATTCACATGTACCTGAGCACACACTAATGTTGTTTACGCATTCCACATATTCCACGGTTTTACCCCGTACCGAGCGATAAGATGTTAACACATAAAAAAACACGTGTGAACATTAGTTTTACAGATAATGATTGTTATCTATTCTTCGGTTAGTATTAATGCCGTTTTCTATTAAAAATGTACCGGACGTACTTTTGTCTACCTACATAATACCGCATTACCAGAGGTTGTGTTATTTTGTATCAAATGTCCCACTGCAGTATACTCGTTAAGATTGTTATCTTGATGTTCTGCTATCTAATTGTAAATAGAACATTTTTTTAAGAAAATTTTTTGTTTTGTTTGCATGTCACCGATAAAGATGGATGAATTTTTACTTTTTTGTCTATAAAATGACCGCTGGGAAACCCGAAAAACATGGAACAATAAAGAATGAATCACAGAAAAATTGTGGTAATCCTCTATTAGGATACGGATAATATACACACATATATCATGTATTTAACGGCTGAAATTATAATTTTTTAATTAAAATACATAAGCCACGTTTCCAGAGCAGAACATAATAGATCAGACTAACAACAAAACGATACAGAACACAACAGAGTAGCGAAAGGGGAGGAAAATTGAGTATTTTCTTTGTTCGGGTTTGTTTTGGTTTCGTTAGCCCTCAAACATTCAAATTTCAAGAGAAAACTTGGAATATTTCCTTGACCGGAAGCATGGTGGCTCGCGTCTCTTACCAATAGTGGGTTTTAATTTGAGTGGGTTTTTAACTCCCCTTGCGCGGATTAAGGGGTTGCGACCATTAGTATACCAACATCGAACGCTCGCTGCGCTCGCTCTATATCTCACAGCGGTAAACCCACTATTAGCCAAAGCGCGAACCACGGTATGTGAATGTTCCCAAACAATTACATCTTACTTTATTTCAAATTGAAGCTATATCTACTAAGGCATGCAGTAGGCCTGCATGCCTTAGTAGATATTTTAATATTTCATGAATTAGCTATAAAGAATTTCTCTTGGATTCTTTATACGGCCAGTAAAATTAAATTTTAATACTAAAAATTATTATATTGGCTAATCAATTGATTAAACGGTCACGGGTACGGGTTATTAACTTTAAACAGCGTTTAGGCTTTATCAGTAGATATAAACAGTCGTTTGTCGATAGTAGATCAGGTCTTATCGGAGTCCGTTGATTAAACGGCTGTTTAACAAACAGATCCCGTTGAAACCGCAATTGTATACCCGGCCCTAAATCTCTTGGTTAAAATTAGGGAAATTCAAACACAAAATAAGTAAAAATCAAATAAAATTAAGTAACATATGTACATATTCTACAACTTTTAATTTAAATAGGCTGGGATTCCGAATAAAAACGCACATCAGATATCTTTTTTTTTAGTTATCACTTGCCGGCATGTATGTATAAATCCTTAATATATGAAAATACATATATACATTGTTAACTTCTTGTGACCACCGTACAATGTAAAGTGTTACTTAATAGTAGACATTCTCTTCCTATCTTCTTATAAATCAAAATAACAGATCGTTATAATGTATTCCCATTTCCTTCCGGATTACTTTAACCGGACTAACTGCCTTATCAACAACAAATGTCAATTAAATCTCGATCAATATTAAGCGATAGTATGCGTAGGTATTCCGACAGGAGTTTTAATGTGAAGTCCGCCAACAAGATAGTTGCAATTACACATGCAGCATTAGAAAGGTTGGATATCAAATTATTGCATCTACCGCCACACCGTTTACAAAGCGATGGAATCAAATAATTAATTGCTAAGGGATTTGTCGATACTATGCGATAAGCTTATTCCGCTTATTTCTCCTTTACTTGAATGCAACAGCTAAGGCGCTATAGCGTCTGGGTTTTATAGTTTAAATAAGTGTTAGTATATGTACAATAAAATTGATGAAAGTTGTAATTAGTGCAATTACACGCTCATTGCAGTGTTGAATATCATAAAAATGTGAGTAATCACAGCACAATTAATAGTTATAGGTGGTCCATATTGGAGTTTCTTTTGAAAAATTATATAAAATAAGCACGGGGCATTATTATACCCTTCACGGATGTGATACGGTATATTAACTTTGTCATGAAGTTTGCGACGCACAGAAGGAAGCATCTCCGACCATATAAACTATATACGAGTATATTCTTGATCAGTATGATGAGACTGGTCGATTAAGCTTTGTCCGTCTGTCCGTCTGTTTGTCTGGTTCTATGTAAACTAGACCCTCAGTTTCAATTTTGCACAAAGCCTTCTTTCTATTGCACGTTGTAAATATTTTGGAACCTATGGAATCGGACCACTACGTCATATAGCTGTCATAGGAACGACTAGCCCAAAAGTCGGTCTTTGTGAGAAAAACTTCTTTATTTCTAAAGATATCTTTCTCAAATTTTGCAGAAGGCTTCTTTCTATTGCACGCTGTAAATATATCGAAACCATTGGAATCGGAGTATTACGTCATATAGCTGCCATAGGAACGACTGGTCCAAAAGTTGGTCTTTGTGAGAAAAACTTTTTTATTTATATTGTAAATGAATCTTTCTAAAATCTCATATTATTCAGTAATATTCTTTGCCAAATCACCTTGCCGAATCTGGTTGAAATTGAATCACTCTATCATATGGCTACCATAGAAACGACCGTTCCAAAATCAAGTTTTTGTTGGAAAAACTTTTTTATCCCTGAAGATATCTTTACCGAATTTCATATTATTCAATCACATTTACTGCCAAATCACACTTCTAAATTTGATTGAAATCGGGACACTATTTCATATACCTCTTATAGGAACAGTGAAATCGGAACAAGTTGAACTATTGATTTCAAAGTAGCAGATGCACGTTTTGATTTGCGGCAAGCTAGCCGAAGGAGAATACAATTTCGGAGAATACAGATGCCAGCATGCATCTCCTGCTCCGCCATTTTAACCGCCCACGTGCGACAAGTCGGGAGATGCTGGCTTATTCTTCCGCCCCGCACCACAGGGGAAGAGAATACACAGATCCATGGCCACGAACGTCGTCGTGGACGGGATTCGAATCCGAAGCTCCGGTAGTCAGATATGAGTCTGATGCCTTTACTCACTGAGCTACAGATCCCTAATAGGTCCTAAACACATGTATTTCGAGAGCAATGGTGCAATCAGTACAATGGTTACTAAACCCGTGTAAGAAATACAAGTCATTACTCACTCCACTTTACTGGCAGGCTGTAAGGGGCAATTACCTAACTTTTAACATATTAGGCAAGCATCCCCTTTCTGCCTTATCTATTACACTTATTTTTAATTAGCCGTGATTATCAATTTCCTTCGTCGGTATTTAGCAGTTTTTGCGGATCTTCGCGTACAATCTCGAGACTTCCCCAAGGGTTCAATATAGTCGATATATCGACTTGTTGTATCAGCTCCAAGATATCCTGCTGTCAGTTGCGGATTCAGAGAGGAGGTCATGGGGCCCGGTGCCCCCTTCAACATGTTTGGTACATAGAGCTTAGTCCTCCAATTTTTCGAAGAAATACTCGATATTATAGAAATGACAGCGAATTCAAAAGCTAACAGACAAGGGTGGATTTCTTTACGCAACGTGTTTCTCTTACATTTTGTTCTCTTCAGAAATATAGGATACTTGCAGTCGAGCCTCTTCAATTGCATGGGACGAGCCAATTTTTTTGCTTACAAGGCGAAATTTCTATCAAATATACTGTTTTACTCGTGTGTTTTTTTTTGGTAGACTATCACAGACCCTAACCGTAGCTTACTAGAACAGGTGCAAAGTTTGGTCTTCTATGCTTTTTGTGCTACTCTTAGGGCAACCACTTCTGCCGCTTTGAACGTTCTGTTTAAGCTGTTACTTTTTGACATTTTTGCTGAATGGATGTCCGCAAATACGATAATTCGACTCCATGACACTAGTAAGTGGCTTTCTTAAAGCTCTGAACACGCTGCCATTCTGAGCAACCTAAATATTCCAGTAACGATTGACTACACCTCTACCAAATAAGAATGCGCTTGACAAGCATTTTGTCATCCTTAGACTTAAGAAAACTTAAACGAATACCTTCGGCAAGCTAGCTGAATTTTGTATAATACAAAAGCCAAATAAGACCTAGGCTTGAATATGTTTCCCATATTTAGCTGATCCTGTCCTGGTCTGTACTGTCCATGCTGGATAAGTTTCAACCGAAGTCTTTTGAAATTATAGGACACAATTCTATTATCTCTCGCGTTGAATCCCTTTAGCACAGGCCTAACGTAGCTTGCTTGACCTTACCTTATCGCAATTACAACTGTAGTTGCTCTAATGAAATTAGTGGTCTCGCTGTCCCTACGCGTAACACCCGGCTTACCAGTCGTATCCAAATCCTTCCTCTTGAAATAAGGTCCTGTCGTTTCGTAGCATTTTTTGACTCCTTTTAATCCAGTCAATGAGAACGTGGAATAGCCTATCGTCTACTGTGTTTCCCAATAATTATGACCCGCAAAAGTTTAAGCGGAATGTGCACGGCTACTTCTTAATCACTCAACCTACCAAAGCTATGCTCGCATCGAAGGGTCATAAAATAAATTTAAGACAGCTTGGTAAGAAATTTCTTTCATCTTTACTATAAACCAAAAAACCAAGATATAAAAAAAATATTAAAACCGAGAAATTGTGCATATCCAATATAATTAATGATTGCATAACATCCATAGTATTGTTCTCCAAAAACTGTTTTACTATTGTTGAAAAAATTACGACACTATCAAAAAATCGCTGTAAAACTGTGCGCATCTATTGTAGATGTTCGCCAAATCAGGGAAGCCCACACACGAAAATCCATGAATAAAATAATAATAAAATCGTTCGACATTACTGGAAACTCTAAAAAAAAACGGGAAAACGCACATCATGAAATTTCTCTTTCAACCGGCCAAGCAAACGCCCATTTTATGAAGTTCGTTGTTATAATAATCAAATCATCATTAAATTTCAAGTACAAACTTAACAAGATTTTTGCATCTCATTAACGATCAGATATTTCTCAATTTATTTCAAGATGCCTGCAGTTTGTTAGCACCATCCACTTCGTAAAGCGTAAAGCGACCAACCTTATTATAAACGCTGTAAACTTAATGCCAGACTGGTCTAGTAATACTCGTAGTGGAAGCGTTTTCATACGGACTCTCACAAGGCAATATCTCGTTGGCCGCGCCGGCCGATCTTGACTTTGAGCACATTTTTCACGCACGTCTGTCCAGAAATTGCACAGACATTGTAAGTTGGGCGGATCGATGCAAAATTATAGTGCTTGAGGGCATAAATTCTATAATTTACTATCGACGCGATACAGTGCTGCCAGATCCGTCATAACGTATCCCGCGAGAGAGCGACCATTTCCCGTTTAAAGCCCGCGAAAATTTAAGAATGCTCTTAATCGTGAAAAATAGGTTCTTAGCGGTAATTTTATTGTGGGCTCATACGAGTACTAGGCATGAGATCAACTCGATCTCGGAAATCAAGATGTGGTGAGTTAAAATTTTTATGTATCTCACTATTTCGGATCACTAAACTGGCCAGATCGAGCTCAGATCAAGTTACCTGGTCGTAGTATGAACCCAATTTTACCGGACATATGGAAAGTGGGCAACCTAACCTCAATCGTTTATGAGACAATACACACGCATACCATGCAATATACATATCAGATAGTTTAGACTCTCCTCGATGTTCTTTAGAACGGTGAAGAAAACATGGTAGTATTTCTGCTTTCTGCCTTTTTTTAATAAAATAAAACTGTACAGCCTTACCTTTTCATCTAAGGTATACAATAAAGTCTCAAAAATAACAAAAACGAATGTTTCCATCAAACCAACTAAAACTGTAGTTTAGTTAGTAATGCTTCAATGATAATAATAACAATAGTAATCTCAGGGTGTAGAAAGCCAACCCTACGTCCGGGATAAAAACATCTTACACCACGTGCACCCCGGGTAACCTTTAAAAAACGGCTAACAGGGCTCTGGAAACCCCATACGGGAGAAACAGACCATGAAAACAAGAAACATGGCGAGCAGAAGACGGGCAGGGATATCTGCCTAAGTGTCGGAGGGAGCCACGACCTCCGGTGAGGGTTTCCCCTCCGGAGAAGTGGTAGTCGCCAGTGACAAATGGGCGTGCGAAACGGCCCTGTTCTACCGTTTCGTGCAGTGCACTGCTCCAGCTAAAACGAGGAGCCCTCCTTCACCTATGGCTACTGTTTCGCCTGAAATTCAGGCGACCAGAGCTGCAAGTTCGCGTAGAAATGGACTGAGGAAATAAGCCCTTTTATCATCCGTGCCTACTACGAGATCGAACTTTCGCATCGTCCCTTGCTTCATCAGAGATTCTTCGAGCGATTTCCGCAATATCCACATGTCTCAATGCAGCGGGTATCAGATCAGTACCGCTTCATTGTGCGAGGGAGTGCAATACCGGAGATGTCAAGGGAAAGAATTCGACTTGAGGTTATTGGGGCAACTCGAAACCGAGAGTCGGTGGGGCCGCCAAGTGGAAGCCTCTTCTTAAGTTCACGATGAGTATGAAAGAGAGCTTGGTTGGAATATGAGGAAATAGATCCCCTACACAGACCTGGCATCCCTAGGTCTTACATCTTCTGCAACACCGAATATTTCAACCTGGAAGAATCGTCTTCAGCGGAAGAAACGACACGATATTAGCGGAGTGACTGAATCTGTCGCCGGGAATACCTGTAGGCGGTTGAACAAGAAAGCGGAAAAGATCCGACTAAAGGTCTAGACACACAGTGTCCGTACCAGGGCAGCGCCGTAGTCGCCCGTATACTGGCGATATACGGTAAGCGAATTGTACCATTTAAAACAGTCTGCTAGTCCACACTACCCACACGGACAACAGACCGTCACCTGCACGTCACGGGGCGGACCGTGCCCGTTTAGTTTGGTTTAATTTTTCTCGCTCACGGTTCGGTACGGAAAGAAATTGGATACACACATAGCCGAACACGGAGCAACCGCCGCCGGGTGGGTTGTTGTGTAGCCATCATACGGCGAAGAAAATGTACAATGTTGAATAGATAGACACACGTTTGCATTGCATGCAATTAAAGTCGCTAGGAAGAATCGCGGGAATCGGGGACACATGGGAAACACACGGTTGGTCTCGGTACGGGTACTGTGTGGTTTCGCTTGCAATGTACGGTCATGTGCCCGATATACGGGCGACTACGGCGCTGCCCTGGTACGGGCACTGTGTGTCTAGACCTTAAAGTGTTCCACTCCCTCCGGAATTCCTTTGGTGGAAGTACTGGACACACTAAAACAGAAGCTCGCGGTTATCACAAATCGTCTGCGATACATGCTGAGCCCCTCGAGACGTGCTCAGAACGCTGCTTTCACAAAAAGCCGGCGGAACTTCTACAAGTCTATCAACAAGAACCAACAAACCAGCCCCACTATTAACTTTTCAGTGACTGACGCGGAACAGTACGTGGGTGGTGGACTTTGGCAAACTCCCGCTCAGCACACACAACATACTGAGTGGATCACTGCCGAAACCACCCGCCATGCCAGATTGCCTGGTATGATTTTCGCCGTGGTCACTGAATTCAATGTCCGCGATCAACCTTTATGTTATTCTTTCACTGACACATTCATTCCCATTCCCATGGTGTCACATCGTTAGCGGATATTGAACAGGAGGTATTTTACGTGTTTTAATGTCCAAATTCCGTATGTGTGTACCTTGTGACATCGGAGGTAGAGGTTTGGTTGACATTACTAATTTACACCATCAGCAAGTCAACTCATTTCGCACTAATTGCATTGGCAAAGCAACATCGAGTCTTCTACATGATGCTGTCTGCAAGGCAGATGAGGGTTTAAATCCACTTAATCAAGGATCAAGCATTTGCTCCTTTGAGTCTGGTGAAGTCTGACCAAGAGAAGGTCGACAAGTGGAAGGCAAAGGCAATGCATGGTAGTTGCTAGTTGCCTTTGGCAGCCATTTGTCGATCTTCACCCGTCAAACAGGTGTCTTCGTGCAGGGTACTTCTTTGCTGAAACAGAAGAATCGCTGGTTGCCAATCATGGCGGAGCGGCGTGGTCCCCACCCGTGCGTATCTTAGGCATATATGCAAATAACAGGTGGATGACGACCGGTGTATAATGTGTGGTTTGGTGTTGGAAACACTTGACCATCTCAACTCTGGCTGTTCTATAATGGCACCGGTAGAGTACATGGAAATATTCAATGCTGTTTGCAAGGTAATCCACCAACACCTTGGTTATAAGCACGAGCTGATCAGTGAAACTGTACCGATCTACCAGTACACTCCAGAAGCAGTGCTTGATAGCACTCGCTTCAGAATGCATTGTGATCGCCATGTGAACATTGATCATCCGTTCGCCCACAACAAACCCGATGTATGTAGGCGCATCCATACCCGCCAATATGATGCTTGCATCCGTTGCATGTATAAAGTCGACCAAAGGGCCGAAACTACGTCAGCCATGTGATAATAACAAATAATCTTATACCATACCATGGCACAATATAACTTTGTGCTACTGCAGCTTTTTTCATCCTAATTGCCGGAAATTCATTGTATCGTATCGTACACATAGTAGGAGGATAAAATGGCGATGTATCATATCGCAATTCTTTCGCCTATAGGATATTTCCAAAGCAATTGTTAATTGCCTTGACCCCTCCAGAGGCATGGGCGCGTCTAGGCCTGTTCGGTACTGAGATTTCAGTACCGGTACTTGATATTTTCAAGTACCGGTACCACAAGCGGTATCCCGGTACTCACAGGTATTCGTTCAGTACCGGTACTAGTACCGGTTTTTTTCAGTACCGAGTCTTTTCAACCATGAGCCGGTTTTTTTCAGTACCGGTACTGAGTACCTGTTCTTTTCAGTATCGAGTCTTTTCAGTACCGGGATCCCGGGATCCCGGTACTCAGTACCGAGTCTTTTCAGTACCGAGTCTTTTCACTACCTGTTCTTTTCAGTACCGAGTCTTTTCAGTACCTGTTCTTTTCAGTACCGGGATCCCGGGATTCGAGTACCTGTTCTTTTCCATAAAAAAGACTCGTTCATTGCTGGACCAATTCTTCAGGTTTTTGGAAATTGTTATTGGAAATGCTCATAGAGTCGTGACGTGCATTGAAAGATTTTTCAGATACACATCGTAGTATAGTATGTTAGTTAGTACGCACATAGATATACGAGTATGTACATTGTTCATACATAATTGATTTTGAGTTTTGTTAGGATTGAGACTGAGATGAGAGTATTTATTGTATTGGGAATAGGATATGTAATTGGGTATGATATAAATATGAAATACATATGAACGAATATGTATATGTACGTATGTATTGTACATAATATAATAATATAATGCGTTGCATTGGTCAATAGCCGGCCATACACACACGCTCTATCATCTGCAAACGTACGCCAATTCGATCGCCCAATTTTTTTGCGAATGATTCGCGGCGTTTACAATCCCCTCGAAAATCGCGGCACCTGGGTCGCCGAATGATTCGCCGCGTTTGAACGAGTAGTGAAATTTAAGTAATTTTGTGCGACCAGACGGTTCGTGGCGTTTTCGGTTTGCAGATGATAGAGCAACAACAATTTGTATGGAGACGATGTCTAGTTGGGTGCGTTGTGATTTTGCAGATGATTCGCCGCGACCGAATTTTTATGGGTTACCTATAGTGGCGGTAGTAGTAGCTTGCATAATAAAATATGAGAAGGATGGGTCCACGCAGATATTTTGGTCCTGCTGCAGGTGTGCGTCAGGATAAAAGGATCTGTTTATCGATGAGGAGAGATATATAGGCAAGATGGGTGTTGTATGACTAGGGGTGCTGAGACGAATACGTTAGACTGCCGCTGAAGGCATTTTGAGTCCTTTGGTAACGAAAAAAGACATGCTTTGCAAGGAAAGCCCGATCAGACGAGTATTTCCCCATGAAAACAGGGTGGCCATTCAGGGCAAAAAAAAAAGTGCTGGATGCAGATATGCTAGCACGAAACGGCTGCAGGTACATGTACAAAGAGTGAAACGGGCAACCTAGGGCTACATGCGGGGGTTCGCAACGCCCTAGGAGGGGAGCTAGCCCAGCTCGTTCCAAACCGAAATTATCCATGCACACTTGTGCGATACTGCGGGTTGTGAATTAGCAGTCGCTTGTGTGAGTTGCCCACTTCTGAGTGCCCACCCTGTTTTCATGGGGAAATAGGGCGTTGCGAGCCCTCGCATGTAGCCCTAGGTTGCCCGTTTCACTCTTTGTACATGTACCTGCAGCCGTTTCGTGCTAGCATATCTGCATCCAGCACTTTTTTTTTGCCCACCCCTGAATGGCCACCCTGTTTTCATGGGGAAATACTCGTCTGATCGGGCTTTCCTTGCAAAGCATGTCTTTTTTCGTTACCAAAGGACTCAAAATGCCTTCAGCGGCAGTCTAACGTATTCGTCTCAGCACCCCTAGTCATACAACACCCATCTTGCCTATATATCTCTCCTCATCGATAAACAAATCCTTTTATCCTGACGCACACCTGCAGCAGGACCAAAATATCTGCGTGGACCCATCCTTCTCATATTTTATTATGCAAGCTACTACTACCGCCACTATAGGTAACCCATAAAAATTCGGTCGCGGCGAATCATCTGCAAAATCACAACGCACCCAACTAGACATCGTCTCCATACAAATTGTTGTTGCTCTATCATCTGCAAACCGAAAACGCCACGAACCGTCTGGTCGCACAAAATTACTTAAATTTCACTACTCGTTCAAACGCGGCGAATCATTCGGCGACCCAGGTGCCGCGATTTTCGAGGGGATTGTAAACGCCGCGAATCATTCGCAAAAAAATTGGGCGATCGAATTGGCGTACGTTTGCAGATGATAGAGCGTGTGTGTATGGCCGGCTATTGACCAATGCAACGCATTATATTATTATATTATGTACAATACATACGTACATATACATATTCGTTCATATGTATTTCATATTTATATCATACCCAATTACATATCCTATTCCCAATACAATAAATACTCTCATCTCAGTCTCAATCCTAACAAAACTCAAAATCAATTATGTATGAACAATGTACATACTCGTATATCTATGTGCGTACTAACTAACATACTATACTACGATGTGTATCTGAAAAATCTTTCAATGCACGTCACGACTCTATGAGCATTTCCAATAACAATTTCCAAAAACCTGAAGAATTGGTCCAGCAATGAACGAGTCTTTTTTATGGAAAAGAACAGGTACTCGAATCCCGGGATCCCGGTACTGAAAAGAACAGGTACTGAAAAGACTCGGTACTGAAAAGAACAGGTAGTGAAAAGACTCGGTACTGAAAAGACTCGGTACTGAGTACCGGGATCCCGGGATCCCGGTACTGAAAAGACTCGATACTGAAAAGAACAGGTACTCAGTACCGGTACTGAAAAAAACCGGCTCATGGTTGAAAAGACTCGGTACTGAAAAAAACCGGTACTCGAATCCCGGGATCCCGATACTGAAAAGACTCGGTACTGAAAAGACTCGTTACTGAAAAGACTCGGTACTGAAAAGACTCGGTACTACTGAAAAGACTCGGTACTGAAAAGACTCGTTGCTGAAAAGACTCGGTACTGAAAAGACTCGGTACTGAAAAGACTCGGTACTGAGTACCGGGATCCCGGGATCCCGAATAAAACCGGCTCATGGTTGAAAAGACTCGGTACTGAAATCCCGGGATCCCGGTACTCAATACCGGTACTAAAAAAAACCGGGATACCGGTACTCTTAGTTTTTGGTACCGGTACTGAAAAAAAACCGGTACCAAACCGGGATCCCGGTATTAGGAACAGGCCTAGGCGCGTCAACATCTCTTGCATTTCTACGCCTTGTTGACATTTCTTTGGCATATCATCCACTTTTTGGGCGTGATTTCTTATCCGTGCTGACAAGCTCGAAGCGCAGTAGGAGTTCTAGTAGTACCCACAGGCAGTTACGCGCCGACGATCAAACCTCTAATCGCTAGATCTTAGAGCGGTGACCGAACGAAGACGGCCGCAGAGCGCGTCAAAGCAATTAAAGTGTTAAATATATCCAATGGATGATATGGCCATCGTATCATCTGGGCGATTTGTTTTTCAATATACGAAATTGCTGGGTTCGGTTTGGGGGAATATTATACAGAGAGTGAGAGTCAGAGTACAATAATTCAAGCCTGTGTGGAGAATGAAAGCTCTAATTAGAATTGATCTTATTCCGATGAAAAATATTTCGTACAATTTTCAGACAAATTCCGGTTCACTTCGACAACCCGCAAAAAAACGTCTCTCGCTCCCGCAGCGGATGGCTTTTTCCCGCTTTACATGTTCAAATCTCGCGGTATTTCGCAAGAAAATCGTTCATCTGGCAGCACTGCGAAATACGTACTGAAAGTGATTAGCCTGATTCGGATTGCGTTTGCACAAAGATCCGGTGATATAACAACTGAAAAGATTAATGAAAACCTTTCCCGATCGTAAGATAAAAAGGTGGAGACGCGAGTTTAGCGAAAACATTGCAAAAAGTGAAGTTGGCACTACCCATAAATTTGACCGCGTCGATTAATTTAATGATAAATGTGGCTGGTTTGCTATTAACATACTCGCAGAATTAATGAACCATACAAATATGCATTCCGGAAGGTAATAATCCATTTATTTTAGTTGTTATCGACTTATAGGAAACAAAACAAAAAACCCATCATAAAAATATGAAAGAGTTACTGACGAGAGTAGTAATCAGTCAACTTAATATAAGTTTAGTGTTTCATTATAATTATTATTGCATCTTAAATTCCAATCAGATGAGTATTATTGATTAATGAACCGCGGAGTTCGGATTTTAAATTATTTTATTATCCAACTAACAATTTGCCTCTTATGAGACTCTTATAAAATAAGTTTCTGGGTCACATAAGAGTCAAAACGAAGAGTCATACTCTTGTAATTTAATTCTGGTAGATACTATAAGAGTCTTATGATAATTAGTTAGGACACTTTCTGAGAGTTTTGCAATCTTGTAGAAAGAGTTCAACTTTCCTAATAAGAGCTGCACATGTTTCATAATATTGGGTTCACTCTGGAGCCAGATCGCTTGATATTCTAAAAGTATCAAAAACGTAAAATACAATTTTAAAATCACTACATCCAGATCGAGCTCAGATCGAGCGATTCGCCCGCAGTGAAAGACTTTTGTAAGAGTATTTTATTTTACATAGAACATGTTATGAGAGCTAAACTTTTATTCTAAGTGCAGCTAGAAAGGGAGAATTTACTACTTCGTCTTAAACTCTAGTGGGGCATAGCGCATCAACTACTCCTTCGCGCTATCGTACTCGGTTCTGGGCAATGGGACGCATTTTTCTCCACAACTTACCCAGAGACTCACACTCTTTCGCCATGACTTTCTAGGACAACGCCTTGGTCGGCTTTCATTGGGAATGGGGTCCCATTACATGGCATATCCGGGAATCCAGTTATCATCCTTTAACAATGTGAGAAGAGTTCGAGTCGTATTCATGCCGAAGGCGGGCAGGCGAGGGCATGAAATAGCGAAGGATTTCAGACCGATCAACTTATCCTCCCTCGCTCTAAAAACGTTAGAACATATCATAGACTTCCACATCCGACAAACCGTGGAGGGCTCACCGTGTTCGAAGGCGTAGCATACCTCAAGGGTTCATCCACAGAAACGTTTCTTCTCGAATGGGTGCGCACCATCGACCAATGCCTTCAGTATAGGCAATATACATTTTCTGCTTTCCGCTTTCCTCGACAAAGAGGGTGCATTCAACAATGTCTGATTCGAATACATTCACGACGCCTTATCAGACTTGGGATCGGCAGCTGCATAGCAACTCTGCTTAGATCTAGAATAATTCATGCGGACTTAGGAAACAGCCACCTAACCAGATTTGTATGCAGAGGGACACTTCAGGGGGCGTCATTTCCCCGCTATTCTGGCTAGTTGTCTTCAATAAAATCCTTGCTAGGCTTGACAGAGAAGGGTTACCCCTGGTCGTGTATGAGAGTGATGTGGTAATCGTAGTGTCCGGTATGCGCCTCTCCGTAAAAAAATGGTTATCTGCTTTTGAGCATATCTTTTCTTTCATCTCTTATTAAATTTCCAAATTGAACAACTGCAATCAACAAATGTTTTCTGGATAGTGAAGAACTTAGAAAAAAGCCACCTAACCAGATTTGTCTTTAGAGAGATGGCTCAGGGAGACGTCATCTCCCCGCTACTCTGGCTAAGTGTCATAATAAAATCCTAGCAAGATTTGTCAGAGAAGGAGTTGAAGTGGTGTCGTACGCAGGTGGTAATCGCGTATCAGTAATGTGCCTCTCCGTGGTAAGTCAGGTTGTGGAAAGATCCCTGGGAATGGTGAGTGCCTGTGCCACAAGCTTTGGCCTGGGCGTCAACCCAGGTAAAACTGAGCTGATGCTATTTACCATAAAAACTAAAGTACCACATTTGGTACTAAACTAAACCGACAGCCACTACAATTGAAGGAGCAAGTGAATAAAGGTGATATGTGACAATTTTCGAAAAGTTATCTTATCTAATAGATGATAATGATACGAGGGTAATGTTAAAAGTTATCGGCCTGAGAATGAAAGACTGCGATTTTCAGTTAAAAAATGATTTTATTTTTCTGCATAATCTCGCTTGACTTCAACACACTTGGTTCAGCGTTTCCACAACATCAGTATTCCTTCCCGGAAGTGGGTGTCTAGAAGGCTGTGAAAATATTCATCCATCTACGGCCCTCTCAACTTCTTCATTTGATGCGAAGCTCCTCCCAGAAACAAATTTCTTCAAGTTTGGGAACAGATGGAAGTTTGAGGGTGTCAAATCAGCAGAATAGGGGAGATGGTCGAGCAAGTCGTACCCCAAATCCCGCAGTTTTCCCATCGCCAACGCACACTTGTGTACATGTGCGTTGTCCTGGTGACAGATGATTTTTTTCTTCGTCAAGCCAACCCTCTTCTCGCGAAGAGACTGGTCAAGAAGTTTGGAGTAATATTCGCCTATTAGCTCATATTAATTCTGGAAGAGTTCCAGTGGTACTATGAAAAAATCCTCCGAAAATAATGTTGAGAATGTCGTAGAGTCATACTCCTATAATAATTAAGCTAAAAGAGTGTAACGGACGGTTTGGTGGGCATCCGAAGATGCCCGTGGGGACGGAGCCTAAGGTAGCATATTACCGTGAAGGTCGGGCCGTGCCATCTGGCGAAGAATAGGCCCCTTAACGAGCTAAGCAACGGCCTATGCTTGCTTTAGCTCAGTTCGGGAGATGTGGGTGGGGTTTTCGCCGTTCGTTGCCCCTGTCCTTTACGTATTAACAAAAATTCATAGGCCTGGGAAGACAACACAAACAGGGGAGGTAAAAATGGGGAATAAAAAAAATAGTCGATAAAGATGGAATGGTTGACGGACGGATCAGACGCCCACACGGTCGCACCTGGGTCCGGGTGTAATGGGACCCTCGGCCTCTGGTTTCGTACCACCAACAGATCACTACTCATCAGGTGCTACTTCGATCTGCTGGTGGGAGCAGCACTACCAGACCATAATATGGTTCGTCACAGGTGGTTCATTACAAGAGCTAATCTAAGTTTGGTTGCAACAGTTTCGTTATAAGAGTCTTACAATAGCCTTATGAGACCTGTACGAGTTTCATTCTCAAGATTTTGTTAGTTGGGACTAACGTTTCTTCAACGGTTAGTCACAGTCTCAAAGTGCTGCCAATACTCGTCGAAGAATCTAGTCTTCGAAATAGTATACACAAATCGTAGAATACGGGTATGTATCGTGCTCAGAAACGTATCCACGGTGAAATTAAACTTCACTTTCAAATATATGTATACTCGTAATTGGTAATCTTTACAACTATCTGCCATTATCATTACACTACTGCACTATTACTGACCCCCTAGGATCGGGGTTCGATTGAAAAATCACTCTTCTAGCAAACAACATCGCACATTACGCAACAATATTATTTGCTTTTCATTCTTTTTGCGGAAACCAAATCAGAGAAATGTGCGAATGTGTAGTCACACTAGTAATACCTCATTATAATCTGTTCATATCGTCAACTAATGAGATCCACGTATGTATGTACGTCATAAGTTGACGATGTTAAACTCGTATCAATATTTTCCGCATTGCAAGATTCAAATTGCACTTTGGTGATGCACTTCTTCCTCATTGTTATTTTCAGATCCATAATGACATTTCATTTCCGACTTAGCAGTTACCACATCACTCTTTCATCTTTTCATTCATTTTAAACCTACAATCATCCTACTAAACAGTCAAAGTGTGTAAACAAGAAGCAGCCATTAGATGGAATGATTAGCCAGGCCGCGAAGCAATTTATTTCTCAGCAGCGGTGTTTTCATGGTTTTCATGATCCAGAAATTGACAAGATTCTCCACCATCAACCAGCCGAGCATGATGAAAGTCACTTGCTGGGCTGATTGATGGATCAATTGAATTTTATTTAATCGAACTACATGACACCTATGTACAGATACATACGTTGAAAGGTTTGACTTTAAAGTGACTGAAGGGAGCAGTGATGATAAACCGCAGGTATGAGTGCTAGCTTTTTTATTAATTTCAGTTCACCATGAATGGACCCCCGTCGCTCAGTAGTATTTCGGGCTGATACCGAAGCTCTTTGGAATCTTAGAGCCGGTGCACATGAACGTGAAAAGTAATCGGGACACGTCGCGTCACTTTCAGACCTACATATGTATCTGTTTGATATCTATCGGCGTTTCAGTGCATATGAAGTGATAGGAGGCAACGTTAGTCTATAATATTGTATTAGCCGGGCCACTGGCTGCCGAACACGAACTCGAACTTTGTGTGGGCCATTCCGTGGAAATCTTAACACATCGCTTGTGGAAAGGTGATCCTCAGGGTCGGTCAAAGGTTAAGGCGAAGCAGGCGGCCGCCTAGGGTTCCGACTCTGGAAGAGCGCCAAGAGGAAAGCCAGGTTTCAGGGTGAATTTTGTCAATATGGAGCTGAATTTAATATAATTCTATCTTCTTCTTCTATATTTATGATTATAAATATACCCTATACCTTATAAGGTCTAGGGTATAAAAATGGACGTGAAAATGGATGGTTTGTTCGTCAAACGACTACCTTGAAAATTTCATAAGCACATCCGTTATGATCCAGAATAGGTTTTAACGTTTTGAAATTTCCGATTTGGCCGCAGCCACCAATCCCGACCCCTGCATGGGCATGAGTGAGCGTCAAAAAAATAATCTTAAGCATTGGTTTCCGGGATGCAAGTGGTACTCCCAAAACTCCGCAGTCACTAAGGGCGTGGGGGAAAGGGGAGGCTTCTCCCACGCCCGCGGAAAAAAAATGTCCAAATTGACGACAATGTGTGTCGAATTAGTAGTTTTCGGGTCCCTAAGATGAATGATGACACTGCCGAAAACCCACCTAAACTCCCCCTCCCAACACTCACGGTATTTAGTGGCTGTGGAAAAAATGACCAAAATGACTGAGATAAGTATCCAAGCCATTGGCTTTTGGGGTCGGTGAGGGACCATTCCTCTCCTCACCCCGGGAGTAAGAGGGAAAAAATGTCCAAAGTGACAAAGATTAGTCTCGATTTAATAGTTTTCGAGGTAGCTAAGAAGTACAGTTACTGAGACCTTGTATAAGATGACCTTATGTCATCATGTACTCTTAATGAGCTTCTTATATCAGAGTTCAACTATAGAAGAGGTATACTCTCATAAAAATGTCGTAAGTCGTATGACACTTATAAGGAAACCCTTATGAGAGTTTAAGCCTTCCTATGGAGTATTTTGTTTTCATACGATAGATTAGAAGGGGGAGGTTGACTCGAGAGTCACCAAGCATGGAAATCCGAAGATCTATTTTGCTATACCCTGATTTTCCGATAGCTATCGGATAGCTATCCACGTCCCTTTTGCATCTCTCTATCACTCTCAATATTTTTCTTCCTATCCGATTGAAAGTGACGCGGCGTTCTGATTACTTCCAGCACTTAGGACGGACCCACAACTCTCGTGTATACGGTATTCGAAAAGCTTTTATAGAATAAATAGAACAGTGACAGTAAGCAATGCATGAAGTTGGTAACACAGAGTTTATGTGACAAAATTATGCAGGATTATTTTATAAAACTCCAGATATTTCTGCCGGCACAACACCCTAAGAGAGAAAAAAATCGCATTCGACTCACCTCCTTCGGCCAGAACATAGATTTAAAGTGGCAAAATAAAATAGGGTGATAACATTTTTATGCATTTCTTTATGGTCTCACTTTTTGACCTGAGTAAGGCGTTTTAAAAATAATTTCAAAAATAAAAAAAATTGTTTTTTTTTCCTGATTATTCCGAGATTCTGTTCACTTCCGATTTTTAGGGCTTCTACTGTAATGTTCCTTCGAACACTTTTTAAAGAATGGGAGGAAAAAAAAACTTCGTGTGTGCCTATTTCACCGGACGGACTTGGTATGTGCGTGCGTATTTCACCGGACGACGCGAGGCACCGAGGCTCTTGGCTAATAATTGTTTCATCGTTGTGGCGTATAGAGCGAGCGAAGCGAACATTTCAGTGCTGGTTACTGAGGGTAGCAACCTCGTAACCTGCGGACTTCACATAGCGAACGAAGCCCATGCGAGGGGAGTGCGAAATCATCTAAATTTAAAACCCACTATTAGTCACCACTATGCTTCGCCCGGTCAACTAGGAATGTTCCGAAATTTTCAATACCGCTCGCAACGGCTCGGTGGCGGGTGACGTGTCCACGACTCAGTCAAAACAGTTTTATTCTTAGCCCCAAACATTTTAATTTTTTTTTTCTGTTCATGGGATGTTCAGCAAACATTAAGTATACAAAAGTCGTAAGAAAATCGAAAAAAAAACGAAATATTAATTTATAAAATTCCCTCATATTTAAAAAAAACATCTCCGTTCATGGCGTGGAGGTGTTTCAGAGAAAGCACCTGACAAATTGAATAATTTTCTTCGAAAACTGAAAAAATTCTTTGGTTTGGTGATGTGCATAACATATTGGCAAATGTAGTTAAAATGAGTTAACATAGCTTTAATTCGAGATTCACTGAACGTCTTCTGGGAAAGTAGTTACTGGACCTTTCATAGAATGTTTAGTTTTCTCGAAAAAAAGCTTTTTACTAGGATATGCCGTTTTCAAAATATTTACAAAAAAAAAAATCATTTTTTTTGCATAGAAATTCTGCCTAAATGTCATTCAAATTCGCGTGGAATATTTGGAAAAGTGTCCCAAAATATCAGCTAAAAAAAATTAAAAAACATATCATTTTATTGATATTTGAACGTATAGTATTTTGCCTATGGTACTATGAGGAAGGTATTTTTCATCAAAATCTGTCAATTATATCAAATCCAATCCAAAGTCGAGCTATAAAATGACCAAAATATAAATTCGATACATTAATTTCTGACAAATAATAAAAAAATAAAATAAATAAACATACATCCCATCAGAGATTTAAAATCGTCGAAATATTTTTTCATGATAGTTTTCTAGAAAATTAGTTTTTGAATTTTTCGTTTAATTTAGAATTTTTGAAAACGTCTTCTCGATCCCCGCAAATAGGTTCGCGGCCAAAACTTTGAGAACCAATGCCTAATAGGTACTTCATGTGGGATGTGAGGCTGCAACTAAATAACATACAGTCATCTAAATGAATTCATGCCATTGTTCATGAAATAATAAAAGTGAAATAATTACCGCCTGCGGTGAAGCCGCACAAGTCAAACAATTAACCGGTAGTTTGTTGCTATTAGTGCTGCTGATGTTCATTGCTCGTGGGCCACTTTTCACCACATAAGAATTCTCTGCGAATTTCATTAGGTTTCAATTAACTTCGAATTTCGGCGGTTAACTTACATAAGAGCGTGAGAATTGTAAAAACCCATGTGCAGACAAGGCCTTTGGACATCTTTGTCAATAAATTGAAACTTTCTACGGACGAGTGGAACAACTCGGGAACAATTCAATTGATTCAGTCGAACAACGAAAAGCGAAAATACCCTAGACCTAATGATGATAAAATCTAGACTTGGATTTGACTCAGTGATGATAACAAAACTACAAATTTGAAACGGTTTTTTTTCTATCATATAGTTTTTTGCAGCATATGCAAAAGAACGCGCCTAGAGTAGTTCCAACCAGGCTTGCAGAATTGTCAGCCGTTTAATTTAAACGAGTGTAATGAGTAAATTCTCATTCGCAGCACGACGTTTGAGCTTTTACTCAAATTGTTCCAGAAAAATTCCCCTCATCTCCTTTGTTACCATTTGTCGGAATGGTCCGGAATGCGTACGAGCCAAAGCTTTCAAATTTCATTACTCTCGGCGACGAAGTTACTCACACGATGTATGGATAGTTTATAATAGAGTGTTCGACGACGATCTCCGAAGATCTATTTCCTCATGAGGGACAGTGAGTTTCTCAACAGTCATCATCAAGTGGATGGTAATGCAAGCACAAATCTCTGAAATGTTCGCCTCGTAAGGAATAGTTTACCTGGCAACGTCCCCCATCTAAAAACTTAATGAACTTTTGAAAAACTTTGTTTAATGAGCGTTCAAAGGGGAAACTATTGATTGCCGTTGAATGAAATTGAAACGCCCAGCTTTAGGATTAAAGTAGTCTACACCTTAGTTCTCGTATCCTCTTATCTAGTATTTCATCATCAATAAACTGATGACAAGTATCCATACTGCATGCAGATACGTCGGCACATGGATATGCCTTATGGCTACCAAATGCGTGGAACATGGTTTGTCGAATGATTTCATCCAGTATAATTAACGATTCTGGAATCTTGATAAAACTAACGTCAATATCTACGACAAAACATATTCCACGCATTCGGTAGTCATAAGACATATCCATGTACCGATGTATCTTACTTATTATGTAATACATCTTAAATAATCATTCAAGAAAGTGCTGCTAAGTAGAACACATAAAGATAATATACGATACAAAGAGATGTTATTGTATGAAAGCACTGTGGCGTATGCTGCAAAGCGCTAAATTATAGAACGCGAAGTTATGGGTTAAAAGCCCGAAAAGTATAAAAAAATTAAACTTCTTTCCCTCACCCTGTCATTCTCTCTATATACGTATGTCATTACAAATGAACAATTAATCGGAAGGGGAAATAAGACAAAAATTGAAAACGAAAAATACGATAGAGAGACCCGAACCCAACGGTTGGGTTTTACTAATTTTGCCGAGTTTAAATCTTTCTTATATCGTTCTTATTATATATCTATTAAATTTCACTTCGGGCTTGTTTTTCATCATGATTTAAGTACGAATAAAGATTCATTTAAGAAAAAAAATTTGCCTTTTTGTTTTTATTCCTTTCTTATATCATTCTTTAACCGACATTTATACTCAATATAATTCCTTTAGAGAAATATAACAAGCAATTAAGAGAGTTTGTGACTCGCTGGGTTCCCCAACGTTGGAAAAGAAAGTACAATTTTATATTGAAATAATAATTATTTTATAATATTATTGTACGAGTAAAAATAATAAAATTCATTTAAATTCTCACAAATTCATAGACTTTTTTTTTATTTCTACTTCCAGACTTCCTTTCAACTAATACACACAACAATTTTCCTATCCGCATTATGCCTGTCAATAACATTTGCAACGCCTCCTTCTGATCAACTTTTACCGCCAGCGCCTCCACCAAATCGACGATTACCGCCGCCTCCACCGCCAGTCTATAGAAAAGTCGCAGTTGAGCCACCCGGTATTATGACACGAATAGCACGTTGGTTTGGATTCAATGACGGCCCAAGTGAACAACAAGTGCAGGCCAGCTATTATCAACCACAATTCAAGGATGCCCCCTTTCTAAATTTTCGCCAAAAGCCTCCCTGTAATCTGTGCAATAGAGACCCTTGGGTTCCGGTCTTTCCCGGCAGCCTACAGTATCCCTTACTGAGAACCGAACATCAGGCACATCCGCAAATCAAATTCAGTCATCATCCGAATAATAACAATTTTGACACGGCTGCACAATACATTTCGATAACATCACAGAGACCACCCGTTGTTGCTCGCTTTCCTCCATATGCTTCCAACTATAATCTTCCACCGGCATTCAAACCAATTTCTTCGGGCAACTTTCTTCCTCCACAAAGTTTGCAGTCCTTTTCAAGGCCTTCCGTACCAGTTCCAATTCCGAATTTGAGTCAAACACCCATACCACCCCTATACGATTTCGTACCATTCCGGGACTCATTTAGGAACAACTATCATCTTCAGCCAATTGAATCAGGGACGCCGTTCCCACCCAGACATGGAATTCATCCGTCACAAATTCCTCCGAACCTGAATAGTGGAAATAACGATGCAAGCATCGAAATTATAAAGAGTGTTCCTTTGACAGAATTCGTTGCTTCGGTTGAATATCCAATTGATGTGATTCAATCACCCATAGTGGATTTGACTGCTATAAGCCCGCGTCCACCAGTGTCTTCGACGATATCACCTCCTCCAGCTGTGCAGACAGAACAACCGTACAAAATTAGTCCTCCTCCAGTAATTGAAAATAGTTACGGAACGCCATCGCCGCCGCAGCCAACACAGTCGCCAATACTCGAACAACCTACTGTTACTGCTTTCGAAACATCACTACCGCCACAAGGACATTTTGATTCTCAAATCTCCCCACAAACTTTAAATGACAATAGCCACAATATACCACGGTTAACCGAGCTTGGAAGCTACAGTCCGAGCTTAGTTCCACCACAAGGGAGTTACTTTGCTAGTCCCATTACAGCCTATACGGAGGCTGACAGTCATGCAGCGGCTTCGTCACACAACGTAACTTTTCGAAATGAAAACAATCTGGATGTAGGAAATTTTGTCAGCGAATCGCAAGGTTTTTATGAAACCACTACACGCGAATCGCCGAATTCACTATCCGGGTCTCCATTCACTACACCGGAACCACCAACGACAATACCATCCATTGTTCCATTCGAGCCGAATCTGCTGAAGAAAGGTCGCGAAACACCAAAACATCTTCTCGACTCACCAATCTACTATACACAGGGAAGTTCGCCGCGTCCCTTCACCAGAGACCCAAGTCAAATTCAATTCCGAAATTCTGAAATTGACCATCCCAATAGTCTGTGGCAATCATCCCCTACTGCAACTCCTTGGGCCTTTGTTCCAACCTCCACACCAATATACTTGCCTTTGGGAGTGAGCCACTCCTATGCGGATACTTCTGATCCTAGTCTCTATCAGTCCACGCCAAAGCCTTTTGAATTCCAGTTGAATGAACGCGTGAAGCAACCTAAACAAATTGTCATCCCTTATACGATTGATAACAAAGCGACACCATTCAAGGTACGCTTGGAACTTCAGGACCAGTCCGGTGATGACGAAAGGTATGTCCAATGGGCCAATTCGCATGATATTGAACTCCACGAACAACAGGAATCAAAAGTAGTTACAGCCACTCAATCGCCCGGACCGAGTGCTAAGTCCAGCAAATACCTAACAAAGATTTTGGCAGCAAATATTCGTGACCTTCTCAGAAGAGAGCATGAACTGAAAAACAAATCGAAGAGCGCATTTGATATCACCAAACTTCAGAAGAATATCGATGATTGGACCGAACAGGAATTCACATCACTAACACACAGAGGAAGCACCGTGTCAGTACGTGGTCGTTCGAAAAATATTCCCAGCGAATATTTAACGACAACGCCTTCGTTGACCCAACAACGAACTGGAAGTGTGTCGTCTACGCAATCTCCGCCTACAACTCGTAGCTACCGAAGGCTCCTGGATAACGAAGAATTGAAAAAATACGAAGCGTTAACCAAATTAGTTGATGATAATGGAATAGAAATATTTGATCGCGCTCCACAGTTTGAAGCCTCCACTACAACCGAGGATCCTCAAATCTCGCCGTTTTATGTTAGAACCGTTGCGCCATCATCAGCGCCACATGAATTATGGAATCGTCTAAAAGTGGCCATTTCACCCCAAACCAAAGAGAAAGTGTACGTTGTCACTCCTCAACCTGAGCAAAATCACAGGTTACAATCGCCGACTACTAGTAGCCATGTTGGATCGTTCAAATCGCCACGGTTTCTAGTTCGACCCACGCCAGGAGTCAGTAAGTATACCGAAAAGGGTGTATGGCATTGTCAAACTATTTAACTTTTAAATATTCTTCGATTTGAGATTATTTTAAAGAAACGTTTTCAGACGAAATATTTTAGGTCACAATGCAAAGAATACTCAAAGGGTTTTGAGTTGGTAGACTTAATATTTTTCATACGGATTTACTTGTTAATTCAAACAAACAGGTCTGGAAGAACTGCCCTAAATTTTTACTTGCAGACCATTCCAACCAACCTAGACAACAGTAAAGTTTCATCCCAAGTAATTTCGAGGATGAACCTTGGCTGCCCGTCGTAATTCCAAGGGTTGATACTCGTAGTCAATCTGTCAAGCGGTTGGTGCCAGATTTAAATCCTGCCACGCGAATATTCAAACTAATACTTGAACGACGCGTAGCTAAAGGCCTATTCCGAGGTTAATAGCGGTGTTTGGTTTATAGAGCTCAGTTCCAACTCCCTGGCCTGTTTTTATTATTCGGGAGTTGTTACTTGATTCCAAACAAATCTGCGTGGCTCCATGAATTATCGCCCCAGGAACAAACAATCGACCCAAAACGAAAATGATCTGTTGCTTCAACTTTGGGATGATTGAACAACGGTCCCAAAATTTAGGAGCTATTGCCCCAAACCCTTTTCGAAGAAAGATAAAAAAATGCTAGAGATTTTGGTACTACCTAAAGCAGGAAATGTATCTAAGATTTCCGCGTTAGGTTGCACGAACCGACGAAACCCACTCTGGAACGTCCTCGGTATCCATGAGGTATCGGTCGCCACTCTATGATACTTAAATTTAGAGTTCAGGGGTTCATTTCCCCGGCGCGTTAATAAAATTAAAAACTACCTGTGGGTACTATTAGAACTCCCACAGCGTTCCAATATTATCAGTAAAAGACGTCTATACGGATAAGAGGTTTATGCTAGCAACTCCACCATCCGAAATTTGTGCTAATGAAACGTCAGCAAGGCGGACGCGTCAAGATCTCTAGCAATAGAGATCTTGACGCGTCCGTCCCCTACTGGAGGGTTTAAGGCAATTAATAATCGGAGTGGAAGTTCTTAGGTTCGTATCTTAAACAGAAATCCAATGTGGGATGTATGCTCATATTGCCTAAATCGTCAAATCATTCTAGGATTATTCGGAGAATGCGATCCACGAAAGTCCACTCTGGGAAATCCCATAGAGCATTTCTCTGAAAAATCCGCTTTAAGCTAATTACTAGCCTCCGTTTGCAAAATCCCATACAAAAACTATCAAAAGTATCGTTCGCACGAAAAATGTTCACTACCTCAGAACTATGATAACATATTTCGCACGAAACCGCACACATAAAAAAAATCTCTACACCAATGTGGGGCGACCGGTAGCGCAGTGTGTTGAGGCATCAGTCTCATGTTTGACTACCGGCGTTTCGGGTTCGAATCCCGTCCACGACGACGTTCGTGGCCATGGATGTGCAAGAGGTGCATGCTGGCAACTGCATTCTCTGAAACCAAAACCAACGAAACGTCATCTACAGTTGACGCGCTATGCCCCACAAGGGATTAGGGCAATTAAGTAGTAACGTAAAATTTGGAGAATAGAAAATTTTCCGGATCAATTAGATAAATTTCCGGATCAAAAAGACAACTTTCCGCATCAAATAGATAACTTTCCGGATCAAAATTACTTTTCCGATAAAATAAATAAATTTTCAAATCACATAAATTAATTTCGTAATCAAAAAAATTATTCGCCTAGTCAAATAACTTAATCGCCAATTGAAATTAATAATTTCCGGATGAATAAATGCCGCCGTATTCACCAATGTTAAACCCTATCAGGCTATTTTTTTTATTACCTTTTGCGTTTGCGTTTGGTGACACGTTCTCGAAATTTGTATGACATACTCTTTTTGGAGTACGTTTGAACATGGAACGTAAACCCTGTCTAACTCAAAATGAACCAGCTTCTTTGTGATGCCTACTTCACCCGATCTCTTATTAATGATCGTTGTATTTATGTTGAAGCCTCCTTCAGGAACTTTATGCATAAATTCCTAAACTTCTTAATGGAAATACAAGAATTTCATTCGCTTTAATCTCAGCTAAAACTTCGTCCTTTAGTTTCTTGAGGCGACATCCACTTCCTTTTCTTTCCACCCACTTACAATCAGTGATGGTATAATGTTTGAAGAACATTCGAAAACATGTTTTCAAAATTGTATATTTACTTGCGAAATAAATTATTTGATATATGAATTCATTTGTTTAGACAATTTTGTTGATCTGGGAGTTTGCTTTTTTGACTTGAAAATTTATTTGGAAAGTTACTTTTTTTTCGGAAATTTATTGTATTTTTTTGATCTGGAGAGTTATTTATTTGATCCGAAAACTTAGTTATTTGTCTCGAAATTTGAAGTACTTGACCTGAAATTGCTAAATACGGAATCAAAGTTGGATAATTTGTTTCAATCGCCACTTCTGTTGAAGCGGTTTCGCTTTATATAGTACTTATACGAGTATGAAGCCGCTTGGAGAAAAGTGGTTGTGAGAGTGCCACTTTTGTCTTAACGGTTTTGTTGGGCACTAGTTGTTGTCGATAATGGACGTTATAGACGATGGAACCAAACGGTTCGCGACCACCACGAAATCACTTCAACTTCATTCAATGTGCAGAAAAAAATGCTTGCGATTTCCACCGTTCTATTGAAATGTACATGGTTCGGTTGTGGTCGCGGATTTTTTGGCTTGACGTGTGTATCGAGCGTAAGTAACTCTCACTGGAGAATGAATCACTTTCGATCGGATAAATCGCCAAATACTAATAACTAAGTGCAATTTATTAAAATTAGCTCTTAATTTATAAAATCCACTGTCAAACTTAGCATTCTTCTTTTTGCCCTCTACGGAGCCCTTTCAGGGTCGGCGCCCCGGCGACCGCCTGTTTCACCTTAGCCTTTGACCGGCCTTGGGCTCGTTACTCGCCAAGTTGCTGGTAGTATGGTAGCACCATCAGATGCGGTGCGAATCTTGTTCACAATAAAATAATTTTTTCCCGAAAAACTATATTTTAAAATAACTACGACTATATATTTTTATTAAATTATTTCATGCTAAAAACAATATAACTCGAGGGCCGGATTTGGCACGGGGGTCACAGTTTGCTGACTCCTGCTTTAGATAATAATATTATTAAAATTCTAAAAATTTATACGTCTTTTTTATCACTTGTATCTTATAGGTCAATTAAACAAATCGAATAGCACGAGTCCAAACATTTTCACACCAGAACTCTTTGGTTTAATGGGAGTTTCAGCTTACAGTCCGCCATCGCCAGTGGAAACGTTCGATGGTCACTCAAAAGCAAGTCTAACCTTTGCTCCGATCATTCATTTGAATATCACCAACACGAATTAACTTTCAATTTGCATTGCAGGTAATAACCATCGTAACACCATCAGGTTTTAACAAAAAGCGATCAGCGGATGCGAAAAGCATCCCATCAACAACCACCCAAGTGCCGTCCACAAATCAACAGAAATCAAGTTAAGAAAAATACCAAATAAAAACAACTGCACCTCTAAATCCTCTCCCGAAATTCATTGTACACCAACCTAAATTATTCCATTCATGACATTGATCACACCATTTGTCCCTTCACTATCAAATCATTCTCATTTGCAATAAAATTAATTTAAGGTGCCAGAATGATGTGATTTTTTTGCGTGTGTTTTAGCTTTAAGTTTACTTTCGTATGTGCTACCTAGCGTAAGAAAATTTTAGATCGCCAATAATATATCGACTTTTAAAAGGACAACTGTGATACTTTAGGTATTCATCAGAACTCTTCAGTTTTAAATTAATTTGAAGTAATCCTAAATGTCAAAGCCCCCATATTTTACTTTTTTTTAGACATTACTGTTTTAGCTACCAGTCACTGGACACTTTCATTCAAAGTTTTTATCATTTAAACGTGTTAAATATAATATAATATAAGTAAGGTAAACTTGCAAATGGAATACCAAAGTATCACAGCTATCAGATCAATATTTTGTAATTAAAACCATATCAACATCACCATAAAGTGGTATTGTATTTCTTTGAGCATTTATTGTAAAGTTTTACTATTGTGTAGTGAAAGCGATTAAATAAAGAAATAATTCTAATGTATTTTTTGGAGACTTTTTACATATTCATCAATTTCGCAGTATCTACATTTTAAGCATTTTTTTAATAGAGATAAATTTTGTATGAAATATGTGCGTTGCCCTGGTGCTATTCGATTTTTCGATTCGGTTAGGGGCGACCAGTAGCGCAGTGTATTGAGGCATAAGCCTCATGTTTGACTACCATCGTTTCGGGTTCGAATCCCGTCCACGACGACGTTCGGGGCCATGGATGTGCAGGAGGTGCATGCTGGCAACTGCATTCTCCGAAACCAATTTATGCTGAGAAATGTCAACTGGGCCACATGGAACAGTTGACGCGCTATACCCCACAGGGGGTTAGGGCAATTGAGAGAGAGAGTCAATTAGATCGGAGCAATGACAGACCCAGGATTTCAGCGGGGTGGAATTTAGAAATTGGAAGCAAAACAACCTGTATAAAAAAACAACAAGATAGAAATAGCCAATATTATAAAAATGATGCAAAAGCTGCCATAAGAGATGTTGAAAAATGAGAGAAATAATTAACTTCCGCTCTCTACTATGTGTACTGATAATTACAATCGAAGTAACCATTATTGAAAAATATATAGGTAAATCTTTTGTGGAATTGAAAGAGATATTTATATATGACTAAAATTAAGTTCAATAATAATTCAGAGAGAATATGACTTCAAAGTCATAACTACAAAACATTAACTCTAAAAAAATAAACTTATTTAATTGTTTAGAATAAATAAATATTTTTCTGGGTTTCTTAAAATGTTCCCAAACCCCCCACCTCGGCTACTATTGGCTCCATATACTATATATGCAAGGAGGTCTTTCTTATTCAACTATTTGCCATAAAACAAATCAATATTTTCATACTTGATAATTATCACTCTGGTGATGTAGATACTGCTATGACGTGTCATACTGCCATTACCCCAGATTCTCTTTCTTGTTGCTGTTACCCCATTGGGGGGCATAGGACATTAACCACGCCTATTTTCCACCTCGTCCTGTTCTCCGCAATCGCCTTTAGCTCTCTCCACAATTTGCCTATAGAGGCACCCTCGCACTCAACTGACCTTCATCACGTGTTTCTCGGTCGTCCAACACGGCGTCTTGCGTTGGCTCATTGTGGGTTCCAATCGAGGGCCTGTTGAACAATGTTGTTCGGCCCTTTACGGAGGGTGTGACCTATTCACTGCAACTTTCTTCTTTTGATCGAAGTGTCATTTTATCCTGGTGAGTAATAATAGTAAGGAGGTCGTTGTTAGAAATGACCTCCGGCCAGCGAATGTGTAGGATGTGCCGTAGACATTCATCCTCATCGTGGCGCGACAGCCCGACGTTGGGCATTGGCCGCCTGGATCGTTGTTTTCCAATTACCTCGGTCACGTGACCGCGTCCTCCAATTTTAGAAGCCCAGTAGCTGCCCGTCGTCCGCATATACTGAGCTCTCCCAACGAGCTCTCAGTCGTCTTCGTTGTTGCTGGAGTTCACACAACTATGTTGCATTTTCAATTGCACAAATTACTCCATCCTACTAAACCTGAGACGCTTAGGTGTTGGTCATTCATTTTTACCTTTATCCAAACTGTCTTATCGCTAAAACTTGGCCGTCAGCTGTTTGACACACTGCCGTTACCAGTATGCGCCCACGAGGAGACAAGGACAAGGTCTCTGTCATTTACGTATTAACAAAAATTCATAGGCCTTTGGCGACCGGTAGCGCAGTGTGTTGAGGCATCAGTCTCATGTTTGACTACCGGCGTTTCGGGTTCGTATCCCGTCCACGACGACGTTCGTGGCCATGGATGTGAAGGAGGTGAATGCTTTCAACTGCATTCTCCGAAACTTATTTTCCTTCCCTAGTTTATGCCGACGAAACGTCAACTGGGCCACATGGAACAGTTGACGCGCTATGCCTCCTATGGTTAGGCCAATTGAGAGAGAGAGAGATAGGCCTGGACAAGAGAACACAAACAGACGAGGTTAAAATGACGATTAAAACATTGAGGCGATAAGGATAGAATGGTTGGCGGGCGGCTCACTTGCCCTAGCGCTCGCATAAGGGTCGGGGTGTAATGGGACCCTTTGCCTCTGATTTCCTATCACCGACAGATCACTACTCATCAGGAGCTGTCTTCGATCTGTCGGTGGAAACAACACCACCATAATAAGGTTCATTACAGCATTTTACAGAAACCCGTAATAATCACTACCTAGTTAAAACTTTATTTTTATTAACTTTGAACCTTTGAAGAGAGAGAATCAGAGGAAATGAAAAAGAGCGAGAGAAACGAAGTAATTCGGCACAAGTGAGGAAGTAGGAAGGGGGATGGAAATTTGACATCTCTTGTGCTTCTATATGGACCGGGCGGGTGTTCCGCGGCAGAGAGACAGACTGGAATGTTATTGTTCCAATAGGAAAAGTAGGGATGACATCTCAAGTGCTTCCTGTGCTTTTATATAGACTGCGCGGATGTTGCGCAGTGGAGGGCGTGTGTCTCTCTGTTTACTTTTTACGACTGGAATTGCTTCAAATATTGTAGTTTAGTGTTGAGTATATGCGGATTGGTCCTCCATAGGTATTCTCTATGCTTTGAACCTGCCCAAATTGTTCTGGACTACTTTAAAAAAAAACACGCCAAATTCTTTAATTTGCCTTTGCTACTGGAAACACTTTCAAAGTTGTGTAGAGTTTTTTATTCGAGCCCACAATACTATACTAGACAGAAACCATTTCTTCTTACAGATATCAGCGACATCTCTTAGATATGCGTTTAGAATTTATCTGCAGCATGAACCGTCAATATAATTAACCCGTTGATTGCTGATTATAGCAGTTATTAAGATTCTTGCCTGCTACAGACAATTCGCTGTTGGTTGCTGTTGTCAATCTGGGAAAAAAGCATTTTGTGGCGATGATGGCTGCCAGCAATTGGTTCATAATGTCTTTAAAAACAATTTTCTGCCAAACACCATCGCTATTAACTGCTATACATGCAGATATACGATGTCAATGGCTTCCAATTGCCAGTTTGTAGCAGCCATGAAATATGTTTGAACTACCAGTCCATTCTTATTCGACATGTAATAGTTTGACATTTGTTTTAACATAACAATGTTTATAGAGAGGCTATTCATATAAAAAGCGACAGAAAAAAGTGACCAGAAATCCGACCAAAAAAGCGACGTGGAAAGTGATATGGTTAAAGGAGATTCGCTAGCATTTACCAGAATCAGACATCACTCAATTGCCCTAACCCCTTGTGGGGCATAGCGCGTCAACTGTTATATGTGGTCCAGTTGACGTTTCGTTGGCATAATCTGGTTTCGGAGAATGCAGTTGCTAGCATACACCTCCTAGGGTGGGATAGTGGGGGTATGTCTGGGGTATGTCATTGAAGTCGTATAGTGTGTTTGAGGGGTATCGCGAAGGGAAGGGGGATGAAAATAGATATACAGTTGAATGTGCGATATGCATTCTGTGTAAGACTATTGGATGTGATAATTCCAATAATGGTTTAATAATTACGGTTAGGTGATGGTGGCTTGATGCTAATGGCCGAGTGTCATAAGACGAATGAACTAGTAGACTACTGTTGATGACATTCCAAGTTCTTTGGTCAAGAGAAAAGGACCATCTTGGGCATAAAATTAAACCACGAGTGATGAGACCAATGCACTGGTTTACTGTTGAAGGCACTTTGATTCCTTTGGTCAGGATAGAAGGATTTTTTTGAAATTGAGACCTAGCCGAGTATGGTAACAGTACATTAACATTGCGTTAACAGTATGTTAACACTGCATTAATAGTCGATTAACAGTGCATTAACGTGATTTTAATAGTGCATTAAAAGTATGTCACCAATGCATTTATTGTATGTTGACAGTATTTTCATAGTGCATTAATAGAGCATTAACAGTATGTTAAAAGTACATTAACAGAGCATTAACAGAATGTAAAGGGGGCAAAAGTCCACTTCCACAGTCACAGTAAGCAATTAGATCAAGCAATTAGATAGGTGTAGCCTGATCGGCTGAATAACACCTGAGAGTTCAGGTCATTAGGGCGGAATGAATTACGTAGTCAGACCTGCAACATAGTTGTGTGAACTCTGGCACGATATGAACCACCTGAAGCAGCTATCACCGAGGCCACCCCTGGATAGGGTTTAGCGCTGGGCCGACAACTCATCCATGTAAAAAAATATGACCATGACATCGATATACCGTCTAATCCAAGGGCTTTGGAACTCTTCGCTCTTTTTATCGTTAGTGCAAGTTCCTGAGATGGAAATTGAAGTTCCTGGTCAGCTGGACGATTACGAATGCTCCTAGTAATGATGCGCTTAAGTCTATCAGGAGGTGGATATTCGACAAACTGTTTATTAAAGTTGTTGGTGCATTTTGTTGGGTCGTTAACCCTAATGCTGCCGAATTGGATTGCAACATGCCCTTTATGTTTGGTTGGGTTTGTAAGGGTCCTAACCGTTGACCAGAGCTTATTGACACCCATTGTCAAATTGCAGTTGTCGAGGTGAGAGTTCCATTTCCTTCTCCTGTGGTCTACTACCTGTTTAAAGATATCAAAGTATTGTATAACTCCTTGATCGTTGGATCGTCCGGGTTAATGCTGCATATGCGGTCTCTGTCATCTGCCAATCCAGCTGCTGAAGTAGGGAAATTTGGTCGAATTTTGGGTGTTCGACCTACTGGGATGAGCTTTGCAATTGCTTCCTGGAGTATGTTCTTTACATTTCGTTCGGCCATGCGCACGTCAGTTGGAGCTGGTAAGGCGGTGAAGACCGTGCTGGTGTAGGATTTTAAGCCATCCCAATCCGCTTTAGGTATTGTGGTTGATGAATGTGCGGTGATCAGCAAACTGAGCATTCGATGGATTGTCAAATTTTATTAGGTTGGCAGGTGATCCGAGGATAGTGACAGGACTGGTTCCCATTGACCATCATTGATAAGTCCAGCGCTGGCAATTGAAATATCGGGCGAGCTGGAACATGTTCCAGCAATACGAGTGGGCGTGTCATTGTTAAGTGGACAGAAGTCTGATGCGTCAAATTGTTCGGCTATGGCAACCCCTCTGGCATCGTTGTCGAAGTTATTGTGCCACAATTAGTGATGGGCGTTGAAGTCACCAAGTAGGAGAAGATATTGGCCAGCTAGCAGTGGTGTGATATTGACACTGTATCCCGAGGAAAAACTGGATACAGTTAGAAATGCAATTCCACCACTAGCATTGGACACTCTATCCTTTCTAATGATGTTGTAAATGCCATAGGAGTTTAGGGACGAATTGGTGTTAAGCTTCGTCTCCTGTATAGCTCCAATCATGACGCGGTGTCAATCCATGAAGTCCGATAATTCTGCAATTTTTCGCTGTAACCCAATGCAGTGTAGTCGCACAATTGATACGGTGTTGAGATTCGCAACAGTTGATGCAGGTGTCAGGTTGTGTTGCAATGGAATTCTGTTGATTATATGGTTCACTGGAGTCGACGAGGAGGGCTAGGATCTTGTGTTCGCACTAACAGTTGGTGGTGCGTTAGGTGTTTGAGATGACGTTGATGCTTACTGTCCTCTGAATCTAAATTGGCTCGCAGTGAAGGAGGAATTCCATTGTCGGTGGTATTTCAGCCCGGAACAGTTTTTAAGGTGACACCAGTTGTGGGGGGCAAAGACCTTTTCCATAGTCCTCCGCGTGGGCGCCCCCTGGTAACGGCAGTGTATCAATTCGCTGACGGCCAATGTCTTAGCGATAAGACAGTTTGGAAAAGGCAGATAGCTGTAGCCTGAATGGCTGACAAACACCTAAGCGTCTCAGGTCTAGTAGGATGGAATGACTTGCGTAGTTGGACCTGCTACATAGTTGTGTGGGCTCCAGCACGTTTATTAAACCATCTGAAGCAGCTATCTCCGAGGCCATCCCCTGAATGGGGTTAAGCGACGTGCTGACAACTCGTCCTTGTAAAAACCACTCCATGTCAAGAAACCTGGAACAAAAGCCTCGGATTGGACGGATCAACAACGACGACCACGCAAACGACTAAAGGATTATTCTTTCGGATCCTGGAATGTACGCTCCCTGAACAAACCGGGGGCCGAGAAGGCCCTCCTTCAACAGGTCGAAAAGTACAAACTGAGCATTACTGCAGTCCAGGAAACAAATTGGCTTGGCAGCGAGATTAGTGACAAGAAATCGCACACAATTTTTACAAGTGGCAAACCATCGGGCCGCAAGGAGTTTGGAGTAGCATTTATAGTGGACAATCTCCTCAAACCGCATATTACTGACTTCAAACCCATAAATGAACGGCTGTGTGCGATTCGCATCAAGACTCGATTCTTCAATCTCTGGCTCATCAATGTGCATGCCCCCACTGAAGTTAAAGAAGACGCAGTAAAAGACGAGTTCTACGCCCGCCTTGAAACTCTCTTCGACTCACTTCCAACAAACGACGTCAAATTGCTGCTGGGAGACTTTAACGCGAAAGTCGGGAATGAAAGTTGGCATCGGGGGACCTCTGGAGGCCACAGCCTCCATGAAGAATGTAACGATAACGGCCAGCGACTTATCGACTTCGCCTGCAGCAGGAATCTAGTCGTAAGCTCTACGTGTTTCCCGCATCGACGCATTCACAAGCAGACCTGGAAGTCTCCAGACGCACATACCGTCAACCAAATTGACCACGTCCTCATTTGCAGGAGATGGGCGTCTAGTGTCATGGATGTCCGCTCCTATCGAGGAGCAAACTGCGACTCAGATCATCACTTGGTGAAGACGACCTACAGATGTAGAATCTCCTCAGTGCACCAGTCAAGAATCAGCCCTCCCAAAATCTTTGCGGTTGATAAGCTCTTGAGTGATGCTACAGCGGTGGCGTATACTACCGCCCTTGAGGAAAAACTATCACCTATGCTACACAACATCAGCAACACAGGCGTCCATGGGTTCTGGGAAGAACTCAAGGGTACCATCAACGATGTCGCAGAGAAGGTCGTGGGATATAAAGCCCGGCGAGCGCGAAATGACTGGTTCGACGAAGAATGCAAAAATTCACTTGACGCGAAAAACGAGGCCTACAGACAATGGATTCAACGAGGAACCAGAGCCAGAAGAGAAAAATATGACGAGCTACGGCGAATATCGAATAGAATAATTAGACGTAAGAAACGTAAATACTTTGACGAGCAGTTGCTGAACATAAACGAAAACTTAGCTAATAGGAACACCAGACAAGCGTACAAACTAGTAAATACAATTAAGAACGGCTACCAACCCAGGACTAGCCTTTGTAAGGACAAGGATGGAAACATCATCAGCGACACCGATGGTATTAACAAACGATGGGCCTCTTATTTTGAAGAGCTTCTAAACCGACCATCTAACATCCCCACACAGGAAGCTCTCGACGATATTGTTGATCTAGGCCCACCCATTCAACCCCCGACAGTAGAGGAAGTTGATCTCGCGTTGCGGTCACTAAAACGAAATAAAGCGCCGGGCGCTGACGAGATCCCAGCTGAACTGCTAAGATTCGGTGGAACGAGTCTAGTTGATGCCTTACAT
Source organism: Chloromyia formosa (assembly GCA_964017055.1). NCBI lineage: Eukaryota > Metazoa > Arthropoda > Insecta > Diptera > Stratiomyidae > Chloromyia > Chloromyia formosa. Next base: position 141,767,357 of record OZ024813.1, read on the forward strand.
CAATTACTCCTGCGAGTATGGGAGAACGAGGAGATCCCAGACGATTGGCGCAGAAGCATCATCTGTCCAATCCATAAAAAGGGAGATAAATTGCGGTGTGAGAATTACAGGGGCATCTCACTAGTTTGTACGTCCTATAAAATTTTGACGAAAATTCTGGAAAATAGAATAAAACCGTACGCAGAACGAGTCATTGGCGAATATCAAAGCGGTTTCAGACCTGGTCGCTCCACAACCGATCAGCTCTTCTCAGTCAAACTGATACTCCAGAGGTGCTGGGAATACAACGTAAACGTATACCAAATCTTTGTCGACTTCAAGCAGGCATACGACAGTATCGATCGTGGAGTACTGTACAACATCATGCTGCAATTTGGTATACCAGCAAAATTAGTGCGACTGACAAAGATGACGATGACCAACTCCGTCTCACAAGTCAGGATCCAGAATAGACTTACTGATCTATTTGAAACACGCACTGGTTTGAAACAGGGCGATGGACTGGCACCGACGCTCTTCAACCTAGCACTGGAATACGTTATTCGGGCCATGAATATGGACAACAGCAAGACGCTACTCATCAAGTCGACACAATTAGCAGCGTACGCCGACGACATCAACATCATGTCCCGAAGATTGGCTGACGCAGAAGAACTTCTGCATACGCTCGATACCGCTGCAAAGGAAGTTGGATTACGTATTAACGAGGGTAAAACTAAAATAATGATGCAATCGGTGACAAGGACACCTGCACAACCGAGCATCAACGTGGGGGACCTCAACATCGAGTTCGTGAACAACTTCATCTACCTGGGTTGCAACCTGTCAAGGGACGCCAACGAAACTGACGAAATCAAGCGACGGATACAGTTAGCTAATAAGACTTTTTTCTCGGTTCTCCCCATAATGAAATCGAAACATGTGCACAGAAACACGAAGCTCCGCGTGTACAAAACCATTATACGACCAGTGCTATGCTATGGCTGCGAAGCATGGACCCTAACTCAAGCCTCCGAAAACATGCTAGACACTTTCGAACGTAAGGTTCTACGGCGAATTTTCAGGGCTGTTTGCGATCGAGATGGATGGCGCATCCGGTACAACCATGAGTTGTATGAAATGTACGATGAGCTGCAAGTCTCGAAAATCGTCAAACTACAACGACTTCAATGGGCAGGGCATGTACAAAGAATGGACGATGATCGCATGCCTAAGAGAGTAATGAATGCAGAACGAGTCGACGGAGCGAGACTGCGAGGACGACCGAGATCTCGTTGGGAGAGCTCAGTAGGTGTGGACGCCGCGCAGCTACTGGGCTCCCAAAATTGGAGGACGCGGTCACGTGACCGAGATAATTGGAGGACAATGATCCAGGCGGCCAAGGCCCGACGTCGGGCTGTCGCGCCACGATGATGATGAGTTGTTGCAGCAAGTACATATTACCGTGGTAGCGTTGGGATCCAGCGTTCTGCTACAGACGCAGTAGATCCAAGGGCCCGGATTTGGATCTGGATTGAGCTCGATTGCGGTGCGTTAAAGAAGTGTTGACAGCAACAGCGCCGACATGTGATGCTCCCAATTTCCAGAAAAAATGGACAGTCAAATTGTATGACACACACACACACAGATCTTCCTTTTTGCGTAGAAGGGGTTGTGGCAGCTCTTGGCCGTTTGACAAGTTTGTTCCAAGTAACACGGGTCGCTCCGGTGCGTAGAACCGGCTGCCGCAGGAACGCCTAAAGAGGCCTTAAATGAGTCTATTAGTATCATTTTCTAAAGAGGCCTTAAATGAGTCTATTAATGTCACTTTTCTTAAGGAAATGCGAAACATTATTACGATTACATTAACGTATTTTATTAATTTATCACATCAATTTTATCTATATTAAAAGTAAATTCTCATAACAATTACATAAATATAAATTAAATAACTCCTTAAATAATGATACATTTCACATATATTTACAATCTGTTTGCACTATTTATTGCTCGTCAAAAGAATTGTCGGTTTCTTGTTTTCTCCGTTTTCGTTTGTTTAGAATCGCTTGTACTGTCCATAATACCGCGGTCGTATACGTTAAGATATTCAAACAATGCAGCGTGAATGCATAGTTTGTTTTGTCACGAATTACGCCTGCAGAAAGAAAAAGAATATATTTATTGTATAATAAATCCGCTAATATTTTCATTTTGATGGTAACATACCGACAAGTGGTCCAGCAGCTAATGTGAAAACACCCGACACCAGCAGTTGCAGTCCCGATGCGGCTGGCAATCGATTCAGTGGAACGTATCCGGGAATGATCAATGCCAAAAATACCGTCCTCAATGCTTTACACACTCCTATACCCGCGGCCATTACCAGAATAACTTCCAATGTATGAACATGTGCGATAACAATTCGTCCAGCCGCCATCCCTAATACGCCCAACAGGAAGAACGTTTGATTATCCCAGCCAATTTTCTCTGCTACAAAGGGAATCAAGAATCGCGTTCCAGTGTCCAGACTCGCCAACAGGGACATGAACAGGGCGATTTGTGGCTTGGCGAAACCAAAGTCGCTCAAAATAAACGGCGTCAAAATGGAAAAATTTATTTCCGCGAAATTGGCGATAGTTATTCCAACCATAAGATTAACGAATGTCAAGTCGCGAAGTAAGTCGAAATCGAAAAACACGACAATTTTTCGCCATAAGGTCATATTTTCAGGTTTTTCGTCAACTTTCTTCTCGGTAGTTTCTAATTCTTGCCCTAGCAACTTTCGTTCTTCTTCACACGTACACATCCTCGACTTATCATAGTCATTTTTCAATTCATCCGCCAACCTAAACATTTCCTTTTCTCTGTTGAAATTATTCGGGATAATGAGCCTAGGTTGATCCTCACCACCTTCCGTAACATGAGGTTTTGAGAAATTCGGACTCGAATATTTATTTCTCGGCAGAGTGGTAGTGGATTTCCATTTACCAGATGCTAACGATAATTTTGAACTGCATCTACTCGGTGGTGCATACAATCCGTCGTTCGCTCTAGCCATCATAGGGGTGGCTGGGTCAATTATTGAATAACCTGCCATATCCTTGTCATCGTCGGTGAATAAATACTGACTATTGAGTAGGCTGGATGGTTTCTTATTTCGGAAACGACAATAGGCACAAAGAAAGTCTTCGTTTTCCTCCTTCATCTCCACATCCTTCGTCTCTTGAGGTTTCGTGTGCCATTGGACGGGTTGGAATATCAAGGCTCCTGCCACTGCGTGCATGGCCAATCCAGAAAAAATCAAAACAGTTCCCTGTACACCATATTCTTTGAGGAGGAATGTTACCACATAGGGCATGATAATTGGTCCAAGAGATGTGATCGTCCAAGCAAATCCTGCTGCAAAGCGACGTTTCTCCTTAAAGTACGTGTACAGTGCCAAGGAGGAAGATGACGAGAAAAGTCCAAATCCAGCCCCTAAGAATTGATTCGGGTTAGATATGAAATTATTGGAAAACCGAAAACAAAGTTACCATATAAAATTGATATGGATAGTAGATATGTGATGAATGAATTTGATAGAGTTGCTACAAAAATGCTAACGACATTTAACAGAGCTGCAGCGATTCCAACCTGTCTAAATGTAAATCGTCTGAACAGCGGGCCGTTCATCAAACCTGTAAATTTAAAAGGTTATAAATCTATTACTATATACGCATACATTCAAGATGATTATTCCAAATTACCAGTGACAGATGACAATGCATTGTTAACATTTATCAGTGTTGTTATTTGAGAGTTTGAAATGTTTAGGTCCATAAGACGTTCGCGGTAAATCAGTCCGAATTGTTGTATCACAGGAAATATGGAAAGCTATAATGTATCATATTTTCAATTAATATCTTGTAATATATTTTTATTGTGAATTTATTTATACTCACCATTGAAAATCCCCCAGCAAAGCAAACTACCCATCCCCAGCCTCCATCTGGAGCCACGAAGTTGGGACCTAGGTCGCTTTTGTCTCGGTGTTGCTTTTTGGTAGGTTTCTTATCGTGACTAATGCCATTTGTTGTGGGTTTAACCGCCATTTTTAATTCATTTAGGTATGCTGAAAAGATGGATATAGCTTATTTAATTTTACATGATAGAGAATTACTATTTAAGATAACTAAATTATTTATTCGAATATCTTCTGATCTGTTTACTTTTAAGTTCGTCAAAATTGTTTATTTTGTCAAGTGAGCAACAGTTTGCGTGAAATACAGTAAAGTTTAAAGGATGGGGTTATGGTTAACCCAGGCCTGACGAGACGAGTGGAAACGGTGTGATTCTCCCCGAGCCCAGACTATCAGATGTTAATTGCCTTGACCCCTCCAGGGGTTTCATTTTGAAGGAAATTTAATCCTCTACAACTTTTCAACACCTTTTTCGTTCATAAAATGTAAGGCTGAGGCGCTAGAGATAAAAGTTTGACAAAACACATAGTGCGGAAAATGTTTTTTCGTAAAATAACCGTTTTCAGAAGCTTGTAACTCGTTAATGGTTGAAGATAGAAGAAAACCTTCCATGAGAAAATATAGGAAACTATGTCAGCTAACATTTTTGGAAAAAAATTTCTTTTTTCATTTTTTTTCCGAAAATGGTCCAGTCGAGTGGCCAGAATAAATTTTTCTCGGAGTTTATTTCAATGTACCAATATATCTGAAGCTTTACCATGGAAAGTAAATTGCCGTACAATTCAATTCAATAGATAGAAAGATACGAGTACCTTGAATTTCCGGCAATAAGATCGATTTTCAATTGTACATCCGGCCGCCTCAAGGCCACCTGAACAGGCCATTCACGATCCGAAATTCCTCAAGGCCAGTCCTGATCAGTTTTTCCGGAGAAAAATTCCGGAACGTGTGTGGTGGAAGCCTAGCGGGGACGATTTTCCTTCCGGCCGCCTCAAGGCCACCTGAAACAGCCATACACGATCCGGAACTCCTCAAGGCCGGGCCTGATAAATTTTTCCGGACAAGAATTCCGGGTGGTGTATTATCGGCTTTACAACACATTTTTTCGTACAGAGCAGAATATCGCAGGTTAAGCGGCAAAAAAAACGATCGGGAGCAAATTAGGGTAGCGTTCACGAAAACGGTGGATGTCTTTGCTGGGAGTGTGCCTTGGTTTAGTTAGAATTCAAATGTCAACTAAAATTCAAAAGAAAACTTAAATCCTTAGTACGATACAATCAGACAAATTTGCTTCAGGCAGCAAAATCATTCTGTATGTTTACTATTCCATATGATTACAATACACAAAATGAACATTTTACTGGCCGGAAATATACTTTATATGCTTCTTAAACTGTAACTGCCCGAAAACTTCGACCCCTGCGCCGCCCGCATTTCAAAACGCTGACTACTTTACCGAGACGTTCTATCCAGAGTAGCTCAGATCAAATTGTTAGTGTAATTGTGTGGTCTTAACCTGCTCTGCTCTATATGGCCCTTGAAAAAAACGTGCCTAAGATAATGACCATTTTGAGCAAAACGCAGCTGAGATAACTAGTCACACACTCAGATAGTGACTTCAATGAAAACTGGGATGCCATAAAAAATGCGTACATTGACAGCGCGGATATAATCCTTCGCATAAACCCGGATTGCCCGAATAAGCTCTGCATGTCCGACGCTTCACGGCAGCGGATTGTTGAAAAAAAAGGGCAGGTTGGTTTGCCTGCATCATCAGACCACAATCGAAGCAGCATCGAACTCCATTACTATCCGAAAGCTCGGCAAATTCAGCGTAATGTGCGACTGTGGTAAGAGCGAAAATTGCGGTGCATAGGTCACACATTGCGGAAGGATGATAGCTGCATTGCTTTACATGTCATAAAATGGAGCCCCATTTCCAACCAACGCCAACCAAGACACGGCGTCAATCTACGGCAAAGGAGTGTAATATTACATTAACACTATACCCAGATTACTTCATCTGCTGCTTAATCTGGGTGTGGAGAGTTTAAAATTGTACGTATTTGGCAGTTGCAGATTAAATCAGCCGGCGCAGATGAAGTAATCCGGGGATAGTGTAAACGTAATATAAGGCGATGGCTAAGAGTACGATAGCGCGTAGGTGTAGTTGGTGTACTATGCCCCACTAGGGGTTAAGGCAAAGTAGTAAGTAGATGAGTAGTTAAGCATAAAAGTAAGTATATCTACCTACTTTTGACTTTGGCAACGCGGACGACACCATGAATGGCTGTAGAGTCGCACCAGAATCGGAGTCAATATTTCCCCCTTATACAAATTAACAGCACGCGGATCAGATAAATACAATTATCAATAAAAAAAACAATCCAAAAAACGCGAAAAACATCTTTAAAATGTTTCATTTAGAATCAAACTATCAATCACATTGTCAAGTGTGATCACGAAGGAAAACTTTTCAGGTTTCCGAATGGCAAATTTATGAGAAACAGTTAAGCAAATGTATAGGTATAATATTTCTTTATACGTCAGTACTTTAAAAATTGCAAATTTATTCTTTTGTGAATTATTTATCACATTATCACACGATTCCACGATTTTTCACAATATTTGTATCAAATCAAACTTGACACATAGCAGCATTAGATTTGGGAAAAAAGCGAATATTTATATATTATATAAAATATGAAAGACATACATATTTTTACACTTAAAGTTTTTTATTTTTTGGTAATTTAAAAATAAATATTTATGTAGCGTGTTATTCGAAATTTAAATTTAATGGTTGCGTGTCCAATCGCTGCTGGGCTTCCCATCCGAGTTTGGAGAACACGGTTACTAGAGCGAGATAATTGGAGGACATTAGTCCAGACCGCCAAGGCCTGACGTCGGGCTGTAGCACCACAATGATAATGAAGTATCGAATAAAAAAACGGCGCTTGCAACGCTATGATAGTTGTTGAAACATCATCTGATTAGATGTTGCCTACGCATATTACGCGGAAAGACTTTAATATGAGCATATGGCAAATTGTTCGTCATTGTGACAGCGAGGAAAAGACAAATCCTTTTTCCTCGGTTTTAGTTTATCGGGTTGGGTACGAGACGTTGACTTCTGAAATCTCGATTAACAAAATCTCGATTTCGAAATATCAACCGCAAATATCTTGGCTGTATCATAGTCTCGACAAGTGAAAATCACGACTTATGAAAATCTCAATTTTTAAAGTATCGGTAATGAATCAATAAAAGTCGCCCGGCGACTTTGAAAATACAATTTTTTGATTCATTGCACAGGTACAAGCGACTATTATGAATCAACAGTCTCTTGTATAGGCTACACTCGCTCCGCGATTAGTGGATCGCAGCCCTCAGGAAATAGACCTAAAACGGTCATTCTCCAGTGGAACTTTTGAATTACTCCATATTACTAAAGCAGAAATTTACCTCCATGGGACTACACAACTAAAGCGAGAGCATCATAATGTCAATTGACCTTATTTCTTTTTCAAAAGGGAAATAAAGTCAATTGACATTATGTTATTATTATTACCATTGAATTCATCATAAATTAGTCGAGATTATCGATATATTTTTCTGCCGATTTATTCATCAATCGAGACATTTTGTAATCGAGATTTTCTCAAGTCGAGATTTTGAAATATTTTTCCATTAAAAAAATCTCCTTGGTAATCAAAATTTCGAAGTCGACATTTCGTACCGCTCCTTTTCATCATTCAAGATATTTAGTAATCCTGATTTTCGCAAACGAAATTTAAAAAAAAATCTCGACTTAGGTAATCGAGATTTTAAAAGTCGACGTTTCGTGCCGCCCCCAGTTTATCTAATGGCAGTATAAAGACTAAAAACCGTTCATAGTTTAGAAGGAGTTACTGAAATCACTTTTCCTGAAAGGGGGAGAAGGGTTAAATTTACTTGTACAATTCAATCTCAATAAATAAAAGTAAAGTATTCGCACATGGAAATGTATGATACCATCAAATATTTATTACTATTTCAATCAGTAGGCAATAATCAATCATAGCTAAGAAATTGCGATAACCTCGTGTTTCATTGTTTTATGTACTCGTATGTAAATGGAGCAGAATAAAAGAGTTCAGTTGAATTTTTCAATGCATTCACTATCAATAAATGATATTGAGATAAGCTATCTGATACTAAAATAAAATTTTCGGGAATGCCTTTTATGACCATTATGATAATTATTTATGTATTGTACAATGATACGAGTATATGAATGAACGAACATGTGGGCACTGTGGTTAGTATTCAATAGAATTCAAATAAATAAGAAGTAGGCGATTTTAATATAATTTACTTTTATATCCAATGGGTGTTGTATACGATTTAGGTTAAAGCCTTTGATAAATAAATCCCTGTTAGCTAACAGGCACTTTAAAAAAACATTGAGAAAACGGGCCATAGAGTTGTCATTGAGACTAGGAATTGTAATGCGCGCTATTATAAAACATGATCTGATGATCGGCTTTTTTCAATTGGACCTTATTTTTGTCGAGAGTTTCATTTTCACTTACTGCTGACCACAAATCATTCATCACTTTTCACTTTTACTGACCACGTATCCTAATTTCGAAAACTTAAATTGTCTTAACTCGGTGTTCTGCTCATTATCTCTCTCAATTGCCCTAACCCCTTGTGGGTTGACGTTTCTACGGCATAAACTGGTTTCGAAGAATGCAGTTGCCAGCATGCATCTCCTGCACTTTCATGGCCACGAACGTCGTCCTGGACGGGATTCGAACCCGAAACGCCGGTAGTCAAACATGAGACTGATGCCTCAACACACTGCGCTACCGGTCGCCCATTGTTGTGCAATCTGGGCTCATAACCTGTTAAAATCCAATGTTTTAACCTCTAAAAAATGAGCGTTTCACCTAATAATAAAAAAGGGTACTTACGAGCAAAATCCTAATTCGAAGTAACTTTGCTTTCTAGAACATACTACACAAAATATTGTCAGACAATATAATGGAAAGTATTAAACATAAAACAATTACAACGTAATATTTCATTCTATGCAATTTCCATGTCGTATACTCATAATAATGATAAAATTTGAATACTAGAATATTGCCATGAATTTGTTAGTCGATCTGTCTCACAACTCCAACTTTTGTACTTAGTGGGCGGCCAACAGTACATGAGATGATTTATATTAATTTATAAATAAATAAATAACTGGCACAACAGTCCAAATTGGACCAACGCCTCCAGATGAGTTAGCATCATCTGATTTACTAGATCGTGACGATGTGTTTTTACAGAGTGTGTGATCAGCAACACGCTGAACCTAGTCATTTACCCCAAATGGGTACTCATTTAACAGCTGAGTGGGCTCATTGTCTGACACATAAATCCCATTTTTTATCAAACACTACACTACTGCATTCAATAGCAATCGAAACGGGGCCCAATACAAAGAAGGCGAACGTGCTAAATGTTGCGCCATTTGGACTACGTCTATTTCTATTTATATCTTTTCAAAACTTCAATTTTTTGAATTGTATATTGTATTTATCCGTAAATTGAAGTTGACCATAAATAAATAAATAACAAGCTAGCCTTGGGCTAGCTTGCCGATATTCATGCGAAGCGTGAAGGGTATCATACCTTTGTTATAAGTTATGGTGCATTTGTCACTTTGAAATTAGTAGTAAAATTTGTTCCGATTTCATTGTTCCTATGAGAGGTATATGAAATAGTAGGCCGATTTCAACGAAATTTATGAACATGGTTTGGTAGTCAATATGCTTAAATAAATATGAAATTTGGTAAAGATATCTTCAAAAATAAAAAAGTTCTTCTAATAAAAACTTGCTTTTGGAACGATCGTTCCTATGACAGCTATATGATAAAGTAGTCCAATTTCAACCAAATTCGGGAATGTGATTTGACTATAGATACTATTGATTCTTGTGAAATTTGAAAAATATATCTTAAGAAATAAAAGAGTTTTTTCTCACAAAAACGAATTTTTGAACCGGTCGTTCCTATGGCAGCTATATGACGTAGTGGTCCGATTCCGTTGGTTCCGACATATATACTGCGTGCAAAAGAAAGAAGGCTCTGTACAATGTACAATTTCAGCTCGATAGCTTTAAAACTGAGGGACTAGTTTGCATAGAAACAGACAGACAGACGGACAGACGGACAAAGCTTAATCGACTCGTCTCATCATACTGACCAAGAATATAAATATATGTAGTTTATATGGTCGGAGATGCTTCCTTCTGTGTGTTGCAAACTTCATGACAAAGTTAATATACCCTATCACATCCGTGAAGGGTATAAAAACTTCTTTCCGGAGTCCGCCGCGTAAATGTATTGTATATTTGAACGAATGTTTACAGGGGAGGTTGGCGATCATTCAGTAGGACTTTGCCCATTCTCAAAATCAACTAACTAACCTACACTTACAAGTATTTATCGTATTTTCCAAGTCGCTAGCATCATTGTATCGAAAGTTATCGCTTTTTGGAAGTTTCATTTGTAGTGGAGGTCTGATCGTGCGTATTTTAAATATCGAAAAACTAAATCCTACTACAAACATTTTACCCAAAATTTCGAGTCACTAGCTTCATTTTGTCGAAACTTATCCCTTAATTTAAGTTTCATTTGTCGAATAGGCTGGGGTTCCTTAGGCCGGATCTTAGCCAATACCAACTAACTAGATCCAACTTCAATAATTGGGACAAAATTTCAAGTCGCTAGCTTCATTCTATCGAAAGTTATAGCTTCTTTTAAGTTTCATTTGTAGGGAAGGTAGGGGTTGCTTGGATACAATCTTACCCATTTTCAACACCAACAAAAGATCCTACTACAAACATTTGACCAAAATTTCAAATCTCTAGCATCACTCTATTGAAAGTTATCGTGTGAATGGGCAGACGAACAGACAGACAGACGGACAGACGCTCCTGGAGGGGTCAAGGCAATTAACAAAAGCAACCAGGGTTTTGCTAGTAATCCGAACTTGACTCTTATTAGCCATTATCATCTTTCTCAGAGAACGAGCCTTTCTGCTATAAGCAATATTAAAATATCCAGTGAAGAAATAAAGGCAGCATATGGAGTGGGTGAAGGATTAGCAGATGATTCAAACAGGTCATGGTCGGCTATTGGAAAGCCGCCATCTTGGGGCGATTGGTAGCTAAGCTAAGTGCGTTGAGGCGTCAGCCTGATGTCTAATGATACCGGTCAGTTATGGGTTCGAGTCACGTCCACGTCGTGGCCATAGATGTTTGAGTTGTCTTCCCCCTGTAGTATGGGACGTAATAATAAGGCACAAAGTTTCCCGGCTTGTCGCAAGTATGCGGCTCTTATGCAGGAGGTACAAGCTAGAAACATACATCGTCCAAAACCAGTTTATGTTAATGAAACGTTAACTAAGCCGCATGGGAATAGTTGACGCGCTATGCCCAACTAGGGGTTAGGGCAAATAGTCACTTGGCTCGCGATTGCGATCCGTTTTTCGTTTCACTCGTGACGCCAGCCGAAATTTAATACGGAAATGGAAGGTAACGAGCCGGTGTCCCAGCTTTATGAGCCGCGGTATCTGCTTGCGACTAACAGTCTGTTAAGATTTACCGTATTAGGCAACAAAACCCCAATACTTCCCGCTTATGGATCACCCCCTACACTCGCTATTGGATCACCACCTTTATGGCCTAGTTACACAATACCAGTTGCTATCCTGACAGTGGACACCTACTACACCGGTGTACTCGCATGACAGTAAAATCAAAATTTTTTGTAGTAACTCGGATGCAAGTAACCGACTCGCACATAACACTAACTCGTATGATGCACTGCAGTAACTGACTAGGCCAACTTGGATGCTCGCACTGTGTAACCAGGCCGTTAGACGAGCTTAGGAAGTGCGATTTGAAAAATCGTTTGCTGTAAAAAAAAAATTAATTTGCGAAATTTGTATGAAGATGTTTTTTTTTATAATTCATTGACAAAAAAAAACACCAGCCCAAGCCCATCCCCCATTCAAATTCCTTATTGCCCTAACCCACTCCGATCGAGCCTGCCGCACCGCACATCACACACAATAAAGGGGGTCAATTCTACGCTGCAAAGCGGATGGAGGACCATGACTTGTGAACCATATCTTTAAAAATTAGTATTTATTGTAAAATTATGTGTTATTAATTATTAGTGAACGTTGCCAGTTGGCTTCAGCCATCCCTCTGACTTCAATGTGAAGCAATTTTTAAAATCTGGCAGTATAGCAGACCGACCACCGGTTGCCCTTTCATACCATTCTGTGGCTTCGCGTTACTCTGCCTGTGGTGTTGGCCTATCGCCTAAGCCTACCAATTCAAACACGAAAGCTATGAGTTTTGTGAAAGAACGAGACAAGTGATTAATCTGGCCCCCTGGCGTTATTCGAAAAATAAGAAGAAATGTATGCCAAAACCCAAAATCGAAATTGGAATGATTTGAATAAATCCTTTTAAGATGGGATGGCTAAGAAAGGATAATACCAAATAATAAAACCAAAAACATACTATTCGAATTGGCGACAAAGAACACAATTTACAGAGTAGAACCATGTAATCGTTCATATTTATATGTTTACTTGATTGTTTCACAAATTATAGCTACAATTAAATTTATAAACAAATGCGACTGAATTCAACACTCCACTTTTGTAACCGTCATTTAAAGACTGAAATAGTATTTCAAACATAAAACTTAAGTGCAATTGAAATATGTACCACTCAACGACTCAACTAATAATCAATTAACAGCAAAGCAACTATCGAAAACACACTCGCATTAAACCTTAATCAAATAATATGAAAGCGAATGTACTCGTGAAAATAACACCTTTGTATTACCCCCGCATCGAATTCTGGTATAGTGCACTAATAGATCACTCTTATAATCAAAAATTGTAATAATGGGGAAAATTAAAAATGTTCATACGTCAATGGATTGTCTTATGTGATTTTAGACTAATCAGAACATGCGCTTAGAGACAATGAAATCGTTTTTTTTTATCTCAAGCAAAAGAGGAGAGATAAATAAATCCTTTAATTGTACTTGTCTAAATAAACACGTGTAACAGCCATTGCAATCGACAAGCACTTGGCCATAATATTAAAAATATCTTTTTTGTCAGTAGGTTCAAAGATAAAGATAGTAATACAAGCACGTGCTTTTACCATGCCCTCAGAATGAAAATACTCGTACATTTCTCATTTTGAATTCATTGAAAAATATTAAACAGGGTGAACGTGCAGATGTGATGCAGTATTGATAGCTCAAAATGTGTTGAAAGTGAATTTGGCAACATAAGTGCCGGTGAACCTGAGCGTCAAAAGTAATAGGGATGCCGCAGAGCGGGACGAAATCGACAATTCTCTGGACATGGCTTTTTAGCCCAGATCCTTTGCTATAAAAATTACAATGAGAATGCATTTTAATGTATTTTTTCCTGCTGAATCGAATGGTGAAGTCCGTTTTGTGATAGGTGCGATGTGAAAGAAAATAAAGCACATTAAGTAATGGTTTTAGGTTGTAGTTATTTTGAGATAAATAAAGCTTTGACATAATGGTTAACTTTGTTTTAGTGCATCAAGGAGTTTACAGGTGGTCGTAACTCCTGCCAACATCCGGTGAAAGATAGTGATGGAAAGCTACTTATCTTGGAAGAAGATCAAATGAGGCGGTGGAAAGAACACTTCGCCGCGGTCTTGAACCGTGTAACCTCTGGTGAAGTTCCCCCTCATATAGATAATTTAGCTAACCATCAAAATGTGCGTATACGGTCCACTGCCCCGACTAAAGAGGAAATAGTCACTGCAATTATTGCACTAAAAGAGGAAAGGCCGCCGGACTTGACGGCATCCCTGCCGAACTTTATCAAGCAGCGCCAAGCGTAACTGCCGATTTGCTGCACCCACTTGTTGATAAAGCGTGGAATACAGAGAACTTTCCCACTGAGTGGAAGGAAGGTTTGATCATCAAACTTCCAAAGAAGGGTAGCCTCACAGACTGTAATAATTGGAGGGGCATTTGTGTGCTTCCTGCCGTTGCCAAGATAATAGCTAAAATCGTCCTGGAAAGACTAAAGGCCCACCTAGAAAGCACAATTGATGAAGAGCAGGCTGGCTTTCGATCCGGATTCTCCTGTGCCGATCACATTAACACCTTGCGAATCATCATCGAGCAATGCGCTGAATACGATTCTCCGCTTCACTTGCTTTTCATCGATTTCGAAAAGGCTTTCGATAGTGTGAACCGGGATTCTATATGGGCGGCCTTGCGCAGGAGAGGCATCCCTGAGAAGCTTGTGGCTATTATTAAGGCAACCTATGACGGCGCGAAATGTCGCGTTCTGCATAAAGGTAAGGTGTCGGGGGACTTTGAGATTCGCAGTGGAGTTCGGCAGGGGTGCATCCTCTCACCGATCCTATTCCTCATTGTGATCGGCGATGTGTTGCATGCAGCCCTATCCGGACTCGACAGAGGAATTCAATGGACTTTGACATCTTATCTACAACATCTTGACTACGCTGACGACATATGCCTACTCTCCCACAAAATCATGGATCTGTCCGCAATGGCGTTAGATCTCGAGAGGGAGGCAAGCAAGGTTGGGCTAAAGATTAATACCAACAAGACCAAGGTTCTTAGCCCGCCGTTGCGAAAAAGAAATCCGACACCTATTGCCATCAATATTAATGGGCAGCCTGTGGAGAAGGTGGACAACTTCGTCTACCTGGGTATCATTGTTGCCGAAAATGGTGGTATGGAGCAGGACATCGCTCGTCGTATCAATCAGGCTAAACGCGCATACGGCATGCTGTCCAAAATCTGGCAGAGCAGTTATCTCAGCATCAAGACCAAGCTGGGCCTGTTTCGCTCCCTGGTACTATCAGTGCTTTTGTATGGGAGCAGTACATGGAAAGTTTCCGTAGGAGTTACCAGAAAGCTGCAAGTTTTCGTCAACTCATGTCTTCGTCGAATTTTAAGAATTTTCTGGCCCGAAACAATATCAAATGAAGAGCTAAGTCGGCGTACGGGTCAGATGCCAATCGACGAATTGATACGCAGGCGAAAATGGCAGTGGATAGGTCACACATTGCGGAAGAGTGATAACTGCATTGCTTTGCATGCCATGAAGTGGAACCCCATTTCCAACCAAGGCCGACCAAGAGGGGGTCCTCGAATCACATGGCGTCGATCTGTGGCAAAGGAGTGTCAGGTACTGGGTAAGTCTTTTGGGGAGTTGCGCCCCATTGCCCAGAACAGAGTACGATGGCGCGCAGGAGTAGTTGACGCGCTATGCCCCGCTAGGGGTTAAGGCAAAGTAGTAGTTTAGTGCAAGGAAAATAACATACAAAACCAATATTTAAATAAAAACAAACAAAACAATGAAAAACTTAACTAAAGTGTCAAATAAGCAAGTTTTAATTAACCTCCGTCACTGAATTTTGGGCTACTTCTTCAGATTTTTCAGGCCCGCACATTTTTATTAGATCTTCCCAACCGTCCCAATATTCCAATACTTTGCAAACGATTTTTGCTTTAATATTACTTCCTTTTTGGCTTAAACTCATTTTCGCAGCAAAAAGTTGTGCCTGCCCCGAATAGGATGCCCTCAAGCCCATTAACCCTACTAATCAGAGGTAACGAAACGATATTAAATGCGTTTTGCTTGACTTTAGCCCTGGAAATCACTTGTTTAAACATGATTTACAGCCGTTAGGGGTTGAACTGGGATGTGTATATTATGTAGTTTATTCACAAAATACATCGGGTTGTACATTGTGCACCTTTTAGTAACTAGTCAGAATGTATGTACCGAAATTTTATCAAAAACCATGTTTTAGAACTAAAAAAAAATGTTTTCTCAATCATATTCTTTTAGTTTGACTACACCTTACTGGAAACAAAAATGAAGTAAAAAATTATCACGAAGAAATATTTTTTTTTGGGGACATTAAAGACATAGCGTTTTGCTGGGTCGACCCTCGAATTGACTTCTTTAAACATAAATTGCGGGCAAAGCGGGACGAAGCCGGATGAGATTTTCCGTAGTTTTGATGATAACTACAACATATGAGGTAACAACAACACTCGAAACATTTTTGTGGCATTCCAACGCAAAATACCCAAATTTTATATAAATAGATATATTTTTTGCTGAATTTTTTTTTTCTGTTGAATATACCCTGTTAGTGCCAATATAAAAAAAATATATCACCATCAGATAAATTTTCTCAAGAAAAATTAATAAACTGATACATGATTTCATGCAAATTCATGCTTCAAGCCCTTGATTTTATGAACATTTGATGCAAAAACTACGTGATTTTCTCATGTCTATAATTTTCCTTAACACTTTCTCACCCCTAACAGCGTTTTCCCACTTACCGACATTTTGTCGGAATGTCGGCCGACATTTTAAAGCTAAAAACACACAGCGTACGCTTAAAGCTTCAGAGGGATAAAAAACGATACGACGATCGTATATCGGAGATAATTTAATTTTCTTACTGTCTCTGTGCGATTCTCGACTATCGGACTGCCGCTGGTGACTGCCTTTGTATCTCCAGCATTTCAGTACTACACAGTTGAGAATACGCCACTACATACATGTGCTTTTGCGTCCGCGATTTGATTAAGCCCGGACACACACTATGGAACGAACGTGGTCACAGTGGATAATTCTCTTCGAATTTGTGTGAAGCCATTCGCTTGGGGATTTGGGGATTACATTTCCTCAAGCATGCGTTAAAATTCCCTCCGAATGGCTCAAGACTCAATTTCGAGTTCCAGTTCGACAGTGTGCAGCCGGGCTTATATAATACAGACTGACACTGCGTCCTATCACCTCATGCACACTGAAACACCACGCCGATAGGTATCAAAGAGATAGGATTTAATAGGACGTTGAGGCGCAGCGTCCCGACTACTTTTGACGCTCATGTGCATCGGAACTAAAGGACTACCTGTTCATTAATCTTGGGTTTTATTCTTGAAAAGTTATAATTTGTATGAGATGTGCATATGTGATGTAATTGACATACAGAGCTTCACAAAAAAGTAGCGCAATTAATTTCGTGAGCGAACAAGGTATTCTAATTAATTTTACTGTGCTTTCATTGCTTGTACTCGTAGCATTATTATTATTGGCTAAGTTCATGGCACACCGGGGTTGGCCTACTGTTGCGAATTTGTTTTATGAATTCTCTTCACTGAGTTTGATGATGAACACAACATGTTGTGCCATATGTCATTTTCGCCATCATAAAAATTTCTCCGCTAACTGGGACCAGCATGTGCAACAGTTCAGAAATGACACTCGCGTCATATTCATACGACTTTTTTGTTTACTATTAACAAAAAAGTCGTATCGTTTTGCACTGTGAGATTTTATAACTGGATGGATGACTAGATGCGACTGTTGTTCATAATACAACAATGCTGCAATGCTGCTTCGATGCTGTTGCTGTTCGCATTGCGAATCCGCTGGGTATTATGGATACTTGTAGTTATTGTCCGATACCAGCGAATCAGGAGGGTCCAGGAGGGTCCCAATTCGTAGATCGCTAGGCAAATATACAGGTTGATTTGGGTGTTATTTTTCTTTTCTTTGTTCGAAGGTAGGCTTGGGTGGGTTGTCAAAAAATGGGACATTTTGTCTATTCCGTTACTGATATTTTTCCTAATTTCAAAAAATTGCGACGGAGTTAAAGAGAGATAAGCCTAAGGCCTATGTAGCTAGTGCTTAAGTTAGACTTTAAGATCAACATAATTGTATTATGTAAGCTCTTATAATAATAATAATAATAATAATAAAGAGAGAGGTACCCGAATATTTTTGGGCTATGGCTAGGCAATTTGATTTTATAGTACAAAATTTGGAAAACGACATATTCTACCAGACGAAGCTCCGCATATTAAAAGGAGCAATTCTAGGGAATGCCCTCAAAGAGGTTTTAAATTACCAGTCTAAAATGTGTGGAAATATTATATTAGTTGTTTTTTGTCCTCGAACTGCATGCTTCCTGCGTCATTTTTTCGAGTGTCATCCTCAAACTTTTTTCATAATATTAGTGTAGGGGGCATGGCGGTCGTGTCATAAAATTCATATTTTAAGCTTGTGTTCACATTTTTATCAGTCGTGCTGTATGAATGAAAGCATAACCCTGCTGCTGTATCCATCTAAGTAGACCAAAAATATTCTAGAATTAGGGAAAAAGTATGGTACAATTTTGTCGTCATTTTGTACGCAGGACAAAGATCGAAGCTCCTAAAATATGACAAAACTTTCTCCCTCTCCTTCTGTTGTGGAAACTAATCAAAAATCACAATTGCATAGGCAGATCCCGGATATAGTAGGAAAGCCTGGCCGGAACATTGAAGTTCACTTATTTTTCATCCGAAAAAACTACCATTTCCGAAATCAACGAAACAAATTTCGGTTTTTGAAAAGTCCTCATAGAAGAGAAAATTGCGTCATGCTTTGGGGGATTTCGTCCTAGGTCCTGCGTACAAAATGGCGACAAAACAGTACCATACTATGCGAAAAATACTTTTTCCATAATTCTAGAATATTTCTGGTCTACTTAGATGGATACAGCAGCAGGGTTATGCACACTACGTGCCCCCTACACTTAAAAATTATGAGAAACGTTTGGGGATGACTTCCGACGAAAAAATGACGCAGGAAGCATGCAGTTCTAAGACAAAAAACAACTAATTTAGGCTTTCCATGTCGCTTTGGGTAACCTTTCACTAAATTACGATAAATCCTTAGACATATCTAAGTCGAATAAATTTTTTTACGCAGTTTTCGGTACATCATTTAATTTCATTCAATCTATTTAATTTTGGTACCTAACTATTAAATATAGTAATGAATATGTACAATGAAACTGAAAAAAAAGATTGATTTCAGAGATTGTTTTGAAAAATTTTAGTTTTACCGGTTGAAAAAAATCTATTGAAATTATTGAAAATTATGGTAAAAACATAAACAATTATGAAAATTTAAATTTTTTAGCCCAACTATGTGAACTTTTGTTTCTTATATAAATTGTTCGGATCAAAGCTCCGGACATTTAAAGTTTATCATTGAAAAGGATGTCAGTTACACTTGCAGTGATTCATTAAAGACTTTAGTCACTATTTGATTATTATTAATTATAAGAAAGAAATATAAAAAACACTTGCATTCAGTGGACGAGTGCACTGTTTCATATGTAACAATGGACTACAGTCTGTTTCTATTGTGATTATACAAAATCATGCAATCACGCTATTTTGATAAATTTTTGATAATTATTTTCGATTGCACGCACCAACGTAAAGTTTACTTAATGGCAATTTACGTCATTCATTATTTGTGAACAGCAGAGATTTTAATCAGTCGAGATTTTCCTTTTAGGAAAATATAAGTCGACTTACTAACAAAATTTCTTATCTATTAAAATGCCTAATCTCAGATGTATAGTAGAAGGTCATCTTCAGGTTTATATCGAAAGATGGGCATCTGGAATGGTCAATACCGAATATACGAAAATAATATAACTCAATCAACTACGTAATTTGATTTACATCAATAAATCGGTTTCACATTTCAACGTTATCCTTCATCTTTCCATTGCGACCCCAGGTGGCGATTGACAATATTTTGTGATCGAATGAAACGAATGAAGGAGTTTTGAAACTTAGCCCGATTTGTTTCTTGGTACTAGAAGTATATCATACTAAAAGTCCCCGCCTTTGGGGGGTGAGAGTATTAAGAACGAGTTTTTTGGCTATACCTTTGTAGCTATCACTCTCAGCGATAAATATTGTAAGAACGAAATAAAGTAGACAACATTTTCTATGAAAAAGTCCTAATCATTTTTGTATTTGTAGTATGACTAAAAAGGTACCGGGTGGTCAATATACTCGTTTATATTTAAATTTCGCAACATTTTGTTAAGATATATTATTGAAATTAAAAGTAAAAGACAACCCAAAGTTATGAAATTTGGCATAGCGATTGGCTGGCATTTGAAGTAATACATTTATATCAAAAATCCCCAAAGTTGGGAAGTAAGCTATTGAAGGGAGAGCGGGGAGACGCTTGAAAGATTTTTGAAAGTTTTTATTTCTAAGTTCTTGCTCATATTTCTGTAACTATAAATCCTTCCGCAAAACTTACTGAGAATAAAATAAAGGAGAAGCGATTTCGCAATTTTATCGTAGGATTAATATTTTAGAAGTTATAGCGGGGACGATATGTCAAAATTTGACAAAGATCGTAATTTTCCATAGATAATTAATTTAAGGCAAATTTAAGTGGATAATGAACATTGTCATTAAAAATAAACAACACATTTAATAATGTTTATAAAATCGGCGAATTCACTATGAAATTGGAAGAAAATAGAGGGCTAACTTTCCTGGACATCACAACACCGAGAACCACAGGAATGCTTACCTTCGATATTTACAGGAAAAGACAGTAATGAGAAAAGCGATCCCGAGTTTGTCCAATCACACTTACCCACAAAAGATGACAGCGTACAACAGCAGGATTCACCGACTTGTTACATATCCATTAACACCAGAAGGATACGAACGAGAAAAAAACGGTATATCCCCGGCACCGCGAAAAGTAATGGGTACAAGGAATCCCAAATTGTGAATACTATACGTTGAAAGAAACATCTATTCAAATAAGGACACATTCCACATAATTTGACAACCAAAATTAAAAGAAAGGGAATAAAATCCGACTGAGCCTTCATATATCCATCAAATTCTAAAGACTGAAAATTAGCCAGAAAAAATTCAACATAGAAGCTGTCGGAACACGCTGTAATTGCCTTCTTAGGGCCTACCTCGAAAGCGAAAAGGACCCACTAAAGAAGGAGGAAATAAGTGGCATTTGCAGGGGAGAATATCCAAAATGCGACAGGAAAGTACGTCAGTTTAACGAAAAGACTGATCAAAATACGATTCAAAGAGCATATAAGAGATGCCGAGAACGCAGCACGTAAGGGGAATTCCACAGTGAAGTCATCAGTCGCGGCACATGTCGTCGAGCGAGGACATACCATTGATGGGGATAACGTAGAAGCGATCAAGCTGGTAACAAAATATCCAAATTAAATGCATTTAAGCCCAATCGTTAGCCATAATACCATCAGAAACAAAACCACTGAAAAAGGAAGCGAGTAACTCTCGAAATATATACGCATTTCGGGAGTTACTTAAAATAAATTTGCCGTAAGGAACCATTGTTTCTCTTTTATCAAAATATATTTCGACGTAATCTATTTTTGTTCGAGATTTCTGAACCTACAGACGAGGTATGTTAAAAAAAGTAACGGTACTTCCTTAATCGCATGACGATCAATCGTCTTAACGACTGGCGACAGCACTGCAATTGTCATAACATTTCGTGTATCTGTTCTTTTATGACTTGGAAGACCTAAACAGCGTTAGTGCGACAAAGCTCAATCGTTTTATTGCTAGCACCGGCTGGTTTTAAAATCTAGTTTTAGGGTAAGGAAAAGAGAATTTCTGGAGGTATCACAACGGACCCAATTTGCGGTCTAAGTGTGCTGTGATCCATCATGGCAGCCCCTGCACCTTAGGTTAGGTGCAACCATTTGTATTTATTGACCCTCCAGGGGCATGGGCGTGACAATATCTTTTGCATCACTATACCTCGTCGACGTTTCGACAGAATATATTTTTCGGATGGTGTGGTTGCTAGCATGTACCTCCTAGCCGCGCCGTCTTTATTCTGACAAGTTCGGAGCACTGTGGGAGTTCTAGTAGTACCCACAGACAGTTTTTATTAACGCGCCGAGGATTGAACCTCCGCCTCTTTAGATGTTGGGGCGACCGGTAGTGCAGTGTGTTGAGGCATCAGTCTCATGTTTGACTACCCGCGTTTCGGAATGGACTCCCGTCCACGACGACGTTCGTGGCCATGGACGTGCAGGAGGTGCATGCTGGCAACTGCAGTCTCCGAAACCAGTTTATGTCGACGAAACGTCAACTGAGCCACATGGAACAGTTGCCGCGCTACGCCTCACAAGGGGTTAGGGCAATTAAGTATAGAGCGGTGACCGAAACCACTCAACTACCGGCACGTCGGTGTAACTGATGTCTACAGACTGTTAATATCTCGTTTAGTGTCCGAGGTATTGTGTTTTCAGTGCGCACAGATTTTAATTTTGAAAACAGGAAAATGTCGCAGGAAGCAAGGTGGTCGGGGAAGTATTGAGATCGGGGAAGGATAGTCATGTGCTGTATAATGCAAAATTTCAAAACTACACGATCTTTTCCCTAATTACCCTTTAACGGCTTTCATTGCCTGAACTATACGTTATGGTTCCCCACTGATCGTTTACTTCCCAAATGCGGAATTGATTATAATACTAATAGGCAACATAAAAGACCAATCTACTTTATTTAATAGACAATATTGGGACCTGGATGCGATCTACATATGTACCTATACATATTTCCATAGCTTCCAAAACCTCAATGGGAATTTTCGGGGAACAATCTTTCTCATTACTAAAAATCACCCTGTCCCGAAGAAGCATCCCCAGGCCACATGGTACGATTCACGGGGTGACATCATGTCTCCGGTGAATAGTTCCTTATTAAATCGCCAATAGCCTTATCAAAATATGATTAGATATAAACACTTATGTCAAGTACGCAATATATTCGCATACAATATGTTTACTTACTTATTTTTGCTATTGTTTGACCAGGGCTCGTGACGTTTACTACGAGAATATTTCTTATCTAAATTTATTAGCGATTTGCTGAGGTTTATCAGCTCACTCTTTCGACGCGTGATCGATAGCGGTCCGGCGACCGATTTACACATAAAATTCAATAATCTTTTGTTTAATATTTATAATAAACATAACATAAAAATAAATCAATTTATTTCATAAAAATTAGGTGGAAGTATTTATTTGGAAATTTACATATATATTTCGTTATGTGCCAACACTATTTTTTGAAACATTAAATCATTTTATTATAAAAGGTCGTACAATAATTTTTGAATAACAGATATTTCACCAGATTCTTTTTCACTTTTAGCTGGTACCGATGATTTTTTTTATTATTATTTTTTTATTTAAAAAAATTGTCATTTATTGGCCAATACAATTTTAACGCATTCAATCACTTTCCACTGCTTTTACTATATGTAGTTAAAATAAGTTAAAAATTTTGGAGTATCAATAATTTGCACAATTTATTATTACATCGAATTCATTCTGAACTAGCTTACATCCTAAACCGGACTGAATGTCTGTTTGGAACAGCTGCTCTTCTTTGGCGAATTTCCAATATATTTTATATCAGTACGATAAGATACGCAAAATTGATATTGCCTATGATCCAATTCGAATAGGCAATGAAATTTTGAATAAAGTGAATAAACAATAGATAGCATTCATTGTCATGTCACTAAATCGTGGCAAATTTGTTGCCAACCTTTTAAATAGTTTTAACATTGGCTGGTATGAATAAAAAGTTGTAAATTTCAAAATTTTGAGTAACTACTTTAAACCAAACTCTATCGAGAAACTCTCCGTTTGGTGTGAATAAAAATAATTTTTCCAAATTGTAGTAAACACTACTTCGAAAATCAAAATCAAAGATGTTAAAAACAAACAGGATTGGAACATAAGAAAAATTTTGATACTCAGAGAAGAATTGGATCCATTCGATCTACCATCAAACTTGTAAGCATAATTCACAAAAACTGACGAACAGGAATACTGTAGCAAATATTTCACAGGTTTATCAAACTATTTCGACTAGATAAGCGGGGATGAAATTACAAGTACTCCGGAGTTGAAAAACAACGTTCGTTCGACATCTATACCGGAAACGGAACGAAGTAAATTCGGCTATGGAGAGAAGGATTTGGCCGAAATTCGCAACTTTTCATCAAACAGAAGAAGAAAAAAACAAAATAAAACTACTTTTATGGTAAAACGGGATTTCCGGCTGTTATAAGAAGCATCGATGGAACACATGTCGCAATTTTATCCCCCGTAGAGGATATTATAGCATTAATGTTCGCACTATTTACGTAAAAGGTTATTAGTGTTGTGATTTCTACAGATGTCTGATTATAACATAAAGACCCGCTGTATTAATTCTAGATATGGTGATGCTTTGAACGATTCATTTATATGGAACTTGTCTGTTAGGTTAGGTTATATGGGATTCCTTGAATGCCTCATACAGAGAGATCCCAAAGCACACAGAGACCACCATTGAATCGGTTGCGACACCCTTAGTACAGTAACCCGGGCCCTACTCAATCGTCAAACCAGCCAGAGCTGTCAATGAAGCGATGAAGTTGACTTACCTTGACATCCTTTAAATCATCCAGATCAGCTAAAGCGGGGCAAGCGCACAAAAGTACAGGTGGTAACTCCTGCCAAGACCCGGTGAAGGATTGTGATGGAAAGCTACTTATCTTGGAAGAAGATCAAATGAGGCGGTAGAAAAAAAACTTTACCGCGATATTGAACCGTGTAGCCTCTGGTAAAGTTCCCCTCATATATGTAGATAATTTAGCTAACCATCAAAATGTGCGTATACGGTCCATTGCCCCGACTAAAAAGGAAATAATCACTGCAATTATTGCACTAAAATGAGGAAAGGCTACCTAACTCAACGGTATCCCTGCTGAACTTTATCAAGCAGTGCCAAGCGTAACTGCCAACTTGCTGCACCCACTTGTTGATAAAACGTGGAATAATGCCCGGTTCACATTATTCCAGTAACAAATCCAGTCCAGTAATCCAGTCCAACGCTGTATTGCTACTGGAATAATGTGAACCGGCACTGGACAGCAATCCAATCCAGCAATCCAGTCCAGCAATCCAGTCCAGTGACTGGATTGTCGGTCTACTTTTTCATTCCAGCTCGCCCAGAAATCATTGTCACTATAGTTACCGAGTCAACAACACACTCGCCGGACTACTGGACTGGAATCATGTAGAGTAGACGATATGATCCAGTCCAGCACTGGACTGGATTGCTGGACTGGATTGCTGGACTGGATTACTGGACTGGAATAATGTGAACCGGGCATAAAGGGGCCTTTCCCAATGATTCATCGATTTATGCAAGCTTTCGATAGTGTGAACCGGGATTCTATATGGGCGGTCTTGCGCAGGAGAGACATCCCTGAGAAGCTTGTGGCTATTATTAAGGCAACATAGGACGTCGCGAAATGTCGCGTTCTGCATAAAGGTAAGGTGTCGTGGGACTGTGAGATTTGCAGTGGAGTTTGGCAGGTGTGCATCCTCTTGTCGATTCTATTCTTCATAGTGATCGGCGATGTGTTGCAAGCGGCCCTATTCGTACTAAACAGAGAAATTCAATTGACTTCGACACCTTATCTACAATATATTGACTAAGCTGACGAGATATGCCTACTCTCCCACAAAATCATGGATCTATCGCAATGGCGTTAGATATCGAGAGGGAGGCAAGCTAGGTTGGATTAAAGATTATTACCAACAAGACCAAGGTTCTTAGCCCGCCATTGCGAAAAAGAAAGAAAGTGGACAACCTCGTCTACCTGGGTAGCATTATTGCCAAAAATTGTGGTACGGAGCAGGACATCGCTCGTCGTATTAGCTAGGCTAAATACGCACTCGGCATGCTGTCCAAAATTTGACAGATCAGTTATCTCAGGTAGTCCGGATGGCGCAACGGTTAGCACGTTCGCCTTCAACGCACTGGGCCCCGGTTCGATTCCGGGGATTTACGTGTCGGACTATGAGCCCACTCAGCTGTTAAATGAGTACCCATTATGGGGTAAATAACTCGGTTGAGCGTGTTGCTGATCACATACCTCTGCACAAAAAACCGTCACGATCTAGAAAATGAGATGATGCTAACTCATCTCGAGGCCGTGGTTCAAATTGGACTGTTGCGCCAGTTATTTATTTTAGTTATCTCAGCATCAAGACCATGCTGGGCCTGTTTCGCTCCCTGGTACTGTCAATGCTTTTGTATGGGAGCAGTACATGGAAAGTTTCCGTAGGAGTTACCAGAAAGCTGCAAGTTTTCGTCAACTCATGCCTTCGTCGAATTTTAAGAATATTCTGGCCTAAACAATATCAAATGAAGAGCTAAGTCGGCGGACGGATCAGATGCCGATCGACGAATTGATACGCAGGCGAAAATCGCATTGCTTTGCAAGCCAATAATAAATAACATTGGCTAAGTTCAAAGCACACAGGGGAATGTGTTCTGAACTGCAGTCTAATCTAGTCATCCATCAATTGTCAAATTTCCAGTTCAAAACTGACTACTCACGAAAAATCGTATGAATACGACAGCGCGAGTGTCATTTCAGGATTGTCATCACATGCTGGTCCTAGCCAGCGGAGAAACTTTTATGATGGAGAAAATGACATTTTTCACAGCATGTTGTGTCCATCAAAAACTCAGTGGAGAGAGTTCATAAAACAAATTGGCAACAGTATGCCAACGGTTGTACGTTATAAACTTAGTCATTAATTTGAGACGCCAAGCTCAAACTTATGCTAATTCTCTCTATTAATTTGTAGTAAACACACGCGTAGCTTGCGAATTTTTTAAAACATAAAAAATGTAGTATAATATTTACAACTTTTAGTACAGTAAAGTAAACTTCGTTTATTCATATTAATCATACTACAAAATTGCCTTTACTACAAAATTAGTATTATATTGGACTTTACTGCTTTTTATTTATACCACCCATTATTTCCTATCCATCTATCATGGCATATGAGACATTAATATCTACCGGCATATCGAGACAATGTGGCGCCAATTGCAGAACGTTAATCTTATCTTAAAATTCATACATATGCACTCGAATGTATATGTATGTTCGTAGTAAACAAAACGTGCATTCACTCGTAAATATTCGAAAATTATCCACATGTTAGGTAGTGCTAATTAAAAGAAAAAACAGCTTAGCTTTTCCTAGATTTATTCTCTGGAAGATAGTAATTTATGATGTTGTGTCATTTAAGAACCAGCTAAGACAGGATCTGTAACATAAATTTATTTCTATTGAATCTGCTGTAAATCAGCAAAAATGGATTAAGCTAACGATACGGTCCTTTCTTTCGAAGAATAAGTTAATTAAATTGGAATCTTAGGTGTTTCGTTGAGGAGGATTACGTATGTATAACAAAGGAACAAATGATGATAATAATTTGCATAATATACCCAGTAAACTACATAATAATAGGCTATACGATTGAATTAATTAAAGAAATCTGAAAGACAGGCATTTTTTGACACAAGAGCCAGTGACTTGAGATTTATACAGACACATTTTCCTTCTTGCATTGAATAGGTTTGGCCGCTCTTGGCCATTGTAGAGAGACCAAAACAAGCTTCTTGGCAAACAATATGGTGGGTTGTCATGGACAAAACGCCGCCACCAAGACAAGTTAGGCATAATTTGAGGGACCTCGAAAGATATGTCCAGAGGTACAGAAGGGTTCCCAGCCACATTGATTTTTGTACAAATTTTTGCAAGACTGAAAGGCCTTTATGAGTCGATGAGCCGGTAAGTGGACGAGCCCGTGAAACGCCGGTCGTGTCACACTCACACTAGACGAATTTTTCTACAAAAATATATGAGCTTTACTCTTGCCCTTCAGATTAACAAAAATTTGCACAAACTTTTGTACAAAAATCAATGTGTTACAAAACTTTGCTAGTGGTGTAGAAATTTGCTTGACCGAAAACCCCTCAAAACTGCGCACAGACAGAATGTCTAGTGAAAGCCTAATAGGCCCCACTACGCAAATTTTTGTACAAAAATATAAAAAAGTAAGAGCTTTACTCCGCTAACTTTGCAACCGCAAAAATTTTCAAATGACTTCAAATTTTTCCGACTATTTCACATTTTCGCGAATGAAGCTCCGTATGAGCGCATTCGCACTCATCCATTCTATCTATGCGCTATTTTGAGGGGTTTCGATCAATCAAATTTCCAAACCACCGGCAAAGTTCCGAATCAATGTCATTTTTATCCAAAAATTTGTGCAAATTTTTGCTAGTCTGAGGGACCTACGAGGGCATATAAATACATAAAAATAAATAAAAGAAAAAATTAACATCTTAACGCAGCAAGCTTTAAAAAATAAATTTCATTTTTTTGTGAAAAATTTAATATAGCCAGTTTGAAATTGACAATTATGTCATAAGGTATGCGAACAATGAAACTTTAGGAAGGTACTTACGGAATACTGTGAACTATTTCCTCCGCATTGCAAATGTATGGTAGCTTCATTGGTTCTCAGTAAAGTACGGACATTTGTTTATTACCTATTTTACACAAGTAACTAGAAAAGGAAATTCAAACATACTATACGTGCGCATTTTAAAAGTTCAAACAATTTTTTTTTTAATCATATTGCTTACTTTGCTATAAAAATTTAAGATTTTTGTAATAATTAGTTAGCTAAACTAGACAGCAACACCATCTAGTCTCAATTTTTCAATCCAGTTCAGTATCGCTGGTGTGGTGGTAAAAGTTAGTACCCAAACTACAATAACTAAACCGAAACCTTTACATAGTCATGAGTTACATCGATTTAGTTAAACCTCGAAGATTGTCCCGCGATATAAACGTAGTGAATGAAGTAAACTACATACATATATATCTTGAAACTGTATCACAGCAATTATAGGCCGTCAAGCTTTCGACAACTTTCTGAAATTAACAACTTTATAAATTTATTTAAAAAGCTCTTGAATTTTAAGGGTGTACAGAACTGTAAAATTTGTGATTCGTGAATTTGAGTGTTGTCAAATTATAAAGCAAATCATGTTTTACGGGCTAAAAGGCTTCAGAGGACACTAAGAAATTATTTTCCATGTAAAGTGAGGATGGCGGTTATTGGAAAATCTACCGGTGGTTTACTCAATTGCCGTAACCCCTTGTGGAGCATAGTGCGTTAACTGTTCCATGTGGTCCAGTTGACGTTTCGTTGGCATTAACTAGGGAAGGAAAATAAGGTGACTCGCAACTCCAAAATGATACAACATGCAGTATAACCCCGATTAACCGAACCAAGAGGGCGGTGCGGCGTCATTTCAGACAACGAAATTTTTCAGAAGCACTTTCTGAAGGCCGGAGAGAAAAACAAGGTGGTTTGCGAACCTACCTATACTATGCTGTTGGGCGGCGGGGCGTCATTTCAGATAACAAAATTTTGACACAAGTATATTTTGGAAGACGGGGAAAAAATTAAGATGACTAGCAACTGCATAATATTTTCCGAATCGGATTGGATCGAGTGGGAACGGAGGACATGCAAATTCGAATAGGGGCTGATATGATATCAAATAAACCTAGGGGTACCCGAGATTAATGTCAAACTAATGGTTTTCGGGGTCACTGAGATGAACAGTGGCGCTCGCAAACTCCCCCTCCACTCGGGGAGAGTGACCATCAAAAAATATTCAAAACGATTAAAATTAATGTCAAATTTTAAGTTTCAGTTATTCTGTATATCGTTTCAGTATACATGTGTTTTGGAAGCAACTTAACCTTCAGTGCAAGACTTACAATATAAGTAGGTATTGCACTGAAGAAACCAAAGAATAAACAGGTTTGAGGCCTATACTCTATTCACAACATATGGATCCTTGAGTGAGCTCCTTTCATTGGAAACTACATTTTCTAAACATGATACCAATCGTTCAGAAGTCACAGAACTTCTAACCAAATTTCTGCAATAAATGACAAGTTCGGCATGCAGGCTTTGCTCTTCCCCCAAAAATGTAACGGATCACTATCCCTGCGAAGCAGAAGCTGCTGAGGAAAGACTTTCAGTTTATCTAGAATGGACTCTCGAAGAGAGAAATTAAAAAGAAATGAAATTGGGCAAAAGAAATGAAGCAATTTTTCACAAGGGAGAAGTTTGAGAGGAACAGTTCAAATGATGACTATATGGACCAGGTGGGGTAGAGGGAAAAAGGGAAATGATATAGAGCACAAAAATAAATATAAGGGGAATTTGAGTTTGACTGTTCAAATGGTGACTATATGGACAAGACGGGTGTCCAGGGGTAGAGGGAGTGTGTTTCTCTGTTTGCTAGTTACCACATTGTATGTGGTGGAACTACTTCAGAGAAGTTAGTGTACTGTACACAGCAATCAGCATGATTGCGTCTCCATATATCTCTATGAAAGAACTCTACAGGCCCACTCTTGGTGATGTGACGACTAAAACAGATTTGAATTTTTCGGAACATTCCTGTTTCGCAAAAATTAGAAGAATTCTTTTTATTCGATTAGAGAGAATTTTCACAAAATCCAAGGTCCTAAAGCGGAAGTCTTTAGGACCTAGAAACCGCCCCGCGTGGGTTCTAGCTTCGTACTACTTAAAGCGGAAATGCCGCAATTAAGGAATTTTAGAAATTCTCTCTAAATGCAATAAAGAGAATTCTACTAATATTCAGGAAACAGGAATGTTCCAATTTTTCTTTTCTTCGATATGCACATGTGCTTGAGGGTGATAACGACACGATGCTCTGTCCGGGTATCTAAATTAAAGCTCGCCACTCACATCGGGCTCGGTACATGTAAGGTCTCGGTTACCACTTTACGATGCTTCATCTAAAAAATCAGGAGTTCAATGCCTGGCCCAAACAGAGCCTCGTGTCATTATCACCCTCAATTCTACACATCAGCACACAAGCATATCGAAGAGAAGAAAAATTCAAATTGGCTTTGGTCGACACTTGACCAAAAGTGGCCCGGTAGAGTCCTTTTATAGAGATATATGGAGACGCAATCAGCATATAATGTACAGTACGCTTACTTCTCTCAAGTAATTCCACCACATACCGTCTGGTAAAAAGTAAACAGAGAGTAAACACTCCCTCTACCCCTGAACACCCGTCCAGTCCATATAGTAATCATTTTAACTGTCAACTGGGCTATGGTTCAATTACTGTGGAATCAGTAGCCCCGATAAAAAAAGAGATTTACGTATCGGACTATGATACCATCCGACTGTTAAGTGAGTACCCATTTGGGGTAAATAGCTCGCTTCAGAGTGTTGCTGTTGATCATGATCAACACCGTCACAATCTAGTAAATGAGATGATGCTAACTCATCTCGAGGTCTTGGGGCAAAAAATTGGACTACTGCGCCAGTTATTTTAGATCTAATATCCTCGTTTTGTTTACAATCCATTCGTCGGCGATTATTATCCAAAGAAAATAAATTAGGCCTTCAGACAACTGATTATTGAGTGAGACATTTCTTTAGCCGTGAAGAACGAGGCCTACTGACAATTTACTGAACGACCAAGAAGAGACAATCAAACAAAATCATTAGACGAAAGAAAAGAAAATATTTTGAAGAGCAGTTGGTGAACATTAATAAATAATAATAATAAACCTAGATAAGATCACCAGACAAGACCAATAAACACTATTGAGAATGGTTATAATTTATTTATTTAGTTCAATTTCACATCATATTATATTTTACAGTAGTATTTCAAATTTGTACAATATGTGAATCTCCTGATAAGCCATAAGCTTGAGTGAGGAGCATTATAACATTCATTTGGTTGGCAGTAATGTGTTAGAAATTATACAATTATACAATTATTTTGGAAAATTCTATTGGTAGGATACTTTAATATTAATGTTTATTTGAGTGAAAAAAAAACTCTACTCATTAACAGAACGGAAATAAAACCTCT
Organism: Chloromyia formosa; assembly: GCA_964017055.1. Classification (NCBI taxonomy): domain Eukaryota; kingdom Metazoa; phylum Arthropoda; class Insecta; order Diptera; family Stratiomyidae; genus Chloromyia; species Chloromyia formosa. The sequence continues at coordinate 141,799,117 of OZ024813.1, forward strand.
AGATCATCTACACTTAAACTATGAAGCCATTTTTTAATTTTTAGTTTGAATTCGAGTAGGGATTGAGACTGTTTAATGTAATCGGGTATAATATTGTAAGCTCTTGGACCGATAGAAGTTATATATCTTTGTGTTTGAGTCTTTCGGCAGAAGGGTATAGGAATATTAAGCCGATTTAAGCGAGTATTTCTTGTCGGAGCTGTGCATGATGTCCTTATGTTTGTATAAGTTCTTACTATTATGTTTTTTAGATATATGTATTTAATCTCAAGTACACCGACTAGTTTGTAAAGGTCAATTGTAGGAAAAAGTCGCGGTAGACCGTATATTAGTTTTAGTATTCTTTTCTGTGTAACTCTTAAGTGCTTCAAGTGGTGATCATAAGCTCCTCCCCAAACTGATATACAATATTGTATGGCAGATTCCACTAGAGCATGATAAAGTATTTTTAATTTCCTAATGGTTAGAGTACGCTTTAGGTAGGTTAGTAGACATACAAATTTCCTTATTTTGGAGTTTATGTATGTTATATGTGGAGACCATTTCAATACATTATATAGCCCCTGTTAGGACAAGGATGGAACATCATCACCAACACCGATATTTATAACAGAGAATCGTCGTCCAACATCCTCACTAAAGAAGCCATAATCGATGGGGGTATGGACCGATCAACGCCCAAGACGCAACCTTCAACAGAAGAAGAATTAGATCTTGCTCTAAAGTCACTTGAATTAAACATATGTACCTATATCGTGACGTAGTTATTTCGCTAAATTTTGTACGTGGGATTTATCAATTATTACAGATAAATCCCACGTAGCAACAAATCAAATTCTGTTTTTCTCTGTAAATATCTTATCTTAATCGAACTGTGTGACAACGAAAAAGTATTCAATTTTTGAGAGAAATACAAAAAAAAATTCAATGTAAATCAAATTGAGCCAGTATCTATAGGTATTAATCAGAACTTCATGCTAACTAAATTAGCGGGTATATTGATAAATAAGTTAAGCATGAAAAATATCTGTAGAATAAAGTTTGGCGAGAAGTATCTCTTTTGTCAACAAGAATGTCCCAAAAATACTATCGCATAACAATTGGAACCGTTTAAGTAGTAAATCATTTGATAAATACAATTGAATCATCATTTGTCCGCGTGCCCAATAATCAATAGGCCTATTTATGGTGTACAGGGGTTCTCAACTTATCACTTTAACATTCAATTACACAATTACAAATGTTGATGTTTTGAAATAGTAAAACTGCAATTTATTTTAGGGATGTTTATTTGGCCTTATTTTTATTAAATTTGAGTTTGTTCTACGTTGAACATATTTTTTGATCGTGGGTATAAAGTGTATTTTCTATACAAAGTGCCTCCCTAACATCCAAATTTTCAAGCTTTTGCACATAACTATTGCACATAATCATGAATAGAGCTTTTTTCAAAAGAGAAAAAGAGCTCGCTCGATTCAGAATAATGCCAACCCTCAACAAAAATTTAAATTTCAATAAATAAGTAAATAATGATGGCTCAATTGTTGCTCGATCTTCCGCCCCGGTTCACATTCATCTAAAGGCGGAGCCGAGAGTATCAACAGTAGCGTAACTTGAAACAAATCAGACCTCCCTAAAATGTGATTCGGAGCAGGCTCCATAAGGACAATGAGTTAAGCCTGCCATCAAATCACTTAACCAAGGAGTTTCGCTTCTATCTATCATTTCGAGTAACGAAATTGCTGACGAGGTAGCTAGCAAAGCTTCCGCAAGCCCGTTTCCCGGATCAGAACCCTTTTATTGTGTCCCTCTGTTTACGGTTAAACTCCATATAAAAAAAACAGGAACCTTTCGAAACCGCTGCTTACTGAGGAAACCTTCTCCGGCCTGAGACAATCAAAATCAATCAATCAATTTATATCAGGTCATGCCAATGTCAATTTGACAGTTGACGGCACATATTTTCCCGGAGGTGAAAGCATATGGAGTTGAAATCGAAAAATTCAGATCCATTTTATCCAGATCAGACGCTTTCAGGACCGCGACCATTATAATCCAATTCTACCGGATTTCGCATACTTTGGATAATTCACAGCTTCATCGGACAACGGCCTCTCGAAGTTTTCGAAACCAGTGGCTTAGAAACACTTTTTTTTGTCGTCTTTATTTGTTCAAACCGATTGCAAAGATGCATCTCGACCTTTGCCTTTCTTGTCTCGTGATCAGAAACACTCAATGCACGGACTAATAGCGTATTCACATCGCGTGAGATTTGGACAAATTTCGATGTTTTTAAATATTTGGGTATATTACAAATTTTAGGATAAGCAGCAGCAGCAAAGAAACGATACAGAATAGTTTCAGAACAAGAAGAGTCAGAAATCAGCAGTCAGCTTGCACGAAGGAATACGAAAATCGAGAGCAAACTCAATCCCACGGATGAAAATATATTTTTGCGAATATAACTTATATGGTAGAATCAGCGCATGAGTTAGCAGCTTCTAGCAATTGCGAAAATAAATAATTATTGATGCGGTCTGCAGTATCTAACTCTTCTCTTTAACCATGAAATTTATTAACAAAATAGAACTCCATCGAGAACTATCGTAGTCAATTTGTAAAGTGTAATGCGGGCAATTGTCCCAGAACAGAGTGCAAAGAAATGCGCCTGATGATTGATTTTCCATACATTTAAGTTTCCAAATCTAAACTAGACTAGATTTCATTTCAGGTACAGTAACCTTTCTAAGAATAAAAGTGGAGTGTACCATTGCTAAACAGTCAACCAGAACAATTAGCAAAGATCCCCACCCAAAAATTGTCAGCACAAAGCCAAAACACAAAAGTGCTTGAGCTAATTTCGTCACCCAATAGACTGTAAAAGTGTGTATTCCAACTCTCGTCAGAATACGCCACTTCGCACAATGTTCACGGTAGTGTGCATTACACGACACGAGTGTGAATTTTCACTGTGTGAAATCCAATACCCATTTTTCATGCATAAGCGCTTTTGGGCTGGGTCAAGCTACCTCCCCGGTAGACTTAAGGTAACTCCTGACGAGTATAGTCTATCGGGTGACGAAACCATTCCAGATTTGTAAATTTACCCAGATTTGGTTATATGATGTGAAGAGGCTATTAATCGGTTCGAGCTATGCCTGGTTCGGATTCGCACAATACTATAGATGGCTTATTTTATTTTTATAGCCGGGCTCATGTGACTTGATTCCGATATGTTTGTGATGGCCTAGTACCGGATACTACTAGTAAGATGAAAAAACAAAACCACTAAGTGCAAGTGTTCATCAAAACTGAAACACATTGGAGGCAATCTTTAAATCTACAATTTTCAGTCACATGACTTGTTTATTGATATGAAAGAGATGCTTTCATTCGAGTGTTTATTGGAACTGGAGTAATTATCAGTTATATTATTTGTTTGGCTAATCTTTTTAGTAAGTCACAGGCATGCCAATTTTGGGTGTGAGCTATTAATACCTTAATTTTGAATTTTTTTTTAATTGCTGATTTTATTACAGATTTTCGATACAAACATATATAATAATACATAATAGTTTTTCTAATCGCATGAGGAAAACTGCATACTGCATAATTCAATAAGCCTATCGATGAACGAATATGTACTTATGTATTGTACATACTATAAGTATCAGAATTTTGAAATATAATAGAAAATAATTCTTTGTTAATTTGCTTTGACAGCAACTGAATTAGATAACTATTTAGTCGCTGACAGTATAAAACAATAGACGACATTGACCTATTGATTTACTTTACATGTGTATTTTATTATCAACAAATTGATATTTATATTGAATGTGTGGTCTTTGTGTTGTTTATTTAGTATGAAAGCGAATTCCGGTGCGATACAGATGCGTTACACCACCGAACGTTTGAGTTATTTCGGATCCTGGAATGTACGCTCCCTGAGTAGACCGCGGGCCGAGAAGGCCCTCCTCCAGCAGGTCGAGAAATGCAAACTGAGCATCATTGCAGTCCAGGAATCCAATTGGCGTGGAATTTGTCTCCTCCCCGCAGTCTCCAAACTGATGGCAAAAATAGTCTTAAACCGGATCAAGCATACAGTTGACCGCACATTGAACGATGATCAGGCTGGTTTTCGCGAGGGATTTTCATTTAGCGACCACATCAACACCCTCCGAATTACATATTATTGAACAATCCGCAGAGTAGAGATCCCCATCCCCAGGGTAAGCTTTCAGATCCCTTCGAGGTACATAGCGGAGTGAGAAAAGGCTGCATTTTGTCACCTATATTGTTTTTGATTGGCACTAACGACGTACTCTGCAGCGCGCTTCATGAACACCGGCAAAAGTATGAGATAGAAACTGTTTGAATACCTTCAACACTTGGATTACGCTGACGATATTTGCCTCTTTCAAATAGATCAGATCATCTAGTTCAAATGACGGATGCTCTGCACCGCGAAACTCGCAATGCTGCCAAAACTAAGTCCTTGAACTTGGATCCAGAATGACAGAGCGGAATTTGTGTTTCGGGGCAGACGGTGGAAAAAGTAGACCATTTTTGGTACCTCGGGCGCGTAGTTTCAGCAGATGGTGGAGCGGATGCTGATGTTCACTCTCGCAGCAACAACGCTCGAGCAGCTTTTTACAGTTTGACTCCTTTCTGGCAAAACAACAACATCTCCAGAAGTACCAAACTCAGGATCTTCGAAACCAATGTAAAATATGTGCTTCTTTATGACTGTTCAGCTTGGAAGGTGACTAAGGCGATAACAACTAAATTGCATTCTTTCGTGAACCAGTGTCTACGGCTCATCCTACACATACGCTGGCCGGAGGTCATTTCTAAAGACGACCTCCTGTTCATTACTGGTCAGGACAACATAGACACCTCCATAAAAGGGCGAAAGTGGCAAAGGATAGGTCACAGGGAACCAATGCAAGTCGCCGCGTTAGACGACCTGGAGGTCAAGGGTAACAGGACGAGATGGAAAGTCGGCGTGGCTAATGCCCTATGCCCCACAAGGGCTTAACAGGATCCAGAGAGAGAGAGAGAGAGACAGATGATCAGCGATGTTTGTATTGTATTTGGGTTTTGTGAAGAACATTTTTTTTAATTTTTTTTTTCCTTTTTCTAAGTAACAATCATTCCTACGGGCATTTGACTTACATCAAATTAGTTTTGAAAAAACTTGGTTCCCTTCATTTAACTCATGAGACTAATATTTTACACATTATTTAATGGAATCATCCCAAAAACTATGGTTTTTACTCTTACTGGGAACAAACGAGCATTTGACAAAAAGTGATTTTCAAGTGAGATTATCTCGGAAACTGTTTAAGATACGGAAAAAGTGGTTAAAACTTTAACTTCGTCCCCCCGCGAGCTCACACGCCACAGGCGGGGACCTTTAGTATAATATACTCCCAGTACCAACCAAAAATTGCGCCAAGTTTCAAAATTCCTTTATTTTTTCCATCAGCTGAGGTAAACACGTTCAAAATAATTTCAGAATAGGTTGCTTTGAGAAAGTGTACATTGAACCTTAGAACATAGAGGCATGGAATGAGCTTATTCTGTATGTCTCTGGATCCAACTTTTGGCGAATAAGTCGACAGCCAGCCTACTCGGTTGTTGTTTGATATTGACATATGATGATCATTCTGTCGAATTGTGCAGGAATAAAGGTCAATTCTTGTCAGATTATCTACAGTCAGCCTACTCAGTTAGCATTTCGGTAGTGACATAATGGGTGGTATGCATAAAGTGAGTCGAGTGGAGTAAAGCTGAGTTGGCAGAATTCCACTCAATTTTCACTATGGAGCGGAGAGTAGTTTTATGCATACAACTTTTTCACTCGATTCACCGAACATAGCAGACTCAGGAATGTCCTCAATACCTATAGACTTCACTCTTGAGTATATCCTCATTATTATGCATACCACCCAATGTTGACCGCACTGTCGAATTGTGCATAAACAAACGTCAATTCTTGCCAATATTTAAATTTCATAATTACTAAACGGTCTACTGAGTTAGCTGACTGTCGACCACATGTCGACTTAGTACCCAGATTTTGGAGCCACTGTTTCTATGGAGACATACAGGACAAGCTCATTCCATGCCTCTATGTTCTAAGCATTGAACATATTAACCGGCCTTAACTCAGATTGAATAATTCAATATTTCACGCGGAAATCAGCAGAAATCCTTTTCTTATTCTATGACAATTCTCTCGGAGGTCCACGTTATTCTTGTACTATCAAACCGATCAGTTGCCAATTGCCATTATTGCGGTAATCTTCAAACCACTTAATTAAAATTGCTCTTGTATTCTTACCATTAGTCTGTAATTTCAGTCCATAATTGCCAAGCACTTGTTAGGCTTAACTATCTAACTTTCTTGCATTGCGTCCATCTAAGTATTTTCTATACTGTGAGGTATTTTTAGAATCCATGGGCCGTGTATCTTGAGTGCTGACTCGTTTATATCTTTTAAAGTACAAATACTGCACAGAGTGCCTTACAAAATGTAAACAAAGATCGACATTATTGAGTTTAGCTACCTTTAACTCACTAACGGCATGCATCGGTGTCTCACCTGAGTCGAGATATATGTAAAATATGTATGTACATATGATACATATATTGGCAAGCAGATACTCATGTGTAAACATATTGAACAGAAATTCACACAAAACGACTTTCGTGTGTGTTGTTAGTATGTTACCTCTGCGTTCGATATGGTTCGCTTCAGGTTCAACCTGAGAGGTAGAGGTATATCATCACTTCACCTCGTGTGCAGGGTGCGTTGTTGTTGTGACTTCTCATACCTGTTCAAATCAGAGTGACGCCAATCAGCTGGTTGTTTTCAATAAGACCAGCTGATACGAGTTGCAGTTGTATTGTCCTAAGTGGCCATAAAGTAGTTGACAAAATTATGTGGATGTACAACTTGAAGTGCATTCTGACATATTCGTTTTAGAATGATCTATGGCTACCTGCGAAGAGACTTTAAATAAAAACATGCTCATCTTAAGTGAAAGGATGCGCATTGTGTATTTTTGTTGCAATCTTCTATCCGTACCACCAAAGGCGAAAAATCAATCAAATAGCTGTCCCAATTAAACCACGCGTTACTTTTGTTGCGCTAGCGCACATGAGAGGAATTTGCAATTGGAAAACCAGTTTTTCAGTTTGACATCAGATACATGTATGGCAACAGTTGACTGGGGTGCCGCTTTCTTTCTTTTATTTATTTTCATTCATTTCAAATGGATTTGCGATTTATAAAGATACACGCCAAGTTCACACTATATGGCCAAATCACTTGATCTGACAGATTCCTAAATTAGAACTGTCGCATTTGTGCGTATCTGAGGATTTTAGGTCCAAGCACCAGCAAATGCCAAGTGGTTGGGTCTGGTGTAAGGTATAATTTCGTATCCAATAAAATTCAAATTTTAATTTCCAATTCATCTAATTACCACAGAAATGATTCAAAACGATAGAAACAATAAAGGAGAAAAAAATATTTAATTGAAATATAGCATTTCCAGGTCAAGTAAGCAAAATTTCGAGACAAATAGATACATTTTCGAAACAAATAGACAATTTTGCGGATCAAATTGATAATATTCCGAGTCAAACAGATAATTTTTCGGAACGAATATTTGCGGAGTTCTGAGGAGCGACTGTCACTATATTCGATCTTTTTCCTAAATGGGTCCTAGGAAATTGATTCGCTAAGTCCGATCAGTCGCTATAATGGTGGTCGCTAGATCTATACAAAAATGGACTATAATAGCTTTGACAAGGAAGGGACCTGTAATTTTCGTCGTAAACGTCAATATGTCGATATAGACGATATGCAGTGTTTTTACCATTGCACTGCATTGTTTTAAATTAAAATTTATTCGGATTCTTAAGCTGAGATGACTGACCTATAGATACGCCGAAAATTCTTGAAAATAAAATAAGACCGTACGCACAACGAATCATTGGCGTATATCAAGGTGGTTTCAGACCTGGGCGCTCCACAACCGAATAGCTCTTTACGTTTAAACTGATACTCCATAAGTGCTGGGAATACAACGTAGACGTATACTGAATCATTGTCATTGATCATGGAGTACGGTACAAAATTATGCCGCGATTTAGTATACCACCAAAACTAGTGCGACTGACAAAGCTGACGATGGCCAACTCTGTCTCACAAGTCAGGATCCATAATAAACTTACTGATCTATTTGGAACACGTACTGGTCTGAAGCAGGGCGATGGACTAGCGCCAAATCGACACAATTAGCAGCGTACGCCGACGACATCAACATCATGTCCCGAAGATTGGCCGACGCAGAAGAACTTCTGCATACACTTGACAACGCAGTAGAAGAAGTTGGACTACGTATCAACGAAGGTAAAACTAAAATAATGATGCAATCGAGGATAAAGACGCCAGCACAATCGAGCATCAATGTGCGTGAACTAAACATCAGTTCGTGATCGACTTCATATACCTGAGCTGCAACTTGACAAAGGACGCCTATGAAACTGACGAAATCAAGCGACGGATACAGCTAGCTAATAAGACTTTTTTCTCGGTTCTCCCCATAATAAAATCGACGCATGTGCACAGAATTACGAAGCTCCGCGTATACAAAACCACCATACGACAAGTGCTTTGCTATGGCTGCGAAATATGGACCCTAATTCAAGCCTCCGGAAAAGTGCTAAATATATTCGAACGCAAGGTTCTGCGGTGAATTTTCGGAGCTGTTTGCAATCGAGATGGATGGCGCACCCGGTAAAACCATGAGTTGAATGAACTGGAAGTTTTGAAAATCGTCAAACTACAACGACTTCAATGGGCAGGGCATGTACAACGAATGGACGATGATCGCATGCTAAAAAGAGTAATGATCGGACGACGAGTCGACGGAGCGAGGCTGCCCAGACGACCGAGATCTCGTTGGGAGAGCTCAGTATATGCGGACGCCTCAAAACTACTGAGCTTCCAAGATTGGAGGACACGGTCACGTGACCGAGATAATTGGAGGACAACGATTCAGGCGGCCAAGGCCATACATCGGGCTATCGCGCCACAATGATGATAATGAAGCTGAGATGACACGATCCAAGTACACTTGGATCAAATGTACTTCGGAATTACTTGGACGCTACTTGAATAGTGTCAACAGTCCAGTGCAAGTGTAGACACGATCCAAATAGCTATGAGTATGCTAGCAAGAGTTGCTGCATGACTTGACTATCAGGGCGACCGAATATAAGCCAAATATCCCAACATAGCCGAAATACACAAAAAAAAGTATTTTCGATTCCTCTCGCCAACGCAATTATTTAACCATGGTCCATTCGTGAAAATTTTGGGAATTTTTACATGATTGAAAATTCAAGCGACCACATAATTTTGAAAGATGCGGCGAAATGCTTAAGCACTCTTTTTTTCAAGCCATTTAAAAAAAAATACTTAAATTGCATAAATAACCAAGTAAATAACTAAATAAATCAATATATAAATATACACAACAAAAAAGACATCAAAACATTCAAAAGAATACATTCACATCTCATTCTCAAGTTATCATAACTTACTCATATTCTTATGCATTCACAACACACTCCCAACAGCAACCACTTAGCTGTTTTGCTGCTTTTGTTTTCGTGGAAACTTCCTCTTGCCGCTCTCCTTGAAAATATCAGCACAGCCAAACTACAATTGACCCGCCACGCTGCTCCACAATAATTCCAACGGCAGCAAGGTTTTACGATTGACAAAGACGGGCAAAGCTAAAATCATCTACATAGCAAGCCATCAAGCAGGTTACCGAGTTTGTGAATCGACCCCCTTTCAAACTGACAACTGGCACTAGCTTCGATGACCATGTTCCGACTGGCTCCAACTACAATGTGGTGGTGTCTCAAATTGAAACTGTTTAAGCATAGACATTTATTGATCGATTATTATTTATCACAACCAAAAGATGACATGCCCGAAACTTCAATTTATTTCGAATATTCTGTTTCCACACTTCGCTATTTACTTTCACAATGTGTTTTTAGAGGAAACTGCCTTGGCAAGGAATTAATGACGTAAAATTGGCGTCAAAATAGAAGTCGAATTCACCACGATCAGCTGAGCGGAAGCCTGTATTTTTAGATGGCAATGACTTGACACACGCGACATAAAACGTAATCAAACCATACTTTCACCACAATCACTTCAAACGCAAAATAAATAACTGGCGCAACAGTCCAACTTGAACCATGGCCTCGAGATGAGTTAGCATCATCTCATTTTCTAGATTGTGACGGTCTTGTGCAGAGATGTGTGATCAGCAACACGCTCAACCGAGTTATTTACCCCATAAATGGGTACTCATTTAACAGCTGAGTTGGCTCATAGTCCGACACGTAAATCCCCTTTTTTATCGAAAACTACCGCATTCAGTAGGAATCGAAACGGGGCCCAGTGCGTAGAAAGCGAACGTGCTAACCGTTGCGCCATCCGGACTGCTAATGCTAAATTTTCCGATCGTTTTCCTTAGACTGACTCAATTATCGATAGTCATCTAAGTCCTCAGCCACGATCCGTGTTTTCTTGCACACACACACATTTTCATGTGCGGACTACACGTATCCCAAGTGTTTTACACTTGATACAACCAAATAGTATAGATTCCACAAGAGTTATCACTCCATAGAAGTCTTTGGTTGTATCAAAGAGGATTGATAATTCTACAATAGTTATCACTCCATATAACTTTCCCCTCTGCCAGGAGATTTGTATGTATTGACAAATTGTATAGACTTCACAAGAAAGCTGACTCCGCCTCCGGCGGTAGATTTGTATGTATTGATTCTCTTGTGTATCTATACTGTGTAGTTTATACTATGTTTATACAATTTGTCCAATACATACAAATCTCTTGGCAGAGGCGAAACTTCTATGGAGTGATAACTCTTGTGGAATCTATACTATTTGATACAACTATCTGCAATAATAGCAAACACTCTCGCTTTCCCTGATTTAGAATTTCCCACGCGGCTACATCCTTGCACCCGCTTGATCTTCAAATATAGGTATATCTGAGAATGCTGGTCATAAAATCGACCACTTATGACGGGTTCTAAGCACACTCAGAAAAACCTAAGACGGGCGAACAACCATCTGAACTCTTACAACAGTTTTTTGTCCCTCCTGTTAAATTTGCTTCCTTGTATTTATTTGGTTTCACACTTTTCCAGCGATATCCATGGGAAAAGCAGATGTATACTAATCACAATTCACACACACATTACATGTTGGTCTTTCAATATACTCAATAAACAACCATTCCACTCACCACCCGAGCGGTAACACCAAAATAGGAAAAGTTTTTCCAACCCAGCACCACAATCATCTGGTAAAGTGACGTGGTAGCGAAGTTTCCACGCATCGTATCGAATCCCTTTGTGTGAGGGGTGAAGTGGAACGGCTGTGACGAGGGCGAATCCCATGTGTGATGTATGCCCACGTTATGCGAGGTACAGTGACGATACGACGGTGTACTGTCGACGTCCGACTGATCTGATAAGACGCGAACGCGACTCTGTGGCGAATGCCTTGAGTCACTCGGAGCATTTCTTTGTTGCTTGGCGAGGTGTTCTGTCGACCAACGCGGTGTCTCCTCCAGTTTCGAGTGTTCGCGTTTCGATTGAATTTGCACCGGTTTCCGGCTGTCGTTTTGAGTTTTCGCGATTCGGGCTTGAGTTTTTCGTTTCGATATTTTCACCGCGCGCCCGTCTCATCGGATCGGATGATGCAACACTACCGCCCTTAGCATCACAGGTACCACTAGCAACAAGCAGTCTAGTGACCTTCTTCCCCAGAACTGTCGTCGTTTGTGGTGAAATTCGCGAAAAAAAAATACTGAATGCAGTAACGCATCCCCCAAATGCTAGTGAAAGTGACCACCGAACCGGAAACGGGAAAATCGCGGACCGCTTCTGTGGAAAGATGAGACTTGCCTTTGTGTAACCTTCGCTGAAAAGACCAATTGTCGGTCTGTGATATGTTTGTGCTTTCATAGTTAATTCGTCACTCGTTTTTAAGTTGGAGTGCAGTGCAAATTTTCTTAATTTAATTAGAGCTATTAGTGCTTAAAAGTTTTATGAAAGCTGCGTTTGTGAGTTTTTTCTGATTTCGGGAAAACGTAAAACCCATCTGGAATGATGAAAACAACACGAAAAGTAGCCCCAGACGGAGGCTGGGGCTGGGTTGCAACCCTTGGAGTCAGTTTAGTCAATGTGAGTACCCAGGCTTATGTGTCCTTATGAATCTAGAAAACGTCAGCATTCAGTCGCATCATTCCATTACCCTTTCATCCACCCAACCACCCACTCACGATTTCCCTTATTTCGAATTAAATTACACGATTTATTTAACGCCTCTGTGCTAGCTCAGTGAGTTGGTTGTCGTTCCATTTCTGTCCTATCGATTTGCATGGCCCTCTCTTCTGCCCCCTTCTTAACGAAGCACCCGAATATACGAAGTTATGGTTCCTGATTGGACTGTGAAGTTATCGCGACCTGGTGATAATGAAATGAAAATTTATTCCGCATATTTACACGATGTTAAGTAGCTCTTTACGGTTATAATATAATTTGGCATTCAATTGAGCTGAAAAAATGGCTTTGACTTGGTTCTGTCGCTTCGGGAACTACAGATATCCCGGATTCTAGGTTGCTTAGTAGTTTCTTTGGATATGCTAATTGACGGTTCAAGACGTCTTGACGTACTTGCGGAATTAGAAAACAGCGTAGTTTAGTGCCGAAAGGCAAATACATAATCTTATTTGTTAAAGATCAGACCTATTTCTGGAATAATAATTTCTAGAACATATTTTTATGCTTGAGAGGATTGGAAGGATAATAACAGTTGTAGTTAGAATAGTGATGGGCACTATCGAATAACTATCGGAAAGTTATCCGATCGGTCGACAGTTTCTCGAATAAGTATCGATAGTAAATATTTATTCCAAAAACTATTGACCGATAATTATTCGATAGTTTTTACTATCGATAGTTATTCGAATAACTATCGGCCTATCGAAACTATCGGGACTATCGGTCGATAGCTATTCGAATAAGTATCGGGACTATCGGTGGATAGTTTCGATAGCCCGATAGTATGCTTTGAATGAAAAGTTTATTCGACAGCCCGATAGTTTGCTATGTAGGAAAAGTTTAGTCGAATGAATGACTATGTACTTTGGCATGTCGGCTGGCTCAGTATCATGTTCATGCGATTTAAGATTTAAGTCAGTACAGATTATGTGTATGATTGGTTACAAACTTGAATTTGCATTTAGATCTTTTCCTGGAAAAAGCTGGTAGAGTGTTTTTTGGGTCGGTGATTGCGAATCTGAAGTCCAAATGGCAAAAAACCAAATGGGGGATCCAGAATGGGAACACTTTTTTTATAAAATAAATAACTGGCGCAACAGTCCAATTTGAACCACGGCCTCGAGATGAGTTAGCACCATCTCATTTTCTAGATCGTGACGGTTTTTTGTGCAGAGGTATGTGATCAGCAACACGCTCAACCGAGTTATTTACTCCATAATGGGTACTCATTTTAACAGCTGAGTGGGCTCATAGTCCGACACGTAAATCTCCGGAATCGAACCGGGGCCCAGTGTGTTGAAGGCGAACGTGCTAACCGTTGCGCCATCCGGACTACCTACCTACACTTTTTTTATGCACACGGCAAATCTTGCTGGAAAAACTGATCATTGGTCGCTGATTGTGAATCGGCAGCAGTCAGAATTGCAAATAATCCTAAAATAAAGGAGTTTCTGATCAGCAATCCTTTTTTTCTCAAAAAACACGGCCAATTTTGCTGGAAAAGGCTGGTAGGGGTTTTTGGGCACTAATTACGATTCTGAAGTCCAAATGGCAAAAAAAAACAGAGGTAACCAGAATGACAACACTTTTTTTCTAAACGCGGCCAATCTTGCTGGAAAAATCTGATAGGAGATCGATTGGGTCACTGATTGCGAATCTGAAGTCAGAATTGCATATAATCAAAAAATAAAGGAATTTCTGAGCGGCAACCCTTTTTATTCTCAAAAACACTATCAATCTTGCTGGAAAAAGCTGGTAAGGAGTTTTTGTTGAAGTCCAAATGGCAGATTCTGAATGGCAACACTTTTGTTTATAACAACACGGTCAATCTTGCTGGAAAAAATTGGTAGGGGGCTGATTTGGTCGGACTCACAATGCCATCCACAGTAGTCCAGTACATCCGCCTCATTACTCCTACCAGTCCTTATGATACCCATCTGGCCTCACTTTATCGCCAAGAATGTCCGTTTTTTCTTAACATCGCACCTACTTACACAGTGTATATGCAATCATATTTTGGGGCGACGGGTGGCGCAGTGTGTTAATGCATCAGTCTCATCTCATGACTACCGACGTTTCGGGTTCGAATCCCGTCCACGACGACGTTCGTGGCCATAGATGTGCAGGAGGTGCATGCTGGCAACTGCATTCTCCGAAACCAGTTTATGCCGTCGAAACGTCAACTGGGAAAATGGAACAGTTGACGCGCTATGCCCCACAATGGGTTAGGGCAATTGAGAATTCATGCAAGAAATGTATCCATCGTCAGCCGAATTTTCCTTGAATTCATTCGAAAAAGTTATTCGATAGAAAACTATCGAAACTATCAGGACTATCGGAATTTTCGTCCGATAGTTATTCGATAGTTTTTTAAAGCTATCGATAGTTTTTACTAAAAACTATCGATTGTGCTCATCAATGAGTTAGAAGACTTATCGTTGGTACCGTATGATACTCAATCGTATTTTATATAATGCTTTCGATGGTACCAAAAACAGACGTGTTCCGAAGCCGTATGATTACGATCACCGTTCTACGATGGTACTACTAAAACTCCCACAGCGTTCCGATAGACGAATAGGTGGTGCATGCTAGCAACTGCACCACCAGAAAAATATATAATATCGAACCGTTTACAAAACACAGAGATTTTGACGCACCCATGTCCCTGGAGGAGCCAAAGCTATTAACAATAACAACACACTAAAAAAGTAGACGACAAGAAAAGAAATCGATCCTAATTATTTTCCTTGTGGGACCGAAATTTAACCCGTTATTTGAAGAAATATACCAAAAAATAATTATTTTTCCACTTCGTGGGGACAAAGGAGCAATTGACAAGAAGTGCTTTTCAAATTAGATTAGTTTTGTCGCTATTGGTCGTAGAAAAAAACTTGTCAGATGAAATTTGTAGTAAATTTTGTGCTCTACAAAAATGTGATACGTATATTTTGCGTTAAAATGAACTGGAACGGAGTTATTAGGTGAAAAACTGATAAAAGTGCCAGTTTTTCCAAGATAGCGGGGGGAGCACAGGAGGG
The DNA here is from genome assembly GCA_964017055.1 of Chloromyia formosa. Taxonomy (NCBI): domain Eukaryota; kingdom Metazoa; phylum Arthropoda; class Insecta; order Diptera; family Stratiomyidae; genus Chloromyia; species Chloromyia formosa. The sequence goes on from OZ024813.1 coordinate 141,814,575, forward strand.
AGAGTGACGCAAACTTGGATTTTTTACTACCCCACCGACCTATACAACATATCAAAAATTCAAAACTACCGCACCTTTTGCAAGGTAAAAACTTTCTGTTCATTGGACTATTTAAGCTTTGGTTTAATCCAGCGATCTGTTTCTTGAGTTTTCATGCTGGGACTTGGATGTCGTCTTTATTGAATGTTGTTGCTAAATTAGTTCCTTTATTTTTTGCAGTTCTTTAAATTTTAATTCGGGTGCAACTTGCGCAAGTTACACATGTTATGTTCTGATAACGTGAACGAATATGCCAACACTATCATCAATATTTATGGTTCGAAACACTCGCCGCCATTGAGCGCAGAAAGAGTCAATTCTCTGAAAGATGCCAATAAATACGTTATTAACTAATTTTTATTATTTGGGCTATAATTGAAATGAGTCTGCTCTTATGGGATGCAGTGCCAACATCTGTCGATTTGATACATACCGACTATGCATGTCGGTGCCATGTGATAGAGTGTGTTTTATATAAGTGTTGAAGTGAACTTGTGACAGAATTCTCTAGAACTGACACTCGTTGCTAATTAACTTTTTATTGACATCCAGAGCCATGAAAATGGAACATAAAATTTAATTATAACTATTGTACATACATATCTGAAAAGTTCATGCGCTGGTAAAATGTGTTTGCGGACTATATTCGTAGTCTATTGGATACTTATCGGTACGGATTCTTAGGTCGGCTAGAAAAATCGATACCAATAAAGTATAGTATGTAACATGCTGGCAATCAATTGTCACTATCTTTTTTTTTTTAGATTTTACCAGCGATCTATTTTCCTTTTCGTACTTATTTGGTATGCGGGTCATTGACATACATATGTATATACATACGAGTATAAACTTCGCCCTATCTCAAGCAGTTGAAGTATGACAAATTTTCCGTCATTTTCCACTAAAAAAGACCAAGCTTTGTATCGATCTAATGTTATTGACATTTCTAGTCAGTGCCAGACTTGAATCATGTCACCGTTGTCTGTAATTTTATGGCATCTTGCCAGTTTCAATTAATTGCACAAAGATTTTCAAAGCACTGAGAGAAAATATGTGATTCATGGCTGATAACAATGAATGCTAAAGACAATGAAACCATATGTTACTAGAAATGAGTTTCCTCCGTATTCGAAGATGATGTTTTATGCTGGTCTAGTCTAGAAGAATATTACGAAATCTAGATCTGGTTGAACTATTTTTGATAAAGAATATGCTGACTTTTTTTTTTGGTGTGGTGCTTATTGATATGTTCGTTCGCATTAATCATGGTTGTCCAAAATCGAACCGCTCTTTTTAACAAAGGTGACTCACCCAGACCTAGGTCCGGTAGGTATGATTTGAAAAAATATGTAGGTCTGCAGCCTTTATACTGGCAAGCTCGGAGCACTTTTCGTTAGCATATCTACTTTTCGGAAGTGCTGTTGCTTGCATGCACCTCCTATTCGCGCCGTCTTTACTTTATACTGGCAAGGTACGAGCACTGTGAGAGTTCTATTACAATAGTACTCACAGGCAGTTATTGATCGCGCCGAGATTTGAACTCCGAGCTCTAGATGAGTATCGTAGAGAGGTGACCGAACGAACAGGTCCACCGAGCGCCAAGTCCAAATTGAGGCGAGTTGTTTGTGGCGTGGCGCCGTCCTGTTGAAACCACATATCGTCCAGATCCTGAGCTTCAACCTCCGGCATAAAATAGTCCTCCAACATGACAATCGCAGCAAAATTCACTGCGATTTCCTTCGCTAAGCATTGCAACGAAAATCCAATCATTGAAGTTGATTTCTGCCAATCATTGAAGTTGATTTCTACTTTACGCAAACAGAGTATGATAGTAAAAAAAAAATTTAAACCCATGAGACATATGCCAAATGATAGCTAATGGTTTTGTTATTAACCTATTAATTTTTTTAACTCTCACTGCGGAGGCAATAAATAGTAAAAAAAACGCCTAAAAATAGGATCCCACTAAATTGCACTCATCATTTATCGAAAATTCGCCACTCAATCGCAAAAACAACATTTTCTATTTTTAGCGTAGAGAATTTGCTATAACATTTGACGGGGATATGTATGAGCACGGTTAATTTGCAATTAGTTTTCTAAGAAATTCTTCGTTATTTTTGGACATATATCAATCAGCTGATATCCCAAATTAAACTTATTCTAGGCTCACATCAATTGAAGCGCAGACTGCCACACATTTGATAGGGAGACTCTCTCTCTCCCAATTGCCCTAACCCCTTGTAGGGCATAGCGCGTCAATTGTTGCATGTGGCCCAGTTTACGTTTCGTCGACATAAACTGGTTTCGAAGAATGCAGTTGCTAGCATGCACCTCCTGCACATCCATGGCCACGAACGTCGTCGTGGACGGGATTCGAACCCAAAACGCCGGTAGTCAAACCCACTGCACTACCGGTCGCCCCGATATACATACTCGCATCATGTGACTGAACCTCTAGTATCGGCGGTATTTTTGAATAGGGCTATGGAACAAACATCAATTACAGTCCGCAATCTTCACACCTGCCTCATATCTCGGTAATAAGCATAGTCACAAAGCAAAAATTACCGCGAGCACGTGCCAATAGTAAGGTGAAAACTATCGCTCCTTATTGTTATCGTTTTACAAGGGGCATAATACATTGCTATACTTTTAAATAATATATACATATGTGTATATTCCATGCCATAGTTTTTCTTTTACCTGTTATGTTTACTAACATTTTGTTTTAGGAATGCCAATGACTATCTAACTCAGGCCACCTGTTGCATTCAGGATTCTTGTTAACTAAGGTGTGAATATGTCAGAATGGGTCTTTTCTAATTTGAGTTGGCATAACGTGATATCATGCAATTAAATCCTAACTAACGTTCCAGCATTATATGGAAATAGTCCTTCAGGCTGTGTGAATACTCGTTTACCTAGGTGTTTTGTGATTTTCGTCCACAATTGAGACAATAATCGCGTCTAATAAACTCGAGAATTTCTCCCAATTAATGATAAATTGCCAATATGTGTGTTTAACACATAATGCTAAAAATTGCAGAGTTGAGAGCCAATTAATACATATAACAATAAATACATATAATTATCTATGTATATACTAGAAAATATCAATGAATAAATAGACGTGACGGTTAGCAAATAATGCCACTGTTTACGATGATATTTATAATTATTGTCTTGAAAATAATCAATACATCAATACATATAAACAAATTAAGCTTATTAGCTCTAATTGAAAACAACTTCGTGTCAGTGCTTCACGGTATCCAATTCAGGCAATAATGACAATACTCGTACACGTACATACTTATGTATATTACTCACAACGCATTTTGCCCTTTTCAGCATGACGTTTCGTTACTATTGTATATAAATTTCGGATGATGCAGTTGCTAGCATACACTCGCTAATGTTATATCAAAGAAAGCGGACAATCGGAAAAAGCTTGTAATCCAAACGATATAGATGGCTTAACTAGATATGATTAATTAAATATCGTAGTAAAATATAAACTTTGAGGTGGAAATAATTTTCCTGTAGATGAAAGTTATATCATCGTGTCCGGAAAACTCCACCGAACAACATATGTAACGATTAACTGCCGTGAGCTAAACTCACGATGAGGGTGGAGATCGAGGCTGGTCGTTCAGACCCGCCGTAACACCTAAGTGCCAATATCTCCTCAGATATGACCTGAGTTGACGCGTGCTCGACACTAGCTCAGCTGTCGGTAGTGTGGGTGGGGTTGTTGAAGGTAAATCTGCCTCTCATCGCTATAAAAAAATCAAGCGATCTTTTTTTTTTGTTTCCTCCCTCTTTTTCTTTTCTTCGTGCGCTTTTATTCTCCCTTCCGGCCGGCAGACATGCCATCCGCCTTGGAGGTTAGCTCTTGTCGCTACGCTCTCCCTGTAGTGGACGGCGTTCCTGCCGGCCGAAATTACGATTGGTGACCTGGAATAAGTCGATTAGGACCGGTCACACGAAGATCAATTCACGATCGGACCAGCAAACCCAAAAATTTAATTTAAGTGTTGAAATCAAATTGGAAAATTATTGCTTTGGAAAACTATCTAACCGCTAAATCACATAGGCATACTAAGCGGATGTTGCTAATTTTTTATTTTTTTATTTTTTTTTTTTACTTACGGCGGGTATATAGGGAGTCAAATTAGGAAAGAAAAAAACCGGTAGTAACATTCGTTAATAACAGTGGGAGGCACCGTTGGTTGACAAAATACCTGTGGCATTGGTGAATTTCGTTATTGCTCTATCCTTAACATTACGTAGCCCCCATGCTTGGCCAACCACGTACCTACCCTTCTTGATTAGCCACACTTTTGCTGGGTAGTCTAAAAATCAACATGGACTATTGCCTACATAGTCGCTTGTTTCAACTAAATCTAGAGTATTTCGCTCGAATTCAAATTTCGCGGCTTTTTTTTATGCCAAGTAGCATTTGCAAGTTGGCCCATCGTAGCAAAGCATTTGCAGAAAATTGATTGTTTTAAGGGCTTTTTACCCTTTAGACCAATCAGCCACATTAGACCACCCATTAAACCACCTATTGGCCAGCCATTAGTTTCAGACAGAGGATCAACAACACGTTTAACCGAGTTATTCACCCCAAATGGGTTCTCATTTTAACAGCTGAGTGAGCCCATAGTCCGACACGTAAAATTTTTTTTCTACTGGATTCAGTAAGAATTGAACCGGGATTCAGTGCATAGAAAGCGAGCGTGCTAACCGTTGCGCCATCCGGACTAACATGACGGTATATTTCAGGCAAATTTTACAAAAAAAAAAAAAAAATATCCAGCAATGCTCTATGATATTTTATTTGATTTTTTTAATGTTTTATGTTTTATTCTGCTTCATCATCTGAAAGAGCTTGAATGACAGTCTATGGATTCGCATAGGCATCATAATAAGCATGCCTAAGCGAACCCAGACTGACATTCTTCTTAGAATATTTTGCCCATTCGTCCTTCAGGGTTTGTTCCGGCTTTCTTAAGGTCTGAGGAATGTTGGGATGGGTTTTGATGCGCTGCCTCAGCTGGTCCCATGAATGTTCTATGGGATTTAGAGCTGGGCTGTACGGTGGGCGGTGAAGAAGTTCGATATTATGGGCAGTGAGGATTTCACGCACTATGTTTCTTATCCATCAGCACGTGCTCTTCCAGTAACATGAAGGCCTAGCACTTCGTTGACATATCGCTAAGCTGTCAAATTGCCTTGCTTTTGTCATTTAAAGAAATAGCGCCCCACGCCATAATGGATCCACCGGCAAAAGGTGATGTGGGTTGAAGAGCACATTTCTCTTCGTCAAACTCTAGTTCAACCATCATTTCCACGCAGGCATAATCTTGATTCACCAGAGAAGAAAACTCTCCCCCAATGCCTCATACCACAATTGCGGTCGTTCCTGGCAAACCGATGTCGGGCGATTTCTTGCTAATCGCGGTGTTTTTATCGGATATCTGGAAAGCAGGCACAATCCTTCAAACGATTACGCACGGTTTGTTCTCTGGCGTGTCTAAAGTTGAAGTGGGGAGTCACATGAGTATTTCGGAGGGGATTCCTGGCAAGACGATCTGCTCGAGATAAGATTATATGACTACGGAACTCAGATTCGGTGGAAAATTCGTTCTCCACCTCAAGCCGTTCGGATCACAAATGTATCATGTCGTTAACTGATGGGTCACAAACAGAACAGGGAGTTGGAGCTGGGATCTTTGAACCGAATACAAGAATGTCAATTGCTGTGGACTTTTGGCCCAGTGTTTTTCAGGCCGAGATCCATGCCATTGAGGCCTGCGCCAGAGTAATTCTGCAAAAGAAACTCACTGGCGCTAGCATCGCTATCTGCTCTGACATCCAGGTGGTGCGATGGGGAGGGAATGGTCTGGACGAAAGGTTGCGGTATTGGAATAATCTCCCAGGACTGCGGCAATCCAAAGGTCTCATTGATACCTACAGTCGCAAAGAAGCTAGCTAGGTAGTCAATCGTTGGCTACATCACAGGACACCACTGGGTGAGATATCACCTAAACAAAATGGGTCTGTCCACTGAGACGGAATTCCGGCTTCCCCTAGTAGACATTGAGTCCACATAACACCTTCTCTGCAAATGCCTCTCGATCGCTTGTTCCAGGTTTACGTTTCTTGGAAATTTAAAAGCGAGCTCCGCTGTAATTAAGAGTGGTCCTACAGGAGAGCTATTGACCTTCATCAGGTTGATTGAGGATCTATTGGATTAGTGAAGGTTATGCCACAATATATTTCATGTTCGCAGTGCCTGCCTTCCAGATGGGTATCTTAGCCTGCCCTTATTAATTATTATTATGAAGGTGCCGTGTTTTGACGATTTCTGAGGGCGTTTAAGTGTAGTGTATTGGTCCTCGCTGTAAGATTTTGCTGTCCTGGTTTTTTGTGAATTGTCCTGTCTCTGCTCACATCCCGGAATCTCCATCACTTGCTAAACAATAACAAACTCTCAAGAAGAAGATGTAGCGGTAATAATGCAAAAAAAAAAACAAGTGACACTTTCATGTTTAGCTCTATGCAGCCAAATTTACCGTTATGTCGGTTACTTATCGCTCTTTCTGTACAAATATTATTAAATGCAGTATCGGCTTCCTTATTCGTATTAACCGGAAGAATTCGGCGTTTTTTAAAGCCCCCCTCCTTAAAATCCGTTCCGTCGCCACCGCTCTCCAACAAGGCTAACGTTCTTATGCAATAATAGTTTCAAAAATGCAATCTTATTTACTGGTCGTGACTAAACTACGCCTACCGATTTCATCGTGGCTCGATGCTTTATGTTCAAATATGTAGATTTCTTTGCGAAATGGGAACATTTACGTACAAATAATATTCGCGTCAGTATATCCGTATTCTACGAGTACCTTCATTAAAATTCACAAACTGGTTCCTCTCTAGTTCAGTTCAAGTGTAATAAAAACGTACTACCGGCGAAAAAGCATCAAACTTGTCGAAACAGACAGTTGCTTATGGAATTTTCCATGCGTCGTGTCCATCAACCATACTTTGGGTTCATGCTGATGGCTCAGATCACCTGACCAAATCCGATTACATATTACAATGTATTTATTCATGTGATTTTTTTAAGGTGTTCGGAATCACGTTGCACATGAACAAAGTGCAAGGTGATTTGCAATAACGCCGACGCATATCAATGAGTTCAGTTCAATATCTTGAAAATGACACTCTAATCAAAATGCGGTTTAATTCAAACTAAAAGTCGGCTCTTTTTTTATAATCAACATAAAATTAAATAACACATGAACATAGTTAACTATCATTTAATTGCATGTGTATTACGACCAAAAAACCGTGAAAAGCGGCTATCAAAATTTATATTTGTAGACAATTGTTCAATGTGTTCACATGGAAATGCGATATGATCAATGTTATAGCTATATTGTTATAAACGACAAAAGATGACATCGTCTGTTCTTCATCAATACTTCCACTCCGCTGTGATTAACCTAAAGTCCGCATGAAATTAATTTGTGATAGATGTTTCGAAATATCGTATAGGCGACAAACTTAATCCTGATTAGATTTTGTTGAGTTCTATGAAAATCAACCATCCAAGATAAAATAATCGTTTCGCCATAATAATGCTTTATGTCTTCCTGTTTACAATTAAGCCGTTCATTCATTGATAAATGCTATGATAATATGTGCATATACGTATCTTAAAGAGTGACTTTACCCGAGCGAATTTCGGTACACAATCATCTTTTTCACAGTAAATTTCGGTATGTGACCACATTTTCCGAGTTAATTTCGGTACACAATAATAAATCGAAACAGACATATATCGCACACTTATTTCTAAAGTGACACAACTCAAAAATCGGCAATTTTGAGTTAAGGCCATCATATATGAGTAGTTAGATAAGCAGTCCTCCGTTACATCCCATCAAAAAACCAGGGTGCCTATATAGGGTGGGTATCTCTCTCTCTCTCTGCATAGGACATTAACCACGCCGAATTTCCACCTCGTCCTGTTCGCCGCCATCGCCTTCAACTGACTCCACGATTTGCCTATTGACTTATCCTCGACCTCAACTTATCTTCTCCACGTGTTTCTAGGTCGTCCAATGCGGCGACTTGCATCGGTTCCCTGTGGGTTCCAATCGAGGGATGTTTAGCTATGTTTTCCGGCCCTTTTCGAAGTGTGTGACCCATCCGTTGCCACTTTGGCCTTTTTATGGAGGAGTCTATCCTGTTCTGGCCAGTAATGAATAGGAGGTCGTCATTAGAAATGACCTAGACACTGGTTCACGAAAGTTTGCAATCTAGTTGTTATCGCCCTGGTCACCTTCCAAGATGAACAGCCATAAAGAACCACAGATCTTACATTGGTTTCGAAGATCCTGAGTTTGGTACGCCTGGAGATGTTGTTTTTTGAGCCTTTTGATGCGAGACAGTACATAAGCATCCGCTCCACCATCTGCTGTAACTACGTTTCTGAGGTGACAAAAATTGTCTACTTTTTCTACCGTCGTTTGCTCGAAACACGAATTTCTCTCTGTCTTCCTGGATCCAAGCTCAAGTACTTAATTTTGGCAGCATTGATTTTAAGTCCCGCATCGCCACTTTCGAGGTGTAGGGCATCCGTCATTTGGACTAGATCATTCGATCTATTTGAAAGAAAAAATATCGTCAGCGTAATCCAGGTGTTGAAGGTATTGAACCAGGTTCCATCTGATACCTTTGCTCTGGTGTTCATGAAGCGCGCTGCAGAGTACGTCGTATAGGTGACAAAATGCAGCCTTGTCTCACTCCGCCATGTACCTCAAAGGGATCTGAAAGCCTACCCTTGTGTAAGACGTGACATTGGGCTCCCCTATAGGACTCCTTGATGATGGATATGATTTTATCTGGTATACCTCTCCTACGTAAAGCCCTCCAGATTTATTCGCTGTCAAACACCTTCTATAAATCGATGAACATGAGATGTAATGGGGATCTCCACTCTACGGATTGTTCAATAAAAATTCGGAGGGTGTTGATGTGGTCGCTAAATGAAAAGCCCTCAGGAAAACCAGCCTGTTCATCGTTTAATGTGTGGTCAACTGTATGCTTGATCCGGTTTAAGACTATTTTTGCCATCAGTTTGGAGACGGCGGGGAGGAGGCAAATTCCTCGCCAATTATTGCAATCCTTCAGGTTACCTTTCTTCGGGATCTTACTAATGACACCCTTCTTCCATTCTTTGGGGAGAGTCTTGGTTTCCCAACATTCTTAGAGAAGAATATCCGCAGTAGCGTTGATATCCGCCTTAAAGAGTTCCAGCGGAATTTAATCTATCCCTGGGGCTTTACCCGCTTCCATCGATTCAATAGTCACAGTTACTTTACATGGTGGGCTGGTATCAACTCGGCCTATTCGCGGAATATTTTCTGCTTCTAGTGAAGATGAGTTTAATGTCCAAAACTGTTGTTGAGGACCTAATGAGGTGCTCTCTCCACAGTCACAGTTGGTGTTCATCAGTGACCAGTAGGGGCCCATCTTTATCTTTCACGGGATGTTCAGTTGCAAAAGATTTGGCAGTTAATGGCTTGATAAGTTTGTAAAGGGTTCCACTGTCACCGCGGTAAGCCGCTTCCTCTGCCTTCTCCGCTAATGCATTGATGTTGTGGCGTTTGTCCCGTTTTACACTTCTTTGCACGCCTTTTTGAAGAGAACGGTATTCAGCTCTAAGTTGACCTTTGACTGCATCGACAGTAGCTGAGTTGATTTGTTCTTTAATTCTCTTGCGTGCCGAGATTAGAGACCATGTAGAGTCACTGATGAATGGCCTTCTACCGCGCTCTATTCTGCCCGCAAAAGTTTCACCGCACGAAATAAATGAGTCCTTAGCGACGTTCGATCTATCATTAATTGTAGGAGTCTCATAAGGTGGTGGTGCATTAGCTCCTTCGTGCAAGGCGGTAGAATAAGCACGTCTTATAGCTGGATCTTTAAGCTTTTGCACATTAAAACGTGGCAAGATTTTTTAATTTTGAGGGCGATGTATCGCTGCCGTTCGTAAGCGCACTTTTGCGACAACAAGTTGGTGATCGCTCGCAATATCACCCCGCTTCGACCTGACGTCTAAGAGACAGTTCCTTCATGTCTTGGAAATGGCTATATAGCCAATCTGGTTCTCTGTTCTGTCATCTGGAGAAACCCAGGTTATTAAATGGCATCGTTTGTGCTTAAACAAGGTACCGCCGATGACGAGTCGACCAGAGTTGCAAAACTCCATGAACATCTCGACATTTTTGTTCGTGTTACCTAAACCATCATTGCCCATTAGGTGTTCCAAGCCAAGGTTATCAGACCCGACATTGTGTCGCCGTGTCGGTGATAGAAGGCGTCCTTAGCTGATTTATCCTCTGGATCAGTCGGGGCGTAGCACTGAATTATTTTGATGTTTCTTACACTGGATTTAAATCTGGCTGTAATGGTACTGTCGGAGATGGGCTTCCAGTAAATTAGAGATAGGCGTGCATCCCTAGTCAACAGGATTCCGACGCCTGCCAACGAAACTACACACCAAAATTGGCTATGGTCAGAATACCGAAAGTGCCCGGACAAACGCACAACGGACAAATGTACAGCGTGCGTTGGACTATATGCCCATGTATTATTGTATATTTAATTGGGGGGCGAAAGACCTTTTCCATAGTTCTCCTCGTGGGCGTCCCCTGGTAACGGCAGCGTATTAAACCGCTGACGACCAAGTCTTAGCGATAAGACATTTGGAAAAAGGCAGATAGCTGTAGCCTGAATGGCTGACCAAAACCTAAGCGTCTCAGGTTTAGTAGGATGGAACGAATGGGACGGGCATAAAACTTGAAAATTTGCGAGATTTTGCGCATTGCTTAAGATTTGCTCAATGATGCGGCCCTTTTTTTAGGGGGCAAAGTACAAATGCAGAATCAGCACCCCTAAATATTACATAAACAAAATTGAGAACAAAATTTCTGTATTTTTTCCCCTCGCCAAACTATTAAATGATTGGACTCTTAGCTGACACTTTAGCCAGGTTAATTATACTCGTACTTATCGGTTGAGCTGATACTAATTGTTTGGAAAATTGAGTTCACACTTATATTTGCACCAAAATCACAAGATCAGAATCTCGAATGTTTTTAAATGTGTAAATTGTTTTTCTTCTTTCTTTTCTGTAATTTTCGACTACGTAATTTCAGTTGTTAAATCGATTCGATTACGCGATAAGGTGACTTTTTTCTAGAAAGCAATGAGTTGATTACAAATATGACAAAAAGTTTTCTTTATCGTGAAATAGAGATCGACTCTGCTTGCCCTACATTCGTTCAACCTCGTTAGCTGAGCTGGTCACTCCAAAAGTATTGCATTTCGAGTGTCTGTTTTATCAGACAATTGTTGTTGACTATTTCATAATCAATAAGTATTTATAAGTGTATTCAGCTGTCATGGGAAATTTTTCTGTAGAACACACATGATGAATTTCAAATGAAAACATGCATTGTAGGAATTGTCAAGGTGAAAGCTACCAATAACAGCTGGCGAAATGAAATAAAAGTTCGAAATAAATCGCTACAAGTATCTTTGACTTGGAAATGACGTTATACCATTTAAAGCTTTCTTAAGGGCATCAACGGGACACAAGGTGACGCTGTTAGCAATTAGCGAATACTTCAACAGTAATTATTAATGCATTTAAGCGCACAGTTAAAAATCCTGGTCTATTATCAATGCTAATTCGGGTTACATATATGACGACACCAAAATTGTATTATATTTTAATAAAATGAAAGTATTACAATTGCTTCCGTAAACTTCACTGGTTTATAATAATCTATGAAAAAATATTAATTTTACTGCGTTTTTTTAACTCCTCTAAGTTTTTTCTCCATTATTTTTTTTTTCAATTCTCTAAACTTCCAAATCCTTTATTAAGCCCATCGCAGGCTAGCCAGCTAATCTTTAACTTTTTTCGCCATGACGCAGCATCGAACCTGTGAACTCCGTGTTGTAGAGTTGAGACCTAGACCACTCGGCCACGCAGCATAATATTTTGAGCTGACTGCGAGTAGTTATAGTGAGACTTGAGACTCAAAAAATATACTTTGTGGGGTTTACATTTTAATTAAACTTAGATTAGAAAATAATGCGAGAACAAAAAGAACACAAAAAGTTTGAATTGTATTAGAATTTATTACAAATTGTTTTAAAATGGAAGTAAACTTTGAATTGTATTAGAATTTATTACGAATTTGGTTTAAAATAGAAGTAAACTTTGGTAGGGTTTAGATTATAGAATTAAAATTATTAAAAATGGTGGTAGTCCAAGACCAGGTTTAAAAAAAATACCGAGATTTTTAACTGTGCGCGGATCCCTTTGAAACGAACCGTGCTCCTTTAAAATCAGAACGTATTATAGGTTTCTTTTGCTTGACGTGGCTGAGCGACTATCGTTGACGACTGTGAACAAGAGCACTTTTCGTGTGTATTTTAAGGTTTGGTTTTCGTCGCATGCCGGCTTTATTTGTACTTCACATAAAATACACACGAATAGTGCGTTTTATTTTCACAGTCGCTAACGATAGTCGCTCAGCTGCGTCAAGCAAAATAAATCTTTAATACATTCTGATTTTATTTTATTCTCAAATCTCTTTAGTTAATTTTTTCAAGCTTAGTTGTTCCGTACGGAAAGAAGTACTCTTCATCCGTGTGCAAGACGACCACGAATGTGTGAGAATTCTATTAGTATCAGTTTTCAAATAAGAAAAGAGTGGAGAAATGAAATGGAGAGAATTTGAGAATAAAACAAATTTGTCCCGAGGAGGCGTAAACCTCTACCGACAATGTTTCGAGTGGCAAAAATGACGCGTTGTCTAGCTATAAGCAACAGATGCATAGCTGGTATGCATAATGAAACCAAGTCCACCAAATACTCGTACTTTCAATTTTCACTGAAAAATAATTCGAACTTGGACTTTACAGGAAATTTGAATACATATAGTACCCAATTAAGCTGTAAATTTGTTTTCATGTCCCTTTTGTTCATGATGTCTTTTATATTGGTTTTGTCTAAAGCATGGTTTCATCAGATCAATTCCGAAAATCCACATATTGGCAAGGTTTGACCTCAACTGCGAAAGGAGCTGCACAAACATTGCAGTCGTGCGCAAAGATGAGGTAAACGAATTAGTCCTTGAGACCGAACTGAAGATAGACTTCCATTAAACATGGTGACCCAATGTACAATATATGTCCTGCCCACTGTAGACGTTGTACCTATAGTTTGACGATTCTCGAAACTTTCAGTTCATCGTACAGTTCGTACTGCTCATGGTTGTACCGGATCCTCCATCCATTTAGGTCGCAAACTGCCCCAAAAATTCGCCAAAGGACCTTCCGTTCAAATATGTTCAACATATTTTCGGGGGCTTGGCTATTATATATTTGTCATAGGAACGATCGTTCCAAAAGTAAGTTTTTGCTAGAAAAACTTTTTTATTTCCGAAAGTATCTTTACCAAATTTCATATTATTCAATCATATTGACTGCTAAACAATGTTGCTAAATATACATTATTTTTTTTAACCATAGATTGAGCCGTTTTTTGGCCTCAGCAAAGTACCGAACGATGCACCTTGCACCAGTGGCAGAGGCGTGACCCGGAACAATCCATCGCCTTATATTTGGCAACGAACACGACATGGGTGCGAATTCATACCCGAATGCAATGCAACTTGTCTGTTCTGGCTAAGCGCCACTATAAACAAGCTTATTGCAGTACAAACTTCATAACAATAACTTCACGAGGGCACGTTTCTGCAAGTGAAAACATTTTTCCAAACAGATGAATTCCCCTACATTTTTCAAGTTTGGGGGAATTGTTCATCGACCAATTATAATGCATTTTGGGGTCATTGTTCATGTGGAACTTCCCCCCAAACTAAAATTGAACTTTTGGGGAAGTTTTGCGATTTATTACCCCGAATTTAAGGAGATTTTACATTGGCAAAATAAATCCAATCCCATATAATATTTTTGGGGGATAATTCATTTGTTTTTGGTGGGAAAATTCATTTGGGTAAGCAGAGCCCATTTTTTTGTGAGGCTATTTTTCCAGCCACTTTTCTAGTCGTTTCCAAATACGCCATTGTCAGTAAGCTTCGTTCTTTGTGTCTAAAGATTTAAGGTCAACTCAACTTTATCGGGCCTAAAATCCTGATGTCTAATCGTTACACATCCTAAACTGGGCAATACGGCGACGGTGTGTCCAGATATGATTTGGAGGGGGTACCAACCGCGCTGATTTCGCTAGATCTTGTCTGGTACAATGTTTGTCCAATAGTTACTCGTATTTGGCAACAATGAATGGGAGTTCTAAGTGGAATGCACACATGTCGACTAGATAGATGTATTATAGTTAATTCAACTCAGCCAAATCATAGTTTTCTTTTGGAACAAAAAATTCAATACATTATTCAAAGTATTCGTTATCTTCAATTGAAAGCATTTAAAATATCCAGACATCGTAAAATCAGTGTCTTCTGTCTTATATCTATCACTAAACCTCGATAAAAATTAAAACAAATAAACGCATGATTTCCCAACGTGTACCTACAGTAAGCTATATCGATTATGAATCTTATCAATGGAATTATTAGTTCATTGCATGTTAAATATCCGCTAAGTGCGAACCCATAGCACAGCGATAGGAAGCGCTCAATTAATCACAGGGGTGGCTTTCAATGAGCGCGTTACCGACACGATATTTTTACGATAGGACGTTAATGATATGGATTTGAAAATATGGATTCTAGGTATACACATAATGATAAAAAGTTGTGCTACCAATAGAGCGATTATGTATGCAATGCAATCGCGAACTCCATAGCGACGTTTTTATGACACACTGGCAATAATAAGTTTGTATATGTCTGAAGAGTCAACAATTAGTTGTGGTGATTTGCTTATTTATCAGAATCACAAAATCACCTACTCAAATGACACAGAAAATATTCAGCCATATATTTGAGCCAACACCCAAACAAGTTAGGTTTCCAAGAAGTCTGGATCGTAGGCAGGGTTGTCAAATGTGGCACATTTTCTACTTATTTGAAAATGGGACATTTTTCGATTTTTTATTTCCGTTTCCGATTCCAAGATTCCGCCTTTTCAGTTAGGACGCGTCTTCATTATCATTATATCGCGCTCGCTCACCGCTCTACGATACTAATCTAGAGCTCGGAGTTCAAATCTCGGCGCGATCAAAAGTATAAAGACGGCGCGGCGCGCATAGGATGTGCAGGCTAGCAACTGAACTTCCGAAAAGTAGATATGCTATCGAAACGTCAACAAAGCATAGAAATTCTAGAGATGTTGACGCACCCATGCCCCTAGAGGAGTCAAGGCAATTAACATTTAATCCATCCATCCATTGATTACATGGTCAGTGAAACCTCTCTGAAGTCAAAAAATAAAAAGTCTGTCTTTTCGTCCGCTTAAGAGAAATGTCCTTTTCAATCCATCAAAATTTGTCTTTATTAGTGCTGGGAGTGTTTAGCGGGTAGAACAAAAAAATCCAATAAGGACAACTTATTCTAAGGACATAATACCGTTCTTAGTCTACAGTAAAATCTATTAATGTCAATTCATTTGTCGTTGTTGCATAAAATGATTTTTGGATAAAATTCTTCTGCGGAACGTGAGTATAATAGAAAATCGCTCGAAGCATTGTAGCATAGAATTCTTAAGAATAATTCGTGATCCGGTCAACGTGATCCGGTCAACGTCTCTCCCACTGGTGCGATGCGCGAAGCAGACGCGTCTGATGAGACGTGCTTCGCATCAGCGGTCGAAACCGGCGAACACTTTTTTTTGGGCCCCTCCACTGGTGCGATGCGCGAAGCAGAGGCGTCCATCAGCGGTCAAAACCGGCGAACACGCTTTTTTGGGAGGGGGGAGAATTATTCTTAACAATTCTTATAAGTGTGGTCCCACTTGGAACAAACCGGAGCGGCGGCATGAAAAGCGCCATACATGTTGTATGGATGTCGATGGCCGTCGCCTAAAAAACTCGTTAGTGTAATTTTAGCATAGTCCGCTTCGAAACGTCTGTAGTTCTTAAAGTCGATCCTTCCAGTCCTCTTCTTTTTGAAAGCCACCACCAGCAAAATAGGGGAATAAATCTGCACATAACTAGTACAGGCTGCTGATAGAGTTGTTGACGTGCTTTCCCACGAGGGGTTAAGGCAAACTAGTATACGCTACATTAGACAATTTTTCACATCAATGATAGTTTACAGTAGAAAATTGTCGAAAATGATTAAAAAAGCCCGATAATATTTGGCGCCTAACGTGGGGTCGGTGTGCTTCTTTTTAATCATTGAAATCGAAATTGGTAGTCGGATATATGCGTGGTCCAAAGATACGAAACCTAAAACTTTTTTGACCTTATCATAACTATACCACCTTAATTTATCTTAAGACTACCTTAATGCTACCAGGAGGCTTTTCATCCTACGACAAAGTAGGATATAATATATAAATAGTCGAAAATAGTCAAAAAATGGTCGAAAGTCCGAAAATGTTTGGCGCCCAATGTGGGACCAGTGTGATTTTATCTAGTTGATGAATCTAAAATTGGCAAAAATATTAGCCGTGGTTTTCTGTAGAGTACAGATCACAATAGAACAACAATTGCATGCGTTACACTAACAACAACTGCTCTGAAGAGCAGGCGTTGTTAGAGTAACGCGTGCAATTGTCGCTCTGCTCTGATCTGCACTGCACAAAAAAAACACGCAGCATTGACGACTAGGCGCCAGGTAAAGTTCGTAACAAGATAAAAAAAAAGGCTTTTTAGCACGACACGGTACCTTAGGTACTTTAAAAATTTTAAAGGGTAACGTATAGCGAATTTTATTGGGAAGAATATTCCATGCCCTACATAATAATATCCTGTTCAAGTGCACAGTCTGTATATATATGGTAGAGAGAGATATGGCGGCTTTCACACGGAGTGCACGATACACGAGATTCTGGCAGAAAGCACCAGTGGCGAGCAAGCTTTGTATGTGCGACGATTAATTTCAAATTGCACTCGTATAGAAAGCTCGTTCGCCACTGGTGCTTTCTCCTAGAATCCCTTGTATCGTGCGTTCCGTGTGAAAGCCGCCTATATATCTCTCTGTAGTCTCTATAGTCACGCTATAGTCTCTCTTGTCGTATTTTTATTCAAATTAAAGATATTTCGGGACGGGTCCGGTCCCCCTGGCTACGCCACTGCCCAAATCTCACTACTACTGTAGTGGAACAACGTACGTACGTACGAATCATACTTTTTTTTCGATTTTGAAATTTCTTTAAAGTTTGAACAGTTGTATCTTTGAAGTAACGCTGATCTTTGCAACCGGAAAAACTCCATTTATTTGAAATTTTATGTAGTTTCAGAAAGTGAGGTCAAATCTCAGATTAAATGATTGGGGGAATGGAAAATTTTGATTTTGCTTGACAAGTCAAGCTTTTTGACACAATTTACAAAAAACGCTATAACTCTGTTATGGTTAAAGAGAGAGTGTCCACGCCATATGTTAATTTTTTCCTCAAATAACATTAAAGTGTAAAGTACCATCAGGAACGGTATACCCTTTATATGACGGATAATTCGCAAATGCCTTAAAATATTACCAATAAACCCACTAAAATCCAGCTACGAGGAAACCGTGTCTTTAAAATTTATCAGGATATTCCCTCGCGGTATAGTAACATAGAAATTATTCATAATACATACTCCATTCATTCTAAGCAGAATTCAGTCAGTCAGATACAAAGCTCTGCCGTTATTCAGCTTCCAAGATTTCTAGTTTATTTGCATATTTCAACAGAGCCATGATGTAATAACAGAAATGTTATAATATGCGAAGCACGTTGGTGGATTTTGCATGTCATTTTCACTAATCTGGTTTCAAGTCATGCAGATTAGTTGATAAAGAATTAATTTTATTCATAACAAAGTGCAGACAGACAGTTGGTTACTGGTTACTGGTTGAGTGGATTAAAAATTATTGAAAGATGATAATGTATCTCTAGAACAAAACGAATGGGAAATTAGAACATACATACATACATATTGTATGTAAATTTTATTTTCATTTTATTTTAACATGAATATGTTTTTGGATTCGACACATACATTCTGCGATGTATGTAGATATCTCGGGATATGTAGACATTTTAGGTCGTCTCTTCTTCCTACATGAGAAAGAGATTGATGCAGGCGACAGAAAGCGCGGCTATCCACTGCAAGCGTAATTGAGCGGCTACGTGCTTCCGCGACACAAGCGTCAACAAGCGAAAATAAAGCAACTACGAGTGACAGGGATCGTCTATTGCAAGGGTCTTCGCATCTCAGTTTGCTTAACTATAGTATACTCGTATCTCCCATTGCACACAAAGTCAATGAGCAAAATGTTTCTTTCGAATACATTCCTCGAAGCAACGCGCAGCTACGAGCGGCAACGAGCGACAAATTCGATTTTTTTGTATCTGGTGCACGAGTCGCCTGACACAAGTAAACGCTTGTAGCAGCTTCGCTCAAACACGCTTGAAGGTCTGTAGAAATTCTTAACTTTGGATCTGCCGCGCATTACCGCTTGTGTCGCGGGAACCCGTTACCGCTCAAATACGCTTGCAATGGAGGACTGCGCGAAAACTGTTGCTATCCATTACAAAACTAGGTAAGGTGCACATTTGCCACAGATCGTGTCAACCTATTGGTCTGTGTATCGGACGTACAAGCAAGAGGTTTCAGTTTCAATTCCTACAAATTTATTTTTTTTTATTATAGTTTACATTTATTTGTATTCAATTGAATTCGTTGCCCGATTTATACTGTATATCATTTATAACGACACCAACCCAATAAGTAAAACTATCGGATATAGTGGCACGGTTGCATCTCAGAACTCTTACAACCCCTTTCTAAAAGTATTTTCTATAGCTGCTACACTCAAAGGCCCATCACTGCCAGTTGGAAGCCGTGGCCATCGTGTATCTGGGCGGATAGTATATGTATAGTGGTGATGTTGGCTGCCTGAAAATAGCTCGCAATTGCTTTCAAAGACACTTTTTTGACAGCTTGTTGCAAGGCGGCCGAATGCACAATTGAAAATCGATCCGGAAAAACTGACCGGATTGAATTTTTGGAGTTTATTTCAATTTATTTAAGATCTATAGGATGTAGTATTAAAATTACATACAGATCTTTCCCACTTAGTTCCTTTTCTTAAAACTTTATAAACATTTTTGCTTTTTACTTGCCATAGGCAAGTTTCAGAGTGGTACACACATACACTCAAATAAACGCCTATAAAAATTAAATTCGCTCAGTTTTTTTCGGATCGATTTTCAATTGTGCAACCGGCCGCTTTGAGTCCGTCTGAATCGGCCAATTCCGACATACACGATCCGGAATTCCTCAAGGCCAGGTCTTATTAGTTTTTCCGGAGAGGAATTTCGGAACGTCTGTGGTGTAGGCCAGGCCTGATCAAATTGCTCAGGTTAGGACATTCAGAAATATAAAACGGTTACAAATTGCACAGTTGCAACTCTTGACTGGATGAACGTTTGACAGACTAAACCAAAGGCCAGAGGAACCCGCTTAAAGATAGCTGGACATTCATGGCAGCACCACGGCGCCAAATGACTTCGGTTGAAGCCAAAATGACTGAACTGTTGGCTCTGCCATCCAAGTGACGTTTGCGGAAGCCAAGTTGTGTATTCATCTCGCCCCATATCCCGAAGCCAAAGCCACCAACACTCGAATACTCCGCTGCCTGGTAAGTAACACTTAAGGCTCAAACAGACAGAACGCGTTATAACGCGAAGTTCATGGAACGCTCCTCAACGCGGCGTTCGGCGATATTGGCTACGTCACACACGCAGCGTTATCTGGGCGGGCGATCCAGTACTGTGGTTAAGTTTGTACAGCAATCATGAGTAGTTCTGATGAGGAGAACGCCGGTAACGCGCATTACTTTTGTAATTTTGTACAACTCGAAAAGTTAACGTCGCGTTCCGAAAGGTAACGCTGAGTGGTAACGCCACGTGTGTGGCAGGGATGATGCAATGCAGTGCAATACAACCGTACCGCCGTAACGCGACGGTACAGGAACGCCGAATGTCGCGTTATAACGCCTTCTGTGTGTCTGAACCTTTAAAGTAAACTGTTTCAAAAAGTTCGGTTATGTTTCGTTACGTTACTGCTCACACAAATTGAAAGAAAACAGCTGTCCGGACAAAAAAGCAATTACGCTTCAAACGAATAATAACCAAAACATCGACGGAAAAATGTAATTTTGTCAATTCTCAAAGCAGTGGATGAGGGCAGTTAACTGAAAGATTGTTGCTTGGCCCGATGGACTCAACTCTTTCGTGAGTGACCTCCAATTTTGCACTCAAAGTTAATGGAAGACGGTCAAATTTAAAAAACTTTAGATCATTGTAGTTGACTTTGGGCGAAATCATACATTCATTACAAATCTGCCTGCCTTAAAGCGCCATGTGAGCATTGTAGTTAGGCCTATTGCCGACAAAACGAGATGTTCCGCATTCAAAATAGATGTTGCTATTCCGCATAACCACAAGTCTAGCAAAAATCATACGGAAAAAGGGGTGGGGAGGCATTAGGGACGTATTTCAGTCTACATATATCACTGATCTGTATTAAATGGATTGGTATAAGGCATGGATTGGGGGTGAAAATTGAACGTCACCATTTTTAACCCGCCGGCATACCGCCCGTGGAAAGTATTAGAGTTGGTTCTTGACGTTAGTCGCCCTTGCCTCGCCACGAGTGTCGACATGCGGTAATTAAAAAAAAATGGCGGTGGTGAAACCTAGTGGCATTTACCTTACCGCCGGTGTTTGTTCAAGGAAGATGGTGAAGCTTCAGTTCATACTAATAACTTAAAGAGGGGGATACAGTACCTGCTATCTGGTGTTATTAGAGTCTTTGGTCTGCATAGATCTTCACTTAGACTTTCCACACATGACGCAACTTGTTTGAAACTCGAGTTGCAAACTAGTTTGTGGATGAAACCAGTTTCGAACGCAGTTGCAACCAGTTTGCAACATCTGTCCGTACAGGGTGCGACTGATTTGTAATCCGAGCTTCAACAAGTTGCACACTAGAATCGGAATAAGTGTGATTCCACTGGCACTTTCGCTATTCATACTCTACTTACTTGTCAAATAAACTTCGGCCGCCAGCCGCTACCTTTTACTATGTTTTATAAGCTTGCAAATATTCAATAACACGAAACTTTTTCTCCACCGCGAACGCCACTTAACACATTTTGACAGACTGAACAACTGCCCAGACTTCTTGTGGTCTGTGCACAAATTACATATGCAACTTGCAACTGTAACTTGTTGGCGATTTGGGGACTAGATTCCCAACAACGCGTTGCCAACTCCTTGCAAACCGGTTTGCAATTAGTCGACTCGTGTACGGATCTCTATTGTTCCCCATTCAAAATATTTCTGGGGCCCTATCATGCAATTAGATTCGAATCGACTTGCTTTCGAACGGATGAAAATGATACCATGTAACTCGAAAACGAATTTCCCAAGTTCAAAAATCATCAAAAAATTTCGTGTCGAATACTCGATGATTATTGAAATGGAGAAATTCAATTCCGAGTTACATGGTGGCATTTTCACCCTTTCGAAAGAATTCGATTCGAATCGAGTTACATCATAGGCCCCTGGTATTCTAGTACATAAATTATATCATCACGGCTTGTATGCATCCTTCAAATGACAAACACACTTCAAAGTCTCTTTGATTTGTAGTTTTATTTGTGCCTAAAGACGTCATCTGTATCTCCGTCATTCCGTACTTACGTCAAATGCTGATTTCATCCTTTCAATGTGATTCGGTATTCCCTCATAGTACCACTTTACTTCCGCCGCCCACAACGAATAATATTGTTATCAATATGGGTGTGGTACTCAACGTCTCGGCTGAAGAAAATCCAGTCATCATAATTTCCTGGTAGTTAATTTAACCACGAATCCTCATGTCGAAGTCACAGGATTCGGTAAAAAAAATTCCTAGAACTACCGAAATAATTGTATCGATGCTGATGTCGCATCAGCTGTTACTATTAGATACCATATTTATTGGCTTTTACTGCAAAATTATTATATAATATTCTATTTCATGGAATATAGCACATACTCGTATGCGTAAACAATCCATTGAGCTACCCCCAGAATATTTTCGGGTAGGTCATTGTCCGCATGGCGCCCATCTTTACACACATATTAGGCTAACGCTCCCCAGCGGGAATTGGAGACATCAAAGATTAATGGCTGACTACTGCCTTGGAAGATGTGAATTGATCCTTTGTACATGCCGCCTTATTTCTTTTTAACACTACTTGTCCTTATATGGGAGTAGTAAAAATTATTGTTAAAAGCTTCAATTGATTCCTCCTATATTACGAAGAAGCGCTTCCACGTAACTTCCTAGGCGCGGGCATCAAGCAAGCACACATCGTGACAGCCTTTAATGCTTCTTTTGATTGATCCTTGAAGCTGTGCCGAGGCAGCTGTGGCTTCGGTTTCTACTGGGTCAAAGGAAACATTTTCCTATCAGAAAAATGCGTTTGGGCGAGGAGGCCGTCGAGGGACGAGTAAGTTTAGTCTCCTTTAGACCAGTCTATTTGATTATTGGTTCTCAACGTGTGCGCGCCACAGTCTTGGAGTCTTTAGGATACTTTCAAAATTAAATGAAATTCATGAAAAAATAAAAATTAATTTTATAGAAAACGACGAACTACTTAAGCAAATCCTTTTTTGTGATGCACGTTTATGTTTGTCGATTCTTGTTAGATACTCAGTCATTTTGTAGGTAAGCCTTCAAACCTACCCACAATCTTACACTCTTTTGCCATACATCGACGTCATGTGAGCTTAGGGCCTCTTCTTGGTCGGCCTTGGTTGGAAATGGGGTTCTATTTCATGGCATGTAAAGCAATGCAGTTAACATCCTTCCGCAAT
Organism: Chloromyia formosa; assembly: GCA_964017055.1. Classification (NCBI taxonomy): domain Eukaryota; kingdom Metazoa; phylum Arthropoda; class Insecta; order Diptera; family Stratiomyidae; genus Chloromyia; species Chloromyia formosa. Next base: position 141,837,714 of record OZ024813.1, read on the forward strand.
ATGTAACCTATCCACTGCCATTTTCGCTTGCTTTCCACTGCCAATCTCAAAGTCCCCCGACACCTTACCTTTATGCAGAACGCGACATTTCGCGCCGTCATACGTTACCTTAATAATAGCCACAAGCTTCTCAGGGATGCCTTTCCTGTGCAAGGCCGCCCATATTGAATCCCGATTCACACTATCGAAAGCCTTCTCGAAATCGATGAAAACCAGGTGAAGTGAAGAATCGTACTCAGCGCATTGCTCGCAAGGTGCTAATGTGATCGACACAGGAGAATCCGGATCGAAAATCAGCCTGCTCTTCATCAATTGTGCTTTCTAAGTGGGCCTTTAGTCTTTCCAGGACAATTTTAGCTATTATCTTGTAGTCCGGGTGGCGCAACGGTTAGCACGTTCGCCTTCAACGCACTGGGCCCCGGTTCGATTCCGGGGATTTACGTGTCGGACTATGAGCCCACTCAGCTGTTAAATGAGTACCCATTATGGGGTAAATAACTCGGTTGAGCGTGTTGCTGATCACATACCTCTGCACAAAAAACCGTCACGATCTAGAAAATGAGATGATGCTAACTCATCTCGAGGCCGTGGTTCAAATTGGACTGTTGCGCCAGTTATTTATTTTTTTTTTTATCTTGGTAACGGCAGTAAGCACAGAAGTGCCTCTTCAGTTATTACAGCCTGTGATTGTACTCTTCTTCGAAAGTTTGATGATCGAACAAGTGAGTGCAGCAATTTGACAGTTACGCTTGGTGCTGCTTGATAAAGTTCGGCAGGGATACTGTTGAATCTGGTGGCCTTTTCTCGTTTAAGTGCAATAATTGCAGTGACTATTTCCTCTTTAGTCGGGGCAGTGGACTGTATACGCACATTTTGACGGTTAGCTAAATTATCTATATGAGGGGGAACTTCAGCAGAGGTTACACGGTTCTAGACCATGGCGAAGTGTTCTTTCCAGCGCCTCATTTGATCTTCTTCCAAGATAAGTAGCTTTCCATCACTATCCTTCACCGGATGTTGTCAGGAGTTACGACCACCTGTAAACTCCTTGATGACGCCGTATACGACGTTTAAGTTGTTACTTCTTGCGGCTTCTTCTGCTGAGGCTAAAAGAGAATTCGTGTAAACTCTTTTATCGCGTCGCACACTACGCTGAACTTCTCGAGCTTTCTGACGGTAAAGGAGTTCGATGCTGCTTCGAACGTCGTTTGATTCTGCAGCCAAACGAACCTTCAGTTCCTTTCTTTCAACAATCCGCTGCCATGAAGCGTCATCCAGGACTTATTCCGGCAATCCGTGTTTGTTCCAAGGATGGTATCTGCGCTATCAATGTACGCATTTTTTATGGCATCCCAGTTTTCATTTATGTCACTATCTGGGTGACTGGTTATCTCAGCTGCTTTTTGCGCAAGATGGTCATTATATTGTTGTAAGACAGCTGGATTTTTTTAGTCGAGCGATGTTGAATTTGCGGCACCTGGATCTTTCGTTGCTAGGATGGCGCACGGCTGCAATACGCAATCGAACATTAGCGATCATAAGATAGTGGTCTCTTCCTATCCCAATATCGTTGCCCTTCTTATTTCGCCTTCTTATTTCGCACATCCAGGGGGCAACTCTTGAATCTTTTACTAATGACAGAATGGTCGAACTGATTTTGTGTTCTGCGCCGATCAACACAGGACCAACTGATTTTGTGGTGGTCCTTATGCTCAAACATAGTACCACCGAAGAAGAGACTGTGAAAGTTGCAGAACTCTACAAATCTTTCACCGTTGTCATTGCGATCACCAAGACCGTGTCTCCCCATCACATGTCTGAGCCCATAGTTATCAGCGCCAATTTTCGCATTCAAATCACCCATAACCATTATAATGTCACCTTTAGGTATTCTGCTCTGGACGGCGGTTAGTTCTTCGTAGAAGGAGGCTTTCGCCAAGACATTATCAAGTTCAATTGGAGCATAACATTGTATTATTGAGATGTTTCTCATTTTGGTCCGGAACCTGGCAGTCATGATTCTGTCGGAGACCGGATCCCAGGATAAGAGACAGTTTCGTGCGGCTCTGGTTAAAAGGAGCCCAACATCTGACTCACGACCACTACCGGTAGCTCTACCGGAGTACAACATTACAGTGCATCTTGTCTCACTAACTTCTAAGATGTTTAATTTATAACTCAAAAATTGACTCTCTAATTGAAGAAATCGTGTGTTCTGGGGACCTTCTGATCCATTGTCCAGGAGAGTACGTACATATCAGAACCCAATCTTTGTCATTGTATGATAGCCATAAGTCGTAACCGTTGAGTCAGTCCTTATCCGAGGCATAGTTGACGTTTCGTTAACATATAAAGATTTCGGATAGTGCAAGTTGCTGGCATATACATCCTGTCCTTTGATTGTCGGTTTTAACGACAGGCCCCCAAAGGGAAAGGCCGTGGTATTATTTTTACACCCCACACCACAGGGGTGAGATTGACCTCAACCAAATCATCGCACCGCCATCACTGGCGGCTTGACTTGGTTGGCAACGGTCAACGACAACTGCCGTTCCAGGGGGCGCTCATAAGGGGGACTATGGTAGAGGATTCCCCCCCCCCCCTTCATGCAACTGAGACTTGGCTCTAATAAACAAACAAACGTCATTCATTCGCGACCGAGTGCTACTTGGATCCAGGTGAAGTTGGCCAACGTCATACTCAACTTGGAGGTCTCCTCTCTGTCAGTGTGAACCTGGATGAACTGTTGAGACGATCCAAGTAGCGTAAAAAAAAATAAATAAATAAAAATAAAATTTTTCCCAACACTTTTTCAGTATCTTCAATAGTTTTCGAGATAATCTCATATGAAAAGGAATCTTTTTCATGCTACTTTTTTCACAAGAAAAAATGCTCCATTTAAGAAAAAATGAATTTTCGATGTGGGCTTTTTTGACTTCTAAACTCACAGAACTTATTACCAAATTTAATGTCCTTGGAAAAGGTAAGATGAATGTTTCAATAGAGAACTTATTTTGGCGTTATCTGTATTTAAGCTGAGTCTCGCAAAAAAAATTAAAGACAACCCATAAAAAGGACACTTTTTTTTTACTGCGTAGAGAATTCGAAGCTGACCTTGTCTCACACTGCCAGAATGGATCAATGAAAATGGCTTGTAATTTCCCTTAACGCTCGTAAACAGTTGTATCCTGCTGCCTAAAATTTCACGTATCGTCATCATAAATGATGTGTACACTTATGCATTTGGAAAGCATATACAGCAGTATGTACATTTCCCTCAATGATCGGCCTCAATACTTGTTAAGTGCGCATACATGTATGAACGGCGTAGTTTGTTAATTTCCTTTTATTTCAGAAATAGTAATGTCGATGTCATGCTGCTGTTTGTCATCATCATTTCTGACCAATAAACAAAAGCACAGCTGGAAGTGGCTGAGTTAATTGAGAAGGATTCATTCGCTAAAGGCCTTTTTAGATGAAAATTTCAGCACGAAAGTAGGTTTTCTTCTACACGACTGAATTGTTTCATATTCACTTCTCTATTCTTCTATAAGTGTAGGCTCTTCGCAGATCTGCGTATGATTTGGTTCATATCAGATTCCTATCCGTTTCATATCTGCATAGGTTTTGCTTCATATCAGTTTCCTTATGTTATATGAACTTCCTACACAGATATGAAATTTAAACTAATAAATCACATTTAAAAGGTCCTTAATACACAATTCTTCATAAACTTAGAAGAAATAGAAATATAGCTAATTCTGTTCATTTGTTAATTTCTCTTTGCAGTTGGCTACGCGATCGATTGAACCATCTTTTGGACTTTTGTTTGGCGATTTACTGAATTCACTGGATGTTGGAACGACCGGCGCTGCCATCATTATGAGTGCAATGGATGTATCAATGAATTTCTCTGGACTATTCGTGGGTCCTTTGTTGAAGGAATTCTCGTATCGGAAAGTTGCGATAGCCGGTTCAATACTATGTTCGCTAGGTTTGGCACTTACATCGCCGGCTGCCAGTATGGCACATATCCTTGCGACGTACAGTGTAATAAATGGTAAGTAATATTTTTTCCTGGATCCTAGCCCAGTCATACGGATATTTATACCCTATACCTTACTCTATAAGGTAATAGATAGGTACGTAAGTTGGTTGTCATGACTAAAGGTTTAAATACACAGTCGCCGTGCCAGGGCAGCACCGTAGTCGCCCGTATACTGGCGATCCGTAGGCGAATTGTACAATATAAAATAGTCTGCTAGTTCACACTTACCCCACACGGACAACAGACAGTCACCTGCACATCACAGGGCGGAACGTGCCCGTCTGGGAAAGAAATTCGAAACATATGTACATCACCGAACACGGACCAGCCGCCGCCGGGTGGGTCGTTGTGTCAGATCGGAATGTTTGATTTCACTTGCGACGAACCGTCGCCAAACCGACACACGGGAACATACGGTTGGGTCCCGTCAAGGGTAGTGTGTGGTTTCGCTTGCAATATGCGGTCATGTACCCGGTATACGGGCGGCTAGGGCGCTGCCCTGGTACAGGGACTGTATGCTTAGACCTTGACTCTGTACATCTACACCATGAGTTGGTCCGTTGTGAAACCCTTTAAATTCATCACCTTTGATCATCAAACTTATTTAAACCAACCCGAGCTAGTAATAAAACGATGAGGCATACCAATATTCGCACCTACCAGATACTCCAGCTCCGTGAAGAAGTAGGTTACAAGGATTAATCGCCGCCTTCCTGCGAAAGCTGGATAAGAACAAAGAAGATGGAAGCAATTTTACTCCTCGTTCACGTCCCCGCCGCTTCTGCAGAAATCATTGCAGGGAAGACGAAGTCTCCTGCAAAGATCTCCGATAAGACAGTGCCCAGTGATAACACCCACGACCTCACTAATATGCTGTCTCTTCAGAGATAGAAGATGAGGCGAGCGGATAAAATTAAGTCTAGGCCCCAACGACCTGGTTGCATGACATGTGTTACCATTAATCCATCTCGTATTTGCGTTGTTTATATTGTAGCTACAGAGTTTAAAGTCTGTTTATATGCCGAAATGGGCGAGCTAATACCACTATGTTGTTGCAGTACTTCGCCGATAGTTCCCTGTCTAGCAAGCTCATCTGCCTGGACGTTATCGCCAAAGTCACAGTGGCTTGGAATCCAGCACGTGGAGTTCCTATCATATAATAATTCTAGGAGACAAACAGTCCGTTACCTGTTACGATATTCAGATTATTTAGAATTGTAGAGTGGACAGTGGTTAACGAGAACCAGTGACCTGATTCTCGAAGGCTCTTGGCTCCCCAAATATCGATAGGAAGCAGGTTGAGCAGCATGTCTTAGGGCGACCACAGAGTGAAAGCTGAAGCTGGTGCTTGTGCTGGTGTTTTGATTGTGAACACTCAGCGAAGAGAACCGTTCACGTGAAATATGCTCATGGAGCGCGACTTCTCATCTCCATTAGCCAAGTTCCCCGCACTGTGCTACTCGCAGGCCCATACGAGTACTTTGACTAACTAATCAATAATAATTTCTTTAGAAGGTCGCAATATACGCCAGTAATCATTTATATATTTGTTAAATTGTAACCGAAACTAACAATAGTAATCGCAACGAAAATTCATCCTTTTAATTTCAGGAATTGGTGTCGGCCTTGCAACATCGGCCGCTTTTGTCGCACTAAATCACTACTTCAAAAACAAACGTGGTCAGGCGGTGGGTCTTTCGATGGCTGGTACAGGGCTAGGCATGTTGGTTATGCCACAACTGGTTCGAATATTTCTCGAAGACTACGGCTTTCGAGGAGCGGTTCTAATATTGGCCGGAGTTGCGCTACATGCTGCCCTCGGATCGGTACTCTTGCAGCCCGCGAAATGGCATATGAAGGAAGAACAAATTGACGTCGAACTTACATCGGTGCCTGAGATGAAGACCATAAAAGAGGACGACGAGGACTCGTTGCCCGAACTGAACACGCTCCTCTTCAACAAACAGAATCAAATCCGAAAGAATTTCTCGGAAGTTGCAATGAGCACGATGAATGGCTCTAAAAATGGTATGCCTAAGAGACCTACGTTCCCGCGTATTATGTCCAACAACGGTTTGTTGGGTGTGCCCGAATTTGAAGCGCTGTCAAACACAGAACTTAACAACCAAATCCGAAAACGAAAAATGTCAGTTGTGTCAAATCTATCTTATTTGGATTTCACCGGTAGCAGCGTTCAAATTCATATGAACGTTGGCGACGAAGAGCTGGAGAAGCACGATCAGGCGATTCGACGAGTTAACACGCATCTGGGAATGTGCAACATGAATCGGGACTCGTTCGTTAAAACTAAGCCTTTCGGGCGAACTGATAGTATCATAGGCACACCCGCTCCACCCGAAGAACCTCCTAAAAAGCCGAATTTTTGGAGACGATTCATTGATCTCATGGACGTTGGTCTGTTGAAGGACCTGGCTTTTCTTAATTTGCTGTTTGGATTGTCGATCTTTTACGTGGCCGAGATGAACTTCAAAATGGTCACGCCCTTCTTTTTCGCCAATTTAGGATATAATAAGACAGATGTTGCCTTCTGTTTATCGGTAACAGCCATTACCGACATTTTAGCTCGTCTCGTTTTCCCGCCGATTTTCGATCGTATAAATATAAAGAAAAGGACCGTTTTCTTAGTGTCAATTATTTTCGTCGCCATCACACGATCAAGTGAGTATGAACAAAGGTGACGGTTTTTTTTAATGCTAATACCTAATATGTTGATTTCATTTTGCAGTTATGGCTGAACAGACGGAGTGGACAAATCTGATGGTGTGGTTGTCGATATGCGGATTCTTCAGAGGATCTGCTCTGAGTAACTTCACTTTAACTGTTTCCGAGTACTGTTCACTCGAACAACTGCCCTCGGCCTTTGGCTGGCATCTTATTGGAAAAGCTATTTTCGTGATCGCCTTTGGACCACTCATTGGTAAAAACATGTTTTTTTCTTTTCATTTTCTTCTAACTTCATTATAATATCTTTTTAATATTCCAGGAGCGATTCGTGACTTCACAGGCAGCTATCCGATTTGCATTCATGCCCAGAGTGTGTGCATATTCATCTGTGCATTTGCATGGAGTATTGAACATTTAGTGAATTATTTGAAATCCAGAAAGCAAGTAGAGGCTGCATAATTTGGAAATTTGAGTGATAAGCAAGCCACCAAAAATACTTAAACGTGTGATAAGAAACTAAGTAAAAAGACAAGTGAGCACCCAAAAGCCTTACGTTATACGCTCATTAAGGAAAAAATATAACAGTTTTATCATTATGTGTGCTAAAAATACATGATCGATTGTTGTCATGTTTTCATGTCGCCTTCGTTGTGGCTGAAATTACTTTATAATTCTTAATGATGAAAGGTCCTTCCATCTGCACAGAAAAGAAAATTAAAAATAGTAGAAGAAGACTAAAAAATTCGATGAAATTGAAAATTATCCATGAACGATACCAGGATTCCAATGTTGATAATCAATGAACACCTGAAAAGGTTTCAACTAGCTGAAATAAAATTCGGACGCGGGTATACACAAATCTTGGCCGTTCAGTAAACGTAGGTAGTTTTCTAATTTAAAATATTTTTTTTTCATACCTACTATGTAGTACGTACTAGTACAGACATCACTAAATAAAAAACCACTCACAACTCTCAACCAATATTGGAAGGACCTATTCAATATCGCAACGTGCTGACAAATGTAACGCAATTCCTGTAGACTAGTTGAATAAGGATATGTTATCAAACATAGACTCGGAGACAAAGTATTTTTAGATTACGAGCACATTAGATTTCGTGACAACTATTTTTAATATTATCATTGTATTATGTAACTATAGAAGTATTTAACATCATAAATATTGATTTGGTGCAAACGTTTTTTTTACTGTAAAGTTGCGCCAAATTTCTTTAGTATTTACAAGGCTAAGTAAATCCCTATTACGAATATTAAAAAGGTTAAACATTTAACTCAGTTTAGCTTGTTTTGTATGAGAGTATTTTTATATGAAATGATGTAACGTTGTTATACATATATGTACAGACTTTGATATAAGATATAGGATCAAATATAGATTAAATTTTTAGCGATAAATATGTGTCAAATGTGAATGCAAACAAATGCAAGAGAGATTTGGAACGAGCAATGTGTTTTTATGTTAGATAGATAGATATACAAATACGAGCTACTTTCCCAGCAGGAAGGCACTGCGACCATAAAGATCTATTGTGCCGTAGCTCATTAATCCAAAAGACCGTCCACCCTTCTAATAAAGGGCAGTAAGTCTTTAGCAGGAATCAACCTGAATTCTACAGTGCTGATAGTAGCCTGCCCGAGGAGTGACATCCTAAAACGCGCGATGGCGGGACATTCGCACAAGATGTGCTTGGTCGTTTCCACGTCTTCCAGACAAAGACGGCATTCAGTCTCGCTTGACAGACCCATCTTGTTCAGGTGATATCTGACCAGGTGATGGCCAGATAGGTACCCCACTAGGAGTCTTAGGTGGGTTCTACTCATTTGAGTAGTACCCTTGTGACTGAAGGGCATTATCAGCTCCTTTGATTGACGAAGCCCTGGAAGGTTATTCCAGTACTGTTGACGCAATCGTGCAAACCAATCTTTGATCCGCGGTTTGGCCGAGGCCAGTCCAAAGCCACAGTAAGGCTCAGGTCCATGAAAACGACTGGATGATCCTTGTCTAGCAAGTTCATCCGCAGCCTCGTTCCCCTCAATGCCCTGGTGGCCTGGCACCCAACACAAGAAGACTCGGTTTTTGGTTGCCAACAGTTGAAGGAGATTGTAACACTCCTTCACCAGTTTTGAAGAGACCTTAAATGAGGAGAGCGCTTTTATAGCTGCTTGGCTGTCTGAGTAGATAGCAATGTGAGCGCCGCGAAGTCCAGTTTCCAAGATTACCCTGGCGCAGACCTCAATGGCGTGGATCTCAGCTTGAAAAACGCTGGGCGAGACTCCCATTGCGATCGAAATCCTGGTGTTGGGTCCAAAGACACCCGCACCAACACCCTGTTCCGTTTTAGACCCATCGGTGAACCACTTGATACATCTAGGGTCTGGACAGGGTGTGCCATTTACCCATTCAGAGCGGTTAGGGATGAGGGCTGAATATTTTCTGCCGAAGCAAACCTCCGTGATCATGTAATCTGATCTCAAGCAGATCTGCACATCAGGAATTTGATTCAGAATGCTCATGTGACCGCTTTCTTCACTACGCACGTCGGAAGTTAAACGAAGTCTGAGAGCATTTAGAGCTGCTGATTCTTGAATGAATATATGCAACGGAGTAAGTCCAATAATCGCCTCCAGGGCTGGCGTAGGACAAGTGCGCATAGCTCCAGTGATGCCAAGGCAGGCAAGGCGTTGAAGCTTATTGCACTTCAGTAAGACAGAAGATTGCTGAGTTTTCGGCCACCACACAAGCGCTGCGTAGGTCACCATAGGCCGCACCAGTATGGTGTATAACCACTCAATTATCTTTGGGGTCAGCCCCCATGTCCGTCCAAAGAAACTTCTGCAAGCCCACATTGTACGTGTGGCTTTGCCAAGTACATTATCTATGTGAGTATTCCACGTGAGTTTCGAGTCTAGAGTTACTCCGAGACATTTAACTTCAGTGGAATAATCTAAGGTCGTGCCGCCTAACGAAATTGGATCCAATGTTATGTTTCGTTTTCGTGTGAACGGCACAACGACAGTTTTCTGTGGGTTTACATGTAAGCCCACAGCCACACACCAGTGTAGAACTATGTCAAGGGCCAACCTCATCACCTCAGTGATGGTGGATTCGAATTTGCCCCTGACTATGATAATTAAATCATCCGCGTATCCGATAGTAAGATAATCGCGCTCATTGAGCATGGAAATCAGCTCGTCCACGACAAGGGACCACAAAAGGGGTGACAGAACGCCACCTTGTGGACAACCCTTTACGGCATTCACGCAAATGGATGTACTACCTAGAGTTGAGTGAATATCCCGTCCCCGGAGCATGGCATCTATCCATGCAATGGTAGCGGGCGGGATGTCCCTGAGTTCCAGTGCTCTAGAAATGCACTCGTAGCCGGTATTATCGAAAGCCCCCTCAATGTCAAGAAACGCGCACAGCGCTATTTCCTTTTCACTGAGGGACTTTTCGATTGTACTGACAAGGCTATGCAAGGCGGTTACTGTTGACTTACCCTTCGTGTACGCGAATTGCATACGATGTAGGGGGCTCGACAGTTCCATCTTGTGCCTGATATGCAAATCAAGCAACTTTTCCATGGTTTTAAGGAAGAAGGAAGTAAGGCTAATCGGTCTATAGGATTTGGGCATATGTTCCGGCTTATTGCCCGCTTTGGGTATGAAGACCACATTAACTTTCCTCCAAGGTTGTGGTATGTACCCTAGGGTGTAACTTGCCCTAAAAAGTTCGATTAGCGGAGTTATTATGATCTCCAAGCTGTTTTGTAACAGAGCGGGGAAGATGCCGTCTACTCCGGGAGCTTTAAATGGCTCAAAGGATTCTATCGCCCATTTTACTTTGTCCATGTCAAAGATGACCCCCGATAAACTGCGAGCCCGGCTTACGGGAACCCGTTGGGTCCTCACAGTTGGGCAGGGGTCACCATCAGACAGTACGGACCCTGGGAAATGGGTCTGAAGAAGCAACTTTAATGTTTCTTCTGGACCTTCAGTATACGAACCGTCTGGTCTCAATAGAAGGCCGACCCCGTTTGCTGAGCCTTTGGAAAGGGCTTTGTGAAGGCGCGCCGCTTCCGGTAGCGACTGAATGCTCTCACAATGTCTTTTCCAGCATTCTCGTTTGGAATGCCTAATGAGTTTGTTGTACTCGGTGAGAGCAGTTCTGTACTCATCCCACCTATTGAAGCGCTTGGCTTTGTTGAACATCCTCCTAACTTTAGCTCGCTTGCGGGCCAATTCCTCGTTCCACCAGGGTACTTTACGCCCCGACTCCACCGAACATGAAACGGTACTATCTCTGTAGGAGGAAGTTAAAATTTCATTGAGCTCCTCAGCTGCAATCTCAATTTCCCCTGTAGTTCTTATGGGGCTGACCAGTAGTTCCGCTTTGGAGCTAACTAGTTCACGGAATTTAATCCAGTTAGTTTTCCTTGGACAAAAAGTATCCGAGCGAATGTCAGATTGTCCTAGGATGTCAAATCTGATGTGTCTATGATCTGAAAGAGACACTTCGTCCGACACGTGCCAGTTCGCAATGAACCTGGAGAAGAAACCGCTAGCAAGGGTGATGTCGAGTACCTCTGCCCTTGCCGCAGTGACAAAGGTAGGTTTGCACCCCCTGTTCAGGACATTCACATGTTTACACATAAGATAGTCAAGAAGGCGCTTACCTCTATCGTTGATGTCGCTGCTACCCCACACCGTGTGGTGTGCGTTTGCATCGCAACCGATCACATAATGCCGGTTTGTACGTCGACAGAAGTCAACGAGCTGCTGGACCTCGAGTGGTGGAATCTCAACATTGTCAGATGGGAAGTAGGCAGACGCAACTACCACTTTCTGACAACCGTTGAGCGTGGATACCTTCACCAATGCTGCAGCTAGATCTCTAGAAATAAAATTGGTTAGTGGCAAATAGTTGACGCATTTGTCGATCAGAAGCGCCGCACGCGGACAACCCGCTAACCTGTCATATATCAACTTACCAGTTGTTGTGTTTAGACCGCAAATTCGGCCACGGGCCACCCATGGCTCTTGAATAAGCGCAATGGTGGCCTGCTTTTCGGCGAATAACCTGCACACAGTGGCCGATGCTCCTATTGCGTGGTGCAGGTTCGCTTGAAGCACCTTAATGGCGCTCATGGTCCTGCGAGGATAGCGAGCGTTTGACAAGGCACTTTTGCTTGCCCTGTCGGGAACTGTTGCCTCCGTCCCCCTTTCGTTGACGCTCCTTTCGGTGAGAGCCGCCGAGGTTCCTCGGGCTATTAGCAGCACGAGGACCAAACGGGTTTCTGCCCCGTATCGACGATGCGCCTTGACGGACATTGACCGCTGGCGGCACAGGTTTTGCGGCACTTAAAGATGATCGATGAGTGCTAGATGCGTTGCTGGTAGATGGTGTAGTTGCATCTATGATGAATGTGGAGTCGCCGTCGGTGTCGGTAGGCTCCGCATTGATTGGAATTGGCTCCATCGCAACCTTATTATCAGGTTGGCCTGCGGCGGGTGGGGCCAATTGGTGCGCATCTTGTTTTACAGAGGAAGGCGCACTGTCTGCATTTGGACGCTTGCACTTGCCCAGATTGAGCGTGACGTGCGTGAAGCGATAGGCAATTTTACCCTTGCGCTCCAGCAACCGCTCCATCGAGGCGTCGTCCACTGCCAGGACGAGGTGAAGGGAGTCCTCATGTGGCCCCCTATTTATGACCCTCCAATTTTCGGTTGGAAGGCGATTTTGAGCTCCAATTGATCCAATGACCCTTTCATTGGAGAGCGTAGAGCTGCGGGGAAAATAGCCACGTATAACGTGTGGACGAGGGAAGTCCTTTTCCTCCACAAGTAAAATGGGGAACGCGCATTTAGATTTAATGAATGCAAAGTTCCTTCGCACCCATTCAGCTGTCACGGCGTTAGTACAGATCAGCAAGAGCCAACCCGTACGTGGAACACAGGCCTCGAAATCAATGTCCTGATCATCAGGCCTGTTCTCAATCGTGACGTCGATAATAGCCTCCTGTACCAGAGTCATTTGCTCGGTTGTTAGGGAGGTAGCGGAAGCATCAGCTGAGCAGAACCCCAGCTTAACACCAGCTGTTACCTGGCTATACAACGGCTTACCGGACTCTTCGCGAGTCCTGGATTTTTTCGCCAAGTTAGCCTGTGGAGATTGCTCCTCAGAGCGTCCCCGCTTCACCGACGGCTTAGGCCCTGAACGTAAGAGGGCTATCTCCCGGGCCTTTTCCCTGGAGTGGCCCTCAGCCATAGCCCTCCTATATTTGCGGCTTTGCGCCGTCGTTAGTTTAGTATAGCCGCTACTTGGGTTCAAACCCATGCGGCTGACTCTTTCCCCAACGACCGTCATTCCGGATTTCTCCGAATACGATTCGTCGGGATCAGAATCCATGTCAGAACGTAAGGGCTCCGAGTCATCAGGACTAAAGAAGTCCAAGGACGACTCAGAGGGACTGTATCGCTTAACGGCCAGTCCATCGACAGTCTCAACAACGGGCCCGGAGGCTCCGTCGAGCAGTGAGCTAGTAGGCAGCTCAGAGGAAACTGTGTTTGATGCATTTGGAGCTGCATCACACTCTGGTTTGTTTTGTATTTCTTTTTTGTTATTCATAGAATCCCACGAATATCCGGGAAAAACAGTCACCGACGACATCACCCGGTCTGCCGTCAGAAGTCTGGTTTAAAACTGGAGGTCGACAGGTATCCAGAGTTCGCATACTAGCGGCCAAGCACCCTCTTGACCATGCATCCCTCGGCGTATGCTGTTCCACCTTGGATTTAGGGTATGTTTATAAGGGAGATACCGCTCCCCGCCCGACCAAGTTTAGTCAGCGCTGATGGCAAAGATAAGATTTTGCCAACAGCCTGCTTCCACCCGTCACCACGCGGAGGTAAAGGTCGCACTTCCTAGGGCATGACAGTTACGGCAAATGTACCATGGTGGTCGAAATGTTAGTCCCCCTGTCACACCTTCGGCTGACGGGCGTGTTTTTATGTTAGTTGCGAGTGTATATATACAGGGAACCACGTACCCGTGTGCGATCGTTACGGGACTACAGGGTGTCCCGTGTACTACTACAACTGTTGTTGTTGTAGCGACATTTGGGGCTCATCATAGGGCGTCACTTAAAAACGGCTCCTCGTCTCCTCCTTCTACATATGTCGAGGGCAATGAAGAATGCGACCTCGTTCCTACGGCAGCCGGTTCAACGCACCGGAGCGACCCGTTTTTCAACGGTCAACAGCTACCAAACCCCTTCAATGCAGAAATAAGTATATGTGTGTGTCATATTTTCAACAAGTCCGTTTTTTATGGAATCTAGGAGCCTCACATCTCGGCATCGCATCCTAATTGGCGCTATACAGGAGACAAAATTAAATCATAGCTAGTCCCTCAACTCCTATGGCGATTCTAACATCGTAAGAAGGGACAGGCTAACCAACGCTGGAGTGGCCATCCTCGTTCATCGATCTATGCTATATCGTGAGATTGTTGTCCGAGCCGTCGACAACACAATGGAAGTACAGGCCATCGCAATTAAATCAGGAAATGTGGACATAGAAATATTTAACTTCTAAATACCACCAGTATCAAACTGTCCCTCAAGTTTCAGCGTAAACCTAAACTGGGAGACTTTCACGCTCATCACGAGTTATGGTATTCCCACCTCGCTTGACAGGAACTTGTTCCAGTTCCTCCGATATATCAATTGCAAGTGCTGGCCTCATCAACATCGCTCAATGGGAACCGACTTTCACGCTGTCATCTGACCACTTGCCAATAGTGATCAAGCTTGATAAACCATCCGATGTTATCCATACCGACCACCGCACCTTAATTAATCATAGCAAAGCAAATTGGGATGGCTTCAAAGAATATAGGAACGCGATTTTATTAGCCTTACCAACACCCTCTGATGTTCATGTAGCGGAGGCCAACATAAGAAGCCAGCAACTAGATTCAGCCCGGCTAGTCGTATTCTAACCATACGACCTAATTTTCCTACCTCAGCAGCAAGATTGGCGGACGAACGTGCCAAAATTCGCAGCACAAACCCAGACGATCCCAAGATCAAAGATCTAAACTTACAAATTCAACACCAAATTGCGGAATATAGGAGACAAAAGTGGAATGAGTATGAACAATTGTAACCTAACAACTGGAGTTGACAAACTATGGTCCACGGTAAGAGCCCTCACTAACCCAACAAGTCAGAAAGGACGGGTTTGCAATTGAATTCAGTGGCGTACAACTAATAATTCTGCACAGTGCGCTAGCCTTTTTAACAGACACTTTATTGAACATCCGCCACCCGACAGGCTAAAGGGTAAAATTTGCAGAACTATTCGAAACTATATCATAGACCATACACTTCAAATTTCATTAAACGAAGTTGCTACAGCCATAAAAAAAACGCCAAGAACTCCAAAGCCCTAGGACCGGATGGCATATCGATAGTCATGCTGAAGCACCTCGACATGCCTGTAATTGACTACATTACGGTAGTCTTCAACTTCTCCGTATCATCGTCTGTTGTTGCCGAAATATGAAAGAAAGGTAGGATGATTCCGATACTAAAACCAGGGAAGAAGCATACACAAGGCGACTCCTACCGTCCCATCACCGTTTTGTCTGCAATTGCAAAAACTCTTGAAGCTGTCTTACTTCCCATTTTTGCGACCCATATTCAGCTGGCTGACCACTAACATGGTTTCCGAAAAATGCGCAGCACAACCACGGCCTTGGATGTCATAACTTCAAGCATCCACAACGGTCTCAACGAGGCCTGTCCATGTCACAGAACCATTATGGTACCAGTTGACCTATCGAAAGCTTTCAGTACGGTCAACCACTTCCTACTTCTGTCTGACATTAACGACACGTCGCTTTCGATACCAATAGTGAAATGGATTACAAATTACGTTGCTGGTCGGCAATCTTACACCGAATTCAGAGGTAGCAAATCAAAGCTCAGAAGAAACAAGGCGTCCCCCATTGAAAAATGGGTCGCCACAGTGCGTAGAACCGGTTGCCGCAGGAACGGTTTTTTTTATCGCGTCGCACACTACACTGAACTTCTCGAGCTTTATGGCGACAAAGGAGTTCGATGCTTTTTCGATTGTCGTCTTGTATGAACCATATTCCGGTGTGGTTGTGCTGCTTCTACCGGCAGATCAATGGCAGCACCCGATGAGTAATGATCTCTCGGTGGTACAAAACCCATTACACCTGGACCCCAATGTGAGCGCGGGGACAACTGAGCCGTCCGCCAACCATTCTATCCATATCACCTCATTTTTTTTATTATTCCTTATTTTTGCCTCCCATGTTTGTGTTGTCTTCACCGGGCTAATGAATTTTTATTAATACATAAAGGACAGGGACAACGAGCGGCGAAAACCTCGCCCACATCCCCCGAACTGAGCTGCAGCAAGCATAGACCGCTGCTTAGCTCGCTGAGGGGCCTTTCTCTTCGTCAGATGGCATGGTCTGACCTCCACGGTCATTATGCTACCTTAGGCCCCGTCCCCAAGTGCATCTTCGAAAGCCCACCAAATCGTCCTTTACAGCCTAATGCTGCAGCCAGACGAACCTTCAGTTCTTTTCTTCCAGCAATCCGCTGCCATGAAGCATCGGACATTCAGGGCGATGAAAGAGGATTTGAAACAAACTCAGCCGCAAATTAATACTCGTACTAATTGCCGGGACAGACGTAGAATCAAATAGAACAGGCGGCAGAGTTCCATCAAGAGAAACAGCTGATTATCACTGTATTACATATTTTTAGCGTTGCATACGCTTAGGTTTAATTTAGCGTTGTGCATAGCTAACTGGCAGTTTGACTAGACATTGGGGAAATGAGCACATGTATGTATATATATGCTATATGTACTGCATAACAAAGCCATTTCCTAAAACCGTTAAAATTCAGTTGAGAATAAAATGGAAACTGAGGCGTTTTGAAATCCAATCGGAGACTATCCGAATTAGAGCACACAGTTAATATCGAAGATACTGTCAGAGGTTGCGGTATAAGCTAGAAAACTAGCACATTTACCGATAAGGCAGTGCTTTATAAATATATGAATGGAAAATTCACACAGGTGGCTCTGCAGTCGTCTGACGTCAGAAGGTTCGTTATTTTGAAAACAGTTCGCTTTCGTGTTTTTTTCTATTCTCGCTAGAAACGATCCAACTAAACGTTTCACGACCACCACGCAACCACGTCAACTTCACAAAAGTTGGCATCGAGGAACCATTGTGGGACATAGCCTCCATGAGGAAAGCAATAATAACCAGGCAACGATTAATCGACTTCGCCTGCAATAGGATTCTTATCGTATGCTTCACATGTTTTCCGCATCGACGCATTCAAGAAGACAACTTATCAGTGTACCAAGCGAGAATCAGCCCTCCCAAAATTTTCTCGGTTGAGAAACTCTTGAGCAATGCTACGGCGCAGGCATATACAGTCAGGACGAGGTGGTCAAAGTCGATTGGCGCAGGAACATAATTTGTCCCATCCACAAAAAGGGAGATAAATTGCGGTGTGTGAATTACAGAGCCATTTCACTAGTCTGTACGAATATGCTATTCGGGCTATGAATATGAACACCAGCGAGACGCTACTCATCAAGTCGACACAATTAGCAGTGTACACCGACGACATCAACATCATGTCCCGAAGATTGACCGACGCAGACGAACTCCTGCATACACTCGACACCGCTGCAAAAGAAGTTGGACTACGTATCAGCATAATTGAGTATTAATGCTTGATCGATCAACATCGAGTTCGCGAGCTCGTTCGTGACTTCATATATGTACCTGGGTTGCAACTTGTCAAAGGACGCCAACGAAACTGACGAAATCAAGCGGTGGATGCAGCTGGCTAATAAAACTTTTTTCTCGGTTCTCCCCATAATGGAATCGAAGCATGTGCACTAATCATGGTTGCCCAAAATCGGATCTACTCTTTTGAACCTAGGTCGCACAACCAAACCTATATCTAGTAGGTCCTATTTAAAAAATATCTAGATCTGCGTAGGTCCGCTGCTCCGAATATGTAGTTCCACTGATACGAGTAGGTCCGCTGATCCGCATAGTTCCACTAATCCGGGTAGGTCCGCTGATCTGCATAGTTCCGCTGATCCGGATAGTCCGCAGGTATGAGTAGTTCGGCAGGCTGAATAGGTTTGGTCTGAAGATCTGGATAAAAGACTAGGGATAGGTATGTAGATAATAGAAACATACAGGTTTGGAAAGAAAAGAACCGATTACCAGGAGTAGGTTTGGGATCTGGGTGTGGGTTTTACAAGATACACTGGTTTTGAAAGAATAGAAGGTTTTATATCAATGAGGGAGTTTAATGGAGGAGTTCAGTAGGGAGGTTACGACAGTGGAGTGGTGGAATGGATAAGATGGAAGGAGGGTAAATGGATTTTAAGTCCTTTGGTCAGGAAAAAGGGCCTTCTTGGACATGAAGTGAAACCTAGGCAATATAGGGCTCTCCGGAATCGGGGTGATGAGACCAATGCACTAGAGTACTATGAATATCGTACTAGAGATTGCGCTCGGTGGCTGTGGTCGTTGGGTCACCGCTCTACGATACTAATCTAGAGCTCGGAGTTCAAATCTCGGCGCGATCAAAAACTGCCTGTGAATACTAATAGAACTCTCACAGTGCTCCGAGCATGCTAGCAACTGCACTTCCAAAAAAGTACATATTCTATCGAAACGTCAACAAGGCATAGAGAGCTAGAGATGTTGACGCGCCCATGCCCCTGGAGTGGTCAAGGCAGTTAACAACTATCTCTCTCTCTCTCAATTGCCCTAACCCCTTTGTGGGGCATAGCGCGTCAATGAATCGATTGGTCGCGAGTCGCAATCGCAAATCGCCCAGTCGCAGCCTAGCAAATCGTACCTTAAACAATGATTTTCTATTTTTCTTTATAGAGTAAATATCGATCATATTGCATGTGAAAGCGATACCATATGTCAATCAGATGAATTCATTTCAGAGCATGGGGTAGGTCCGCCGACCTAGGTTTTTGTGACTAGGTCCGATTTTGTACCGGATCAGGCGCACCTGATCAGTAATATGTATTAGCGGATCATGTCATGACTATTGCGCATAGAGACACGAAGTTCCGCGTGTACAAAACTATCACACGACCAGTGCTAAGCTATGGCTGCGAAACATAAACCCTTACGCAGGCCTCCGGAAATATGCTAGACACATTTGAACGGAAAGTATTGTACTTCGGCGAATTTTCGGAGCAGTTTGCAACCGAGTTGGATGGCGCATCCGATGAGTTGTATGAACTGTACGATGAGTTGGAAATTTCGAAAATCGTCAGACTACAACGACTTCATGGGCAGGGTATGTACAACGAATGACCGACGTTCGCATGCCTATAAAAGTAATGAAAGGACGACGAGTCGACGGAGCGAGACTGCCAGGAAGACCGGGTGCTCGTTGGGAGAGCTCAGCGCCAGCACATGGCACCGGGCAGCTACTAGGCTTCTACGATCACGTGACCGAGGTAATTGGAGGACAACTATCCGGGCGACCTGAGCCCGACGTCGGGCTGTTGCGCCACGATCATGATGAAAATAACAAAAGACACCAAAATGGATCCATAAGGAACATTAAAAGAAAAACTAATAAAAAACAGCATTACCAGTAGGTATTTAACTAACGTATAGCAAAGAACTATGTACAGTCTACAGATTAATCTGAAATATTTATTGTAACTTTCCTGTGGAAGTAAAAGCTTCCACAGGAAAGTTACTAGAACATTTATTTACGATATTGCACTGTGTATTTATAAAACATGGGTTCAAAACAACTTGTCCAAACCGTAACACATTTTAAGAAGTCAGAGCAAATAGCATGACATCTTATGAAAACTTCAGATAACAACCGCGAAGATAAACTATGATCAGATAAAATGTGTAAAATGAGGTTCTTTTCAGTGATCTGAGTGCTTCCGTAGATTCAATTTCGGATTAAAGATTTTAGTGCCGTATCCGTAGATAATGGGAAAAAGTACGAAAAGGACTGCTAAGTTTCGCATGGAGCCCCCTGAAGGCGGATGGGGATATTTAATCTGCATTGGAATGTCCTTGCCTTTTGTAAGTTTTGGTCAGCTAATTCGTGAATATATTCAAATATCCGTTTTATTTAGATCTGTGCCTTTGCATCCATGCCATGTTTTGGTCTCATATACAGTGATTTTTTGAAGCAACTGGGCGAAGGAACTAGTGCTGTGGCTGTGATCACGAGTTCATTCTTCAGTGCAATGAGTTTCGCCGGACTTTTTTCGAGTACCTTGTTTAACAAATATTCTATGCGAAGTGTTGGATTAGCTGGCGGATTCTTGTATTTCGCGGGAGGACTAATGCAAATTTATGTTCAGTCTGCGACACAGCTTTTTGTTGCATTTGGAATACTTCAAGGTATTGTCGTTTTAATTGTTCCGTTTATTTTCAATAACGTATTCGACCCGCACTTGCAGGAACTGGAACAGGGCTTATAATCCCAACAGCGTACTCTATCTTCAATCACTATTTCGTCAAGAGGCGGGTAATGATGATGAGCTTTGCTCAAACTCTCATTGGAATTGGAACCATGCTGTATCCGATGCTAACCCATAAGTTGCTTGAATGGTACGGTTTTCGCGGTTGTGTCGCCATTTTGGGAGCAATAAGCGCACATGCTGTATTTGGAATGCTCGTTATGCATCCAGTCGAATGGCATATGCGCAAAGTTTCTATAGCCGAGGAGGAAAATGTCAAAGATGTGTCCCCGGAGAAAATCAATATTGATATGAAAACTCTCGAACCTCTTTTAGAAGGTTCAGCGGTTGTGTCATACAGTAAGAAGTCCGCAAATACTTTGCCAAATTCTAGAGTGGCTAGTGCGTTGACTTCAAGGCGAGCCTCCAGTATTGCTAGTATGGGCAATTGGACTGGACCTGCTGTTCTTAGTGAGGCAGTTGAATGTGATCCCAAACGGCGAGGAAAGTGGTTCGTGAGAAACCATATACCGATACTGGCTATTGGGTTGACCTAATTGATTGATTAAATTTTTGCAGGCAATGTGTTGTGGACTTTTTAGATTTGACCTTACTCAAGGATGCAGTTTATGTCAATATTGCATTGGGGGTCTCATTTGCTCTCTATTCAGATATTGCATTTCTAACGATACAACCAATGTATCTTTTCGAAATTGGATTTTCAAAGGTTAATTAAAATTTGTTTTAGATTTGAATAAGGAAAATTATACATTTATTTTGTCCTTAGTCGGAAGCAGCGAATATAATTGCAATGGGGGCAGCTGCTGATTTGCTTTCGAGAGTATTCCTTGCTGTGGGTAGTGCGTTTGTAGATGTCCCATCACGATATGTGTACTTGGCGGGAGCATCGTTTTCAATTATTGCACGAACTGGTGAGTAGATTTTAGCTTTAAATTATTATATTAAGCGCCTATAAATAAGTCTTTTGATAAAAATCAACACATGTGTCGATTTTGACATATTACAGCTGGAATACAGAAGGCTGCGCTAGCAATGAGAGGGTCTTGTAGAGTGTTTAGTGGGAGGGGGTCTACCTTATGCAGCCCCTCACTCCGCTACGGCTACTTCGAACTGAAAAAATATAATAGAAATGGAATGTGTCCATTGTACTCTTTGATGTGACACCCCACGTGCTTATACCCGATTAAAATAAAAAGTTGACTGTTTTGTCTCCTCTATGGAGAACCTTACATTTGGCCTATTACAATGTTCGCGTTCTTTTGTGTATCAATCGAGTGTAGGAAAGGGTAACTAACACGCTCGATAGATACGCAAAAGAACGCACCTGGTGAAAAAGCTTTGAGCCAGAAATTGCAGAAATCTTTTATATTCCTACTAAATTTCATGCATGTTGCTTCAGTCGTTCACGCAATTTTCTCTTCCCAGACGGATAGACATTCGACCGATTTCATAAGGACTTTGCTTTTTTTTTGCTAAAAAATAAATTATTGGGTGTACAACTTTGCTTCCGCCGTTTTTCCTGGAATTAAAAGCTTAATTGTCAAAAAGTACTCACAGATGTATTATTCAAAGTACTGTCCATCACTAGCGACAACTTTCGCCCATTTCTCCGGCAATTTTCGGATTCTATCTCGGTAAAAGGAGGCGTCTTTCGACGCGATCCATGATAGGATCCATTTTTCAACTTCCTCGTACGAACGAAAATTCTGATCAGCCAGGCCGTGCGCCGTGGAACGAAACAGATGGTAGTCGGAAGGACCGATGTCGGGGGAGTACGGCGGGTGGGAAAAGATCCCATTCTGGGTTTCTGTAGGTAAGTATGTCTTGACCACTTTTGCGATGTGTGGCCGAGCATTGCCATGCTGGAGGATGACTTTGTCGTGTCTCTTTTGGTACTGTGGTCGTTGTTCCTTTAATGCTCAATTTAAACGCATCAATTGCGTTCGGTACCGATCTCCTGTGATAGTTTCATTCGGTTTCAGTAGCTCGTAGTATACCACACCGAGCTGGTCCCACCAAATGCAAAGCACCACCTTGGCGCCGTGAATATTCGGTTTTGCCGTCGACGTTGAGGCATGTCCGGGCATTCCCCATGACTTTCTGCCCTTGGTATGATCGTAACGGACCCATTTTTCGTCGCTGGTTACGATACGATGTAGAAATCCCTTCCGATTCTGCCTTTGAAGCAGTTGTTCGCATGCAAATAATCGCTGTTCCATATCTCTCGGTTTTAAGTCGTACGGAACCCAACTTCCCTGTTTCTGAATCATGCCCGTGACCTTGAGGCATTTCGAGATGGCTTGCTGAGTCACTCCCAGTGATTCAGCTAATTCTTCTTGCGTTTGGCACGAATCTTCATCGAGCAGTGCTTCCAATTCGTCGCCTTCGAAAATTTTTCTCTCCCACCACCATGATCTGAGAGCATTCAATGAGCCTGAGCTGCAGTTTTTTTTTTTCAAATGAAAGCAGAAGATCAAAACTTCCCGCAAATGACGAGAACTTGGCCCGAAAATAGACATTTTGAATCGCGAATCTTATTAAAAATGCGAAAAACTATGACTAATGCGGGGATGTCGATACTTCCACAGACGTTCAAACTCACTTTGTGACACTTTTGAACTAAGTATTTTGACCAGCCCTCACCGATGCAGCCGTCTGTCGGAAAACGGCGGAAGCAAAGTTGTACACCTACGCAAAATACATGAACGATCTGGAGGGGCATCTGGTGTCCGAAATGCACATCCATGAATAATTCGATAAACATCTATACAACTAGTTGTAAATACAATAAATTCTGTGCTAATCTCAAAGGAAAGTGGCTTGCATATTTGCTTCAAATCCACGAACAAAACATATTAAGACTCATGGCAAAGGTTACATAATGCATATGAAGATAATATTTACTCTTTTTTTTAAAATATCCATTTTGGTGCTACTAGTAACGCGATAATAAAAATACTGAGCCACGTTGCAGAAGTAATCTAATCTACCTGGTGGGCTACGATGTAATGATTTATACCACTTGTATGCAAAATTAGAGTTCAGTTAGATTTATATGACAAAAGATTAAAGATGACAGATTTACATAGGTATATCTGCGTGTCTCATAATTAAAAAAACAAAATAATTTTTTTAATATGTAGTAATTGCGTCTGCCCCAGTTATTGTATTCTACTTCCGTGTGATTTGCGCGTGCCTAAAATTTGAAGTGCAGTGTCTAAACTCTCACGTGTGGGGGTCTGAACCTTTTTAATGAGGTCTAATAAAAAACCCACTTCCAATTTATCCAATTTCCCGGACTGTAGAAGTCTAAATGCTCATTGTCTCATAGTAAACACAAGAAACTTATAGGTTAGGTTTGGTTGGGTGGCAGCCTCCAGCAGGCTCCACAAAGACTGCTTGGTTTCATAGCGATACCACGTGTTTCTGATATCCATTACTACATTGCCTTTAGCCCCAGTGGGCATAGCGCAACTACTCCTGCACGCAATCGTACTCTGTTCTGGATAGTAGGGCGCAATTGCCCAAACGACTTACTCAACGCCTTACACTCTTCTGCCATAGATCGACGCCATGTGATTTTAGGCCCCCGTCTTGGTCGGCCTTGGTTGGAAATGGCGTTCAATTTCATCGCATGTAAAGCAATGCAGTTAATATCCTTCCGCAATGTGCGACCTATCCACTGTCATTTTCACCAGCGTATCAATTCGTCAACTGGCATCTGACCCATACGCCGACTTAGCTCTTCGTTTGATATTAGCTGCGTTCTTTTTTTGTACACAGCAGAGTAGAGCAGGATAAACGGCAAAAAAAAATCGATCGAGAGCAGTTTAGAGTAGCGAACACGAAAACGGGGTATGTCGCTGCTGAGAGCGTTTTTTGGTTTAGTTAGCATTCAAACGTCAACTGATTCGTCAAATAAATGTCCGCCGCTATTACACTAAGGTTGCCACCCATTGTGAGTCCTTTAGATTTATAGGTTACGTTGTCATAAATAAAATAACTGTTGTCTAAACAGAACTTAGTTATTTCTAAGAATAATGTTTTTGGTAATTCGGTATTCATTTTATCAAAATTGTCGTTAATAATCGATAGAACTTCGTTAATAGGTATATTGGTGAACATATCTTTTATGTCAAGCGAAATTAATGTTTCGTCATTGTTAATCGGAATTGACGAATATATCATACTACATAAAATAGTGAACAAATTTAATAATCACGTAACATACATCAAAATTATATATATAATACTACCGGGTATAGTGGCGCACGTTGAGTTGTGGACACTCGACTATACTGGGCAACTTAGATCTCCCTGCGGAGACTGATTATACATGTGTGTACCATACCAGCTTGATTCCGTCGAGGGATCTATGGGGTGTTAACACGCTCATGACCACCGACTCCATGGTCATCTACACGGATGTATCTAGGACCGACGGCGGAGTTGGGGCTGGTATCTATTCGGAGGGATTCGGAATTAGCTTGTCATTCCGTCTTCCCGACTTCTGTAGTGTCCTGCAGGCGGAGGTTTCGGCAATTCTGGAAGCTCTGACATGGCTGGGAGCCCATGTTGTGACCACGAGGGACGTTACTATTTACACGGACAGTCAGGCTGCAATTCGATCACTTGAATCCCTCCGACCACATCGAAAACCATCGCGAACTGTCGCTTAGCCCTCAAGGAGATGGGTGGGTTTTTCAACACTACGCTCTGCTGGATACCGAGCCACTGTGGCTTCGCAGGCAACCGCGAGGCGGATGAGCTGGCTCGGGAGGGGACAACCGGAGTTATTGAGGGGGACCGTGTAAACATCAAAATGCCTGCCTCGTCGTGCAAACTTGTCATCAAGGCCACCGCGGTTGACAGGGCGAACATGAGATGGGTAAACGGCGATACGTGCCAAACAACGAAGTCGATTTAGCCGAAACTTGACCCTAGTCGATCCGCCACACTGCTTTCACTGAACAGGAAACACATTGGCAGAGTCGTGGGGGTTATTACGGGGCACTGTCCTATAGGAGAGCTTGCTTGGAAGCTTCGTATTCCTCACAATGACTTTTGCAGGAGCTGGATGACGTGGATGAGGGGGAGAGCGTTCTCCATCTTCTGTGTCATTGTCCGGCCCTGGCCGCGAGGCGGAGGAAATTTCTGGGTTCCTGGTTTTTCCGGGAGCTGGAGGACCTAAAAGTTATGAGTGTAATGCAGCTCAATTGCTATATTGCTCAATTGCTATATCATTGAAAGCGACTTTATTTTATGCTTTTTCTTTTCACTTGTATATAGTAATTGCTGTAAATAAATATAATGTATATTTCATTTTTATTTGTCTTTAACTTCTATCTGAGAAAAAAATTGTCGGTTAAATGGATCACGAATGATGGAAGCCCTGCATTTACCCCAACGATTAAAATTTATTTCATGAAAATAGGATACGAAATATGATTTTTTTTAAAGAAAACAATATATTTTGTTAAAATTTTGCTAATTTTCTATTATTTTCACATTAAAAATTAGTTAAATATTTGATACGTGGCACAGAAAATATTCCTGAGTCAGTTGATACCTTTTTTATAAGTGGCGGACTTATCACCGGGCTTGTCTATAACTTTACTTATCAATTTGATTATTATATTCTTTCATTTAGAAGACTATAAACTGTATTTTGCTTCCAAGTGTTCAATTTTCCTAATTTAACCCACCTTTATATCGTTATAGCTTTTCTCTCGGTTTTCGATTTTCGTGGAATTGCCATAATGACATGTATCATTGGATTCCTTAAGACTTTGCTTCACGTCCCAATACCACTTGTATTCGGGGAGCACTTGTCACAAGAAAGGTAAGGCCTAGTCTACTACAGAGTTCGAAATTACAAACAATACTTTTGTATCTTTACAGATTCCCTTCAGGATACGGTCTCTTCATGTTCTTACAGGGCAACATAATGTTTATTGTTGGACCAATTGTTGGATACATCCGAGATGTCACAAAGAGCTATGAAATAACCTTTCACTGTTTAAATTTTTTCCTGGCGGCATGTGCCTTTCCGTGGCTAATTGAAATCATATGGTCAAAATGCAAACGGCGGTGTGCAAATGATAAACGATAGAAATATATGCATATAAATAAAATATTTATGTGATGTATAAAATCTTGAACTTGATAATAATTTAATAAACAGTTTTAAGGCAAAAATATATTGGAATATGAAAGGTATAAAAAATAGTGAATTTACAAGAAATTTTAAAGAATATTTTAGCCAACAGCAATCTGTTAAACACAAGCTAGAGCAGCTTTAAAAGTGCAGCAAATGTAGCTTGTCATTTTATCTTAATCGCCATTGATAACAATAGTGCTTATAGCTCATTTCAAAAGCATCCTTTGGCCTAAGTTACAGCATATAGCCAATATACTCTGCAGCACTACGTTCTATCTTTTATTATTACGTCCCAGATAAATTATTTTTTCCTATTTTTCTTGACCAGTATCGTGATTTTAGTATCGGGCAATAGTAGCTAATGAGATACAAAGGAAAATGCGTAGATCGTTGATATACGATGAAAAAGGATACAATAAATAACCACGTTCATATTTCATTTTTAGTCTAATAACAAAATTACATATTTTATCTCATACTTAGCAAATTCACCACAAACCAAAAAGGAGCAAGTCCATAAAAGAGCTTCTTATAGAACTTGTTACGACCAGATAAAAGCAAACTCATTTCCACTAAGTAGATATTTGAAGGCGAAAACAATTTTCCTAGTTCTTTTTCCGATAACAATCTCATGTATTCGGTTATCACAAAAACGGACATTTCCCAATATCTTCTCAGCTGCACCCAAGCCATCATATGAGCATTCGGCCAGTTGCCAACAAGTCACCCAACTATCGATGTGCCGTCCCAAATAAAACATTTCGCCAACAATCCCACAAATGTTGCAAACCAATTTTCGTGGTTATTAGCTCATTATGAGATTATTACAGAAGATAATGCTCGACTCGGGATCTAAATGTCCAGCGAGGAGGAAACGAAGACATAAAGAAATTGAGTCGACCATCCGTTTAAAGAGTTCAGATGGATGTCCTTTTGCCAATATAGTTGATGGTTTGGTGTTGCCAGAGGGAATTCATTAATTGACTGTGCCATTATTGATGTTGTAGCAATGCAGAAATTAAACGTGAGTGTGTTGTAAACTTAGCGCGTCCGAATCAGTTTCCTCCGTAGGAGGTTGCAGGAATGCAGCCACTTCAATGGGGTTCTTCCAAAGCGCTATAGGTGTTAGGTGCGTCGGTGCTACAGGGCAATCGAAGATGTGCTCAACTTCGCGTCGTTGGGAGAACTGTTGCATGTCGGACAAGTGTTTTGGATGCTGTGGTCGATTCAGGACAAGTACGAGTTGAGGCGCGAGTACCAGCCTAAGCGGAGCTGTGCGAGGGAGGTCCTGGTCGCTCTAGGTAGGTTTCGTTCTTCCGGTGAAATGTCGGGTGGTTGAGAATCCAGTACAATGTTGTTGTTAAGGTCCACAGTAGACGTATTAACTTTCTCCCTGCGCAGCATAGCGATGGCAAATTTATAACTATCGTTATCAAAGGGGACCCTCTTAAATCGTTGGACTTCCCTTTCAAAGTCTCTTAGATTTCGCCTGATGTGTCGTGATGGTGGAGCTCTGTCCATTCGTTCGAAGCTCGGGTGATCACTCCGATGCATCTTTAGTCAAGGATGTAAATAGTTTTGCGGTGGACTTTGGAGATGATAACTTCAAGTTCTTGCTGACGAAGAAGGTATTAAGTTCGAGAAGATAGTCAGTTATCCTCGCACACATTTGGGTAATGTTATTCCCTGTTGCTAGGTCCAGTCGTCGGCATAGCTCACAATCTGGATTCCTGTTGGAGGTGTGGGAGTTCCAGCGAAGTAGAGATTAAACAAGGTCGATGACAAGACTCCTCATTGAGGGACACCTTGTTTAACCGTTCTGAACTTTGACTTACATCCTCTGAATTCGGTGTAAGATTGCCGGCCAGCAAAGTAATTAGCGATCCATTTCACAATTGGCTCTTAGAGCGATGTGTTGTGAATGTCAAGCAGAAGTAGGGAGTGGTCGACCGTGTCGAATGCTTTCGATAGGTTAAGTGCTACCATAATGGTTCTATGACGAGGACGGGCCTTGTTAAGACCGTTGTGGATGCTAGATGCTATGACATCCAAGGCCGTTATCGTGCTGCGTATTGTGCCGTCATTGTTGAGTGTGAATCGCGCTCCATGTTTCATCAGCTGCTACGAATTTTTCAAAGAATCGTACGTATGATATTTTTTTTCAAGCGGTATAAAGAAAATTATCATACACACGTTCAAGTATTTTTGAACTGCCAGATTGTTAATGCAAACTTGTCAAGCATGCTTGAACGTCTGTAGTGACTTCTATAGTTTAAAAGCGAAATATATTATGATCCAGGCATAACTGTAGAAATCCAGTTCCAGAAGTGATTAAACAATTTGATAAAAACATGTCACTTCATCAAGAAGTTTTTCTTTCAGCAAATACGGCAACTCTTCGAATATATTCGACCTTTTTACCGACATTTTGCCAGTACATATCCTATTGAGTCATAACATCGTTTCATTGCCCGACACTTATATTTAGAAGAAGATAAAACAGGACATCGGTGACCAAGGGTCGAAATATTATCAGAATTGAAATCATTGAACTACATTCGGTTGGCATGTTTGACGTATTCAATATAATTCTCCCTTTTCCTTACTTAAGGAGACAGTATATTTTTATGGGACACAAATTGCGATAAAAGGGGATTTTTGTAGGGTAACGCACTGGTTGGGTGGAGAATGATGAACTAATGAAGCTATTCATTGCGGTTATCGTAGATTGTAACTTTTGTTTTAATGCTGGTTGGAAGTCGTATATTGAATGGAATTTTGGTAGTAAAGAGTTTATATATACACGAAATTGATGCCTAACAACTGATAGGTAATAGTCCGGAAATTGGCGTATAAACGAACTGTCGCATGATTCCCCATGCAATTCCTAGCTAAAAATATTAAGGAACCTTTTTTTAAATTTTTTTTTTCGCTTTCGCTGATACGGGCATTTACATTTAAAAAAAAATGGCCCACCTCACATTACTGAAAACACAATATCTAGAAAACTGCGCTAACAAGAACGCTCAAATAAAAAAGCACTGCAGCCAATAAATTGTTCTAAAATATAAAATTTATTTGGTGGAAATCAGACAAGTGGTTTAATTGTTAAAAGTTTATAAATTCAGCATTTTCGCTTTGTTCCGATAATAAAAATGTTTTCCACTACCATTTTTTCGAATTTTTGCATACGTAATGTACTTATCCTGTTTAAAATTAATTCTCCGTTTTATTATAACCAAATCGTAATTTTTTAATTTCTTTCAATTATGGTCCTGTGAATGTCGGAAAAGAAGCTTTTTTGTACGTTAGAACGTCGTGCACTACGGTGATTTTACATTATTTAAAAGGTATAACTGAAAAACTCCACAAGCTAGAACTCTCAAATAAACACCTAATGTCAACCTTAAGAACCTTACTCCTATTTTTAAAATTAATTCCATAAAAATCAGACAAATAGTTCGTTGTTTTTATTTTTCAAAACCTTATGCTTTTACCCCCTTTTCTCAAATTTTCGTATTCATAATGTACAAGTTTTATTTAAAAATTTAAACCTGTAGTTTCTAATGGTCAAATCGTGCATTCGAGTATATCATTCCACCCCAATTTCTTAATTTCTAACCGTTGCGGACTAATGAATGAAAACCGTTTTAATCGAAAATTAACCTTTTTTAAAAATCATAATAATCAATTCTTTTGAATGTGAAATGAACAATTTTGTTTTTTTTTCTGTTTTTTGTTTTATATTATTGTATTTCGTAACTAGCTGAAAGAGCTGGCATTGTTCGCTTCGCTCTGAATAAATTGCCACTATTGTTGCCATTTTCTCATGTTTTTCTCTCACCCTTTCCTCGGGGAAGGATAGAGTGGAAGTGGAAATGGAGGTAAAACTAAAAAACATCTTTTCAATAATATAACTGGAAGAGTCTGAAGAAAATCACCGGACAACAGAATCATGGCGCCACCAAAAATGTTTGGATTATTACGAAGGTCTTTCATCGTTCTGTCGAGCGCCTCCAGTGACCTCTTGTGGGCCATCGTGCATTCGTCCCAAAAGATCAATTTGCCTCTCTGTGGAATTTTCGCCATTGCGCTGTTTTTGGCGATGTTACAAGTTGGTGTCTCATTGAGTTGTATGTTCAGTGGCAATTTCAATGCAGTGTGCAGTTCGTCCGCCTTCTAACAAATTCGCTGCTATTCCAAATGAAGCTAATGCCAGGCCAACCTCATGCTGCGAACAAATCCACGCCAAAAGCAATGAAATTAAGAACGTTTTTCCAGTCCCTCCGAGCATCCACGAAAAAACCAGAAAACTAGTTTTAATTTAGGTACTGCCAAATGAACAACTGTAGGGTGTTTTTCGTGGATCGCAAAGGAAAAAATGCGCCAAATCGCCTCGTTGCTGCTCACATAGCGACTCATCTGATACTGAGATACTTCGTTATTTGTATTTGTCACAAGGAAAACAGTCATATCACTGCCTTTGTTCACATATTTGCATTTGTACTTGATCGATTTGACGGAGTTACAGTATTCAACATTGATATGAGCCTCAAAAGTTTTGGACAATATCGGCGATTGTCCACACCAACATCTTGCCCTTTGACTTTCATAACTGTAAATCGCCCATTGTCCGCAACTGATCGCCGACGGTACAATTGGTATCCGACATTGCCTGTAATGATGTCGGCAATCAGGTCTCTCGGGCATCGCTTAGAACACTTGCCATCGATCATACAGGGAACAGGGTGAGTGGTTGTTGAAAACTTCGCAAGGCCCATGAATCATATTTTTAGTCACCACTGCATGCAATTTTGGATTAACAACTTCATTCGGGATTTCGGCTGAGATGATGGAATCGATTTCATCCGATCTGATTTTGTCAACGAACCAAACCAAAAAGAATCATCCAAATCGGTCAAGTCGTTCTCGAGTTTTTGCAAGACTAACGCACGGCATTGATTTTATGTAGGTATATACAGATGTTAATTAGCTTGACCCCTCCAGGGGCATGGGCGCGTCAACATCTCTAGCATTTCTATGCCTTTCTGACGTTTCGACAGCATATCTTTTCGGAAGTGCAGCTGCTAGCATGCACCCCCTATATACAGATAGATAGATATGTAAATTTACAGACAAATTTATTGTGGTTCTTCCTCGACGAACGATCGACTTTCCACTTGTCGGAAATGCTAACAAAAATCGCTACCATGACTTTTTTGGTTTATCGGGAGAATCTAGAAAATAGAAAAGCGTTACTACTAATCAATGGAAGTTATCGAGCAAACAAAACATCCTTAGATTACTGAGAATACAGGGGAATAGATCTGGTCTCCAAACAAATGTGTTAATTGCCTTGTGCCCTCCAGGAGCATGGGCTCGTCAATATCTCTTGCATTTCTATGAGTTGTTTATGCTTCGAGAGCAGATCTACTTTCCAGACGTGAAGTTCCTAGCATGCACCTCCTAGCGGCGCCATCTTTATACTGACAGGCTCAGAGTGCAGTGGGAGTTCTATTAGTATCCACAGATAGTTTTTGTTCGCGCCGAGGATCGAACCTCCATTCTCTAGATCGTAGATCGACGATCGAACGAATACGGCCACTGGGAGTGTCCAAACAAACGGGAAGAGCCTAACTGTCGATGCGCTAAACATGGAGGCTATCCGGTTGTATGAGTTACCCACCTATCTACTATCGGCTATTACAGGACATATAGTTTACTTGTATGTTGGATAATTAAATGTCAAGGCGATACCAATTTTGGTACGTTTATGTCGGACGACACTTGCAAGAGCTTAATTATTGTGTAGTGGAGGGTGCCGCTTAATAACTCACGAAACCTCAACTGAACTTCAGATAAAGACTGGCATATCGTTCATGTTCATAGTTTGTGTCATACGGCCATGGAGTTATAGGAAAGAGAAGGCATTTTAGACCGCTGAAAACAAAGAAATATTCTTGATGTTCTGTTGATAAAACTCTTACTCCTTCCTAATTTTAGTCTAACTGCTATTAATTTGCCATCCTCTTAGGCGATTCCTGATTTGTGAAGTTCAGTACTAGACCGAGTTTCATTTCTAAAAAGAAAAATTACAGTCATTATAAATCATTCGACGCGCTCGGTAGCCCGGAAGTCTCGGTCGCCACTCTACGATGCTGCACCTAGAGAACATGGGTTTGATCGCCGGTGCGTTAGTAAATACTGTTTGTGGATAATATAAGAACTCCCACTCCCAACTCGTCGGTAAAAGACGAGTCGGATAAGAGGTGCATGCAAGGAACTGCACTGTTCGTTTAAGAAGCGTCATTCCTTTGCAAGCGAGGTTGACGCTCCCATGTTCCCATGGATGGGTCAAGGCAATTAATAGCATTAACATAGATCATTCCATTGCTGACTAAGCTAACTTACCTGTGGGCTAACGGCGGAGAGTAAACCGGAAGCGGTATCCCTGTTGAAACTCTATATCCATGGTAAAATCAAATGCATAAAGTTAGCACCGAAATTGACTGACTTTTTATATAAATTATGGCGTATTTCATTTAGTGTTTCATTTGAATCATTCCCAGCAAGCAATTTTGTATCATTTGGAAGATAAATTGCCCAGATAATACGATGGCGATTCTTCCATGCGATAAATTTATAGATTATTTGTCGCCTTTTCAATAATTAGGGGATATCCCTCAGGCGAAAGAATGGCGATAGCATTTCAATTCGCCAATTTATCGCCAAGATGATATTTCGGCAATTCACAATAAATACGAAACGACGACTGTGTCATTCTCATTGTTCGGAGTCTAGATAGCGCAACGGTTAGCACTATGGACTTGCAATCATGGGAACCTAGTTCGAATCCTACAAATATCAATTGTGAAAAAGGATGAAATATGAATTATGAGCGTCAAAGAATAAGTAAGATAAAAAAAGCATGAAGATTAATCTTATTAAAAAAAAGCGATAATAATTTTTGTTTTAGTTGACTCTCATCGCGTCATTTTGTCAATTCGTAAATTTATCCCCGCCCCGATTCGCTTTCTTGTTGCAAACTCGTTTCGCCAAAGTTTCTCCACGATGTTTCGCTTTCGGTAACTATTTTCTCCCGAAGGGGGTGACTCCCGCGATAAGATGGCGATATCCCCGTCTATAAATTTATCTTCCAAGGCGAATCGCATTCTTATCGCGGAAGATAGAAATTGTTTGCTGGGTTATTATTTGAATACTCCACACTACTATAATAATAAGTGGTATAATTAATATTCATAATTCCCAGTAATGAAGCCTTCAGCTTTATGTGTTTTTTTTTATTTGGCGCTTTTATTCGTCATTGTTACATCATCGTCCCCTAAGGCTTCGATCAAATTGACCTTTCAGCCTAGACGCTCTAGAGAAAAAAAACCATCATTTTAAGATGTCCTTGTCCCACTAAAATATTCTTCAAACCACTTTTCGAAGAACTTCTCGGCACAGAAAATCTTGTTAATTGCACTTTAGACCGACTAACAACAATTAACTCCCAACAAACCAACGTGTAATCTGCCAAACTTATGTACTGCATCGACATTGAAACTTCGACTGGCAAACGTGTCACATGCCCAACCAGGAGCAACATTTAAGTGGGTGGTGTATCCTTCTTTATGACAATTTCCCACTATCTCTGACACGGGACACGACGAAAAGGTAGCGAGGAGGTCAGTTCATCCCACAACAGAGAGTTCTCGTCTTGCCGAGTTCTTTCAATGTAAACAACATCGAGAACCATCCGACGTCGAGTCCTACAGCCACCACATATAAATATTCCGGTTGGTGGCGAATGTGGGCGCTGCGTAAATTATTCCAATCCCAACGGCACATAAGACGGTGGAGGCATGTACCTTTTGGCTTTCAAGTGGCAACAAAAGAAATTTGGTACCACCCCCTGAGCTCATGAATTGTAAAGACGTGTGTCTGCCTGCTTCGTCCTTCGGGCCATCAAGGCTGAAGAGGATCCTACACAGGATTCCAAAGATGACGAACCTGTGACATGCGCAATGTGGATTGAGTCCTACCGGACGAAGGGAGACTTGTTTGTTGGGAGTGGAAATATGTGCTCTTCGACGAGGGTGTATAAGAAGATTTGGAATCTGTTTAGACAGATTCTCTTCAATTTACGTTTGCAGATTTGTTTTGTCGGAGTTAAATTCCAGCGCTAGACAAAAAATCCTTTAGTTGGAATTTGAATATTGACAAGACCAGGGCTTTGTAAATTGAGTTGTGTGATCCATATTTATTGGCATAGCTAGCTTTTTAATTTTAAGTGCATTTCTTTCGGTCAGGTGCATCTGACTATGTTCATATTATATAGGTATATACGGGTATATCAGCTTTCACTGAAATAACAAGGCTGGATGCTGAACAGGACATAGCACAATAGATCCATGGCCACAGTGTTTCCGATTCTCTATGAACAAAGTTTCAGCATCACGAATGAAATTACATTTAATGTCGAGAAGTGTTTCTTTCTATTTTGACCCTAACTATTTGATGACTCGCTTGTCTTCGTTGATCTTCGTGATTATAGCCCAGGCTACGAGCGAAAAATAGAAAAAAAATCTTGTAGTTTTTTAAATTTGGCACAATTGTTGGGGAGGAGTCCCCTAAATATGTGCTCAAAAGTCCCCGATGATAGGAGGTCCAGAAGTGTAGGGGAGAGCGTGTCAAAGGTCCTT
Organism: Chloromyia formosa; assembly: GCA_964017055.1. Lineage (NCBI taxonomy): Eukaryota > Metazoa > Arthropoda > Insecta > Diptera > Stratiomyidae > Chloromyia > Chloromyia formosa. The sequence continues at coordinate 141,872,893 of OZ024813.1, forward strand.
TTTTTCAGTTTTCGTTGATTATTTTGGAAACTATGGATTCCACAAAAAAAAACATACCACAGCCGAATTAAAGCACATAAAATTCCCCACAAAATGATGTATCATACTCTAGCTAGACCATAAAATGGTTTATAGTATTCTAGAGTAGACCATGAAATAATATACTGATGTATTCACAAGGGAAAACCGCACGATAACTCCCGATAGAATACAATTAGCGACTTAAAAATTCGGTAATATTCCTACTAATATCTATTTTTTTTTATCGGAAATAGGGACCCAGTTTCAAAACTCGATTTTTTCCATATTTTTTGTTCGATTTTAGAGAAAAAAGCCGAAATATTCGAGGAAAACATGAGGAAAGGGCTTTTGACCAAACTTATCCGTTATTTCCGGACACTCTATTATTGGGGACTTTGGACTATATATTCAGAAGACTGAACAGTCTCCTTGATTGTGTCAAACTTCAGAGCTACATAATTCTTTTCCCATATTTTTTGTTCGATTTTAGTGTAAAACCAGACCGAAGCTTCGCTTCGCCTGTAGTCCGAAGCGTATATACCCTAGACTTGTACAGACGCTAGCTAATTTTCGAGAGAATGAAGCTAAGGTCATGAAATTTTGGTCAAATGTTTGAAGTAGGATCTAACTGGTTGGTATTGAAAATGGGCAAGATCCGAACCAAGGAACTCCTACCTCCCCTACAAATGAAGCTTCAAATAAGCGATAACTTACGATCAAATAAATCTAGCGACTTGAAATTTTGGTCAAGTGTTTGTAGTAGTATTCAGCTAGCTGATATTGAAAATACGTAAAATTCGACCAACGAAACCCCTACTTCCCCTGCAAATGAAACTTCAAATAAGCGATAGCTTTCGATAGAATGAAGCTAGAGACTTGAATTTTGTTTAAATGTTTGTAGCATGATCTAATTGGTTGGTGGCAATGATGGGCAAGATCCGATCCAAGGAACTCCTACTTCCCCTACAAATGAAACTTCAAATAAGCGATAACTTTCGATAAAATGAAGCTAGTGACTTAAAAAATTCAACAAGTATTTGTAGAATGGGTTAGTTAATTAATTTGAGAATGGTCAAGATCCTCCTGAATGAGTGACAACCTCCCCTGTAAACTGGGCATATAGGAAACTCACTTTTAATGCGTATGGTCGTGCCAGTTGGTACTTGTGGTATCACCACTAAGTCTGTAAAAGTCCAATGAATATACGCTTTGGACTCTGGTTTTTGTTTGTTTTTAGCCGAAATATTCGAGGAAAACTCTAATAAAGTGCTTTTGACCACCCTTTTCCGACACTTCATGACCCCCTATCAACGGGGACTTTTGAGCATGTATTCAGAGCACTATTCTCATCAATAGTGTAAAGTTAATTTTTTTAGATGTCAAAACTAGAAAAGTTCGAAAAAGTGGGGTAGTACCCAAAGTACCCCACGATGGGAGCTAATTTTGGTTTTCATCCTATTGAATTAATTTTTACAGAGGAGGGTACTAAGGTCATAGGTAGTCATCCACTCGAATTTAACCTGCCTGCTTTTATTCGGTGCTCAGGACGAGGAGGAAAATCGGCGTGGTTAATGCCCTATGCCCCACAAGGAGTTAACAGGATCCAGAGAGAGACAGAGAGACATTATCGTAGGACTAATATTTTTGAAGTTATAGGGTGGTCAATATGTCGACATTTGACGTAGATTTGCTATAGATTATTAATTTAAAGCAAATTTGAACGGATAATGAACATAATCACTAAATTCGGATTACTAATGACGTGACATTTCATTTTAAATTGAAATGTTAATAAAGGAGCATTATTTATTGTCTAAATATGCGTATAGTTTGGAAGATTTCGATTGACTTAAAAAAATTAGCATGTATGTTAGCAAATTTCCATATGTTTGCTTATATGAACAATGTCAACAATAATACCCTCAAAGAATTTTCAAAATGTGGTTAATGGTTTCGACAACCGAAGCGAGACTTTAAATCGTCAGGCGCATTGGTTCTAGAGGCGAGACCAGGAAACTACCGCTTGGGTAGTATTTTGACGTATTTACCACGCGGATGGTATCACAACTACCTTCGCAGCGATTTCTGGTTTCGTCAACAGAGAGAAGGCACGAGTTCGCCAGGCATCCCTGCCTCATACCCCACAACGGTTGGTGACTTCCTAGTCAAGTTGATCATATTCTAGTGGAAGTCCATTTGCACATGTTCCATCAAAATTGCCACGAACTGAAGTGCATTTAATTACAGCCTTATGGCATTTGCAGTGTACCCCACAACCAGCCGTGTAGTTGAAAAAAAATTGCTTTTAAAATTGATTCAGGCACTGCAGAGTTTTTTGGACATTAAGGGTTCAAGTACTCCATCGACTCCTCGTACCCATTCCCACTCCTCAGGCGGTAGCTGATTACCGAGCCAGTTTTGCACGTGTAAATACCCACGTTAAGATAGTATCAATGCACTGGAATATGAGAATCGATAAATACCTACTAGCTTGCCGGCTTGATCCCCCAACTAGCAATCAAGTTTCAAAATGATTTAAATAAAATAGTGGATACATACTTGTTCTTTAGGCAAAATGTACCACTGTGCTTCATGCATAATGCTCCAATGTTCCTTGTTCACAATACTGCTATTTAGCCAATAAAGTACGTTCAATATTCAAACATTTTTCCAGAATTCACTAATTATTTATTCGTCACAAGTTCGAAATACATATTATTATTAGTTATTATTCACAAGTATTTTTATAACAATTTCAACGTAAATGTTAATCCGCTTCACCTTCCTGTCACGAAGCATCCACGAACCACACTGATCAGTGTTCGATGGCTCACCATGCTAGTAGCGATACCAGCACTCCGGGATGGCACGGCGGTTTCATAATCCAACATACTCCTATATGGCGACCTCTAGAAGGGGAATTGACTGCTAAAAACTTATGATTCTTTTCCCCAGATCATGATCTTAAAAAGAAACATCTCTATGCAAAAGATTTGAGGGTAACTGGCAACTTAGAGACTTCTCTGTCTCTTTCCATTTAGTAAAATATAAATAGAAAGGGACAGCGATAACGAAAGTAGGCGGGTTGTCATTCTGCTATCGGTATTAGATGGTTCCGCATTATTCGGGTTCAGATACCTCGACCCTTTAACTTTCAAATACATATTATTTTACATTTAGGTCACACACTGTATCGGTGGCATCATTCCGGTTGCTTTTAACCCGGCCATTGATACAAAGTCCAATTTTATCTAAATTTACCAATTCATCTCAAAGTAAAAAACCCACAACTGTGTCCCTACTGAAACTCATTTCTTATGCCATTACGGTCCGAGGCAAATTCAATTCAAACATGTGTTCTGACTTAGCTACCTAATGCTATAAAACAACTCTCAATTTGATTGCTAAACAAATAACATAAGCCCACCATCTCAGCAAATTCATTTAGTCCTGCAGTATCTGCGGGCACTAACAAAAAAGAACTCCACTATTGCCAACTTCGCCGGCATGACGTATAGGCAAGAGGTGGGCCGGGACATACAAAGTCAAGCCAATTGCATTCAAGAAGTGCCATTGAGACGACACGTTATTTCGTCTTAAATGAGTCTACAAACCATCCGCACGTTCAAATATGGAAGGGAAATGTCGCTATCATATGCATCCTGTGATAAAGTTCGTTGCCATCCTGTCTTCTAAGGACTCAACAATGCTGCTCCGCTCGTACTACAAGCCGGGGACCGTTTCAAGTGAAATCGAAACGGGCAAACGAAGAATAAACCGAAAACCGCAACATGTGCTGACAGTAGGAAAATTTGTATTTTATTATACCGGCCAGATGGAAAACATTTGCCCTAAGAGGGAAATTGATTTGTCTCGTGTAACGCTGAGGAGCTCTGGACTACGATATGGTAGTATTGTCCTGACATCTAGAGGTTTCCACAAGTGTGCCGCGACCACGATGACATGAACCTTCACACAACACACATGATGGCAAAAACTGCATTGCAACAACTGACAAAATCCACTTAATCGGATCATTGAGTGGAGTGGGGATGGTTGGACTTACCACCGTAACCATTGCCGAGATTGAACAATGGCAAGGACAATTTCAAGGTATCAAATGGGGGAATATGTTCCGGAAAATGTTTTTATTTAAAATGTCTTGTTTTGGGCTGGGTAGACCGGTCGCATGAATAGTGGTGGTAGTGGAAGAGAAATGAAAATTGTATTGAGGAAGTTCCAGGAAGCAAATATAGAATGGATTGAATTTTTAAAGGGTGAGTTGCGAATAAGATGGTAGGACATAGGACCCATACACCGATTCACTGCTAATTTCCGAAGACATGCATTTGTAGCAAACTCTAAAATAATAGCATTATGCATAAGTAGTAAGATTAAAGAAAATATCTTTTTCAAATGTGAATGCTTGAGGTCTTGGACATACATATGTATAAGGCGCTGGAATCCGCCTTTTAAGTGGTCTCTGTCTGTTCTAAAAAATCATTCTTTCCATCCGGCTGTCTTTTTGTTTCCATCCAACATACAAACATCTATCCGCTATTTGAAAAGATTGAGGTTTCTGCAAAAGAGTTCAAGCCGCCACGGTAGTCTATGTGGCAACAGAAAGAACATAGAATTCCCAGGCAGGGACATGTCACGGAATGTATGCATATGCAGTTGTCAACATGGCATTGTAACAATAAACAATGAATGCCAGATTGCGGTCAGTGGCTTGGGAAGGAAAAACATTTTCAGGATAACTAATGAGTTCCACTTTATGATTTCAACCAGTCTGTCTGTCGGTCGTTGGTGAAAGTGCAGTCAGACACATGAGTTCCTGTAATTATTATATTGTACCTATATATGTGCAAACATGTATGTGTGCTAATTTGCTTGTTTGTTTACAGAGCATAAAATTTGAATCCTTAATTGTGCAGAAAGAAAGCTGGACAATTAGTAAAGGAATCGAATGCTATTGATGTCCAGAAAGAGAGTCGTGAGTATACTAAGGAGTTGTATTGTATGACAATACATTAATTTGCGGAAGCAATGTTCCTCCTTCACTAATCGAACACTTGTTTATTGTCAACTGTCATTTGAATATGTGCACATAATTACGTTCCATCCAAATACAAACTAATGTGATTTGTTATGAAAAAAAGTTAAATCCTTTTTATTTTTAATCTTATGGACCAGGATGGTTGTTTCACAGTGCATGCCAGGCACTCTCTGAATTTTCTTTTGTTTTTAGAAATCGATAGAGGCTTACCCAGAAAGCCTGAGTTCAAATTCGCACCAACATACAAATTTGCTGACAGTACTTAGGTATGGTTTTTTTTTTAATAAAATCCTTTTTCGGAAAAAAAATTTTCGCCAAAAAAACCACAACGCTGCTTTTCTGTGAAGTATCAAAAGAGTGATTTTGAAGTTTACTCTATTACCTACAATCTAAAGAAAAGAACTAACTCGATACGATTATCCACGACCGTCTTATCCTCAAGAGAGGATAAGGCCTTTGAAATGGCGGCAAATCTTAACTTCCTCCTACAAAGATAGTACCATTTCACGTACGTTGAACTCAGGGCGTAAGGTGCCCTGGTGGAATGAAGAATTGGCTAGGAAGCGAGCGAAAGTTAGGAGGATGTTCAACAAAGCCAAGTGCTGGAATAGGTGGGATGAGTATAGAACTGCCCTCACCGAATACAATAAGCTCATTAGGCACTCCTAACGTGTTTGCTGGAGAAGGTATTGTGAAAGCATTCAGTCGCTTCCAGAAGCGGCGCGCCTACACAAAGCGCTATTCAAGGACTCAGCTAACGGAGTCGGCCTTTTATTGAAACCAGACCGATCGTACACTGAAGGTCCAAATGAAACTCTAGAATTGTTGCTTAAGACCCACTATCCAGGGTCCGTCCTGTCAGAAGTTGACCCCTCTTCAACTGCGAGACACCACCAAGTTCCTGAAAATCGGACCCGCAGTTTATCGTAAAGTAAAATGGGCCATAGGGTAATGTGAGGCATTCAAGGGTCCCGGTTTGGACGGATTTTTCCCCGCCCTGTTGCAAAACAACTTGGGGATCATAATCTCTTCATTAATTGAGCTATTTAAGGTAACACTCCTGGGTATATACCACAACCTTAGAGGAAAGTAAATGTGGTTTTCATACCCATGGGGAGTAATAAACCGGAGCAATTACCCAAATCCTATAGACCGATTAGCCTTAATTCCTTGTTCCTTAAAACCATGGAAAAGTTGCTGGACTTACATATTAGGCACTTTATGGAACTTTCGAGCCCCCTACACTGTATGCAATTCGCTTACACGAAGGGTAAGTCAACTGTGACCGCCCTACATAGCCTAGTGGGGACAATTGAAAAATCCCTCGATGACAAGGAAATCGCATTGTGTGCCTTTCATGACATTGAGGGGGCTTTCGATAACACTGGCTACAACTGCATATCCAGAGCACTGGAGCTCGGGAACATCCCACCTGCTACCATTGCATGGATAGATGCCATGCTTCGTGGACGGGATATCCACTCAACTCTAGGCAGCACCTCCGTATGCGTGAATGCCGTAAAGGGCATTCTCTCTCCCCTTTTATGGTCCCTTGTCGGAGACGAGCTAATTTAGATGCTCATGAGCACAGTTATCTGACAATCGGATACGCGGACGACATAACCATCACAGTCAGAGGTAAATTCGAATTTACCATAACAGAGGTGATGGAGACGGCCCTCGACATAGTTCTACACTGGTGTGTTGCTGTCGGCTTACATGTAAGCCCACAAAAAACTCTCGTTGTAACATTTACATGAAGACGAAACCTTACACTGGTATCAAACTCGTTGGGAGGTACGACCTTAGAGTGTTCCACCGAAGTCAAATGACTAGGCGTAACGCTAGACTCGAGACTTAACTGAAACACATAGGTAATGTAATTAGCAGAGCCACACGCACAATTTTGGCTTGTAAGAGTCTCTTTGGTCGAAAATGGGGACTCTCTCCAAAGATGATTGGGTTGTATACCATGCTGGTGCGCCCATGGTGACGTACGCTGCACTTGCGTGGTGGTCGAAAACTCAGCAAATTTCTGTTCTTCTAAAGTACAATAAACTACAACGCCTTGCTTGCCTAGGTATCACTGGAGCTTTGCGCACTTATCCAACGCCAGCCCTGGAGTCTCTCATTGGACTTATACCGCTGCATATATTCATTCAAGAATCAGCAGCTCAAAATGCTCTCAGAATTCGTCTAACTTCCAACAAACGTAGCGGAGAAGGCGGTCACAATCAATTCTGAATCAAATCCCTGACTTGCAGATCTGCCTGAGATCAGACTACATTATCACGGAAGTTTGCTTCGGTAGAAAATTTTCAGCCCTCATTCCTGATCGCACTGAATGGAAAAATGGCACACCCTGTCCAGATCCTACATGTGTTAAGTGGTTCACCGATGGATCTAAAATAGAACAGGGTGTTGGTGCAGGTGTCTTTGGACCCAACACCAGGATTTCGATTGCAATGGGAATCTCGCTAAGCGTGTTTCAAACTAAGATCCACGCCATTGAGTTCTTGGAAACAGGAATTCGCGGCGCTCACATTGCTATCTACTCAGACAGCCATAAGGGCGCTCTCGTCATATAGGGTCTTCTTAAAACTGGTGAAGGAGTGTTACGAACTCCTTCAACTGTTGGCAACCGAAAACCAAGTTTTCTTGTGCTGGGTGCCAGGCCACTAGGGCATTGAGGGGAAAGAGGCTGCGGATGAACTTGCTAGACTAGGATCATCCAATTGGACCAGAGCGATGCTGCGGCGTGGGACTGTCTTCGGCCAAATTGCGAATCAGCGGCTGGTATGCACTATTACGTCAGCAGTACTGGAATAGCCTTTCAGGACTGCGTCAAATATAAGGGTACTAGTCAAGTGAGTAGGACTCATCTAAGACTTCTAGTGGGGTACTCTTGTAGGCAGACTGTTGACTTGAGATGGGGTATGTGGCCAAAGGTGGTATTTTGATTGTACGTATCAGTCGTACGCCCTATTTTAATGTATGGGGAAGTTGTTTGGTGGATTTCACTCAACAAGGCGTCTTACAGGACTCTATTGAACAAAGTTCAAAGATTATCCTGTATTGCAATCACTGGTGCTCTCAAGACCATACCAACTGCTGCTATTAGTGTACTGCTTAATTTACTTCCCTTGAATATCTTGGGCGAACATTTGGCTGCAATCACGGCCATCCGTCTTCGGGAAACGGGACAGTGGAAAATGACTACTATGGTCACTCGGCTATAGTGGACAATCTTGATATTCCAGAAAAACCAGATTATATCTCACCGGTGTACTCCTTCGACAAAGGCTACACCAGCCTAATACCCTCTCGACAAGAGTGGGGCATAAACAGTACTCAGATTCGGAAGCTATAAGTTTTTTACGGATGACTCGAAAACAGAAGTAGGTGTGGGCGCTGGTAACAGAGAGACTGGATTTTGGCTTGTCACTCCGTCTTCCAGCATTCTGTAGTGTCATCCAGGCGGAGATCACTGCGATTGGCGAAGTTTTGGCTTGGTTGCGTTGTAATGTCGTATCTGCTAGGAATAGTACTATCTATACCGATAGTCAGACGGCAATAAAATCCCTGGACACTGCACTTTCTACTTCGAAAGCCGTACTGATATGCCGCTCTGCTCTTAAGGAACTCAGCGACTTTTTCAACATCACTTTGTGCTGGATACCAGGGCATAGTGGTTTCAGCGGTAACTGCCGGGCGGACGTGCTGGTTCAGGTGGGTACCACCAATGTGGACATGGGGTGTTTTCGCCCTGTCAAAATACGGATTGTATTGTAGTTCGTAAGGAGCTGATCAAGACAAACGCACTAAACCGTGCTAATATCGAATGGCTAAATGGAACTACATCCAATGTTACAAGGCAAATTTGGCCAGCCTCTAATCCTAGCCGCTTCTCAGGGCTACAGATGCTGGAGAGAAGGCATCTAAGGAAGGTTGTGGGGATCATTACAGAACATTGCTTGATAGGTGAGCATGCCAGGCGTCTTCGGCTTCCGTATAATGATCATTGCAGAAGCTGTGTTGCTTCCTGTGTGCACCTGCCCTGCTCTGGTCGGTAGAAGCAAGGATACTCTAGGATTCCTTTACTTTCTTGACCTGGATGACTTGAAAGACGTCAGTGCTGGTCATCTACATTGCTTTATTGATAGATCCGGGTGGTTTGACGACTAGGCTCTTATGGCGATGAGGTATCACAACGGACCCATTGGTGGTCTATGTGTGCTGTGTTTTACACAGTAGCCTTTCGAAACTAACCTAACCTATGATATTTGATCGTTCGATGGAAGTTTGGTTGTTGTTCTGCGTGATCATGTGTGGCAACCTTAAGTGTCTCCTAAAATTTTGAGTAAAAGCTTTTGTAATAGAAGAAGCTACGTATTTTATTATGTGAAAATACAAGTATCAGGAACGACAACAATTAGAACATGAGGTTAACATGGCACTGAAACAATATTGTTATAATCTCATACATAATTTGTAAAATATTTAATTTCACAACTAATGTTTTAGATTCTTTTGCACTGATTGAAAAAGTTGAGTTTTGAATATCTATTAAATGACTCAATGTGAAGTCAATAAAATATATTTAAAATCCAAATCAGTGTCCACCATTTGCATTATGTGCTTTCATCCTTTTCCAATGCACACAACACTTATTTGATGCAACCACCACTAATCCTTAATAATACTAAATCATAATTTGTCGAACCGTATGGTATCTTAATTGGTTCCAACTGTCCATGCAATAAATTTTCAGACACTCCAGGACCACGACTGTCCCAGTAATTTAGCAGCCCTGAAGAGCTGCAGCACAACACTCAGGCGGAGCTATTCAACTTACAGTTGGGCAGCGGCACTTCTATAAAGTGTCCCAGGACAATCATAGAAGGACTCAATTAGGTGTGACTAACCGAAGATTTATTCTTTCAGGACATTATTTAAGGGAGAAGAGATTTTTTTTTCGATTCAGTCGAAATGTTGCCCCGAACAGAACTCAGTGCAGATGGCTTTATTGTTTTCTCTGTTTTCGTAAGAAAAACTTTTAGTTGGACTTTAATGACTCGAGTGGGCAACGAAGCAAATTCAAATGTGGTAGGATGTTGCCTAACTAGGAATGACATTAAAGCAACTAAAGCGACAAGAATAGGCCTTATAAATTTTTCTAGGTTGCCCCGGATTAAGGACATAGGGAAATCTTGTCAAACTTGTGGCCAAAAGGACAACGATCTCAGTTGAGTGTGAAGCTGAAAGAGAAAATTAAATTGACCAGAGACTCATAAACTTGACTCAACGAGGCGGAAATCGTTTGACCCTGATTTGAATGAGCATTTCAAAAAAGTTCGTATTCAAGGGGGTGGAACGCTCATGACATACATGGAAAAATTTAGGCAATTTTCAGCTGTTTGTTCACAAAGGAAAAGCTGTAGTTTCTCAGATTCAGTCTATGTCTAAGTAACTGTTGAACTTATATCGATTAATACATCGCTTAATATTCCCACTGTTGCAATAAAACCTTAAATAAACGCCCTTTCACCACCATTCAAATTCACCGACATTGTGCCATGAACTTTAAATCATGCCGATTATCGTTCATCCTTTAAGGATTCTCCGGATTGCTGACATTTATGGTTTAAGTTGAAGTGAATATCATTGGGCGAATGGTTTCATTCGTTATACGAGTCTAACTTGACTGACTCGCCTTCAAGCCAGTCCACTCACCCTTATGAGTTTGGGGTCTGTGTGTTGACAAAACTTTCCGAAGTGCACACGACAGACGATGGAATACCAGCCGGGATACAGTTTTCGTTCCAGCACGTTGAAGTTTGTTGTTCGGACAAAAGTTAACTTTCACCATAGCCAAAGAAATCGACGAAGAAGTGGTGTTTAACCGCCACATTAAATCGTTTCGAAGTTAGTTTGCCTGGCGCTAGAATGACTTTGGGGTATTTCGATGGGAAGACGTAGTTTTGTGAATGTGAATGCTACACAGTGGAGTTATTTTTGGATGCATATTATTTGTTTGGGGTTGCACGGTGGTGTGGTTACCTGATGTTTGTTTCGACATTTCGCTTTGCAAGAAGGATCAATGCAAATTTTTTAGGGGGCAGTGGGATGGGGTGTGTTATATATCCTAGATTGAATATGACTACGGAGCGAATGAAAAAAATTAAGCTGGAAATAACCTTGAAAGCATTGCTTCAGGCTAACGTTTTTTTTGGAGGTAGTACAGTAGCACCTGGTGACGTGATGGATCTACCTGATCGACAGCCCTTTTCTTGATCTTCCTAGCAGGATACAATAGATCGGCGAGCTAGTTTGTCGGTGAATTAGCTGACAATTCGTCTGATAGTCGAACGAATACCATAAGGCGGAGCTGTTTTCATCGGTGACCACATTTTATTTCCTAGTGATAAAATATAAAATAATAATTTAAAAAAGACATCTGGTGCTGAGGAGCCAGAGGTACTGGTTTTTGATGTGCGTTGGTATGGTATGGTATGGAAAGCTGTTGTAAACAAAACAAATAACAGCACACTTAGGCCAGATGTAGGTTCCTTGTGATACCCTACTAAAACCATACTCACAGTCGTTATCTAATGACTGAACCAACCAGGGTTTATCGCAAGACGAAGAAGTTGACCCACATCCGTACTAGCTAAGTCTCCCACATGAGCATAAAAGTAGGACCCCAAACTCGATTTTCTTATATGTCCTAAGGCTGGGCAAGCACAGAGCAGGTGAAAAGTACTCTCCTCCTCCCCTCATCCCCACAGCTTCTACAAAAATCGTGGTATGGAGGTCAGAGTCTTCTGGTGTGTTCGCCGATGGCGCAGTGGCCACTGATGACTCCCACAACAAGGCTGATGTGGGATTTCTTCATAGAAAGCAGTTTAGTGGATCATTTTACATCCAGCTTAGGCCATATCAGTTTTGCTGCTCGAGTTGGCTTTGTCGATAGAGGTTATCTTTATATCATACTTACACGTTTGAAGGGGTATGGCAATGTCTCGGCATACCTGCAGGTTTCCATCGATAGTTCCCCTTCAAGCAAGCTCATCTGCTTTACAGTTGCCAATGAAGCCACTATAGCCTGGTATCCAACACAATGTTATGTTAAAGAAATTCCCCATTTCCCTAAGACATATAAGACAATCTGCCACGCATTTTGGCGACACCAGGACGAATTCCAGGGATCTCACAGCGGCCTGACTGTCAGTATAAATCGTAATATCTCTTGCAGATATGATATTCCACTCGAGCTATATCACTGCCTCTTTTATTGCACGGATCTCCGCCTGGAAAATACTACAGTGGTTTGGGAGGCGTAAAGACGTAGCAAATCGAAGACAATCGGAAAATACTCCACCCCATCGTTGGTTTTGGAGCCATTCGTTTAAATGCACAGAGGATTAAGGGCCGTTGGGTCAACCATTTCCCATTGACTGCGGGATGGAATAACGCATGTGTAATTAACACTGTACCAGTGTTTTGGAATCAGGGCCGCTCAAAGACTAAGGCGAAACAGGCGGTCGCCTGGGGCGCCGACTCTGAATGGCGCCGAAAAGGAAGCCAAGAGGAAAGCCCAATTTTAGAATGAAGATTTTGTCAATTTATAGAAGAATGTAATATATTTCCGTTTAGTTGTAAATATTTCGCGATTAATCCGATCAAAAGTGATTCCCACAGTTAAATTTATGTGCGCCAATTGGATTTCGAACCGTGGGATTCATTCTCCAGTGAGCTGGGTCAAAACTGGGGAGCACTCCATGAGACATCGCATTCCCCATAATGACTCCTGTACAAACTGCGGTGATGAGGAAAAGGATCCAGGCGGTAACAGATCGATCCCTATTCTATTCCATGTATGCTGTGGTAAGTACAGCAACCCATATATAAGATCCGCTTATGCTTCCAGAGTACTGATCTAAAACAGTCAGATATTACAAATTTGAAACTCACCACACCTTGATTTCCGTGATCGAATTGATCTCGCGCCTAGTGTGAACCCAATTTTATAGCAAATCTAACACTTATCATGGTTTTGTACATTAAGGATTCTCTCTGTCTCTCTCTGTCTCACTCTTGTGGAGTCGAAAGTTGAATACCCTTAGCTCTTTAGGTAGCGAAGTCAGGCCCCCTCCAAACTCGGCTTCTAGATTCGCCATTGTCATTATGGTTACATTCTAACCATGGTTAGAATGTGCCTCTTGGGTGCTAGCATCATGCGTCCTCTGAAACCAAATATATGCTAAACGAGATGTGAAGAATAGTTCGCTCCGTTTTTGTGTCACATCGAAAAGAAATCTAGCACTCCATTTTTGACTCTGCAATTCTGTTCAGGGATCGCTATCAAAAAAGTTATATCATACATTTTTTCCCCACATTTTTGTTTCAATTATTCGCCATAATTGAGAGTTTCCGAAAATGAATGGAGACGAAACCATATGCAATTCGTTCATGCTAACGAAAAACTTCAATTTTAAAATTAATATTCGAACACGTGACTGGCATTTAATGGTATTGCGAGTAAACAATTGCGACTGATTGGAAATGGAAAATATGTGTAAATTGTCTCTACTTTTGGTTGTTTACTATAAGGTCTAAAGTGGTCTGACTTAATTATAGCTTTGATATCGGAAAAATTGGAAAGCAGACGTCAAATGCTTACGTATATCTCAACAATTTGCTTCTGTCCAATAAAATGAGATCCCGATATTTTCCAGTAAGTGGACGTTAATGGGAATTAGCTTATTATTGAATTTTAGCAAACGTCCATCAAGCGGTTAAAAAACAACATCTACATATATAACGGCATCATTTTTGTTAACAAAATAACTTCATAATGAAAAAAGCTACCTAGGCGAAATAACTATCTAGTTGGTGGAGGTTAATGAGGACAAGGCTGCTACCTAATTTCAAAATAATCCATCTTACCGTTCAAAAGTTATAACTATCACTATTATCGGCGCTTTAGCCCGCATAAGGCCACCTGGATACAGTTCCTCCAACTATCTCGATCAAGCGATCGCGTCGTCCAGTTCGAAAATCGTGGAAGCTCCATTCAATCTGAGTCAATTGAGAAATGGGGAAATTAGAAAAATTGGAAATAATAAAGAAAAAAATGATTAATGAACCACCTGTAATGGACCATTTCCTGGTAGTGCTGCTTCCACCGGCAGATTGATGGCAGCACTTGATCAGTAGTGATCTGTCGGTGGTACAAAACCAGAGGCCATGGGGCCCATTACACCCGGGCCCCGATGAAAACGCGAAGGGATCTGCGCCCTCCGCCTCATTTTTTATTATTCCCCATTTTGGCCTCCCATTTTTGTGTTATCTTCCCCAGGGCTATGAATTTTTATTAATACGTAAAGGACCGGGGCACTGAGCGGCGAAAACCCCGCCTACGTCTATCGAACTGAGCTGCAGCTTAGCTCGATGAGAGGCCTTTTTCTTTGCCAGATGGCACGGCCTAAACTTCACGGCCATTAAAATGAAATTAAAAATTGTTCCTAACACACTAATATTACGTTCACACTACAACCAGATTACTTCATCGGCGCCAGATAATTTATTCTGAAACTGTCAAACACATACAATGTTAAACTCACCACTTCAATTGTCAACTTCTGGATTTGAAAAAATTCCCCACCGGATCTGAAAAGTATTCTGATCCGAAAATTGACAGTTGACGACAAATATTTTACCAAAGGTCAAAGCATATGGAGAAGATATTGAGAAAGTCTGTTCCAGATTCGGCTTTCAGGATCGCGACCATTGTCTCTTTGCTTAAGGAAAGTTTTGTGAATTAATGGAAAAAAAAATTTAAGGATTGCTTATTGTAAAGTACATTGAAATTAAGTGTCATCCTAATAACTGTTTAGTTATAAGAAACTAAGCATTTTTGAAATTTTAATTTCGCGTCTCTCAAAATTTTTAAAATGGACGCTGGCTCGTTTACGAGTACGTCTGGGGTTCAGAGTTGTTTTAAAAATACCTCTTATCAGATGTCTTCATCAAAATGTCGTCATGTATTAGCTAGGAAGGCAATTAATGTTCCTGTATTTGTATAATCGACTCTGAAGTTGGGTTTGGTCGATGAGCTTAGTCTCTGCCATTCAGCTCAGCTGCGAATGGAATTCAATAAAAACTGATTGATGGGATAAGCATGGTACTGATCATAGCACCTCCTTGCACACCGTCAAAAATTCCTGAAAATGAAGGGCTCTATCATCATCATCATTGAGGCGCAACGGCCCGTCATCCGGGTGGATAATGCGCTTTTAATACATATGCGTTCAAGGGTTCGAATCCCGCAGTGGAACTGGTTATTTGAGAGGCTCATGCGGGAATTTCAATGCCGGCAGAAGCAAAGCAGCAGCATCGTCTGTGTCTTGGCACCTATCTCGCACCTTGGAAATTTTCGTACAAGCTTAAGCTTTTGGTTCAACAAATTTGCCAGGTGCGAGCTAGGTGTAAGAAAGCACACTTACCCAAGACGCATGCTGCTGCTTCTGCCGCTGCTTTGCTTCTGCTGACAATGAAATCTGCGCAATACTGTTAGTGTTATCCGAGCTTTTTTTGTCGGTAAATAAAATTTGCTTTTTGATTGCCGATTGATTGATGCATTTGATTTATTGTATTGATAATTTTTTGATGCGTATTATTTCATTTATTCGAGTTTTTTTTAATTCCCCGGTCGATATAAAATAATATTCGTATAAAAAGTATTTTATTTACACCATAGAAAAACGTCATAATAGCTCACCGAAAACCGTGGATTTTTCCTAGATATTATTTGGCTGTGTAGGCTCGTTTTAGAGGAGCCCATTCACTATCAGTTTAGCTGATAGGAATGACTTCTTCTGCAGAACACATACTTAAGAGATATATATATTTTCCGAATAACTTTTTTTTTTATGTAGGAAATTTGGCTTTTCCGTTTTCTAATTTCTAATAACCAATCATAATCAAGGCTCCCACGGCAGTAGGTTCTACGCACCGGAGCGCCCTGTTCATCAGGACCGGCCAAGGGCTGCGAAACCCCTTCAACGTCAGTAGGCGTTGCCTCAAGAACAACAAGGAAGGAAGTATTTCCCAAATATAACTTTATTATTGTGCCAAAAATGAAATTTTATTAGCAAACAGACAAAAAATGATGATTAGTTTAAATTTCGTCGTGACTTCCGGCCTACCCTGTAGTATGTAAATTTTAATATGCAGTCGCAACTAATTTTACAGACGAATCGATGCCAACACAGTTAAGCCTGCAAAAGTTATTTGCATCCATCTATTTTACTTTACATTTTCCCGAAGTCAATTAAATAGATCCCAATTGCAATTGGGCGAACTAATTTCTGTAGTTACATGTGAATGTTTGTATGTGTATACATATGAACATGATCATCCAAACTTTCCAATTTTAAAACCAATCAAACGCTCCCTCCAATCTTATGCAGAAACCACTTTCAATAAAAATTACACAAACTCTTAAGACAGAAGGACGACGTCGTTGCATTTGCCAACAATTTCTGGGTTAATACATTAAATCCTTCTGTTCCGCAACCTATTCTGGTCAATGTTCGTCCACTATTAAACTATTCCAGTTAGATGAAAACTTTTTCGTTTGCACGAAATAAAAGTTTTCCAACTCGCCGATATAAATCTTCATTTTGCAGTAGCATTCATCGACGTACTCTCGAAAACGTCGTCTTCTTGCTCGTCGTCTTATTCAAACAGAAATAGGATACAAGCCAGCTTTTGAAATTCTCCGTACATGGATCGGATATCGGAAATCTTTCAAAACACTTTTTTTTCGTTGACGTTCTCGACATGGATTGTTTTCTTTCGATTGGAGAGGAAACTGAAGTTAGGATACGTCCACTTTGCTTTTTTCGACCATCTTTTGCCACAAGATTAGCACTACTCTGTCTGAATCGGTTGGGAAATCTTTTGTGGCCGGTAGTCAGAATCAACAAGGGAAGAGTGCAGTGTATAGAATAGGAAAATCGCTGTGTAAAATAAATGCGAGAACACTGTGAGCGAATGAAATCAATCCGATTGAAAGATAAAATAATTTACTGAAAAACATGTCACGTAATTCGTTTTGAATACCAAGCCCAAGCCCTCTGGAGATGTGTCAAGGCCGAGGCTGTCAAGCGTCGATCTCGAAATACCGAAGCATTTATAAATGCTCTTTATAGGGAAGTTACCGCCATTACTTTACGACTGTGGCACAAAGTCGCAATAACGGTCATATGATACAACTAAAAAAAAATTGTTTCAAAGTAATAAAATAGGTCTCATTCTTTAACTCAGGGTCAAAATTATTGATTATTGAAATTTTAGGATAGCAAACTCGGAATGTAATTTTTGACCGGAGTAGTTAACCTTTTGCCAATTGAAGGTCTGACGAAATCTCCTCAGTTACTCAGTTAAATGAAATTGGAAGAATGAAAGATATTCTAGCGACAGACGCCATTTTCGTCAACAATAGTATTAATAGTATTAAATTGCTGATTATATTTCGCGTTGAGGCGACCAAAACACTTGGCTCGGGACTCGGGCGGATTCCAAATGGGCGAAAGAAGTTTCGAAGTTTTGAATTTTTTGCAAGAGGCATCATACTTTATTTTTCCTTCAAACATTTTGTCTTCTGTAATGAATTTTAAACCGGCAACTACGTGTAAAAAACCAGCTGTAGACTGAATATCGCCATTGTCGACGAAGAGTCTGCATTTTTCCATATTTAAAAATGACCACAAAAAGGCGTCCCCAAAAACGAGGCGCCCAGGAAAACCCCGGTAGCCCGGCGGGCCAGCACGCCCCCGATTCCAACTAAACCCATTCATAATCAATATCGTATTACTATTAAAAGTATGTATAATAATCGTGTCTATATGCACAACAGAAGCTGGCTGCAAGCAAATCAAAAACCATTTTCTTACGTCGCACCGCACACCCAAGGCCAGGGTTCCGTAAATACATAAAAAATCCCAGAGAAACAAGCAGTATTGTAAAACATAAGTAATCGTTTAATGTATCATCTCAAGCTCAATTTTAAATGAAACGAAGGGAAAACAGTGTTACACGTTCAGTGTGCCATATCGTTGATCCGGATGGAATCAACGAATTCGTTCCCACTTTTCCCCAATTTGTTTAGTGGCTCCATGAATTCGCTCGTCGCAGACCCGTGGCACTAGATTCACTCTGGATCTTTGTTCAGATGAAACGAACTGGTCTTATATGAATTTATTTCGCCAGGTTCCGGGCTTTTCACAATCATAATTAAGTCCACAACAAACCAAAAGTCGCAACCTTCCGATCACCTGGTAGGCTAGACATAACCCACTGGTCATTTAGTAAAATTTTTGGTATGATATGCCCATCCCTTTTTGATAGTATGTTCAATTATTTAGAGATAGGTATAAAGTAAATGCCATGAAGAATTTCCAAAGGATAATATGTGAAAATATGTGAGGGAAAAATAACATTTATTGCCATAAAATAGGCACTAGTTTCGAAAACATACTTTTGGTCCTTTTAAAACAAATTATAGCCAATGCACTTCATCAGAACAAAACTAAACCGTATACAAAAAATCAGCTTCCGGGGTGGTCTCTATGCAGCCCCTGTCAAAGAACGGCAATAACTAGAAAATTTTCAAAAATGGTCAAATTCAAACTGCTTTATCCCGGGTGTTTGCTTTATCGAATGCTTAACCCCGAAGAACCTCCGGGGCCCGAACTGAAGAAGGTTGAAAAATGCAAAATTGAAATCGTTAAGTCGTGTACACAGTGTTTCTCGGTCGCTTTTCGCTTTTCTTTTCTTGGCAGACGGGACGCTTCCGCATCTCTGCTGGATGCTTCATAACCTCTCAAAATGCAGCAGTCATTTCTATCGTACCATGTATAAAGTGCAAACGAAATATTAGACCTGAAGAAAGAAGAACATGTGACATGCGACCGTTGTTGAATATCCCCCAATGTTTCTTTGCTTATAATAAATTTTCAGTTGTGTTGCCTGCTATCGCTACACTCGGTACACAACAAATTAATACTAATGGTTTAATGTAACACGAAAATCCCACAACAATGAAAAACTTTTTCTTTCTTCCATCTACGAATTATCCCTTGTACAAAACAGTTCCATATTGGAAGCTATAAAATCACAGAAGCCCAAAACTACTTGGGTTTCTTCCTGGTATACAGCTATCCTTTCTTTTTTGCGTTCGTTGATCCAGACGTGCATCTACACTCCTTATCCCTTGGGTTTCAAGACTCCTTCCTTTGCTGAAATTTGATTTGAATCTTGAAGTAGTGGCCAGGGCTGATCTGATGATGAGGATAATTATAACAGCACGAAGGCGAAATTTCAGTTCGTTAAGGGATAATGGAGCTGACGTTGTTGGCGGTCGCGTGGTTTAGGGGTGAAATCGACGGCTCGCAGTGTTGCAGAGGATGCTCGCAAATTGAATGAGAAGCAAGTTTGTTAGTCGATTATGGTAATCAAGTAGAAAATTTTAATTGTTTTGATTGTTACAGTCCCGATGGAAGCTGACAACAATGTTTACGGACATAATCTGATTTTATTTAGTCTATTTTAGCGAAACGGTTTCGGTCATTTAAGCTCGCATACTGTAGCGTCAGGAGTATTTGGATAGGTGGATTTTATATCACGTATTTATACAATATAAAATAATGTAAAATTTAAAAATATAAATAATTAAAAATAAAAATTAATTTATAAAGGTTGCGTTGCTAAAACGCTAGCGCAGATGCAATGAACCACATGTAATGGACCATATCCTGGTAGTGCTACTTCCACCGGCAGATCGAAGACAGCATCTGGTGATCTGTCGGTGGTATGAAACCAGAGGCCGAGGGTCCCATTACATCCGGAAGCCGATGCGAGCGCGGGAGCATCTGCGCCCTCCGACAACCATTCCATCCTTATCGCCTCATTTTTTTTTCTTATTCCCCAATTTTGCCTCCTATGTTTGTGTTGTCTTTCCCAGGCCTATGAATTTTTCTCAATACGTAAAGGACAGGGGCAACGAGCGGCGAAAACCCGGCCCACGTCTCCCGAACTGAGCTACAGCAAACACAGACAAGGCCCGACCTTCATGGTCATTATGATACCTTAGGCTCTGTCCCCACGGGCTTCATCGGGTGCCCACCAAACCGTTTGTTACACTGAGTCAGCAGCTTAGACAACGGTTCACAATTGCTGACAAGCACATTTTGATTATTTTCGTGTTTTAGAAACGGCGTCTGTCTGTCTCATTTGCAAATGCCATGTCCAGTTTCAAATTTGACAGAAAATTAAAAATTTCTTGATTTAATGAGTGAGACACAAGTATAGTCATTATAGTAAATTGACAATTGTCGCAAATGACAAATATTACGCTGAGCGTTCTGCATAAAGGTAAGGTGTCGGGGGACTTTGAGATTCGCAGTGGAGTTCGGCAGGGGTGCATCCTCTCACCGATCCTATTCCTCATTGTGATCGGCGATGTGTTGCATGCAGCCCTATCCGGACTCGACAGAGGAATTCAATGGACTTTGACATCTTATCTACAACATCTTGACTACGCTGACGACATATGCCTACTCTCCCACAAAATCATGGATCTGTCCGCAATGGCGTTAGATCTCGAGAGGGAGGCAAGCAAGGTTGGGCTAAAGATTAATACCAACAAGACCAAGGTTCTTAGCCCGCCGTTGCGAAAAAGAAATCCGACACCTATTGCCATCAATATTAATGGGCAGCCTGTGGAGAAGGTGGACAACTTCGTCTACCTGGGTAGCATTGTTGCCGAAAATGGTGGTACGGAGCAGGACATCGCTCGTCGTATCAACCAGGCTAAACGCGCATACGGCATGCTGTCCAAAATCTGGCAGGGCAGTTATCTCAGCATCAAGACCAAGCTGGGCCTGTTTCGCTCCCTGGTACTATCAGTGCTTTTGTATGGGAGCAGTACATGGAAAGTTTCCGTAGGAGTTACCAGAAAGCTGCAAGTTTTCGTCAACTCATGTCTTCGTCGAATTTTAAGAATTTTCTGGCCCGAAACAATATCAAATGAAGAGCTAAGTCGGCGTACGGGTCAGATGCCAATCGACGAATTGATACGCAGGCGAAAATGGCAGTGGATAGGTCACACATTGCGGAAGAGTGATAACTGCATTGCTATGCATGCCATGAAATGGAACCCCATATCCAACCAAGGCCGACCAAGAGGGGGTCCTCGAATCACATGGCGTCGATCTGTGGCAAAGGAGTGTCAGGTACTGGGTAAGTCTTTTGGGGAGTTGCGCCCCATTGCCCAGAACAGAGTACGATGGCGCGCAGGAGTAGTTGACGCGCTATGCCCCGCTAGGGGTTAAGGCAAAGTAGTAGTAGAAAGCGAGAACATCCATTGCCACGAACGCCGTGGACGAGATTTGAATCCGTAATGACCGTGGTCAAACATGAGACTGACGCCTTTACGCACTGAGCATCGGCTGCCCCACTAGTAGTATGTTAGTAGTACAGTGCAGACCCCACTTTGTATACGGAGGGTTAAGAAAGAATTTAGAGTGGATTTCCGCTTCTTAACGACCGAAGTTACAGTGAATACACCGTGATCGCAGCTCCACACTGAGAAATATAGATTCTTACTACCTAAGGGCTGGTACTAACCTTTTCGGGGGAAAATGTTGGACTTAAATCTCCCACGAAAAAGTGACAGTGGAAACATCCAGACAGCACATATCCGTGGTTCTCTACACCACACTTAAATTTCCCCTTCTTACTCAAAAGAGAGTGATCACCACTGTAATGACCGATTTCCACACGAAATAAAACGCAAAGTAATTGTTTTTGCGTGAAAATTGCCCACAACGGAGTGAAGACTTTTGTCTGTCTGTCGGATTTTTGACAGTATTTGTATGAGGTTTCGACGAAAAACGGAGATTAGTACCTTCCTTAAAGCAGAAATGAATCGAAGGATGTGCAAGGAATACTGTCGCTTCTTTTCTGTTTTCTTTTTTATTGCCATAAAAGGCGTTACTAATCTGTCTAATTAAAATTATCGGAACAGATACGATTTTAATGTCACATGATGATGATGAATGCTCCCAAGAAACGTATCTGATTCGCCGCCGAAAATTTACGTGGGTTTATGGCCATTAGTCACTAAAAAACAGTTTTGATTTCGTCGCGAACTGAGGATGTAGCGTATCTGATCCGGGTTTCGAAATGTGCGACTGGAAGATATCAAGAAGAAAAGAGCATTTAAGTAGAAAGACAACTTCAGAGGTGTTGACGTGAAGTGGAGACTTTTAAAATATTTGCAGTATAAAATTTAAAGTTTACCAATCTATTGTAATTAAATTACATTGTCAACTCCATTTAAGCAGACCGACAATTACTTTCCTCCATTGCTACAAAAACATCGCCCCAAATACACTACTGCAAATAAATAAACTTCTCATTTAAAATTCAAATTTTTAATTAACCCCACGCCAGCAACTCCTTCATGAAAATATTAATTTGCATCATCTGTAAACTAACCGAAAATCACACCTGAATTTACTCAGTCTAATACGCTCGGAAACATAATCCTAGGACATCATAAAACAAACCAAAACCCGAGCAAAACACTATGCTTTCCCTGCATTCGAAAATTTATGGGCAAGCGACAAAATTCATTGTTAAGGCTCAACATTTTTCCTTATCCCGGCAGGACAGTATAATGTTGGCTGACTTGTTAAAATTTGCCCCTTTGAGACTATTACCAGAGGCGAAAGAGGTTGTTGTCTACTATTGTACGTGGAGCACCATCGTCAATGACCAAGACGACGACGACGGTATCGTTATGAGCTCCATCATTCCACGAGTTCCCCGAAAGGGTTTCACCATGAACTCGGAAATTTTCTTTTGTGAACCCGACAGTACTGTAATAAATACCGCTCAGTTTAGACGAAATTTATAATATCCATTAAGTAAATGGAGCTGACGTTTCTTCGTGTGTTTCTCAGTTTGCTACACTTGCCACGGTGTATTGTCCTTTTTTGCTTGAAAGTAGAGTATCTTTTATTCAAGGGTAACTAGAATAAACTAGAGAACCGTTTGCCATGACAGGGAAAATTTTCATGGCCATTGGAGTTCCCCGAGGATATTTCGTTCCGCAGAACTGTAATGTTCAGCTTTTTGGTAAACCTATCGAATTTCAAAAAGAAATATATTCATCATATTTCTTTTTGCAATTCGATATGTTTTTTTGAAAGCTGGAATCAGCCAACACTTCGTCTGCATCGACGGAACAATTGCAACTGCCGTCGCGCCCTATTTGCATGCAATCACCTCTTTTCAATCCTCTTATCACCTTCAATTCTTATCACATCAACGAACGGCAATTGCCAGCTGTGCGGGTGCTACGTCATCAACATCTTATCGCTCGTAGAGATCTGCAATGGAATGCAATCACTCCGAGCATATTTCTACGTGCGTATGTTTTGCCGAGATGATGTTGCTTGGTCGATAGGTGCATATTTATTATGCTGTACGCTGCACTGAACAATAGATGCGTAGAGTACTTTGGCAGCGAAGAGAGAATTGTGATCTGTGCACAGTGACTCTCTTACTGCTGCGTGCAAGGCTTATGCTACGTATGCAAATGCAAATTTGAAAGTGTACGTACATATAACGTTTCGAATTTTAACCAATGTGAATTTGGACCATTTCTTTTTTTGATTTGATATGTGGGTGGAAAAAGGACGGGCGATGGTTTGGTGAAAGTATGAACTGCTATATGGGGGGTTTGCGGATTTTTGGAAAAAAAACGGGGAGTTTGAATTTGGACTTGACCGGGGTCGGATGAAGCAAAAGGAGATCCGCGAGAGGTTAAAAAAAAAGAAAGTGGAAGTTTTAAAAAAAAGGAAATAAAAGTACCCAACATTTTCTAACTCCGCGAGTTAATATCTAGTGCGGTCGATCTTAAATGGTATTTAAGAACAACATTCGACGAAGCGACACATGGTTATCTCCACAGAAGTAGAATCACAAAGTGACATAACGGATCCCACTCGGAAGGATTTGATTCCACACCAATCACTGGGAAATTGGCGGCGAATAAAAGCCCAATTGCCATCTCCGAAAAGCGATTCTGTGTCCCTACGAGGAAATTTTGTATAATACCATACTATATCGAGTGCGGCAAAAAGAAATCTTAGCGGCCAAGCACCTCACGTAGTTAGCTCAACCCGAATATCGAGTGGCTGGAGGTTTCAACAGTGCGGACGCAGATTCCCCATTTTGTTTGATCGAATTTAAAAGTGCCGTAGAGTGACACCCGCACTTCCAAAAATTGCAATAAAGGCGAAAAATATCTTCGTGTTCCGGAATACAATATCTTAATTCAACTCCATTCAAACGCGTTAAATGTTTAATTTATCCGATTAATTTACCTAAGTTTTGTTCTCTTGTTTGTTTTTTTTTCGGTTTTTTAATATATTTATAATAGTATAAATTCGGATACCGCGTAGTAGGATACTAACTTTAAAAAAATTTTAGCCTCGTCGCACAGAAACGGCCGTTCCAGCTGCAACGGGGTAAGTACAACAAAAAGCCAATTGTAGTGTGGTAAAGTCTAAATATTTCATATGTAGTTATGTGCTTAGTATCGAGGAACTTGATTTAGTGATCCTACTTCGTGGTTCCAGTTGTCTCAAAATTGTGGCAATGATAAATATCTTATTATGTAACTTTTTGTCCATGGAGCAGAATAAATTCATCATGGTGTAAACTATACCGACGAATCTTTTCCTTGCGGAAGTTCCTGCCCTCTTTCAGATCGGAGATGTAGGTGCATCCTAGCTCTATTTGCGGTGCATTCAGTTTGGGAGATCCCGCATCGAAGCCAAGGGATCTGTTGGTAGGTTGGGGATAGTGGCAGTGGTCCAGTAAAATCAGGACCCACGCGAAGTGCATGGATTGGTCGGCCCGATCATAAATATACATTCTACCGCAATTTCAACCCTTTCGTTTGTGTTGTCCGGCATATGAGTTTTTTTTATGTAATGGGCTGGAGACTATTGGCAAGCAAGACCCCACCCCATTCCCCGATCAGAGCTGCCTGCAAGCATATGCCACCGCTTAGCTGATAGTCACTTCCGCTTTTAGTTTTCTGCAACAAACACCATCTTTGCAGTGCCCTTCATTACAGAACTCTCGACATATCGGCATACTTAAATTGTGCACTATATCGGCATAGCAAAAAAAAAGCAAAGTGCAAGGTCTCGACCACTGTAAATAGGGCTTACTTGCCATATTAGAAAATAAAAAGTGGAAATTAGATTACTGTCGAAATTATCCTGGTCGGTCACCTTTTAGAATAAATATGTATATCCTCGTTTTCTACAATATATTGGTAGAGAATGACTAGTTATTCAAGGTGAATTTGGACGCTATGATGGTTTTAAAACAGTTCAAAGTCCGGTAGATCAAGTTTTTTTTTACAACGAATACCGAAAATATGATAAATTAAGGAAG
This sequence comes from Chloromyia formosa, assembly GCA_964017055.1. Classification (NCBI taxonomy): domain Eukaryota; kingdom Metazoa; phylum Arthropoda; class Insecta; order Diptera; family Stratiomyidae; genus Chloromyia; species Chloromyia formosa. The sequence continues at coordinate 141,898,520 of OZ024813.1, forward strand.
CCATTATTGATGATTCTTTATAACATCGTTTCTTAAACTGTCAGTCGGGTTCCAAGTGGGGTCAACAAGCGAAATTTGAGGGTCGTGAAAGTTATCTTTCGGACGATCTACGAGATTGGCTGAAAAGTTCTTATTGTTAGAAAGTAAGATAAGATAATAAATGAGCCGTGGCTCGCAAAAGAGCCACGATCACTGCGACAATAAGCCAATTGTGCTATGCCCAGATACTGGAGAGCAGGACTTTATCTGTGTATCCAATCTGCTCATCGCGATAAATCGACTGGGATGGCCGAGTTTGATCGAGGTTACGTCCTCGACCATGAAGTAGGCAATGCCGAAACAAACTAACTTATTTTGGTCTGCATGGATCGGATGGAAGTAAACTATACCGATCCTACGAGTACTACAGTATTAAGGTCTAGACACACAGTGTCCGTACCAGGGCAGCGCCGTAGTCGCCCGTATACTGGCGATCCACGGTAAGCGAATTGTACCATATAAAACAGTCTGCTGGTTCACACTAACCACACGGACAACAGACCGTCACCTGCACGTCACGGGGCGGACCGTGCCCGTTTAGTTTGGTTTAATTTTTCTCGCTCACGGTGAGGTACGGAAAGAAATTGGATACACACATAGCCGAACACGGAGCAGCCGCCGCCGGGTGGGTTGTTGTATAGCCATCATACGGCGAAGAAAATGTACAATATTGTATAGATAGACACATGTTTGCATTGCATGCAATTAAACGCTAGGAAGAATCGCGGGAATCGGGTACACATGGGAAACACACGGTTGGTCTCGGTACGGGTACTGTGTGGTTTTGCTTGCAATGTACGGTCATGTGCCCGATATACGGGCGACTACGGCGCTGCCCTGGTACGGGCACTGTGTGTCTAGACCTTTAATCGAAAATCATGAGCTCCTCTTCAAGTCATTTCGTTCCCATTCTTGAAAACAGTTCTATTACTAGAGTTTCGCTTACCAAGTATTCTATTTTATATCTACTTGCTGATAACGACATATTAGGTATGTATGAAATGATAATGCTCAATTTCTCAAGGTGATTTGACTTAAATTCATAGGCTGAAATCTTCCCCCTGTATTGTTGAAAATAATCTGTCTAAATAAAATGTCAGAATGATAGCCGAGTCCAGTAGAACACCATGCTTCAGGATAAATTCATTGTTTGACAGAACCTTCTGCACAAACGGAATGTTGAATGGTGTCCTGAAATATTAAATCTTCGTGGCAGCTTTAGGGTTAGACAAAAGCACTATTATGTTTTGATAAGAACAATGAGCGTTAAATTATCCTCGAAAATTCTCCAGCAGAATAATGTACGAGTATACATACTTCGTATGCGTATGTGTGTAGATTTCCGATATAGAAGGTGGAAACGTTATAGAGTAAACTAAAGGTGGAGAGTTTTATTATGTGTATCTGAATAGAAGTGGTTTCTTCCAGACAAATTTGAAAGTTTATGCCGCCATAGGAAATACAGTCTTCGGCGAGTAATAAAGTGGTACTCTTACCGTAGACTTTCATTAGTTATGCTATTGTCAGCTGCTTTAGTTTTATGAGAAAACTTCTTACGTGCGCGAAGTTTATAATGATAAATGCAAGGCTTTTGTTTTGTTGATTTGCTAACGAGAAGGCAACTGAATTTTTGAAAAAAAAGTTCAACAGAACGAAGACTTGATCACACGATTTTTTAAAATTGAGATAATTATTTTAAATTGCACAAAATTCTGATACGGATATTGTTTTCAGGATTGCATATTTTAACATTTAACACATTTTACAGGGACACCTCTCAGGTTGTAGTTCAATCGCCGAAAAGAAAATTGGTGATAATATCATTCGCACACTTTCAGTAACGCAACCAGAGGGGAGGAGTTGAGAGGGTCCCGACCCCTCCCAAAATTTTGTGATTCCAAAAACATATGTACATCAATATTGAAGGATGTACCCACAAGACTTTACAATAAAAAGTACTCCTAATAAGTATATATTTTTCATAACTAAATTAGTCACGACGTTTCCAATCTGGCCTCCAAAGACCACGATCAGCTGGTGCCATTTTGCTCAGCAATAGAGAAACAACTGTTTCTTGATTTATTTATTAAGATGGAAAACTTATCGCAGGAGGTCATCCTGAAAATTTGTCTGTCACGTGATATGTCACGATTTTGTTGAATGAAGTGAAAATCCGCTAGTTTTCATCCCACAAAAATCGCTTACCACCCGTTGGAGCTCTCAATTTATCTCAACAATTCGTGCTGCCAAAATCCACCCTCCTCGACCTCATACTCCATCAAATTTCCTATAATCAAAAAAACCAGTACCGTTCTTCCCGAATCTCATCACATTCACTTCATGTACCCTCGGTGTTGCACCATTAGTTTCTTGAATATTATGAAGAACAGGTGCCGTTCAATCCGTTACTCAAAATTGTACACTCCGAAAGCCACCCACTATGGTTGGCGGTCACAGGATGAAGGGTATCAGAATAAATCCGTCGAAATGCGACGAAATCCTTTCCAGAAAACCGCGCCTACACCGCAAGCGCTGGAATATTGGACTATCCAGCATCTGCTTAAAATTCGCGGAAAAACAAATCTTCAATTCTAATGAGGTAAGGTACCTAGGGGTAACGCTAGACAGCTTCTTGTCGTTTGGCACCAACGCCAAGCGCACCATAACCAAGGCAGCTACTGCCTATATTCTTCTTGCCTCTCTTTTCAGCTCCAGACATTCGGTCCCCACGAAGGTAAAAACCTTGATGTATCGCCAATTGATAAGGCCCATAATCGCGTACTGAACTCCATTGTGGGACAACACGCCGAAGACCCACTGGCTCCGACTGCAACGGCTGGAAAGACGGATACTACGGGCTTGCACTGGACTATATCAGAGACTGGAAATAAATTTCCACTACTACCGCAACGAAGTCCTTCACGACGCTGCTGACCTACCAGCGCTTCGTCAACACATACAACTTCTTACGGACCGTGCTAACGCTGCCGTAGGCACCCAGCTGAACTGGTGCGCAACTCGCCGCTCACCTCAGCGGTGATGACGGCCCCAGTATCGGTGATTGACTGAATTGCTTCACCACTCACCTAAAAGAGCCTCATGACCCCAACCTGATTACCAATGAAGTTCGAAAATCAAGTGCAACCCACACCAACCTGGATACTCATTTCTGAGAGAAAACCATGCAACACAAATAAAACACACACCTCTGGCATAAAAAAAAAGAAATACCTAAGCATCACTAGATGTTATACAATAACTATTAAAAAACTTAAGTCATTTATTGTAATCTGGCATTAGCAGTAAACATAGCCGTAAGAATTAAATGTGTATTATTACCGATAATATATAAAAGTATTTTGTGTAGCATTTAAGGTTAGCTTTACGTATCTATTGTTAAATTTATATAGTTAATAAAAACCTTATAAACTTGGCTGTCACAAACACACTATCAAAAGTAAGGATGGGAGTTATCGGAAAACCTTTAGTTGTTGTTCGGTTGTTCCGGATATTTTCGCCATCGATTTAACGAAGTCTGTCCCAACCCATAGTTGTGAAAAGAGGAGGGAATGAAAGCTGTAGCCTTATTAGCCTAAGCGTCTCAGGTCGTTAGCGTGGCACGAATCACGTAGTCAGACCTGCAACATATAGTAGTTGTGTGAGCTCTGGCACGTTATGAACCATCTGAAGCACCTTCGGGATCCTGGAATGTACGCTCCCTGGACAAAGCGGGGGCCCAAAAATCCCTTCGAAAACAGGTCGAGAAATACAAACTGAGCATCACTGCAATCCCGAAAACCAATTGGCTTGACAGCGAGATCAATGACAAGAAATCGCACACAATTTTTAGAATTTCCATTTTAAATGAAAAATGTACCCACAACGGCTAGCGACTTATCGACTTCGCCTGCAGCAGGAATCTGGTCGTAAGCTCTACGTGTTTCCCGCATCGACGCATTCACAAGCAGACCTCCAATCTCCACACGGACATACCGTTAACCAAATTGATAACCTCCTTATTTGCAGGATATGAGTGTCTAGTGTAATAGATGTCCGCTCCCATCGAGGAGCAAACTGCGACTCAGGTCATAACTTGGTGAAGACGACCTACGGACCTCCGAAAATCTTTGGGGTTGACAAACTTCTGAGCGATGCTACGGCTGTGGCGTATACTGCCGCCCTTGAGGAAAGTCTATCACCTATGCTATACAACATCAGCAACACACGCATCCATAGGTTCTGGGAAGAACTCAAGGGAACCATCAAATATGTAGGTCGCAGAGAATGTCTTGGGATAAAAAGCCCGGCGAGCGTGAAATGACTGGTTCGACCAAGAATGCAAAAATTCACTTGACGCAAAAACGAGGCGTATAGACACTGGTTTTAACGAGCAACCAGAGCCAAAAGAGAAAAATATGACGAGCTACGGCGAATATCGAATAGAAGAATTAGACGTAGGAAATGAAAATTTTTGACGAATAGTTGCTGAACATTAATGATAACCTAGCTAATAGAAAC